>JACXIX010000071.1:2020269-3300442 GCA_014737535.1 Bombus cullumanus | reverse complement strand
AAATCTTCAGAGTCTAGTCTCTCTTTTAAAAGAATCATGCTTTTACATCTTCTTTTTCTGTAATCGTGGATATCGTTACTGATCTTATTCGAATAGAAAAAAAAATAAGTACATATTTATTGAAGTATTTAAAACAGAGCTTAATTAATCACTTAAATGTTTACATACACATGTCATAGTGTATAAATAATTATACCATATCGTTTTATCGTCACTGAAAAACTTAATAAATGAGGTTCTTGATTAAAACCTCAAACATCGTTAAGATTAGACAAGTTAGTTACCTCAAAGCACCTAGATTCACGCAACTTTGAACCTTTGAACTTTGTGAACCTATTATTTTCTTCACTCGAAACATCTTACCTTTGTTAATCAAGTCATCTGATTTCAGGTCTTCTAAATTCAAATAATTCGAAACGCTTTGGCAATGTAGTCCTGTTATACAATCTGACCTGACGTATCCTTTCAAGTTTCAAGTGAAACCGAGTGTTCTTTAACATGAGAGTTCTTTAACGATAGTAGTAGATGAAATGAAGTTTTCGTGTGAGAGAATGGTTGCATGTTAAAAGAAAGTAAAATACGTGTTAGGATTATTATTATGTACTATTATGTACATTCCACGAATGTTCCATCCATAAAAGCTTCATAAAAGCTTTTCCAACATTTCAACTATTCTCATAATTAATTTTTTACGCTTATATCTTCCCTTTATAAGAATGAATTAAATTACATCGCAGTTACGTATATGGAGGAATTAGTGCAATTACTTTTCCATCGTGGTGAATTTTCTGGGGCGATGCCGTAATACTGACCACTAAAGGAATTCATACCAAGGGAATTCTCGAAAGGCCTTGCCTAACTATCCCATTCATACAAATACATACGTTCTCTGACCTAACCCGCACAGCCCTGTCTTACCACGAGCTTGCTAAGAACCCTTAACGATGGTTACTAGCAAGTCCAGGATAAAATATCCTCCGTTTCTTTCCCCTCCATTCGTCTATCTCACCTGTTCTCTTCTTGTTATATTTTATTACAAATAATTCTGATCCAAATCCCGAAGTACTTGGTTGAATCATCTCTGTAAGTAGTCGTTCTCGTTGATCGTCGTACATACATTGTATGTATACATCGGTAGTCATGATTATTAATTACAGTACAACTCGCCGGCTGAATTTAGAGGAAACCACGCGTATAATGCGTGCGTTCGTACATTTGCATATTCAAACGTTGTGTACGGCGTGGCGATTATGCGACGAATCGTGCTCACATGCCAATGACGACGTACGCTGACCATTGTACGACGCTTTCCTCGTGCAACACCAACGCAATATGTCGATCGACTGTATTTAATGGATTGAAGTGACGCTTGCTCTTCTATGTCCATATGTATATGTAGGTACATATGTACATACATATTTCGGTCACATTCTTCCTACTAATATTTTAATTTGATATTATGCAAGAATTAATACGAACGTCAAGTCTCGCGTTCCACGTATGTTTAATATCTCTTTTCCTTTTTGAAATATTAACGATTTTACTGCATTACGGTTCTAAGCTTTTTACGTTGGTTGCATATCGTACACGTAGTAACTTTTGTAAGTGATTTACATAAATTGCGGTATACACGAATTTTTTCTGTAATTTCTGTAGAGACAGAGTTTTTATTAAAGACTGACCACTAAATATGAAAGATCGTCAATTGCAAAAATTATACGGCGACTGTTATTAAACTTAGGTGATTACGCTGAAACTTCATGCAATTCGACGTGTAAATTTTTTCGTGGGCATATCCGCACGGTTTCCTCTTTTCCGTATGTAGCTAATTTTCATGTTTTAATAAACAACATACGTCAATTACTCCGCAAAACATCGTAGTTTTTTTCGTGTGCTTAACAACAAAAGAACGTTGCAGCTCGCAGGACAAGCTATTTCAATTACACGTAATATTCTACGCTTGGTAATCATTAAAGAGAGATAAATTTAATTACAATTCACCAACGTTCCGCTGGTTACTGTACTAGACGGGAATTTAATAATTGCGAAGTTTGTAATCACAATAAATAATACATTCTTCATCTGCAGTAATGTCGGTAATCTCCGTTATGTAACAAATTTCGTCCGAACGTAGTTACGCATATATCTGTTGTACGTTGCGCAAACTCGATCTCTCGAAACTAATTGTAAAGGATAAAGTAGCAGATCAATTTTGTTTTCCATACCGCATTTGAAATATTTAACGATCGGTAGCGTTTAAACTCCGAAAATTATTAATAAGTATATGTCAAGTTTTTACGTAATGAAAACTAAAATAAAGTTGGAAAAATTTGCGAAAGTTACCCTCGTCGTGGGATTGACGTGTGCAATGATTAATTGGTAGGTAATTTATTAACGGGAGTGAAAATACAAAAATTACTTCTTATAGAAATCATTAGCGGAGACATCAATAGTCTCAATAGTATCGATAGATAATCACGCCGTTTTAGTTCCTGCATTTTGAATACGTTTCTCTTCTAGTTAGAGATGTAAAGAAGAAGAGCAACGAATTAAAGGGATTCATAATTCATAGAAGGAAGATAGAGAAATTAAATTCTTCGCGATCTCAATAGAATAAAACTGGCATAATTAAAATTAATCAGAATTAAAATTAAGGATTCTACTGCAGAGTTAATGTAAGCAGTCGTCAATCTTACTACTTTAGTATAATGGAATCGCCGATAAGTCTATCTAGTGGATTCGTAAATTAAACGTAGAGACGTTCAATGTTTGGACGAGAGATTTATTGGAGGGAATCGATAGCTATATCAGAATTTGTGGGAATAAGGTCTGATAGAAAACCTGTTAGATATATATACAGGTTCAGTAATTCTACGATTCACTAAGATTACATTTAACGATTGCATTTGAAGTTTTTTAATTCTTCAGTTTGTTACTTCTTTTCTTAAAAATAGGAAAGTTTGTACCTATCCATTTATTTTCGCCTAATAAATTGTTTTGATGAACTAGAGAATTAGCTGCTCAATTTTAATAAACGACGATGACGAATAAATACAAATAATGATATAACAAACTTTGGACAAAATCGAGTACAGGACAGGTACATACGTCGACTGACCAGTCCATTCAGTTTACGACCAGTTGATCTAGTTTCAAAAAGCAAGTTCTTAAAAAGGATGTAGAAGAAAAAGAGACAGGTTTGAGCAAGATTGCTGGTGTAGGAAAGGGAAGCGCGAGAAAGCTCAGAGATAACGGAAGAAAGTAATAAAAAGTGAAAACCAAGTGGTCCGCGAGAGCCATGTCCAGATATTAAATCTCTTTATACGTCAAATTCATTTGGTTCATAAGAAATTTTACATAAGAAACTTCTTATTAGGGACATATTTGCTGTTCTTAATAATTTACTATTCTATAAAACTTTTGTTATTCTTAAAAATTCACTGTCCTAATCTTGAGAACTTATTATTTTTAATGAACTATAAATTGAAAATCATAATCCACATTTCTGAGACATAAACCAGTCAAACTCATGTTCAACTTAGAATATAGCGCTTGATTAGATTTATATTTAAAATTGAACACACGATTCTCTCTAAAATTTGTACACTTCTTCTATTTCACAACAAAAATATTGCGATTCTATTCGAACTAGGTTTACACGACCTATCAATTATTCCAATCAACGTTCGAGAAACGCCTCGTTCGAACCAGCGCCGGAAATCAAATACAAGGATAACAGTGTCGAAGTGTTTTGAAGAGTCGAACGCGAACGACGGACGAAGAGTCTGCGTTGATACATATTCATTGTTCGTACGTCATCCATGGGCCGACGTTTATGCAACGAATCGGTCTCATCGACGGCCGTGCGTACGCCGCCCACATGCAATTCGTCTTGTTTACCGCGATGAATTGGTGACCATAAAGACACGTGGAAATCATAAAAGCCACACGTACACTACAGACTTAGTGCAACAAGTGCATAAATGTCTCTTTAGCAGTTAATTTACGCGCATACCTATCCGAAGAAATTTATAGTGGCTGATACATCGAGCGACTAAACACCTGCTCCGAAAAATAACGATCGGTGGAATAACGGCGGATGATGATGAAATATCCTCTTTATTTCCGGTGACAATTTGTTTCGTAATGAGGAACGGTAATATTTGGGGAAAAATCGAAAGCTAAAGAAGATTCGAGAATGGAGGCGTGTAATATAATGAGTGGCATAATGAGATCTGTCTCTGTATTCCTTTGAAGGTTCAAACTTGTCCAGTGGTAGACAAGAATATTAATATTTTTTGGGTACTTCATCTTCTTCCATAGAATTTTAAACTATAATAAACACACTGTTTTCTATGTACCCATTATCTGCATGAATTTTTACACACTGTTATGCTATTAAACAATGTTCACGCAGTTCCAATAATTTTCATTAATTCCGCGTAACAAGAATGTCAGAAAAAGGTACGAAACCGCAAGAGATTCGGGGGAAACGATGAGCGAACTTTGAAACTTCCAATGGTGGGTTAGTTCTAACTTCCGTGCCATTTCCCGATCATTTCAACAGGATTCCATCGATTTTCAAAAGTTGCGTCGATTGTTTTCGCTGTAACTCTCGTGCTCTCGCACGAATCTTTGGATCGCGTTTTCTAATCACGTCAAATGGGAAAACGACGACCGCTGTTCTGCCGTCGGTTGTCAGTAAAGTCAAGCAAAATCACACGTAAGACAGAGAAATTTCGTCTCCTATGTGCTGCTCAAAACGGTGTCGCGAGTAAATTCGGTGGCGTGCGCCGCGAACACGTTCAAGGAAGATCAAACGTCAGTGTGCGAAACGTGCCGAAATTCGTCAGCCGTCTAGGCGAGTTTTGCAACAAACTCGCAAGTACGTAGAGATTCGGACCCATATTGATACGTCATCGAACAAAACCAGTCGTCTTTGCAGCTTTCTGCCGGCTCAATTCAATGATCCTTTGACGCATTTGACTTTTATTACTTCCGCCAAACGTCGATTTCAAAGCTGAAGAAACGGAGCAACGTCTAAAATGGAGAATATTTAAATTCCAAATGCTTAAAAATATGTAAGTTTTCTCCACAATCTTCATACCGTTTTTGTACAAATTTTTGCAAATTTAAGCATTTCGGCGAAGCTTGCGCTTGGTGCACATAATTTTCTCGGTTTCTATAAGCTTGTTAATTGGGTTCGTATTCGTATCAAGGCACAGGACGAAAGTCTGTCTAATTGCTTAGATCTTTCTCGAGCTGTCTAGCAAACTCAATGAATCTTGGATTTTTATGGACATTATCTGATTACGAAAGTTATCGAATAGATTATATCTAGTGGAGATTACGTATCAGTCAATTGTACCTGATACATCAAATTACACATTAGTCAATTACATAATATCGTTATATCATACGTGATTACTATCGAATAATTGCAACAGCTGTTTGCAACTGCATTTATTGACAGGATAAACGAGCATTAAGATCTATTGTTCCCCGGGGTGGAAATGCCACTCTGTAGATAGAGAAAAAAGGAAACGGAAGAAGAACACTCAAGGGAAACGAAAACGAAGAAAGTTAAGGAAAGTTACGAGCGTGGAATTCAAAGTGGAAAAAATATGGAAAAAGGTATAGTGATGTAGGTGTCTGATATAGTATACTCCCGTGGACCTGGTCGCCAAGTATACGAAATTTGACCAGGTTCGCGCCACGCCGTGAAAAATGTGGATAAGGAACAAGAAGGAAAGTTTAAAGAAACTTGTCTGAAAATATAAACGACACGAACGTGATAGCAGTGTCATAGTTACAAGAAACATTTTTATATTGTTTACTTGAATTTTCACGTTTGATATCTCGCCGATTTCCTTAGAACTAGTACAGCCACCATCTTACATTTCGAATCACTTTTTCTGGCTAATCGAGTTTCGTTATCAATTATATGATTCTCCTCAGTAACATTCTTCACAAACCTTCATTTCGTTACAAATTATTCGCCCGTTTCCGACTCGATATATTAGTAGACTGCGATTGTTTATGCAGTTTTATATTTTCATAAACATAATCAAACAAATGGGATCTAAATAGAGAATTGTTTTATCTACTAAATATCATATGTAGTCTTGTTTATATAATTTACATATTTGTGCGCATTCTGTAGAATTTTTGAATTTTAAATTTCTCCAAAATCACAGCAATCATATCTACGAATAAGAAACAGTGGAGCACGACACACGGTATGAATAAATAACGTGCATGAAGATTACGAGCTAACGATAAATTGATCTATGAGACAGCATGGCAGAATTGAAGAGCGAAAAACTTGTTGGGCGTTCGATGCGTAACCGTATTAAGTATACGCCATTCGATAAGATACAAACTGAAATGGAGATACGTCCTAATTTCCGCTCCACAGCTGGAACGATTTTTTCGCGCTTTATGGTCCTCTGCACGATGATAGATACCAAACGCGTCAGCCAGATTCCGAGCAAGCGTACGTTCGCTCTGTTTGCACGTCATGTATCAAACTGGCCTACAACCGCATGCTACGGCTGGCATCATGTTCGCAAAAAGCCCGTGTTTATAATTTACGAGTATTTCTTTTCATAAATCTTCCAGGCAACGTGCCGGACCGCTGGGGATGCCAGCTCTGTCATCGCATCTTTTTGGATTTTCTTCACACCCGAGAATATATAATTCGAGTATGATGATTTATTGTTAGAATTATGAAGCAAATTAGACTTTTCCTAGATCTGACTAAATTAAGGTCTTAGTTTAATATCATATAATTGAAAACACGAGAAAACGTAATGGATAAAAATGCACGAGTTATAGTAAAAAAAAAAAAAAAACACTTCATTTGCATTAAGAAATTGTTAATTGCCTTCTGCTTATATACCGAACTTCATTAATATCAGTATGTTGTAAAAATGTACATGTATATCTAAAATTGATTATGATTCATGACCAACACATTTTCTCCGTTAGACTTATATATATATAACTAATGGTAAATTTTTTGACGTTGCCGTATAAAGATAACCAGCACTACAATGACTCGGTGCTCTAACCGCCAAGAAACTGAAAACAGAACGCTCTGTATTTCCGTGAGCAACAATTTAGTTTTCCATATAACTTACAAAATAAATACCCTATTTTTCCATATACATGTACATTCGCGTACGATTCTTTTACAATACGTTTCTCGTTACGATGTAAACTGTTAACGCTAAATTTTTAAAAACTATTATGGAGACTTAAACGAACGAAGAATTCGTAAACCTTGTAAAACGAACGAAAGAAAATCTTTAGTTTATAAACGGAACATCGAATGAATAGTAGGACCAGAACGGCGCAAACAAGGTTCCGATCCGTTTTTGTTACATACCGTTTTGTTATATTAAATGGTAACAAACAGTATAATCGTTAGAACTTATCCTCTAACAACGAAATGAAGTTTCGTAAATGCAAGAAGCAGAGCAGCTTGGCTCAATCATCAGCAGTTGGTTCTGCTTTGATGTGGTGTGACATAATCCTAGATAACATTTTTGCTTCGCAATGAATTGCACACATTATTGAATGTCTTTTCTATCTATCTAATGTCTATCAAATGGAGAACGCTTTATATTTCCCATTTTTCTCTCTTTCTTCAGGGAAATTTATTTCATCTATTATATAAAAAACAACTGTAATTTTAGTTTGTCATTCGCGAATAATCGTGATATTCAACTTAGAAATGCGAAATAAATATTCCACGAGCCGTGGGTAACGTATCAATGAATGCACTTGTCAGGTTGTTTTGTTGAAACGTGGTTTACAAGTAATATTTCTTCAAACGCAACCTAAATAAATTCTACGGACTCGATAGCTTTTGTCAATATGATTCGTCAATCTATTTGATCTGTCACTCAATTCGAAAATCGTTCGCGATCACGTAGTTGGCAGATTGATAAACTCCTAATGCAAATCTGTCTTCCTGTTATACTCGCAGATTCACCCGAACAAATAAAAAATTACAGTCTTATTGATTTAAACTTGAATCACTAAAAATACTTTTTTCAATCTATCCGTTGTTGAAACTTTATGGAATTATAGAATTTCACAAGTACAATATACAAAATTTATACAAAGTTCTTTCATAGTTTTTTCAACATCTCCAAACTATTAGCTACATTCACGTCCAATTCACACCCAAAATCGTTCTTATTCCGAAGGAAGAGCGATGATCGCGCTTGTTCTGTCTTTAGACAAAAGAGCTAGAAAGCCTAATATATACGGCATAATCAAACTGTTTTAGTCAAGCGTCAAACGGATCAGCCAACTGAGTTTAATAGAGCGTGCTGAGACGTAATCTTCTAACAAATTACTTGCTTCTAGATAATTCTGTCAGATCAACTGGCTTATCGTTAGCCTGATCGTTCGGGGATAGGGGAATAAAACGGAATGGAAAAAAGAAGAAAAGGCGTAAAGAGCTAATAATCCTCTAAAATAAATAATGCATTTGCTGACCATTAAGCAAATGAAATAACAGAGTAGCGAATAAAACCTATGTAAATTATTTTTGCCTCTTCGTCTTCTATAATCTGGCTTGACGACGCTGCCTCGCCGCGATCGGCGTGGTTTGTAAAATTCTCCGAGACGACTTCATTTGAATTTCATGTTTGCTAAAATTTCATACCTGTATCTCGTTGCGGCCGTGGCTTTCACACTAATTAAAAGAATGCGTCAGAACAACGCACGGGAAATGCGACAACGATTTGGGGAAAAAAGAAATGTCAAGTTGTAGCCATAGCGTAATTGTCGCTGCTTGTTAAACTAGGCAAAAGACACTTTAATACGACAGTTGTATTCACGATTTTAAACCACGATGGGAAATTCTAAGATTTTTTCACACGAAAAACTTATTTCAACCAGAAACGCCAGAATTTTTGTAACATTCTCCTCTATCTTCGATCAATTCAACAAAGATATCATCAGGTGTTTCGGTTCTCGTGACTAACCTCTTATACAGTCGTTTTCCCTTTACACAGTATGCATTTTATTCTATAAAGTGTACTGCGAGTAACAACATAAGTTTCACGCTGCGTACTTGGTAGCAGCGTGTAATAACTTTAGATGTAACATCAAAGAAAGCCGGCGAAAACTTCCGCTTGAAACTCTTAATCACTGCGTACACACGGTTCCGTTTCTTGGACAGAGAGATGGGGAAGGAGAGAGAAGGGTGGGAAAATTATTGTTTGTTCCTCATTTTTAGGAAGTTGTTGTTGGTTGGAGAAAGGAATTCAACGAAACTTTCCCGACGAATAGAGCGACCGTTGACTTTATCACAAGGCAATGCTTTTCTTGAAATAAGGATTGGAAAGCTGCGAAAGAGATTGAAGAAGTACATTCGAAAACGGAATATGTCGCGAAAAGGAAAGTAATTTCAAAAGTTGCAACTTACCCTTTCCGTGGATCCGAAGAAAAATTTCTTGAATCGTCTATGTGTTTACTGCAAACGCAAAGTGTCGCATAATTGTTCCTTCTTCCTTATTCCTAACTTATCGTTTGCAAGGAAGATCGCGTAACTTGGCTTTATTTAATGGATAGTTTCAAATGAATCCACGTACACACGTAACACATAGTTCTCCAATAGGTATTTTCTTAGCATTTTTCGATATCGTAAATTAGTATATACGTAAAAATATTTTTCTGTCGATATGCTGTGCTACAAATTAATTTGTATGATTATTGTATCCCTAAAAATTCAATCATCGAAAACGGGAGAAGTTAATTGCATTTTTCACAATCAAACAATATTATTGTAATCTCATAACAAAACGCAAATTCCAGATTGTTCGTATTCAATTTCAATTTCCGATACGATTCGACATAAATTGAATCACGATGGGCGCGTTTTTTTTTTACAGTGGATAAACAAAAAAGGAATATACATTAACGCAATGCCCTTGATTGCCCTTGATTGATAAAATATAAAACGACGAATCCTAAAAAAATTGCTGACAATTAGTTGAATAGAATTTAGATCGGTTTCGTAATCGGGGAACGTACGATTCATCGAAGAAATATTAAAATATTAAAATTAAGATCAGTGATAAGTTAAGATTTGTCGTAAATCAATGGAAAACTGTATCGAAAAGAATCGATTTATTTTATTCCGCAGTTCCTGAGATTTATATGGTTACGAGTAATTTGCGTCAACGACGATTAATCGATCGATAAAACCGGTGATCACGGACGTCCGAACGAAAGATATTTCAGTAACAGGATGATGTATAATATTTTAATGGAAACTGCGAGACACATTTTCTATGCCCATTGAAAAATATAAAAAATTACACGACGAAAATGTAAAATGACGGCACAATATGTTACATGAATGTCAATAAATATTTCGTATTCTATATATCGTGTTAATGCAAAAAACCTGTTCAGACAACATATGGTTCGATGCACGTCTTGCATGAAGTGGATTCTGAAGGTACACCAGCTTACTTCATAGACGTCTACACGCGCATATATTAATTTATCCCGTAATAAATTTCTCTGTTTTAATTCATTTATATCAATGATTTTTTTCATTCGTACTATTATATTCTGTTAAATTCTCATTAGTAGTATGGAAAGAAAAGGAACAACTTTGCGAAATATATCAATTTGTTTTGGCATTCGCTGCCAACACAGGTTCTCTCTACAATGGTAGAAGCCGCTGGATAAATTCCTTTGTAGGAAGATAAAATAATTCGCAGTAACGATTGATAGCATTCAGACTGTTCCGAATACACAGTTCCAGTTAATATTTCGATGTTCATATATTGGTAATCAAAAATGCCTTTCTCTATCATGTTGGTATCGCGGAAATTAAATAGCGAAGGACAATTAATATCCGTTAGCGGATTACGGATTAATTATCCGCGTGAGAATGCGCGAATTTATTCAAACGAAGACTTACGCGTCCGCTTATCGCTCGACAGAATTATATTCGGTCGTTTTCCTCATCCACCTCCAGCTTTCACTCGTACGAGAGAGATTCTCGTACACGCGACTCGAATTTTGGTTCATGGTGTGTGAATATGCGGAGTAACCGCGAACCGATGTGGTAACACATTGTGGGAAATATACACGCCTACTAAATCTCACGTTTATGCACGGAAACGTACGATCGGTGGCACATGTAATTAATAAAAGCGAAATATCATGATTCGCTTTCTATTTTCATAATGTAAGCAACCGATAACTCACGAGCGTTGAATGGCATGGTAAAATAAATCATCGTAACGAAAGGAGATGATATAACGCGGGTAATATCCTCAGGAACATACCTGTTATAATAATGGCGATGTTTATTGTGAAAATGGAATACGAATTGTTAGGAATGGCATTGGCTTTATGTAGTCGTAAATACAAATAAAATCTAAGTATTTTTAACTATTTGTTTATTCGCTCTTCAATTGGCAATCGAATACACAGATTTTACGACTATTCGCCTAAAATTTCGTACTTTTACTCTTACCACTATCGACTTTCTCCCAGCATCACTTTTACTTTCAATCTCATTCTTGCCGCGATGCACTTACCACTCATACTTTCGAGTTTACCTTCCTGTAATCTATCTTCCAGCAAGTCCAGCTTCCGATAAAACTTCTCTTGCAAATAGTAAATTTTGATTTAACATTCGTTATCTATGTTTTCAGATAGTTGGCACGTCGTTTTCCATAAAATATACATGTATGAAATTTCTACCAGATCTTGTACTGACTTTTAAGGGCCATTTTCATCTTTTGGAAGAAAACAAAAAAAAAAAAAAAAGAGAGGAAAAAGAAACGTGTAAATCTGACGATCGATGATGTGTATTTCGAAAGTATCCTCCCGTTAGGTAACTTCTATGAACTAAATTTATCGGCCGACTCTAAATATCCGTATGAAATAGTGATCTGTTGTTACAACCATTATTAACCACCATGAAAACCGTCATCTATATATAAACAATGTAAAAATGTAAAATATCGAAAATATTTGCCTGTAAAGCGGTTTCAACCGTGTATCCGAATTATTACTGATAACGTCAACCAAAACAACGCGTTTGTCCTCCACTGTCGATATTAATGAATAACATAACTCGTGCTCTCGTGTAAACTCCAAAACAATTATTCAACAATCCTTATCATAGAGATAAGCGATACAAACTGTCCAATATGAACGTAACACTTCAATCTGAATGATCAATCATTCGTTAGCATTAAGACGTATGACTTCGCTTGATTTTCGTACGAATGATATACCCACCGTGTAAGTTTAAATACGCGTGTCCGATCAAAAGGTGGTTTATGGGAAAAATGACTTAGTATTTAACGAGCAGACATCATATAAACTGTTACATCTTCAGTTTCAATGCAGATACGACTGTCTTATTTAATATGTATATAGATAAACTATTTCTGTGCTACTTGGTAGCAATGGCTTCAAGTATCGAAAGTTGCAGACACACCCTTTTCGCTTAACACGGCAGATACGTGTAAGCCGTGCTTATTAAAAGTTAGAAGTATATGGTTCTGGACACTCTGGAACATCACGCATTGTATAATGATTCGATGAAAAAATCGCGTCGTGGTGCAGGAAGGGAATACGTCAGCGGATGGTCGTCTTTATTTTGATTCTAGGGCAACGCGACGTTACGACCTGCCGGGAATATACCGACGCATTATGAAATATGGCGCGTAGTCTCCGGGGCAAATAAGTTTTCGAGCCGCTAGAATACATCAGGCAACACGTGTCCCGCAAAAAGCTGAGTTTCGCGGCTCGACAATAAGTTCATGGAAATATAGTGTACCGTTGGGAGTTGGGCGACGGTATTAAAACTTTTTCATCAGTTAACGTATGGACTGAGACGTAATTCCGGTTGACATCCGGCGTATTGGTCGAACGGTATTAGTATTTATGTCAACGCGCCGCTACTGGCATATCGTATCACGATGTGCGGATGCTTTCGAATATTATCGTAAATCGCAGATAATGTTCTCCAGTTTGTTCATCGCTTATTGTACATCGTTATAGTTAAAATAACATTTAACGTAGTAAATTGGAAACCACGCTTTTGATTGTTAATAGGAATATTTACTTGATCTTTGGAAATGGGAAACTATAATTGGACTTTGTTCCATAATACAATAGCAAGCAAAATTCAGAATTCGTAGTCACTTACCGACACAAGTAGATTCAGAGTCAATGTACAGCTCAAAGTTACACCTTCCTGTTATGTAACTTTCTAAACGAGATGTATAGTTATCATCGAGTACTTATGCAAGTATTATCACCGCGTATATCGTATGTTGTACCTTGTTTCTATCAGTCAATCGTATATGACAATACGTTACGCACGAAACGTCATAAAAAGGCGTGTCCAAGTTTAGGGATTCCTAGTTATTCGAGTTTTACGAGTAGTATATTATAGAGGTCTGGGAGATAAGATACTTCTGGACGATGATATTGTGAATTCTTTAAAGCGTAGAAGGTGCCAACGACGTACGTCTGTAGCATCGTAATTCTTATACAAGACGTATCTTCGTTAAAATATATGCTTCGCTGTAAAATATTAAAAATCGCAGATGATCCTGATGTATCCGTAAATATTATTGGCATATCTATTTCCATTCGATATAATTCGTATAAATAAAGTTTTCTCGTGTATATATATATATTTAAAAATACCGAAGATATTCGAAGTAATCAAAATTATTGGACTTGTATTCACATATATGTATTATGTATATGTGGAGATGGGATGTTTAGTTCGATTAATCAGCAATATTCGTTCCAGTTCACTGATTCAAATTTCAATCATGATACTGATTCATATTGGTTTCAAACGCGATTTATGTGAAATCTTATTACAGTGGAGGAATGATTGCTATAGCTTAGAGATTGTTTCGCGCTTATAATTACAGTGTTTCGCACCTACAATGGTACGTTATATAATAATTTAATGTTAATCGCTAAATAAGAAATTTTTAATTAGTCTAGCTCTTCCACTCGCAATATCCGGTTACTAGTTCTTACATTATATGTTAAACAAGACTTGCAATCGTTATGTCTATACTGTCATAGAACGTATCTACTTGCTTGATCCATAATATATATATATATAGAAGTGAAAGGATTAAACAGGTTCATCCTCTACTTCTGATTGTAGTATCTATATTTCAATGCCTTCACCCTATATATCATCTCTTCATATACTTGTGTCTATACTTGTAATCTGATATCCGTTCTTCGCAATTCCATTTATTTCCACTAACAGGAAACGCGATAGAAGAAACGAAGAATAGCTACCTATAACTTATGACAGTTATACTGGATATTATTCTTGCGTAACACTGTACAGTTATGCTTCGTAGCAACGGCATAGTGGGTGGGTCATAAGTCGCAGACGATTTTCTCCTATTTTGTGACCACTTCTCTTACCCTGTATTATTCTCCCCCGTATTTTTATTCCACTGCTCTTTGTTTAGTGCTGCTCTCGTTTCTCTATTTGTCTCTGTTACGACGTTCATCTTCCTTGCCGTTCTCTTCGCACCTTTTCGCTTCTTTTGCCGCCATGTAGAAGGATTGGTCCTAGGCTACAGTAAAATTGTCTGCAACTTATAACAACTCCTACGTGGCCGTAGCGCGACGTACTCCAATCGCGAATTGTAAACGAACACAGGAAAAATCTCCCAGTTTCAAATTGAATCAGTTTGTTCGAAATTATAGGGCAAGAAAACGACAAATCTGTCTGAACAAGTCTTAGATCTATTTAGTTAGCGAATCTCGATCGATGCAATATCTATATTATTTGTATTTGGTACGTGAGATCTTATACAAAGTCTGTCCTGTTTTATTTTAACGAAATTCTTTGAATTATCGAAAGAATCGATTAGTAAAAATTAGCATGTATTATTACCTGTATTACCTGTAAACATAACACAGACTACCAACATTTAAACTAGAAGTAAATATCATTAAAATTTGTCTTTTACTTGGGAATAAATTTTATGCTTTTAGAAAAGCAATTATCGATATGTTTGGTTCCTGATGTAAGTATTTTGGAAATAACGCGATTCAGACATTTGTCTCTTTTATAAACAGCGATAAAACCTGACTGCAAAGCTCATGGAAGCGAAACTAAATTTCTGGCTGCAAACGTGCGTATTAAATTTGTCGTATACAACCAGGAACCTCCCTTCCAAGTTTTTTATGCTGAAATTAGTTTTTGTTTCAAAGCGCGCAGCATACCGCAACTTACAAGAGCAACATTCATTCAGCCGTAGAATCAAATTTCTAGGAAGCATAGCTGGAATACATAAACCAGTGTGCTTGACTTTTATTAGTTGTTATACAACACATGTACAAAGAATAGGTGCGAGTTTCAACAACTTTATTTATCACAATTCCTTGTACGATAACTTTAAAAAATTGTTTAAATTAGTTTGAACTATGAAACTGTTTCCGTTATCTGTATCATTTGTACACCTTGATGTTAGTGCTTATACAAACATTTATAATAATATTATATGCGATTATTGGTTAACTTATGTTGTTTGCGATATCTTTCTTAATCCATTGATTCGCTGTTTGCATTTTAACTGGAATGACGTTTGTCAGTCGTTCGGATAATAGGAGATCGCAGGGAGTTCAGTAAATCGGGCATGAACTAAAATTTCATTTCAATAGATGGACTTTGGATAAATGGGGTTCGGGCAAATGGAGTTGGGATAAATGCAGTTCGATTGTACCATTTTCGTGAAACGATAGATATGTAGGTACATCTGAAAGTTAATTTTAGATTTCTAAAGTTGTTTTGAAAATCATCTCAAATGGTTTATTACTGTTTATCAGGTACATAATACAACTGTAGTTTTAATATTTGTAAGTATTATTAAATTTTATCCTCTCACAAGAAATACGCCTGGAAATTATCGTTTGTACAAATAGCACTTTAGATAGAAAAACAGTCAATTATCGTTTATTACCCGTTCGATTAATTGGAATCTCTAATAACTATCAACAAGTACTTTCCGCGTAACAGGCTTCAGAAATTTCGTCGCAAATCTACAATCAATCTAGTAATTTGAAATTTACATAAAGCTGAAAATGTTTAACTTTTTCTTAACTTTTCAGCAAACAGTTAGCACTAGTTTGAAATAAGTAGAATTTCAGAGCAAGTTAAGTCGACCCCTGTACAATTTCGTAACAAGCGAATTCAACTTCAGAACAAGTACATCTTTGGTATAAGTTAAGTTGTCGAGTCACCGAGGTAACGAATTGTTGGAACGAGATTTCCTTCAATTTGGATTCTTTTACATCCTACTGTAATTTAAGTGTATAATTAAGACTTAAATCTAAGACGACGTAAGAAAAGGAGAAATTTCTTTCTGAAGGCTGTGCTGAAATTAACAAAAATTGCAGACCTTCGTATTTGTTAATAGAGAACGTTGTATAGTACAGTATAGTATACAATATCATATCGTAGTATTTGTTAATAGACAGCACCACTTAATGTGCAATCTGAAAATGCACGATATAGTAGTACGTATACCCTTAATAAATCGGATAATGAAAGTCTGGGATAATAGAAAATGGAATAATCGAGAAACCATAAAATGGAATCTCCTGGACCGTATATTGGAAACGAATCGCTCTTAATTCTTGATAGACGATACGTCAAGTTCCGTTCCAGTCTGCGAGAAAAATAGACGAACACAGAAAACGTGAATTCATATAACGTATTTCGCATTCTGTCCCGCAAATATTTGCCAGATGACGTTAATCTTTCGACCAACGAGAACAGATAAAAAACGTTAACGCGTGTCAAAACTCAGGGCGCATAATTTTCTATATCAAAAATTACCAGACGGAAGTACACGAAACGAAATTAAAATTCGAAATCAATTTCGAGTGGCGAAATCGAAAATTTTCCATTACGTTTCGAAATGGTCATTCGATTTTGCGCGCTATGTTCTCGCCGGGATTCGATCCGCATTAAAAAGGAATATTCGCATCTTCGACTGTTCGTGTAAATATTCCGTTTAATCGGTTTACGAATAACGTCCATGAGAGGACGCAGCTTTTCGAAACGTGGATTTTTCGAATAATGAAAACGAATAAATCGTGTTTTGCGCCGACGCGACGCATCGTACATCACGGTGATTCGAAAAATATTATAAAATCCGTTCTCAAAATTACTCGTACGCGTGCGCGTGACCGTGTAGCGCAAGAGACGCAACTGACATTTCTTTCCTTTTGCCTATCGGTTTCCGTTTTATAGATCCGACCGTCGAATATTTTTTCTAATGAAATACCATTTTTTACGTTACCTTGCTGGGTATCCGTTATAAAAAATAATTTGAATAAAATTTAATATTATTTTCTTTATACAATTGTGCGAATGTCCGGATCACGTCGCTTTTTTCATTTTCCCCTAAATAGAAAGTACTGCAACTTTTTGTCCAAATTAATAAATAGAAAAGATTAGAATGGGAAGTCTGAGTCTGCGGTAAAGCTACTCGCGAATAATGTGTATTTATATTTGTCTTTTACTGAATCATGAAACGAGCAGATTTTGTGGTTTAGGTTTTACGGCAAAAGTTAATCTGATGAAAGTTTAGCAACAGGCGGGAACAATAACAGTTGTACGTTCATGCACAGCAGTTGTTATCCTGCAAGTAACCATCGCTCGACGCTGTTACGCAAGTACAATTATAACAGCAGTTATACAGGAAGGAACAAAACATTATCATATTGAGGAACGTTGTATTACGAGGGCAAACGTGTGCTTCTTATTAACCTCGAAAGAACTGCTTTGCTAGTTAAATTATCTTAACGCTTATCTTAACGATCAACCGGGGATAGACGTTAGTTCACAGGACCGCAGAATGTGTTTCAAATAATAGCGTAGGACGGTTGCAAAAAAGTAATGGCGTATCGTTGACAATACGATAACCTATTGTGCATTTTAATTGCAGTATCACAGTATTATGAAATTTTTTTCTTCGCTTTAGTCATAGAACATACTCGTAATGTTTCGCAGAAAACAGGATCATTCATCAAATTAGTCTAGACTTGGGAAATGTTTATTTATAATATCTTTTGGTCGTTTTTCCGAGATTTGTAAAAATCTTATGTTAATTTGTTACTCGCTATAAGAAATTCAAATGTTAATTATCATCTTTCGTTTTGCAAATTGTGTGGTTTGCACTACTATTGAATAATAATCGATACCCATGTACGCCTCGTTAAATGATAAATTCGAAAAATCAATTGAATAAGAAATTCGCAAGAAATCGCAAAGTGGCGATATTTAGCTAAGTAATGATACTGCGCTAGAGGAAAAAATTATTAGAGAGGGTGTAAAAGCACTAGTCGCACGGTGCAAGCGTAATCCAGCGACGTAAGCCATAAGAGGTGTCCGAGCCAGGGTGGCGACATTGTTTGTGGACACCGTGAGTACGCTCTACCTTCGAACAACAAGAGGGAGAGAAAGATACACCGTGCTGCGGCCACTGTTAACGATTATTGATAATATTGTCATCGAAAGGATAAACACCGAAAATATATTCTCGAAAATAGTCGCTCTCTGTTGCCAAAAGTACCTACACTGCTTCACTTCACTTGACCTCTGCCATTCCAGCGTCTCACGCACTGACCTCTTATATTACCGAAGGCTCCGTTACATATTTTAAGTGTATAATTTGCAGTATTGCTATATGAAACGGTGTATGTTTAAAAAATGAAACGAGAGTTCTAAAAATAAAAAAAGAATGTGAGGCCAAACAAATTTGTAAACTATTCTGTCGTAAGAAGTTTAGTTTAATAATAATGAATTTAAAGTTAGCAATTGCTTGCATTTCTATAAATATCTACAAGCGATAGGACCAACGCTTTCATATCATTAATCTTGCGTGAAACTTATCGAAACTCGAGATTTAATAGCTCACAGCATCCGGCCACGACTTCATCCACGTATCCTTAGCGTGAATAATAGCGTGGAATCTACGAAAGTTGGTGTATGAGGTTTACCAAGGATTCGAATGGTTTACAAAAGGGGAGCGACTCGACGATGTCACGTCGGAAGAGAAGTGGAGAAAAGTGAGCCACTTAGGTTTAAGAGTGTATAACCAGCCTAGCAGAATCATCCAGAAATACCTTTAGATACTCGTTCTGCTAAATCGCTTGAGAAGCATTTAATGAAACGAAGAGAGTGAAAGACGATCCTGCTTCTGCCACCTGTCTACGAACTTTCTTTTCAAAATGATCGAGGAGCTGAACGTGTATAAGTTGTGCGAGAGTTTGCGAATAATTCAGAAGGAAGTATTCCGTTGGACATCATGAATATTTCTCATTTCATAAGAGGAAGTTTCATCAATTGTATCGGATATGGAACAAAATTTTTGCATCTTTCTTACTTCTTAAAAGAATGATAAAGAAATTTTCTACACGAAGTATATGTTCTTAAGACGTACAGTGAAACTGGCTCTACTCAGACTTAGAAACATATGGAACAATTAGATGCAGTCCGCAAACAAGTGCCCTATGATTGCCAGGTATGATCGAAGTTAATTATACTATAAAAGTAGTTCAACGATTCGTAATATGTAATCAACGAAGCAGGCTACAACAGTGGCATAATCGTTAGAAAACCTTTTATTGGTGTGATTAGTACATTAAAGCATTCGAATCATACGTTAAATCATACATTAGCGAAAATAAAAGCTTCGATGATATAGTCGCGCATAGTAATGAATATGAATTGAAATATTTCGCATAGGATATGAAACGTTATATTTTTCATTTGATTGAAAATTTAGATAGGATATGAACGAGGAAGATATTTCGGTTCAACTTGAAAAATAAGAAAATAAATATTATAAGAGAATAATTTTACTAACCAAAACACTGAAACAAAGTATTGGATTAAGATAGCCAGTAACCCAGCTTTATAATAGAATTCTTATTATAAACTGGGCGTAACCTACGAAGAGTAAATAAGTGATTTCAAGCCGACAGAAATTCTGTTCTATATGAGAACAATGATTGATTTATGATTGCTATTTCCTGCGGAATAACATTGATCTTCTCGTATGATCAACATCACTTGGCATAATTCAATAATTTATTCGGTCTGTCCTCCTTAAAGAACAACAGAATTTATTTGACAAGGGATGAATTGTTGTCACAGAGTGAAGTGAATTGGCTGAAATCTCCGTTCACCTGTACCATTTCATATCGCACGGTAACCACAGCGTGCAACAAACGAATAAAGTGTACTCAATTATGCCCTTCCTGGTTTCTACGGTCCGCCTTTTACCTCGCCCCAGTGGAGGGTTCAACCTGAAGTCGTAAGACACCGACTTTACCGGTTCAACCGCGAACTAGACGGTGAACTTGAGTGCTTGCAGAGCTCGTACCAGTGCCTATATACAGTCCTCCGGAGAGCCTTTCGAACATCCTCCCGAGCAGGAAATTAATTTCATGGGAACGACAATCGATACGCTTTCGACTATACTCAGACCTCGCATATACCTACGTTTCCGTGAGTGCGTAAATTATGGAACTCGTGGAACGTCACGGTTATCATTAATTCTCTTAATCGTTGTTAATACGTTGAACTTTATATATTTTGTTTTAGTCGCGATGGATTATAATGTCCTATACCATAACATTGTTTCCACATTTTTAATCTATGAATGTCTCAGTTATTTCTCAACTCTATTAATCCTCTATCAAAGCTGTAATAAATACATACAGAAATATAAACATGGTAATCAAAATTGCGCTTAGAGTAATAGTTCTTAACATAACGCGTAATACATAAAAAAGAAAAGGGAAAACAATGTGGAGAGATCGGTTTCACAGCTTCGCACTTTTTTCGATCGAAGCGAAAGCCTGCGACGGCAAAAACGTTTCGCCCCCGGAAAACTGTAAAATTGTTAATAATTAATATTTGCATAATACAAGGAAATTGTAAAGCGTATTCCTTCGGGCGAAATCGATCGTGGAAAGTCGATGGATCGAATGGTAAATTCGGTACTGGTATCTCCGTTACGGAACGCGATCGTAATTCCGAGCAGCGTACGCCTCGTTAAAATTCGACGCGGATGCAGCGGCCGAAATCGAAAAGTTTGCAATCTGAAGGTGTATAAGAGGAATTTGTCAGGCAGACTCGAAGACGTCGAGCAAGGGGAACAATATCGCACGGTTAATTTACTCAGGCAATAATGCCCAGAATCATAAGCCCCAGGTGTTACGTCGCGAATCTTCGACCCTCGTAAACACCGTGCACAAGAGCGCAAGGACACAGAGAGACGAGGCTACAGGGTGCGAGAGAAAGGCTATACTACTGGAACGAAGCGACGAAGCTTGCTTGGAGAAGAGGAAGATGGGAGGAACAAGCAGGAGAGATAGAGAGTATAACGGAGAAACCCAAGGGTGCACCCTACTTTCCTCTCTGTTATAGTATCAGTGGGTAAAGTTGGCCGAGTGTAGTTCCGTTACGACGGCACGCGTTACTATTTTGATCTTATCTTACCCCCTGACTTTTTAACTATCCACCGTTAAGGATCTTCGTGTTGGTTGCTTTTCGCGGCAACGTTCCGTTCAGAAGTTTTCTCGTCGGAGAGTTGTTAGAAAGAATAGTACGCGTTATTTCGCGGAGAAGATATTAGATTTATCTTATTGTTTCGCGTTCGTTCAGGTATCGATAATATTGAATTTTGTTATAATGAAATTAGTGATAAAAAATTATAAGATTAGATATTCATTTTATTTTCTAAGTAAATATGTACTTATGTAAGTTTATAAATTTAAGAAAGATGATTTGCATTTCCTGACTAAACTCGACATAAAAACGGCGAAAAATACTAAATGTTTTTTTACCATAACATTTACGATTCCTTCTTATAATGCATCTTCATAATCCAGGCCATAAGTATGAAATTCCGTCATAAATAATCGTGACGTATAATTTCTATACACTTTGTATAACTCGTATACCTGACATATTTGTTATTCTTCGGGTTTCAATAGTCAGTGTCGTTGGTACGTTACGCGTTGTACCGTCGCGACGTTCTTGACGACTATCTTGAACGTTCCTCTTCTTTGGGGCAGAGCTGGAAAAGAAGAACGATTGAACAATATTTGAAACGGTGTATCTTTATGAAATTTTATCGAACGCACGCTAAAACTTATTGAACGCTAAGCGAAAAAGAGAATTGTCGCAGTGGCGTGAAACAATGTTTCGATCGAGTATCTGCTTTGCATCCTAATGAGTTTGACAGCAGAATGTACACACTCACTAAGAAGATTGGAGTAACTTGCAGTTCTTGACCAATGTTAGACTAGCCCTATTACAGAAAAGCTAGAAAGGGCAAGGACTCGCACAGAGAGAATAAATGTTTAGTATGGAGGATGCAGTAGATGGAGGTAAAAGGTGTATAGCGATTTCCCTGTGCGCCTCCCTCAATTCCCAAGGCTAGTTTCCATCTAACTTGACGCAACACACCGGTAATTTGTATCTGACCGGGCCTGCCGTTCTTCCTTATCATTTTTTATAAATGGTTGATAGGCTCGGTAACGCAGGACGAAAGTAGAAAATGGACATGAAACACCTTGTTCACGCGAACTTTCCCTCCTTTCTCGCAAAAGTGAAAAACTCGTTGACATCATGTTCTATGATATGTCCGAAGATAAATTTGGTACTTCGAAAACGTTTCAGAGCTTTTGCGTCAGAATATCGAAATTTGTCATGGGACCTTAATTTTTCCGCTAGAATTCAGGAAATTTTTCACAGAGTTTTTAGAATTGTAAGTGTCCTTTGTTGAAATTTTTGTAATAATTAATGCCCTACTTTTTACAAAGAAATCCTTGAAGCTACTTCTCTTCGTTTTTTATTAATTTAATAGACGTGTAAAACAGCAGATAATAATGCCATTAGTCGTTGTTACAAGTTTTAAAAGATATCTTAATAAAGATAAAGAGTTGTAGAGTTGTAGTCTTACGGGAGGGTGGAGGACGAGTTTGTAACTTTTATCCGAGGACTGCTAATGGATTCATCTGTATGACTTTTCGTAGCAGACTCTTGCTTTAGAGATATTATTATTGAACATCCAATAAGTACTCGAATCGCATGCCGTTTTCCATAGCACGAAGGTCTACTATCTTCGTTAAATTTCAATCTGTGGAACAAAACGATCAAGAAACATAGACTTTGTCATAAGCTCTACACTTCTACATGCGCGTATTATTTGATTTCGATGTTTTTTGACGATATTAATGCATATTCCGTAAACAACAACCAAGTAAATTCATAAATATTCTCGGATTGAAGGCAAAAGCATTAACACGATTACGTGTTATAAAAAAAATGGAATATAATAAGCTCGTTTACTGTTCACATTTGTTTAAA
This sequence comes from Bombus cullumanus, assembly GCA_014737535.1. NCBI lineage: Eukaryota > Metazoa > Arthropoda > Insecta > Hymenoptera > Apidae > Bombus > Bombus cullumanus. The sequence continues at coordinate 3,277,002 of JACXIX010000071.1, read as the reverse complement.
AAGTACGTATCACTGAATAGACATTTTCTGTAGTTCCCTGCAAGAAAATTTCAAACATTTTAGGAAACATAATTTTTATCCTATTATATTTCTTAGGACAAACAAAATGTTCGTTACTATACCATAGAACCATTAATTAATTTAGGAATTATCTTAGATCACATTTATCCTGGAACACCTGGTATAGCAACCAATACGATACCCGCTTACAGCACATGAACCGTTCAAAGCATCAATACAGGTACAAAGGATGCCTGTTTCTGACTTTATGGAACTAAATTATGCATAACTGTATTAAAATTATCGATTAACACAGCCAGCGACTTATGAACCATGGTATACTGAAATAACAATTAAATTAAACTCCCTTTGGCCATTTTATTTGTATTTATTCGTCTCGTATCGCGTGCATTATTGTCTTCGAAAACAGAGATTTGCATTCCCGTATTTTCATTTTAAATAGTTCATTGTAAATTGATCGCATTTTAGAGAAAAGTATGTCTACCCTTTGCTTCTTTCCTATTACTAAGAATTAATTAAACGAATATTCCTCCAATATAGATCTTATGAAATTAATTTCATATTTGCCCGTGCGAAATTTCAATGCTGCGCTCCAAACGTATTTAGCGTTTAGCAAACCGTAGTTGATCTAAAAATATTCAATTTTCCGCGCAACCCCCGTGTCAAGATTCTCACAGAGAGCGTACATATTTTATAAATAGCAGTAGTAGATATTATTTAACAAATGGCAATTTGCCGATAGAAATATAATTCGTAAACAAAATTCACTTTACTTGACATTTAAATGTTTATTGTTCGAAGCCAAGCATCGATATTAGTTACCGCAGTTGAATAAATTGTTTTCTGGTTCACTTTGTATCGAGATCGAATATAACAACGCCATTGATGTTAGTAATAAAACCAATAAAATAAATACAATAGACAGAATTCGATAAAAACTCGATTCTACATAACAAATAATGATACGCATCCATCATCCATTAAGTTCGAAAATTATAACTATTGTTTCTGTGTTATGATGAGTATTAATTACACGCATCTACTTTTAACCAGATTTATGTGATTTATATCACATAAGTCAACGTCTCGATGCATCATCCTGTAAATAGGATTTACAATCTAACTAGAGTGTGGGAAAAAAGGAAATAGTAAAACGGGTATTAAGTGAAAATATACTTGTAATCAGTACAGGAAATGATACAACAAACTAATTTCGATAAGTTTCCGAAACTTGAAAGTTCGCATCAGCTGTAATATTTCTTTTGGAACAAAAACTGCACGCGTTACGAACAAAGTTAGATATTATACAATCGTGTTAGTTCGCGTAACACAATTACATAATATAATCGACGTTACGTTTGTTTTTAAATTCTATAATTAGTAATAATACTATACGTATGTACATTCTTACTTTCGTGGAAATTAATTTTAAAGTATACGAAGGAAACGTAGTAACGTTGCTGACGTTGCCACTTCGTGGCAACGATACGATTTGCGTTATCGATACAGAAATATTCTTCGATCGAGGTACTGAACCAGGTTGCTATAAAAATAATAAAAATTTAGATCGACAGTACATGACATGATAACAGTACATGAGCTCGTAGCTCATTACTAATGCTCTGTGAAGTAAAAAAATTTGTTAGTATAATGAGTTCATAAAGCACGCGATACTTATAGTACGTTTCTGTATACGTCGATACACGTTAAGTGCTGTTGAAACGCAAATATTCTAATCAATAAACCTATACTCGTGTTCACTTCAACACCTTTTTAACGTTGCTACCGCTTTGCTGATACAAGGCGCTCAAATTACCATCAATAGAGGACAATTAGAAAATATCGTGTTCTCGAAAAACACGAATTAACAAAGCTAGAACTGTTTGCAGTTTGATTGGATGCGCAGCCAAGAAGATGAATATTTGCTTGAGTTAATGGAAAAGTGATAAGAATTTCGTAGATGACGTTTCGTCCAATCTACTTCTGTTTGAGGAATAAATATTGCTTAGAAAATGTAGATTTGACTGCACAAAGGCACAAAATATCGAAGGTATATATCAGAGAATCATTATGATTCCTATTAATCTCTTAGCAAGATAGGTACTACTAAAGACCATGTTTTATCGTCAAATATTTTTCGCCTGAATTCAAGTAAACAATTAATATGGTATACGCCATAAAAAATTTTAATTTCTTCTTCTTGACACAATTTCTAAACATTTCAGAATAAATGATAAAACTTGGTTTTGGTTGTTAAATACGGAACATGAAATTAAAATTAACCTACTTCCGATAATTTTAACTTGTAGATCGATCATTCGATTTCTATAAATTTTTCATAAAAACACTTAAATTTTAAATTAACGCTTTTACATCGATCCAAGCGGCTTCTAAAATGTCTTTTTTTAGTGCACCATTTAACAAAATTTGGTATCGGTTTTATAAAGGCACTCAACTTTTGATATCCACGCTCTCTACGGAATTTCTAATTTAACTTATGCTATCTCAAAAGCGTGCAAATTTCCATAAATTTATATTATCGATTGTGCAGAATCATCAGTTTAGTGCACTTGCAGTAAGAAAGTAGATTACTTCGGTTAACTAATACCCATCGAAAAGCGTAATATCGGAGCTTATTTGATTTCTGATCAAAGATGACCATTACGCTTATCAGGCGAAATATCTATTTATCGATCGATGTAACGACATTAGAAAATACGTGACATTAACTTAACAAATCTACAATTTGTTTGATTCCTTCCCGGTTCATACACCTACGTACGTATTGATTTACTTACCCCGTCAAGGAAAGAAGTTCCAATAAACTGCGATTAACTTCTTAATTCTATTTTTAACTACAGGTAGTTGCAAATAGTCCACATAGCAAACTATAGTCTGGCTTAATACAATTTCATTTCTATATCAAATACATTACATCGAAAGAAATGTGAACGTTGACACACTCGAAGCTTTTATTGAAACCTCGAAAATGTGTTCCTTGAAAATGTGCCATTTTGGTCGAACGATTTCAACGTCTTTCAGCAGCAAATTCATGTAGAATTGTTATACTTCATGCGTGTGCAAGGAAGTCGCTAGGAGAATTGCAAGACTCGAAAAAAGCATTCTACGAGATATACGAGACGCAATGCTTCAGGTGAACGCAAACGTTTCCGACAGGTTTGATGCCGACAACTACGTAAAAAGGTACGCATCTTGTGTTGAAACGACAAAGCAGGAGGAAAGTACAAGGGGAATAAAAATTGAACAAAAATTGAAATGTCGTATACAGCTGCCTATGAGATGTATATAAGTATCGATTTAAAGAAAACGATGTCTGCTCGTTTACAGAATACGTGGATTTTTTACAAGTTATTCTCCCGCTAGCCTCGAACACGTTCATAGAGCCGTTTATACTGCAATAAAAATTGGTTTACTGGAAGCTAATAAGATCAAGGTTCAAAATAAAGTTTGAAATTCAATGTTCAAAGTTGAAGAGCGCGATATACAGTTTTAAAATGTTTCAATTTTTCGTAACGCGTCGAACTGGTTGAACAATTCGCAAATTCGAATCATTCGCGTATGAGTCTAATAATATGAGAATACAGTCGTGTGTTCGGAAAATTGAATAAACGATATTTGGCTGCGAAATTAATTGTGTAATTTGAAAAGTAGATCAATAATTTCCGATTGAATTCCAATCCTGATTAATATTGCTCTGCTCGTTATACGTTTATATTTTTACAGAGACGATTAAATTATCAAATAAATTTGAAATTTTCAAATATTTATTCGCTGAATTTTTTCTACAAAGGAAATCGAGCAGCCACAAAAAAGATATAAATACAGAGAGATTGATTACAAAACAAACAGCCCTCTTATTCACTTTTCCAGAGTGCTTTTCGTGGAAACACGTTTAAAATGCAATCAATGAATGTAACATCATACACAAACGGTCACGTCGAAAGAAGAGCAAATATCGACACAATGTGCAGCAACGTGTCGATTGACACACACTCGATCTACCACGTTATTCGATCATACGATACGCCGTGTCCGAGCAACGCTCGTCAGTTTCAATCACCGAAAATCTCAAAGGCTCTCAAGCAAGACGACCCAAGCATATTTTAAATTCCAGCTCGACCACGTGACGCGGCGACTTCAATTTCGTTCTAAAGTTACGCTCGGAAATTAAGTAAACCGATCAGTTGATCCCGCCATGTGGCCTTTAGGTTGTTCCTACGACGATGAAGCACGGGAATTAAAAAACGGTGCAATTCCGAGGAAACTCAAACTCCGACTGTGATTCGCTTTCCTGTCAACATTAAAGCGCAGAATTTGTTTCTCCCTTTACTTTAACCGTCAGATCGGAATTGGATTACCGATTTGTCTCCAGTTTTCGTGTAATTAAGACATACAAAAGTATACAGAAAGTCATTTGCTAAATAGAAGTTAAGAGTTGGAGTTCTTCCTTGGAAAAATAGAACGAACGTTCATAACACAGGAAAATAAAATGAAAACGCTCGTAAAAATCAGATATATAAACATATTAAATTTTAGATAAAACGAAATATCGTAATCGCCACACTACTATTTTTAGTCATGTTCGCCTATCTTGGTTACGTTTGACCAATACTTGGCAAAATAGAAAGAAACGTTGTACGTTATTTCATCAAAACTGGACATTAATTCGTTTGATCAAACTCCTACAATTACGTACATACATGGAATACAACATGGGTATGGAAAGTTGAACGGGCGTTCTAGCGTTTGTCATCCCTCGTCGACGTAGCATGGACATCGAATTTGACGGCCGTACCTCGTGTGATTGTTCACATGCAATACGTAACGTCCATTTTTCCAACTCTCGTTTTTTCAACCCGAAAACCGTGGCAGTTAAGCAAACATTATTATATACATATGTATATATACCCGTACAATAGTAGTTGTTCGTCATAATATTATAAGTAGAATCGATATATATGTGCATTTTGAGCATTTAATAAAACATATGTATCCAATTTAGTATTAGAAAGGTTTTATGTTTTATACCTGTCGCAAAGAGCTAAATTTCAAACATAAAAGCAATAACTTTTATTTAGATCTGCATATTTATCACGCATTATAAATGCCATCGAAATAATCCAACAACTCTTAGCAAAATTGCAACTCAATTATACCGTTCCTTATGGATTACCTTTATCCGTTCGTGATCAGCCTTATTTTTATAACTATCCTGATGATCGAAGAAAATTAGACAATAACGTTTTGTGATTAATCATTGGATCTCTTACTGGATAACGTTCCATCTCAATATCCTTTGTGAGAACGAAGTGTCGCGTACAGGCGGCTCTCTCTATTTTCCCAGGCCAAGGCGAACTTCTCTTTGAACCTCGTTCGTTCACGGTAAATGGCATGGCACATGAGAAACCAATAGTTGTGAACAGACTACTTACGTTGTCAAGCACGTTAGATGTCTCAAGATAAATCGAGCGGTGGCTGACTTTTGTTGGAATACAAAAATTGCAACATTAACGACTCAATAAAGAAGCAGGTTCGACGGTAAGTCAAGGATGACTTTCAAGGATCGACTTTTGCTTCCGCGACGAGAGATCAAAGAAGGAAACGGAAGACAATCAGGAATCAAGAAGAAAGGCAAAAAGAGATATTAAGAGGTAATAGGGGGAAATGGAATGAGAGAGAAGAGAAAAAGACGAAAGAGAGAAAATAAACGGGAAAGTATAAAAAGGACGAACAGAAGGAATTAGAAAGAAGTTAAAGAAAGATAGGAATGGAAAGTAAGGTATAAAAAGAGAACATGAGGACGAAAAGAAAGGAGGGGGAAATGAAACGTGGGATGGGAGAACTACAGAAGAGTAAAACCTAAAATAGAGAAGAAGAGAAACAAGAAGCGAGAATGAAAGAGATGGAGTCTATGTAGGACAGCGGGTTGTCAGAGCGAAAACTCGCCGTGTCGGCAAAGACGAAATAGAAAAAGATAGCGGGGCAAATAAGAATCTTGAGTCGACTTAGAACGCGGTGACATAATCGCGCGTATTCGCTCACCAAATATTTGACGTTTAAGACTATTCACCGTTTTGCGAGACATAGAGTTTTATTTCGCTTGCGTTTCGTCTATCTTACAGAGCGTAGGACAACGGTAATGTTATTTGCGATCGCTTTCTAAATAAACGATGATTTAGGAAAAGATTCTAGATTAATCGTACATTAAATTAGATGTTAGTTATATTTTCATCTTTTTAAGCGATGAGAATTTCTTTTCAAAGGTGTTATTAACTGTACGTAATAAATTGAAACTTGCGTTGAAGCTTTCGGTAGTTTAGCGCGAAAGAACCGGTTCTGCAAATTGAGGATCTGAAACTGAATCTAAACGCAATCACATATCTTCGATAAAAGTATCGCAAGTATCTGCAAATACTTTTGCACACCTGCTGATACATATGCACAGGTGAACGTTAAGTGATTATTGCGAGCATTACAGGACGACATGCTCGGGAACGATGCACTTGAAAACTAAAACCAATGTAATACTGGTGCAACAGTCAGCTAGTCACGACAACCACTACCGGCGACATCTCTGTTTTTGGCCCTGCCACTCTCCTTCAATCGTTATATCTCTGCTTACCTACTCGTTATCTTCTCTATCTCGCTCTTTCTTTTGCCCTCTACAAATCCTTCCGTACTACTCCGTTCCTCTAACTTTCTACCCCTTTCACCGTCTCTGTCGCCCTTTTTAACCGGCCACTTTCAGCAACTTTCTGCGTTTCTCTCACTTTCGACGCAGCTCGAGCTGCGATCGATTACGAATCCCCGCTCCGCGCTGTCGCATGTAGAGTCGTCGAATCGGATTTCAGAACGACTCACCTGAAATTCTAATTTAAGACACCCGGGAAGAGAGAACGGGATAGATACACGAATAGATGGGTAGATCTAGAAGGGGAAACGAGGAAGACAGAAAGGTTGAGCGCAGGAGCTTGGGACAGATTCTCTGCTACGACTGCTTCTCGTCCGCACGAACATCAGGCCGCATCCTCATGGCCGACGAACCGTTTCGCTTAATTGAGGGCTCGCCCGGCTACGACGTACCTCTCATACTCGAAATTCATCGAATTACTGGACTGCAACGAGACGAAACGGTTCTATACTATGGCACTAACCGTCGAGAAAAACGCGACTATCCGTTGTTGGTTTGAGTCGGCAGTAACATCGAATTGCGTTTCGTTTCCTAGTTGCATGCTATATCGAGAAATGTTGAGAGATCTGATTGCTTATATACGTAAGCTTACGAAAGTATTCGAATAATTGTAGGAACTTTTTATGAATATATTGCGCGTATTATGGGAAGAAATTTGAAATTAACGCTGTTGCGACGATAGTTAAGACTAAACTGGTAAGACAATAATTATTCACTTGAATACGAGCTTCCGAGTTCTGCGTATAAAAATATATGCGGTTTATTTGTTCTTGTGGAAACATTTGTAAGCTATTATTTACCTTGGTTAGAATTGTTGGTAGTAGCATAATGAACATGTTTTTAGTTAATTATGATATAATTATATATATATATCCAAGAGCAAAGGAAAAGCAATCCACAGACACTCAACGGTGTAGCATGCGTTCAATTTTAATAATCGAATAGAAAACATTCCCCAAACACAGAAATTGAATCATTCTTACTGCGACAATATCACGATACGTCACCCAGCATTCCCAGATTCCATTCCAACTCCTAAAACTAATAACAAAACGTACATAACAGTAATTCATTCATTCCCGGAGATCAAAATTAGTTTCGCCCTTAATAACGTGCTTGCTACTCTCGGCCTCTCCTCGCCGCTGCAATCTCACGCAAGCGATACTTCTAATTCCGCCAGTAGCTCTCTCGACCAATCTCTCTCTCTCTCTCTCGTAAATACAAGTTACACGATATTTTCTACCGTAAGCCAGCGTAAACAGCGCAATTCGAACTCCTCCATTTCGTAAAACGATGCATCATACGTACAGTACGTACACGTATTACGAGGTTCTCGCGCGATTTTCCAACTGCTCGTCGAATGTTGCGACGCTGTTGCACGAGCTGACTACTACTGCCCATGGGAAAATTAAGCTCACCGAATAAGTTTCTATCTCTCGACCGAGCCGCGCCTCGTTGAAAGTTCGTCATAATTAGCTTCAGCAGCGGGCAGAGCCTCTTCAACAAAACCAGATCATTTGCTCGTTCGTCTATTCTGGGCCAGCGGCAGGGAGAACTGATCTGGAGTATATCTGGTCGTGTCTGTGTTCACGGTGTTCGGTGAATCGTTGGCGCGAGTTCCTTTATGGCTGGAAGTGTTCGTGCATGCAAGATTCGGACCAGTATTCCAACAAAGTGTTCTAGCGTTTAATGTTTGCGCTCGCTGCACCAGATGTGTCGCACATACACGTATGTCTACGTAGGTATACATGTATGTACGTGTTTAAATAGGCACGTGTGCATATATTTATTCGTACGTGTGGATCTAAAGGCGGAGAAGGGCGTGAGCGCAAGATATGGTCCTGCGCGTGTGAACTAGTCCCGTTTTTTGAAACGAAGCCCGCGGCATCCTGGCATCGGCTCAATCGTCAAATGAGCCCGATTCCAAATGGCCCGCAGCTAGTCTCTTGCCACGTGCTCTTTATCACCGCACCTCTTGCATTCGTGTTGTATTTCCATGACCCCGGGCAGCGTAGGCGCGCGCTCAATTGTCCTACTGCGACTCGTTGTTGTGTACGTACAATGGTAATGTTACCCTCTGATTTTCTTTCGCCGACCCCGCGGGTCCGCTGACCTGGCTCTCCATCTTCTACGTAAGGACTGCTTTGTTAATGGCTCCATTCCTCCTCCCTTTTCCTCTCTCTCTCTCTCACTCTCTCTCACTCTATCTCTCTCTGTCACACACACTGTTTCTCTTCTCGAAACTGGCCACCACACTGTGGCTTGAATAATTCGTGAATCGCAACTACGGACAATTTCGAGCTTCGCGAGGACGTCGTTAAGGAGCTCGCCCGTGTTTACGTATATTTTTTCGTATTTCCACTTTTTCTTCTTCTCTTTTACTTTCTGTTCGTGTTGGCATGACTGCTCTTTCTAATTGGTGCTGTGGCCAACTCGTAACGATGTGCTTGTGTCATTATGAAACGGAAACGTTGTTTATTTGATGCTTCGCTCCGTTAGGTCTCGAGGGATACCTTGAGGAATTAAATTAGTTGCCACGGGAGATAAATGAGCATTTTGAGATGTGGGATATTCTTCTCTCAGTCGTGCTATTACGGTTAATTATCGTACTGTTGTACCTTATTGTAGGAATTATTCTCATATTGTGTGTGTATGTGTGTTTATTGTGACTGTCATCGCTATCTTCTTTTTACAATATAATTTTAACAATAAAAGAATGTGATTGAAACGATAATTTCACCAAATATTATTATATAATACGATTATTATCTACTCGTCTATGAAAAATATAGTGGAAATTTTATGCTTCTTCCTTTTTTCTACAAAGATCTTTAGATCATCGTTATGGTAGTTACCCCTTTGCGTGAAAATATTCTGGCTTCGGGATATCTTACTATATTTTCCTTTAAAACCATTCTTTAAAGCTTAACGATTTAATCCATTTATAATGTTAATGGTTTTTTCACAAGATGACCACGACAAAGCGCAAATGCGACCCGTATATATCAACATTATCGTTGTAACGGTGGCGTAACGAACATTGAATTACACCGTGCACGGGCTTCTTAATTAATTTCTCCTTACGTGAAGAAGTTAATTCGATTTCTAAAGTAGGAACTAAGAAGGTAGAACTGTACAGCGATCGTTAGTTCTCTCGCTACATTTAGATCTCGCTTTTCCTATCCTTTTTTTTTTCCTTGTCACTACCGCCGTTTCTAAATAACGTTCGGTGGTAAAAATACGTCGAAATTATTTACGCGCTTATCGAGTATCCTTAGTGGAGTTTAATTGCGGCGCGACGTTGCGACAGGAACGATATTATTTCGATTACTAAAGAGCCATGCTGAAGCTCGTTATTTACGTGTGAATTTATACATAAATTTACAAGTCGGGACGCGGCAAGAAAATTTCTCACGACGGCCAAGCAACAATTGTTACAGCACGGAATAAAATATCGCCGTTGCGAACCTTCCATCGACAAAGGGACAAAAGTGCGCTCTCGCCGGGCCAACATAAATTATTCACGCATGAATTTACGCGCGTTCCCGATAAACAGAATTTGCACAATCAACTGGCAACCCCGTGACCGAATAAAATACAATCGCCGTGGAGAGCTGTTTTCCCAACAAAGGAACAAAGGTATTCTCGCATGCAATCGATGTGGATTATTTATGAAAAATATTTACGTGATCGAACGGCAGTCACTCAACGGGACGAGGTATTCTTGCGTAGTACACGAAAAAACAAGCGCATAGGACATAGATTGTTGATACGTACAATGCGAGATAAATAATGTAAAATATAAAAACACTAGGGAAATTGGATAAATATTTTCCATGTAAATAAAGTGAAATTGTATGCGTTCTTGTTGAACAACTCGTTTTTTTTTTTATTTTTTTATAGAACCTCATATTTTATGTTTAAGAAACACCTTTCCTAGCTTCAACTAACGTATAGTTGTACAAAACATGTATATTGTTTATCGAGGGCGAAAACATTTTCCCACTAACGGTCTTCATCGTGAATATGCGCATCTTCATAATTTTCGTTTTCTGCTCATAGGTACTAAAATACATATTGTAGGAAAAGACATTTATTACTAGCAGACATTCTGTATGGATGGTAGAACATTCGGATATTAAGGTATTCGGATAATGGAAGTTCGGAAATGGGAGGCTCTGCTGTAGTTCATCTCCTTTTATCAGTTACGTAAAGTGCTCTATTTATTATGAATACTTAGATTATTTCCGTTGTTGTTGAAATTGTTCTTTCTATCGGCACGTTTTTAAACTGTACCAATTTTTTGGCTACTGGCTATATCGCCAGGTCTAATTGTTCTCCTCGATCGTATTATGTATAATTTTTAAGCTTGATTACCTTTTTGAACACATTGATTGGCCGATATTCGGAAAATTCCAATTACCAATCAGCGTATCCCACGAGAATTGCTCGTCTCTTTTCCCTTTAGTGTGCCCATTCCAAACAGACAGAAAGGCGGTTCCCACGATCCCACGATAAATCAAATTCATCATATTAGCAACCGCGAGTAAATAACATTTAACATCAATTACTGTAAATAGGAAATTAATATCTAGAGTCGATTGAAAATTGATTCAGCGAAGATATCAAATATAAACGGCTATATACAGCAATTCGAAATATCTACCTTTCATTCGTTTATTAGTTTTGGAGAATTGAAATATGTATTTCTATAATTCATTTAAATTGGATATAAGTACGTATTATATTATATGAAAAATATATTATAAACGGAGACGGAATTAAATATATTCGGTATGCATGCGTGTTCTTAACATTCGTGATAATATCTTTTTATTAAAAAGAGCCGCGAATAAATTAACAGAAACGATAAACGAAGGATGCAGGATCCATCGGAGGATGCAGACCTAGAAAACGTGAAAAGAATACTGTAAGAGGAGGGCTAAAAGGGGCAGATAGCCAAAAGAAAGTTATACATTAATTCAACAGAGAGGAAGAAAAGATTTCGGTTTGCAAAAGAATATATTTCAAAAGGAAGCGAGCGATGGAATAATATTATTTATACCGACTAAAGTAAATTTAACATTTATGATAGTGATAAAAGTTCGAGAGCGTGGAGGAACCGGGGAAAGAAACTAAATTCAAAACATTTGGAACCAACCGTAAAACATGAATGCGATCCGGCAATAGTATAGCGGTATAATTTTGATTTACGGGGCAGGTGAATTGGTGTTTGTGAGTGACGTTGTTGATAACAAATATTCAATCATTTCGAAGAGTAATCTTTTAAAAGTACTGCTAACATGGGATATACTATACATATATTCGATGTATGTTACTATCTAAATGCTTTTATAACAGATCGTATGTACATTTCGTTTAGTACCTGTCGTCTATTATAGATAAACATAGTTTCTTAGTTCCTCAAAATATTCGATAATATTTATAGCGAAAGGAGAAGGAAACGTTCTTCTATCGTAACTTCACGATAGGCTATTCGATTATGTAAATAATTAATTGATTAGGGATCAAATTACTCAATGAGCTCTGTAGTATATCACGTGAAAGCCCTAATAGACTCCCTGCATCATAAATTAATATGATAGCACGATAGTGAAACTATGAATCAATCGTAGAAAAAGACGAATTTCAAAATATCTACAAATTTTATAATTGAGCATATATTTAACTGTGGATTGATATTTACGTACAGTAGCGGACAAAAGATTAAGACGAAATGGAAGAAATAAATAATCGGTTTACTTTCCATAAAAAATATAAATACAGGTAAATAAATGAAATATAGGGAAATTTCCTGGAATTTAGATTCGTATCGCGTATTACCAACAGATTGTAACATGCGTATAAAAATTTAGAAATTGTTTGAAAATTGAGAATGGAGGTACGGTGAATTTATGACGCGCGCATTTCATGGTACGAGGGGTCGAGCCAGCAACGATGACTTATGAACTCGCGACAAGTGTAAATTGACCGTCGCCAGTCTTTTGCGTGTCACTTAAATTCACAAGCATTATAATGTCCGAACGAGCAGCCGAGAAAAAATATTCACGCGATGATACGTCGTGCGAGAAAAATTCAAATAAGCTCATGTTAGACAAGTAGCGTAGCACTATATATGATCATACATCTTACAGATGGAAGAAGTAGCTGGCTATAATTCACACTCTAGTATCAAAAAGACATAAGCATGGAACCAAGAACAAGACAATAAATTATGAGATGTGAATTATATATTATCCTGGTATATTATTCGAATGGTTTGACGATAATGTTCAACGTTTGTAATTTTTCATGTAGATCGAATAAACAGAATTGTTGCAGAGAAGAACGGTAAGAACGTTTGCATTTAGGCGGCATCAATTACAAGTTGGCAAAACAAAGTCAACGCTATCGATCCAAATATCGTGCAATGCACTCGTAGCTGTCTTTTGTGACCTGCATCGATTCGCTACAGGGCTATATCCTAAATTACGTAAACCGTGGTATTGTCTCGCAACGTTTGCGAAGAATGTAGCGATAAGCCGGCACTGTCCATCTTACCGCGCGTCGCGGAACGCAATAATAAATTTACCAGTTCGTGTCGTGCGATTATACGCTCTGTGGAAATACCTAAGCGTCGACCTAGGGTCTCGGTAAGACCGAACCTTGTTTCCAGGCATGTAATTTACTCCTATCCTGCTCGGGTTAAAAAAATCGCCACCTCTTCTTATCTCTGAATCACGTGAAACCATCGCGTTGTTCTCCTCATTTACCCCGGATCTTGATAATTTTTATAACACGTATATATTCTAATTTCTATGTGAACTTGCTATGGTTTTCGAAAAAAAGCGGTAGATGCCCATAATTGAAATAAATAATGTTTTAAACAAGTAGAAAGACGAACGAATTACCGTGTGGTTACTCTTTGATTTACATCGTTGTGCTTAATGGCAACTAACAGGGATTTATTAGGTTGTATAATTTGTATTTAAATTTGTAGCATCACTTCTATGTTACATTTGAAATCCCGTCTTCGTTCTCCAATGAAAATATGCTCCAATGAAAGCAAGATCTCAATTATTACCCACAATACTGTGTTCATAACGTTGCTATAGTTATATTGGTATAAATGCGCGATAAAGAAATGGAATGATTAATGTTCCTTGATAAAGTGTCACGGGTGAATGTGATCTCAAGGTATAGTCGTTCGCACGAGAAAAAAGACAAACACGAAAAAAGCGAGACGCTGGCATAAAATTCTACTACCAATATTTCCAGTCAGAGTAAAACGTTTGGGCACGATGCGATCAAGATGCAACTCGTCTCGCGGCTTTAGGTCGTCGAATGGAAATATCGCGGAACATTAAAAATTTCCATGAGTCGACGGACGAGAGCAATTAAAAAGAGTCGAGTCTGAGACGCGGCACGAGCGTAAGCGGGAGCTCGCGACATAATGCGAACAGAAAGCGCAGAAGTAATACAAACGAGCGGTAATGGAGGAAACGAAACAAAGGCGGATATAGGAGGACGTGGTCGTTCCTTGAGCATCGTGCAAAGCAATTATTCCCGACGAGTGGCGGTGGCTGAATGCGCCGCGATTTGTGACTCGTATTTGCGGCAAAAGACGCTCGTCGTTTGTTTCCCCTCGCTATATCTGTTTCTTCGTTGTCTTGCGAGGAACGGGTACTCGCGCGACATGCTCCCATTTTTCACACGTACTCCTCGTCTCTCTTTTCTTCTCTCCTCGTAGTTTAAGAGGCGCTCGCGATCTGCCTTCTTCTCCGGTCTCTTTCTTCAACTCCTCTCCGTGGATCAACTCCACCCAGCGATTTCTTTCTTTCCGCTCCAGTGTTCTGGATCCTTCTGTCGGCACCTTACGTTCGTGTTCCCTTATAAGAATACTAGCCGACGTGACGAGACTGGGCAACCACGTCGAACACGATGCTCGGCTTCTCTAAATAAATTCCGCCTCTTTTTGTATAATCTGTATAATAATTCGGGGCGTTACGCCGCCCCTAGATCGGAGGGGAATCCGCTCGCGCGACAAATCCGCGGCCTTCCTTTTTGTTTCACCTTTCCTTTTGGACACCTTTGTGCGATATCGAAGAACGAGGTCGAGAAGGAAGAAATACGGGCAAAGGTAGCTCGGTCTTGGCGAGCTTTTTATGAAAAGCGTTCTTTCTGAACGGGGAAAGGATGAAGCAGAAAATAAGGTTAAATCTTGAAATACCGTATCACCTGAAGTTTTACCGTTTGTATGTATAAAATATTGTCTGCTTCCCAGCGAGTCCTGTAGCTTTTTAAAAATACGTTGGTTCTACTATGGATACCGTAAGATATTTCATAATTATTCAGCATCGATATTTACAATGCTTTCTTGCATCTTTTAGCGAAAATATAATAGTCAGTCATTGTCTTTGTCTCTGATTGTTCTTTAACTTGGACAGGAGCTTAAGAAACTAGATATCTTCCGTTAGTTATCCGGTCTCTGAAAAGCGATGAAAATGAGGAAAACAAACGGAGATGGTTTATTTGCTTGGTTTGAAATCTTCAAGTGTAACGCTACCTTAATGCCACTTTACTGTGTAATTATTGAATTGAGCGACTTAATTACAAATGCCTGTATGTATATAGGTGTAAGTGTATATAAGTGTACTGGTTGGGATTTGGTTTGAATCAGCAGTCATTCGAGCTCGCTTGAATTTTACCGAGTGTAGTTTACTCAGGGCGTTGATTACATGATCGTCAACACTAACGAAACGATACCGATAATCAGGTATTTAGTGCTTACTCGTTATCAATCGTATTCGCGTTTGACCAATATACAAAATCGATTTCCTCGAAAGCAACATCTTGGATGAAAAATCCTCTTACCAGACTTTTTAGTTATCTTGTCATATAGAATCGAGCAATAACAATAACCTCGAGCAATCTCGTCATTTAAATTACACGACCATCCATCCTCTACACGATTAAGCACCTGTTACCTGACAATCAGCTTTCGACAACTTCTTTTTAAGGTTTTGGATACAGCTTTGTTATATTTATTATCGGGTAGATCTGCAATCTTTTTCTGGAAAAAATCTTCGGACATTAAACGAGGAAAATACGTCGTATTATGATTTAATCTTTTATACGTATCGTCGGTAGTTTAGAAACGATAATTATTCGTTTTAATCAGCTCGAAGTAAACGCGATAAACAACTTCGTATTAACTTAGGAGCTTCGTTATTTTTTATCTGTGTTTTGAATGCGTACCCTCGTAAACGTAATCACATAGGAATGCAACCGGTACGAAACTCGCAGAAACGAAATTTTTAGTTTGTTCTCTGTTTTTACTGTAAATAACACGTCAACTAATTTCCTTAGCGGTATAGAAGAGCGTCTTACAGGGTCGAATAACTTTCACTCTACGGTAAACACGAGCTTCGTAACAAGCGAGTCTCTTTGTGCGCAACTTGTTCCTTGCATTCATATTTGGCTTGCAAAAGAAAAACATCTCTACGGAAGAATGACTTTTATACAATTATATCGTATCAAATGAATATTTATTGATCAAACATAGCTGCGAAATTACGAAAACGTAGTAAATATTTTAATAGTTTATAGTAGGAAAATTGGATTGCTAACGAACATATCTCGACAAATTTCCTAGCAAACTATTTTCTTCTTTTATAGTTTATTTCGTATTTACATATTTTAATATACCAGTTACATTTTTATTTTGTTTACATTCACAGAAACATATAAATAATTCTCAGAGATAACCGCTATTGTCCCTCTTGTCTGCATTAAGTTGGATCCCGCAGTTTCTTCCTAACTTTAATTACTGTATGCATTTAAATTACTTCTCCATGTTTATTCAAGTGAAACATAAATTGGCATGAATATTCGTGACACGAAAGTCAAACACTACAAACCAACCATTTCGAAATTACTTAAAAATTGGAGTCTATTTTGAAACTTCTCAAAAATCTAATACGTCCTAACGTTCAAACGAAACATTGCTCTTACAAAGTAAAAAAATTGAAAGGAGCCTTGATTCGTCGTGTCAGTTTATTTGTAAAAAGTTTGAATGGTTTGAACGACGCTTGCGTTAAGAAAAAAATGTTGGATCGAAAATCTCACAGAGATTCGACATTTTTTCCAATTCTGTAATTATAAATTTGTTAGAAACGTCGATGAATACGATCGATGGCAACATTATGCGTGCAATATTTTGGTTTGATTCGAAGAGAAATAGGATCTATTAGGTACAAAACATAGAAATGGAACGTTAGTATGTATTTCATTTTAGCAAGAGTTATTTAACATTCGACAGAGTGAATCTCTTCTTGATAAACTAATACCAGGCGACGTTCCTCGACAGAAAGTTTAATTGCATTTGTAATGGGTCTCCCATCGGCTAGCATCACCACAGCGGGAACAAGTATTTTCTGTGGTCCCGTACATAAAGAACTACATTAAGAAAATGTATTTCTGTGTTTGCTGTAGTGCACGCCCCTTGTCATTCCAACTCGAAATGAAAAGCGGAGCGAAATGAAAGTATGCTCTGTCCTCCTGCACCTCTCCCTTTACCGCTGAGGTTCAATGAATGCGATATTCGACACTCTCTTACTCTCTCTTCCGCTCTCGCCTCGTGCTCTCCCCCTCTCTCTCTCCCTCCCTCTCCCTCCCTCTCTCTCTCTCTCTCTCTCTCTCTTGATACGTTGAATGCCCGTTACACAGTACGTACGTATCTAGGGGAAATTGAAAATGCGAGAATTTTCGCTGGCTCGCGATATATATTCTTCAAATAAGACCGTCCGCGGTCGGAAGAAATTCAATCAACTTAAACCGATCGAATATTCTACGATCCTATTTCAAAATTATATCTGCTGTGTGCGCTCGATAATTCAATGATTTTTTCTTCGAAATCTACATGATCGTAATCGGATACTTTATATTTTTGCCATAAAAAATGCTTGTGCTTCTTTCGAAACGTTATTCGCATTTAGTTGGCAACTGATATTATTGGGCCGTGTTTTTATCATTAGGACGTTTCGTAAGCAGCTAGATTTAGTATTACTTTCGTAAGACACTGAAGAATACCTGGCAGTAATGCAAATTTTAAAGACGCGTTATTCGTACATTTCTTTGACTGTGGTTTTGCAGTGAAACCATTGGGTTCCATCGTTGCTTTATGCGTACGACATGAAATATGCCTGTGGCTTTGAGCACTATCCATTTTACTTCACAGAGTTACAAAAACCTCAAAATATCAAAGAAAAATTCAAAGAATGCGAAAGCATACACATACTGCTGAATAATACCAAAGACATAACACAGCATATATATGAGCGATAAAAAGAAAAGAAGAGATCAAATAATATTTTAAAGTAGTGGTAACATATCAATAATATGTCAAAGTAGTTGCCGGAGATAAAAGAGCTCTACGAGTAAAGAACAAAAGTCTTATTTCAGATCTGGAGGATCGATAGAAAAAACGAAATAAAATTGTGATTTCATACTGAAACGATTGATCCCCGAAGCTTAACATTAAGACTACCTAAATTTATGCTACAGTAATAAGATTGTTATAAGTGGCATGAATTTTGTAAAACTGTCTTGCAGATTGTATTTTTGAATTCCAATGGAATATATAGACGGTAAAGACGCGATCAAGTGCTCCATAATTTGGCAGATAAAATGTTCGCAAGAAGCTGTGCTCTGTTTGATAAATTTATCCTAAAAATTACGTTTTAGTGAAACAGGAAAATTATTAATTTATGTCAAAGAGGAAAAACATACGTATCTGACACATTTGAAAATTTAACGTGGTATGAACTTCGAACCATGCGTTATCAAGTAACTTTCTTATGTACAGAGTTCAAAATTCATTAATAATAATGCAATTAACAGATTGAAACGAAAATGTGACGCGACTACAGTTCACACATTAGAAAGAAGATTGTTCACTTTTCTATGTGTATACAGTTCTCTTACACATAAATCGCTGTTTTGGAAGCGTAGAAAATGCAGCAATGCGAAAACTGAGAAGACACGTTCTTGCGCAGAAAATATGAAAGCATTTTTGTGGATTTCTCAATCGATAACCATTTCAGATGACAAAACGCAGCCAGGGTGAAGCATCGAAATGAGAGATAAGAAAAACTGGTCGCGCGAAAGAATATTTCTCCTGCCGAATTCTGAACACGTTAAAAATATGAGCTTTGCGATCAAAGCGCGCAGAAAATGAACTCATTATTCTGATCGAGATTTCAGACAAGACGACGACGATTAAAGATTGCCGCGAATGCGATGAATCGGGCACAATGAGAATCGATTCGATTCGAGGTAATTGACTTGTAACTATTGATACATGAAATACATGAAAACATAAAGTCTTTTTAGTTGAAACATATGCACACAATTATTTTATAAATTATTAAAAACATACAACAAGTATAAGCATAAGAGTTTGTAAAAGAATCTTTTCCATTTCTTCCGTTGAACTTTCTCAACCCGGATTTCTTTAGACGTCTTCAGCTTTCTGTTCTTTTGTCCCGCTGCCTTCAAGGATTTTTCCTCGGAAGAACATATGGTGTCCAGGTTCGTGCGAGTGCGAGCGGATTTTCTCTCAATTTTCCTTTTTCGGTACTTTTCTCGCTACCATTTTTACCTATCTTTACTATCGTTCTCTTCTTTCAAAATCCTACTTACAGTCAGCGATTTTACACCGAAGGGCCGTTGCACACAAACGGCACGCATCATTTTTGCAGTCGTGTCAATTTAACGCCATATCTTTATCTTCGGTAATTTTTTTATCCTCTCGCATCAGTTCAACGTCACATTATCTTCAATAATTTAACGTGTAAAATATTTTTGTTACCGATAGAATAATTTCTCAGTTTTAATTAAAAATATGTCAAGATATTAACTGCAATATTGAAATTTCATTTATAAGTTCAGCAACGTTATTTTATTATTTTACCACGGGCGCAGTGAATAATTTCGTACAAACAATTTTAGAATTTTCCATTCCTATATATGCAGAATCTACTTTAAACTTGTAACCCGAACTTCTCAGAATTTTCTACGTGATTTTGATTTTGGTTTCAAAATAAAATAAAAGTAAATTAAATCCGTATTCTTAAATACCGGCATGGTTTTAGAAAAGGTTAATAACAGTAATTTACTATAGTCAATAATATATTATTTATTCGTTGAATCTTACAGCTACAAATAACGTAATCGGTTAAAACTAATTAGAATTAATGACAGTCATAAACATTTGTGTTCTAGAGTAGACGTTTATACGGTGCCAATGCTTTTTGTATGTGAAGACTAGAAAAGAATGTAATATAGGGCGATGCAATTGGGACGCGACATATCTTTCGCATGGTTGAACGTAGGAAAACAACGGAGAAAAAGAAGGCGAGTTCCTACAAAGTTTATGTCCCTATGACTACGCCCTTTCCTGTAAATGCAACCATGTACGCTATAGTAACCATAAGTAAAAAGCGTTAGAATAACAGATTCGATAAACGAATACGTTACTATATACTTAAAATGTCGTATGAAGCTAAAAAGTTAAAGCTTTTCGTAGTAAATCAAAGTTATTTTCATTGAGTTTGTACTGAACTAACGTAAAAAGCAGCTTGCAAAATTCTAACACCAATTACCAAGGCAACAGTCTATGAGATATCGCTGAAACATTGATATCCAAGACAAATTAGGTATATTATCTTTCATAATAGCCTCGTTAAACAGAAGCTATATCCAAGAACATCGACAAATGATAGAAACGAAGAAAGAAGTAAAACTGCGTTACATTGGGAAATATTTTCGTTCCGAAGAATTCGGTATTCCAGTCCTGAGAAAAATATTTCTGTTTAATGAACATGCGCTTTTTATAATTTTTTCTCCTTTGTTTAAACTTTCAAATTATATCGCAGAATTTTCATTTTCCAGAAAAAATACAAGTTCGAAAAGTTTGCTCGTTAAACATTCCGAAGAATTTTACATAAAGTATATAAATATGTAAAACGCGCTAACAAAAGAGTCCTCGATGAAATTACAAAAAACGTCGAACGATCTACATCATATTCTTTTGATATCGTGGATCTCCAAATTCATTAAACATTGTTATATACGCATCCATGGGCATTGCATATAACATGCGGCGCAAGCTTATGGTCTTTGCAAAATTTAGTAGCAATTATGCACGCACGATTAAAGCGGCAATTTTCTGAGAAAGAGACAAGTGTTTCCTGTTCTGGACTGTCCCGACTTCCTGCGCCCATTATTCCAGACATTATGAGAATAAACTTCCGGTCGATATGCGTTTACTTCCGTGTCTCTCGCTGATCCCTCTTTCGTTGCATAGAGAAGGACAAAAAGCGAATGGCGAGTGGTGGGCGAGAGATGGGAAGAGAAAAGGTGAGCTGAAACGCGCGCGCCAGAATATTTCTGCGGCAATTATGCATGCAGCATTCATAAAGAGGAGATTTTTTTTCTAAAGCGCCAAAGAACGGCCTCGTGTACCTGGATAATTTGATTTCCGGTTCCATTGTTATCGTTTAAACGCAAGGCCGTGGTCGGCGATTATTCAATCGCGAGAAGAAAGTATAACGATTTCGCGGAGAGTTGGAAAGTTTCGGTATTCTTGTCATTAATGCAGGGAACGGAAGAGAACGAAACTTCGTTTTATAGTATTTTAAATTTTTACTGATTGATCCGATGAGACCGTTTCTGACCAAGCGAAATTAACGGATTAAAAGAGAACCGATTCAAAATACGCAATACACGCGCGTGTTCTCCAACGGAAGGTGCCATTTGTGGTTGCGGTTGTCACAGAATTTCGTGAAAATCGTGTACCAGCCGATTGTCGCGACGAGTTAATCATGAAGGACAAATGAGCGTATTGCCGCTGAGCCACGATGACGCGAAGTGCGCGTGAAACGTGAAAATTTTGTGTTCTACTTGTAAATGTGACACCTTCGGAAATATCGACGCTTATAATCGCGTTTAAAATTTCGCGTGTGCATTTTTATTAACCAAAACAGTCTTTCCGTGATTTATACGTTTATTCAATTCGGGAAAGAATGATACAAAATGCAAGTATACATGCAAAAATGTGTGTGTGTTTGTATTTTGTGTACTCTATATATCGCAGACCCATGTGAATGTACACGTTATACAGACTATTATACCAGGTTTGTCCAGCTAGAATATTATGATTATATTCAAATAACAGTTGTATACATATAAAGAAACGCATAACATGCCTTATAAAAGCTGTGGAAAGAAATGTAAATAGAATTTAAAGTCAGCGAGGCAAAACCATAGATGCCAGAGCAACGTTGCGTTAAAAAATATCGCGAAATTGTGGAAGTTAAAAAGTAGTGCGTGACATAATTGCGAAATGCAATATTTGACTTATCGTTAGCTTCATTACAGCGAAGGTTGAATTTAACGTGTTCGTTATTTGAAAACGTTTAATAACCGCTTCGTAATTACAATTAATTGCTATACCGTACATCTCGTTCGATATTTTCAATTGTTTGTTTATTAACTAAATTTGATGTTTGTCGTACAGGGAAAATAGTCTGCAAAAATATGGATTATCTATAATTCATAATACAAAAATATTCAAAGTAGCGCACCTCTTTAATTTATATAGAAATAATTAAACGAAAGGTATAAACCCTCCTCTATTGTTGGAAAACCCCGTGAAAAATTACTCTTTTTCGAAATAAACAGCATGTAATAATATATGATATATGCAATATTCAGATATATTGTTGTTCGTTTGAGAAAATATGTTCGTACGTGATAACGTTATGTTACTATTAGTTTTCTGATATCTTTGCAACATTGTGTTTCACACTTCCAATGAAAGCTGATCCCGTGTCAACATCTATATTTATGTATTATAACATGAACGATACAAATCATATCTGACAATGAGATTCGTGGCATTTCATATTGCATTTAATGCCATTTCCAATTATAAGCAAATGCAGTACACCGTAATGAATATGTGTGTTCTTGCATTTTCAAAGTTAAATTGTTTAATTACAGAGTTATGAGATTTTGTATTATAAAAGCATTTATTATACTAAGAATTTATAATTACACGTAAAATATTGTTTAATAATCTTATTAAAATACAATATCATTTTATATATTAAAATCAATAGGAACAAAATACAATATAATACAAAAAGATATACGTACAATTCTGTTCTTGCACGAATTTAATTTAACATGGTTTCGAAGAAAAATCCAATTCTTATTTTACACGATGTCTAACGCGGATCAAATGTAGCCTTCTCAAAAATATCAATTTGAATTTAACCTTTTATATTCGAAGCTTTTCGTGTTCTCTGTTCTAATTTGCCTTCTGATCTTGTTTCACGTTTCTCCTGGAATTTAATTACAGGCCGTCAGGTATTTTTCGTTTGTTTGTTTTATTCTCTATTTTATACAAAAATAGTACAGAACCTATTTCATTCGGAAAAAGGTGGCAATGGCGAGTTTCGGGAATTCTCATCGATGCGTTCAATTATAGGGAATGAATTTGCCTATTGTCAGAAAGCAACAATAAATAAAATCTAGTTAAACAGTATAATTGAATCATATTTTCGTACTTTTTTCTTGTGTTTTTGAACGTAGTGACATATTTATCACATTTTAATGTAATACATTTTCCATACGAATATTATAAATCAATTTACTTACATACTAACTTACATACTGAAATAAATGTCACAAGGCTGCTCTAACAACGGTCGATTCACAAAGCAGATTGTCGTTAATGTTCGTACTATCGTGCAATTATCCCCATTGTGGATGACAATCTACGGTTCCGAGGCTCCCATATTCTTTCAGTGAATATTAAATGTAGCCGAGAGAACACACATACGTATACGCACATGCACACACGATACTAACCAGGTCAAGCCATTATATTAAATTTCACGCATCAAAAGCGTACATGTTCTTTCAGAAATGGGAAGCGTTGGTATCAAAGGGAAGAACGATTACCTGAGAATTTTTGTACATAGTTAATACGTAAGAATAATTTGTTCGCATATTGTATTTCTATGCATACATTGCTCTTACGAAAGAAGATGGAAGAATATCATCGCTCCTCATCACGTTTAATGGATCGTGCCTCTGGAAATCCAAAGCACGCTGTCCCCGGAAGCTTAACCCTGCCATGATCCTCGAATAATTTCTACTTCAATTTACATTCTACCGTTTCTGAAAGCTTAGCTTTTCACTTTATCGGAAATACAATTAATATTCGAAAGTGATATTCACATACGACGAGTCAGTGCTGGCTGGTACGTATGCGCGTATCTGTATGACCAATAATAATTAAATTACGAAGCTCTTGAAGTTGAGTGCATTTACATCTTTAAAGTGATGTTTCACGTGCATCCGATCGTAGAGTGTGGAAACAGAATGCGATTTATTTGGCCGTGTAATGCGATACTGCTCTAATGAAAACGTAATTTTTACATTCGGGTAGAATACTTGATGGTCGATGTCGAAGATCAAGCGGGGTAATTTTAACGGGGGCTGGTTTGAAATTTTAAGCTCGTTGCTACTTGCGAAAGTGCTTGTCGAAAATCGTCGATACCGAAAGGATTAAAGTTCTTTTTTAAAAAAATGTACAATACCGCCTAGTTTTGTAATTTTAGAACGAAATACGAACATATGGAAAATGTCTTCTTTTATTACTCGCGTAAACTATCAGCTAGTCAAATCTTCTCAATGTACCTACGTAAACTATTTTCAGTTTGCTTTCTTCGTTTGCGCGGGCTAAAATGTTCTCTAGCAACATCTTTCTTCATTCGACCAAACACATAGAAATCATATGGCGGCATGGCCAAGCTATGTACACGGTGGATGTTCCTATTCTTTCCGCTGAAGTTTATGTAACAACTTCCGTGTCACACCATAGAATACGGTCGAGCATTGTCGCGAAGAAGGACCACTTTTTTACTGAGTTTCCCAGGGAGTTTGTGTTTTATGACTGTTTGTAGAAGTTTTAACGTTTCACAATAAGCAACAACGTTGACTGGACTTGATAAGAATATTAATTCGTTGATGATAAATGTCTCTGACACGGTATGCGTCTTCCATGCCAAAGTGTACGATGGCATCGTTTGAACTTATGATTAAAAATACATTTTGAATTTATAATTTCACAAATCGCTTTTTCTTTATAACTGTGTACAGAAATTTAAACAAAGTAAATTGTAGTTGAAACAAACGCTCGCTCTCTTTTCCGCTTTTCTCCGGTCATTACATTTGCAATTTACAGCATCACACCCGTCATCAAACGCACAATTGACTATTCATAAAACAACTCTGCTGATATAGCTGATCTGCCCGATTATAATCATTATGCATTTTAGTATAGCGAGTGCTCTAAAAGATAAATTGCACTGTTGGATGGTTCTCATTGGACGAAGAGTGAAAGAGGCTGTAAACGAGCCATGAACGCTTTCCTCCTCGACTGCTTTCAATCGTTTGAAATTATAAACAATTCAACATAGGCTTCGAAATGCAGAATATCATGATCGCTTCGGCCGATTACTGCTGAATCATTGCCAATTTGGCTTTTTGACAGAGCAGTAGCGAGGTCCGTGATCAGGTATTTACGCGATGCAATTTTGTGAAATGGAACGGAGGCTTGTACAAAGTTATGGTTGCGAGAATTTCAATACTGCTAATATCTTAGCTGTATCGTAGCTTTCTAATAACTATATTCCGTTATTTTTGTTATTTCCATGTTATACGATTTTATTATTAAATGCTTTATTGAAGCTTTTATCTGCAACAATTTTACAACAAATAAACATTGTCATATAGTTACACAGTATTAGTTAAAATTCGTGAACATATCGCTTTTGACGTACAAAATTGAAAAAATTGTCCGGCTGAAAAATTATTTTTCACACCACCGTAATTTTATCCGAGCAGAGTACACGAAGACAGTTTGCATAATTATTGATTGGGCATTAAAAGTTGTTAGGTGACGCTACTTCGTGTAACAGCCGACGACGCCTGGAATATTTCCATAATCGTAGTAAATTATTATTTGCACGATAGAAATGGCCATTGCCAAAATACATTCCCACCGTTCTAATAAATTCAACCCTCAAGCTTCGTGCTTGAATCCCAACGATTTCGCTAATAAGAAAATACGTTTACGCACACAAGCTTAAATAATAAACGAGCTCCCATGCGAGCCGAGCTCTCGTGGCGCGCTTTTCTCCACCACGATGTACATTCCATACCCAGGCAACTTTTGGAGGCAGTTCCTGTCACCGCTACCGGAAACATCGTGGAGCCCCATAAAAGTTTCACCGAGTCGTAACGAAATCGCGTAACTGTGGTTCACTCTGCATCGACGCTCGATACGCATCCAGACTACTCGCGAGTGTCTGTAAATCGATAGGAATTTTATAGGAGGTATCGTCGAGCAATCCGTGAGTCCAACCGCTTTTGATCCGTCTCAGTCGCCTTCGTAATAGCGTCAAAACAGATTTATCGTGCACCGGCCACCGACTACCGACGACGCTCCGCTTGTTTACACTATAGCAAATTACTGTTTTCATTGCGGTTTATAGGAGTTTTTCGCCATTTACTTTATCGCGACGATCGCGGCTTTATCATGGTTGGCAATCGTTGTTGGTATAACGGTCGAAGAGTTCAGGCAATAGTATATCGTTAATGTCTTCCTGTCAGAGAGCAGTTGCAAAACTGGTTAATCGAAGTGCCCGTACTAGTTAATCTATTATCGTTGAATTTGAGATTACGGTTCGATATGTTAGAATATATACATACGCTTGATTCTCTTCATTATATATACATATTGGGTTGGGTTATATCAGCTCGTAGTGGTGGGATCCGAAACACTTCGAACCGCTTTAAATGTGTATATATGACATGTACGTGCGTGTATGTGTCCGATGTTGATGACATTGCGCTCGCTGTACTTGTTGCCCGCCGAATTAAGCTTGGCTAACTGATTCACGAGGGATGGAGTAGCGGTCGAATGAGCGATGAACTGTCAACGACACTAACGGTTGTTCTTCTCCGAACGATGAGAAGTTTTCGAACTGTCTCTGACTGCTGAGACAAGATTTACGATCGTTACGAATGGTTAAACGACGCTTCGCTCTCCGACTGCTGAGAATCGACTTCGTTTCATTGCGTATCGCTCGCCTGAGACTGAGAACCGATCGTTTTCACCGAATAAACAATACTTTACTCCGCGAACGTTTGCAGATGTTGACGCGTCAAAAACTTGGACGAGGCTGTCGATCGGGCGTCCGGCAAAGATCAAATGGGAAGTCTCGCAAATGTGCATGCCGATTGGTATTCACCGAACGCGAGAAAATGACTGGACGTCGCTCACTGCACTTCCATGCACCCGATGCTTTGGCAGAAAAAGAGTGAGACGAACGTGAATCTTCGAATTTAATTAGACAAAAGTCGCGGAAATTCTTCCCAGTGATTCTCGACCGATCGGAGCATTTTAATTATCTAAATTACCCTCCGGAAATAACGGTGTTTATTTTTCGCTTGACTGCGAAGCTGATCATCAAAAAATTATCCACGAAAATCCTCGCGTTTATGTTCCTTCGGACGGAACAGGGCAGAAGATTCGAATTAGTTTGAACATGATTCAAAGCTTGAAGCTCTTGAAAGTCTTAAAAGTCTTGGCCTGTCTTGTGTCTTGAAATGAAAGTTTTAAAAGTCTCGATCGTCTTGCGAGTTTCCAAGTAGTCTTAAAAGCTAAAAAATAACTCTATAATATAATAATAAAAGTATGCATTTCATCGATACAAATGTGCAACTAACGATAATAATAATAATAATGTATTTCGAATAGTAAAAACAATCGAATGTGCCACCATTGTACAAATAGCCATGAGAACATAAATTTATCCGGACAGAAATCGATACGTGTACTGTACGAATTATTAATTCAAGCAGAAAATTTGTTATGTGACGTAGGTTTTTCATATTACATTGGCATAAGAATAGATGAGTGACAGACGTAAATGCGAAATTAAATCGAACTATTACAGGTTTCGTTACCTTCTGTAATATATGTACGATAAAATTACAGAACAAGAAGAGCCCGATTCATATTTCTTTCTTCGTCGAATCAGAATATAATTACACACCTATTGTTTAATACACGTTCAAAACTACGACTTCTATCGCAAACACACTCCGTGGCTTTCGATGTATGTATGTATAAAATATCAACACGCGACAGAGCACATTTGGGAAATCTTAAAAAGGAGAATGACGATATTTTCATGGAGCGGAAGAAAGACAGGAGACTTGTTTTTGTGCATACATCCAAACGCATACGCGGACAAAAGAGGAAGCGAGACAAAGGAGAGCGAAGATAGTGTAATATAAATTGAAAAACAAATGGAATGTGTCGCATTTGAGGAAAAATAGTATCGTATCAGCGCGAAAACATCGGTATTCTTCGACATTGAATGCGACAAGAAAAGAAGAAACAATTACTTTTTATTAATTCAGGAGTACGGGGATATATTCTCTTAAAGTTCACCTTAATAATTGATATAACAAATTGGATTTGCTCGTATAAATCCTGTAGCTTTTGTGGTAACTTTTCCCCAGATGGTAATGCTTTTTCAGTTATCACGAGTCATATGTGAAATGCAAGGCAATAACTACGTACTAGATACGTTCGTGTATAACACCGACAATTCTACGAAATGTTCTACTATTTTGCTTTTTTAGTCTCATTACGGAATTTTATTATTTCTGCTCTAAAGCTTCAAGCGGTAAAAGAATGGATATTTTATCAGAGTCTAAAAAATTCGCGATTATTGAAACGTAGAAATGAGAATAAAATATAATCCTCGAACATTTTTTTCTTTTTTTTAATTACATTTTATGAAGTAAATATGGACAAATAACGATGTTGGAGAAATTCGATCAAATATCAAGTTTCGAAAGATCTCGAAGCTGTTAGTAATTTTTTAAATGGACTTGCATATTCCTTTGTGGGTTACCTATACAGCGAGTTCACGTTCGCACGTTCACGTTTGTCTGAGATCATTCGTACTCGTTCGTAAAGTGTAAAACCGGCCTAAGGCATGTTAAAGGATGTTAAGTAGAAAATTGACGAATTGAAATTTTTAATGGACGTTCCTCGGTTAATGATGGCGACATTCGTTTGTCCATTGCAAAGTCGCAACGGAATACGACCCATAAAGATTGCTCCTTTATCCATTCAAGCTCCGTGGACGGCTTTTTACGTAATTTTTACGTAAATGTCTTTCTGCAAAGAGAATCGTTTGATAACAGCTAGCGATGCATCGGAAAAAGCGCGTTCTACGTAAAAGATATCACTAAAACTGGGTAGATGGTATCATTTTTGAGCAGTGTCTCACGAAAGTAATCGAACGCTTACCACACAATCCTTTTACGAATATATTACGTGCATTACAGGAAACTTTCGAAATTTAATAGGTGCAATGAAACGTAAATACTTTGGTGATCTTTTAAAAGTGTATACCTACAATTGGTATACAAACTTGCAATAAATATCTTGTAACTTGCATGCACATTTTAAGATTCGTTTCAAATTTGGCCAATATTATCGCGATAGTCATGTGTCGTTACAGTACTAGTAAGATTTCAAAATATTTTGTGTAATACAGACACAAAAGGTCTCTAAGTGTATTCGAACGCTTTCGTGAGCTACTGTGTAATTTAAAATCTAAAAAAGATGTTGAAATTCCAGATATATTAGCTGAAAATTGTGCAAAGAAATCTTCATTCGGGACAACCTCCTGCAAGAAGCATCGAAATAGATATATCGTTTCCACGGGCCTGTATAATTCACGTTGTATATTAAAGTTTGAGGTAGCAGCTTGGTCCATGATTCATGGTGTATCTTGTAAATTAAACACGACAGGTCGCTAACGAGCGAAAGATTGTAGAAACTTTCAGAGTACGGCCGACCACGCTGCCGCGAAGATTAGCACGATTACTTAGAAAAGCGACCGATGTTTTTCATTCTCTGACGCAGACGTTGCACGGTTGATTAATAATTTACTTCGCGACACGGTGTCACTGATAAATGAAAGCATATTGGACAGAGAACTAATTAAGCAGCGTAATAAACGTTTTGCGCGTTGCATTAATTACGTCGGCGTGTTGACGCGATAACGCTGCAGCCCATAATGAATGTAAAACTGCTCATTAAATTGGGAATTTTAAATATGCTCGTCGATAGCGAGTCCGCGGACTTTTCACGTCGTCTCTTATTAAAATCGTACCGCTAATAGAGAGAGAGAGAGAGAGAGAGAGAGAGAGAGAGAGAGAGAGAGAGAGGATTTGCCTCGATCCTCGAAGCTTTATGATCCGCACTAATAATTGCCAGTACGCAAATATTCTTCTTTCCTTTCGTCACTTCCGTGAAATCCAACAACATTTGTCTACAATTCGGATTCTAGTACGCCTAAATTGTTACGTTTTACGATATTTAACATTTTAAATATATAATGAATATAAAATAGATCGAATTAAACACGTTAGTACACAATTTTGGAAACGACAGGACTTATTTAGATACAATGATATGTAATAGCAATAATTTGCGATAGTTTCTTACAATTAAATAGCAAAATTAAATCGAAGAAGAATCTAAACGAAATTTAAATCTGATTTCATCGTCTTATAAATATTTACAAAACAAAAAATGATGTTGATAGATTATTTTCTAAAAAATATACAGTTTCCTTAAATTATTTTATTATTCTATACGAGCTGATTTTGTTTCCAGTTATTTAGATTTTATTTTAACTACCGTCGACTCTTAAAACTTGATAAAACTGGACTTAAATTCAAACATTTTTTGTTACATGAAATTTTATGATGGAATATTATAATCAGGCAAAAAATTTTACTAATATAAGACATAAAAGTGGTACAAATACTACAATTCTACTAGCTTAAAATTTCATTCTTGACCTTTTATATTAACTTTTTTAATACACTTCAGTTCGTTGCTATTGCGAGAATAGTCGTGCTCCGTCACTGAAAGAGAGAATTTTTAAAGCGAGAATTATTTTCTAATTTCGCGATTGGCGTATGAATCTCTCATCTAAGAGAAATACTTACGTGTGTGTAGATTCTAAAATCTAAGGATTCTATCGTGATGATTTGTAACAGCGAATTTTTTTAACATAATTACTAAAATAAAATTATAAGTAAATGATTTGATATCTTTCATAGTACGTGCTTATGGCGAATGTGTCTTATTGTTAGTAAAACTAGAATTTTTAAATTTCCTACGCCAACTATACCACAGTATTTTAATTCGATTCATTTATTTCCGGCTATTCGAGTAAAGCTTAATAAATACGAGCTCATTGAATCACAAATTTATGGAACGTGTACTTTTAGAACATAATTTGTAAAATACATTTCACTGAAATTCAGATCTGGCTTCTCCCATTTTCTTTGTTCCCCTTTTTAACGCGGCATATTCATCGAATCAAAGTTTCATGGAATATACAGGGTAGATCGCGTAACGCGATTACCCTTATTATTTTTTCAGTGAATTCATCAAAATTCTTTTTTATTATAAATAATACAGTTTTACATTTTTTCTGAAATGTAGTAACATTACATTTTTGCTGCGTCTTTTTAAATATTTTTCAACATTGTGCTGTATAATATAGTCCTTTCAGATCGGAACATAATAAGATCATAATTTAGTCTATGTACAAGTTGAAATACGCGATATAATTGTCCCGATTAATTTTTCAGGTATCTATTCTATAAAGTTTATCTCTGTGTAAATGTCCTTTGTATTCGATTCAGAAATCAACGGAACGAAATAAATGAATGGAGGAAAAGATTTCACGTATAATATGTATTCGAGAGAAATTGTTCATACGAATGCAATTTTTTGGTTTATTGAAATACAACAATATCGTATTAATGTCTGGAAATATATTATTTATGCTATAATGTGCTACACATGACTGGAAATATATTACAAAATTGTATATAAATCGCATACTGATGGAAGCATGTGATGAAAACTTTACAGTAAAAACAATTTTGTATATATATTCGTAAGAATCTCATGTAAATATATCTGCCATGGTCTCAGAATTATATGCTATCATCGTTTTATCCCATCGATTTACGGTTATTTCGTTGTTCGTTTAATTGATAGGCTCTTTCAGTTTTTTTACAGTATAATAGATTGTATTACGTAATGAAATTCTTTATATGTCAAAAGCGAATAAATTTTACTTCGTGGAAATTATGAAAACATTAAATTCGTATCGCGTGCTATATTCTGTCGTGGAATGCGCATATATCGTCGTAATATATAAAATTATTGAACGAACCGTCCATAACTGCACACATTTTCCACTGATCGGAAACTATTCCGATATATTCGTTCTATTAATCAGATTCTAGAACAATACCGTATTCAAAATGCGCACGCCAAATAACAAGAATTAATAATTCACGACATCGTAAATATGTACATTTTCATCTAGGAAAAAAAGCATACTTGGTGGATTTGCGAACGATACGACGATAAACAACGATACAGTAGAATTTCATTTATCTGATTTAAGATAAACAGTTTACATAACACGAGTTCAATCGTTTTCTCCACTACTCGTTACTTTTCATTCGCGTAATTGGAGCTTCCGTTAGGACAAGTAAATCCAATCGTCAAAATTTCAGTTGATCGAGCTTTAACTAAAATTTTGTTTCAATGGAATTCTTTCGTTTAAGTTCTATCCGACAAATGAAGTTCTCGACTAATGTACGATAAAATCGAAATACCGTGCCGCGTTAATACATCGTGGTTATTTTTAAATATATGCACCCTTCCGACATTTGCTCACCGCCCCCTCCCCCATCTTCCACCCTTGCTGTGACTTTTCAACCACTCTGGCTGGAAAGACAAGCACCCGCAGTTGTTAAGGAGCAAAAGATCGGGCACAGGGTGTGCTTCGTTACGATAATTCGCGTCGTTATTTGCGGTAGCAGCACTTCAGCTGCCGTTCCGGCAATGTAAACGATGAAGCGCCCTTGCCGCCGTTCACGCACAACCGGAGGGGGTCCACGAACGCATTTTTCACTGTAAATATTTGCTGTCCCAGCATGGTAAACATTGCTTCGCTCTATGTTGCAACAAACGGTCGGTCTCTTTCATTGTCTACTACGCTAAGTGATATTCTTGAGAATGCGTGAATGTTATGCTCGATGTTTGTGAGTATATGTAAGCACAGTTATGCGGATAAAGTTCGGTTTTATCGCTGATATTTTCGTTCCTCGATTTTTCGTTTCTTTTTTTTTTTTTTTTTTGCCATAATATGCAGAATATACGACGATCTGAGCAAATAAAGTAGAAAATTGACGAAATTTCAGGAAAAAGTTAAAATTTATTCTATGATGCTTATTGTGCAAAGATTTCTCATTTAATTTCTAATCATTCAGATGAGTGTTTTGATTGCAAATATTTATGAAAAGACATTTTTAAATATTTGAGTATTTATATTCGTAACGATTTAAGAGAACTTAAAAGTAGGCTCATTTATCGATAAATATAAATATATCAGTAATAATAGTAAACTAATTACACGATAAAGTTTGATTCGAAATTTAATATTTCAAAGACCGAAGTTCTAATAAAATTCTTCAGAAGTCGGATAATAATTCGTTTGAAAAGTCTGACATCGAATTTCCTTTATGATCGTGGAGAAATTCTTAACAAAGTTGGGATAAAAATTCTTCTTTCTCTAAATGTCTCACCTTTGTATCCTTCGTTCGTCCGTCGTCGTTACATACAGAAATTTAATATTCAAACTAATATTCGAACATCATAAAACTTTTATTTATGTCACTTTTATTTATGTCACTTTTATTTATGTATTTAATTAAAATTTAAACGTTACAAATTTGTGTAAATGTTTGCCAAGTAATACAATCGAGGTTAAATACAAAATAAATATATAAATACAAAATGAAATGTATTTTTCACGGATGGTTTTCATTCATTTTGTTAAAAAAGCGATAGAATTATCAATATCCATTGTTTCTGGTATGAATGAGTAAGAGACATACGATGTACTTATTCAGCGATTACGTATGCACATGCGAAGAGGAACAAGACCGCGGATACACGCTTACGTCATGTTTGAATACGCTGACTTTTCGAATATTTCTCATCGTGCACTGTAATAGATTCCTAGTAGCAGGAGAAGCACACGGGACGAATTGAATGGAAGAAGTTTAATATTAGAAGAAAGCGCGTAGCGTAGGAAAAACTTATCTCGGCCGATGTTGCAGCGAACGCGCCTTGTCACTGCATTGATCTGTACCCAATAGAATGCATACAGTAGCTCGTGAAAGTATTCGAACACCTATCACAGAATTTTTTTTTTAAATATATTCTGTACATTATACGAAGCTTTTCAAAATTTCGTTAGCATCGGAGGAGCTAAAACTAACACTCTAATATTCAATATATATTGACAAAATTGCAACGATAGAATATTATGCAAGTAACGGAATTAATGAAATCGGAAAGTTCTGTTTAAGTAACGTAATGCCATGTATAATTTAAATAATCGAATGTTCGCTTATTGAAGAGTTGAATAAGTCGGATGAACGTTGGAGAACGTAAAACTGGAAACAGAGACTGTATCCACAGATGGTTGACGGAAATCAGAGGGATGAAGATTCTGTAAAGGCATGAGAGAAGGGCGAAGATCGAGTGCATTACAGTGTATTAATCCGAAAGATCGTGTCATGCTTTCCATACTGTCATGCAGCGTTCTAGCCGAGAGCGATATAACAAAAAGTCAGTGCAAACATCATATCGAGTCGACGTCGACCCGATCTTTTCGCGAAATTTACGTTAAACTTGAACGGCTGCGTTCTCAGTGTATTTGTTTCGACGAGTGAGCCGTGTCTTTCCTCGAGCATCGGCCTGGATTTTGTGGATTGGAGGGAACGTGATGGCAAACGGATCGAGGTATTTCAAAGTGGAAAAGGACGAGCAGAGTCAGACACATCTACCTGGCATCTGCAGGAACGAAAACTGGCATGCGTCGTCTGGTAAACGGTCGGCCATGTTTCTAAGAATAAAGGAAAGGACGGGAACAAAGGATCGGCGACAGCGGATCGACAGAAAGATGTAGTACCTTGGATAGGACATAAAAATTATATCCAGACGTCAGGACGCTCGTTTCTTACGTAGGCATACGGATACGGGAAGACAGCGGCGGTATCTGGAGCGCAAACGAATTCCAGAATTCCACGAATAAATACGTCGAGCATCGGTGCTGGGTTGTAGACGAAACTCGAGACTCCCTCTTCGAGGTATTTCCCTCGAAAACCACGGTCCATCCGGTAGCCCAGTGGTTTGCAAACTTTATGAAGTCGTGCGTGGAAACTTGACGTAACTATCCGGTTCGACTATACAAACTCGGAGGTCGCTAACGCTTGCTATCATTCCTATGGTACGCCACGATTAGTTCTCGCCTGAAAAATAACGCGTCGACTTCACTGGAATTTATTACAAGAAAATTTCCTTCCCGTTTTGGTATACCTTGGCACGTAGCTGAGCTATATTCATTTTGCAAAAACTTTATTCAGTTTGCCAAATTGCTCGAATATTCTGTTCAATGAAAAATGAACTTCTCGATAAAGGAGTGTTATTTAGAAAGTGATCATTAAGTATATTTCGTTTATTTTAATGAAAACTACATAGTTTTGCGCTCTGGCACGATCTGTTTGAAACTGTCGAAAAAATTACAAAACAGGAAATGGTAGGAGTATCTGAACATAATCCAAGGAAACGGCGAACGTATACTTCGATGATTTTCACATTTACTTCCACATTTTGTAAATCACACTTTGGCCATCGGTCTAATACGTACTCTCTCTCTCTCTCTCTCTCTCTCTCTTTCTCTCTCTCTTTTATGTTTACAACGCACGTATAAGCTCGGACGAACCGCTCGATGATCACCGCTTAAAGCAGAGAGCACCGGCTCAAAATGCAGTCACGTCGGCGAACGAGCCGGTCGTGTTAGTATTTACTCAGCTGTCTTCGGTAATCGTTCCGACTATGAAATAATCAAACCGAGGATACAGGCCGGCAGAAGAGCAGATACGTGCGTGGGATTTATTACCGAACGAGCCTGCATGCCGTTAGATCGACGCACGTTGGAAATCAGCACAATCCATCATGCGAGGAAAAAAGGGCGTTTACCGAACGCTTACTTTAGATGGAAATGAGCGTGGATTATTGGCAAACGCGACGAAGATGCTTTTCTGTTGTCTTATAATAACCACGCTACGTTCAGGTAGAATTAATAATGTCAGAACTTTGTAACGTAAAAAGATCTGGAATGGTCAACGGTTAAATGTGATAATTAGATTCTTACGCATTTATGGGAAATTTAAAGGTACTCAAATTCACCGATGGCATATAATATACAAAAGTACATAAAATAAAAGGTACATAAGGTAAAAATGATACAGTACATGTGTATTATACTGTTAAGGATTAACGCTGTTAATCGTAATTTTGGTTAAACATACTAGTGTCTAGCTTGTACTACCACAGTGATACATGCGTATCGATCAGTCGATATAATTAAAATATAACAATTTAATTACGTAGTGTAAGAAGAGGAGAGACACTGTGCCTCGTGATATTGAATCAGAAAAAGAAATTGCCAACAAAGGTGTTTGTGAGTGAATTTTTAAATCATTACAAGAGTTTCTTTCATATACATACCCAGAATAGTTCGTTATATTTGTACTTCTCTGATTTAAATTTGATCAAAAATTTATACAAGAAGATCGGATATGATATATTAGAGAAATGGCAACAGTTACAAATGAGACGAATTATATTAACGTCTGTGAATTTAATTAAAATTTCATAAATAAAATATAGGGTTACTCTATACATTTTGTATTGGCGTATTTCCAAATGTGCATTATGATCCAATCTGAAATTCGATATCGAACAAAAGTTCAATGTACATACCTTTAAAGTAATACAGAATGTCGAATTAACATGTTAGTATATTTTCGGTTTTACGTTTTTCCATTGCTCGCGTTGTGTATCGTTGTCAACCCGATTCGTAATTTAATATTTGATTTGCGGAAATCAAATTCGCGAGCGAAATTAATTATAAATTGAAACCTTAAAAAATTGAACGAAACTTCTGGACAATGGAAAAGATTATTTTATATTTCACAAATAAATATTCTGATTCTTCGTTACTTCGGGGTAAATTTTATTATTAAACTAATAGAATTAATACTTTTAGTTGCTAAAGATAACTAAAATTTTTGTATAATATTGTCTTCAATTTCTTCCGCGACTTGAATGCACTCATTTCAACATATATAATTCAAATATGATTCGATTAAAACTAAAATCACACGACTGCACAATCGCAGAGGTATTTCTATCTAATCTATTAGTGCGGAATCTACCGCTTACAAATAATAAATCACTTTGCACATCATCTTTCGTCGATCCAATAATATGCATGCAACCACCAATCTCGCGCCATGCCATCAACAGAAACCTTTGGAGTGCTCTTCTCATCAAACGACTATTGTTTAGTCGTGAAAGAAATTTCATTCGCATGCTTCGGCCGTTTGCACGACTTCCGAAGCCTACATCCGTTCTCTTTGCTGCATTCTCGTCAGGAAATGGCAAAAAAGAAACCCTAGCTGGGTTAGCAACTAGGCGCGTGACAAGTTGTCGAGCAAAAATCGAATGCGGACACGAGCGTTGAAAAATAGCGAAACTTGATCGTGAGTGAAACCACGGAAACACACGGGTCACCAGAGGTGTACGGAAAATCGAGGTTGAAGAGTACAAAGATATATATTCGTGCGTGGCGAAAGAGGAATTAAAAGATACAAAATTAACGGACAACGCGGACAATTGCAGGAAGCTGGACGGGGCTTTCCGCTTTTCGGCGAAAGCGGAGGCCGGTTGTTTTGCTGATTGCAGTCGGTCAAGTGAATACACGCTGGCCGTGCCGTAAATAATCGCGTAAAAGCCAAAAAATTGTGGGCTCAGGTTCGTCGCGGCTAAACGTCAGGAAACAAAGTATAGCGAAGACTGAACAAAACGAAACACAATCGACGTTACATCGATATCGTGTAACTGTTTTCGAATCAATCTAAAATCAAATAGTAATACATTTTTTTCGTATAAATTAATTAATATACTTTTGAAAATATAAGTTATAAATAGCTTAACGTGGTGGAAAGCAATTATGAAATAGCCGTCGAGGTTTTTAATTAATTTTATATAAGTAAGCATAGCGTACGGATTTATCTTGTTGTACGGTTTTGTACGGGCTTCCCTTATTCGCGAATTAAATCGTGTGGATTATTCCATTCGCAAGATTATGAAGCCTATGTTCACAGTGGAACACAATCCTAACGTGAACGTTGTTAGTCAAATTAATCTTAAGGGGCCTGCATACGATCAATAATATTGTCAATATTTGTCGGCTCGGGTTAGGTTTGGTTAGTATATACGCTTCATATTGAAATGTTGAGATTGAAGATTGGCGAATATTTGGATGGTATATAAGCATTATGTGGTTGAAGCTCAATATTTGAAATCTTTCTGAAAAATACTTAGCAATAGAAAGGATTTATTATACACAGTCAGGCACAGAATATTTTGTATTCTGTTACAAATGATATCAGCTCGATAATCATAGATCGTATCACTGGCGTTGAATTGGTATTCTGTCGTTAATAAAAACCGATTAATATCATTACATACACATATATATGCATATATTTATGAATAATCGTGTAGCATATTTTATTCATTCGTCATCAAAGACAACAGGTTTATTGCGTTTCTTTAGTTACTTAGAACAAAGGACCCCTTATTATCCTTTCATCGCCGTAATCCTTTTATCACAAGTAATGAATTATTATTATCTACAATATATTAACATCCTGTCTCAGTGGTAATTCTATTTTATTCGGAAACGTGTCATAAACTTGCCAATGAAAACCCTCGCGTATTCTGTTCCGTCGGATGGAACGGTGTGCGAAGGGAGAAGGATACGTACCACGGATACGTAATATCTTGTCTTCCAGATATGAAAAGAAATACTGAAAAGCTCCTATTACGCAACTGGAGATTGTCTAGCTCATATCTTGAAAACGTAGTACCAAAAGTAGATTTTCACTCTAGTCGTTTCTACTTAATTTTAAACGAAATTCGTTGCTGCTTTCTCTTGTCCACGCTATTAAATGAAGTGACTAAATATAATAAATGAAAGATATCGGTTGCACGATATATTTATCGAAGAATCGTAAATCGTATAATTGTTCACATGCTTCGAACGATGTTTCCTTGCACTTGCAGGAAATGGAGTTTCAGATTCACGACAAGTTTAATATCGAACCTGAGAAAAAGGCAAATACGGTACTCAGGAAGATAATAATTTATTCCTAGACAGAACATGAAGTTTTACAATACTTTAACGACAAGCAAAGAGATATAGGCATAGACACGTTGAAGTAAAATTTTTCAATGCAAAAGATATTTATTTGGAATAATGCTTCTCCTCCTTTGCTGTATCATCTGAATGATTTTCCATGATTAGCGAGGTTGCAATTATTTGACGAATTGTTTTAATATGGAGATGCTTTAAGGGTAAATAATTTATGACAATTAATATGTTTGTTATCGTGTATGAGAAGTCATAATTTGTTATTTCGTATGATTATTTGAAATAACCAAATATGTATTCTGCAAACAGATCAGTTTGAAATAATTTATTTCTTCAAATAAGTTCATTTGTTCGTACAGCGGAATAATTA
Organism: Bombus cullumanus; assembly: GCA_014737535.1. Classification (NCBI taxonomy): domain Eukaryota; kingdom Metazoa; phylum Arthropoda; class Insecta; order Hymenoptera; family Apidae; genus Bombus; species Bombus cullumanus. Next base: position 3,237,341 of record JACXIX010000071.1, on the reverse strand, counting down.
TTTGTCTTTGCTTATTATCTTCATTTTGGATAATAAATACTTGGCCCAGCCTATATCATGAAAATTTATTTTGTTTAGCAATTAACAGCCTAGTTAATCGTATAGTTATGCAGAATTATTTATTTAAAAATTGACGCAACTCAGTCGACTGCAAAATATTCGATCTCTTGCTTTTGATGTTTTAGTATTTACTGTAGGGTATATTTTGGTGAACATTGCCTCAACTGCCCCAATATTGTAGCGTTGATATCGTTTTCGCTTTTTTTTTTAAAATAGAACATTTTTATTTTAGACAGTTTTTTTTTTTTATAACAAGTCTCCACTTACAACTAAACGTAAATAGAATTTACGATGTATATAAAAGAGAATACAGCAGCTGGAATTTGGTACGTTTAGCTGCTAGATTTTACTTCATTAAATATTCAAATATATCTAGTAACGTATACAAAGTTCTCAATTCTATTACCAGTAGAAGCTTCGATAGAAAACCTCGGTCCATTACATTCACTCTCTTTCCACCATTCTGGGGTGATTACCTTTAACAGCGAGTAACGAAATGGAACAACCATTTCGGAAAAGTCTCGTTTTTGTAAATGGTGCGTGATCGTTATTAACTTTCACGATATTGCTCGTCCGAACGGTATCCTCGTGTTTTCTATTCACGACTCGGCATATAAATTCTTTTGTCGAACCATATGTGCAGACATCATCATCATTTGAATTTCAATTCTGTCCTTCTCGTCTATAAATCGCCGATTCTTCGCTTTAACGGGTCAATTATTATAACGAAGAAACGTAATGTCGTTAGGTGAAAAATAACGAAGTGATATAGTGGCGACTAATTAAAAAGAAGTGGAAATATAACGAAAGCGGTTCCAACGAATAACCTGAAATTCGTTACCCGAGGCAACCTCTTAAAGAAAACATTAGACGCGCGCCCTCCGTTGTCGCATGCACGTTGAATTACGTAGTCGGTGCAGCAGCTGGTGTTCGCGTGCGAGATCAAGCGCGTCTGTGCTCATTAAAAGTAATTAATTAAACTGTCACGGGATGAGTGGCAAAATCGTGGATAAAAAGAGTGTGCGCCATCAACCGTCTGCTCGTCTCCCAGAACTCACCCTCCGTGCAGACTTACCTGCAGAAATAACATCCACTGTATACATACAGTGAGTGGCAAAAATGAGTATACACCTTGCAGAAATGAAGTTCGTGTAATATCGATTTACTAAATACAATACCGCGCTATTTATATTAACGGTATTAATTATACGTGACTATCAATGAAATGTACCAACTAGTGGCAAGCTAATGATCGAAAGAAATATTTACCATCTTCTTGCGGGATCGATAGATATATGAAATATTGATCGTTTGTTTAAAACCTTATCGATGGTGTGTTATAATTAAACACGCTCTCTGAGAAAGAGTCTCTGTTTTATATTCGCGCGCGATGTTAAATCAGATTTATTTTCCTCAGCGACGAAGCATCTTGCGAAGAGGCTTTGTTTCAGGCTTTTGACTTATCTTCACGGCTAGAATAATCTCCTATAGTTCTTTCTAATTACGTGGCCCTATCTAGCCCGAAGTTAGCCAAACTCGATCTACCTGACAAAGTTTCAATATCCATTTTCTCGAAAACGAAATCTCGTGTGAAAAAAATCTCATTCCTTTGTTTCGACTTATTTTTTCCGGCTATGCTACTATTTTCGCCCTACCCTGTATAGAGTCTGTATACAGTCTCACGTGGAGAGAGAGAGAGAGGGAGAGAGAGAGAGAGAGAGCAGGTGCGCGCGTGCACGCGCCCGTTGCATCGTAGTACGGCCATTCTTCAAGCCACGTCGAACTCAATTATAGCACGGAGTTTACTCCATGCCACCGTCACTCACCCGGACCTGCCTCGAGAAATCGATGGTGAACGATGGCTTTTTTCCCTTTCTCCGTGCCTCTTTCGCCCGTGACGTTTCGCATCCTCCTCCGCCCTCTCAACAGTCGTCTCGGTCGGTCGTGAAGCGAACTTCCAGCCGCCCCTGACACGCTCGTCCGTTCAAAGATATCGGCAGAGATGACGTTCAACGAGAAGGAACGGAGGATTCGCTTCAGGAAACGCTCTAGCTACCCTCGTCTGACCAGAAGAAAGATGCACGGCCGGAAGATGTTCCGCCGCTTATGAATTTACAGATTCCACAGAATGCGCCGTTATGCGCTCGTGGCGGCGTTGGCTTCCGCCAGAAACCGCACGCCTGCTCTCCTCTCAACTTCCCGCACCACCTCCCCCGATTGCGTAATGGAAATTGGATTTGTTGGAGAGATCCAGTTGTTTTACAATCTACCCGCCGAAGTGCCTGAAAATCGTTGCTGAACAAAGTATGCGCTTTTAAGTATTTAAACTAGTTTAAAACTTATCCAATGTTAAATACAAATTAAAGGTTGTAACTTATTTATCGCGTGTTAACGTCGACGTTCATTTGTTCACACGTGCTTAACGTAACAACGTTGTTGTTAAAGGATAAAGTTAACAAAAACCGGCGAGAATTTTCCTGTTAAATCCATATCGTACTCTTTGTGTGGTTTAACCGCTACGGTTCTTTCTCGTTTAATCCTCTTATTTAATCTTATTATTTAAAAGAAACAAGAATTGAACAATTTCCAAAGAAATATTACATATTACGATTAATAATAAGCCTTCGTAGATCGAAAGGCGCAGAGAATAAAATGAACGTCAATTTCTTTATTTCACAAAATACTGTGTACTTTATTTGTTTTCGCGTTTCCAACGTTCGGTTCAGTATAACCGGACAATATGCAAATCAGCATTTCTATTTTCAATGTACGCAACCAGTTCTAATAGCCATCAATCCTAATATTTTCTTGTGTATTAAACGCGACAAATCTCCGAGCGGAAGGTTGAATTTCCAGTGTATATGTATCTACGTACCTACGTCGGTCTGGATATGTCGCGAACTATCGATGTTGCACGCAACGATTTTCAATGATATTCGCGCGCAGCGGTAATTAACTGGCTGATTAATGCGTGATTGTTCCACACCCGATTCGCGGTTATTTTGATCGGACAGCGATCGAGCGTCGCTAACGTCCCCTGTTTTAAATCGGATACGCCAATTCGCCGACCCTCCCGAAAAGAAGATGCGCTCTGTTCGCTGGCAGCTCGGGCTTGTTATTTATTTACGAACAAAGAGGAGAATGGTTGATGATCGCCAGTCTGCAACACGGTATTCGTTTTACGTTTTATGGTTAAACCAGCTAGGATATATGCGAACGTTATGCCCGAACCAGAGGGTCGAGCTAAAAAATGGCGCGTCATCGAGGAGCGAAGTCGCGAGAGAACATCACCGTCTAGTTCCTAGCTTCTAGTTCCATCACAGCCTAAACTTCCATAGAAACGGTCGAAAAATCGGACGAACAAGATTTTTCGTGAAATCAGTCGTAATTTCTGAAGCGGCGGGTTTATTCAACAAACTAACTGCTCCGAACTTTCAGAGCTGCAAGCCTCGCTGGAACGATAGAAAAGTTTCATTTTTCGTCGAATTGTCCGCGGTTTCATCAATTCATAATTTACGGCCTTTACGCATGTACGTATTAAAGTCTATTTAAACTCGCGGCACATAACACCCTTCCGTAAAAAAGTTTCAAACAGAGAGAGAGAGAGACGAGGAGGAACATCGATTCTCTGCATAGTATATGCTGTTCTTGTCGTCGGTGAACATTTTCTGGTTTGCGTACGGTGTTTTCGCGGTTAATCACGAAACCGCTGAATTACGATACCGGCAAACTTTTTCCCTCAAAATTGTTGCTTCATCGCGGTTTCGAAAGTGAAATCAAACAACTTTTCGCGGTTTTAAACTTACCGATTGAAGATCAAAAAACACAGTTAATTCTGTGCTTGGCAACTTGTGGCGGAAATTTTTTAGGGAAATTCTCTTTCCGTTGAATCCCACGCTGTATTTTCATCTCTAACACAAATAAGATAACTGAATGTATTTGTTGTAAAAACAAACATACTTGTATAATACTATGCTAGCTATTCGGCAACTGGTAATTAAGATTCTAAAGTTACATTCGTACGCTAAAGCAAAATAAAACTTTGAATTTCCATATTGTTGATTACAAGCGGTGATTTACTTTGAATCTCTCACGATCGAAAGCGGCGAATAGATATTGTATAAAATCGGCGTAGCATGAGAAACGATATCGACGAGATTTCGGTAGCTTAAAAATTATAGCGAGGGTAGCCTTATAGCAAGGGTGAGGTTGTAATAGATGCGACAGTGTTTTATGGTCCGGACCTGAAGTGTCGCGGTCGGAAAGCAATAGTGAGTTTTTCGGTCTTATAGCCATCGCGTGTTGGAAGAGAACATGGAAGAAACATTTCCATATTTTAAACAGTCAAGTAGTACGATGAACGTATATAACGCTATACCTATGTCTATTTAATTCTGATCCACGCGTATTCACCTCCTATGTAAATTATATATCTACTGTTACAACCGATACATGATATTTTATTCATTTGCGACAATGAACTAAAAAAGGCCGATAATTATACAGTGAAGTAAATACATTTTACATGGATTGTACTTCGATAGCAAGCTCAAAGTCGCTTTTGATTAAAAGACAGATGCTCTTAAATGAAACATGCATGTTACTAATATTCTGTAAATAAATTCTAGCAATCTCGTCGTGTTACGTCTTAGCGATAAATTAGATATTTACCGAGCCAAAAATGAATTTCTTTTATACACTATACTTACACAAGTAACGTCGTATAATATTGTACGAACTGAATGATTTCTTTGCCGGCTGTTCTCAGAATTTTTCTTACGTCCTAACGTACGATATCTGTACTCTGCTCGTATCACTGAAAAATTTAATTTATCGTAGAGATATGTTTCTATCGGGATTGTCTCATTACATGGTGGTTTATAATTCACAGTGGTCTCGTTATCCCTTGACGCGATTATTCAAAGGAACGTTATAAGATTGCTCCCTTGGCGAGAAACGCGAACAATCGAAGCGCCGATGGAAAATCCGCGTCACGAACGATCCCGAGACGGCATTTGGGAACGTCACAGAGAAAGTTCACGGTGAAACCTAACGTTTCGCCTACGTTCTAACGGCGCCATCGCGAAAATACGCGTTACGAGCTCGAATTCGAAGTGGCTGATTATCGCGTTAGCTCCCGTGCGAACTTGTGTCAGTAAACGCTTCTATTTGATTTCCAATAGTCGTGCAATTCTCCGTATAACGACTGCCAGACGATGTAATAAAATTATACCGAAATAATATGGGCTTTGTCGTCTATTTATACATGACACCATAAATAGATATAAATATTGTGTTTATCTAAAAACCGTTTAATTTACATTACGATTGACATTACTAAAAAGTATTCTACGTTACTGAGAGCAAAGAAATTCATGCAATTAGAACACGATGACACAAATTTATGAATTTTCATTGTACTGCGTTGTATGTCGACGTACCGAATATCGAGCGTACGCGTCATCAAGTCGTAACGTCCCTAATTTCTACGCTGCGCCATATGTAATCGACGTCGGATGTTTCCAGAGTAAAAAAATTGAACGCTGCGCATCGAATATCACCAACGCAGCATAAATACGGAAGCTGGAAAAAACGCGGAACAAAGAACTAAAAAGCTACGTGAAAAGGCAACACGCAAGTTCATACGCCGTTTATTTATCATTTTCAGCTGCGTATTCGAAACGAAACGATGTTAAAGACTGTTTCGCGTATCAGCATCGTCTCGTATACGTGTTGACTTTCGAACTAACATACATTATATACCTACTATCTTGCGTACCTCGATAAGTGTAGCGTTTCAAACTTCCATCCGCGCAGATAACTTCTTCTCCATCCATTCCGTTTTTTTCTTTAGCGAGATTGTCATTAAACGTTTATGTATGCATTAAAGCGATATCGACCACAAGATAGGCAATCTGTCGCATACAAGATTTCAGGCGAACTGTTGCGAATTATTTATAGTTGACTCGATAGGGGATCGAAACGAAGTTATTCAGACAGGAAAATTGAAATAAAATATCTAAAAATTGAGATGAAAATAAAACATAAAATACAGTGGAACGGAAAAAATCGAATAAATAAGTAGCGATTCTTGCTCATTGACGCGTTGACCGCCGTGCGAATTTTATACAGTGGATCGCTTAATATTTTTTCTAAATGATAGATTAACTGCTGATTCTATTATCTTGCTACTATATTTTTTTATTTTATGTTACTTTATATTTGTGATATACAACGATCATCACGCGACGAACAGTCGACGAAAACGTACATATAACTGGAGCGATTTATTTCTTATTTCGCAAAATTGTAAAAATTGTGTTACGGAATTTTGCAATCTCGCAATCTCTCATTTCGCTGTGTTATTATTCCTTGGCAAATTATTATCACGTAGTGAGGCCCAGCGTGTAAGTTTCTAATTAATTTCGCATAATACTCGAAAAGTAGTTAGAAATTAGCGGAGAATCGCGTCACAGGCGTGATATTAATGCGACGAAATATTCTGGCTGATTTAGCGGCGTCTGATAAGTAGCTTGTTAACGGGAATCGGTTGAAAGGATGCTGGGACGCGTTGACGTGGTGCGTCGCGACGAAAACGTGTAGTAAGCACGTAAGTTCGGTTCGTGACACGTTGCAACCGCCGCGGGCTGCACGTGCTGTCACGAAGAAGCTCGTGTCGTGTTGCGTCGTGTAACGTCGCGAGGGTGGAGAGAATCAAAAGCGCGTCGTGCACCCGCAACTCTTCGAAAAGGGTTGTGTAACGTAGCGTTTTGTGATTTATCGTCGCAGAAATATTGGACATCGCAAACGTTTTAACGCAACGCGGAGAAAGCTGCGAATGTAACAGTGACACAGGATAAAGGGCGTGAGAGGGGGGGGATGAGAAGGCAGTGAGGTGGAAAAAAAACAGAAATAAAAGAGGGAGAAACGCGTCGGTTGAAAGCGATGGCGGGAGTTTGAAATTTCGTTTCGAAGTGCGGAATTCACGCAGCAAAGTAACCAATACGACCTGAGCGCGGGTGAGAAGCGTGTGGCAACGCGACGAGACCGCAAAGGGGAATGAAAAGATCGCGTTATTTTAGGAAGAAGCCGCGAAAGGGAGGAACGTCGATGTCGAGACAAAAAGGGGCAAGGAGCAGAGAGAGGAGAGGCGAGAAGGATGAAAGAGAACTTTCGGTGCGTGAAGGGAGCGAAACGGCAAGTAGACTGAAAGTTGTGGAACGAGAGGCAAAACCGTTTGCATTCGTCCGATCTCCGTGTGTATACTACGCGTACCCGCCACCGAAGAACTCAAAGGCGCGAGAACGGAGGGGAAAGGATCGCTTGGAGGTGGAGGAAGAGGCACGACAACGAGTGGGTCGTCGTGATTCCATTTCTCGTAGGTTGCATTCGCGCGGCAACCTACCATTAATTAAAATATGGGGAGAGAAAAAAGGGTAACGGAAACGGTGTACACGGAATGTATAAAAGATTCTCATTTAACCGGAACCCATACCACGAAATAACCGTAGGAGCTAAATTCTGACAATGCTACTGGATCTGGCGAATAGATTTGCACGACTGTCGTGCACAGCATTTATATTCTATCTCGTGTCGTGCCTGTCTCTTTTCTCCCTACTCGCTTTGTTCTTCTTCTTCTCCTTTCTCTCTCTTTCTCTCTTTCTCTCTCTCTCTCTCTCGCTCGCTCTCTTTTACACAGACGTATGTATATACGCGCATATATCCGCAAACACCCTTTCTGTATTCGGTTGCCCTCGGTACACAACAGCGATACGTGTATTCATAATTTTCTCCGCGTGTGAGAACATCAGCAGACGCGACGTTCTCTAACCACTCGACTCTGTCGAGCGGTCGTTCGAAGTTCTGGGTCCGAATTGATCGTTGTCGCTTGTGTCAATATAGAGTCGCGCGAAATCAAGCCTACGGTGGTCTCTTCTGGCATTCAGTCACCGTTGGCGCTCCACAGCGACGAAAATGAAAGATTGAAAAACGACCGGCCACGGTCCATTCCCCAGACAGCTTTTACCACTAACTGCCACCACATTGACGGAGACGTTCGGTCTTGTAGCAGTGGTAGTAGTAAGTATGACATATCAGTCGATAGAGCAGAAATTAGGTGGATGATTCTCGTCGCGACGCTTGCCAGCGAAACGTAAACTCTGCCCCTTCAAGATCGGTGATTTCTGACTCGAATGGGGAAAAGTATGGTGACCGTTTCCGTTTCAATGGACGCAATCAGCGCTCCTCTGACCCTTTTCCGCGGACCATCGCCGAATTTTACGTATTGATGGCTTCATATCGTCCCGATTGTGCATGAAGATTTTACTCGGACCCTCTCGGAAGGGATTGGCTGACTAATGGAAGCTTGATACAGTGATGGGTTTACCGGGATTACTATGGCTGGATTACAGAGGCTCCAAAAAGGTGTAAAAAATGATTCAAACATCGTTCACAGACTGTTTTGCAGCCTTTGATAGCCTCGCTGCTTTTTGTCCTTTGATTTCCGATCGTTCGCATTCAGTTCGATTTTACATTGTTCATGCTGCAGCTTCTTTCCCGTTTGAAAACAAAATTCATTGATACGGATTTTAATACGACGAATATGATCTTTTTTTATCGTTGCCATGCAATCTGTAAAAGATTCGTTGTAATTTAATTCGTAAGAAGTCTCTTTAATACTAGTATCATACTACTACTTCTTGCGCTAATATTTGATATTATATAATACGCACGTCGTAAAAGCTTAAATTCGAATTTCCTCGAAAAAGCAACACTTTCCGTGACGTATTTTTCATTCCTTATTGCAACGTACGATTGAACTCGGGTCTTGTGCGCTATTTTATTAATTATAGCAAAGTATCGAACCAAAAATCATATTATCAAATGTCATTGTATAAACAGTCAGCATGAAATTGTGATCATTGACAAAATTAGTCAGTAAAATTACTACAAGATCGAACTTACAAAAATTAATTATATTTTACGATAATTATAATGTATCATAATATATATTGCCGTGATTAATAATTAAACTAAAAGGTTAAAATTTAACGATATAATTTCTGACGGAAGTTAAATTAATTTTTTAATTAATTTTATTTCGAAATACAACCGCGATATCCTATGAATTATATATGCTAGTTGCGCATGAAGATTTTATTCATGCACAGAGTGTGAATTACATAATGTATATCGAACCACGTTAACCTGTTACACATATGTATTTGCCGTTATTGCATTTACAATGGATCAGCGTTAACAAAGCGGTCGCTCCGATATTACAATTACGCTAACTCACTGTAATTTATTTGACATCCGGAATTAAAAAGGTTGTCGTACAAAGAAAGGATATTAATATTCAAAGCAAGTGTGTCCTTAAATAATACGGTTCGAAGGTCCGACATTGATATTTTGATAAAATCTAAATTATAAGACCGACATTATAAATGCATTTACACTGCTCTATGGAAATATCGAACTTTAAAAACGACACGTAAATTAACAACATTCATTATTCTTTCTGCCTCTCCCTGCATCTCCCTCTCTCCTGTGTTAAAGCATTAAACGTTTTGTATGCGTTGAAAGTATAATACAGTACATTTATTTGCAAGCCAACGCGGAATTTATTAAACGCTGTCTGTTTTATGACAGAGCGGCTCAGAGAAAGTTACAAGCTTTGAAGAAATTTCGAAATTGAACGAATAAAAATGTCCATCTATTATGTATATATGCTGCAAGACAATATCGCCATTTTAATAATACGAAAAAAATGTCGAAGGTACACGTCGCTTAGTTCGGTTTGTTGATCCTGCGAGACATTGATAATGATCGTAACGGACTTAGTGCGATACCTTGTATAATGTGAAGCTAATAAGGAAGAGAGAACGTGGATAATTAGATTCTGGATTTTTATGCGTTTATAGGAAATTTTTAGATAGATGCGAAAATGCAGAGAGTGGACGTAAAGTGCAAAAATATATAAATATCCAAAATCATAGAGTACTCGCTATAATAAATAATATTTCTGCTTGGATTTCATGTTTATACCTAAGTTATTTGTCGAAGGTATCAGGCAGCAATAATGAGGATGAATAGAAATTGGAAGGAAATTTTCAACTTTAAAAAAATGAATATATACGATCTACCTTCGGTCTGCATGCTTGATGCAGTATTTATAAAGCAACGAAGGGGCTATTATAGTTTCATGGTAGAAAAACTTTCTGATTAAAACCTACGATCGCCAACTTCGAAACAGGAACGACTCCAATGTACGTTTCTCTTTCCCCGCATTTTTTCTGTTTTAATTCCACTATAATATGTTGAAACTATGAACGCGAAGTTGATTTAACTGAAAAAATTACTTTTGAAAGTACATTAAAAAGTTCGATTATAAACTCTTGAAATTGCTGTTTAAACAAGTCGCAACTTATATATAATTGCTCATAAATTACGTCGAGCGTAATTAAACAGTTCAAATCGGACAATTTTAAACCGCAAGTATCGTTTAATTGGCAAGAATAACGTAGCTAGTAAAATAGGCTTTATCTCCTATTTTCTAACTCTAACCAATCTAATATATCTACAATTTGTTGATTTACATAACAGTACATTATTTAAGCAAATACTGTTACGCATACTATCCAATATTCGTTAAATATTAATTTGCGCTGACCCCTCTACATACTCTATCAAAGAGATTTACACCACTACAGAATTTACGAAAGATCTCGCCTAACCATCCTATTCATGCAATTACATTCTCTGATATATAATAATTTCCACTGTTCCCGTATTCTATGAATTCCCTACTGAGGAACTTTACCAACGAAATTATTGACCTATGGACAAAAATTGTATTTTAGTTTTCCTGTACTTCTTCTTCCTTTCCCTTCGCTGAAACGATTCAAATTTAAAAGGTACAAATATATAATTAAAAATTATTCATTCGCTATAGGCCACAAGTATTAAGACATTTACTAGTTATATGTATCGAAAAACTGTAATAAACTTTACTTTATTAGTATTTTCCATTACACGTATAATGACGAAATAATAAATCTAAAGTTTAATCGATTAAAATGTTATATCATCTTAGTATCGGGGTATTCATAAATAAACACAAGCTACTATTATACATTATCTAATAAAACAGAGAGCAAAGAATAATTTATATGTTTACTGCTATAATATTCTTGAACAAATCCTCTGCGCCGCCACTCAAAGCGTATCAAAGATATTTACGTTGCGGTATTAACAACAAATAAATATCAACTTTAATCTGAAGCGGTTAAATCGCGTATCATCGACTTTAAATTGATCAGCCGCTTTATTACTATGCACTGGGCTTAAAATATTCACCCCGAAACTGATATCAATTATGTAAATATCGTCCAAGGTCTAATATTCAAAATGATCGCTATACGAATACTATCGCTAAAAGATTAACCGTTCATCGGCCGAATAGTGGCGAATCAAGGGAAATATATTTAGATAAATGCTGAAATAAAAAATAAGACCGAACAAGATATGCGAAGAAGGCAGGTTTTATCATTTTTACGTAGAAACGATGGTTAGGAGTCGACGAACGTCAATTTTCGCGGATGCCGAGTTGCGAGATAAAATTCCTTCAAATTACTTTTTAAATCCTCCTAATCTCAATTTGAAATAAAAATTTAACAGGCAGAATGTTCGGTAGATCCGAAGTCGAAGGTTTCCAAGTCGTTCATTCTGATTTAACACATCGATTTGTCGTGTATACGCGAAAAACTGCGGCACACAGCGAAGAAATTTTGTTACCCTGAAGTAAAGTGGTTGTAAACGACTTAATCTTCGTACTCTTCTTGATAACGAGCCGTAGAAGAACCTTCGTTATACCGTAGTTTTATAGCAATTTCCTGCATTTATAATTAAAATGTATTTTCTGTTAAATTTTTCTCGTTTTCGACGCTTTGAATAATCAACTATTAGATTGGCGTGATCATCACCGAACGTTGCGAACGTTCCAGTTCAGGGAAGTTCAGGGAAGACCTGAAAAACGTGGAGACAGAGCTTCAACGAACTAGGAAGAACACGATAGAATCGCGGACAACCACAAATACGTCTAATCATCGTAAAAGTTTCAAATCTAAAATGTTAAACGATGTCCAACTCTCGTTTACTAAAATGACCAGGATATTTCTCTCTTAGCACGCCGTCACGTTCCGGAAGTTTCTCTTCCTCAACTTGAAAATTGACTTCTGTCCGGATGAAAAATTGATTTCGCGGCGACGACGACGACGACAACGACGACGACGCGACGTTGCGTGCACGTATCGTGGACGCGTGTCGTAGTCTGCGCGCAAACCCGATGTTTCTCCGCTCGATGGAACGTGAATGCACGTGCATCGCTCGTTAACAGCGGCCCGCGCCAGTCCTAAACTCATTTGCATAATTAGCGCGTGTCGGTCGTAGCACAACGCGTGACTGCGAGTGCGGCCACTCGGAATCGAGCGAGATATTATCTCTGATACAAGAGTCGCAACGCGGTCGAGTCCGGTCCGGGTATCACCGGCCATCCGGGCCTCCGCTCCGTGGCAACTCCGCTAACCGCGTACGCTCCGTTCCTACACCGCCAACTTCAACGACATTTACCAACTTCCGACTACCTCCAATTGCCTACCGCCATATCGTTCGTACGCGATTCGAGCCGAGCCGAGCCGAGATTAACGACGCGTGGAAACGTTCCGCGATTTTCCTGTCCACGCCACGTAGCTAAATAAACGAATTTTCCATGAACAGGCTGTTTGATTTAATGCCCACCAGCGGATCGCAATTTTCCACTGGTATTTAAGGTATTCCGACACCGTCAAGGCAATGTCGCAGTTTATTTAATTGCGGTCACTGTAATTTGCTGTGTAATAGATGTCGCTTCGGTTCCAATCTATTTACCGAACCGCCGATCAATCCGTCGTACCATATTCTATTTGGATTACCGAATATTTCTCCTATTCCTATCTTTCTACGTGTTTAATATAGTCTGCCGGTTCCTCGAAAGAGGTTTCCATATTATGAAATAATGGAAGGAAAAAAATAGAAACGGATAAACTCAGCAACCGGAAAATCTAGCGACCGCCCGATCCTGCTTTATAGGAATTATTACACTCGCCGGTTTCACGATAATGTTTCCGATGTTCGGCATCTCTTCGCCTTTTAAAAGCTCTGATATAGACTAATCGATTGATTATTAACCCTTCTACTGTTGAGCCCGTACGTCGTAGGGGAAATATAAATTATTAAGACATAGAATAATTGTTACGATGAACGAATTTATATATAATATTTCCTGTTTTTAAATCTACTACGTGTTGGATAACTTTCTTTAAATGTTGCAACACGTCGTCGTCTTAATCGTCAGTGGATGGGTTCATTTCGACGAATGGTTGCATTTAACAAATTTTTATCTGGTCGTTAACAACGTTTTCTTTCAATTGCCGATACCCACGGATAGGGAAGCGCGAATTCTGTCCCTCATTTTTGTTGCTCAAAAAAACCTGAACTTCTCTTGACGGAACGATGTTTGTCTTCCCTAAAAACGCCAAGCATCGTGGTGGATGAACTGTTATTATTTTTTCACGAAATATTGAGCGACATCGTTTTCATTTAGGCTGTATCAAAAGAAAATATCTACCAAGCCGCAGAACCTAAAGCTGAAGTCTTCATTGAAGCTACAATGAGGAACCTCTTGATACCTATTGTTGTTGTACGTTTCGGACGGTATCCAATAAATGTGTCAACTCTTAGAAACATTTTGTCCACATTGAAGTAACGCAATATTCAGAGGAATATTTGGTTTCTATTCCGATTTTAAAGCGATATTTCTTCCTACCGTAATATACAAATATACACCGAGGGAACATCTGTTCCTGTAGCGATGTATCGCTGCGTGTTGCATATATTTCTTTTATCCTTAACGGAAACAAACAACAGCAAATTTTGTTACCGGCAACAAAAGTATGAAGTGACACGGACGAATATTATTGTAAATAACAACCAGCAACATTTTCGAGAAAAAAAGTTCTTCGTTGTTGCTTCAGTGAGGACCGACCTTTCTAGTCCTTTTTCAGTATTTTTCGCCCTTCTGTGCAGTTACGAATTTCATGTCACATCGAAGCTCTGAAGGGGACGCAAGTTGCAACTAAACTCAACACGATATCCCAAATTATGATTCCCTTGGCCGTTCGCTTCATGGCAACCGCATTTACCTCGGCGTTTCCAACCCCTTTCCGCTTCATTCCGCCCCTGTCGCCCGTGCTTGCTCGCTGCTTGTCCTCCGCGACGTGCTCTCACGGACGCAGAGCACCGGTGGACGGGCAATCGTCGGTTATTGATTCACCGTCCGGCGTTACAGTTGACGAGAATTAAAATTATACGCGTGACATTTAAACAATGAAGCCGACGTAAACCGGACTTGCGAGACGGAGCACCTTCTTTGACCCATGACCGCGGTTTAATCAACCCTAGTAGAAAATAGGATTGTCGCAACCCATTGTCTCTCGGTAATTAATCGATAAATACCGAGTATTTAATTAAACGCGTATAATCGCTTGCACGAACATTGCAGCGCGAAGCAATGTCGAATGGATTTTTAAGAACGCTAGGATTTTCGTGTATCTAGAATTCGGATGTTTCTTCGTATTATCATTTTTACTTTTTGAATGAACATTTTATCGATCCTAACGATATCTCTCTCTCATTGGTTTCATTTAACTTTCTTGAAATTTACTTTTCACCCGTATGCTGAAGAGATAAAGAACATACGGGCGTAAAAAGAATGTATAGTAAACATTATACATTTATTTAGATTTATTATTCATTAATTTAAATTTATATATAAAATATACGTTTGTCTAATGTTGAACTCTCGTCTACTTTCAATCAGAATGAAGAAATAATGATATTTGAAGTGAAGTCTTAAATGACAGTACGATAAGTATTAAAATTAAAACTAAAAAAGTAAAATTTCGATGATCTTGCTATTATTTGTAGCTTCGATACGGTAAATCGTCAATTCCGTTTATTTTTATAACTTTTTTCATAAAATTCATTATTTTTAGATTATGAAACGCTAAAAACGCTTCAAAAATCAATTTTATCGTTATCGACTAATTGAAAGTTAACAACGAACCAAACACAAAAATCACATGATGATATATGTATAGTTTAGGGCAAAACCGTATTTGTTATTTCAGATATTTCAAGAGAAAAAAAAATATTACCGCGAAATTTTACGCCCAGTATCAACAAAGCGTGAGCCTGACACTTTGAAAAGAGTCGCATTTCAAAATCGATCGATAGTTCAACTGAAACGTTTTAAATTAGTCGAAGCAAACGTCGAGCTGGAGCTCTATGTCGATTTTACGATTTATGACTATTCAGTTTTTCCCCGAATGTCATTCATTATCGCTGAAATGTTCGCGATTCAGTATGAAAGTAATATTTACCATTTTTGAGCATCGAACGTAATATAAAAACTGGTGGAAATACTTGAAATGTTTTGCACTGTCCGTACTCTTCTTCTTTTTCTCCCCCATTTTTTAACTATTGATTTTCTTAGTAATGAGAACGTGGAAAGAGCGGGACGTTGTGCTTCAACGTCTGACGCGATTAAAGCTCGTTGTCCGCAGGGAAATTAAGCATCTGCGTCGCGTAGAAGATTTCCTTGGTAAAAACAACAACTCTTTTCTTTTGTTTCAAAGTGGGAGGTTACAGGTCAACCACGATAACCTCGATCTCTCTGTCCAATTTATTAAATCGCAAAAAATTTCAAATTCCTGTCGCATATCGTACGCGAAGATTTATTCAGAATCGGTTGATTAAAAAGTCGTGCATCTGGAATTTAATTTTACGATGTTTCAATCGAACCTTGCCAATGAAAAGATCCATAATAAAAAAAAAAAACGAGACAAAATTAAGTTCTCCTGGTGGTATTACTGTCACTACTAATAAAAATAAGATACCCAGGCACTCGATCCTTTTGAATCGTCGTATCTGCACTCCAGAGACGATCTTAGTTGCTGGCTTTCCCTGGTATAGAGGCCACCTACGAGAAACGATGGAGCTTTCTGACTGTAGATAGTTCTGAGTGCCAGTGAAGCCAGTAAACCTCCAAGATCTTTGATCTTGCGGCTATCGGTTGGTGGCACCGTAGAATTAGGTAGAGAGGATTCTCTGCTCCTCTCTGTATCTGGTTCATATGGGTCCATTGTTGATGCTCAATTGCATCAATTACATCGATTGCATCACTATACCAGAAGGAGGCTCAAATGTCCCATCACCAATTTCACAAGTAGACGCAATTGTATCTTGCCCCGATACGTCATGGTTGTTATGGTACTGCTATATCACTGCAGGATTCTTATACGCCTCGTGTCAGACGCAAGACACCAGAACTCAGCAAGCACATGTCCCATTGGTTAAAATGCCAATGGAACATGTACGAAGCTCCTAAATGCTCCTTTTAGAGACAGTTAGTTTGCTCCGCCGTTTTGAACGATACAAAAATGACCTGGACTAGTATGTTAGAAACTATGAACTTGCTCCTTCGTTTTCAAGAATGACCTGGTACCAGAATGACCAGAAGGACATATATATTGGAAAATTTAGATTTGCTTAGGGCTAACTGGCATGAGCCACATTTGAAAATAACACGGCTAACATATAATACAATAGCTCGAAGTGATTGCCAAGGGATATCCACTCGAAGACAAGCATGCATTTTTCACTAACTTGAATTCTATCAGATTGCGGAGAACTCTAAACATGACCCAGCTAACGCAACAAACGTAGACGTGTTTGCTCTCGTAGCTGCTGTTCAAGTTTACCTTAACACAGATTCAAATTGCAAATATGTCTATCTGAGAGACTGATACACGACGATCCAGGCCAAGTGTTAGCCTTAAACTTGGATTCTCATCTTACATTCCGGCTCCAGTTTTGAGAGTCTTAGAATATAAGAATAGAAGAAGCCATCTGTGTGCCAGATAGTCTCTCCGGAGAGAATATTTTATTTTGATCCCTTCTCTAGGTTTCTTTATCTAGCGTAGGATCTGGAGCTTATGCCAGAAGAAGTAGTATGTCAGCTTACAACTGTCTCCACCGCAGATTAAGATCCCGTGTGAAATCTTCAGCTCCCATAGGATTGTGATGTGACAACCCGCCGACTATTTCCACTTTCCAGCGAAAGGTAGGTGAAGGGCCATGTCCATCCAACTACCGTGAAACGCGGAGGAGTCTCAGATTTAATTTTTAATCTGTTAAAATAATTTTTAAAAACTATCATTGAAGAAAGGAATCATTTCACATTTATTGTAACTTCTGGAAGTTCATCGTGTCCTTTTTTCGTATTAAGAAAAATATACGTTCGTTTTCTACAAAGTTGAAGATACCTTAAACCCTTATTAAGAGAAATATCATTATTATATTGATATTATTAATATTAATATTAGATATCGTAGTATTTTTGAGTTTATTGTCCTGTCTTCGCAAGTTATTGAAATGTGTGTGACTGACCGTTCAGTAGTTCTTTATTATGTCAAACTACTTATACATCATTTATTTTGCAAGTAGTAATATTTTATTATACAACGAATTTTATATATGACTATAAAAATATTCAAACACTGTATACGAATTTTATATATAATCGCTTAAGTTAAATGCAAGTTTAACATCTCGTTGGATAACGTATCTATAATTGCGTGTCTCAAACAAGTTAGAATATTGTTTCATACTTCTTTGAACATACTACAGTTTTTCCTCTTTCTCGTTTCCACAATTACAAGTGTTGTAATCATATATCCCTTACTTCAAGATAAGTCTAAGCTATTCTACGCGGATACTTCATTAAATATATTAACTAATAAGTTACTTACCACGTTCACCTCACCACAATCGGCTGTACATTAATTAATTTAACGTCGAAGATATGGAAGCTACGAACCTCTAACGTATTTGCTACACGCGTCCAAAAATTCAACGTTGTACGCCAAAGCTAGTTTAAGACCAAGTTCGTGCTTGTTTGAGAAGTTTCTGACGTAAATATTTTTGCATTTTATCGAATCGTATTCTAGGTGCGTAACAAAAGGAAAGAATCACATTTTTTGTTCAACGCGGAATCGTATAACAAAGGACGAAAAATGACAGTTAGCCTGACATCGTAAATTTGCTCTCCGTCGCGAATAAGTTGTACAAAATTAATTTGCCTGGCAACCGGTGCGAAAATCACGCACCGGTGTAGTGAACTTAGAATTTACAACCCGGAGGAAGAAGAATTTCACGTTGTTCGACCGCGACCCAACAATAAATACCTATCCTGCTACTCGTTTTACGACGATGCGATTTGCATAGAACGTAGCTCGTTGTAAAACGAGATCTTACTGCAGTTTCTGGTTCGTATTCCATGTCTAATTTCATTTCACGCATCGAACGTTGTGACACTCTATTATACATCGACCTGTTTATTACGAGCCGATTTTCTAATCCATCGTGCGTCGATTATTTAATTAATAGATTATGTGACAATCTGCGCTTGATTTAAAGTCGTTACAAAATATAATGGAAAGAAAATCAAATTTCTGATGAATATTAAAGAAAAGGATAATTATAGTTGCGATGATTCTACCAGTAACAGAATACTGTAAATTGTTCGCCTCCTAATCGCTATCAATTCCTACGAACGATCAATTTACGCGATATAAAAATAGTAGAGAAAATCCTTTTTGCTTCGTGAGGTATTCGAACGAAGAATGTTGTTAAATTAGTTAATACGCAGACAAATATCCGCAAATGTTTGGAACATAGACAGTCGGAACTCGAGGAGCGTCTAAATTAATGCGCGCATCAAATTCTCCTGCTTTGCACGTAAATAAATCACTTGAGCTAATGTCGCTATTAGAGTACACTTATGAGCATTAGGGATCATCTTCTCGAAGTACGGGAAACTTCTCGTCTCTGTTCACGAGTCGACATTCTCTGAAGGCTCCTTCACTCCTAAACCGGCTGTCGGAGGTCTTGATTGAAACATCTTCAAAACTAACCCCTTCGAAGGGAGGAAACTAGTGCCGGATGTCAAAATGAGGGGCAAATTACGCATGAAGGATGGATGGAGGCGAGACCTCCGAGGATTGTTTCAAAATTGATCGAAGGAAGTCAGTGACAAGTAAATCTATTTAACGTATCAATTGCGCTTTCATGTCATCGTTCCACTGTTTATTAACCGATTCTGTAGAGCTTCGTTTTTCCTTTAAGAAGAATTATCGAGGAAATGGACTGATGCTCTTTGACTGAATATGTAAGAAACGTGATGGCGTATCTTTTCAAATTTTTTCATTTAAATATCTAATAGATTTTAATATTTTGTACTTACATCGCAGTGAGAATTCCACTATTTTGTTTGCATTAAATTACATAAATTATCAACTGCTTAAAATTCGTTTATGACAAAGTATACCATTTTTATTATTATTATTGTTTTTATTATTTTGTTTGTATTAATTTGTTTATCCAAAGCGCTTGTATCTAGCCTGTATGCAGACTTGCATTTTAAAAACAGAAAATAATAGAAAATTGATAACATTCAAGGGGAGGAATGGAACTTCTTAAAACCTAATATTTGGAGGACTATATATGCTAGCAAATAACATACCAAGTATACATATTCATTTGATATATTATGCATATAAGGTTCCGAGAATGGAATAATAAGCAAACGATCAGAAGAGATGAGAATTTAGAATTAAACAGCATTCTATTAGAATAGAATTATCACAGAGACATTCGCTACGACTTTTATATATAAAAGTAAGCAAATACTTGCAAATTAGTACATAAACCTATTCTCAAGAGTACCTAACATAAAGAGGATTCTAAGTTTTGTCTTGCACTCGTGGGACCTCCTGCCTCGACGCACAATAAAGGCTTTGACTTTAACCTTTGGATCGCCCATCTTGGTTGAAACCAGATTTTCTACGTTGTTACTTGCTGCGATTTATATCTATCTTATATAAAATTTCTATAATTCGTATCTGTATCAAAATATCGATAGATCTTTTTTTTTTTAAATAGAAACTATATCTTTTTCCCAAAAATAGATTCTGAAATCGGTGGAGACTTTTATCGAAGAACCAATATAACAAAAATCTTGACACATTATTTTTATTCAATAAAATTGATAAAGTGACTGATGAATGTAAATCATTTATTTTTGTTCTAAAAGTAGCGTGTATATTCCACTTTTCCTTAACGAGAAAAAAGTTAACAGAGAAATTAATTTCAGGTTCGGATATTGAAAATCTTCTACAATCAGAGTTTTAAGCGTACAATTAACAATTGACAGTTTTATCTGAAGTTTGCTTACGACAATTTATCGATTTCCGGCTTCCTAATTCGTCGATTTTCGTGAAAGAATAAGGAAGACGGTTCTTTAACAGAAATTCGCAAGAATTGGAGAGAAGTCGGTCATTGATTTTCAATCGTACAACTCATTAGTCGCGAAACTTTTTTATACGTATTTTACGATATAATCTTTTTCTAAAGGTCGTACCTATTTTATTTGAGTTGACTAATAAAACTTAAACTTAGAGAAAGAACATTCAGCAGTAACTAACAGAAAGTTGAAGATACTCGAGCAATGAAATTTAACGCTGCCTTATGTTAAAATTATGAACGATTACTTTCTAACGTCAGAATTTAGTGCTCTTACGGCAACGTAGCTATATATTTTACCCAGAACGTTTTAATACGTCACATTCAATCAATTAAATATTTACAATTAATTAATGAAATTATCTTCGAGTACTAGTTTACGCGAAAATTATTGGCGACGCATTGAAAAGGTTTTTATCTAACCTATTGTTGCTTTATACTATACAGACCTTAATTTCGGTATCTAGTCCGTTAAAAAAGCTACTACCGATTTGTCCCTAAAATAAAACCGCGACGAGGATATCATATTCATTTATATAATTAACACGGTGAAATTATAGCGAAATAGTGGTCGCGAGAAACGAAATTTGCATTTATTTCTGATACCGTGGAACATTAATAAATGTAATACTAAATGCCAGAGTTTGATTTAGTTTTATTATAGACGCATTAATTAATAAACAATATTGAGCAAATATCATTATAATGGAACCGCATTTTAATATTCACCTAGTATTTCCATCACATGCAACATAACAAAATGGTTTCGTAGTTTAATGATCACTCACTGTAATTGCCATACATATTAACTTGTTTGCAGCGTGAGGAGCCGGCGAGTTTATAGGGATTATTAAAACCCATTAATAATTAAATTAACTCGTTGTCATAGAAAAAGCAATTATAAGTCACTGAATTCAAATCCTATGCAATAATGATACCTAACAATTTATTACTGATGAACAATTTGTGATAGATTCACAACTATCGAATAACGCCACTTGCTTACGCTGAGATTAAAATTCATGATGAAAGAGATAACAATCGTTGTTGAATATATCGTAGCCAGTGGACAATTTGATCGAAACACGAACAACACGGCATGACAGGTAACATTGTGTGACAAATCGAAGAAATGGCAGATACAACACGCCTTATGCCGGGAACTTTTATTTCTGTTAACTTTTTGTCACGTAATTCCTATAAAATTGAAAAAGCTTAAAAAAACTGCGAATTTCTACGAAACTTTCTCTATTTTTTAATTAATTAAAAAATACTGACAATTGCTTTCCAGCGTGTTTAAGTATATTTGTCGATAGAAATAAATTTGTAAAAGTCATATTTTTATTTGCATAAATTCATAAATAAAGAGGTAACATACATTTATACATACCGAGTAAATTGTTCATTTTACATTCTATTAACGAAACAACATATACGATACCGGATCCTTTGTAACTCAGCGTGTAATACTATGTCTTCTTTAAATCTGGAAATCTACACACCGCAAATATTTCCAATCGATCTCCGTCCGATTCATTTTTCCGAAAGTACTCAGCCTTATTCAAACATTTCCAACAAATACCCCGGGCGACCATATTCAATTCCACCACGAATCGCGTTCAAAATTGCTACCTCCAGCTTCTTTACACAGTACATTTTTCACCGGTGCACTTGATTATCTTTCATTTCTTATCTAGCCGAAATTACCAACGGGTAAATGTACATGTATGTATACTTTTATTACTGTAGTAAAAATATTGTCCTCTATTCGGAAAGAGAAACAAGACATTAACTAAACCAAACCAAGTCAAACCGGGCAAAGTAAAACGAAAAGGAAAAGGAAAAATAAAAGCTGGAAGTGAAGTGTACCTGGCGGCTAGCTAGTGTCTACACAATAACCAGTGGAAACGTACCTACGTACGTGTACGGGGCCACGGGCAACGCTTTCATGAATTTCATTCGCCGCTCCGTCACGCTGCTGGCTCCCATTCCGGCCAAAAATTTCCGGAGAGGCGATGCGAGAGACCAGGGGAATGCAAATTCAGCGACAACTTTAATAGCCCGGATTATAAAATAGATCCAAATTCAAATTCGCACGCGTGCGTAACCCCAGTTGCAAATTTAAATCTTCCATTATGCCCGCGTTCGCAGGCGAAAGAGGCACGGTAAGCTTGTTACTGTTGCCCGATGGGAGAGTTAAAAGAGGTGGCGAGCCAACATACACGGACAAACACTCGCAAACCTTACACTACCGCTTAAAAGTATATGGACACATGCTCTTTTTTGACACAGCGTAATTTAGTCACAAAAACACAGGCGGAAACACTCAAGAAGATTTAGAATGTTACGATGTGTGAATATTATATCGTTAAGAGTTACTCGGCGTAAAAGTATTGAAATTTATAAATGAAACGTAAAATTATGCCGCAGCTTTCCCATTTGAGCAGTTCATCGATGTATGGATAAGATAGACAACATTTTACCGAATTGCTAATGTGGGACTATCGTGAGTGATTCGAACAATAATATCTAAAATATGTTAACGCTTCGATGAATAGTGTATTTAATTGTAATATGCTATGAATAAGGTAGCTTTATATATATATATATATATATATATATATATATATATATATATATATATATATATAGCTTTTCATTCTACAAACGTATAGTAAATATCGCTTTTCGTCGATAGTTTGCCATTAATTCATATAGTTTTATATTACATAAACAGGGAGGGAGTTAGAGGAAGGAAGAGAAAAGGAAATCTCTCTCGAAAAAGGCGAAAGCTGCGGTAACGAGCGTGCAGTGTACATAATAAATGGAAATAATAAATTTCGAATCGTCCTTTGAGACAGGCGCATGAAATTTCGTAGAAATTCCGGTTAATTGCTGTACTGGTCGGTTAATGGAAGAGTGGCTTGGAACAACGTCAGCTAAGCTACAATTAGCCCCAGATTCGAAAATGACGCAGAGAATGGGAGGTTTCGTTGTGAACTAAAATGCCGTATTTCGCGGATCAAAGGAGCCAACGTTAATGTCAGACGACGCGACCATTTTCATCGGCCCTTGCCAACAGCCACATTCTACGGGAGAAGCGAACATCTCGCGCCATTTACGTTTAATTAAAGAGCGCGAAACGTGTGATTCCACCTACCCACTGTTCGATGAACAACCGTAAAATATTGTGTACTTTGTGCCTGACGAAGTACATTCCCTCCTATATTCATATTTTATATATGTTACTTTCTAAAACGACGAAAATTCACAGATGCTGCGGACACGAATATTCAAATTGGTGGAGTCTGAAGAAGGTAAAACGAAATATTTTGCATAATTCATATGTTTGAAGTAAATTTGGCTGAAGCAGATGTACATTGTTGTAAACCCGTTTGTTTGATATATTTTATTGAAAGGACAACTTAAATAATATATATATATGCATTGATTAATCAACGAAGAAAAAAGATATGAAGGTCCTTTGCAATTTATGACGAAGATCTTTCAGTAATAATCGTTTTCTTCAACGTTTCTATTCACATTCGTGGTTATTCCTAATTGTAAGACTGATTCACATATTTTATAATTTATTTTATAATTTTACGATTTCTATGATCCAGAAAAATAATTTTCAAAATAGTCGAACGCTTAGGAACGAACAGTATTTGTAATCATTCTTCATATAATATACAATGATTATCAAAAAAGTCAACTTTCCCCCGATTGATCTTGCCTTATTCACAAGCGACTAAAAACTAATTAATTTTATGCATTACGTTTTTCGAACAGATTATTTAAAATATCTTTTATTTTATTCGTTTAATACAATGCTTCCTACATTGATCGCATTATTCATATACTAATTAGATATAATTTTCACAGCAGTGTATCAAACTGTGTATCACTTTAATAAGATATTATCGTTGTTGTTGTTGTTGTTGTTATTACTACTACTACCACTATTATTATCATCATCATCATTATTATTATCATCACTACAACGCATTTCAAAATATGCGCTACAAAATTATTTCAGACTATATTAATCTGAGGCAAAATGTTACAAAGCACGAACTCGATCCATTGTGCAAGCCGTACAGATAAAGTTTCGTTGACGTTCAAAATAATTTTGCTTTTATTATACTTGCATTACATTTCTGTCGGTCCGTCGTACAAAAATCTCGCGTCTACGTCGCGGATCGCGATATTACTCGCACAGAGCAACTGCTTTTCTAGTCGGTAATTTTTATTCTTTCGCTTTTGAAACGTGTTTGCGATATAAAACGAGGCCGAGGTTTTCGACCTTCCGCCAACCGCGACCATAGAAATTCACAGAAGTTTTCGGCCACGTAATACGTAAAATTTTAGGAATTCTGCGACTTTTCTAGAGTCGTCTCTTCCTTTAAAAATATTGTGGCTTCATAAATGTGCAACGGACAAACAACAAGTCTTCCGTGAAGAATCCTCGAGAAGATAATACATATACCTATGTATCTTATTTGTATATACATGTATACATAAAACGGGAATAACCTACGTTTTAAGAACAAACGTATTTTTGTCTTCACCGTATGACCGTGCACAAGACACGGGCAAAACAACGAATCGGACTGTCCGTTATAATAAATACTACAGAATCTGGACGTTTCCTCGTGCAAAAATATACTAGTCAAAGTGGAGAGTCTGATCGAGTTTGAATTGTTTAGGACCATCAGACTATGATGGAAATGTTTTAAAACTTAAAATACTAGAATTAGTAACATGGATATATCAAGATAAATATGACAGTGTTACAATTTTCATTCAAATCAAACCTTTTGCCTCTATAAACGTCTATACACTGTACTCTATACGCAAAACGCATACGTATCGATTTTCATGTGACTTCGTTATTATTTTCTGCAAGGAAAAATATTTGTTGCACATTTAGTTAGCTCTTTTGAGGGATTTGTTTTTTCTTCATTTATTAGAAAGATTTAATATTACGAAGAATCTCTGCGTAAATCTCAAATATGCCAACGATTCCTAACGTATATAAATAATCACACGACATCTCTTTCGAATTACTAATCAAAATTTGACAAATTTCCTCGACATGCGACGAAACCAATCTTATGGAGTCAAGTGAAATCACCGCCTGATTTCGACGGAGTAATTCTCGTCCGACGGTTCTCCTTCGTTTACCAACGCAAGTAGATTCGAGTTCAATTAACGGCAAACCGCGACTACGATCCACACCGCGAACGCAGTGCGAAAAGAGTGAACGAACGAGTACACGAGGAAACTAACGAGAATTAAAGACTAATTGCGAGCGCTAACCCACCTGAGAAATGTCTCGAATAAATGAATCGTTTTCTAATTATTTTTGCCTATGGCCGGCTCCGCCATTTACTCTCTCGATTCCAGCGGGCAACCGCTTCTCTTTGTCCTCTGGCACAGATATCCTCTTTTTATTCTCTTTTTGCAGTCTTGTCTTCCTTCTTCTTCTTGAATCCCCTTCTTTAACACTGTCGACATTTTATAGGTACAATATCCTTTACCGTGGAACGTACATTATCCTCTACAAGTATATGGACATTTTGGTCGATTTTTATTAACAACACTTCACTAAGGACTACTACAAATTTACACGAAGACAGAGTAATATTCAGCGAGAAAAATTAACCTAATCCTTTATAGTTAACTACTATATAGTTATAGTAATTATAATTAACTTATACAAACCTTTATATTAATTCAAAACCTAAACCCAATTCGAAAGACCCTGTTCTGTTTTATCTGTAACGTGACCAGATCAACTGCTTCTTGTACTTTCTACATATATTTTCAGATATGTTTCATATTTTACCAACATTTAATAAGTTTTACCATACGCCGTGTCCTGTTACGATGTTAATGATATCTTAAAGTGTTTCGTACATGTAAGAGTGTTTTAATGCTTTAGTGAGCCGCTGTGTGCTTCAGCTTACTTCCTTAGACACGTGGCACGGTATAAGTACGAGAGATGGAGTTACTTAAACGCTGCTCCTTCAGATAGAAAGAGAGAGAGAGAGAGCGAAAAAGCTTTGTCTTAACAAAGAACATCCGTTGTCGTGATTATCGAATAAAAGAGCTGCTAGTTCATAGATAACTGCAGGCAACGAACGAAATTAATTAACGACGCGTGTATCTAAAACACGATACAACCAGCGACTTAGCCTGTGCGTTACACACGTACTCTAGGAGCAACAACGCCACCAGCAACACGGACTGGCCAACGTTATCGGTGTTGTTACCTAATTTCGTGGCGTACGCCGCGTTATACCCGCGTCAAACGACTTCCTTCGGTATAAATTTTCCTTTAAGTCGTTATAAACTAGCCACAGTGATTGCTTCGTTATCGTGAAGAGATTATACCCCACGGCATTTCTTTTCTTACCTTCCAGTCATCCGATTGTCCTTATTCCGGTTTCTTGTTTAATACCTCTTTTCTTCCACTTCCTATTCTTCTTTTTTCTCCTTCCTCTTACTCTTTCCCTCTATCTTTATATCTTTTGCGATCTTGTCTACATCGTACAGTATCGCGTTTGTTGGAATTGAACGAATTTATTAGGGAAATTAATGGAACATTGTTTTACTTCTGTTTAGTAATGCAAAGTATTTTTTGATAGGATGTCATTTATATCGAAGAAACAAATCAATCGTGTAAAATAGAATATGAAAATAAAGGTAGGGAATTAGAAATAAAAGTAAAAGTGGCAGCCATTTTCCAATAACTTGAGTAAACTGACAAAAATCGATTCAAAGTCAATTAAAATCGAATCATTTTTCCGTTTTCAAAGTAAAGCAATATTTCGTAAGCATTTAGAAATATTTAAAATGTTGCTTTATATGAGTTTGATCCCTTTTAAAAACAAAAGTTTGCTAATTAATCTGCAAATTTCAATTCTGTAAGATTTATACACCTGCAAGGTACTTAGAACGATCAAAGTTGTGTATCATCTTTCCTTAAAAGTTTTTTGACAGCAAATTTTACTACGTTCTTAAATGGACGAAATATATTTGTCACTTACCTCTTGCATTTCAAAATCTTCATTACGTTCAGTACGTTTTTTTTTCATTTATAGATTCATACGTTTTAGATGAAAGTTGAATTATTAAAAATTTCTATTTTTGAACATCGAAAAGCGATTGAAGCGTTGCGGAATGATTCGAACATTGAAGTAGGACACATATGGTAGGCAGTAGAGGCGTGGTCTGGTTTTCCCGAAATTAGGAACAGGTGCAATATTTCAATATTGAATGCATGCGTTTCTCACGCTACATGATCACGCGCAAAATCGCGCGTTTGATGTTTTGTGTATTAGATGAAAAATGGTTTTGATCTTTCTATACTTTTCTATAATCTGTCCAGATAATTCCTTTTTAATCCGAAAAATACAATTTTGATGAAATTGTTAAACTAGTGGCTGAATTTCAGATGGATGGACAGTTTTTCTTCAGCCTTGCGGTCCTAAAGTGGGACTTGCATTACAATATCTAGAAACCTCTCAATATTGCATATTACTTATTATTACAAACATCTACAATTATTATCAGCAACAGTCTTTCCAAGTTCTACCTTCGTCCTTGCTTCGTGACTCTCTGGTTTTCTGCAACTGTGGCTGATTTTTAATACTAACAATACTAATAAAAAGATTAGAACTCATGCGCAAATAGATTTATAACGCATCACAGATGATAACCAATAGTTATCGTTGATTAATATCGAATGACTATGTATTTACTTTCTTAAGAAACATTCATATAACAAGAGAGAAGATGTCCTCGTGTTCGAATTAAGCGATAACGAGAATAATATATGGTCTTGATAGAGGTGTCAGCTGCGTTCCAAGTCAAATAATTTGATAAGCATTATGCACTAGTATCGAAACAGCTTATGGTATTAAACTTTTCACAGTCTCAAAGTACGCAATTGATGAGCACGATTATTTGAATTTAGTTTCTCTCTACTATCTTTATCTCAATTTCAAACAACTTGCATCGCAGATGAATGGTTAAGCAAACGTGGCAATCATTATTCTTCTAGTTAATTAAAGTAGCGATTGAATTTAGTAGAATCATGCCGAAATCATAAAATAATTTCAACCGACGATATCATCCAAATTTGAAGCGTCAAACTGTTATATACATTTTTAATAGAAATAACTTGATTCGAAATTTTGCAGTATAGTGTTTATATTTAGAAGTCTAATTCTTTTTTTTGGCTTTGATAGTTAGATTATACGTTTTAAGATAAGTTTAAGATAAGACTAAACGTTTTAAGATGAAGGTAAATGTTCGTTTATAAATAAACGATTTAATTTGCGATTTATCATTTATTATACCTATTATTGATGTGAGAGAACATCTAGGACAGACAGGTATACCGCAATAACGCTAAAATATTAATTAATACGTCAAATTGGAAATGCTTTTGATTGATTGACATTAATACATTAACAATAAACTGTCAATTCCGATTGTTCATTTTCGGTTATTACTGAAATTGGCAGGTACTTATTGTACCGATAGAAAAGTGATTGTGCATGATGAGTGTAACAGATAGCAATTTCCCAATTATATTATTATATATTCGATGATTATAATTCGCTAAATATAAACTAATATATACAATGTTTATTTAAAATTATTATAATTATGTACATATTATGTAGAAATAAAGATCTACATATCGGTCTACTGTCAATTTGATATTTCCGTTTCTTCTTCTTAGATAAGACAATCGATTTATATAATGCTTATCATTAGTTCCATAGTACTTAATGTAATACCGTATAAAATTAACGCAGCCTCGATCGGATTAGTACCTCGGATATCTTTTATTGCAGGAATTACCTGAATGCTATTATTATCTTCTTCGAATAATAGACAACCAAGGAAACATAATATTGGATATTTTAGATATTTCATATATTTTTGCATTTTACGTATATTGCGCACATTTGTTCATCGCTAAATTCCCCATAAATTCATAAAAATGCCATTACTTTTCTTCTTACACCAACGAACCAAGGAACAGATTTCTTATAACAGAATCGATCCCTTCAAAATTTGTCTCCCAAATAGCCGCGTCTAGCGTATACGAAGCGTCTACAGATCCTGTGAAACGCGCAGCCGACGAAATGCGTCGGGCTTATAAAAATTCATGGGAAGGATAATTCAGGGATCGAGAGGCAATTTTACGGGTTCATATTCGTGGGCAAAAAGTCGCCGTTGCTGCGGGGGTTGAACCGGTGAGGCACGCGTTGTGAATCGAGGCGGTGATCGAGCGAAATTCTCATTAACGCACCGTTGCAAGCCGCACACTCTCGCCGTCCCGACATTCCCCATAAGACGGAGTACAAGCGGTCGAGACGGCCACACGATATTGCCACGCCGCGCGGAGGACACGGAATTCCTTGTACCGGAGATGTTCCATCGCATTAATTAGGAGGGAACACGGGACGAATGCGAGCGACATTCGCCACTTTTCCACCGGCGTGACCGGTGATCATAACGCGACACCACTATTGTACGTCGTCCCTTCGTGCACACTACCGCACACGCTCGGATGCTACCGATGTAGCAGACCGTGCTTTATTACAAGACCACGTATAGTTGTATACAGTATAAAGTAACTTCGCCGCTTCGATTACATCAGCCGAATCGTGCAATTGAAGTCGACCTCGTATTCCGTTCACTCGAGTACATCGGGGACTAAACAAGTAAATTTTCAAAGTATCACGTATAGCGAAAAAAGAGGCTAGAGAATTGTGATCTTGATACAGTACATAAACTAAGATTGATAATTTTATATTTGGTCGGACGATATTGTGGTGATAATTTTAAAAAGGATGTTGTAAACTGTAAGTATTTCCTGCTATAAATATCCTCAATAATTATACTAGAAATGCTACAATTATACATGAATGATTGTACAGAATTGTGCATACACAGGGTGATTGGTAACTGGTGGTACAATTTTCGACTTCTTTTTTCGCGTAGAATCACCCCCTTTTCGCTTGTACCACCAGTTACCAACCACCCTGTATATATATATATATATATATATATATATATATATATATATATATATATATATATATATATATATATATGTATATGAATATGTCTCTCAATTGAAATAATCTTCTCTACTTTAAATGCCTTAACTTAACTAACGTCTTCCGCGTTGTAGCGTCTCGTAGCGTACGAAATATAAGCCGCCATTAAATCTAACAAGAGGGACATCGTTGATATTTCTAAGATTGAACATTCTATCAATAACATGTCAACCGTGTATCATGCAAAAAGGTTCATCAGAATTTTTCATTCAAATTGTAAGATATAACAACATAGAGAGGCTATAAAATTTTCAATATAAAGAACAAGTTGACATTTATTAAGGCATTATAAGTCCAAGTATTGTATTTTTAACATCTTCTATCCATATACAACGTTATTAAATCGAGACGAATGAGATAACACATTCCAATTATGGAATAATTACGGATTCTGGAAAAAATAAGTTGACGTCGGAACGCATATCGAATTTTGCACACGCTCGGTATTCCAGTGGAATTGCCGATACATTCCCTGTTTGAAATGCAAAGAACGAAACACCAAAACGAACCGATGAGTTCTTTTCAGGTAAAAATTGCAAATTCATTAATATCGTTCGTACGCGTTAGCGTGTTCACGTGCACATAGAAATTAAAACATTGCTTTGAAACAGCTAGCGAAATGCTATGACACATGCACCTCGTTATAGTTGATGCTACCACCGTGGCTGTTCGCCGGCGTTAATTTAAAAGTTTCAACGAAAACATAGCTGCCAAGTTTTACAGCGAGTATTGGAAAATATGAAATCGGCTCAAGTGTTAATATATCGATGGTAGCTCTTCGTTCTCGGCCGAAAAATCTGCCGGGTTCCTTAAAACTTCCAGTCTGACTTTTATCCGATGAAAGCTCTTGATTCGTTTCACGTCAGACAAAAGCGAACGAAAGAGAATACGACAAAGATCATTGACGAACAGACAGCCAGAGATTTATGCGAATTGATATTTCTACGAATACAATTAAGAAAACGCAACTTGCCTAAATATGAAAAAATGAAATTCCACGAAACAAGGAGCAGAGAAAATTGATGAGATTGTATCAGACAAGCTCCGCTCGAACCTTGGCTAAAATTTCCATAATTTCAAAAAGTGGAATTAGCTACTTCGACCTGTGTATGGCTCGAATATTTCGAAAGTTCTATGTTTTAGATATTTTTGGAAATTATTATTATTAATTATAAGTTTTTGGAAGTTACATGCATTCTGTGTACTTTTGCTTCTTCAAGTTTCACAGAAATGCATAAAAATCCGCACTCTATTCGTAAAACTTTCCTAACAGAAAAAAAAACTGAGTAGCGAAGAGAGCGTTCTCGAACGCTTGAATCTGGTGATTAACATTCGCGTTAACGTGACTAGAATCGTCTAAAAAGTAGATGAATTCGTTAAAATCGTTAAATGTAATCCTCTTGCGGTTCGTTTCTATAAGGTTGCGAGATCTTGATGGTCGCCATGGACGAATTACCGTTACCTGCACCTTTCTCCACAGCTGGTCCCCACGTCTTCGTTGGTCGAAACAAACTCCAGTCCCTCTGCGGACAATTAAAACGAAAGTTAAATTCTTTGAACAATCGCTAGCGCCGGGCTTTATGCAAACAGTTCAAGTTGGCATTCTTCGAGCTCGCCATTTCAACTGCACGCTGCTAGCCATTGTTAGCCAAATAAAAGATTCCACTGATGTTATCCAAGGGGCGTATGTTTTTTGTAAACGTTTAATTTGATCTCTTAAAACCATTCGAATGTTTCTTAAAAAGTACTGCTGGTAGAATAATAATTTAATAAGTATTTAGTATTAAGAGTATGTTTTAAGAGTATTATTAAAAACTAAATAAGGATATATCTGTATATATATATATCATTAAATTATGATGATGATTTTAATCATCCACTTTGAAGAAGATAATTTCAAGAGCCATAGCGATCAAACTTACGCTTCCTTAGATAACGATTTTGATTATCTCAAGAATCGCAACGATAGCACCGTATCTAAAAGATGTTCCAAAGAAAAAATGATGTTCAGATTCGTGGTAAAATTATGTTGCATTTTGCGTGTAAAGATTTTCAATTGTGATATGAAAAATAATTTCATTAAAATGCTTGCCGAAAGTAAGAAAGTAATCTTTTGTGGCGGGTAAGAGTTAAGAGTAAGATGTTGCGTCTATTAAAAAAGTTTGACCAAGTTGTTGATTAAGTTCAAAGCATTAACATCTAACTGTGGCGGTCACTGCATCGCAAAAGCAGAGACATCGCAGAGATTTTCTGACTGGCACGCGGGCTCATATCTTCCCGAAGCTCGCAAGTAGTTTGAAACTGTGCGGAGAGTCGAAAACAAGAGAAAAGGAGATAAGAGTAATAGTAAATTTATCGAGTAAAACAAAGCGGAAGCGGTCAAGAAGAGGTCAGAAGTACGGCTGAAATAGGTTCGATCCGTACGATGGAGCACGGAACGAAACTTTTCGTTTCAAAGTACGATTACCTACGTACCGTGGAAAAACTTGTATTAAGACATTTCAAAGTTGGTGAGATTTTACGGTAAAGGGAAAGCAACTTTTAAATCGGCGCATACCTGCAGCAGGGCTTAACCACAGTTGAACAGTACGTGACTCTTAAAAAATTTGCAATTCGTTCACCTTTGAATTATGGCCACGATATCGCGAAACACTATACAATTATCGTTCGTTGGCACATTTTATCCTGGTTACTTACAGTGTCTACACCGATCGCGGCGTTTCTAAACACACTGTAATTCTTGTACAATTACGTAATTACGAAGGGCATCGAAATAATTCGAAAAGTATTGGTACTCGAATTTATGAATTCATAAGGAAACTAGAAAGAAATTCACTTGCATAATTCGATATAGCTTAATAGAAGCGCCTTTACCCCTATCAAAGTAAATTAGATAGTAAAGTAAATAGGAGAATATTAATTAGGATCTATAATATTTTCCCATCGTTACGAAGAAACGAAGAGTCAGATGGAAGAAATAGAACTGCAGGTTGATATTTCATCGATTTAACGATTTTTAAATATTTTTAAAACAGATATAAGTTTATGACTATATTATCACAATGGATTCTCGTTTTGGAGAAATGAGAATTACGCGTAATATTTAAAGTTAGAAATTATAACATATTCTGTAATTTTTATCATAAATACAGCTAGTAAAACGTGTAAAACGTTCTATATGAATTTTATTTCACGTATCAAGAAGATATACTTTTTCCTCCGTGTTTTTATTATTTCAAACATAAATCGTTTGTTTAAAAACCGTCAAATTGAAACTCAATAATACACGAGCATAGATTATGCCATAAACTTTATTTCATTTCAATCGGAATAGCTTTAAATTAAATATATAAAATTGAGGAAATGATAACGTGTGATATCTCTGATTGAACATGGTACAGAACTGGCATATCTGTTAATGAGTAAAAGAAGTAATACACCCGTACAATTACTTCCTATATCAATTACCGGAGAAGATGAATAGGGAACTAATATTGCGGATAACTTTCAGAAGTTATTGCTAATACATATGAACTTCCGATACCAGCTGGTATCCTATATTGATTTTCTTTCAACGTTCCGCGAATATTCCGGTTTGTTTGCATTGCACTGAAAAAGTTGGTTCCGCTAAAACAAGAAATTTAATCTGCTATATTCCCACATCAGATTTTTATCGTTTTATTGCGATCTTCATGAATAAAAGAAATCCTCAAAGATATCCTTGTCACGTGTTCGATCAGATGCTTTGGCAAGTAATTTTTAAATGAAACCTTGACCACGTTCGATATTTAATAATGCTTACGACAAAAAAAATTAGAACTCCAATAAAAACTGACCACAGTTATTATAAGTTAATTAATTTTAACACGTTATCAGATTTATTACAAGGAGACTGCGGATTTTTATGTAAATGCATATCTTCGAGAATATAATTCAAAAAGTAGTTTTGCTTTACTTACTAAATATATATTATAGAAAACGCTACACTTTGGATATTATTTTACGTATTTCATCAAATCATGTGCAATTTTGTGTGTAATATTGAATTTCCAAATTATCTGTAAACGTTGAAAAATCTGCAGTCTAATTACAAGTGTGTTGTCTAACAATAATTGATTCATATATTGTACTTTTGTCATCAAGTGTCAGGCAGTTTATTGACGTCTCCTTTGCCGTCGATAATTGTGAAATGTAACGCGAAATCGCTTCAAATTGATTATTCAATGAAAATTTACCGCTTTCGAAGGCAGATGATGTCTTTAACGAGCGACAGTATATCTTATTTAGTTATTACGACCTCGGTTTACTTCGATTTTCATTTATCCAATTTAGGGATAATATTCTTTGGTAAAATTTGTATTTCGTTAAAGATCGGAAACTGTAAAAATTCAAAAGAAATATATCGCAATTCTGAAAAGTTTGTATTAGTTTCAGTTCGAAGTACACATCCATTCAAGACCTTCTCCTTCCCTTGTAAAATATTGAATCAGTATACTATCTTGGCCTTTAAGTAAACCGGATACCACGGTAAATTGGAAGAAAAAATACTGGAAACCGATAAGCCCTGCACTGCTTTAATCTTCAAATTTACGCAGAAACTTGTACACTCTTGTAATACCATGATTCTATATAAACTCAACCATAAAACATCTCTTCTAAGGAATACTAAACAAAAGAATTTAATCCTCAAACAAACGTTTAGTATTTTACCTTTATCGTACAGAATATTAATTTTTTCCAAATGTTATTTTTTTTAATGTAAAACTAAGTAGAAAGAAACAGTCAATTTCTGCGCTATTCCAAACTTCAAGTAAAAGTAATACCACGATTCCTGCAGAAAAAAAAAATTGAAAGAACGCTGAAAATTATCAATCTTCTCGCTACAATAACTCTATAAATGATCATAAAAAATTCTTGAAGATAGTACCATGATGCTCCTCTCTTCTCTGTCAACAAGAACAAAATGTTACAAGGATTGAAACGATGAGACTCTTTCTCGAAGAGTCACCTTTTATGTCGCTGTTCGATTTTCTTCCCATAACATAGTTAACGCAATTTTCGTTAGCATTGAAACTAGTATATTATAAGCATACCTTTGTAGATAGGAACTTCAAAAAAGAAAAGAAAAATATCGTTAAATCGGATTATTGATAACTGTTTCTCTGGTGAACGTTTCTCTTTGTAGCGTTACGATTTTGAAATATCAGTCCCGAGTCAAATGGATTTATAACTCGATTATAGACGTGCTGTTATAAAAATGCAGGATTGTTTCAGTATGATTAAGAAATATTGATAAGAAATATGTATTAGTTTCGCCAAAATTTGAGATTTGTATTAGGAGGGCGTGATGTGTAAGGAGGTAGCACGCGAAATCTCTCCGTCAAACGGTTCTTGCGATACGACGCTTTCTCGAAAAGTTTCCGAGTCCTTCGTTCAAAATTAGGGGTTTCTGGCTATGTAAAGATATAGGACACTCTGTTCAAAATGTGCTAACGGTAACGCTTTTATTGCCGTCTCGAGACACGAATGTTCTGAAAAACCCTTAAACGCGATCGAGACCGTTTGGCCAACCTGGAGTAAGGCCTTGATGTAGGATTATTATAGTTAGAATCACCGTAAACTCTAAACAGCAGGAGGTGGCGGTGCTTCAGCCAGTAGCGTGTCGTAAAAACAAGCGAGCAGTTTGCATAATAATCTCTAGTTTGTTGAGCATTATGCCGACTGATATCTCGAGAGTTAGCTTATAACCAGTCCGCTTCCGACATAAACTCGGCGATTTGATAGCGTGCAATTGCTGGTAATCGGCCGGCAAATTAATGCTTATTAGTCTAGTCGTTACGATAGAAATCCATGAGATTTGCCGATCGTTGTTATTACTCTCTCGTTCTCGTGACGAACTTACCGGACCTTTCCAGAGGCGACGGACGAAAAAGAACGGCATCGGGGCGAGGGTCGACAGGCCGATCAGTATTCCGATCGCATTCGCCCAGCCAGGGAATATGTACTCGCCATAACGAGGCATCTCGTACGTACATATTTGATACACGAACACCACCTGCGAACGAAAAACCAGGAATAGAGGAAAAGAGGAGGAAAACAAAAGGAGTTCTTATTTCTTGTGTAAACTTCTCGGGGGAGCAGTAAGCTTAATGGTACAACGGCCAATTAAGAATTTGATATTTTTAATCGGGGCTGACTTTGGCACACTCTCCCTCAGGTATCTTTACGACTCCGATGCATAGAATTTCAGATTAAAATGAAAATTTACTCGTTCCTAGCTAAATCTGATTCCAATAAGTATTTACTCGTCGATTAAATTGCCTCTGTCGTATCGTTGATACCGTACTGTCGTGAATAGTGTCATTTCTCGTTTCATTAACTATAATCTTTGCCGCACTGTGTTGTAGGAGTATACAGTGTCGCTAAAGAATATACGGACGCTTAGTTTTGTTTTTGGCGGAAAGTAATTTAGTTATAAAATTGCAAATATACGACATAAAATTTATTTTATCTATCTTAGTTGGAAACCAATATAAAAACGTCATGTTTAGATTTTATACGTATTTCGTACATTTTATATGTATATAAGTAAGTGTGATTGTGCAACATATCGCGTAGTACCAAAAACAAAGCAGGGAATATAGCGATTGATTTGCCACATGTTGCATGACAGCGAATGTATTAAATTCTTGAATAATCATGAATACGAATTGTTTTTGTGATTAATGACATTAATGTTAAATGATTATGAAATTATTTGTTTGCTTTCATTTCGTGTGTGAAATGAGATCGATAAACTAATTGCCAGTAATATCTTATTGGACGCTGGATACTTACAGATTTTATGGGAAATGAAGTGGATATGACAAAAGTTATCGAAGCGGCAAGTAAAATCTATAGAAGACATCAAGATTTAAACGTGAAATATAAAATTAGTTCGCCTTAAGAAACTTATTGGCACTGTCTTCGCTAAAATTCTGGGAATAATAGATATAATTTTTGGTATTTAATTTCCTTCTTTTTGATTTTTTACAACGACTTATCGTATTCGTAAGAGCCTAAATGTATCTACTATTTGAAATCTAAAGAAATATATTAAAACGTAGTGACAAATGTACGTTTGATATCAAAAGAGGAAGCATAATAGAAGATAAGGGGAAAAATAGTAAGAAAGAAGTAATAAAAGTGAAAAATGAAATAACATAATAGAAGAAGATGAAAAGAAGAAAGTGGGAAAGAAGTAATATTGCGAAGGATGGAGTGATATAATTTCAAATTAAATGAAATTGATCTAACAGCTTCAAAGCTTTAATAACACACCCACGATCTCATCGTACTGATAAACCTAAATTCTACACTAGTCTCTGTAAATCATTAATTTTCGTTAAATATGATTAAAAAGAGGAGTAGTCCACTGGAAACATCGTAAAATATAAAAGAAAAAGAGAACGGATCCTATATAATAAAATATATCGTATACATATAATATGTATTGTATAACTATCATAATCTATAGGAAAAATCAATATATTCCATTTTCCGGCAACCAGCAAGTCCATAAATACTGACGATCGATACGTTCGAGTTCGCTATGTAACTTACATTAAACATACGAGCTACACCGAAAGGAACACATTGCCCAAAGTTCCCGATAGGTATTAAAACGTTTCCGGAATGGCGTGGGAAGTTTCAAAGCCGCCATTGCATCCTATCTGGAGGACACGTTGTATATGAAAATCAAGTGACTGATGACCGAAACACGCAAGCCGATTTATCGGAAAACGGCGATAAATCAACAGAGATCGCACTCGATTGATCGCGAAACAAAGCTCGCAGGCTTGTTGTTTCCGTTGTTTTTCCAGAAAGAAAAAAAAAGGAGAGCGCGACCGAGGAAAGCTTCGCTCTTTTCTCGACGATCAATTCGAGTCTGTGCGCTTTGAGACAGAAGTTAAGTTGTCGATTTGATTGGTTGCCTCGAAATCAACCTGCGGACGAGGCCGGTAATCGATGAAAGAGGAGGAAAAACCGCCACTCGATTCGGCGTACCGTGATCATTTATTTCGATACGATTCATGATCGCTAAAATGGAACGTGACAGGGGTTTCCAGCAATGTGGTGGCTCGCTTCACGAAAAAGGAGAAGAGGTAGAAAAAGAATGGTTATTGAGGAAAACTGCCACCGCTTATATTCTTGCGCGTGCAATTGCGTATAGGTGGTATTAGATTGGTGCATATGAAATATCGAATATAGATTTTTCTCCAGTTTGAATCTGACAGAACGAATCATCCATTAAATTTTGTCGTACTTTCGTTCGCGTAAAATCGTATTAAAGGAAAAGAACTTTCTTGTATTATACGAGTATCGATAACTGTGCTATGATAATACAAATATCGAAACCATATTGTCAGCCATCGTAATCAAAGCGTATGTATATTCGTGTTTCTTTATTTAATATCTATCGATATCTTAAAAGAATCTCGTACGAGTTATTACCGACAAAAATGTAGCATTTGAGTAAAATTACGTAAATATTAGAAGAGTGTAATACTAGATTATTGAGAAGGCTCATAGCGTCTTTAATAATTAATATCAATTCTGTTGTATATTTCATGAGATTGGAAGAAGATTAATCGGAAAATTAACGATGGATATGACATTGAATGCAACGATTTAAAAGAAATTTCTGGATTGATCAATAAAAAGACGTTGCTTTTAAATAAGGCAAATTATCGACGAAGAGCTACAAATATGAGGTATTTGAGATAGTTGAAATATCAAACTCCATATATCTCGTTCATCAAATTCGTTATCATTTATTTTTCACTGTATCAGAATTGTTTTAATTCAAAGAAGTTGGATATTTTAAGGGCCTACGAAAATCACTTCAACTAACTAATTGCTAAAATCTACTCGCCTGAAAGTCTTGTTTAATTTCTTGCAAAATATCTAGAAACATTTTGAATCTAATATTGTTTATCTCTCTCAAAAAGCTATTATTATATGCTAATGAAAATCCATGGATGACCCTGTTTAAAATGAAAATACGTTCATCTTACTTGTAAGGCCGCGCAATATTCGCACAGAACATCATCTTAAAATTCTAAAGGTAAGATAGATATCTCGAGTGATAAAGTTAGACGAGATACCCTGTAGAAAAATATAGAAAAATGTAGAGAGTAAATATAGGAAAACATAAAGGGTGGCTGCTCGTTAAAGCGAACTTCCCCTGGAGCAACGTCATTCCATGCGTATACGTGAAAGTATACGTAACTTAGTACAAACAGTACATGCCATGCTCGTTCATTTACAATTACGACAAAATAAAAGAAAAAGGTACACGCAAAGATTATTGTCTTGTAACGTTCATGCCAGTAGACTGTAATCGATTACGATTACTTGTTAGGATTTTGTAATTAAGATGCATAAAACTGGTAAAAACGTATATTTAGAAATATATTAAGATGCGGTTTCTCCTTCTAGTTTTTCAAGGGAATATCGTGGACAAAAGGAATTGAACAAAAAACAGAAAGTAGATAAAAAGACTCCGCCTACAGTGTTGTTCGTTAAATGTAGTCTGGTTATGTTGCCAAGATATGGAAAAACGCGAAAACAAACATTATGCATTTTTTGTGCTATCGTGAACACCAGAAAAATATAATGCGAATACCTATATACATTAAATATTTGGTGTAACATTTATTAACAGTGGTATGTAAGCTGTATGAAAATTAAGTACAAATTATTGTGCTTAAACCTATCAAAATTTATGTTTGCCTGCCTATATGTTTAATAAAAATTCTTGCAACGCTAGAAATGTCAGTTTCTATTATAAAGAAAAGTAGAGAGAAAGCTATTCAACAAAAGAGAAAATGCAGTATGAAAATCTACTCGGAATAGATTCATAAAATTTTTCACGAATTTATCCCGGTTCATCCTGTATAATTAAATATTATAAAGATGATGAACGAAGCGGGGGATCTATGAAAGACCTAACCGAGGTTTAAAAACAGAGCTTTAAGAAGAATTATAATTAACAATTAAATAGAAAATGGTAAAAATTATAGAAGTAGAATTTAGTTTATTCTTAATCCTAATTACCCCGTTAATAACAAGAAGAGATCACTGCAACGAAGCACCGAACTTTCTAAAATTAATCAGGCTAGCAAAAACTCACAAGAAAAGGCTTGGACATTAGCATTACAAAAGTTTACCGATGTAAAGGTTTACAAGAAACGCCCTTAGATACTTTCCAATGCCAGCGACTGATGCGAAACTTTTAAGCTATTTTAAGCTTTTATCGGAAGACGCTATCCTACGATCCACATTAATGTTTACGAAACGAACTCTTCGAAGACAAACTATCGCGGAATATTATTTCCGGAAATAAATTAGGATTGATCGAGCGTCAATCTCAAATCGAGCCACGGTGTATTGAAAACTGTCGTATCGAGCTAACCGGCACCGAGTATATCGCATTTAATAAAGCAGTCTATCGATCGGATTTAGATCTCTTTGGAACTCTCGATACAAAGACAGATATAGAACACGATAGGCATCGGTGGAGTGCAATGACTCGTGAAAATATTCGAACACTTCTAGGAACTTGTTATATATTTATATACGGTGTACGTGTGATACAAAATATTTTGAGATCTCATTAGACAAGAGCCACGACTATCGTGACTAGATCGATTAAACTTGAAACAGATCCAAAAATATATATAGAAGTTAGAACATATTTATCAAAGGCATACATATCGCAATGATAACCAAAGTACTTGAACGGACAATTATTCGGTGTATTAATAAGCCACAACATGTAGCGAGACCATCTTTAGCGCTAATTATATGTTTAAGACTACTATTCATGTTGTATACTAATTTTTCATTAACAAGGAGATAGCAAAAACTGTGAAATCTCGAATGGGTTGACTGTATATGTGCATTCTATGCTTCAGGTTGACGTAAAACAACCGCAAAAGGATACGAGTGCATGGCGCTCTGTTTTCGAGAAATTGATTGAGAAGTTATGATCTTGTTGCAACGATTTGTAATTGTATGTTTGCAATAAATGTCTTGTAACCTCTATAGACATTTTTGAATTGAATAACTTCTATATACATTTCATATTTTACTGTTACAAACACGATAGTCGTGTCTCGTTATAATGTTAAGAAAATTTGAAAAAGTTTCGTATAATGTATATAATATGTTCGTGAAAAAATTCCGTGATAAGTTTCGAATACTTTCGTGAGCCACTGTAGGTTACGATAGAATAGAACCGAGAAATCTTTACCGGAGAGACTCTACTCTGCTCTTGCTGCGATAATGATGAAAATTCTCCAAGGTGACTCGAGAGAATGATCATTACTTGCTTCTTTACCGTGTCTCTCTGCGCGTGCTTTCGCCTGTTCGAATTAGTGATCCAGATATTTCAGTGGATTTGCGTTTGTTAACGATGAAGTGGGCGCAATGGAACATAATTATTTAGGCTGTGATTTTTTCAATGGCTTCGGGCGCGCGTGACGAGGACCGAGCGCGAGGTCATTTACTAAACAAGATGCAAAGGCAGCAGAGGCAGGGCAGAGTAAAAAAAAAAGAAAGAAAGAATAAGAAAAAAATATACGACCGACAGGCGGAGGAAGAGTCTAAAACAAACGGAAAATCAATAATGGAGCACAAGCGTCGCGCTAAATGCTTGCAGACCTAGAAGCAAAACCGCGATAATACCGTCAGTGAAAATACCTCGAAAGGAGAAAGGATTAACGTCTT
Organism: Bombus cullumanus; assembly: GCA_014737535.1. Taxonomy (NCBI): domain Eukaryota; kingdom Metazoa; phylum Arthropoda; class Insecta; order Hymenoptera; family Apidae; genus Bombus; species Bombus cullumanus. The sequence continues at coordinate 3,194,901 of JACXIX010000071.1, read as the reverse complement.
AACTATGAGGTGCATGCCCGGAAAAAGAGAGTGGTACGAACGAAACGAACGAACTAGCTGGTGTCCGTGAACCGGATTTGTTTAATCGCTCGGATGATTCGTATGATTGCCATGGTTTCGACCAAGTTTTACGGAAGCTAAGTGTGATTACATAGTATATTTTGGGGCGAATATTGGGCAGATTCGGATGTATAATGGCGAGAATGAACGATGATTTGTGTATCTGAAAATTCTGAAAACGTTAGCATTGATTGTTTTAGAAGCAATCGGAGTATATTTCAGATGCCTAATGCAATTTAATGAAAAGAATATTTGTTCGGTTACTCATCTTGTAGCTAACGGAGAGGCGACAAAAACAAACGCAAAATATGTCTTCATGGGAGATTATTTTTGAATAAAAGTAAATATAATTTTGAAGTGAATCCCGTTTTCCAAAGTAATATTTATTTTGAAGAATCTTAATGTGAAATTTTGTCGAAATATCGTGAAAGAATCGTAAATTTAAATAATTCGAATTCAGTCTTGGGAAACTGATTTCTTTGATTGCATTCAGACATAGATATGTAGCGCTTCGAGCGTCTCTTTCAGTTTAAAAGCGTCAAATCTTCATCGTACCGAAATAACACGGAAATCGATTTAGCTTTATCCCTATTATATAATTATATCATTTGTATTATATAACGGATAGGAGGAACGATATAATCACAACAAGGACATGCGTAATTGGCTGCTGACCTCACCTAAGAGCACAATATACAATTCAGATACTAAGCATTATACATTCATGTATGTCAAAGTTATGAAACTCTGACAGAAAGTTATTGTTTTCAAAGTTGCTCGAAATTTCCCAATATAACTTGTATCTATTGTATTAGGAAATTCAATTTGAGGCTGCATCATTAGTAACCAGCGAAACTACTATTAAAATTAGTTGAACATAAAATATTTATGACACTTTAAAACAAATTTCATAATTGATATAGTTTATCTGGAAACTTTTAACCAATATCTACATGTAAGTTGCATTTATATCCAATACGTATCTATTCAACGCTTTCTTATCTTACACTGATAAGACGTACAGTGTATTCGTGCACTAGGAATATACGGAATTATATGTTAATCTTTGTTTCGTGAAACATTAGAACGCGAATTCTGTTTATATTGTATTTAAAGATTAATTACATTTCAGTACACTTAAAAATCATTTACATTTTTATGAACTGGAAGAATATATCTCTTTTGAATCCAAGATAAAACTGCTATTCTGTTGTCATAGTTTCTAATGTTTTATACTTCGTTTATATTTACGCAAATATGTTCAATTCTCCTAGCCGATTACGACAAATTAATTGACTTTTATCGATCGATAACGTTTTGTCGAATTTCCCATTCGCTAATAACATTTACAATTAACATTTACGTTTTAACCTAATCAATTTTCATTCAAACGATATTTTAGTATCTTCGATAATATCCATATTGCGGATTACAAATTAGGGGATTTTCAATGGAAATATTCTCGGCATTTTACGCCATCGAGTTTCATTTACACAGAACGGCATCGGTATCCGACATCTGTAAAACAAGTTCGATATCGATCGAGTTAATTATCGGAGAATAACTTGGACATAGTTGGCCAGGTGTATTTCGAGGGCCCCGGTGCACGGAAACAACTGTAGCAACGCGTCAAGACACGAACGGAGGGGATGCGATTACAATGCACTTACCAGACAAGTGATAGGCGCGAGCACAACCCAACTGAGCCACCAATATCTGCGGAGCAAAAGGTTGAACCGCATTTGCATTTCAGCTATGTTACGCAGGAATTTGTTGCACCCGTAACACCAGCCTACCACGCCGACCTCGGCAATGCCGATCAATAGTATTGCCCAAGAAGCGGTGTTCCAGTCCATCAGCGTGAACAGGTAAATACCACCATCGAACACCATCGGTATAGCAAGGAGCCAGCAAGTGACGCATATCCCTAATACCACGTAGCTCTCGTGTTTTCGTAAATCTGGTCGCAGGTCCAATATGGCGGTGTTTATCGCCTGCACGCCTGCGAACTGCGTATCGTAAAAAGCAACGACCGACTGTGTTACTCGAGATTCGATGCTCGCCCGTCGGGGATTCTCGTTACCCTTTCTCCGTTTTTATATTCTTTTCTTCTTTCTCGCCCCCCCCTTTTTTCCCCTCGTATATTTTTTTTTCTTTTTTTCTTTCTTGACGCCGTCTGTCTTAATTACCCTTCAGCGTGCAAGCTGCAGAGGCAGCAGAGGGGCAGAGACGCGTGTAGAAAACAAAGAGCCTTTCGCTTTCTTTCCGCGGTTCTCCCTTTCTCTCCGCCAGCTTTCTTTTTGCCTCGCTCGTTTACCTTTCTACGGTTCTCTCATTCGTAGGGAAAAAAAGGTGGAAAGACGAGGACAGGAGGAAAGGTGTGGATTTCAGTGGGACGGCAAACCATAACTCTTTCCATGATATACGAGCCTCGAGGCAGAGAGACGGGAGGTGATGCAAAAGTAACACGGCACGATCGTCTGGCTACTCGCGAGCACATTTTCCCTCACAGCTCTTTTGACGAATACGGCGGCTGGCGTTCCGGTTTTCGCGGCACTTGAATAGCGCCTTCTTAGCTGGCTCGGTAGGACGAAAAATTTTTGCCTTCTCCTTCTGGCTCGCGCAGACCCACACCGTGCAAATAACAAGGCCGTACTTTAAACTTTAAACAACATGGAAATACGATGCTCTTCATTTTCAAAAGTCTTCACGCTTCTCTGCTCATGCCCTTTCCTTTCCCCCCTTTTTTTTTACTTTATCTCCCCTTTCTTACTTTCACCTATTCTTTCGCTTCTTCTCGCTAAACCTTCTTTCTCTTTGCTTGGAAACCGCGAATCGACTTGCACACTGCTCTCCTTAACTTCAAAAGTACCTACTCCATTTTTTAACGAACTTGTAAAACGCGAGGAGCGTGCACGGTTCAACTCGTTCAATCGATCGTTACTTTTCACGAATCTACTATCCTGTTGTTTAATGTAAGTACTTACTTGGCTACCGATGCCTAGGATGAACAGCATGACGAAAAACAACACTGCCCAGAGATTGGGCAACGGCATCCGTGCCACGGCTTCTGGGTACGCGATGAAAGCCAACCCTGCCCCGCTTTTGATCACCTCGTCGATTGGCATGCCCATTTGACGGGCAAGAAATCCCATAATGGAGAAAATTACGAATCCGGCGAAGATCGACGTTGCAAGATTCGTAAACGTCACGAAAATTGCGTCTCTGAGAGAAGCAAAGGAGAAAAATATATTTAACACAGGTAGAAGGAAGTTTGCCTTCTCGTTAGTTCGGATACAGCAGGTTCTATCACATTTTTATATTTTCATACATTCTGACAATTTGTCGTACCCTCCACGATTATTAGGAGACCAAGATCATTTACTATTTGTATCTACAAGTCGTTTCCGCAGGATGTCCGAATCGCGTATGAATATTTCGCAAACGACGGACGATAAAAGCTCGTATCAAACGCATCAGTATGACCGAAAATGGGTGGATGGTACCGTGTTTTACCTTCGTATCGTCAGACGAGAAAACGACGTTCTGATTCAGCGAGCGACGCCATATAAGGCTTTTCGGAAGTATAAAACGTATCACGCGATAAGGGCGAGACGCGGCAGTTAAATGACAGAACAGAGGAAGAACAATTAATAATCACAGGTAAAAGTTGGCCAGCTGGTGCGGCAAGTTATATTCCGGTGCTGCGCTACTTGCTCATTCGACTTGCGTCGCACTGATATAATTTATATACGCGATGCAACGTGCAACGAATTGTATCTGCCGTTGGGAGAGAAGTTCAGCGTCGGATAATCATGCTAATTACGACTTTCTGCAATATTTCGAGCACGTGAACGCTCCGACTCGGCGAGTATCGTCGTTTCGGAGGTACCATGGCTTGGATGATTCATCTTACGATCAGTATCGTACGAAATGAAGCAGACGTTCTCAATGTCCAAATATCGTGGCCACTGGTTCACTGTTTGAAATACACTCTGGACTCGATACGTCTAGCTTTAATCCTCTCACTGTCGATTTAAACTGTCGGTAGTGCGCTGCAATAGCTACGTTGAAGGATTAAAAAGGTGTTGTTTCATATGGATTTTGGATATAATCATTTATCGATTAATATCTATTGGCTAATACGTACTCCCCATACGGTAAATTTTAATAAGTGAAACAGGAAATGTGTACGTAACGATTCATATATCGTCGTGAAAATAAATATTTCGACTAATTTTAAATCGTAACGATTTATAGTTTTTGACGTACACGTAGGACGCACAGATTCCACAGCTAAAAGATTAATCATTTTAGGACGAATCACGTCATTAGAAGATCACTACAGTCGATTCCGACGACAGGATTCAGACATTCGAACGCTTTTTCATTCGAAGCACGAGTGCAAAATCGTTGGTGGACGTATCCAAAGATTCACGCGAATGTAAAATGCATTATCGTTACTGCTGACTTTTAAGTGAATGAATCATATTAATTGAGCGGAAGATTTTAATTGGATATTCGTGTAATTTTATTGGATTGCTGAGAGCGTAATGGTGATTTGATAAGAATACGAATAGATTACGATGATCTATATTTGCTCATCCATAAATTTATTTCCCGGTGCATGAGTATACACGCTCTCGACCGATTTCAGAGTACACAAAATTCGTAGTAGCGTTATAAAGAAGGAGTTGCGTGGTCGAATATCGAATACATACGCTTACCTGTGGCAGTTGTTATTGAAATTACTGTAGCTCGAAAGAGTGATCAAAGATCCACAACCAATACCAAGGGAATAGAAAACTTGAGATGCAGCATCTGCCCATACGCTAGTTGATTCCAGTGTTGACCATTTTGGCGTAATAAACCAAAGAGAACCGTCGCCAGCACCGTCCAGTGTAACACCTGCACATGTACAATAAAAATCAATAAAAATTGACAAATTCTTTAAAATAACCGATATCGCTAAAAAAAACATATTTTTTATGAAATCCAGTGATACATGAAGTTCTTAAATTTAGATCTTTAATTCATATTTGAAGTTTAATGTCGCATAAAGAAGTATCTCGTTTAATATCATTTTAATATCATTTTAATATTCATAAATTATCAATTATCTTGTCGAAGAATTTTAATTATGAAACTTGATATAGGCGAAAACCTCGCGCGGGTCATGATGCCATTTTATCATCTCTGACCGTTAACAATTAATTTATTTTTTAATTTGTTGACAATTCATCGATTGTAATATTCTCTTCCGATTCGTTGATAGTTATTTATTGCGTTCTTAATGAACGTGTCCGATGATTGAAAAATAATTGTTTTGCAGCAATTCTGAATTAATAATGTATCGCAAAGTATTCATTTATTCTGACGTATAATTAAAATTTTATATCATCTGAAAAATCCTGACGATCAACGAACACCCTGTATATACACAGTGTCGTAATATTCTTTCATACGAAGGAGAAACAGTTCCAAGATAAATTATACAATTTTTCAATAACAAATTTTTCCGCTTTTATGTGATAGTTAACGATACTACGTAAGAGTCTATGTAATAGCAAAAATATTAACTCGAGCGATAAGTTCTTTCGCTTTTCATTAATATAAAGCATTTCGGAGAATGTTACAGGTATATTGCGAATTTTCGTGCATCTATAATAGTTCTAAAGGTGGGGAAAATCTACAGATTGCAAATAGTATATAAAAATATATGAAATATTCAAAGCGAAGTACTCTTTATAATTTTTAGTGGACGAAACTTAGAGTTCTGTTCACAGAAATATGAAACCGCATAAAAGCCTGCAGTCTAGTTCTAAAATTTATTTAAAGAATGTAAAGACACATGTGTTCGAATTTATGTAAAATAAATTACACCTTGTTTAGATAGATTTTACGTGAAAATAAGCACGCTTGACGCTCCCTTTTAAGAAAACGCGAATGAGCTCGTTTCTCAACGTAATACATAACTCCTTAATCGCATCAACGAAGAAATTTCTATTGCACGAAAACCGTTTTTCTTGTGTTCTTCTTACCTCGTATCAGCAGCGCTGTAAGCATGACGTAAGGGAAAAGTGCGGTAAAGTAGACGACCTTCCCAATGGACTGGACACCGCGCATCAGGCATAGGAAGCAGACTATCCAAGCGAGGGTGAGACATCCTAACAATTCCCATCTTATGCCTCCAAAATGTTCCCACGTGGCACCTCGTAGACCCAATACACGGTCGCTAGATTCGGCCAACGATAATATCCGATCACGATTAAATATTTCAGCTTTCACCGTGATTTTCTTATTTATAAATGAATAACGAACTACGTGATAGCTAAATGAGGATAGAAGGTAAATAGCAAAATGGAACATGTCATAGCTGACTAAAAGATGCTGCGAAAGAATACTTTGGTAGAAAGATAGTCAGAAAATTTTACGTGGGCAGCATTATTGTGTTTGCCGGTGAAATGGGAAAAAGTTGTAGAAAGAAAAGGTGATTACGTTTTTCTTCGTAGCACTCTCTACTACCACTGACCTAATTCTCGATATAAAAACCGATCTACTTTCCTCGTGTGACCTAATATATTTAGAATATCGATTTTGGAACTAATACTCACTCGAGAGCTCATTTCATTAGAATAAAAGTAATCACCAAGTATTGTAAAAACTGCTATATTTAGATACATTATTCTGCATATTGCGTGCGTTCTGTTCGTTTCTTTCGTGATCTTTCGTAAATGCACAAAAATCCCTGATCTAATGATGATTATCGTGATCGATGTATCGAAAGCAAAAAAAAAAAAAGAAAATGATTTATAACATACACCGATGGTTCATGGCATACTTGAAATATTCCTCCGAAGAAAGGATGCGAGTATAAAGGTGCTGAAGAAGTTCCAATCTGTTCGTATCGAAACAATGCGTGACGTTGCCATCCTCGAAACCAAAGTTCTTGCAGATAAGCCTGGCCGATACGCAAGTCTTGTTGTAAAATATCGTTTCCGGATCATTCGTTTGACATTGGATCCCTTGCAGGCCACTATAACAATCTGTACAAGTCGACATTATGGCTTTATCCCCCGCATATCCAATATCGTTGCCCTGGTTACGCGATAATTAGGAAACAACATCAAAGGCTTCCAAAGGCTTCCAAAGGCTATCGCTGATTGAAACGAAATAGCTGTCGTTTACAGAATACGATGCGTCGTAGAGCTGACAGCGTATGGTTCGATATTACATGCGATAGCCGGCCATATACACGTATACCTATGTTGCCTATGTACGTATGTATATCCGCACTGGTACTTTGTTACGATCGTCGAGAGACCGCCACTAATTACACGAGCGCTTTGTTGTTCTCCCCGCATTTATTTCAGAGAGATACTTCGTTCTACGAGGGATTTCCGGTTTCAAGCGTTCCCTTATGGCGTGGCTACGAGGGCACGCGCACGCTTGTTTTAGTGACACGCGTAAGGCGGCGGCAGCAATAAGCAGCTGAAGAGACTGCTTTGTTTGTTGAACCTGAGAAAAATCGCACGAACGAGCGTCCTTAACCCCTTAATGCGTAAAACGTGGGCACAGCTATAACCGTTCAAAGTGCACAAGTTTGTGCGGGACACAGGCACAACCATTTTTAACACATTTTCTGTAGCTGTGTACTAATAGACAATCACGTTTTTATAAAAACGCTTGTTTTCTCGCGCGCCCTGGATCGTGCTTTGTACCTTATCGAATGAAAAACATATCAGGATGTAGCATTAGAATTACAATATATATTATTAATGATATAATATAAAATAATATATATATATATATATACATATTCATATCTAGTACGCATATAACTTGTAAGATAAGCTGAAAATGAGTTAAAATCTAAAATGAGATGGAATAAATTTTTCGTATAATATTACGTAAATATAAAAGTTGTTACGATCTGTACAGCGAGTAAACTTAGCGAAGTTATGGCGATCAAGAGCCAGGATCTCTAATTTTTAGCTTTTTATACATATATTATGCATACGAATACCCTAAAGCCTACCAGAAATTGATAGCGAAGCAAGCTAGTACGTTATGTGTGTGAGGCATGCATTTGCGTGGTGTGGGTCAACCTTTTCCACGAAGTGCATTAACCTAAATACACACGTTTTGTCTCGTACGTAACAAACAATTAGATAAGGTTTTTATCATGAGACAAGCAAGCAATCCTTAGGCGAACAAAAAATTAGAAAAACATATGAAAAAAGAGAAATTACACTTTCCAAATCTCGACCCAAACCTCCTAATCGGTCAGAAATGTACAATTTCTTTTTTCAATACACTCATATCTGTTAAGTTATGATATTTTATATTACGCATAAATCATATCTGTTAAGTTTTGTTCTTGTAATTCATTCGATCAATCATAAAGGATACACGCTACTGTGTTAAAGATGGCCAGTGCAATCTACATGAGAATATTGAAAGAAATCCACATCAAACGCGTATAGATTTAACGAAGTAACCGAGGAATAGCAGAGATAAAAGCAAACGATCGTCTCTCCATGAAATTGGAAAAAATGTCGAATCACCACTTGTAACAAAATAAATTCTTTATAACAATATTGGTCGTATGAATTGGCAGTCAGCGGTTGGCGGTCAGCGGTCAGTGGTTACAATGATCGCTCTGTCGATGAAAGTTGTAATAAAGTAGAAGTAAAGTTGCTAAACCGAACTTCCATTACAAGATTTTTGTCGCCGTTTTTCGAGCAACAAAGGATGTAATTTATTTTGAACTCATCGCCGCTGAACAATCACAGTGGATATTTACGGTATTATTTTGAACGATTTCTTTAAAAACAGACGAGTAAATATTATAGCACGAAACAGATTGCAATTTGAAAATAAGGTCATGCCTCGAACAAAAATATTATTTCGGTCTCTTCTGCTAATTTCATGTTTTGATTTCGATACCGTAGATCGCACGCAACCCGAAATATCTTGCACAAAAATTTTTGTAACAAGATATGTTTTGAATGAAACATCCAACTCTCACAAAAAGGGGCATACACGTACGATTTGAATCGACATTGAGGAAAAGTTGGTGAATGCGATATAAATAAATTCTTTTAAAGGTAAATTGCTTTACTATGTTCTACGAACGAGCGCGATAACATTTAAGGAACTGCTAAATCGATAAAGAAAGGACTCTTATTATATCTCCATTGCAGCGTACAATTAGAAGTACGCTCTATATCTTAAACGTAATACGAACGAAGAACAATGTTGTAGGTTTATGCCTCTCACCGATAATTTGTAGATACGTAGATTAGAATAGATATTAGAATAGATTAGAGCAGAGAGATTGTAGTTTACGTAGTAGTTTCACCTATGGAGATAAGATATACGAGAACCATTCACCAATACCAATACCTTTTTGAAGCTTTAACTCTGCACAAACGATTAGGTGCGACTTTAAATAACCGAAGAGGACATTGAAACTGAGAAAAAAGGGTGGCATTTCGTTCCATCCAAGTTAATTAAAGTTTGTTTGTAGAAAAACCGAAAAATATTCGCATGTATGTATAAAGCAAACTATATTTTGCTGAAGAAAAAATTTTCAATATGAAAATTGTTATTATTTACATGTTGCTAACACAAAAGGCATATGTAGTCGACGTGTATACTCATAAATTGCCAGCTATACAATGTATGGAAAAACATAAAGCAGCATGTAACGATACGAAGGAAGAGGAGAATATTTTTCTCATGTTATGCGCTTCCGTTCTGCAGAGTAGAGAAATTGAATTTCGAAGAAACGAGCCGTTCGTCATTCGATCGTTTAAAACGGTTCTACGACCTCTTCGGGCTTTATGGGAACGATAAAATACGCGTGTGGCACGGTTACGCTACGTTACACTAAATAACAAGTTGAACCCATCGTTCGTAGGCGAGGTGCGTTCTCTAAAATTTACAAGGGGCGCGGCGGTACGTCTGTTATTTTATCAGTGTGCTTACCGTTCGTGTTGAAATCGTTGTCGCAGTAGGCCCAACTGAGCTTCGGCACGAACGAGACGAACGTGTAGAAAAGTGTCCAGGCAACGATCACCATGTAGTAGACCATTACAAGCAAAATGACGACGAGGGTGCAATAACCGAGACCCTCGAGTGCCGGCGCCATACGTGTGAACGCTTCGTTAGGGCCAAGTCCGGAATATTGTCCAATCGCGAGTTCCAAAAAAAATATCGGCAATCCCATGGTTATCAGCATTAGAACGAATGGAATTAAAAAGGCACCTGTAAACAGAGCAACGACTGGAAATACGCTATAACGTATTTATAAAGAGTTTAACGAGAATGGCGACAACTACGACAATACGTAGATTCGCGCAAGTATTCGAACACAAGTATTAATCAATGAAATTTTGTTAGCACTGTTACGAGACTTGCAACGCTTATATCGGTAGAATCTGAAAATATGTATGGAAATTACAAGATGCTTGCTACAAGTATTTAAGTAGTCGATTATCCATACTATACCGTCATCCATGCATACTACATACAGTATGGATACAAAAGCTTTCCATGGTAAATGTTTCAAATACTTTCGCGAACCGATGTATACGTATATACATCTCTGTTCGGTCAAATAAATACCGAAGACTCTGTCTAATCTTCTCATTCTAACGTATAATAAACGGCAAATCGTCGTTAAAATGTTGGTTGGCAAACGAAAAAATTAAACAACCGCAGTATTAAAAAGTAAGTAAAAAAATGGTCTCTTCGATTAACAAGGCCATCCTTGATGTCGATTAATGTCCCGTTCATGTTCGCTTACGTCGCAACAACCAGATAAATATTCCCAAGGAATACGAGCCGATTTATCATTCACTTCGAATGGATACTAATTAAAAGTTATCGAGCCCCTGAGTCTGATTAACGCGACGAAACACCGCGTTACAGTAGAAAGGTTAAAAACGGCCAGCCACTATTCTCTCTTTGGTCGTCTTTCATTAGGAGCCGCTGCGCCGACCGGGGAACAATGAAGAGCCGAGGCCACGTAAACAGAAAAGAACAAAACGACGAGAGTGGAAGTAAAATAGAATAATTAAAAGCCAAGTGTTCAGAATACGCGGGCAGCATCTCTCTCTCTCTCTTTTCCTCCCTTTTGGAATTTCGCAAATAAACCCGGTGAAAGAGAGGAGCGGCTGTATCAACAGGCACAACCGCACACGCAGCCAGGAAAGATTTATTAAATTTCCCGAACGCTCGGTCACGAGCTGCCAAACTACGCTTAATTATTCGAATTAGTCGCTTCGTCACGTCGACCACGCACGTACACTCCGTGTCACGCGTCTGCTCATCCGCCTATTTCTCTTTCTCTGCTTCCCCTCTTTTCCCTTTTTCTCTCTTCCGGTTTTCTCCTTTTTCTACGAAAACGGCCGACGCACGAAAATAAATCATTCCGCGTAATCCAGTAGTTCGTTTGCTAGCCCGTGACCGTCTGTTTAGCGAATACGGCTAGACGTTTTTCTCGTATGGGAAAGTCGTGCGCACACGCTACCCGTATCCACATGCAGCATACATACCGTACGTTCACCACGACGCCAGGATACGCACAGCTACGAACATATGTATATATACGTACCACCGCCATTACGATATACAAGGTAAGGGAAACGCCAAACATTGCCAATGCCAACGGCATACCCGATGCAGGATAGAACAAACTCGATGGGATTGGCCCAGCTACCCCGTTCAGGATCCTGCGTTAACTCCACCAAGGCACCGCCAACTCCCAGTGAAACCCTCTTCGTCTGCCAATAACACGGGTTACGTTATATTTGCATCATATAAATCATCGCCGCGAAACGCACGACAACCGGCAACCGAATGGGGAAAAAAGGGGCCAACAACCGGAAGAACCTCCTGTAGTGGTCGTGTGGACAGGTAGGTTATGAAATAAATGCGAGTTAACAACAATAGAACCCCGATTATCCGAATTCTCTATTATCCGAACATTCTGTGGTTCGAACACGTTTCCCGTGTAAACAGTTCGATCTAAGGCGGACCCGTGCACTGCACGATCTATCGTACGAATCAGTAGGAATTTATTCAAGCACTCTGGCCGGGTCACAGCGTAGCGTCGTGCTAACCATAAGGACAAAACACGAAATAATTCTTTCTCGCGTTACTAGTGTTATGTGTCACAAGTTCAAGATATCCAGAACTGTTAGGCTCAGCGCCGAGAAGCTAGACGATTTAGGGTACATTACGATACTTGCCGAAATTAAACTGAATAATGAATTAATGACCGAGCTAAATGGAATTTCTCTAAGTGCCGCGTATTGGCTATAGGCCTGCTAAAAAATTACTAAACGATGGCCTAACTGAAATTCACGATGTTTTGACCGTAGCATAAGGTCGCCTCGTTGCTTCTCCTAACAAAGACAACGCGTAGAGTTCGTGCGTGCAGAAACCTCTTGCTCGAAAGGTGTTCTGGGAAACCACGGCACCCCTGCCTCTCATTCTTCGATATCGAACAGCGGAATCAAGTACCTCGATAGTCAAATGTACGGACCAGTCTGTAGAACATAGAGTCGGACGAAACATAGGAGAATGCGGACGACAATACACCCGGGCGAAAGGTAATGCGGGAAGTGGGAAGGTAAGAGCTGCCACTGGAGGACCGTCCAAGGTATTTACGTAACGAGATTAAGGGAACGCTCGAATCGAGTGAATTTATCTGCAAAGTCTAACGGCACGAGCATCGGTAGTTTAATCTACTCGCACCGTAAGCCACCAACAGATAAGATCCAACGAAACGCTGTTCTTTTCCGCGCATGGTCGATCCCATTGTTTCGTCGGCGCATCGAGACGCACGCGAACTCGATTATTCCCCTCTCCGAACGAGACTACGCCGCCGCGAGGAGATCGTCGGTGTAATATTTTTGGAACGAAACTCTATGTACTTAACGGGTACTATAGCTTTCATCGTAGATACCGTTTTCGCGTATAATCTTCGTGTACGTTAATTCGAAAACGACGAACCTTGTACGAATCACGGTTCTGCTCTTTCGTGAACTTCATCTTACATGCGTTGCTGGGATCACAAATATTTCGACGCTTATTCGTTATATTTATCGAAAAATTCGAATAAATTTTACATCGTGAAACGCGCGTAACGCGAACGAAATAACAGATTTGTAAAATAAGATAACTAGGAAATGAAAAAGGTGAAAATCATCCGGTTTGTACTACTTTGTACTGAATATCGGAAAGCGTCTTAATAACTCGTAGCGTATCTGCAATAATTCTATGGCTTATAAAACAGATGATTCGTGCTTATTAACGAGTTATCACTTTCACAAGTTGAACAGACTGATTCTTCTAGAAAATCTTCCTGTGACAAAACACGTATTTACACGTGTATACATCGTTTTCATTGCGTATGTATGTCACGGATACCGAGCATCTCAAACAACGATCATCTTCGTCCACGAGGCTTTATTTGGTCTGTAAGGTGCGTTTGGATCGAACTGCTCCTTCTCCACTCCACTTTGATCAAATTTTGAGACGAAGGTGTAAACGAATATTCGTCCGACAATAACTCACCAAATCGAAGATGTTCGGAATTACATTCGCGTTGCGTTCACTTTTTTCACAAGCTCGAGAATGATCAATAGCCTAAGCGCGCACTATGCTCACCTTGGGTGTCCACTCTTTAGCTTCCGTCATGGTGATCGTACGAAAATATCAGTAAAATATTCGCGGTCGAAACCGTATTACGAATGCCCCGTCAACTTCGACACCAACTTCGATTCGCAATCGCGATCGCGATCGTCTGCGCAGCTGCGCGCCACCAGAGAACTATATAACGTCAGATATCAAGATAATCGACAAAAGCTATTATCGAGAGGTTGGTTCTGAATACGCTTCATAGTAGCGTAGCCGCAAATAAAACGTCTCGGGTCTCGTGAGACGACATCGGCGAGCGGCCAACGTCGTACTCGTTGTGCGACGCGACGATGAAATACGCTTTGCCTTTGCTGTTTCGATTTCGCTTGAGATTCACATACGATAGAAACGATAACGCGAGACTCACGGCTATGAGTTTAAACGACAGGTGTTTAAGGGTATATTTGACATCGATCGTTCCCCTTTTTCGTGGATTCCTGTTTTAACATCGATACGTCAAATAGTTCGCAAGCTACTCAACTATATATGAACAATCGTCGACATGCGCGTTCAGCATTGTATGATAAAAGCCTGACAGAAATATTTGGACAGCTCTGTTCATGGCAATACGATCGATTTATCACCGATGAAACGGCGTGGTGCCGCTAGTACGTACGAATTTCATCGCAGTCTTTTCGTTTCTGTCTGGTTTACACGTGGTATTTACGAAACTGATCCGTTAATCTGTTGCTTGAAAGCGATACGTTCGAAGCTGCGACGTCATTAAGCTTCGAGAGTGGAACGGAAGCACAAAGGAAAATGGGGAATTCGACGAAATTGTAAAAGTTGGGTCATAAATGTATGTAAAAGCGTGTAAGAACGTCTCATAATTAGACTGCATATTTACGCAAATTAATATTTCGATAAACGTTATTAGATGGAGATTGACGAATTCTTTTATGCTTAATCTCGAATTCTTTGTCAATTGTAAAGATATAAACGTCGTAACGAAATAATTTGAAAAGTACAACGCAATACAATTTTGAGGATAATGTTTGGTATTTGCGCGCATCATATTCTTCCGGTATTATTGTGATAAACTGCTTAAACAACGATCGATAATCTGGATCATCCTGATCATTATTACATGAAACGATAATTATAAATAAATAAATAAATGATATGATTTAAGGGCACTGAAATTAATTAACTCGCGAATATAATTGAGGCTTTCTTTATTTAATACACGCGCTTCTCCATTAAATCGATCACTACAATAAGAGCCACCCGATGTATTTTTCGATAAAATAACTGCTCCCGTTATTTGATCGAATCAAACAATGACAAATATTTAATCTATTAAACGAATTTGTACGATAAAATGTTACTGGTGGAAAGTATTAATGTTTTGTTGATGAGCATACGTAACGTTAACAATTCAATCGACTGTTTACTTAGGATGCTCAATTTTGTAGGAAGTGATATAATACAAAATACATACTACATAAACCTCATGAAACACTTTATATCAGAACAGTGTCAGAGTTGTTTCAATATTCCAATACATTTAGTACAGATGATATCGTTTATCTTCTTTCATCTATGTATATTGAATTGAGATCCGTCAATATTTGCGTATAATATTTAAAGACCTTTTTTCTTTTTTTTTGCAAAATTAATCGCCATTGTAATTTGAAAGATTTAAAGACAGGTACGTACGTTAATCTTGAAGAAAACGATTATCTTGTAAACTTATCTGTTGCGAGAGAAAGACAATAAATTATGCAGTGCATAACTGAGAATGTAAATTGACTAAAGAAGAATAGAAGGAAAAATTAAACTTAATTTAACAATAAATAGCAATAATAACGCAGAATTACTAATCGTCCCAGTCGCATCCTTCTTCCTAAATACTTCACAAAACAATTACTCGTCTTCCCAATAACCACACGCAACGCGGACGATCTGTTGATTAACTGGAACGCGGTGGCTCAATCTCACGTGGCTGTGATTTTAAAAGCACAATAATAGTTGCGGATGATTTCCCAGACGATTTACGGTGGAGGACAGTACAACGGGTGGCGGCTGTTTGATGTTCCAAAAGTTGAATTCCGAGATGAAAGAACGTCGAAGGAAAAGCTGACGTGCTATTTTATAGCAGGCACAGAGGGAAGAAAAAGAGTTTTATATCCAACAGAGCAAACGGACAATGATCTCGCGTATCTCCCAATCGCGTATGCTGTATGCAATGGCCTCGTGAGAAAAGAGACAGATTCCGAGTGGAAGAGGTAAAGAAATCTGCTCTACGAGTTCCGGATAAAAGGGACGATTTGCAAACTTACTTTGCCCGGTAGCAAATATTAAACATCCCCTATCTCTGCTCGGTTGGTGATTGCCTAGTAAACAAAAGCGGCGGCTTATCATTTATAAAGACCTAGCCGTTAATCCACAGATTTCACGAATTATGCAGCTTCTGCGGCTGAAGCGCGTAATATTTTCGTAAATATCAGCAGAATTAATTCCTTTGGTCGGTATCAAACAATTTATATCGGTTCTCATTTATGCGCGCAAAAAATTGCGTAGAATGCATCAACAGAAAGAGAAGCGACATTGCAAAAAGCATCGATGTCAAGTAATTTTTGATAAATAATACGTTATTTAATTTCTGCTTGGTAATCGACATTTCTCAGAGTGTAAGAATCCGTTAAATATGTAAAATAGCGTTCTTCTCGTTGTGGTAATTTATTTTACAAATGAAATGTATCATAGAATTAATGTATAGTACGTATAATTTGCTGTTTTCGTTTGAAGGCCGCAGATGAAAAACATGATAAGTCACATTTCCTGTGGTATTACAGGATTTATAGGGGAGTATTTCTAAAATTCAATACGCCGTTCGCCAATTCCACGTAAAATGAAAATATACATGCGAAATAATAAAAATATATCGAAACGGAAATTTCGAGAAGATTTCTCGGAAAATCAATGAAAAATGACACAGTTTTCAACGCGATTTTGTTTCGTATTTGTAAATAAATCTATACGCTCTCAACAGCTATTTATTAACAGGAAAGATAAATCTTATTTTCGATTAAAGATTTAAAAGATCATTTTCTACCGTAAAGCTAAACAGAAAAATGTTTCTGATCGCGTAACATCCTACCTTCTCTTACCTGACCTAACACAACCAACAACTTGGAACAACAACTGGCAGAGTGAAAATAAAGGACTTGGCCTTGGCTTTAACATTTCTCGCTACGCTCGCGAAACAAAAATTACCAAATTATACAAACCATGGTTACTTGCGAGTAAATCTATATCTAGCGAACAAGGACCGAATAGAACCCGGATAACCCAATCGACACAGAAAGTCCTTCGACAAACAAAGGAAGACGAAGTCTTCGATTCAGAATTCCGGTAATCCGGTCAGACCGGATTCTTTCTTTCCGCAAAAGGACCATTCCAAGATACAATCGCGGTACCATCTATCGAAGAAAAAGGATAACCAAAGCGATACCAGCCGATAACAATTATTGTTTGACCAACAAAATTTTGTTCATCGGAGGTACATTGAGTTGCTCATAGGAAATTTAGCATGGCGATCGGTCAATTTCAATGGGGCCAATCAAAAAGAAAAAAAGGACGATAAACAAATAAGCGACTGGGCGAGCGATCGAGCAAGCAAACAAATAAATAAACAGGCATGCAAACAAGCGAACAAAAATCGGAGCCGTGTGGCTGTTATTGCCACTCACAATGTTGTAAAATTGCCGAGAAAAAGCGACATCTAGTACGCTTTGTGAATACACAGCGTCGATTTATCGTAGACTGCTTTATTGCAATGCGATCGTGTGCTTGACCCTCGTATGGGCTGGTCTTGATGCAGATCACGGGAGTTGGTCGCACGAACGTTTTCCTCGGGTCGCAACGTTACGCGGGATCAACACTCTTTACCTCGCGCGATCATCCTGGAGGATATTTCCTTAAAATATCAATTTTTTGTATTCGCTTGAACTTTTGTATCTCGACGTTACTCTTATTCCAATAAACAGAAAGGCCTTTTACGTTTCACGGAAACGTTTGGCGTAAAATGGGAACGAAAAATCATGCGAACGACAATTGTTTCGCATCTTGCTTAAATCTGAGACACTTTTTAACGTTAGAAGAACGCGAGAAACGTGGCAGGGTTATATAACTTTATCGCTATTCTATTCAAGCGTAAGACAATTCTGGTCGGAAGATATTTGCGACTATTGTGGCAGTGAACATGTTGAAAGAAAGGAAAGCGAGCAACGCAGCGGGTCCACGAGAAACGTTCATGAGCGGCGTAGTATCGGTTAAATAACCATCGTAAAATATTCGCGTGGTTCTGCGGGAAAGGCCGTCTGTTCGCTCCAGACCTGAACCAGGTCGGCAACCAATAGTTAAGGATAAATTGACCGTTAAATCGTGCGAAATTGTGGTAACGTCTAGTTGGCCCAGTCAAAGTCGGAATAAATGAAATTAACAGTGAAACACCGATAATAGAAAGGACACTATTGAGTAAACTTGCATCAGGCTCGGTATAGTCCTGGTAGTGTACGACCATAGTCGTCCTACAACTCTATATGTGTACCATTTTAAGCTTACCGTTTCAAACGTTTGGCCAGCGGGTGATTATATTACACGAGCGCGTAAACCCCTGGTGCGGCGAGGTCGAAGCGCATGATGCACTCGAAACAGTCGGTTCAACGCGCGCTGGCTACGTTCGTTTGATTTACAGCCTAGGTCATTGTTATCGAATCATTCCAGTCACCGACGATGCGATCGTTCGTTTTATGCGGTGATATTTTTATCGCGTTCCATGCAGATTGTATTTCCGGTGTCGAGGAGGTGTAAACACGCAAACCGTTATGCTGCAGCTGACGCGTTTGTAACGAATGTGCATCGAAAGATTTCACTTAATGGAAGAACGTACGAACTCAGTTTTCGCTTTTCCTGTACCTACGTAAGCGATGAGAAAATCGACGAAGTATATCGCGACACGTTTATTCGAATGCCTAACGTTCATAGAAACTACACTGTTGAGATGCTCCAAAGGATGATATTTTGGTTGTAGAATGTAAGATTTTTTTTTTTACTGACAAAAATCAAATAGAGTTTCGACCAACATTTCTAAGACTGTCTTTTTCAATCCTGTATTTAAAAGGGACTACGTATGCGGTGGAGTATCCTGAATCCTACATTCGGAGAAGTGAATCTACATTTTTCTGGAATTGTTATTACAGCTGGATACACGAAATTGGATCTATCTAATGGACCGACGTAAGACAGGATCAAGCGATTTATCACACAAGGTCCTTCCTCTTCGTAATCGATGATAAAGAAAAGGAGGATCTTTCCAACGAGGCAAACATCTCGCTAATTCCTTTAACGAGGAATATACGAGAAATTGTTAGTACAACCGGTTACGTAAAATTATTTCGTTTAAGGATTCGAGGGAGCACGACATTGTTAACTACTTATCTTCCGGTCGTTCGCCGAAATTCGCTTCATTTCAGTTTCACGATCATAGCCACCGCATTATACCTTTAACCTGCGCTTATAGCTCGCAGTCCCTCCGCAATGGGCATTATACGAGCGTATATCATCCATAATTTGTTATCCTCTATTATTCTATGCTCCCGTTTACGTTGTATTTATTTGCATAGCGTCGTTCGCATAGGTATTATACGGTTCTACGGTAAAGCTTTCCTCCGGCTCTCCTCGACTTTAGCTTTCCCTTGACTCTACTCTAACAGTAAAAAAGCAAATGGCACATTCGACGTAGGAGAAGTCCGATCGAAAAGCGACGGTTTACGCGCTGAGCTCGGTGAGGTCGTCTACTGCGATACCGTTATGTGTTAATAAAAGTGCTCGAAACGATAATCGTGCCCAAGCTCCAGCCACCAGCACGTTTTGTACTCGGCGATAAATTCGCACGGCAACTCAAATTCCCTATTTGCCCCACGAAAATGTCGCGAAGAGTCGGCAAATAACACATAAAACGAAAGCAGTCTGACGCTAACGATACTGTTTCTACTTACTTTTCGCTCATTAAGTTTGGTTGGCTGTTTTTCTGATCCTTACTACTGTCGTTCCGATGTGTTCGATGGGATACAACGTAGAACAAGACGCACCTATGGCTTTCTGGGATTTCGTGCCCTACTCATTTGGAAGATTTACATATTTCAGTTTTATTTGCCCTATTATATTTATTTGAAATGAACACAAGAAAAGAAGGAGAAGAAGGCGGTACATACATATTCAGAAGATACATATTCGCAAGCCTCTTTAAAAAAACTCAATGAATTTTGCCCCATGCACCGATCAGGCTCTTTCGATGATCGCCTGTTGTATTTACTTGTCAAGGCGACATGGCACACTTACGCGCATAGGCGATATATAGTATAGTACAAAAATTAAATTTGAACATGCGAGTAACGATAAAACCTGCATATTAATATGTATATTATCCTCATGATGCATTAAATTATGCGTAGAATTCTTTATTTTCTCTACAATAATAATTTCCAATTTCACGGTTGTATCTAAACCTCTAAATCGTGGAACACGGGAAAATATCTCATGTTACGTCTATCCTGTACTTCGTCGATGAGTGCGATATCTTGTCTTTGTTTCTAGCTATACCAACTATCGCATTTCGATTGAATATACAGTAGAGTTCCATGTCGGTATGCAATGTCGGTTCTGCAATTGTCGGTATTGCAGAACGTATGACACAATGTCCCGTCAAATGGTAAGGTCCCTTCTTATCACTTTTGACGATCGAGTGGTTCTACAAGTAGTCCTGTATACATAGAAAAACTTACTCGTTTTCTGCACGGAAGGAAATGTAGTGATACGCCATCTTCAGACTATTGTAAGAAACTGAATCATCGGCAAGATAGATTACCGATGAGATATTTAATGCTTTCCGGTCACTTGACCTCACGTACCATATTCGCATCGCATGCAACGTTATCGTTTGAATATAGCAATGGTTTGAATTCAAACTAAATTTTTCTATAAAATTACAAATAAGGTATAGAACAGAATATTTTGCACATGTTGTACTCTAATCGTATTATGATACAACTGATCGAAATTGCGATTTTATGCAGAACCTATTATATTTTTAATATTAACCAATTTTAATACGTTTCGACTGCTGACATTCGCTGTCATGCTTGAAACTATTAATTTAGTAAAACGATTTTCTTCCGTTCATATTCACGAAAGTTTGAGCTCCCTAAACAATAATTTTTCAAATGCAAAAAATTATGCGCATCTGCACTGGACCTTAAAAAGTTTCTGCGAGGAGTTAAAAACTTTTGTAATATAAAATTCAATTTTAGCAATTTCTGTATCACCAAATAAGTTTATTTTTAATTAATATTATAAAAAAATAATTGTGATACTCTTACATTTAGATTATTACATACTAAAACAAGGGAAATTCATTTTTCGTTTGTGTGTTGCAGGATTTCTTCTACTGCAACATCAGGAAACTGTAACAGGAGCCACAGAATCTCCACCACGACAATAAAATTAATTGTAACTAGTTCTAAATAATCTTAATTAGCAATAATTCATTATATGCAGAGTTTTGTAGTTATTTTTAAGATTTATATACAACTGTATTTATATTGTAACAAGTGCAACAAATTATTAATTCCTGAAAAATTGCATAAAGTACAACCATTAATTTATACTAGTTTTAAAGATATGCTTGTGCAATAATTATATTGCAAAAATAAGTATGAATTATACTTTATAGAAGTGAGAAATACGTTATACTTGTTAATATATTTATACATGTCCTACGCAATACAGATAATTAAGTACGTTAATCTATAAAATTAACTCTAATTGTAAAAATTATTGTACAATTCTCAAATCCAATCAAGAAATATAAGTTTTATAAAATGAATTCGAATGTTTTATCATTTATTCTTAAATCTATCTATCTCCCATTCCCTTTCCTTGTCATTTTTATAAAATAGAGTCAATGAAACGTAAAAAATTCGTCGGTAATATAATTATTATCGAATCTCCTTTGATATGTTTCCTATGTTCGCCGTAGGAAATCGCAGAGGGCGTAAGAAACACTCTGATTTTTTTGCAAGTAGGTGTTTCATAACCTGAGACGCAAAGCTGCATTTAATGTCATGTCTTTAATCAATGGATACCTCACTATGCTGTCGTCGATAAGTAATTGATTGAATATTGTCATTTTAACAGTAAAACAAAATACACAACTGTCAGCAAAATTATGACAATTCATAATTTATATATATTTTCCAAAAATGGAACGTTACTGTATTATGCAGAATGGAATAGGTTGAACAAATCTGGAATCACAAAAGGAGAGGTATGTATGAATAACTATAACAGAATTGTTATTTTAAAGTTATAAAACATATGCCGTTTCTAACCTCCCCAAGTTCAAATATTCTGTAATCTATTTTATAAAAATCACTAACAATTACTTGTTTCATCCCTTTTTTTAAATTAAGTCATTTAAAAGAAGGTCTTTTGTTTTCATTTGTGTATGATCTATATAATCTTCTTTTCTAAAAAATATACATTATAAAATTGCACAAAATTTAGGAAGCAAAATTAATGTATGGGATGTTATTCTCTATAAAATCATTTGTAAGTAAAATATCGCCATTGGATCCAAAAGAAGGATTTTTATATTATAAAACTAGTAAATATACATTGCATTATTTGGAAACTCCGTCTGGATTAAAATTTGTGTTAAACACTGATAATGTTACACAAAATGCTAGAGAATTATTACAACAACTATATAAAGAGGTGAGTAACCCAATGTTGCGTATTCTAATATTATATTGCTGTAGAATATTTTAGCAAACTAAAAATCTCCAATGATATAATTAATTTTCTTTTTCAGGTCTATTTAGAATATGTTGTGAAAAATCCTCTATGTCAATTAAATGAACCTATTCAAAGTGAGCTGTTTAAACGAAAAGTTGATGAATTATTTACAAAATCTCCTTTATTCTTAAGTAGATCGATATAGAATTTTTTATATTATATTAATAAGTATAATATACTTGAATATAAAAATGTTTAGTGATGTTATACAAATTTAATTTCATATTACACGCAATTATTTGTTATTAACAACTAGTATTAATATACATTAATGGAAGTGCAAAAAACTAAACAAAAATATCATATACCATAAAAATATTCTTATAATTTAAATGAATATACAACTTACATTACATTTTGTTATATTTACGAATTTACATTTATCATAACAGAAACAACTATTTAAACAATATATTTTTGTAATACACAGAACTGTGATCATCGTACAAAATGTACAGTAACTAACAGAATTTGAAGAAATTAATACTTGTAAAAGTATAAGTTACTTTTGTAGATTCCTTTAAATTACTTGTATTAACATATTAATGCATTAAAATTGCACCGTTTTTTTGTATCAACGAAATGTACTTTTTAATTTGTATATTTAAATTATTATTTAAAATACGTAAAAATATTGGTAAAAATGCATACTTTTAAAAATGTTCCTACATTAAACTTGCCTTTTTATATATGTATATATTTCGTACCACATACCAGTACTCTAGAACATACTTGCAGGAATATGCCTTATTTAACTAAAACATTTATTATTATTAATATATGAAGATTATATGGCAGCTTATGTCATATTTCACAATTCGGTTTTGTAGGTCCATGTATCCATCTTTTTTTTTTACATATATAATGTCTTTCATACAATTCTCGTCAGGACGTATGACATTAGCTTATCCAAATATTAGCGAAGTTATTAGTTACACACAAAAAACATATATACTGGGACAATAATTTTACACAATTATATACACATATTTAAGTTCTGCAGAACTTAGAATAAAAAATATACGAAAGGCAAAATTGTTAAAAAATGATTACTATGTTCCTTACACTGATCGTTAGTGATTTATGTTTAACATTACATAAATGTAAATATCTATATCGGCAAGAAACCAAATCAAAGCTTTTGACATGTCTAATAAAGCACCTGATATTAACACGTATAATTCACCGAGATTAATAATAAATAAATATAAACTGAAGATAATAAACTACCATACCACTTTTTATATTAATGTTCATTTTTTTTCCCCTAAAATTGCGTAACATTCACTGTCAAGGCATATTCATTGCCTTTAATCGCATACATTACATTATGTGTATTTTCATACATCGAAGGACATTTAGAAAATGTTCGTGTACAAAGAAAATGTTCTTATGATACTTATACATCTGAAAATATGACTGACAAATGAAGAAGTGTTTCATGCATGAAAAATAATAACCGTTGCTTGACATAAAATGCAACTAAAAGGCAGAATAATAATTTTTCCATAATGTTTTATACAGTTATCCTATTTTATATCACGTGAAAATTTTATTTCTTTTGAGGAACTCCGTCTTGGAAAAATTTTAACGAATCCGATACGTTTTATATGTGAGCGCTGTTTTGTGTACGAGAATGTAATTTTGTCGCATATAACAATATTCTAAAAAAAACATTGGCACAAAATGAAAATTATCCATGTTAAATTAATTTGAAACTTTTTTTTTTTATAAATTGAGGCCTGATTGTATATATATAGCTATACACACATACGTACATTACGCATATTTATACGCACGCACTTCTGAACATGAATGCACATACTACTTACTTCAATACGCTTCGCCATGCAAAGTTGCTCTTAATTTGTTCCCTCTATTGCATTCATAATACGTTTATACATGGTGTGCATAAATATAGTAAATTCGGCATTACTGCGCGCATATGGTGTACACTTAAATACATATATACACATATACAGTAACAAACGAAAGTGTAAATGTTACACTATTCTCGTAGAGAAATGATACACATCTTTTAATCAGTTCACAAAAACAACGAACTATATTCAAAAAGATATAAAGTTGGTCCAATCTGTATTTACTATTTTTGATGTTCTGTCAAAATTGAATAGAATAACAATGATTGATAAAGGAATGCAAAAATAAAAAATCACAGTAAGTTTAAAAAAATAAATGAAATATAATTTAAATAAGAGGGAAAGTCCTGATTCACAAAAAATTAGTACCTCAACAATATAGCGACCCAAAACATACGACAAATTATTAACAAATTATTTACGTTTAAGTTAAATTTTTTCATGGTATGAAAAATATAAATTCCATTGAAAATTTGTGATTAGTTATTAAAAGAAATTTAGCAGGATACTGAAACATAATCTCAGGTATTCATGAGAAGTAGCATAATTTAATAAATATGCCACAAAAATTAAAATTATCAATAAGAAAAAACGAAAAATTAATTAAAAATTCTAATTCTAAAAACATTATCCAAGTGCAAAATTATAAATATTGTATAAAAATAATATTGCAATTAAAAACATATTGCATTCACAAAAATATAAAATTTAAAATTGAGGAAACGTAGTTAAATAATTGATATTACAATTTCTAATATAAATAATAAGCTTTGAATTAAAATTAAAATAGAAATTATTTTTTCATTTATACTAATTAATTGAAATTAATTTCTATCTTAATTTGTTTTGTATTTTAATTAGTTGATTCAAATTGTAATTGTAATTGCCTAATCCTTATCAATCAGTTGAGAACTTGCATCATTTTCTTTAAGACCAGCGTGCTTACATTTTCGCTTGCCACTGTATGTGAATACGCATCTATGTGTCTTGTATTTAAAGGACGCATGTACATTATTACATAAATGCTCAGTCTTTGTTCCTTTAAGAGTGTAAATTTTCTTCCATATTATTTATGCTACAGCCTTTGTCAGAAGGCGTGAAGAAACGAGCACCGTTATTCTGTACCACTACAGGAGACGGTTCTTCTATCACCGATAATCGCTTCTCGCGATCTGTAGATGTTGTAGAATTATGGAAGAAAACATTTCTCAAAGTGGCAACGTTAACCTGTTCACATGACACATTGTCATCTGCCGAATCAGCCTTTGATTCATTGTTAGAATTCCTGAAAAAGTAAATGGATATTATACATGTAAAAATATTGCAGTTCTCAAAATCCTCTAATTAACCCAGTGCCTTATAATATTAAAACGGAAAGATTGTAAATAATCAAGAACATCGAAAAGCAGTGAGTTAAATTTTGAAAAATCTAAATTTTTTCATACTTTGTACTCTTTTGAGTATTTGCGTCTTGTTCTGTTTCTTTAGTACGTTTAGTACGTCTTCCGGAAGTTCGACTATTCACTCCACACGTATTAACAATTCCTTCTTGATCTGCTTCAATGAAACTAACATGATCATCGAATCTGACACGTTCAGAACCTTCGTCTTCTCCACAAACGGTCCAATTACTGGAATCACTGCACTGGCGATCTAACGTCGGCTTGCGCCGAGCACGTTTCGCTAAACCAGGCGCTACTTCTTCGAGGGAACTCAAAGATGTAGCTTGACCTGCTGAATCCATATGACCTCCCGCAACAGAGCTTGTCCCTTGTTCTCCTTCCGTGCTTCTACCGCCGCTGATTGAGCTTCCATCCATCTGAACAATCGATATAATTAAAATTCATAACTGAAGTACTGATCGTTTGCAATAATACTTTTAAAGAAGAGCGAGATACTTTAAAATTTAGAACAGAGCCTGCTAGAGCTCTCGTAGAAGCTGCGCCGTCATCCAAAGCAATAGATGCGTTCACAGATTTTTCTGATAAACTGGTTGCGGCAGATGCTGTTTCGCTACACAAACTAAATCGTTGGGTAGACGTCACATCCGCTTGAACCTCCAATCTATTTTTTAAATATAACAATAATTACTAATACGTAAATAGTAATTGAAAATTATATAAATACAAAGAGTCTCTTACCTCTGACCTCCTGGTAAAACACTAGAAGCTATACTTCCTGCGAGACTGGTACCAGCAACAGCTACGTTACTGGCACTTTCGCGATCGTTTTCAC
Source organism: Bombus cullumanus (assembly GCA_014737535.1). Lineage (NCBI taxonomy): Eukaryota > Metazoa > Arthropoda > Insecta > Hymenoptera > Apidae > Bombus > Bombus cullumanus. The sequence continues at coordinate 3,168,151 of JACXIX010000071.1, read as the reverse complement.
GACCTAATTTTTCTAAATGACTTCCACTACCTAATGAAAGGGAAGCTTCTCCTATCGAAGGATTACCGCCGCGATGACTCGCAACATCTATCGATGCTGCATCTGCAATAAGGATTATGTTTTCAATTATCTAATCTTCTGAATTACTCGATGTTAAAATTGATGTTAAAATTTGAATTATTCAGGCATTTACCTCCACCGTTGCGGACACTTAAAGAACCCATAAGCTCGTTTTCGTCATCGAAATCAAATCGCACCCCTGTACCATTTGTGGAAACACCGCAACCTCCGCTTCGACAAAGGGAAACGGGGACTACACCATAAACGTAAAATAACAAAATGGGTACACCAATACCTACGGCCAATCCTGCCAATATGGGTGATACCAAAACCTGTAACGATGGTAGATAAATTATGAGTAGTGGCTCTTGTTCGAACTTTTATTGAGACGTACAGAGATTCAAATTTTATAAAGTTTCTACAAATTAAACTTAAAATCTTATGTATCTATAGAAATAGTAAATTTATAATATAAGAATTTTAAGTTAAAAAAAAATAATAATAATAATATGAAGCAATACAACTCTTTACTCTTGAATTTTGGGGAGGGTGGCTTAATAAATAAAAAAAACGTATAATTATTAGATCGGAATTAATTATGAATAGATAAGTAATAATATTAAGAAAACGAAAAGATACGTTTAAGTACGTAAAGTTACGCGATAAAATTGCCATTAGGCATCGGCTAACAAAAATGTAAAAGCTGCAACTGTATCGAAAACTTCGAACTACAGTTGATTTAGTATTGTGCGGTTTTAAACTGCCGGCATAATTAACACAGTAATTAAGGGAATGTTTTAGATGTACTTCATAAGTCCCTTTCAATGTATGCTCGCGAAAATAGGAAAGAACGTAAATCATTAACACGGACCAATTTTTTAGTATAACGTACTGCATATAATATACTGCAGTTTTATTTAGTACAACTGTAAACAATCGTAATAAAAGAAAAACAAAAGCAAATATAGAATTGTCTATTCAAAAGCATTTATTATTTTAATATGTTCTGCATCGTGCTTTGCATATTCTCGGGCAATTAATACACATATCACCTTCAAAAACAAAGAAAAAGAAAAGAGAGAAAAGAAAAAGCAATTTCCGATCAACCTATAATCTATGTTCTGCAAAATATACAAAAAATAGTATGAAATACCATCGAAAGTAAAACATGTTAATAATATAAATATATCTCGGGACAGTCGTATAAGGTAAGGTGTCATGATGAGGCAAAAGATTACTGGCACACGGTGATCTGTTTTCTAGATTTCCATCGAGCATAGAAGAGAACGCGAGATAGCGGAACAAGAGACAGAGAAAGTGCATGGCGAGCAGAAAGTGTGGGAGGTGCGGAAGGAAGGATATTGATCGCCGCGACGGTAGGAGTGCGCGCATGGGAGATCCTCTCTGTCCCACCCTGCGGCCTGCATCCACCTAGGTGGCTGACGATGGAACGTGCATCGTGTCAGTCGGTACTTTAAGAACCATACTACACGACGATCGCAAAACGGTCTGACAAATCGAGTGTGGGGATCGGGAAGTCGGTCGGTGCTCTGCGCCAAGGGTGTGTCGCGCCGTGGACACTACGAGCCTCGATGAACGGGCGCCGAACTACGCCGGCCCGAACATTCAAGGACCGAACGGCGTAACAGGAAGTAGAAGGGACACGCGACGAATCCATTCATTACTGGTGATTTCACGAAGCCTCCACATACATGACAGACTCGTGCGCTCCGATGTGAACAGTCAAATAGGCACCGTCCTGCATGTGTTACCGTTCACGAGAGTGTACATGTAGTTTATTGGCATTGATTGGGGACAGTAGACACTCGAAACGTTACAACCACGACACACATACATCCCTCATCTGTTTTTTCTTTCCCGTTTTCCTTTCATCGATCCCGCCAACACTGATATCGTCAATTGACTGTAATTAGTGTTAATTGAGTAAATAAAAGGAAAGAGAGATTGAGAGAAAGAGATAAAATCAGAAGAAACGGAACCATGGCGAATTGGGATTGGGAAGACACCGACTGGGATTGGGAAGATACGGAAGAATCATCCTGCGGAGAGGAGCAGAAGCAGATTATCTCAGAACCAGAGATTGACAAGGAGTGGCTTGGTGGTATCCTAAGGGAATTTCACAAAGAACCGGTTAGTTCGGTAGAAACTATGATTTACAGTTAACAGTTGCCTGTAGCGATTTTTATACGGCGTCATTTAAGCAGCCTATAAATGCTTTGTTAGCAATGAAAATGCAACACATTTGAAGATGTAGCGTACCAAGTATTCTTGAATTGCTTGCAAATTAACCCGTCATGTACACAGGTCACAATAACCGAATGTAACGTAAGTCCGGGCTGTATGAGTAATGAAAGCGCGCTCAGTGCTATAATTCGTGTTAAAATCAAGTACGTGTTGAACGACACAAATACCACGCAAGACCTGTCACTTATCGTGAAAGAGCTTCCAAAAGATGCGTTCAGTCGTTTCTTTGTTATCGAAGGCCAATTCGATCTTCGGGAAATTAAATTTTACACACAGGTAAGCAATCAATTAATATAATGCTACCATGCTGTTGCTACGTAAATCTTAAATTCTATTCTATCCAATAAATAATAACTTGGATTCTATTTATATCAGGTCATGCCCGACCTGAAAGAATTTCAAAAGAAGCAACTAACATCCCAGGAAAATAAATCGGACGAGGAAATCCTTCTGTCAGTTCCAGTCTGCTATCATGCACATTACACGCCAGCTGATGAGTCAGACGACAACCCTACAACGCCAGATTCTATTCTCGTACTGCACGATCTTCGCGATTCTGATTTTCGAAATATCAAATTTCGCGAAGGAATGACATACGATCAAACTAAAGTCGCATTAGATGCTATAGCACGCATACACGCGCATTCTCTGGCAATGAAAGTTGTCGAGGGAGAGCCTCTGTCCGAACGTTATCCATTCCTCTTCCAAACAGCAAAGGCAACGGACTCGTATCAACAACTGGTTGAGCGTGGTTTACCACAACTTGCCAAATTTTTGAAAAGTACGCCAGGGTTAGAAGCGATACTGGAGGCCCTACTTGTACTACGACCTAGAACTAAGCATATAATATCTGCACTCCTTGCGCCAGAAGGGCCGTTAGCCTTGATCACGCACACAGATTTCTGGTGTAACAATCTACTTTTCAAGGAGGGACCATCTGGCCTTGAATGCTGCATCCTCGACTGGCAAATGGTTACCTATAGTAGACCGACTAATGACATTGCTCTGTTGATAGTAAGTTCATTGCCAACCGAATTACGTCGCAAACATACAGAAACCTTCCTTGATATCTATTGGGAGGCACTAATTGGGACGTGTTCTCGTCTCGGCGTCGACATTCCAAAAGATTTGGGTTACACGAGAGAAGACTTAAATAAGGACTATAGGCGATCGCAACTCCTCGCTCTCCTACTCTGTATTGGATCTGTAGATGTTGCTTTAGGCGATGCAGATACAGAACAACGCTTGATCGACGTTTTAAAAGACCTTCATAGTGAAGGTGTACTTACAGATGAGACTGCGATTGCTAATAGCGAAAACGACCCTTAGTCAGCATTATTACTGCCTATGATAGTGTTGCAGCGAATTAATACTTCTACGCGAAACGTAAATCGAGAAAGCAAAAGTTATAGAACTGATTGTTCAACAGCTCGATTCGTCTGCCATTGACGTTACGATTACGAATAACGTAATACATCTCAAGCAACAGGGCTTGTGTCGATAATTATGTAATTGCGGAATCGAAATCACGTTAAAGTTCGTTAACGTGGTGGAAATAGAATTGATGTTAGACTCTTATGTTTAAAAATATTTCGATATTGAATTGTTCTTTCGATATGTACACCTATAATTTAGTAAGGACGTTCAGCAAACGGAATATCAATAAACATTGTATGAAGTTTTAAAATTAAAAGTGACTCGAAATGTAAAAGAATTGCTAATACGTGCCATAACAAATAACTTAAGTCAGGAGTAACATTTTCCTCCACGAGCCAGTTAAATATAGCGATCGTTTGATTTTTTGAATTTGTTCTTTTATCAAAATTTCTTCCCGCAATTACTATTACGGCTATACGACCGACATTCTGTTACTGCTAATTCACATACGCAATAATTATATTATTCCATTTCTTTGTACAAACTATATAAATAAAATATACTTTGATGTTGTCATGAATTTGTACAATGATTTTCAAACATAAAAGTAATTCCTAAGCAATATCCATATATGTGTAAATAAGTAAGTAGTTTTATTACGACTAGTTAATGAATTTTTTAATATTTCACTTTGATAATTTAAAAAAAATATCTGTAACTCTACATTGATACTACTTTGTAAGACACTTTATCTGTCATCTGATGATATTATATATATATATATATATATATATATATATATATATATATATACTTTCGAAGAAAATCAATTATGTACAAATATGAAAAATAAGATTTTAACTTACAGATGCAGTTACTCCTCCAACAATAAAAGCATTCCTCTTATGTTTGTTATCTTTCTCGTATCTTGTATACAGCTCCTTTCCCACCCATACTGGAATACCTGTAACAAAACATACATGTACAAATATAAAGTTATATAAAATTTTGTCCGAAAGATATATTTATAAATATATCACATTCAGTTTAACATTAAAATGTGAAAAATACAATGTACAAACCTATAATCATAGCAGGTACAGCTATTCCAGCAGCAAGACCAATTCCAACTGGAGCTCCCACTAAGGTTCCAAGTTGCCAAAGTATTTTCTTTTTCCTAGACCATGGCTTTTTACCCCAAAAGGTACAACCAGAAGGACTGCAATTAAATGAAAAATTGGAAAAATTAAGAATTATAAAAATAATATTTCATAAAAATAAATATGGAGATAAATAACTCAGATAAACTTTACCTTAAATAATGAAGATCACTGATTTCCTTCATGCATAACCAACAAAATTCGGCACCGCAAACAGCACAAACCATGTGATTGCAACTACCATCATCCATTTTAACAATAAGGACTTGACACCTTGGACAAGGTTTGACGTCATCTTCTGTGGATACAGTTTATGCAAAAACATGTGTTATCTTAGAATTTCAGGATTCACTAATTCTAAAATCTTTAAATATAAAGAACACATACTATGTTGTGAATCACTTTGACTGAAACTGAGAGATGAACTTCTTTCATAGTATTGAGTACGTTGAGCTCTGGCAGCATCACATGTTTGATTAGGATGCCAACGTGCTTTACAATGATAACAAAAATAAGAGTCACATCCTGGTCGTTCACAACGTAATTTTGGGCACGAAGCACAACCACTAGCAATAACTGCAAAGCTGCAATCTGGTGCAGGACACCATCTTGCATCAGGTTCTACAGCAAGAACTCGCCGTACCATAAAATCTTCATATTTTTCCAATTGCGTTTGATCATTTAGAATCATTCGAATATCTATAAAAAAATAAATTCAGTAAATAATAGTAATAAATAAGTAGTAAATAATAGTAAGAAGTTTACATCATTTTTATCAGAAAAATGAATTTACCATTTGGGTGAATTGGTTCTGAACATTCAGGACATGCTATGTTAACTCTAGATTCAGAAATTTCAACTTTAAGATATTGTTGATAGCAATCATAACAACTGCGATGATGGCAAGACTGAACAACAGGAAAGAACTCCACTGGCAATTCAGCCAAACATAAAGGACATTCCATTAAACCACTTTCACTACTCTGAAATAATATTTATTTTACAACCTGGATATCATTTAAAATTATCAAACAATTAATATAATCGAGATCTAATAGAAATTCAATTCTAAGAATTTCATTGCAAGTACATATTCTATAAATACCTTTCCGGCAGAAGAAAGTACTGAGCCTTTACTGGAAGCACGTTGTAGATCTATGTTTTGAAATTGAAAATGGCTTGAACCATTACTTACTCTGGCTTCTCCTTTTTCGACATCTGTGATCTTGCCACCAATTGGATCTTTTGCTAGAAAAGTAATTCATTCTCAAGAATAATTTATTCTGTATTTTATCTACAATATTTATTTCAGACCAAATATCACTTCATACTTTTTGTACTTCTGTTACTTGAACTAGGTGTTCTCACAATTCGTCGACCAATAAGTGGGCTTGAATATAATAATCGACGTAAAGAAAATCCTGCTAACATTCTTCGTGATCTAGGGACTGTACTGCTACAGCTTCCAGAACTGTTATCATTTTCTTTAAACATCTTAAATAGTATTATAGGTCACTACTGTCTCATTCTTTGTGTCACAGGATTAAGGTAATTCAATCTGTAAATAATGGGAAAAGAAGTAAATATAATAGGATTTCATATATATCACCATCATACATATCTTCTATCATATATTATACAATGCTTAATATTGAAAAAAATATGCATATCGTAATACAAACGTATCAAACATACCGTTTACAAGCGATTATATTTTACGTCATAGGCGCACGTGTAGTATGTATTACATGTTATTATATCGATCGTACTTAAATACACATAAGGTTCTTAAGTTTCTAATGTTTTCGAATTAATTATCATAAAAATTATTTTGGACAAAATTTTTAAATAATGAATTATTTATTAATAACGGCCAAAGTATATATTGGACATCGCAACTGTATGAAATTCACCGTCATATGTACAAAATTTTTGTATATTAGTGTAAATCATTTATAATTCATATAAATTTATTAATACGTAACGTACTCAATAAATTCACTTTATGTTCAATTTTTTATGTACATTTTCTTTACTACTTTCACTAAAAAAGGAATTATACAGTCTATCAAAGCGGTTGTCATCAATTACGATTTCTCCACGTTCATGAAGAGCATAAATAATCAGCATTTCGAAATCTTTTATGTATGTACCATGAAATATTTTAGCATGTAAGGTTCGATTATTCGACCTGTACAGTTTAACCTTAACTTAATAAATCATATACCATACCGTTATACGATTATAATTACCCTTTATCGAACGTCCGAATCCAAATGTATAAATTATGTGAACTATATCCAATTCACATAGCATTTTAAGAAACGAAGCATTTGATTCAACATGTAACACACCATACAAATCTCTCTAATAGTATTATAAATCGATTATACGTATATTACACAGATTGTATTAACATGTTAACACATAAGATATTGAAAATTACTTAATACAAGTTTTATACTATATTTTAACTCGATTTGTCTAACAAATTTGTAAATTTATGGAAAGATAACCTTTTCTCGAGTATAAATACAGTTATAATTCATGTAAATGTAAATTTAGTAAGAAGTGCAAAATAATCGCCATTTGTAATAGCTTAAATGTGTATATATATATATTTATATATATAGATACATTTATATATATACAATGCACGAATATGTATATATATATGTATATATATGTGTGTGAATGTATATGTATATGTGTACATACATACTATAAAATATATATAATGTGTATAATAATTAAACTCTATTTTTTTCCCAAACAAAAACATTATAGTCATTTCAAATAGAATAAAATACCTTATTCTTTAAACTAAATAAAAAATGAATACAAAAAAACACATTTGAATTGTATATTGAGAAATCTTATACGTAGATGACTAGCATTAATACAGGTGTGAAAAGTCTGTGAGCAAAAACCAACTAAAGTCACTCTAAATAACGTATAAACGTACCTGGTTCCTGTTAAACAATACTTTCAAATCTACACCACGTATGGTAACTAATAATAGATTCACAATTAGAATTACACACTATTGATAAGTTTCACCTATTTTGTTGGTTAAGAATGTTCACTTGACACAACAGCTGACGGCTTCTGACTAAAGACTTATCTTACACATAATTTAGATGAGGGATACAATGAACGAAATATAGAAATGAACATATAGCGCCTCTGCCTGAAAACATTTGATATAACACCGTTCAAATAAAAAATCTTAAGTTGAATCAGATTAAATTAATATTATTTGTATATTTTGTAATTATTACTATATACTTTTTGTGAATTCTATATGAATAAAAAGTAATTAGAAAGTAATTAAATATTTCATTATTTAACATTAATACTATGTATGCATAAATATGAATATTTTCTTATTTCGCGCAAAATATTTATAAAAGAAGCAGAGTTTATACACCTCAATACTAGATTATGAAACTGTTATTTAACAATTATTTAAAATTCTTTATTAGATGTTATTTGTTTCGTAATTAATAATATCGATGAGATAATTTATCTGAATATTAATTTTCAAGTTATTATAAATAGCAACATTAATTTCATATCCTTTAACGTATGATTATATATTTCAGTCAGAAGTATATGTTAGCTATTTACTGATATGAAGATAGAAAATTTATATATAAACAGTAACTGCTATATAATTTGATTTTCTGAATCAGAAATGGAATTTATGCTTATTTGTATTATGTGTATTTTGACTTGTATTGGTTCCTTATTCCTAACACTTTAAACAATTAAAGACTATGATCAATAATTAATATAGTTTAGAAATATATTTTATGAATTTGTTTAAGTTTAAAATTAATTTTGTTTAAAATTATATGTATATTCATGAATTTAAATACAACAGTTCATAATAACATAAAAATTTATTTTGTTTGTACTTGTAAATATTATAATATTTACTTGTAATTTGCAATAACTTTATTTGTTAGTAGTCATATATGGATTTGAGATCACACAAAAATTTTTTCAACTAATGCAACTTAAATCTCGTATCATATGTTAAATTTCAGTATGATGAAGAAATATATTTTTCTTTTACAAAAGCAAATCATAGTTATGATAAATTATTATATGATAATAATACCATATATTTCTCTAAGAGGTATTATAAAAAATAATATTCTGATTTTTATCTTTTTCCATAAAAATTGATAATTTGAAATTAGACGATTTCCTCAACAATAGATATATACAAATTTTAAAAATATATAAATCAGTTCTAGTATAGTTTTATTTGTTTTTATCCAAAATTTTCATGTAATTAAGTAACGCTAAAAGTTGCAAATCTTGTATAAATTAAGCGATTGTTACTTAGTGCTTTAAATTAATGTAGAAATTATTTTTCTTATGTATTTTTAATATTTCTCAATATTTTTTGTAATTATAAATAGAACTAGTAATTAGATGTTAACATTTTCAGACTATAAATATTTTAAAAGCTTCATAACAAAGATTAAGCGTAATAGTCATTATTTTTAATAATGGATATGTTATGGAAGTTAAGGATAGGGATGAAGATTGTAGTTTAAAACGACTGTTAAGATTAAAAAACGATTATCAATGTTTCGAAAAAATTGTGGTTCATCGTACTAATGACCGCTCTATGTACAGAAATGTTTTATTCTTAAATTATGCACAAATTGCAATCAATACAAATGTATCTGAAACAAGCAAGTTGGGGGATGTCTCAGTTTTTTTGGCTGCCATAAGAATATTCAGATAAAATGGCAGCTGTTTTGTTAGGTGTCAATGTGTTGCATCAACCGCCATGCGTTTTTGCAAAATCCTTAAGACATGTCCGATTAGTTGTTGTCATATCCGGAAGAAGAGGCAGCTGTTTTAAATTGACAGATAATCAATTTAAAACAGTTAGCCATATCTATTTTATAGCTTAGTATAGTAAAGCTAATTTATTTGTTCAGACATTCACATTTCGACTAAGTAGTATTATAGTAATAAAGGTATGCGCTAAGTCTGCACTTCAGCTAGATATCATAAAACATGTATCATTCCTTCTCTGGCACATCATACATTGGTATTACTAAGTATACGTTTACTTTCTTTTTAAATCATGCGAAACAATGCAGAAACGAACGTCATATCAAATTCTAATATTTGATATAGATGCTTAGACTGTAATAAAAAAAAAGACTAAATTACATGAAAAGTGAATCCGGAAATAAAAACCGACTTCCTGCGTACACTCATTTGTGTTTTTCCACAATCAAATAAGTCATTTTAGCATTCATCGTGGTATTATTAATCAACACTCAGTATTGAAACATAAAAACCTAGTGTTGTTAAATAACTCTACTAATAATCGTAAACCAAAAAAAACTCAATCTTGTTAAGTAAATAGAAGGAACATCATTGGGAACACCTTTTAACCAAGACTTCATGCAGCTGCCACCTACCATTGTTATAACTAACAATGGAATCCATCTTTTTCTTGCACCACATCATGTTTCGTCCTAGTTTTGTCGCAAAATATTTTATACCCGGTATGTTCAATTATTGTGTTTTTTTCATTTAGATATGAACACAAAATAACACAAAACACGTACCTTTGCTCATAACATACATTAAAATATGTTAACACTTTTTTTATTATTTTCTAACAATCATTGCAGTGTTGAAAGAAATAATAAAGAAGAGGAACAAAAAGAAAATCTATTAAAATGGATTATATCCTGCATCTCTGTACGTATTGTGTTATTTTTTCATAAATATAGCGACATATCTAGGCGAAAATTATTCAAATTGATAATTGACATACGAGCCACGAATATCCAGCCTATTATTAGATCATTTCTCAAGTGATTAAGAAGTACTTTATAGTACATCCGAATTACTGTCACACAAGTTGGGAGCTTGGTATAAAAATGAGGCACAGTTTCACAATCAGGGGATTCCTTTTTACCAGATGCTTCTACTATCTCCCAATGAATGTATCCATATATCAAACATGATAGCATAATCACTATCATTAAACTAAACCATGCATGGATATTAATATGTGTCCTTAAATGTGTTTAAGGAGAATGACGATTTCTTAAACAATTGTCATATTCTTATCGGTAGCAAACAGTCTTAACAACGAGCGTAGACTAATCATGTTGCGATCCATAATCGTGTAGTCCTTGCGTAGGTATGCGTCATGTTATGTGCTGGGTGTTAATAGCTCTCATCAGGTGTAGTGTTATATGTAAGTAGCAGTTGTCGATCATAATGGTTATTTAGCCACTGGTACCATTAACCAGAGCTTCCTTAGGCTTATTGCTCTGTTGCATACGAGGATGGCGAGACCGTAATTCTCTTTGGCCTTTAGGCCCTTGGGAACTGTTATTAGTAGCAGAAACGTCATTTGCTGGTGTTCCTTCTTTACTAGTTACAGTTGATTGGTCTCCTGGGCCGGCATTGCTGCCTAAACAAATATGTAGATTAACTCTGAGTGTTACTGTGTAAATATCAATATTCATTCTAAAACATTTATTTAATATTGTACTTAATATTGTACTTAACTCTTATACTATATCTAAACCGATCGTCCTAAAGGAATATTATATCAAATTAAATTTTTCTTTTCATGTGATTACCTTTTTGATTATTTGTTGGTGTAGAACTACGTTGTCGAGAACGTCGAAGCCGTCTTCGCCTTATGCCTTTAGATCCTCCCTCCACACTTGATACAGACTCTATGCATACGCAAACCATTGTGACCATCTTTTTATAAAGTAATATAAAAGAATTACTGAAATTCAAATGTTTATAGAATTGATTACGTAGAAAGCTATATCGCATTAGTAAGCGTGCATTAGTAATCATCGTTGATATTGTTAGTGTTAGATGGTCACAAGTGTTTGTTTCACAATCCATGCCACTCTCAAAGAACTTTACCAATCTTTAGGACGAAACGGCTGTTCTATTATACAATATTATCGGAGAAGTATTGTTACCTCTATCAATGCTTGAAACGTCTTGACTATCGAGAACAGTATCTTCATCATCGGTTGTTCGACGGCGTTCATCTCTACGATCTCTACGTTGAGTTGGAGGACGACCTTGTCTACCACCCATGTACCCTGAATTGCCTGTTCCTCCTTGATGACCACCTCTCGGAGGTAGATCCCTTACTCGGTCTTCACTACCATCTAACGTATCTCGACGTAATCCTGTAAATTAAACCATATTTATAACAAAAATTAAGTTAAACCTTGAACATAAAATGATGAACACAAACATCTTAATGATTTTGTAAAACAAATGAAATGATGAAAGATTAGTATCCTTACTTGTAGTTGATGATGATCAATGTAGCATTTAACACATTAGCAATGATGCTTCCCATTATAATAACTAAGGGTATTAATTGGGAGTGAAGAGGCATCTTTGGAATCAAGCTCACTAATTTTTTAATTTCTTCTTCTACCGTTAAATATACTTATATTTGCATAAATTTGTACAAATTTTTATGAAAACTAACATATTAACGTGTAGTATTAAATCACAAAAGATAGTTTTATTAGATTACATTAATGTAATTAAAAGTATTTGTAAAATTCATGTGATTGTTACTACCTAATATTTCATAAGTTAAAAATCAGATTCACATGGAGTATTTTACAAGGTAAATTTTATTATAAAACGTATATAAGTACATTTTTTAATAAGAATAATAACATAATTGCTTCTTAATTTCTTATTTATCAATTTGCAAACGACCTAATATAGCTAAGATAACACTTAATTTTGTTAACGTTTAAAAAGCAATTAAAGTTAATTACATTTAATGTATTATTTAGTTAAATGAAAGGTTCAAAAGTTGTTATATAGATACATGTTATATATAAATTTGAGGCGGAATACTTGTTAATCCGTAAAAAGTAATTACTCTTAAGATATAATATTTGATTAGACAATTCGCACACAAAACGATATTATGTACTTTATTTATTATGTCAAATAACCAATAAATCAAATGAATCATATACCGCGAGTTACTTAGCTACTACATGCATTTCCATTAAACACAAACATGCAAATGCATATGGTTGCAGTTATTTCCTATTATGTTATAATTCCATGTTCTATGTAATGACATGTTTACAAATGCGAATTGTTGATATATCTATAGATATTAACTGAGGCAATATAAAGTAATTATGACGAAAACAATGAATTACGAATAACGATATACAATGAAAAACTAAATAGCTGAAACGGTTTTATAACTAGTTTTAAATCTATATAATTAAGCAATGAAAGATACTAACAACTGTAAATAGTTATTAATAAAGGCCAAAATTAATTTGGACATATGGATCATTTTAATGTCAGTAATAAAGGAAATCATGAATAAAGTAATATATTAAGAACAAAATTATTCTCTTTGTATATGTTTTGATCAATATTTTCTATGTTTATATTGATACATTTACAAATTTTTGAGATTTTTAATTTGTTAAATGTTGTAAAGAAACTTGTAAATATATTATTTCATGGGTATTTGCAAGAATAAAGTACAGTAAAAACTCGTTTATCCGAATCCCTAAGCAATTATTTTATTTATTGGGCTCAACAGATAAAGTGAAAATAATTCCTTAGAAAATATTTATAAATCCAGAAAGAATTGTCTTTTTAAGCAACATTTTTCAATGTACAATTATATATGCAATTTATTTTATCTATCAGTTCGTAGATGTAAAGAAATATTTAAATACATACAATTTTTCAACAGGTTATAGAAAATAAATAGTTTACTATGTAGTAAAGATGGAATAAATTACGTATGATAAGCTATGTATGTTATACAAAAAATATATTTGCATTGAATTGAGCGTTGAATAAGTTAAGCAGATGATATCGGGGATGAATATCGGATAATTCGAATTTTCATTTATTCAGATCAAATAATTATCCCACCAAATCCGAATAAATGAGTTTCTACTATAAACCTTGTATAGTAATAATCCTAGTACTGATTTTAACTTCAACAATTTATCAAATGTTACTTTGTTACAAATGTTACAACGCGCCCTCTGTCTTTAAAATCTCTGGGTTCTCTACTGTCTCTCGTGTTGGGTCCACCGCTTCTGCCATTACGTTTTTGTGTGTTCTCTACATTGTTGATATAGTCAGTAATAGTATTACCGGCATTGTGTCTGGTGGGAGCCCTACCCCTGCCACCACGTCCACGAGATTGACCACCACGACCTCCACGGCCTCCACCACCTTCTTCTGGGCCTGTACTCATTCCTCGTCTTGTTGGAGGAAAGTTGGGCATTGGTCCTGTGGTTGATCCATGCATGTTTCTTAATTGTTGATCTATTTCTAATTTTTCTTGGCGCAACTGTTCTACTTCCTTTAAAACAAATAACACAAAATTACAAAAATATGTGAATAAACAATAATATCTACAATATATTATATACATATTTTACATCATTGTACCTTCAAATGTGCCAAATGATATTCCAACAACATTTTGGCATTAGCAATACTTTCAACAGTGCCAACAAAGACAAAGGGCACCTGACCTTCTTCCCTTGGAATCGTTGGTTGAGGTTCGTTGTCTCCTTCTATTTTAACTCGTACCTAAAATTTATAATATTTAGGATTACATAATAAGTATTCTAAAAATTACATTAGTGCTAATACAATACTTACCACACCACTTTTGTCGACAATTTCTTGTATTATACGACCATTTTTTCCAATCACCTTCCCAACCAAAATACGTGGTACTTGTATAGATTCTTCACTATATTCAAGCAAAGAACGAGCTTTTTTAACAGCTTCATGTGTCTGCAATTAGGTAAGTATATACCATTTAACGTTTTTGTATAGAACCTTCACAATTTATAATTCTTGAGTAATTTAATTCATTAAATGAAACATAATGAAATGACGAAAGAAAAGTAAAGATTTATTTCAATTTTTACCTCGCCATAGATTTTAAATGTGCATGAATTTTCTTCTAACTCTATATTTGTAATTCCATCGACCTTCCTTGCCTGTTGAATATTTGCCCCATGTGCACCAATTGCTAAGCCCATCAAGTCTTCCCGAACATTAAATTCATCTGTGTATCTAAAAAAACAAAATTTTGTTTTATATATTTAGCTCCAAACATGTATAATAAGCACCTTTTTCTACTGAAACATTGCAGAATCCATAATATATATATATATGTATAATATGTTAATATACATATGTTAAATTACTATAGAACAATTCAAAATAATATTTTTTGTTTAATGATATTTTAAATTAATGAATATCGATTAAATACTGATATGAAGTTTCTGATTGATATCAATCGCGGATACTAATAATGTAGTATATAAATAATTAGTTATGTATATGAATATTATTAATATATCCTAATAATATTGTATAATCAAATTTTGATGTTTAATAATGCAAAATTTAGATTTTCATTAGTAACATGCAGTCTTACATTATTACGCGCACATGTTATTACATTACAATACAGTGATAATGAACATAATATATTTTAATGAAATTTAAATTCCTGTCAGTGGCTTGCATTCTGGCAGATAAAAGTAGTAATACAAAAATGTATTATGAGGTAGCATCAAATGCATATAATATATATTACAAATTATAATAAAGTGATACTCAAGCAAAAATTTCAAAATTATTGTTAGATATACTAACACCAGAGTAATTTGATTTTTGGACATTTTCTACAAAGTACGTAAAGGTGAAATCGAAATATATGATTTTTTAACATGCAATACATGTTTAAAAATTTGTTTATGACACATAATATGTGTGCATACATACACTCATACAAAATACTTATATATATTTTGATGTAATAATAAATAAATATGTATGTATATAAAATGGTTTATATTAAACAGTAATATAATATGAATATCAATTTGAAACAATAAAATCATAGTGAAGTCATTGTAAAAGACATGCATACATATCTTTCTTATGAAAATAAAGGAATTGTATTTTAAAATATATTACAAATTTAATTTTTACTTATAAATTTTTGAGAACTTTAAATAAATAATCTTAATAACAAAACTTTTATCCTTCTGTTCAATTCAATTTCCTAAATTATATTAATAAAAACAAGTGTAATGTGTCAAGTTTTGAATAGTACTTGAAAACAATGTAATACGATAACAAAGCAAAGATAATTTTTTAATTGAAAACAGACAATATAATTGTTTTGATTTAAAGAAAGTTTATCTTAATATAATTAGAAAAATATTTGCTATTAAATTTCTTACTTTATATAAGTAAACTGTTTTGTAACTATGATATAACATAAAGGATTATAAAACTAATATAAGTTGTGTAGATGTTTGATAAATGAAGATGGAATGTATAAGTGATATCACATAAATAAAACTAAAAATATTATAATAGCCTACATGATAACTATTCATGTATAAATGTTCCGCATTGATTATGAAATATTGTTCTACTTAAAAATCCTTATTGAAATTTTATAAATTCTTTAGATTTGGAAATATATTAGATAGAGCCACCACTTATTCAGTTCTTTGTGCAAAACACTTAATATATCAGTGTTTCTCAAACATTGGCAGGCTAGAATATAATTTCTGATATGGGATAAATTACTAAACTTAAAACTCTATCCAAACACATAAATATATATATATATATATGTATATAAAGAAAAAAAGAAAGAAAAAAGAAAAAAGAAAAAGAAAACAGATCACAGCTACACGTTTATGTTCGTTTACTATTTTATCAATCACGCAAAATTTTGCTACAGAACACATAATAAGTAGAAAAAATAAACAATAAATTTTGTATGTCAGTGTACTTAAAGCATTTGAGTTTAAGTGAATGATCTACACAACGCCGAAGCATGCACATTTATAGTGTAGTTTCATTTTTCGTTTGAAAAATGCAGCTGTGTGATTTATCATACAATAAGCTAAACTTAAATCTAAACCACGCTGCTGTGATCTCACCTTGAATTTGTTTTCACTCCTGCCTCAAAGTCTGAGACACGCTGATATATAAAGTTTGAAGATCTAAATTTGCTGAAATGAGAAAGAAACTCTTGGTGTAACTTATTGGAAATTCATATATAAGATGGCCCTATCCTATGTCCCTGCCATTCTGTCTGTTTGCGCCTTACTAATAAATTTGAGAAGGTTTATATGAATTTGCTTTCCAGTATATTTATGTGAAATAATTATTCACAGTATTCTTATACTAATACTGAGACATAAATAATATTAAAGCATTGTACTATTTTTTATATGTATGTTAGTACACTTACAATTTGAAAATAAAATATAATATTGCATATTCATTTTATGCGTTTTTTCTTTTATATATTAGACATTCATAGACATACCTGTGTAAAAAAGAATTAGTATCCAGTGTTAGCATTAAACGATTTCTCCCCAATTTCTACTAACTTCCTAAGATTCATTAAATATTATTATTCAATCAATGAAAAATTATACAAACCCGTTATCTGAATGTATGGAGGTATGTGTATCTCAATCTAAAAATATAATTTTATTAAGAATAATTATAGCGTTCGAAAGTATGGAATGATAACTTTAAAAAGAATTTAAAGTTATCCTAATTACATGTATTAATAGCTGAAACATATAATGACATTGTTTGCTGCAGGAACACGCAAAGCATCTAAAACTACAAAGATATTTGTGACTCTTTATATGATTATTAATGTACAAGTATTTCGCTGAATGAATCTTGTTTCAAATTAATTCATTATGACATATGCTATATGACGGAAAAAATAATTAAAAATTTTTGACATTTCAAATAAGTGTGTACATGTATATATGTTTGCAAATACATGCATATATAATGTGTACTTTATAGTACATAAATTTAATTATCAGAAATGATCTTGATTTTATTTAATCATAATTAATGGATACAATCATTTATTGCAAATTAGATTCTGAAAATTGCTATTCGATGTCCCTTCAAACCATTAATTCCTAAACTCTTTTACATAATTGAAAAAATTATGCTTTTATTGTCTCATAAACATAATGATTAAAAAATTAAAACTGTAAAAAATATATCATTATGTAGATTAAATTAAATTAATCTGATCATATTACATGTAAACTAATGGTTGTAGTCAGCAAACAATGAAAAACATAATCTATTTGTAATAAGTAATATTATGAGATAAACAAAAGAATTTGTCAGCACAAAGTGACATTCACTAAAGACAGATGAAAAAACACATTGTGTGCAAATTTATTACTATATGCACATCGTGCTCTTGTGACTGGCAAAAGTATGTAAAATAAGATAACTAACACACAAAGATTTATATGAACTTTGAAAACGTTGCATGTAAAATTTATTAAATATTTTATACACAATCACACTTGTAATATGTGAAAACTAGAGGAAATGTATAATAAATATTTGTAATGTGACTACATAACATTCATGAAAATTATATGATGTTGAAGCAAACATATTAATTAATGATTGGAAATCTTGTGAATTTTTCTGCCAGTAAATGCAAACCACAGACAGGATGGTAACCAGGACAGTGTATGGATAAGGGCAGGTATTTAAATGTCACAAGATTTTTTTTAATTGCAACACCAACTCTAATCTTTTTACTTACCCCCCAATTGTTTGAAGCTTCGTTGACTCAAGTTGACGTGCTGCTTCTTCTGTTCTTTTTAAAAGCAATACCTGTAATATACAAGTAAAAATATTGTGTAAGATATAAAGATATGTGATATCAAAATATGTTTTTATGAAATTTGTACATTTTATATTATCACCAAGTTGTTTAAGACCAAATCCAGTTTTGTAACACACCTTTTGCGATAAGTTTCTAAAGTGCATTTCTTGGAGCATGCTACTGTGACGATGTAAATTTTCATGACGGGAGATGGCCAGCAATACTCCCCGTTCAGGCACGTATCGGCACACTGCCGCCCCTATCGCTTTTTGAAATTCCTTATGTGCATTTTCCATTTTGGCACTATGTACATTAAATAAGATGTTTAAAATATAATGTACATGCGATCAATATATGTTAATCTTCTACAAAAGAAGATAGTCTTTAAACATGCTACGTACAAGTCTCTTAGATCTTCAGGTACTTCTATTTCGATCTTGTGAAATGTATTTTTATCAATGGGGGGATTAGGATTTTTGGCTCTCAGTCGTTCACTAGCTACAATTTCAGTATAAGCACATTCCCATCCCGAATATTCAACTACTTGAAAACCTCCTTTACTCATCTGAAACAAAATTAAGCGTATAAAATCTTATAAGTGAAATTATTTAAAAATTGTCATCGAAATTATATCTTAAAGGAATTTTTTACTAACCTTAATAATGGCCTTCCACCATCCACATGCTTCATGCTCATTGGACCTAGAAAATACCTCAATCTCCATGTTTTCAGAAAATTCAGGTTTCTGAACATCTGTTGGAGGTAGACGTACTTGAGCAAATGGAAATTTCGATTCTGGTTGCCAGCTAGAATATGAAATATATTTTATTAAATATTATTCATTAATTATCCATAAGCAATATCACACAATTTCAAAATTTTAACGAAGACAATATACACTTCTAAATAATTTCTAATAGAAGCATTTTTATTCATATAAATATATATATTACATATACATCTATACCTTAAAATTATAATTCCATAGAATAACATTATTGTTGTCATTATTGTTTTGTTAATAAATGTCACGAATATATTATGTTTTATGTTACATATAGTATCAAATTTAGAACAAAATAAAACATAATTCTTTGATATACTTACACATTATTGATTTTAATATATTTAAAACTCAAAATAAAATTATTTGTTTTTACACATAAGAAAGAAACAAAGAAAAAATATACAACTTGTATATATATAATAACTATATATGTTTAAATATATATAACCCTTTGTATTGAATTTTAAGTATATTTTACAATATTTATGAATATTTAATATACTTTTTATCATTAACATACAAGAAAAGTGATATATGAAAAAGCCTAAAAAAATAGTAGCAGCAAATAACATCCATAAAAAATATACGATTTTTTAGAACTGTTGACACAGATATTAGAAATATTAGGCCTCCTATTGCTGATAAAAATAGTATAATTCCTTTGCTCAGGAGACTACACTGTTATTAGTAGAATATTAGAGTGAACCTTCAGATATATTAGCACCTAAACCATCCCTAAGAAATGGAAAACATACTTACTCATTTTCGAATGTAACCAGAACCTCGTCCTCAAAGACATCTGTGACAAAGGCCTGAAAAAATAAGACATAAAACGTAGAAATTTATTCGTTGAAGAATCACAGGTATAACGAGTGGCGTAAGACATTCAAATACAATATATCACGATGCTTTCGGGGTACAATAAAGAGCGATGTTTTTATAATTCCAGTATCAAGGATATGCGTTTTCATGAATCGGTAGGACATTGAGATGAAACGCAACATCAAATGCTGACGAAAATCACGCCCTGTCAAACGAGACATGGCGTCGGAGGAAGCCGCGTTACCTCGCGAACATTTGAGGGCCGCGCTTTCGCGAAGTACAAGCGTCTCTTTTGTGAGATTAGAACCGCGCCACGGGCCGTAAGTTGGTCTATCCACGGCCTCGATCTTCCGCCCTGTTTTTTGTATACTTTTCACAGAACGAACCTTATAATATGCTCCGTTTTCGCCGCATACTTCGACTGTGAGATCCTCCATCTTGCTTTTGTGTGACGGCTCGCCTCCTTTGCAGCAGGCATGCTGGCGAGCGGGCAGCTGCACGAGTTCGAGGTTGCAAATTTGTTGTTCACCAATCGTACAACTCTTTTCCATGATGCAGCCACTTTATTGGACGGTCTCGTGCAGTGTTACCACTTTCGCATCGCTAATTCACGTTTGAAAGAACTAGGATAATTGAAATACGCACCAGCGCATTCAGCGCAAAACCTGTGCACTTGTGTAACCGCTATTAGAAGTCGAATCATGACTTCGTGCCGCCTGCGATCCTGTGGCCGCTTCTATCTGGCCCTAGTGTTCGCGATTTTGCGAAACGCGTGACGTGCCTTGACAGTACCGATGCGGACAAGAGTATTATTACCGATTATTCAGTGCAGACGACAATGTCTGGAAGCAGCGATTCTGAAGAATTTTTCGATGCAGAGGATGATACTTTTCATCACAATGCACGGTAATTTTATCACTTCTTGCTTATTAAATGATTCTATTCTAAATTCTATATGTTTAATTTTTTATACACCTTGTACATATAATAAAAAGTGTTCTTGCATAAATTCCATTACTATCTGAATACTGCTTGAAAATAATGTATAATAGAATTTAACTTGCAATTTTTATTCTCTTTCGATTTATCGTATTCAATTCCTTCTTTTTCGATTTTCGCTTCAAGTTCTTATAGATACAGAAGATTCTTTCGAGTCGCTTTTGTGTATCTAATTTTTATCGTCGTATAGTGTTCTTAAGTAATTATCTTTGGTTAGGTCTGATTTTCAGCACTTATATCAGTCGTTCATATGATCATATGCGGCGATTTTAGGATTAGCATTTGTAAATTTTCTAGAAGTTAAAAGATTAGTATTATAATTCTAGAAATTTTGAAAAATTTTACTATTATATACTATCGTTGATCTATTTAATGAATCATTCACTCACTCTGACATAATTATAGTTTTTGCTTGCTTTTAGTAGGTAAATATTTACATATTTTATTTGTTTTGGATGTTAATTTATGATATATTTAGTCGTAAATTATATATATTATTATTATTATTATTATTATTATTATTGATTAAATATGAATATTGACATTGTAACATATCAATAAAATTATAGTAAAAAAGTGATGTATATCAGTAATATTTAATAAATTAATATTTTGTTAAAGTAATGTGACATTTTTCTTGTGTTTCATGTTGTAAGGATTATTTCTTAAAATCAAATATTTGATTTCTATAGAAAAAGCAAACAACGTGATTCTATCAGCATTGAAATACAAAGTAAGGATGGATCAGAATCCACTAAAAAAACGGATGATGATGTTTTTGTGAAACCTGCTCAACCTAAACCAATTGTAGAACCAAAGGAACATGTAACAATAGAATGTATAGTCAATAAAGATAAAAATGTAAGTGTTTGTCAACGTTGAATTATTATATGCTTAGCATTGTGTTAATTTTTAATAAAAGTTGTTTATTTTAACAGGAAGAAGATGGAAAGGATTCAAGTACAGACAAGAGTGTAGGCAGAAGAAGATTTCGTGAGCTTAGACAACGTATGCAAACAGAGGATGATGATATTCCAATTAACAGTTCTCCTCCAGATAGTCAAACATCGTCTATTGAGGGTGTTTATCCCACTCCTTCAAAAACAACTCATCCATTCAGGATTATAGAACATGATACTCTTAGTTTACAAAGTATGACATCTTTAGGACGAGTGGGTCGAATTTTAGCTGGAGTTGGGGACAGTGCATCTATTACACTTGCACCAAATGTAACCCAGTGTCCCACTTCTGCCACCCTTACCCGTGAAAGCCAGATGTCCTCCATTGCTAGTATTCCAAGCAAAGACGAGGACACAGCATCTGGTAAGGTGTCCCAGTCCTCCAGCATCCTTACGTTATCAGGGGATATCCTTCAGGAATCCTCTGTTAACAGTAGGTCCAATTACAATTCTCACTTGCAAAATGACAAGACTGTTATGCTTCAAGAGCCGGATGTCATCGCTAGTACAAAGAATAATGGAAAGTCAAACGAAGACATTACAATGGCTGGGATACCTGTCGCACCACCAAGACGTAAAAAAAAGTCAAAAGTTCAAACACCTTCTGATCTTGCAGTACGATATTTATTAACATAACATTCTAGCATAAAAGATACTTTCTGCAATAGCATAAAAGATTGTTACTAGAAAGTGGTTTTGAATAAGACAAATAAATATAGGTTTATAATTTTAGCCTTCCACGACAGAATTGGCATTATCTGCTTCGCCGTTACCAAGTCCAGCAAGCACTATTGAATCTATTACCAGAGAATTTGAACATTCTCTTGATATTCGGTCTGCAACGAAGGGACAATATGTTGTTAAACCACAAGTCTGTAGTACTATATACTTGTAAAATATAGCTCCATATTTACATAAAGTATAAATTGTTTACTATTATCATTATTTGTATAGGATGAAGATAGATCAAAAGCCGAAGGTCCATCAACGGAAGAGTTGGAGAGGTTGGAGAAAATGAAAGTTGAATTAATGAGTTTGAGATCAAGTGACAAATCTAGTAGTAGTCCACTGGGATCCATGTCCAATAATAGTATTGGCCGTTATTCGTTAGGTCCTCATAAACTATCGGGCTTAAGTCCTCAAGGTTCGAAAGAAAGACGAAAATCGGCAGGTGATCAAGATATGGTTCAACAGTTAAATATGTTTGTAAGAACAAGAACAGATTCTGGAAAACGACTAACCGATATGGTATGTTATGGATGGAAAATCTAAAAATGTTGTTACTCTTATTTATATTTCCACAATAATGTATTAATTATTTTTAGGAAATTTTGGAGCAAGTGACTGTTTTAAACTTAGATACTGGAGAAAGAGTACCATTAAGCATAGCAGAAGATAAATTGCCACAGTGTATTAATCCTTTGTCACTTCATATTATGAGACTTACTTCAGAATATATAAGTAATTCTAGTCTAGAAAAGGAAAAAGAAAGTGACGAGGAAAGTGTTGATAGTAAAATGTCTAGTATACCACCAGATGAAGATGTATCTGTTGGTAGAGTTCGGAAAAGAACGCAGAAGTTAAAACGATTTTTAGGATCTACCGTGAAGAAAACAATGGATAAAGCAAAATCTATTGCACAAGAAGTATCGCATGCAAGACATAAAGAAGATGTTATGGATATAGTAGATGAAGTATATCCTGGTGAACAGCAATATATAAAACTGAAAGCTTCTAATAGTCACAAAGGACCATATGAATTTAGTTGTTTACAGCATGTTCAAGATTTGAGTGGCGAGCATGTGGGCCCTGTTTGGTGTATGAAATTTTCAGTTTGCGGACGATTACTCGCTACTGCAGGTCAAGATCGAGTTCTAAGAATTTGGGTTTTACGGGATGCTTTTACGTATTTTCAAGATATGCGAACTAAATACAATGCTGAAAAAGTTAGTCCAACTCCTTCCCAAGAATCTTTGGTTTCGCAACAGTCTATGGAAGATCCTAATGTTGTGGCTAGTGCCTTTAGTGAAATAGAAGGGACGAAAAGTCCCTTTATGCCAAAGCCATTTTGCACTTATACTGGACATACTTCGGATTTGCTCGACGTTTCATGGTCTAAAAATTATTTTATCTTATCATCGTCAATGGATAAAACTGTGCGACTTTGGCATATATCACGAAAGGAATGCTTATGTTGTTTTCAGCACATCGATTTTGTTACAGCAATAGTATTCCATCCTCGCGATGATCGTTATTTTCTCTCAGGATCTTTAGACGGAAAACTTCGATTATGGAATATTCCAGATAAAAAGGTAGCTGTGTGGAATGAAGTCGATGGTCAAACTAAATTGATTACTGCAGCAAACTTCTGTCAAAATGGGAAATTCGCAGTGGTTGGTTCTTACGATGGCCGATGTATATTTTACAACACCGATCAGCTGAAGTATCACACGCAAATACACGTTCGATCAACGAGAGGTAAAAATTCAACGGGAAGGAAGATTAGTGGTATCGAACCAATGCCGGGAGAAGATAAAATTTTAGTTACTTCAAACGATAGCCGAATACGCTTGTATGACTTGCGAGATTTGAATTTATCATGCAAATACAAAGGTTATGTTAACGTCAGTAGTCAAATTAAAGCAAGCTTTAGTCCTGATGGACAATATATAGTTAGTGGTTCGGAAAATCAATGCATTTATATTTGGAAAACTCATCACGATTATTCGAAATTTTCAAGCGTACGTAGAGATCGAAATGACTTTTGGGAAGGTATAAAAGCTCATAACGCTGTGGTGACATGCGCAGTATTTGCACCAAATCCAGATAGTATTATTAAACAAATTGAAGAAAGAGAGCACTGGGAAGGTAAAGAAGATGCAAAAAATCTGGGTAGTTCCACCGTAGATGTTCCTCCCGTCGATCCTGTGGTCGAGCAGCGTACTAAAGGCTGTGGCGGTCATGTTCTTGTGAGTGCGGATTTCAATGGCTATATAAAGGTTTTTCTAAATAAGACAAAACCTAAGCACAGTTCCCTACCAGCATCTGCTCTCGCGTAACACAACACTAGTTTTATTTGTGCACTATTGTTAATACAAAAAAAAAAAAATAAGAAAAATTAATAAGAAAACACCAATATTATATACAACTATTTGTTTTACCTCAGTGGATTATGTAGGACTCACTGTATGCTGTTTTTAAAGTAAATACGATTGTATTAAATACTTTCAGAAACAGAATATTTTGAGATGCATGCCAAAAGGCTTACTTCACAAAAAGAAAGCTAAGATATAGTTAATAATACTAAAATATTCATAAATTCGATGCTCAGGCGATATATCGATTTCTTTTGTTATCAAGATGAACAAAAACATGTATTTTTTTTTTAATTTATTATAAATTAAACAACATTTGCATACATAATTTCTACTAAAGCTTTAAGTAAGCCATATAGACCGTTATAGTTTTATAAGGTATCGTATTTTTAGCACTTTTTTAAATTGAACGTATTTTTATTGATTTTTCTCTCTTGTATTATATCTTTTCGGTGCTGGTTCACTGCGGTCATATAGAGTTATACATGGAAATCTTGCCGAAATTATGTTACGAAATACACGTGTTTAACGGAATTGTTCGTTTCTATTATATTTATAAACCGAAAGAGCACCTTGGTGAAGAAACAAAGTATAAATACAGGCACGCAAGCGATGGCTGAATAGAACAATTTAATGGATTGTATGAATAAACGTAAACTTATACTTGATGATCCATCGTTAGGCAAATGTTGGATAGTATCTAGAAAGTTTCATGAAAATCAAATTGGATTTTCAAATCCTAATGGTTTCTAAAATATGTTCTAGAACTTTACCGTGATAAGATAGCGTAATACATCGAAGACAATATATTAATAAAAAAATAAAAAAAATGAAGGTGATTTGAAGTTAAAAGGCATCATTGTTAAGTTTTTGTACGAACAGGATTCACATTTTAGAAACTATGTCACCCCGTTCAATATGAAAATTGACATTACACACTGTGTATATTTAATTTATACATACCGTATCAGTTCAATCGGTCAATGTGAACGAAAAGTTTATTTCATACGCAAACATTACGTGTATTACATAATACTCATAACACTCGCTATGTTTAATGTTCGACACGATGTCGTAACTGTCATTTTAATCTGATTTAAAGGGTATACGAAATACCTGTTTCGCAACGTGTCAATTATAACGGCAGAGACGTATACCGTGTACGAGGGGCAACGGCTTAATGCTGTTTCAAACTCTGCATTTTACGATTCTGTGTATTTGATAAATCATGTCTTTAAAGGATGATGCGCTATTCAGTCGCGTGGTGAAGTATGGATCGATGGTTGATCCCTGTGTCGCTAATATTATAAGTGCTTGCACAGACGCAAAAATGGTGAAACCATCGAATTATAATGTACGATGTATTTTATCTGTATCGTAAATTTAATGTAAATACGCAGGAAGGAAATTGTAGGTATTTTGTGTAAATGCAATTGTAAATATATTATTCAAGCGATAGCGTAATCGCTTATTAACGACATTGTCATTCCGACAGCGGCGTGCACAAAACTATTGTTTGTGATCTCGTAGTAATCAATAATCATGTAATATATTAATGTATCAATAGTGTATCCATGTATGGAAATGTGTCTGTTTTTTAAGTTGCCGTCACACAACAATATACATAAAATTTACCTTAATCATTAGAAACGTTTCTTTTCATCTATCGAATCATCGCGTACATTTCACCCGACCGTTTCTTTGCCTCCAATTTCTTACACGCTTGGAATGTTGTATCTTAAAAAAAAAAAAAAAAAAGAAAAAAATGCGAACAGTTAATGGTCAAAATTTAGTTAAGTATTCCTTACACCAACAGGAAACGCCTCTGGGTATATTCACAGAGGAGAAACCGAACAATGATCGTTGCTAATAAGATTCTATCCATTGTTACACACAGAGACACAAGTACCGGCTGGTACTCATCTATAGGTCAGCAATGCGTGTGCGGTCAGTCGGTCGGTCGGTCGGCCGGCCGGTTGACTGTCAACTGATTCACCCATTTACAATGTTCGTATGTCTGGTTGCACGTATAGTTGTATGTGCAGTCATTGTCCTGGGTAATTAGGATAAAAGTGTACTACGCAATTAAAGCTTCGTGTGAAATAAACAAGTGAACAGTACTATAAAGCATTACATAGTTCCCGATCTTGATGGTACTCGAATGGTGTAACCACTTAAATCGTGATGTACAAAGACTTTTAACAATTAATTTGTCGATGTCGATTCAACGCAGACTTTTTATGAACGTTATTCAGAAATGCTAAAAAATTAGGGGCTTTAATTTTTAAAATATTTAATGTTACCCTTTGAAATTATATAATTCGCAGTAATTATAAACGCTCCGTAAGTACGACAAACATTATTTACTAAAAAAGAGCAAGAGATCACAGATGATTAATATTAAAAACATCTATTGCATTTAACAGTATGAATCTCGTAAGTGAAATTGTAAATTATAATGATAATGGAAACATTCGATTCAACGTAGTCGCATAAGAAGCTATCAAGACGAGAGAATTCGTTGAATTGCTTAGAATTGTTCTACGCATTAGTCTCCCACGTCTATTAAATTCAGGCGTTCCGTGAACCACACAACGTTCACCTGCACGGTGGGTAGTAGGTACACAGAAAAATGTTAAAGACGCATGTTACCGCAACATTGTACGTCCGACAAGTCGCACGCATACACGCGACGACATGTGGTTATCGGGAAGGAAAAGAACAACGAATAGGAGCACCACCGCGACCACATCCACAGGAGTCCGTGGTCGTGGTCGTCAGAAGTGTGGCTCGAACGAGAAGAGATATCCTCCGGTTCGTGAGAGACCTATATAACTGTACTGTGTGTCTGGGTCAGGGGGCGGGCCGCCACGTTTATAGTATACTCTCTATATCGGACAGGTGTACCCCATTCCGACTCCACGAGTTCTCGCGTGCACCATCGGGCGACAGCCAGGCTGCAACGTGTCTTTCTAGCTGCCTTGACAGATATCGTGGCGCATCGCGGTAAACACGAAGAGATCAGTCGCACGGGGAGCCTTCGAGGACACTTAACGAGTCGTTTGGAAGAGCACGAATCAGCAGCAACTGGCTTTGGCAAACGTCTCTCGGGTCCTACCTTCTCGCGCCGTTCGCCGGTTTCGTCCTCGTTTTCGCCACTGAAATCGGTCGAGATCAATTGTCTGTGCTTTAGAGAGGCTCCGACCGCGCGGGTACGCGGAGATTTCGCGGCACATGGTGCTTCAATCAGTGCGGTGCATTGCTCGAACCCTCCTTTTCTTTCTCATCGCGCAACTTTGACACGGAATCTGGAAAAGAGAAGTCAGAAGTTCATCTGCGTTTTCACGTCTACTTTCCGATTGGACAAACGTAAGATATTTTTAAGCTGTACGTATCGCGCATAATGTCGATAAATCGCTTGTAAATAATGCCTTGCAGAAATTTGATAGCTTCATGTTTACCGATGGCTAATCGATGGAGATTGATACGGAAAGTAGAAAGTAATTAGATTCTTTGACCATGACTTTATTTAAGGCAATTTTATGTGCGAGATCTTCTAGACGTATTTATCGTAGGACACCATGAATTAACGAGTAATTATCACGCGTTAAGATGAAATCCAATTATTGGTTGATAATGATAAGAGGAATTGAAAATCGGAGAAATTATACGGTATGTACCGCGTTATAGTTAACCACGTGGTAAGCGCTTTCGTTCTATCGGACGTGCGCACATGTGCGGCTACAGTTGACAGCTGCTAGTTGATCAAGAATTATTACCTCATGAAATCGATACAGAAATCAGTGAAGCGAAATAGTTTCAGTTAATTTTTTGTTATTGCAAATCGTGAAGCTTTTTCATAAAAGAGTAAATATAAATAACATCGAGTAGATACATATTTCCAGTTAAACGAAACTCGTATAAATTATTAATGATGACATTCCAGCTAAGCTTATTACCAAAGATATGTCAGTTCAAGTATAATTAGCATACGAAAGGATTGATTAGTAACATTGAATTATGTTACTTTCTATGTGATTATTCGGTAAATATAAACAAAAAGTATGACAGGATTGATCGTGTTAAGATAATTAGATCACGAATGACGATAATCGTAAAATTTAACTCACGCAGGAAAGGGGAAGATGTGTGTATGTAGGATCAAATAGTAACGCGACGCACGCCTTTACCAGGAAAATGCATCGAGTTGCCATCAAGTTGTCAGTTTGCTCTATTACGTTCGATTACCATATAATCACTAGATTATAGACGATAGGGTAATGTATATACATTATGTGACTACATTTCATAAACACATCATCAACGATACTAGCAAGTATCTTCACTTTTCCATTCATTGCATACGATTATGAGCTTTTATCCATCAATTAGTTATCCTGTTTTTGCAATTTGACATTGATTCTAAATCGATATTGGTTTACACGCCGACAGACTGAACTGACTAACGAGACAAAATTGATTTAAAGTGAAAAAGTAAGAGAAAGGTGAATAACGAGCCATTAAATTCTTATATTTGAATTCAACGACGAAAGAGTTAACTCTTTTATTTCTGTTATATTTTAACGACAGACGTCTTCGTTATTCCTATAGTGTAGTAATCGAGAAGAAAGGGGAACGAGAATATATTTCAACTCTTTTTCCATATGGGTCACTATTAGCTACGCACTTATTATGCGAATGTCTGACTTTGGAATTACCACACCGCTGGAACCGTTATATGTATTTGGCACCATGCCACATCTTCAGCGTGCTCGATTCATGGTTAGCATGGAACAACGGACGTGTAAACAGCCGCCGGTGATTTTTATTTAAACATGGCCTCGTAGTGAAAGAAAGAACAGGTGTCGTGGTCTATCGTGGCACGAATCGTAAAGCAGAATAATAATTAATGTATGCCAGTAATAAATAAGCGTTTGCGACTTCACCGCGTTAACGGAATTCGGCGTAGATCGCGATTTCTCAAAGGAACGAATAAATTATATGCTGCCGCTCGCAAAACTTTTATGTTGCACGTTACGAACAGGAAGAAACGCTACTTTTATTGCGGCTGCGTTATGCTTCGCCATCGCATAAATGGAAGAAAAGTACTTTTTTTTCAATTCTCTGTATCGTGATCGTAAAGAATTTCGAGCTCATCACCTTTAAAAAGTTTTCAGCTCACTATCATCGAAGTGGCACATTAACGACCACTCAAATCTGAAATCGGTGATTCGTTTCGTGTATCGCCTATTGTCTGACTTGAAATAGGCCAGGAATCTATTACCAAGGACGATTTTAGCATTGAATCCACGTAAGTGGATTCGGTACGCCGATGGGTGAAAACCTACTTGCCTACATTCATCGGTAGTTTTCTGTGTATCTCGAATTCACCACACGATTATGGTCGATTCACGATCATTTTGCCTTGGGAATCTTAATTTTTTTCATCTGTTTATATTTGGAAGATATAGGTACTCGCCATTAATCAGTCACAGGAAACATCTGTAAGGTCGAATAATTATCGCGGAAGGAAGACATATATTTCTCGAATACATAATACATTACCTTTATTTAAATAAGGTTCGTCTTCCTCTTTCGATACTTTTACACGTACGAAGGAACACGGTAAAGTCGAAGGAGCACAGAAAAGCCGACGCGATCACGATCGTTTCGATAGTGAAATCAGCTTACGTTTCTTCTCAGTTGTTATTTCTCAGTCATGGGCAAAGAGAATCGATGATCGTTGGCGAAGACAACGCGCAAAATGATTTATGATCTTTTCTGAAACTCGGCGCGGGTTTGACGAATTTGTTTTATACCTATAGTTATCGATCATGGCAGTCTGGTATCGCGGACTACAACGAGGTAACGGAGCGAAAACCCGGACATTCGACAGGAATTTGGGACAGGTGGCCTAGTGGTCGCATGAAGCGAGCGTGTCTGATAATTGACGATTAAACACGACCGAGGTGTCCAATGATGGACCGGTTCGTCCATTTAATGTACAATATTTTCTACTAACAATTCTTCGTATCACCTTACTCGTACATCGATTCAGATTGCCGTGAAATTATCGCAATTATGAGCTTTATACGATGCATATCATAATTTCTCCGTTTCTCAATCACGAATTCTACTTAATTTCGTTAACTTGGATAATTTCGATGACCCATTTATCTCGATCGTAAAAGGACACTTATAATCTTCGATCGACCATTATTATTTTAGATATATGTACATTAGTAAATATTTTATTCGTTGATGACTCTAGGCGTGAACGTTATTTCTAAGAGACTGTATTAATTTAAAGAAGAACAATTATTTTTTTCAGCGGTACGGTTAGAATACTTCACCGTGGACGCTAACACGGTATGCGGTGGCGAATCTTCATTTTAGCCTGTCTCCTACTAAAGGGGGTAAGTAAATACGATTCTCCCTTTCATTATTTAAATAACTACCTATTGTACGTCCACGTTTGCCTCTAAATCCTTTAATATTTTTATACTTCCATTGAAATTCTAAAGATATCGTCGTTCATTAAAATTTCGGTCACGTTGAAAATTCCAGTATGAGATATAGGGAACATTTTGAGCTCTTGAAAACGTAGTTCCGAATAAAATCTACCAGTTTTAAAAGACTTTTTTGCGTGAAATAATTGAACGTTCGATAAACGGGACTGAAAGTCGGGAAAAAACATATACGAAACAGTGGATCAGTGGTCAAAACCGACCGGAGGTAAGAAAAACACGCGGCATTATTACAAAGGGGGTAGGTCGGTATGTCTGCGTGGGTAATTACTACATTATAACCCAGATATCGCGGTGGGTACATAGCCTGCGATGCCGTTACCCAGTGCTCTGACCCAGAGCTAAGGGCGACTCGAGACCCGGTCGATGTCTTGAAATGGTGCGCGGCGTTCCGATCCGGCTCATCCACGTCTACTACGAAGTAACGTTTTATCGTCGGACCTTCACCACGAATCGGTCTTACAAGATTGCGCGCAAAAATCGCACACGAAACGACCGGTTTCGTGATCTTACCTTCCCACCCTGCATTCTTGAGGACCGACACGATTTCAATTCGTTGCTTACTTTTTTCCCATCGCTACTCGGACAACGTTCATTCTTCCAGACCGCGGGAACATTTTAAATATTTTTTGCGTCATCAATTGAAATTAATGATCAGCGTTATTATCGCTGCCAGATATGCACGGAACGATTCTACGAAAATGGAAATTTTGCTTTAATTCAGTAACGCGGTGCTTCTTCTATCAATTACGAAGTCGATTCTAATTTGCGATTAATTTAATTGATAATATTCTAAATAATATGATCAATCCGTAATTAATGTAAGCAATGTGTCATAGGTGAATATACAGTGTCAATTATTCAAGCGTATTCTTATTGAATGGGACTTAGATAGTAGAATAGTGTCTCGATTATGCATACTGTAGTTAGCAAGTTACCCGACGTGCAATTGTCTGTTTTATTACTTAACATGTATCGCGTATAACCATATATCGAACAAGATTTTTCATGACCATATTTCTTTCAACGATATCTTCCAACTAAAATATCGGAGAATGATGATATTAAGCAGTATATAATAGAGCGTGATAGTCCCTGTGTACAGGCTAAGTCAAGTGAATGAAGCGCAGTTAGAATGAATGAAATACCTTTGTAAGACTATAAGAGAAATTCTCAGAGGTAGGAGATCGCTCGGTGTAGAGGATAATCATCAACCTTCGTGATTCCTATAATTTTCATTTTCTGTCAAATCTCCTTCTTATTGGTATTAATCAGACCTCGAATAATAGAGAATTAATTACGTCGTTATTATTACGAGCAAAAGCATAGGCTGTTATCGCGTATCGTTATTACAGTCTCTAATGAAACAGCTTGTTAGCGATGTAATCTTGAGAAGCTTGTCGGATTGAAAATGAGAACAGCGCGATACGCAAACACCATCCAAGTCGTTTTAGCTGAAGGACGGTCACCGTGTTTTCTGGTTGGACGCGCGTCGTCGTGGTCGAAATTCATCGTGGGTTCATTCACGATTGACCCAGTAAGCTTTTGTCGAATTATGGGACGCGTTGACCGGATAGTAGCAACGAGATAGGCAGATGTCGGAATCGGAGGACGGTAGAAGCGGAAAACTGAACGTGTATCCGAAGCGCTGAGCTGGCCGATTGACCTGCGGCTAAAGACACGGGTGGTCCGTTATGCCCCAGGGTCACGCGTGAGGCAATCAGCCACTACACTGGTGTACGGGCCCGATGCTCCTATTTCATCGTTTGGTTGCCCCTCCTCGACCCTCCGAACCCGTCATTCGTCGAACAGTCAGAACGGGTTTGTTGATCGGAGGCTGTTGTCTCCTGTATTGGCCATCAGGAATGTACACGGCAGGAGATAGCTCTCTGAGCGAATCTTCGGATTGTGACAAGCGGCCAAGGATGAAAAATGCATCCACCTTTGCAGAAGTCGACAATTTTTATCTTATTATTTTCATCGCCTTATTTCTTATAATTTCGATATCATACAAGAAACAAGTGGAATATTCATTATTTGATGTTTAAGTTACATTTATATGCATATAGCGGCTGCAATAAAAATTTCATACTATGAAAATGAAATGTAGATTCACTGCATATTGTATTATCTGATAAACAATTTTTACCACCAGGAGATTCAAGCAATAATAATTCACGCGAGACGAAATATCGTAAACAAAGTTAAACCACATCCATTACGTATATATCATTCGTTCGCACGTTGAAGATTAATTCTTTTGTCAGGATCGTTCAGAGTAAATTCGTGCATCGTTGCACGATAATTTAGGTGAATGTATATGTATAGGTATTCGCTGATTGCACTTGCGAGCTGATCCGGTATAAAGGTGGCCCGTACCTGAAGAACTTGCACGTGTGTAAATTATGTAGTCCGACAACGTCAATCTACTTTCACGCTTTCTCGTCGTTTATCCCTTTCCTCTCAATGGACGTTCTACAAAATACTTCACTGCCTACTTTGCATAGAAACACGTTTACACTGATGCATTTCATTGGTGTGTTCGCAGCTGGCTCGAACGGAGGATGTCGAGGTAGTCGAGGCAATTCCCGGAGAGGACAGTCGTAACGATAATTCAGCCTTGAATCGTCAAGACAACGACATAAATACCTCGGACCAATTGGCGTTAGAATCGTTAGGCGAGAAGGATGCCGGTGGTAATCATTATAAACCGGGTGGTCTCCGAGGTCATCCCCTCCCTCTCCCGCCAAGTCGAGGTGGACTGGGATTGCCACATCCAAGACCACACCATAACGTCGCGTATCATGGTCCACCGCCACCCTTACCGCCATCGAAAGCGTCATCGGAGGCCATTGACAAGATCTACACAACGGGTAGTGGGATTAGCACAGCTGTAGGTGCAGAACCGTGGCCAGCACCCACGCCAGATATGCCGAAGATCATTTCGTTAGACGTGAAGTGCGAGAAAAATCTAATGAAAGTTTACCTCGGCTTTGATAAACCGTTCTACGGTATAGTATTTAGCAAAGGCCACTACAGTAACGTTAATTGTGTGCACCTACCAGCAGGCTTAGGGCGCACCTCGGTTAACTTCGAGATTAGTATTCACGCGTGTGGCACAGCTGGCAATACAGAGAATGGTTTATACGGGTACGGCGCTGAATCCGGGTCAGGAACGTACTTTGAAAACATTATCGTGGTGCAATACGATCCGCAAGTTCAGGAAGTTTGGGATCAGGCGCGAAAGCTGCGATGCACTTGGCACGACTTGTACGAGAAATCTGTTACGTTCCGTCCGTTTCCAGTCGACATGTTGGACGTGGTGCGCGCCGACTTCGCCGGCGATAACGTTGGTTGCTGGATGCAAATACAGGTCGGGAAGGGTCCATGGGCGTCCGAAGTCTCGGGACTGGTTAAAATTGGTCAGACGATGACGATGGTACTCGCGATAAAAGACGACGATTCGAAATTCGATATGCTCGTGAGAAACTGCATGGCACACGACGGAAAACGAGCGCCGATTCAACTGGTCGATCAGAGAGGTTGCATTACTAGACCGAAGCTTATGTCGCGGTTCACTAAGATTAAGAACTTCGGCGCGTCCGCGTCGGTTCTCTCCTACGCTCATTTCCAGGCGTTCAAATTCCCCGACTCGATGGAAGTGCATTTTCAATGCACCATACAGATATGTCGGTATCAATGTCCAGAGCAGTGCTCCGAATCTCCTTTGTTGCTGGAGTCTCAAGGTCTTTTGGAGAATCATCATCCTCCATCTAGTGGACATCCTGACTCCGGCTACGGTCTTCCGCCCCCTATCCCGCTTCCTTTGGAAGCGTACTTGCAGGCGGCTGCGGGACGTCCTCGAGACGAGAGACGAAGAAAATCCCGAGAAATAATGCCGAGTCCTCAGAAGGCGGTCGGAGTCAATCGTATAATACGAGTTGTTTCTACAGGTGACCTGACGTTTTCCATCGATGAGTCGAACAATGGAGAATCGAGCGGATCGACGATGATCTTCCCTGTACGGAATGAGAACACCGCGAACGCGGCTATGATTTGCATGACTACTCCAGGTTTCGTCGTTACTCTCATAGTACTCCTTGCCGTGTTATTATTCTCGTGTATACTCTCCACCTACCTCTGTCTACGCCTAAGACCGTTCTCAGGAAAAGCCAGGAAGGCTGCGACGTACTATAACGAAGAACAAAGCACGCCTAAAAAGTCAACCAGGACGTGTTTTTACTCATAGGTACAAGCGGTCATAGCATTGTGAAACATGTACATTGTGAAACGTTATGCTGTCGATCGGCTTTACTTTTGCGTAGAGAAGCTTCGTATCAAGCGGGTTTCTTCCTAGAGACTGGTTTGACGATTTTCATAGTGTTAAATTATTTATTGAAGCAGGTATAATGCTAGATACGCATATTATTTAATATTTCGCTACGAGATTGCTCAATAAATCGGTTGCCGGACCTTTTATACCGCAAAGTGTACAATTTCGTTCTGGTAACTTACTTGTTAGTCCTTATTTCATATTTATTCTCAGACCGATCAAGATTTATATTTAATATATTGAATGTCGCGCAAACCGGTCCTCTTGGTCGCGCCATTACAGGTATCGTAGAGGCTACAGAATGTCGCAAGCACAATTCTGTACATCGACACGTATCAGACAGAATATTGTTTGTATTAAGATAAATAGGATGCTCTCTGCTGCGTGTACAATGTCTGTTCGATCAGAACGGTCGACTAATATGGATTTGTGCTTCGTCATAACGAAACTTACGCTCAAGCCCTTGCTGGCGACTGTGTATAGACACTCTGAAAATTTAGTCAAAGATAATCAAACATTTTGCCCTTGCAACTTCTTCGTTACAACCGTTTCGGGACCATGGTATCTGGGTATTTCCTTTTTTTTAATTAATCGTTACCCGTTACATACGTATTGACAATATGTAACTTGATGCAACACTAAGGCTGAAATATTGCGAAAAAATAGTCCAAAAGATGTTTGTTTTTTAACATTGTTGACGATATTATTGTTTTAATATTATTTATTTATTAGATAATAACGTTTCAAATGTTTGCGGCTTTATATGCTGTATCTTGTGTATTTGTAACGGTGTAAGAGCCAGTCACTATTATGAAACTATTAAAAAATCTGCTATCTCGAGTTGAATAATTCTATGTATAAGTTAACAATAAATACGAAACGTTTCGCTTCAGTGAAGCGAACACTTTTATACGTTAGTTTATGTATGCACGCGTTGCCATGTAACGGAGTTTCTTCTTCTAACTAAATAGAGTATGTATCTTTATTTAAAACATCGTATTAGAAAATTATAGTAAAACGTCGATTATTTTCCAGTAAACGATTTTGCGCATAATCGGCTTAACAGAATTAAAATTTCAAACTTTCCGTAATAGAATAGAGAATAAAATAATGTTTAATGATATACACTCGTGTATTGTATGAAAGAACACGTAGTAGTGAAGTGTAAGAAACAAATTAGATTTAGCTAAATTCACTACTTCTTCTGAGGTAGATATTTGAAAGGTTGTCACATTTTTGTGCTTTCATCCATTTTAATACAATATCCAACGAATTACAAAATTTCACTTCTACCTCCCTAACAATAATTTTTCAGCAAAGGTAGACAAAGAAATATTAACTGTATTCACAAGTTTGCATCCTGAGTCATCATTGTCTGCGTTTCTCTTAAGATATCGGTTTAATCGACGACGAGACGTTCTAATTCGGTTTTAGATTGTTATTGTAATTGCAACTCAGAATGCTACAGATAGATGATATATTCTTGATTTTGATGATGATTATCGGTCTGTCGGTCTGTTTGTGATATAATCGACGTTTCACTGTAAAGAAATTGAAACCGATGTGTGGAAAATCATAGACAATAAACAATGATCAATCTCGTATTACTATATGTATCGATCTATCGTATACGAAAAATGGAGTTGAATAATTTTTTCCGCTAATTACACGAGCGAAAGAACATGATAGAAAGCGTTAAGATCGAGTGTATAAAAGAACAGTCAGTAGCTTGTAATAGCATACAAAAGATTATAATTTAATACTTAATATTAATGCATGTAAGCATATAGATATAAAAATGTTTATAAATTATTTTTCAACGATGAAATAATGTATTTTTTACAAGAATATTAGTACTTTAACTTTTGTATGCGAGTAAATATATAATTGTATTTGCCATCCTTTTTTTTTTTTTTACATGAATATTCTCACCTGACTAGCGAATATATGGGAGATCGACGTTGTTTGTGTTCCATTGTAAATCTTAAATTATATTTCCCTTGGGAGGTAAAATGACAGAGGAAGAGAATAATCGTTGGTTCTGTGGAAATAGATCAAGGTCCTGTAAATACATTTATTGGCATTATCATTGATTTATATTAAATAAAAACACAACCTATCGATTAACAATCGACTTAATTCTTTGCTCCTTTCGCTCCAAGTATTGTGGTAGTTGTCCAGCATCGCGCATAGTTGCACACATAATTGGTGGTTGTTGATACTTCCTTTAACAATTTTTGTATTCTCCAAGAATACGAGAATGTTCTTTCTTTCTTTCTTTTTTTCTTTTTTTTACACGTGTATACATATACTTAAAATAATCTAGCGTAACACAATTATTCTGGCGATTTGCAAAACGTTTGGACGAATAAGTATATAAAATGTAATTATCCAAACACCGCATCATTAATTAATCTGTTCTTAGAGGGGGAGGAAAAAGACAAGTATTTTCATTTTTTTATTACAAAGACAGAAGTGAAAATGTAATACGTAAAAGGACGTATAGAAGGGATTACGAGGAAATCTTGTTTTCCTGTACAGAAAGCTTTCCCCTTCTGCTTTCGTACTTGCACAACTATTTTTAAAGCGAAAAGCCCTTTTTACGATAGAACCTTCCAAATATACGCATCTTATTTATATATATAATTACGTATATATACTTGGTATTTCAAGTTCAGTAACAAAATCTTGTTCATGGTATTAAACGTCTTCCTGGACATTCTAAATGCGCGTTGCGTTTCAAAGATTTTTAAATAATCTCGCCTACTATGTAGTCACCTATTTAAAAAACCTGAGAAGGCAATCGATTTTCATGGAATTTTCAACCTTCAGTTGACACTAACAAAAGAAGGATCGAAAATATATATATATATATATATTTCTCAATCTAAAATTAAATCGATTCTTTTAACGTTTAATATGTGCTTTATCAAAAATGTCAACGAAAGGTTAAACATATCGAGGCATCCATTAAACTATGACGATTTTTCGTATTAACCTAACGTAATAATATAAATATTTAAAGACAGATGAAAATTTAAGCTTAGTAGTAGCATCTTTCAATTTTCCTGAAAATATTTACGATATCGTTTCTATTCTCAGTTAGCTGTTATTCTCAGCCTCTTTAGGGCTAACTCTAGAGGTGCTGTCGTTTTCAAGTTTCCCAAGAGTTTTGATAATCTAACGCATTTCATTCAATGTGCAATCACGTGTTCCGTGCAATGTTCGAAACTAACGATTATTCGAAAAACCAGATAATTATTAGGTTTTATTAGTTTATGTAATTCGGTTTATTTCTATATTGATTTTATATTATGTCTAAGGCAACGTAATAACTTTCTCCTAATGATATTGATGCATCGTTTCGGGAACGCCCGGAATCAGACATCTACATTTTCTCTGATACCACGATTATTTCAATATCTATCACTTTAATATTCAATAAGTGCAGTGTAATTAAATCAAATGATACGAGGTATCATTATCGATAATGAGCAAAGGTTCGTGTATAAAAAAGGGACCATGAGAAGGAGGAGAATACATATATCTAACAAGTAGAATTCTTATTTGCCAAATACTAATATAAAACATTTTAATTCTATATTTTATACAAATGTAATTCAAATGCTATTTTATATAAAGATACAAATAGAAAATAATCTCTTTCTGAAAAAATATATGTATATAAATTTTATATAACATCATCATTAATGGTAGTGTATGAATGTATATAAATTATTCAAAGGCAGATTAACATTAAATTTTTGTAAAAAATATTTTCCTTTTATGTACAATATTTATTATTATTTGTCAATAATAAATATCAAAGTGTCAATTTCTAAGAGAAATATTTTAAATAAAAATATAAAGACTACGTATAGTTTACAAAATTGTATATATTCAATAGTCATTCCTACACTGTTGTAGCATACTAATTTTTATTATATCGAACGCCGTTCGATTTCTATTATAATTAACAAATATCGTTATCAGCACCTCTAGTGAATTCATCATTAAATAGATAACAGACGCGCAATGCTACAAGGCATATTACGACTTACGATAGAACAATAAATCATTTTAATTGCATTAGTTCGTACTCTACAGACTCATAGAAAATACTAATACGCACCTTTTCGTTAACGAATTACCTAAAGAGAAAAATACGCGGCGAAAGCATTTTCCCTATCGTCTTTGACCCGATTAATGAAACATCGAATAAAGAAAACAAAACATTTCCACCAATATCATTTCGCGATATTCAAAATGAAATATCATTTCTACAATATTCACAGCGAATAGCTGTCACATTGTCCTCTTGATGGAAATCTCCCTTGCGAATTGTATACGTTCGTTCTAGATCAAATATTATCCTGCGTGATTATGCTCTTTACTTACCCAATACCAATAATTGCCTCTCGACAATAATCATCTAGCAATGCTTTCGTTTACGAGTTCGTGTGAAAAGAAAAAGGAGAATATCGTTCTCATGGAAATCTATGAAAAAATTTCCCTCACAGAATCCTCCCTCGAAGGAAATACGATCGTCTCGAAATCATTCGCAAAAAGAACCTGTCGCACGTGATTTGACGCACTTAAAATACTTTGTACAGCGTATTATTGTACATTGTCTTTCGTGGAGCGTACACGGCCGCGTCCCACTAGCGACACAAAAGTCACGAATCATCAACCTCTCTCGACCGAAGGACTCGTGACGACTGGATTCGTTTGTTTTTGTTGAATTTGTTCCAGATGAGTTGGTCTCGTCGTGCAGCGTACGCGCAGCAATCCGTAAGGTAGCCAACCGTTCGTCGAGTGAACCGCTCTATTGTTCTTTCTGCTGTCGACTGCCTCGCGTTGCGCTTGCAACCGATGCAGCATCGCGCCGGCGACAAGCGCGGAAATGACTGCAGAAAGCGCCACGACGATAAACAGCGCGCTGAAACCGGGCATCGGCAGGCAGATACCATAAACTACTTCCTCGCGTATTCTACCTTGAAAGACCGTTACTGCTTCTGCGTGTGTGTCCGGGCTAAAGGCTAGATCGGCTTCGGAGATCACCTCGTACAAACCACTGACGCCGACATCGGCGCTGCGGATTTTCCTATCGGATACCACGACCGATCTCTTTCGTCTGCCATTCGCAGACGAGAGAGGTATCACGGGTATCGCGCTGCTGTCACCCTCGAGATTCCGAGGCCCGTGCGGGAATTGGTCTTGATCACTCTCGTATCGTGTCATCCGTGGAGGATCCTGCAAACGAAGAACCCTAAGTGTCAACGATGTGCCAGTGGAAAACGTATAAGCGTATGAAGAATCTCCTAGACAGAAAAGAAACTTCTCCACACATTTGTTGATTTATTTCTTTTCCCTTCTTTTCTGTTACAAATATATCGAAATGTGAATACACAATACACTTATCCGCATCTCGTTTACATAGGAAAATTAATGCTGATCCCTTTATTATCCAAACTACGGTCTACATTTGTTTTTATCTAAAATACATTGTATGCGTTAACAAAGGAGCAATTTAGTTCCTAACACTTAAATTTCAACACTGAAATTAATAAGAAGAGCTGAAAAAGAGAGTTCACTATCTAGAAAATCTATACGTATTATCCTTGTCTCAT
This sequence comes from Bombus cullumanus, assembly GCA_014737535.1. Lineage (NCBI taxonomy): Eukaryota > Metazoa > Arthropoda > Insecta > Hymenoptera > Apidae > Bombus > Bombus cullumanus. The sequence goes on along the minus strand of JACXIX010000071.1, from coordinate 3,126,381 downwards.
AATCTATTCGGATAAACGTGGTTCTACCGAAGGTTTCCGAAGACAGCATCTTAGAATCTCGTTTATCTAGGAAATATGTAAATAAGAACGAAATATACTTACTACGAATGGTCTTGAAAGATCAGCGTCGTCCAAATGAACTTCCTCGTTTGGTGTCTCGACTACCGGCGCCGGTAGCCGGTTGCTTGTCTGCGCCTGTGCTTTCGGGACTGATTTCTCGACCCCCAAGAAATGACCTCCTATCGAGGTCATCTCATCACCATCTTGAATAATGTCGTCGTAAAGAGAGCCATCACCTTGCTCGGTTCCACCACCTACGTTTTCGTTACTCTTGTCGGCACTGTTGTCCTCGTTGTTGTGAACGGTGGGCGGTACCGTGGTTTGCGGGTATTGCGGTCGTATCTGATCCTTGCGCTCTTGAATGTAGTGGCCAACGGATCCACTGAGCTGACAGTGATCCAAACAGCCGTGACGACAGATCTCAACCTTGACATTGATCGAAACAACTTATTGCTTTGATGTTCATCTTAGTCATCGTTTCATTTTTTTACCTGTCTTTCTAAGTACAAATTTGCATAATGAGTAGCCAAATGATTTAACGTTCATTGCCGTTTACAGAGTAAATTCATTAAGCCGTTCGCAAGCTGTTTAATTGTAAATATTTGCTCTTTACTTTGACGAACACCTCTCCAAGTTAACAGAAGGTGCGCCAAAGCACCTTGGTCGCGAGTAATAATATTTTCAGTTGTCGGTAATCCTGTTTTCGATCGTAAGCTGTGTTATCCGCTGTATATTACCCAACATCGTTTACCTTGCACTTGATGTGCACGCTCAACGCGTCCGGGAACTTGAACGCGTGGAAGAAGGCGTAAGTGATGACCGTCGCCCGATCGTCGGAACCCCGTGCTTTCAAGAATCGGCTGATCATCTTCGGCCTCAGCACGCATCCAAACTCGTCGCTCAGCTGTATCGTGTGTCCACCGCCGTCCGAGGCCACGCACGACTTGACGCGCATGTCGAATTCTCCTGTGTCGAATTAATTACGGAAATAACATTAACGAATACATAGCCGTTTCCAAGTATCACCCGAGGATTATGTAGCTTTCGAAAGCTATTAGAAGCTTCCGAGCGTGAGCCGTGTCCAACAGGAAGAGATTACCGACGTTTCGTCGGTATTACACTTAGCTTCGTCAGCATGTACTGCTACTCGGTGTCCTTCGAATTCTAATGTATAGACCGCAGATTTTTATTTGTGGAAACTTTAAAAGCGCAAAAATACACAAAATGCGTACAACACGAAAAGATATATAAAATATTCAAAGTATAATACTTTTTATAATACTTGGTACGCAAAACAATTTTCTACGGAAGTTATGCTTTTTTCAGTGTATTTTCAAAAGTATGAATTTGCATAAAAATCCGCAGTCTACCGATGAAGCTAGCTGCAACGTCGGCGGAACGTCGACAATTTCTTCCTGTTGGAAGCGGTTCGCGCCTGCAAACCTCTAACAATGTCGAACGCAATAGTCCAGCTTGCGAAAGCATCGACGCTCTTATAGGTTTCGAAAAGTTTCATAAAGTTGGATGGTTCGTTGCCACGTTACCTCGATAATCGTTTATAGCGACGACTAGGGTGAGAGTAGAGCCGAGCGGTACTATTCCGGAAACCGGAGGTGCCCATGGTCCCTTGCCATGTTGAATTTCCATCCAACAATCCACGTTGTCGCCTGCAATACCGATAGAATGGTACACTCACATTTGTGTTTTAGTTTGGAGGCAGTCTGTTGCCCGTTCTCTAGGCACAACGTGTCAGGTGCGATTTATACGTGTTGCATAAAATGAAGTTAAGTGGCGGAGCTGCGGTCCTACCTGTGGTTAACCGCTGCTACACGAGTTACCGTGCGCGATGCGACCATTTGTACCTCGTATAAAACACTTTGCACAGAAGGATCATCGTTTTACCCATTAACTACATACCCGTAGTCTTTCCTATAGTAAACCTTGATCAAGGCAAATCGCTTGTATTTATCGATCGAAGTACAAACGTATTAAAATTTAAGATATTAATCGCGTCAAGGGCTGCTGTGACGAGACTTACTACATCGATGTTGGACGAGTTTTAAGAGATACGAAGATCATTAAGCGATGTCGATGTGGAAAGTGTATATGTTGTTTGCGTGTGTGTAGAATAGCAAATTATACCTCTGAAGTCTAACTGTATTACGTCGAGATCTGCGATAACCATTGGCGGTTTCGAAGCAGTCTTTTCGTAATCGTTGAACCATTCGCATCGCAGTCGTTTGGCCTCGTCCCAGACTTCGAGCAAATCTTTATCGTACTGAACGACAACAGTGTTCTCATAGAACTGTCCATGCATATCCGGCTTGGTACCGCATCTGCGACCAGACGAACAAAATCTAGACTGAATATCAATTTACGAATTTATTAATCGCTGAAACGTCGCAGATAAACTATTTTACTGTTACTGTTTTTCATTGTTAAAATGTGAGAGATGATACTTAACGTCTCTGTTCTTCGCGTCTTTACGCTAAACAACATTCGTCAATAATCCTTAGAAGCCACTGAAATACGCGCGAAACCCCATTAGAATCGATTAATAGCCTGTCCAATAACTTTTCGTTAAACCCAATCGCTTATCCAATTATCCTTTATCGTAGTTTGCGAGCCGGTTCGCGCCAGACGCCTCATAAGTTCCAGTTAAAGTCGTAAGTTAACAATCCTCTATGGAGATCGCGGTAAACCGAGACGGTATAATCGATCTCGAGTATCGGACAACGTTTCCACACGCGTTAAATCATCTAATAGTGTCGAGCTTACCTATATCTTTTCACAGGTAGATACGGTTCGATAGACGAACGTTTGATGTTCTCGCGGTCTTACCTCGCGTAGGCTATCCGAAAGGAGAAGAAAGTCTGGCCAGTGGACGGTGGAACGTAGACGCATCGCGGATCGGCGTGTTGGCCTTTGGACGAGACGATGCCCTCGAAGGGTTGTGAGAACGAGAGATGTACATCCATGTGATCCTTTCCACACATCACTTCGAGAGATTGTATAGCTGGCATTCCCTCTGGCCTTTCTAGCGGCCAAATGTCGCTATTGCTACCAACGCTCTTCAAGCCAACCACCTGTGCATTCAAGGAATACGTTTTTATACTTTGAACACCATGACCTGTCTTCCTTTCTCACTACACTACGCGTGGCTGTCGTGTATACCTTCTACAGATGTTGTTCGACCGAACATGTTTGAACGTATACGTTTTATATTAATAACCATCGCATCAAAATTTATCGCAAATGAAGCGGTCCTTTACGGTTTATGTCTGTATCTGATGGATGTAGATACTTACTTCAATATCAGTAACCTGTCATACACAAATTTATGAAAGGTAGTTACGAATCTACCGATTATGTAGTTTCCAGCTGCTTTTGGTAGACATTTAATTACGTAGGAAATATTAATCATCCATCAAGCCGTACCTCGAGCTGCATTTTCACTCTTAAATTAGTTCAGTGGTATCTTATCTTATCTTATATGGTATGAGATGTGTTAATAGTTGATAATCTTAGAACCTGTTGATTCAGTAGGAGATTCGATAAATTACAGGAGCAAAAAAGGAGATATTTCGCAGATTATGTAGTTAATTGCATTTAAAATTCTATGAAGCGCGCACATAAATTAAGCTTATTAAGCACCTTGTAAAAACGCTAATACGGGGTTACATTTATTATCGCGATTACGTGTATCCTAACACCTTTATATTCCCATTTTTTCTTCTTAAATTGGATACGATAAACATTTAATTACTTAAATGATCGTACAATTACAACTTAACGATCTCTTGCAACGATCGTTACGTTCCAAGTGCTAATATCGTTTATGATAAGCCGAGATGCAACAGTTAAATATATTTTCTATGAAATGTCGATACTCTTATGAAACTTAACGATCGCTGTACGATCCGTAAGCTACGAAGTTAGCTAAGCGATAATCGCCGAGATATACTTTAACAATACAGTAGGCTAGCGTTAAAGAAATTTGTTGGAATAATAGAACGCTAAGAGTTGCGGTATAGCTACCCAGATGCATAACCGTTATGAAATTTTTACAATGTTAGTTATGCTCTGATAACTGATAGAGCAATATCGTAAATGTTAGTTCAGAACGAGACAAAGTCGAATGACAAGTTTATATCGTTCATTGTCATATACGTATTAATTCTTATTCGACTAATTCGTCATTAAAAATTACCAATTTCGTCTAACTATGTTTAACACGCTGCAATCAATTAATTTATTTGATATTCGATTATTTTACATTGTGTCAAATTCAAGCAGACATAATACATATTATAGATACAAGTACTCGTATGATTGTTAAATATTGACACACTGTATTTTATTACGTGTTGTCTCAACGCGTAAAGTTTGTTCTTATAGAGTTTTTACGATATTTTCAAGCAGCACGCAACCTCTCGCCGCTGCTAGAGCCTAGTAAAACTTTCAATAGCTATGTTCGAAGATTCAGATTTCACGATGTGCCATTACACCTCTAATAATATTGTTAAGGATACGGATGTATGCGTCACTCTTAATTTATGAGAATCATTCGAGACATCTTAAGTTGCGGGCAACAGATATTTATCAAGTGCTATACTAGTGACCTATCCTTTATTGCACGTACCTACACATGAAACCTACCTATGCACGTTTCCATACACGAAAGTATGCTCTTGTGAGTCGTGAAGTTATGATTACTTATACACTTACTGTAAACCGTACTTATCATGTAGATCAGTCAGGGATGAACAATGCGAGTATAAGCTGCGTAAGCTGTAGTTTATGATCCATTGAAATGATCGATCGAAATGATTTGCAATCTTTAAAATCTCAGTTACCAATGAGCAAGGAACAAACAGAATGTAAATCTCGCTACAGATATTCCAATGATACACGTTATCCTCGTACATATCCTATACACAATACATGTGGCAATTTGAAAATATCCGCTATACCATAGAATCTGTGTCCATTTCAATTATAGATATATCATCGTCCGAAGACTTTCGCGAGGCTGTACAGCATCGTCGAACATAAGTAGCTTTTCGCGGCTACAATTCCCGAACAAGTCCCTCAATAACGAGGCTTGTTCGACCGTATCTGTAATTTCGCATTTCACGTATCTTTATTTCCAATCGGCAGCGATGATTATACCATTACGTTTACCGTAAATTATTATTGAGCGTCCATCCTCGGTGTTCTCCTACGACCGTAAATGCCACGCAATGAATGAACGGATAAGCAAATAAACGTTCCGTGCATAGAATGTATCGTTCGGCGGACATATTTCGCGATACTTAGAGTAACATTAAGCCCGGCAAAACACTGTAATGTTTCGCCTTACGGTGATCCGCAGTTTTTCACATACAGCGCAAACGTTGCGATTCACGGCGGCGTAATATCCTAGAATCTTGGCATGAAAATCGCAAGCGTGCACAGGTCGTGGGAGATTAGGCGTGTTATGTTCTGAGGATTTCTCTAGAAATCACCGGCTGGCCAGCCCGCATTCTTCGCGTACAGCTTTGGGCGTATTACTTCGAGCGCATAGCCGCCGCCGCGGCGATCGTGTCGCTTGGCTCCAGAGAATCGCAGAAAATCTCAGCGACACGTACGCGCAAGTGAAGATCTTTGAAGGAAGGTGTTCCCGGCGTATATACCGTGCTCGCGCAATGCTGTAACGGGAGAGGCGTCTTTACCGCTGCATTAACGGTCGCCGTTTTTCGCGCAAGTGAAAACAAGTTTCTGTGCTCTTACAATCGCACTGTTAAATGACAACGTTTCATTAGAAATGATTACGCACCTGGTATACACGGACCACGCGCTTGTGTGCACTGCGTGCTCTCGCGAACAACCGAGCGAGCCTCGGTTTTTCTTTCACCATCATTTTGCTTCACCTTGGTTCACGGTCGGTGATCGAGAATCAATCGCCCGATGCAGAGCGCTTTACGATATTCTTCGCGAACGTTGTAGAAAAATGTTGATTATGTGCGAATAATAACGGCTGACAGGAGGTGGGGGGGCGGGAGGGTTCAATGATCCGGATAGAACGGATGTTGAGATAGCTAGACTCTTTAATGTACTTCTTATTGGTAGATTGTGAGAGTAGATAAGAGGAAATTGGGATGGAATTTTAAACTAGCTCATCAATATGAGATGGATCCGAGTCGCGAGTGAGAGCATATTGTCCGTTTCCTCGAAGAACGATACAAGAAGGAAATTTTGTCAGGAAATTAATTCGAAGTAGAAAATTCTTAATTTTACTCGACTCGCGTCTCCTTTCTTTAAAAATTTAGGGATCTCAGGATCTCTGATAAAATGTTCTTTCTGTATATTATTCCCTATTAAGAAATCGTTAAAGCTACTGTGTGATATATATTTTGTTAAATAGTAAAATTGTACTTGATAATAGTGACACGTCCATTCTGGCAAGTAACTCGTCTGTGAACTAAATTTTTGTAGATTTTACAAGATTGATTTGATTGTTGAGTTAGAAAATCGTTAACGCAAGTACGAAAGTCTTTTAAAAATTCGATATACCCTTACGTATCGAAAAGATAAAATCAACGCAGGAGAAATACCTAATGTTCCGCAACATCCACGCTCTTTACTCGGTCATTTATCGAGACAAGGCAATACGTTCGTGCTCTTGAACGTGAAACGAATGGTAAACGATATTTATATTATGCGCTACAGGCGGAAACAATTCGCGGGATATAGGCTTTCAGTTCGTTATAACCGCGAACGTATCAGTATTCTGAGTTACTCGAACGTGAGGCACGCCGGTAGGTGAGTTTCCCATCGCGGCTCTTCTGGCGTTCGAATACTAATGCCCGTCTCCGTGTACTCGATTGTATTCCACGTGACACGCGGAAATAGCTTCCTCTGTATTCGTTTATGTGCTACTCTCTACTTGAAACGAGCAACTATTTCTTCGCGTCACGTTCTTTTGAATAGGCGCCGATAAAGATTTCGGCGATGGATTGTATTTGAAGTTCCTTCTTTAAAAACTCGTGGTCTGTCGCGCCGGGCACAAAAGCAAACGATGAATAGTCACGCTGGTTTTTGCGGTACTTCTTCTAAGAGCAGTTAATCACCGATGGTCAGTATATTTGTATATGCAAAGACTCGTTCAAGAGTTAACAGGGAATGAGACATGGAACCTCAATTCTATTTCGTTCGATATTAGATCGTGTTAGACGCAATTGATGATATAATGTGATATAATTGAACAAAAAAAGTTATATTAGTAAATAATCTTCAACGTGAATTATTAATTATATGTATAAAAAGATGTTTGTATTACTAACTCTCTCGATTGTTTATGCAGTCTCAAATATTTTGCTACAATCCATAGAGTTTACCTCTCGAAGCCACTGAATACAAAAATCTTGATTTCTTCAGAATATTTGATTATTCAACTGGGCTCAAAGACCTTTAACTCAAGTTTCATTCATTCTTCGTTCTGCAAAGTACATATTACTCGAATTGTTCATAATTTATAATTCTTGTAAAATTTTCATTTATAACCGTGGGCGTGATAAAGCCGAATTATTGAACGAAATTAATCCGGTAGAGTTTTGGCGAGGTAAAACAAGACGAAGTGGATGGAAATCACCGATAACTATGTACGAAGTTTCCTGGAATGAATATAGAAATCCGGTAGAACGAGCAACGTGGATACGGAAGGGTATACATTTTGAAGCAGCAAGCACACGAGAGGACGACGCATTTCCTGCGCGAAACCGCAATAAGAGATTTCACTCTGTAGACGCAATAACATCGTGGGGGCAATAGGTTGTGCAGGGGTCCTGAATAACTTTCAGAGGAAGCAGGTGCAAGGGGAAAAGGAGGAAAAGAAGGTCGTAAGATACGGATAACGGTACCTAGAGTAGGCACGAATATCCGCTTGCAAGCTGTCGCGTCTCTTGCTGCGTCATCGCATTGTCATCCAACTGTGACGAATTTTTCATTAGGCATCATTTCGTAACGATCATCACGGATATAAAGTGAACAGTTTTATCCCTCCTCGTCATTTTTCTCTTGATTTCTAATTTTTGAACGGTACCTTTTACTACCTACTATCTTTAGGGCCTGGCTACCGAGAGCCCGTTAGTCTTTAATTAAAGAAGGGATCTATGAGTAACGCGGCGTCGGCAAACGCAGTTCACTGAAATTATAGCCCATTATCAGAATTGGTAGCCGTAGTTCAGTACGTTCTAGAGTTTAATTGGCTTACGAAAGAAATGGCTAGCAGATAAGAGACAACGTGCGAAGAATCGTGTGAATCGTCGGGCGGTGTAATGGGTGTAGGATTATGTACAGGTATTCCAACTATCCGCGTGAGCCACTGTAACTTAATAGTATCCGTAACTCGTTTTTCACGTTCACAGTCTAATAACTTACTCTCCTTGTCTAATGGTTGCATGCAAATTCGCGTATGTATGTAAACTTTCGGTCAATACAATATAGTCAGATCAGATATTACGCACGTTGCAGCTTTCTTACAATGTGCCATAAGTTTCTATCTAATCCTCGAGTCTCGTTGCATTTTATTATATATATATATATATACATATAATTTATAACGACAGTTTAGTATTAATGCTAGAGGTATTTATGCTTTCTAGATATTTAAATAGATCAAGTTTAGAATCGTTTAAAAAATTTTATCATTTCACGCTTTATTCCTTATGATCTGTTTTATTATCGTAACTTCCCGGCTCGAGCGTCAAGACGTGAAACGTATTTGCAGTGTAATTTTCTCTTGACGCTTAAACTTTGATTGTAAATATGCACATTAGATGCTAATCCCCGTTTTGTCTTCATTATTCACTCAGGCAAGCTTAATAATAATCGTTCGTACATTATGCGAGAAAGTAGCATACTTTCAGTCGGATGTTACAGCGTTGCGTGATTATTAATTATGTGAACCATCCGATAGCCTTTGAACCGGAAGTCCGACTACCTCGACCCGATCTCTACATATCCATTTATCAATAGCTCACAAATAATCCATAAACGTGTTGGTTCTATATGGGTTACCGTTAGGTCATATCGAATAATACTTCCCATATGGGCTTATTCGCGCTATTATTCTCTCGCTTAAGCTATGGTAAATCTATTTATTATTGTACCGCGGATTATTATATTTTTATCAATATAACTAAAGAAATGGAATTTGGATAGGAATTTTGCATATTACATAATTAACACCGTCATATTTCCCATGAAAAGATAAAAATCCGTACTCTAGTTACTAACTGTGTATACCTACACGTATTTGCTCAAGCTATAACGAATCTTTACCGCAAGCCATTGTAAATCTACTTGTATGTACAGGGATTAGCAATATTTCTCACCATATAGATCAGCATACGTAGCAACCTCCACACCCCTGGCATCCTGGAGGTCCCAGCCTCTCACGATGAGATACGCTTTTCTGAAAACACGAACGTTTTGTCGTTAGAGCATGTCGTTAATTTATTGTGATCGTATGCAGGCGAGCTGACTCTAAAAGGAATTTGCAGCCGGATCTATTTTAATTTATCCGACCACCATGGTCTAGCGAGCAAATTAACTGAACACCGTCCGTCAGGTCGCGGTTCGAATCCCAAGGAGGTCTCGGCGTAAAATTGATTTGCCGAGAGAAATCATGGTTATGGGGTTTCGAGCGTACGCGTGCTCAATCCGTTCGGTAGAATTAGGATCCGCCACGTTTACGATCAATTTCAGATAAATAAGATTGATTGATTTGGTTATATTGTCTCTTGATAGCCATTTCAATCTGATTTTTTTATCATCGTTGCGTATAAAATCTACCATAATTGGTAGTAAAATGTCCGTCTAACGAATTTTGACATAAGTTGTATTTTTCTTTTTCATTTTAGACGGTTACCATTTACAAACCTATTGCCACGTCCAATGTAGACATTAAAAGAAGCATAGAAGTCAAAGTATGAATGAGACAAATGACTTCCGCGTAACGAGTTTCGTGTATTTTCGTGCTAACACAAAATGGACTAGAACTTCTATTCTTGAGCAATGTTATCCTACACGATAATTGTCGTTCAACTGATATATCGGTTTATCGCGCGAGATCCATTGCGAGGATAATACATAGTTGAACGTTGTCTCTTTCTCGAATGAAAAAAGCGACGCTTAAAAGCATGGAGGAAGTTACAACTGGTAGTTTTGTTTTGTAGTTCGTGCCTGACCTATTTAGAAACGACGCTTTGTTGGCTCGAATGTAGCTGAAACGAAGTCGCTAATGAATCGATAAGCGATACGTTACCGGTTCGGCCAGTTCCTCGTTCCTTTGATCACGTCTCTAATACTGCCTTTGCGTACAGCAAATCCTACGATCAATCAGAGTAGTCAGTATTTTGCTCCGTAATATATTTCGCTCCACGATCCGTATCACCTTCGGGTGAAGCTAAACGAACGAGAGGAAATGATAATTACAGGGAAGACCGATCATCTGTTTCATTTTATTTGCTATGTCATTCGGATGGCTAGCAATAAACAAGTAAAAGAAGCGTATAATTCAACCTTCGGTATCTGGTGCCGATTCATGTTAGACGAGCGAATTGATCGATTTGAGATTTCAATTTCATGCGTGGGAAAATGAAACGCGCAAGTTAAAGCGATATGGGTATCCGGGATTAAAAGGAAAATAAAACGTTCGCGAGATAAAAATAAAATTAACGATCGCGTATCCAGACTGAAACCTGTTCTCCGCAACCATTCATAAAACTCGACGACTGTGGTCCATTTTCGCGGTAAGCCATTTATGAGTAGCTTAAGCCGATGGATTTTCAACGTTGCAATCGGCGGTACACATCAATCATTGACTGTATAATGGACCAACCGTCGATGATTCAGCGATTAGCTTTACGATTGTCACGAGAGTCGATAATAAATTTTTAGCGGACGTTGCGTCACGATTTTGCTCGAAGCAAATCTCAACGGCAAATCGAGTCGGAGCTGATCGGCGGCTTGCCGAGTCTACTGTTTTTTGCCAAATTAAATGCATCGCTTCACCGAGGTTTCAATTGACAGCGACCGCCTTACAACCTCGTTCTCTTAATAACCAAATGATCGTGGCGTTACGACTGTTCCAAGCGATTTATTTTGCTTTCCTTCCAGTCTCAGCTTTCAACGGTCTTTGACCGTTTTCTATTCTTCGACTATCCAATAACGAGCGGTTCGACGCCTTTTTATAGTCTTAAATGTTGTCTCATCGAAGTAGATTGGTAACTGGTAATTTTCAAAGAACCTAATCCTCACAAGGGTACTGTTTTTGTCGAACTCTATGAATCGACCTAACTTTACCTTCTGGAAATACGATCCGAATAGACTGTCTATGGGTTCGACTTCATCAATCCTTTACGCTTCCTTTTTTCTTATTACATATCGATACAATTCATTAGTTATATACATGATACACAAGATTTCTCTTTTATTTTTTCGTTTCCGACGTTACGTAGACCTAATTTCAATACTCGTTTGTTAAATATTTGTGAAGGGGACAAAAATAAATGGACATGTAATGGAGGTAGCTATCAATGAAGTTTCGTCGAATACGGCTTGTTTATACAAAAATGTAAGTATTAATTTCGATTTTTCACTAAATAACTTATAATACTACGAGGATATGTAATGAATAAAACTGAAGTATATAAACTAGTATCAGTTCGATTAAAATTCATTGATACTTGTCCACTTATTGTTCTCGTCGACTGTATTAACATAATCATCGGTGTACACGTCGCGACGTCACGTTGCCAATTGTTAGGCCTGCATCGTAATACACGAAACAAAAGGAAGCAACCAGCTGGCGTATATCGGCGAACAGCTGAGTACGACGCTGTTATGCGGACGACGTTAATTAAAATTGAGTTTACTACTGCGTTGTACGCGTAAGTGGCACGTCACAGATTACGAATAATATAGTCGAACGTCAGCAGCGTTCGTGAGTCGACGTGTGTGGTAGGCAGCGTGTCGACTGGATACTAAGAATGCCGTATCGCTAAGCATGTTTTAATTAACGCAGTGGCAACGCTTACAAACAGAAATGGATCTCATTGCGATCGATTCGAATCTGCATCGGCGCATACCGAACGATTGCCACTGCTAATGCGTTAACAGAGTCACAGTTAATGATTCGTGGCTATTATCGAATAGCTATCGTTTCGTGTTTATTCTGCCGGAACGATCGGCGAAAGCAAACTCGATGAGCGCAAGAATGCCGTAAAATCATGCGAATAGCATTCGAATTAAAGTACAGATAGAAAATTCGTTATGCTCCGTTTTGCCGAATTCCTTTTTAACGTATCGTTTCATTATTCTTTGGCCTCGAGAAGCTTACTACATATGACACGTATTTTTGTAGTTCATGAGAAACGGTACGCCTTTACCGATTAATGTCTATATGAGATAATAGTCCGAAGTGCTTTACCATGCAGGAGAATGGAGATATGAATGAGATTGTAAACACAATTCGAAGAAAATGTTCTTTACCTCATAAATTTTAATGCGGTTGTTACTGCGAACAGGAAATGTTAATTGACTAATTATAGCGAAGACATAAAAGCAGCCTGACCTATATACATACGTATCTTCTTTACCTTAGATTTTTAGCGTTAGTCGGCCGAGAATCGGCCACGGAACTGATTGACATGTACCAATATCCTTTAATTGGCACGCCTATGAACTATCTAATGCACATGAAAGATTACGACGCGACTATCGTCGCCATCACGACGGTCGTTTCTATCGTTCATGTCGTAATCGTTATCGTCAGCGCGGTTATTTACATTTTAACTGCTATTCTTGCGTTTGTCGCGTGTTATAGCTCGCAACAAGGTTCTCCCGTGCTTCTGATTTTGGTACATGGAAAATCAAGCCTTCCGCGTACCATCAATTATTTGCCGTTTAAACCGATCGAGATACCAATCATCTTATGATTGTTCCCGGATACGCAGGGTCATCTCGCTGAAATTCCCATAGCATGCAGGAATTATCGCTCGCGAATCTGTGAAACATTACAAATACCGAACGTAGAATGCACGAAACGTATCTTCCGAGTATCACATACACGTCTATTTATGTGCACGAAGTTTTTAACGAGGATCGTTTGAAAGGTAGGCGAGCTAGACATTCTTGCAATGTCTCAAAGTTGGAATGCTTCGAACGATCGGTTACGTTACGGGCTTGTTCGTATCGCCGCGGCGCCGTAACGGTGTCCCCAACTTACTACTTCTGCGATTCGCCAGATAGATCCCACGTTAATAATTCCCCGTGGCATCCTTTCATGAGATCCCGAGTACGTCCTTTCCCAGACGATTCTCTGTTTCATCGACTCGAGCATCCGCGAATAAAACCGGACGCGAGCTACGAGCACGCGTGCCACGGCATGATGATTTGTCTTCGCGAATAAATCGCAGTACAAATCTCTTGATCGCATTAGTTACGCGAGATCAGCTCCTCCGCTGTTGTACAGCTTGATTTTCCGTTCTGTTAAAATGTCGCAAAATTACCGTTTCATTACTGGCTGAATATTGAAACACGATACCAAAGAATATACTTCGTTTCATGTAATACCTACGTTTATTTCATAGCGTGTATAAATTATTTAAATATATTTCGCGGTTTTCGTGTTATTTAGTGGTTTATTATTCTTTGGTACTTAGAATTTGAATTTAACTCGAGCTAAAATTGACGTTGATTAAATGTACGAATGATTGCCGTTGGAGATAATTTTTACTTGGAAGATATTCGTAATTTTTAATTACAATGACCGAATAAAGGAGGTCTTCAATTTAATTATTCGCTAGTAATAACAGTTCACGGTGCTATAATTATGACGCACTTTTATATTAATTTGTTCATGGATATCGTAAATCTTTCAGCAATTAAAAAATTTTTTTAAATGATACGTATAATTTACCACATTCCTGAGAGTAAGTAATGCAAATCTTCCCAGTACTAAACAGTACTTACTATGTTACCAATGATTTTGCTTAAATCCTCGGAGAACGTTCACGAGAAACAGTGGATAGTGTAAAATAATGTAGAATATTTAATTCTTCAAGTGTAGGATATTAACAAATAGATATTAAAAATAGAAATAATAACAGAAAGTTTAGGTTCGAAATTACATATCCGGTCTCGTGGAGTTCGAGGCATCCCCTCACACTGACGCGATAATTTCTTAGTGTTTCGTGCACCTAAACTATTCGTGGTATGTGGGAGAGACGTATTATTTTATCAGGGAAAGATACATAGATTTGCCATAAGCAACGTACGAGTAGTGGAGCCAGGGCTAAGGTCATTAATTCTAATATCCCTCCGTAATTTGTAAGTGTCACCAAAGCCAACGGTAACTTATTCGAAAACTATCAGGGAGTTGAATCGAGTAAAAACCGAAACAGATACGCGTCTCCTGATCATCAGGCACTAACGACGCGAGACAAACTCGTTCCTTGGCAAAAAGTTTCTTAGATTCGATCATAAGCAACGATTAATTATAATCGCGTACAAATGTAAATATCGTTTCTTAAACGATGCGTCTACCGCGCAAGTGGCAATTACCGTGATGAGAAATGATAGAATTATTCGAAAAAGTCTGTCTTAATGGACGTTTAAATCAAGCGACTTTTAAATGTGTTTCTTGAATCTCGGCGCTCTTGAATAAACGGTACCATTAAAATGGTTCAGTGAAAACAACATTTACACTGTGGCAAATGTACAGCAGGTACTTACGTGAGATAATTATAATATGGATCTGAATACCTCAAATTTGTCGTCATTTAGATATCCATGTGGCTTAACTACACCTTGCTTAGAAGATTTAAAGCGTCGTTTGAAAAGAAGAATATTTAACGATAGCGTGTAAGTTCATGTGCTTATGTTGGTAGTTACATGCGTACGATCTATGTGGCATTATTTTCATATGATACAATTTCAAATTTCGTACTTTACCTACTGTGTATTACATAATATATTGTTTAAACAACTTTAACAATGATTACAAAATCTTCAAATGTATATTCTATTAAATACGTAAAAATATACTGTAAATATCTATCATTTCCTAACAAATACGAAAGACGCACTAACTATTTTTCAATCCTTAAGATATAATAAATTATTCATGTAACGAATCATAAACGTTATTCGCGTTAATTATTCTAAGTAATGTATTATACCGTAACTGTACTGTGATACCATTAATTATCACGATACGTATTATATCACGATATATATCATTTTTATATATATTAAGAACTAAACATTTATTGTACGTAATTACCAAGGAATACCATTTACATTGTAAAACCCTTAAATAGTAAAACAACATTATTGCAAAGGAAAATCCAGTAACAAGTGCAAAAGTACAAATCGCTATAAAATGGATGTTCGAATTTTAACGATTAAATACTATAAATAACGTGATATAACGGCGATACAACGTATTTACCATTAACGATTCCGATCAAACAGTTGGTAATAAGATGTAGTTAAAAATATGATAGATAGGCGATTGATCCCTTCCGGCGGATAGATAAAACGATCTAAAATAATGCTCTGACCAGCGTGACCTTTGGAATACGTGTCTGGCCGCAACTGTTGCCTCGATGCCGGTGTTGAAGAATTTATTGCTCGGTAAATCGAAGAGGATACAAAGAGAAAACGAGACGAGCTCGCAACACGAGCGTAGTATGGAATGGAAGAGATTCGTACGAGCACTAACTGGACGAGTAATCGACTTTACGATCCATTCACCGTGCGGTCGAGATCGGTTATGTTAACATTAACGGTTAATGTGACCCAGTGATGGTTGTTGCGGCACAGAGGACAGCCGGCACAACGATGAGCAATTATCGCATGTGTTATGTTCATCTTGCGTACCGATCGTCTCGAATGAAGGCTGCGTGGTAGCCACGTATTACGTGAGCTACACGCGCCCTGTGCATTCGACCATGTGAATGCACTCGCGGTGTACGCTTATGTAAATGTAGACGTACACACGGTCAGATAAGAGCATCGTGAATGGAAAGCCCGGCAATACGCGTGTCCGAACCAGACGAGTTTCCATCCTATAGAAGACGAAGGTAATTAACGCGCGGACATCGTGTTACGAAGTCACAGCTATCGTGAACCCGTTACCGCCGTTTCAGTCAGGTGTTCTCAAGGAGATCGCGCGTCCTTCTTCTATTAATAGGTGAAAATCAATTTGATCTGTCAAGAGAGAGAGATCGTCGACATATGGACAAGGAAGTAGGTCCTTCATTGTGGCGAATTGAGAATTTACGATTACGACGAGTTGTATCATAGCGATGTAGCCTACATATGTTACATAAAGAATAGAAAGCTTTTGCACATCCGGGATGCGTTAATTTGATAAAGTATAAGAAGATCGTAGAGACTTATGTCGACGGCTACGCTGTCCGCGAGTATACCGATATTCGCGCACAATTTTCCACGGTGCTGTGTTAATTCGCTCGTGCTCTTCTTCATCAATGACGAAGGAAGTATTATACAGAAAAGAGTTAAAGGAAGCCGAAAGGCGCTCGTTGATCTGTCGAGATTCAGGATAGCACGGTCCAACGAATTCTAAGAGCAGCTTGGCGTGTCGGGGCAGCAATCGTTTACCGCAAAACCGACAGCTGTCGCAAATCATCATTATCTTCGTTCAGCCTGGCTACAGAAACCAGGAGCAAGGAAGAAACTAGGTTAACGTTGTGACGCGCCACGCTGCTCCGTTTCCGCGCGAGGTCTGCCTGCATTAATCCGTTTCTGTATGGGCAGCGGTACGGATTTTTTTTTATATCTGCCGTGGTGATTCGGTTAGAAATTAATGAGAGAATCTCCTTGTAGACTGGCATCTGGTAACGAGCGTGAATCATATACGCGTAACGCGTAGATGGACAAGCGTGTAAAGGACCGGCGCACCGCGCCGTTGGAAATAGTTTCAGTGTGCCGGTTGCGAGCGCGGATAGCGTGTCAAATGAACGTAATACCGTGGTAGATAATGGATAATGGCACGAATCTACACCAATACCGGTTTTCATGTAGGAGAGCATGCACGCGTCCGCTCGAATCGTCCGCTGTAAATGATACGCGGCCGCGGTGTACGCGCACGCACGCGCACCGCATAACCCCGCTCCGATTACGTTTTCCACTAGTATTTGCGACGCTTGATGCGTAAAGTATTATAGGCTGCGCAACCATCTAGCCACCATTGCCAGCGCCAGAATGCGATAACGTTCGCGATATATATGGGCTCCATGGGCCGTGGAAATCGACCGATGATCGATATCACCGTTTTCACCGTGCGCGACCGACATGCTGCGCGAAAATCCGAAAGCTGTGAAATCTGTGAGAGCCGTCACCTACGGTTTAGCCGATGCTTTAATGCTGTCAGGAGAGCTCTGCCGCGGACAATCCGATTAGGGGTAATTATGCATCTAGATCGGAAAATATTGAGTATTAGGTGTCCGATTACAAACTTGAAAACGTCGGAGGTTGAAATTAATATAAATTCTATGGGTTATTCTAACGATGGAACAGTGTTGTTAGACCTCATGCAAATTGCTTCTAATTTTCGAAATTTTTTGGACTGCTTAGAGATATAAGGACAGAAACGAAGATTAATCGAACGGCGACAGTAACTTGCTCGGTCATTAACAAAGACAAGTTCGAAAAGAGCTTCGAAATGTTGCAGCTCAACTATCCTGAACTGAAAGAAATTAAACACCTTTTCATTTATCCTGTTGATATAGCATGATACTTGAAATGGGTCACCATAACTGAAGAATGTATCTCATGAAATTCCAAAGTATCAGAAATAAAGAGCAATATAAAAGTGGTAGGAAACGAGGAGGATGATAATTTCGTATTCGCAATTCGCTGAAGAGTGCAATGATAGTTTGGAGATTGCAATTACGCCACAAGTTTCTTGTATTCGAGCGTAACAGCACGTGAGAGGGACAAGCTTGCAAACTCAAGCGACAGACATTAGTATTCGTAATAAAGCAGCGTGTTGCTGTACGCCGAAATTCATGAAACACGAGTCAGAAGTATCGCTTGGCCCGTAACACTGTTCGCGGTACACAACCGGTCGTTATTTCTTGCCATGTGTAGCCGTGTCGACAAATAGACAAAGTTGCGGTATGCTAATATTAATTCCTCGAGAAATTACATTGGCAAACGAATGCAAAGTTATGTCGGGCGTGATCTCAATGCCACCGCCGTGCCGCGTCGCCGCTCCGCGGCCAGGAGGTTGAATGCCCCCGTACAACGTACGGATTAGTGCTTGGTACCAGCGTAATCGTATGCCTGGTGAATATTTCATGAAGCGCGGAAAAAAGAGATGACACCTGTTCGAAAACCGTTAGCGTACTCCTTTTGCCCGCCAACGACGGGACGGCGATGGCAAACGGACGTTCGGCGACTTATTTCGATGCAAATTTTAAAAAGAATGCGCGTCGCGGGTAAGTTTCAGGAAGCAGTTACGCGTGCACCGTGTCTTCGGGCACCCTTAATAAAACCGTAACGTCTGACGAATGGCACGAGATCCTCCGACTAATCGTTTCGCGTAAATTATTAGACAACCGGCAGTCGTCTAATGCGCGTTGCTCAATCGAGTAAGGTAATTACAAATTACCTTAAAATTTTATCGAAAAATAAGTAGACGAAGACGCTAATGAATTTAATGATATACCGAGAATGGAAGTGATTTAGAAACCACATGTTTCTTCGGTTATTATGGCCATTCTTTTTACGTGACTTTTATTACAGGTTTTACACGACTTATTCAAGTCCGGTTACTTTCGCGAACACTGCTTCGAATTACTAGATGGCCTGAGAAGTTCCTGGGATTTTTTTTCCACGCGCGCCACTTTGACATTTGCTGACCAAATGATTCATTACGTTTTATTACTTGTATTCCTTGAACGATTAGAGAAACTTGTCATAGATCAATTAGTATGTAAAATTTGTTATCGACCATCGTCATTCTAGATGCGGAAGAAGCTGTTGGAAAATATCTGCTGCTAACATTGATATTCATGCGTGTTTGGCATTATAAGTTCAAACTTGGAACGAAGACCCTTGGAACGATCCAGGAGATTTATGCGATATTTCAAAGTGATTGTGAGTACGTGATCGTACTCGTCGTGCTCGGGAAAAGTAGTTCAGAGTATTCAAAACGGGGGTTGAGAAACTCGAGCATGAGCCGAGAAAAGTACGTTTCGGTATCGGTAATGGCGATAGATACCGATAAAGATACGAAATGCTAGTTTCAAGGTTTCGCGTTATCGAAGAAAAAATCTGGATCTATTCTACAAAATCGGGAAATGTGTACAAAGTTGAAAATTGGCTGCCCTATTAACTTAATGGGTGACGAAGACCAAGATCAAGACGATGCGAGACTGCAACAGAAATTGTGTTACACAAAAGTATCTCTGGATACAGCACCTTGGATCATCTGTGTGTCTTTTTACAAGAAAAGATAAAAAGTGGCGGAATACATATATAACTAAATACATATATATACTAAAATACTTTAATGCATTTAGTAAGTCCTCAGCAGTCGATAATACTTTATACTTCGAGCTGATTGAAAATGAAAAATATCAAAAGCTTTGATACAGGACACCGATTCCTGTTTTATGATAAAGTCGTGAACGTTTTATAGCCGATCGTTCGTCTGGAATTTTTATGTCGATTCTATTCAATATATTCTTTCGATTAAATCGATTAGTTAAATAACTAATCAGTGTCAAATTTACGGCTTACGACAAAGATACATTGCAGACATTATCAAACGATAATATACTTTGGTATATAATTTCCTTTTACAATCGAATAAACTGTGAAAACAAATTCTGTCTTTGCGGTTCTGAGCGGAGGAAGAGAAAAACGCAGTCTTTCTCTTTCAAATATAAACTCTCAAAATGTTCTATTTTAATACTATGGAAGTCTTCGAAGAATGCTCGTTGCAATTAGGTCCACGATGACATAAAATCGATCGACTCGGAGTATCTTCGAAACGAATGTTCGGCCAGCGTCCAAATGTAAGCAGATGTATAAAGTTCTTTTGCTTATGCGTGTGAGTATATTTGATAGTCGGCCTGTGTATCGAACGAACCTGAATCGGTCTCCCTAGTCGACCTCCTTCCCAGAATCGCATAATAGCTCGGTAGCTGCATCTATATGCAACGCGTTGATACAACGCAAGCTCGTCAAGAGTGCAAAGAATTCGGCTATTCGCGAAACGTGGCACGAATGACACGCTTCGTTAACGCGAAAAGCAACGTTCTGCGACTTGGATTTTCCTAAGATCGATTGTCCCGATTGCGGCAGGATTCCGGAGACGCGTTACATCTTACATCACGTGTTTCCGCACGAGGAAGTCTCCAATTCTCTTACGTTCTCCGAATCATCTTAGACGCAACCGTGGATTCTTTGATCTTTGTATCGGCAACGAGTTTCTTAAGTTTGAGAAAATATAAAAGAACCGTTATCGATATGCATGATTTCTGATCTTAAGTGTATGTCAAAGTATCTTTTGTAACGTTAAAGATCTTTTTGTTCGTTAAGAAGAGTGAAACTGTGACACAAAGAAGATAAGGATCGTAGCAAAGTTAAGCTTCCTAGGATTTGCGAACGTGTATGTGAACGCCATCCGTTTTTCACCGTCCCTCGCACGTGGGAATCTCAACTTTGCGACCAGATAATCTTTATCGCGTGTCGAGACATCGTTGAACTAAAAGGTTCGCGCGATTCTGTCAGCTTACTTTTTCGAGCTGAACGAAAATTTAGATCGTTGGCGTTTCTCATCGATCTTCTAATATTTCGTCGTCGCATTTCTCCGGTTAGAAGGTTGACAGTGTCCTTAACATGGATTAAAGACGCACTAACCGAGTATTCGTTGGACCGCTAACCGGAATGCGCGAGCGCTAACTCTTGAGCGTCTCGAAGCTCCGCGAAGCGGTTGGGTGCTCGACTCCGACGATGAATAAGAGAAAGAGAGGCCGACGTAGAAGAAGGAGAGACACGGATAGCGAGAGAAAAAGAGAGAAGAGAGTGGAACAGAGGCCCGCGGGAATGGAGCCTCCGTGCTCGCGATTGAAGAAGATGGCAAATGAGCGAGACAAAGAGGATACCAGGGAGTAAGAGAGAGAGAGCGAGAGAGAGAGAGAAAGAGAGAGAAAGAGACGGTCTCGAAGTACGTGGAGATTCGAGGCACATTGCGCCCAGACCAGCGGCACGAAAATTTGGTGAGGCCTCCTTGCCTGCGGACCGACCACATTCCCTCCCCACCCGATTTCCTCGTACGAGAACCTTATCCGCCTGGATGTTTCGCCGTGGTCCACTCTATCCGCGTGCGCGTTTATATCGACAGCCGGATCATCGGCCCGGTTTGCATTAACTGTCGCAACCGCGCAGTCCCGCTTGAATGGGAAACCCGTTAAACGAAAACGAACGGCCCATGAAGGAATTCTTTTCCAGAGTTACGAGATCCAACATCTCGAGGATCGTTTCCGTTGACGTTTCGTCTAGTTCACGCAATCTACTTCGGCAGATTCATTGGAAACAGCAACAGGATAATTTTGAATAATTTTGCAATTAATAGGAACCTCCGAGCGCAAATCGGAGGATCAGAGAGTTTTGTTTCGAATTGACGATTGTTCGGCTACGAAGAAGATTAATATTTCTCGTGAATAAGTTTACACGAATGAGGCTCACCTAGCGATCGCGGAGTGCGTGCGGAGTCGCCACGTGTTAGCTGCAGCTTAGCGGCTCCTCGTGCCGCATCCCGGCAGCCGCGTTATCGCCTTATCAAGCCCGCCTTCTGCCCTTGTCGCGTGTTAAGCTTGGCCGTGCGTGTTCTTTGGCACTGGCCCCTCCTCTTGTTACGTTCGCACACTAATCGTTAGATCCTGCGTTTGAACCACCCAACGATCGACGGAGCACCGTTTATCATCGACACCGGTCGTCGTTCGTATTTTCGGTAATTATTCTCCGTGTAAAATTATTCTCGATACGATGAAACGAGATCCGTCACTCAACACAATTCACCGGTACCGCGACTTTTCTGCGTGGCGTTTACATCGATTCAATCGCGACGATCGCGCGACGACAACAGATGATCGCTCTCGAGTGGCATACCGCAAATTGGGGCAAACGATCCGATCGGTAACTGTGATTATTCGCGCGGCTCGTTCAGCGGTCGTTCAATGAAGAGTAACACAAAGAGTCCATGAAATATCGTATTTCTCACGGCAAAGAGTCTGTGAACCGATAGTTCTGTTCCGTACGGTGGTTTTGCGCTAGGGAAAAGATCGCGCGTGATACAGAGACACGACGAGAGAGAACGAAAATCAAACTCCCGTTCGATCGTAGTCGATGCTGCGACTGAGCATCGATAACGGCAGTGTGGTACCGGTAACGGCAACGGCAGCAGCAGCAACGACAAGTAGTGTATCCGCCAAAAGATCCGCGACGTACGTTCGTCAATTTGTCCTCTCCTCCGCTACTACTACCTCCACCTTTCCTCTCTTACTCTTTCTCGCTCTTTTTCTTTCCCCCCCTTTTCTATCCTTCTTTTTCACCCTGCTCTCCCTTTCTCTGTTCCTCCACTTACGAGAGAATACGTAACCACACTGGTTTACGGTTCCGTTCGCGACGAAGATGTTCTGCGGACTGATAACCTGCCGTCTACTTACCTCCGGCAAGCGCCCCTAACGCGCCGAACTCCCTAGCACGACAGGTGCTCCGAAGGAGGAGTGGGAATAAGAGGATGGTCTCGCGGAGGGGACAGGGATAACCTACTCGTAGCGGCGGCAGCAGCAGCGGCGGCGGCGGCGGCGGCGGTGGTAGCTCTTGCCGGCGTATACGCACTGCGAGAGAGAGAATGAGAGGCGATTACGAGGAACGGAGAGAGGGAGGGTTGGGAAAGAGAGGGATGAGAAAGGAGAAAGAGACGGGGAGAGCTGGACGACGACGGCGGCGGCGGCGGCAGGCCGTGCAACCAGCACCGAGCAGACCGAAGAGAAGAGGGCAACGACACCGCATCGCGGGTCGGTGGGCTTCGACACATTTACCGAAAACTACATCGTCACCACCGTCACCGCCACCGATGCCGCCGTTCGGATTCTCCGAATCTCTCGATAATTGATCGATCGATCGACACCTGACCGTCTGTCGTACGATAGATGGAATTTCAACATACCCCTTTAACATACTATTACTTACTAAAGCGCTGTTTCAAGATTTAACGAATCCAACGAAACAACTCATGTTGGTTTATAGGTCGACGATGTTTCGAAAAACCAGTAAAGGTGTCTTACCTTTCAAAGTAGTCTTTCATCGTCCATTCAGAATTAAGAATCTCTCGTGATCCGAGTTCACGCTTTTTCGTTAGGTTTATAGGCTGTCGTAAGTTTCGCACGAGAAGGAACGCTAGAAACCAGGGTGCTGGGATTATCATTATTTAGGGAGACGTCGGGTGGTCATTCTCGATCGTTGGCCTCTTTGGGGCACGGCCATTTCGTAGCCGGGCCGCGTTTTCCATCTCCCACCCTCCTCATCTTTGCCGCTATCGCGCCACCTCATCCTTCTCATCCTCTTCCTCCTTCGCTCTTACCCTTCTCTTCTTTCTCCTGTTCGTCTTCTCCCGTAGTCTTATACGTACATGCTTCGCCCTTTTTCTTCCTTTCGTTCATACCTTTTCTCTTTCTTCGACTAGGGCAGCTCCGGGAACAGTGATATCTCGAGAACGATCTGCGATGTGACCCTTTCCTCGTTGCGTTCCACGCTCGGGAAGTCGCGATGACTATTTGCGAGGATATATCGACTGCGATCCCACATCGTTAATCGAATCGTCATCCTCGACGTTTACAGAACCTATTACTCCTTTCACATTCTACCGTTTGATCGACCATGATTTTCAATCTTCCGCTTTTTTCCATCGCGAATCCACGCCGCGCAGCGCTAGATGGACAGGGTTGCGTCTCAAACTATCATCCGTCATTTTTCTTCCAGTCGTTATCGGTTCGCTTTTTCTCCTTATCAATATTCCTTCTATTCGTCTATTTTCGTTCTTCCAGTTGCGGCTTCTCTCGTTCTTCGCGCTTCGTATTCGTTCGATATCCAAACGACATCCCCCATCGATCATTCTCTCTTTTCCTGATTTCCGTGTAACTCGGCTAACCGTTAATCGTGACACATTCTTCACGATAAAAATTGTCGAACCAAGTAAATATGATAATTAATTCAGACGATTAGTTCGACGCCGATAAATATTCATAGGTTAGTTCCGACCAGGTAGCGTGTGTTACGTGCTTCACCCTTCGTCGGTGATTTTCAGCGCGACTCGCGAGAAACAGCTTTGGAGAGCTACGTCGATGGGCGAGTACGGGCAACGTTCGACGAAAAAAGAAACATTTTCCGTTTTCAAGATCGCGCTAAAAACCCGATGCAGTCTCTAGCGCGCGTTCTGAGAAGGATCGGGGTCGCGGGACGTCGGCACAAGCGTTCATGTACGCGAGAAGATGCGACGCAAGGCGGGGCGAAGTGCGATGGACGATCCGATCCGATCCAAGGCGAGGCCAGGCGAGACAAGACGAGACGAAGATCAACCGAGGCGTCGTCGCCGTGCGCTTAACTCCCCTATAAGGCAGTTCTTCTCTCTTTGCTACCTCTAGTCACCGTTGTCTCCAGGAGTACGATGCCTATGGCGAGGTGTCCCGAACGCGCGCCACGTGATCGCGCATCATCGATTCTCAACGCCTCGAATTTGCTTATTCTCTTATAACTAGATTTGTGCTTTTGACAAAATCTTCCGATAAGTACGAATTTTTTGATAAGACTCGCTTCGATTCCGATCGATATATTCCAATGTGAAACGTATCGAATAAAAATCTAATTCATGGCTCGTTGCATTATTTTATATTTCTGTACCTATTTATATTTTGTTACGTGTATCTACAACCTGAATTTGATTTATCGCAAATAAAATGATACAACGTTTAGCATAAGCACAATCGTTTGAACCCATACGCGAAAGTTATTTATTTCCACGGTTCACAAATTTGTATCATTAACTATCTCCTTCTTCTATCATTTTATGAATGAACGTTCTATATTCGTTTGCTTTTAATAATTGTTTTTTATTCGATTATATTTTATACTTATATAAAACTTATATTTTAGCCCCGTTCTTGTCGTGATATACGCACGTATCGAATATCAATATATGGAAAGAAAGCTGTCTTTTTAAGTATTTTCAAGTAGAAGCGGTATAATAGAGTATAAGTATTGGTAATAGCAATGAAATTTGAATAATTGTGTGATCTTTTCAAGCCCAAGTAAATGTACAATTTAAGCGAAGATTCACATTTCTGAAAACATATTCCATAGGCAAGGCTGATAATTCATGAATTTTTGTTTGAGTGCTAAGAAAGAGCAAAATGTTCCTTTTAAGTAAATATCTCAGGAACGAGGTTTTCCTTGCGGACAGAAAGTAGAAGTTGAATTCAATTGCTTCGAAGACCGTAATCAACTCAAGCAGTATTCCTTACATGTCACGTATGCAGTAAAACTATATACAAAGAGCAATAGAATATTTCGTTATCCGTATAGAATATAAGAAAATAATAGTCACTGGCATAAGTACATAATTTAACAGATATACGTACATACGGGTATGCATTACATGAATTCCCCGTAATAAATTCGTTAATCTTTGATATCCCATCCTCCTGTTTAAATTTCACGAGAAAAGTAGGAGTAACTGAAGAAATGACAAGATTTATACGAATTTCTCAGAGGTGAAATTAATCGACTCCGCTCTTCACAAAATTATCAATTCCGCATTATGTTTGTCATTGTCGCTTTTTGTGTGCATTTTAATTTACGACGTAAATTTCAATGCTTTTCAACGATTTCATAAATACATATTTATTTTGAGTTTTTCTCAGAGACAGAAAGAGTCGTAGCAGATGTATCGTTTTGTTGTCGACTTCTCGGGAAAGTTCTCACGCACGAGGACGGACTCTTTGGCAGCGAGCCGCGATCAAACCTATTCATTGATCCTTGAAACGCGTCAGTAGCCAGAGAGCAGCACAGTTTGGTCGCACGTGGTACGTGAGATGCATTTTCGACTAGTCGTCGTTGCGAAACAGAGCCGCAGACGCCGCTGACCGATAGCTTGTCCCCGTGTACCGATGAATTCTCTTTGGTCGCAATACGCATATTAATGAATTGGCACGAAAGGTGACCGTAGTTGAATCACGGCTAGTCGTTTAGACGGTGTCACGTTGTGTACGCTAATTACTTCTCGGTAACTACTTCCTTGCAAGCTGCCTCGCGTGATTACGCTTGTCCGCTTCAGAGAAACGTCCGGCCCATTAGAATCGTTTTATTCGCTCGAGTCAAGCGAGCCGCAATCGTGTTACTAGTCGATCGACGACAACGCAAACCCATCGAGACGTCTTCAGGTATCTGAAACTCGCGCGGTCAACTAGCAACCGGAATTTCTTTCGTCTTTTTTACATCATGCAAGAAACGTACAGTAACCTATTGTTCGAGCTACACTTCGGCCACGAACATGCTACGGGAAGTCGATGACGTTTCTTGCGCCAACTTGCGTAGAACTCCTCTTTTTAACCTCGCCGCGATCCTCGAACTTTCATCGTTCTTATCTTGATAAACAACGAGAATTTGCAATGTTTTTAGAAGACTTTAGATTCTTTATTTTTACGATGATCGGATAACGTATTCGCGATTCGCCGAGTTTTATTATAACGTTATTAGTACGTTGCACTTTGGTTTGTCGAATAATGCCCCAATACTGCGTGCTCATGCCCAATAACTTATAAACGGTTGATCCATAAATCTTTCGAAAAGGACTAAAATCGCGTACCAAATCCGTTTGTAAAGCACGCGTTGTGTGTCATTAGTTCGTACATTGGAATTCAACGACAGCGGATGATAATGACTTTGTATCCTATGTAGCACGATCATAGGTATTGAATCGAGGGATTTGACTGAGTTTCGCAATTATTCAAGCGTGAAGTAGAATAGATTTCGGCAGACACGAAACCTTTGCAGATCCAACGTTAACCATGGCTCATTCATCTATGCTATAGAAATCATAGGTACGGGCTCTCGAAATTGCCGCTGCAGGCGATTTAACAAAACGTAACTAACAGTGGACAAAAAATTGCGCGGTGTCTGTATCACGCGAACGGAGAATCGATCAAACTGATCGATTCGCGAGGTCGTTTTATGTATGTATAATTCGCGTATAGTTCGTTCAATTTTTCGTAAAAACTGATATACGTTAATCTATTATATCTTCAAACAGCTAGCACTTCGACTAATCTTCGAAATGTATTTCACTACGTATGAAGTATAACACATAACTTGTAATTTCTACATACATTTTCGGATTGGTTTCAAATTTGCTACTGTAATCACGATAATCGTGTCTGATCACAGTGTTAACGAGATTTCAAGAAGCTTCGTATAATGCACATAATATATTCCTAAAAAATTTCTATAGCAAGTGTTCGAGTACTTTCGTGAGCGAGCACTGTACGAGAAGTTAATCTTACGCGAATATCACATTTTCAAGCAAAACCATGGCAACACTGATACTTTACAATTCCATTTTCGATAAATTGGTTTTCTCGCGCAGAAGGATATCGAGTGCAGAAATAGACGAGAGTATAGTCTCGATATCCTGTTTCTCGTAGCTTGAGTTACCAGATACCTTTTGCGCCTCGGGTGACATATAGCTATATAAGTGGTACACAGGTACCACTAAACTTCGGCCAGGATTCAAACCGGCCAGGTTTCTGACCAAGACCTCGCGGTAACTTACGGCTACGTGCTTTCCATGTATAGGCGTGGAGTGTTCGTTTTCAGGTCAAAAGTTTGAAAGTGGTGCACACGTCGCGGATTCAGCTACTAACGCGAACCACGTTGGATGCCGAGTTCACGAGGCATTGGGCCGACGACTCTTGAGACATTCAAACTGCGTTGTACACGGACGTGTCTGCACGCGAGTTGCATTCGAGATAGTCATGCTTCGAGCTAGTTTCTAGGCGGATCAAAACCGTGATATACGTCTCGTCTACGATTTAGCACGGAACTCACTGCTTATTGGCGCGGATCATGCAGTTTTCTAGATGAATGGCGCAAGCAAGAGAGAGAAAGACAGAGAAAAAGAAGGAGGCTGAAAATTACTTTCGCACGATTTCCCCTCGGGTCCAAGGACGATCGATGTCAAGGTCGTACACTCGCGAATCTTGAGCCAAGTGGAAGAAGACACCCATCGGCGCAACGAATAAGGCAATCGCGAGATGCTCACCGGAATAAACTCTCTTCAACTCTGTGTCGTACATGGAGTGATGGGGACATGGCAACGTGCTTTTACGATAATTCAAGAAACACTTTTCAATCCACGCTTACAATCTCTTGATATTCTCACTTTCAGCGATTCTTCTCGTATTCGTTGATCGAGGTACAGATAACGTGTTTGTCAATTAGCAACGTGGTTCTCTTTGTCATTTTACGAGATGCGTATGAATAATTCAATCACGAAGTCAATGTAGACATCTTCAGACAGAGTTAACTTGGTACGCAGCAGTAATTTTCTCACTCATTTGATTCGAAAATTTGTAATCAATTTGTTAGGCAGTAAACTTTAATGCGCGACTGTGAAATATTAGGATAAACGAAGTATTTCGTTTACAAGTTTCCAGATATCTGTGGCTTGTATGACAGTATAAGATCCGGTTTCACAAGTTCGCACGTGGTCGTTTTGCATGAATGTTTCTAGTACATTCTTGAAAAAAAGGACACCTTCATTCTTATATTTAAGTACATATTTCTAAATTTCAATTACGATAGTACAAGCGGATAGAATATCAAATTTCCAATAGAAAACGATGTAAATGTGCGATGTACGTACTTTAAGGATCAGCGATTTTTATTCGGGTCGATTTTATTACTTGACTCCGTTGCGAGTGGACGACTTTATTTAGCACTTTCCATTAGTTAGCAACCATAATCTTTCCCATCGCGCTCATCTAAAATTCCACGATCTCTATGCACCGGTGATCGTAATGCCTCCACCGAAATCAGAAATCAGGAACAACCGGATGTAGAAGTATTTTATACGTGTCGTGCACTTGGCAGGTATGTATGTAGAACGAAGTGGAGTAAATCGGGCGCATTGCCACGAATAATATGACCCTGACTACGCATTAAAATTCGCGTCCATTTTCTGGCTCCCATGCGCGTGTGCTATTCAGTTTCGGCGTTAATAGAGAAATTATGGAGAATTGATGGCAGTTTTTTTGCTTCAACATTTATAAACTGCTATTCCAATTTGCTTATCGAGCCATATAGATGGTAATTTCCTACGATAACTTCGTACGGTAATTTCCCAGCTTGCGTCTAGCATTTCTAATGCGAAGGAATTTAATTTATTCTGACGTGTGAAAGACGTAGCTGGAAGGGATCGAGGTATAAGACTGTATAGAAAAGTAATTGCAAGCGAGCTACGTCTTTAGTGGGATATTAACGCGATTGATGATTCTGAAACGATCTTTTATACATGCGGAATCGCTCTTGACCCACTCTCTCTGGTATGTAATAATGGCTAGTAAATTTATGACTATAACGCGATGCCGGATATTCGGCTTTTCGCCTTCTACATGCTCAATGAGAACTCCGGAAGCAATATTTTCTCGTTCTTAGTTCTGACTCTTCTGTGACATTTGCAGTGGCTACAAAGAGCATTGACACTCTATTTTCCAATGAAGGGGTTTTCTTATGAAATACCTAAGAGGCGTTCAGTGCTACAATAGATACAACGGTGTCTCAATATCTTTTCCAGTCGCTGTATATTATCTACTTCCTTTTTTCATTTTTGTTACAATACCAGTTGTCTATGTAATTCGTTACTATTGTCAACTTGCGGACTTGTACATCGTTTGCACAAATATTTTTCAAAGTTTCTCATTCCATTTCTCCAGTTGCTTCCATATATTTCCATCTATCTCTTACCTGCTGCTATCTTAAGTAGCTACTATCTGGAAGATCATTTGTTGGCGGAAACTACCAATAAACGTGAACGCGTGCCACGATCATGTCGAAGATTAAGAGTCCTTCTTGCAGGCTCTGGCTCAGCATTCTGAATCGGTTAGTCAGTATTCACTATGCACGAGCCGAACGTAGAAAACATTTATTGTCTGCAAATCGTTTCGTTGTAAGGTTGAATTAGCCATTTTAAAGCGGCAGTCTGTTATTGAAGTATGCGAGAATGGGGGACCAAGAAGGAAGAAAAGGATGAATTGACGCTCGCAAACACGTCGTCGTCTGAGTGGTAGCCTATTATTTGTGTAGCTCGCGAGTTAGCTTCGTCCATTACTTCGCATTAACAGAGTGGTCTGTTTCTTCTTCATTTCCTTTGCACTCTTCTTCGTTCTCTCTCTTATGTCGTTTCTCATCTCGCAGACACGTTGCAGGTAGGCTTGTCCCACGATGCAAAAAATGCTTTGTCGAATTCACTCCAGATTCATCATTCTGCTGTGACTCGAACACGCAATTTGGATATTACCGGTTACACTTTAAGCTCTTTTTTCGACGCACGTGTCTTCAAAGTGCGCGGGAACAGCTAATCGCATAAACGCTTATGGTGATTAAGCATGTCGAGCTTATAGCTGTTGTTGTTAACGTACGGTTCAACTTAAATGCTATTTTAAGAGGAACTTTCCAGTCGGCTACATAGTATTAACAATTTCCTTCCGATTTATTTAATTTGCATTTTATTTGTCTAATTACTGACACAATAGTAAAATAGTACTTACAATACTAATAGATAGTTTTATTATAACATACGAGGAATGATTTTCTTTCACTACTACACTTTACCGTTACCTTTATGACAATTATGCAATATGTATTCTTCTACATTTGTCGTCTGAATCATTTAAGTTATTTATTTATTGAATTATGTTTAACAATTGCTGTAATTGTAATTAGCCTTTCGCGGGAAAAGAATTTTACGGAGCACGATGTTTTAGAATCATAAAACCGAGATAAGTTAATTTCGCGTCATTAAAGCAACTGACAAGTTAAAAGCAATAGTACCATTCGATAAGCTAAAATCATAAAAGAATCTCATCCATATTCATTTATCAGTAAACAAGAAACAACCCATTATTTCATAAACGTAGAATCAGTAAATAAAACATCAACACGAGAAAAGGTATTTACACGATGCATGCGTAAATAACGCGAACGATAGTGCGCGAGTGGTTCAATATCTTCTTCGGGCACGTAATAGTCTGTATCGGTTTTACCGGCACAATCGAGACCCGCATAGATTCTATTCCGGTAGGACGGACGGGTAAAAGCTATAAAACATATCGATGCTTAATCCTGTCAGACGCCTCGGGTGTCAGCGTGACAACGCAAATAGCACGCAACCCGGCCAGTATAAACTGGAAAACTATAGCTGCGGCGGATACGTATCCAGGTGAGTTTCAGCACCGTTTCAAAGATTTCTATATCGCCTCGGTGAATTTATTGATGATGGTCACGCGTGATTCGATCCAGCTGGTTAGCACTGTTAGCAGGATATCTCGATTACGGGGAACGAGTTTAGATCCGCGATAGCGGCGAGCTAATTATACGTTGATACGCGCGCGTACACGCATCAGAAAGACCGCTAAGAAGCACGTGCCGGCTGTCTCCGGCGGCTGCAATCTTCCGCGCGGCCGATAGGTATGCCTATTTACCGAGTAGTTGAAATGCGATGGTAATAGCGTGACAGCAAGTGAGACGAATGTTAGGCATGACGTCGCACGTGCGCGTCAGCGCTATCCACTGAACCCGCCGTAGGCGTACCTGGTATCCGCGCCATGGACGTGCCATTAATTAGGTACATCGGGCATCGGGGAGGCCTTTAACGGTATACAGAGAGACACGTCGCCATTAACGCAAACGCCCCGACGATTCGACGCCGATCGCTCGTTAACGGAGAAGGGGCCTAGGAGACTATGCGATCGCGAGAGGTCACGCCTCACGACACGTGGGAAAAAAGACGGCCTCGCTGTCTCGGTAAATATAGGCGCAGCCCGGCGTAGCCGCGGTAAAAATTGCCAGACGGGGCATGTTCCGAATAACAGTAAAAGAGCGGTTTATTTGCATTTCGCTTGTAAATCACCTGGCCGGCTTCTCTTCGCCCAGCGCCAATTCACCATTCCGGGCTTGATTTTGACACTTTCAGATACAGGCACTGTTCCTGTGACCATGTTTCTTGGAAACATATCGTCGCCAGTGTTTCGCTTCGATAGCAAGAATGAAATTAAATATAGATTCGAATTCATTAACAGCAAATGGACGTTTCAGAGATACCTATACCTATACCTATACCTATACCTTCTCTTCTACGAATTTTTTCTCTTTCGTTGAGAATATTGATCACTATGGCCTATCTTTTGATATAATTTTTTTTATTTTTGATTTTTGATACAATTTGTTACTCGAAGAATAAAAATATATATAAAAAGATAGTCGGTAATTTGATACGAATTATTTTTTCGTAACCCCATTATCGTCCTGTATCCATTGTTTGATAAGAATTCAGTAAGCAAATACCAAGGAACACGCAGTCTATCAAGTGTCTTTACGATTGTACACATGGTTGCCGATTCAACTCCACTTCAATCTGAAAGACAGCAATAATTTCTTTGGCCGGTAACCTGGTTGCTACCGTCCAATTCCGAGAATCATGGATCAATCGGATTTCTAACCAATTGGTTTGACGATCGTAAGTCGTGCATGGTATCGTCGCCGGATCTCGACATGAGCTTAGCGTTCTCTTCCTACGGAAAGGGGGACGCGGCAGGGAATGGAAAACGGAATTCCTCGTAAAGACAGCGGTTAAAATTATAACCATTTAACGACTGTGAGAACAGAGCGTAGAACGTCGATGCGTACCGAGAGCACTGAAAGAACGTATCGGGAGATAAAGAGTCGCGGACAGAAGGGGACGAAGATAGACCTCTCTTGTCCGTGGCATTGTGCGTCCGGTGGCTGTCCAGAGCTACGTTTCTTGCTCAAAGTAGCAACACGCAGGAGCCACGCTGCTTCTTGGAGGCCGCTCGGCTCTCCTTGCTGCGCGCGCGCGACGCTCGCACCTGCCAACTAACTAGTCGAACCTGATTAAACTCTGCCCTGTGTGTCGTATGACATGCCCCTGTACTCCCCTTGCCTTAACCATCTCCACCTCCACTTTCTACTTCCCGTTACCCCCTTCTCTCTCAGTACCTTCAGTCATGTCCTCACCTCTTTCCCTGTTCTCCTTGCCTGCATTCGTTCTATGATTAAGGCTCTCCTTCTCTTATTCCCCCGTCTCTATTCCCTTTTCTTACCGTTCCTTCTTCTCTCATTCGTATCTCTCCCGTTCTCTCTCTTTCCGTCACGATCCCCTTTTTTCTCTCTACTTGGTTCGCTTCGATCGATCTCGTACCGTTCGGTAAGACGGGAGAAGAATTACAGGATCACCGATACCATATCTGATCTGCGCGCGATCTCCTCGCCGAGAAATACGTCCGAGTTGGCCAAATGCCTCTTCCCGATTCGTTGCACCGTGAGATGGTTTACTAGAGATTAGGAAGCGCTACCTTTTCCTATGGAATTGCAAAGGACCGCCTTTCAGGGGATCCTGCTTTCTTTGTTACTGCCACTTTTCCATTTGCTCGTCCAAGTCGGATCTCGATCATTCCACATGATCCGTGATGTCGCGACAGACGAAGTTAGGTTTAGCTACTTTCATAACATACCATTCAAATTTCTCTATTTTGGATTCAGTTAACCGGATATGCGATGCCACGAACACGTCTAGTAACGCTTTCGAATCTTTCTTGTATCGAATTTTAGAAAGAAATTTTTATACATTCGAAATGACGCAGAATATATTTTTGTTTGTTCCTGTTAAATTTCGTTTACAGGAGTATTTCTCGGATTTATTCGAAATTATTAATCCCGCTTCGTGCATTCTAAACTTCTAATTGAAAGATAAGATTACTATTGTGATGCTAGAGATAGGATGTAATGGAGTACTTCAGAAATCAGAGAGTCCCTTGGTAAATAGTAAAACGTGATTCATGGATGGGTCAGACATTCGACCAATCCCTCACGTTTGTTTCGACTAATTTGATTAGACGATTAACCGCGCCCGACATTCGGTTCAGTTTGATTAGACTCGACACGACGCACGTCGTAACGAACTCGACGAAGCGGCGCTCGATACAAATGAGAATTACGCAAATTCACCGGTGCAATTTATCGAAACTTCAATAGTAATTTCTAAAGCGTTTGAACGTTAGTTTACAAGTTATATGTACAGTTCGAATTAAAAAAACAATTTTACCGTCTATCAATCTTGTTTTACAAAACTTAAAAAAGGACCACGACAATCAGATTAGTCAGAATTGGAAGTAATTCATTAGTGCAAATACGTAACATATATAAATGTGTGTAATACGTTAGATTTTAAAAGTAGTAGTTAGATTTTAATACTTGTAAAAATTATGTAATTGAAACAAACAATATTGTAATTTAACACATGTATGAGATATGAAACAAAAATTTTCATTTCTGCATCAATGCATGAAAACCTTAGTTTAAATGTAAGTATATATTAACGAATGTGTGATTTAAATCAATCAGAAATATTTCTTTAACATCTCAGTTGTCTAGTCCGAATAGGAAATGAAATTAATTCACTAATACATATGAGAAATGTTTTTAGTTTGCCCTTATGAATATCTATCGCAAATTCGACGGGTGGTGGACTTGTACTCCTTTCTTGTATGACCTCTGCATTGTTTGTGAACTCGCTACTGCAGGTGACATTTTACTTGGAAATAAGAATGAATGAAAAACTTCTCTTCCGGGAGTAGTTATGCTCTTTTGCTTTAACAGTATCGAATGCACGCGACGCGGTCCTCGATGAACCGTGGGACTCGGTCACTGCATAACATTGTCGCTACACGCTACGCGTATACGTACGTAAAAAGGTAATCGTTCAAGAGAAAACATTAACATACATATTCTTAATATATTCAGTTCTACCTTGTACAGAATACATTTGAGCCACACTCTGTGAACCTTCGCAGCGATATGCATATGTAATTTGTATTTACGCAATTACTCCTATTTACGTGTAACTTGAATTGTGAAAAATTCCATTCCTTTGTTCTATGTTTATGGCCTTTTGCTCTTTTTTTCTACTTATACTTAACGTTCCTCCACGAATAGGTAAAACCGTTTTAATTAACGTATAAAGAGGCTTTTACATACCAAATTTGTTACTAAACTTGCTATTAGCTTAGTGAAAGTATTAACAACATAGATTTTAGGTTAATGTATTATTTGTTAACTTACGGAATGTAATGTTAATTAAGAAATTCTTGTATAGTATTCGTAACATAATTCATAATGTAATCATAATGTAAATTCATAATATAATCGTGAATCATTATCGAAAACAAAAGATTTCACGGAACGTGTATTTAGAATCAAATTTTCCTTGCAAGCTACACATTTGGAAAACGTTTTAAAAATGGAAGAAAATAAACGTTTATCGGGGTAGAAAGCGTACCTGTGATGCCATGATCCAGTGAAACGTAATTCGAATCGCTTGAAATTGAATTAACGAAAGTTGACTGAAAGCTGGAACCGGAAGGGAAAACTATGCTGTATCTTATTAGTCGCACTTTACCATAATTAATTAAGGGGCGTTTTTAATTTAATTTCGATTATGTTCACTCCTGCGGAAATTAGTACGAATTATACAAGCAGCGCCGCATGGCATAAAATCGTTGAACTAATGATTTACCCGGGAGAACTTGTTACACATTTCGTGAGATGGCGCGCTGTGGCACTTGTTAAACAACGATAGAAGGTATCTCATTAATAGCACAGACGAGGTACACAGTATATCTGACATGCAATATATTTACATATATATTTATTGTTAGATAATGATGCAAAGCTAAAAATAATTTAAGAATGAAATTATAACAGCTGAACAATATGTAAAATTTATGAACAAAGTTGGCTATCAATAGATATATAATATTATTTCGCGAGTGTGTATTTTCTATTAATTTTTAACTTTAAACTAAATTTTTTTTGAATTGTTATTAATCTATATTTTATAGTAATTTGTAAATTTTCTCGATTTATTCTAAGCAGATATTACATACATATACTATAGATATTACTTTAATTCATTTATTCTCTTAATTATTTATATTATTGTATTTATTAAAGAGGAACATTATATACCCCCTACACTTAATTATAGCAATAATAATAAAAGAAGACTAATGACGAACAAAATGTGATTAATATTAACGGTATCAAACCTTGAAAACTTTTTATAATTATCTGCTTTGAAATTGTTACAGTTTGATGACCACCACGAATATTTCGACATATAGTATTTCAATTTTGCGCGCGACTTTATATGAAAGGGAAGCCATTTCATTCCAGCCAATCAGGAGTCACTTAAGTAAAGTTTTGGCGCGAACTGTCATAGTACCGGTGAAAATCGTGGTATCAACATGCGTCGTTCTTTGACGGGTGTGATTTCAACAATATAGTGTTTTTATTAATATTATATTGTCCTTAATCGAGTATTATCAGGTTCGTTTAACTAATATGTTCTTATTTAGTACTTTGTTAGGTACTGTTAAAGTGAAATTCTATAGTTTTTCCAATTTTCTCTGTTCATTCGTCGTCAATCGGCTGAGTATCAGTGTTACCAATACGTTGTATTACAAATTTTTGCGAGAGGATTTGAATTTAATTCTTATTCCATTTTGACACAATTGATTCAGTTTTATATATTAATCCCAAATTTATGGTTATGATTTGTGCAGATGGACATTAGAGATGCGTATACGAAGACAATTAGTGGTGACAATTCGATGACATTTTATGCAAAACGATTTGGAAACGTTGGATTTACTTTAACGAAGATGGAGGTACATGTACGTATTGTTTTTTGATTCACTTGTAATATAATAGATATCCATTTAATATGTAATATTATTAAATTATACATATGTAAATGTATAGCCTATTAACAATCTACGATATATATTCATTCAATTTTTATTATATTTATTCAAGAAATTTGAATAACCTTCATATTTCAATCATGAATTCTCGGTATTAATATCGCCATTAAACTTGTATGAACAATTTTTATTATTTTTGAGATGGAGTTGTACGATATGCTGCGAAACGTTTTAGTTCAAGGTTACGCGTGTTGTTGTTGTGACCACATCGGATATGTTTAACGAATATTGTTGTTGTCTATTATTACAAAGAGTTTTTTTGAACAAACTATCGATAAAGTAAAGAAGAGAAATATGTAAAATTTTCTTCTTTTTTCTCTCTTCTTTACCCCTTTCTACTAATACAATTTTACTTTCAGAAAATTTTTGTGACCACGCGCAGTCGGTAGAATCAAGAATTCAAGAAGCCAAAAATGTAAGTATTTTTGTAAATTGTACCTTAATTAATTTTACTTCTCGCGAACTTTAATGAATATTAATTAAGAAATAAAATTTATATTAGAATTGGTCATATCTTTAAAATTAAAGTCTAATATTACATGTCTTTTTGCAGATTTTTCACAACTTCCCATTTTCCTGTATGATGTTTGATGGTTCCTCCTTGATGATTGTTTTGGTGATGACTTCTTCTGAATTGCTGCATCATCGATGGCAACGTCTCCGCATCTTATCGTGAGTCGCATGTCTTCATATTTCTCTGGTCATCCAATCATGTCGTAGGACAAAATGTTCGAATCGATACGGATGACTGGTTGTATTACGTAGAATTTTTTTCGAGCATAGTGACCACGAATATTTATTATATTCGTGAATAGTAACATTATTTTTGTGTCTTATTTATAAGTTCAGGACAAGTCTTCCTGCACATCGCGTTTTTTTATGTTAATGACATGAAATTGAGGATTAAAACTTTAATATAATGTTGATCATTAGGATGAGTGATTTATTTTTTTATTTTGTTTTTATAAGATACTTTTTCTACTGCGATTGGGAAGACTTGAGCTTAAATATAAGTTCCAGTGGACAGAACAATTGCCACAGAAGAGGGCAACTACTAATGGCTTTCCATCCTCTGGATCCTCCAGAACATGGAAAGTCATTTTCGGTATTAGTTTGTCACTATGCTTGTTTTTGGTAGTTGTGGTAGTAATCTTTTTGGCCGATGTCGGTCCACCGTCATATTGGCTAGATCGCTGATTGTTATCAGTATCGCGAAATAGTACTCACAGGTTGAGTTACAGTTTGGAAGTAATTTAAATTAAAATTGAATTAGAAAAATGTCAACTTTTGATTAACTTTATAACGTTGCTATTTCTGGCTATCTAGCTTGAAGTAGTTATTGTTGAATTTATTTTATGAATTAATATTTCGATACTTTTTCATCGCCATTGTTTCAATTACTTTTCAAGTTAATATTGCCTTAATAAATGGTCACGTTTTTTTTAGTGGCATTGCGATTATAAAGTGCCTAAATTTTTTCCACCCGCCGCAGCTAAAAAAGATGTACAGAGGTGGTTGTCAGCAACCTTAACACGGCTGCACTGCACTTTCGTAATTAGTGTTGTGTATATTTAAACTCGACCGCATAGATTAGTACTTATTAGAGTTGCGTAAAAGAATTTCCTGCTACAGTTTCGGGAGGTTTCTATTTTGTATTTTTTCATAATAAAATAATTAATATGGCAAACATACACAACACTCTTAGCGGTTTATTCTCTGAATTTTCTATTGTGTATGTGATTACAGTAATTTAGTGTTGCGGAATGCAAAAGATAATCCACTCTCGGTTTATGCCTTGGTGCTTTCCTGGCTATTTATTTCCTTTTTATCAACTCTCGTTATTGATATGGCACTCATTCTAATAAGTCTCTTCAATTTAAATAGAATATAAGTATCACTTAAAATATTTTATAAGATTATGAAGTTTTAAACAACAATAATATTTATTACATCTTAATTTTGTTACTACGTTTGCTCTTCTTCAGCCATAGAATTATTTTATATGTCTTCTAACAATACTGTCGATCCTTTTAGAATCATTCTTACACTAACTACCTTGTAGTTATTACATTCTGAGAAGACGAGTTTCATTTTCTTTCTCGACGTCCTTTGTTTCGCGAGACGCGACATCTTCAGTTTGTTCCACGACATTCGTTGGAAAACACGGCTTCTGTCTGATGACACCCGGAAATTCTTAGTTAATTCTCGTGATTGTAAATCGTTCCTCATGTTAAAGATAAAAGAGATAAGAAAATGTATCGGACGGAATACGTCATACCCTGGGTTCAGATGCGAGCGAGGGAGGAGTACATTCTAAAAGCATCTAGGCAATATCCCGTGGTAAGAGAACTTTCCAAACGAATTCGGAGAGTTTAATAATTAACGTCGAGGGCGGCAGTGCTCGCTGAACGTTCTATTCCGGGGGGCGGGGGGTAGTTCGTTCACGCTGAAACTGAGACAAGCCCGTGAGATACGGAAAAACCATTTCCCCGCCGTATTCGGAAATCTATCACTCGGGATGAAATTTTCTTTCCAACCATTCGATACTGCTGTCTCGGATGACGATGCACCGGCTTATCTTGGATTAAGTATCAAACTGTCGTCTGCTTGTTCATAGGGTGATTTTTAAATGTACGTGTGAATATTCCAGGGATAAATGCAATTAAAAAATATTGAAGGAATTATACAAATATCATAAGTTGTTTGTGCTTGATTCTTTAAATAAGAAAATATTTAACAAAATCATGGAAGTTTTTATGTCTTACAAGTATAAGTGCCGCAATATGTTGTATGTTTCATGATGTATGATTCATCTTATTGTTGTCAGACGAAAAGACACTTCAATTATAAATAAATTGGATAATTTCTTCCTTGTTTGAAAGATAAAAATGCTTGTTGTTCAATCCTCATATACAAAAGTATTAATACGTATTTAATACGCACACCCTGTGCGTGATTCTTTGAAGATTGACTATTGATTTCAGTTGGATCCGTTCGCTCTTCGAAATTCGATCACGTATTTTAACAACAACAAAGAAGACAGCGCAAAATCGGCATATGAGCGTCTTCATAGCGTAGATTTCGATCTTTCCAAGCCACGATGTGATCGTACCAAGCCTAGCCTTTATTGGTTGGAAATCTCAAAGGAAAACCAAGGCCACAAGGTCCCGATGACTACTAATCTGTGGTACGGTCGACCGAACAGAGTTCAAGTCGATTTTCCTGCGACTAAATTTAATCGATCGAACAAAATGCAAGAGTTCTACATTCGCTGTGGTTTTAGTCTAGTTAGCGGCGAGGAAAACGGATCGTTCTGCTAGAGTGAATCTGTTAGGCATGCTTTTTTGAATGATATTTAATAAAGTGATAAAAAATATTGCATTAGAATATTTAGTAACAGAGTTCTTGAATCAAACTCTTTATGTAGTTTAACTGTTTGCTTATATGTCTCTTATAGTTAAGTATGAAAAATTGTTTTATGAAGCTTTTCCATTTAACTGAATAAAGCGGCATACGAGGGAGATTAACTTTTGGTTAAGTACTTAAAAGAAAATAATATGTATGACTGAATTATTTGTTTGTTCATGTTTCAGCCGATTATTACTCTTGACATTCTGTATTAAATCGTATTCACAGTGAAATCCATGCTTGAAAGTAGATTCAGTAATCATTAATCGACTTACATACCTTTTTCAATTCTTTATGAGCGACATATAATAATTTATAAGGACTTTGGACTGGTAATTCTCACATATTCAGCAAAGCACAAATTCAACACGTTTCACGTATTCATCTACTACCGGGGATCAATATTGCGTCGTTCAAATTTAAAATTGCTTGCTTTCCGTGAAGAATGCTTCTACGAGGTTACCATCATTTTTGGCAACGTAAATGTTTAAAATCTGGTTTCCCAGAAAATTTTTTCTTTGACAGACAGGATGAAAATTGGGTAATTCTGCACGACGTATGAAGCCAAATTTGTTATTGGAAAGTGGTGCACGTACGAACAATAAGGATATTAATCTTAAAAAGATCAAAGTGCTAAGAATAAGATTATATACATGCGGTTAATGTTACATGATCTCCATTAACGTTTAATTTATATTGTATTTGGTATATTTTTTTAAATTTCTTTCTCAGGAAAGGATAATGTAATTATCTGTATACATTTATGATTTAAAGAGTAAAATTGCTGCTAAATGTATTTGTAAGAGAATTAAGAGTTGATACTGGGCAAAAATGGGGTAAGAACTTTACGAATAAAATGTGCAAGATGTAAAATTATTCTATAATTGGATAACAGTGTTTTAATAAAATTTATTTTTTAAGAGATTTCGGAAGCTTGAAAGAACTGTACAGAGATAATAGGAAGCAAAGATTAACATATACGTTCATTCATTTCTATCTCTGAAAAAAATTACATTTTAAATTAATAAATTACATCGTATCTTTAGAATGGTTCTGCTTTATTCAGTTTTGGACAGATTCTCTTATTATACTGCAGATTAAACAGTCTTTATATAATTTAAAAAATAATAACGAAGTGCAATTGCTCAATTTTTAATTTCGAAGCATTTTATAATACAAAATACATATATACACATGTAAGATGGTTTCTTCTCCTTCGAGATTTTTGTCGATACGATTATTTATAAAAAATGTAAATTCATAATTTTTTCTATTATTTTTCGTATATGTATGCACGTAGAAAAATAATTCTTTATAAAATTGTAATTTTTTATCTACTGGTCACTTTTACCAGTTATTTCCGATCAGTAATCTAGTAGTATAGGCATTTTCTGTTAATCCTCTGATATTTCCTTTTCTGTTACCATGTATTCGAATGGAGGTACAGATTTCGATAGGAGTCTACGTTGTCGGACAGATCGTTGAAAGAGATGGCGAACATGGAACCGTTGTACGTACGCATATAGAGCTGTTGCTTCTATACCGAACTTAAACTAGTACTAGCTTCGAACTTCCACCGAGTATACCCAGAATTCTATACTTCCTAATTGTAATTACAATTTCCACTTTATAAACTTGTCACAAAAGATTCATTAATTACCACATCTTTCAACGATACTATGCTTAATTAGTTAGCTTAAACAATGCTTTAAACATTAATCTCTAATAAACACTGGAAGGCGAATATTTCCGTCATGTGTAGAAAATTCGAATCAGACGGTCCATGCTGATCGCAATTTCGTTTCGCGAACGTAATTTCCGCTTTGGAGATGGACGGTTCCGGTATTACGAATCAGCCAAAATGTTCGTTACGAGAGTGTAATTTCGATTTTAAGCGCACGGCCCGTTATAAGGAATTGCCTTACGTATTTCTCTAAATGATATCTTCCGCTCTGTTCCGTGAACATTCGCTTTTTCAGGCAGACTTGACAATTTTTCAGGTTCACGGAACCTTGGAACAAAGCGTAGCCGTACATATTAATAAAATCACCGCCGAAATCCGAAGGATCACAAATACAGCGGCCACGAAAGTATTCGAACATCTACCACAGAATTCTTTTATGAATGTGCTCTGTGCATCGTAAGAAATTTTTTAAAAATTTCGTCAGCATTGTAACGAGACTCGACTATTGGGATTATAATAGAAAAATTTAAAATCGACGAATCATTGAAAATACATAGATACAGAAGTTACAGGACGTTTATCGCATACATACATTTAGCGAGTAACTGGTATATATCAGAATATTTTCGCGAGTAGTACATTTCATCTGATCATCGTGATACTTTAAAATCAAAAATTTCTCGCGAACGTTATAAGCAATTTTTGACAGTTCAAAGATATCCTCTGCCTTATGTCTTCGTATATACATATTTCTGTTTTTACTGCCGTGTCCTGGAAAGTTGCTCGATACTGGGATTGCTATTTCCGGATATGAGGATAGAAACACCATGAAAAGAGGTACGTGCACTTATGTAGACACGGTGCAGACATCGGATATATAGCTCCGTATCTCGCTATACCAAGTTGGATTCAAGTTTTATGCAAGGTATCGAGAGATCGCTGAAACTCAAAGGCCGGTATAGAAAGTATCGAAACGAATCGACCAGGCTTTATGTAACATAGAGCACACATACCCTGGCGATTGGATGTGTGCAGTACATTTATGATGAATTTATTGATCGATGGCCACAGATTCTGCTGTTGCTTGTTTCGAATCTCACGTTCTATGTCAAGTATTGTCCTTGTACGACTGTCTTGAATAAAAAGCCCGGGTAATTTATCGACGTCTCTTTTGATGCCTTGTCTACCGTAGGACTACGATATTCTGCATCGCAACACTTAAAGCATCCGAAGTAAGGAACTATAATTCACAGTAGGTGGTATTCTTCGTACATATAGTATGTATGTGAAAATTGAAAGCCAAAATAGAACTATTAATACGAAAACACTTTTGTACTGTAATTGTAGTTCTCTATCGCGTTATTATTCCGTGAAAGTAATTTCAACAAAAACACAACTGC
Organism: Bombus cullumanus; assembly: GCA_014737535.1. Taxonomy (NCBI): domain Eukaryota; kingdom Metazoa; phylum Arthropoda; class Insecta; order Hymenoptera; family Apidae; genus Bombus; species Bombus cullumanus. The sequence goes on along the minus strand of JACXIX010000071.1, from coordinate 3,082,627 downwards.
CGAAACGAAATTCATTTCGCAATTTTGCAATTCTATTTCTGCGAAATTAATATAAAATTGAACTTTTTTTCCAAAAGAAAGTTTTATTCAATCAAATAAAATAGACCGTTGGGGCAAGAATCGCAGACATCGCTGTCTGTATCAAATATATGAAAATACTACATTCAACTTAAAAATAAATATCAACTTTCAAGAATACGTATAATATTTACGCATTTGCCGTTGTGCGTAGAGTCGGTGATTGAATTTTTCTGACATTTTGTTTTATTATTGTTATTCGCAGAATATCGATGTCAATGACACGAATTTAAAGCGGGCGGCGAAAGTTCGCCTGACGGGTAAAACGTTGGCCGCTAATCGAAGAAGATTTTGTGCAAATTTATGCGCATAAACGTGGCCACCGGTATTCATCGTAGCCCGAAAAGACTTCCCTATTGTTTCTAGTTAATCGTCCGAGGTCAGGGACAGGCTAACGCTTATTTTCGATTCTTTGTTTTGGGCTCGTTAATTAAAAGTTTAATTAAAGCCACGTCAATTAATCAGAATTCTGTTTCGGCCCATTCCCGCGTACTTCGTCACGGAAGAGCAGAATAAAAAAGATGGAGAGCAGCTAGCGATAACTGGCAGTTGCCTGTTGGCCTGCTGCTACACGTTCGTTGCTGTTATGTGACCAAACGGGCAATTAAAAAGTCATCTCGGCTAGAAAATTTGTTGTATAATAGCAGTTGAACGAAGTTGGGATGAAGTGAATCTATTACTTGAAAAAGTCACGCTCCGCCGATCTAAATTCATCGGTAATGACCACCGACTGCATGATTTTGCCATGGATGTGCATCTATGCTATGATAGTCAAACAAAATTCTCCATGGTCTTTGATATTTGATCATTTCATTTCACTTTCAATCGAGTTTTTGCTAGTTATGATTTGATTTGTTCATTTTGTACGACGAATTGGTCGAGACTGTTGAGAGCGTGATCCATTAATGTAAAATTATAATTATATTCTGATATTTATGATGATTTATTTACAATGAATGGATTGTATAGATGTTGATTAGACAGAACGATGGTTGTTTAACGTGAACTAGTCACAATAACGCGCTATAATCGATAATTCGGTGGTTCACTCGCAACTCTCGCCACAACGGATTCAACGTTCTCTCTCATGCGGACCACACTTTCTCGACAACACAATGGCTTCTCGGTTCCACACTCTTTGACTTCCCGATTGACACTGACTGACTTGCTGATTGGCACTGACCGCTTTTGCATCCCTTTTGTCTTTTCTTAGACCCACCACGCACGTGTTCCGCAACCGCTCGTGGCCAAGGTCACGTAATCCTTTTCTACGAAACTATACGATCGAAGAACCGACGACACTTTGATGGGCCCGACGCCGCCTCGGTTCTCGCGACATTGTACATGGCTTACCCGATATCTTTTAGGCCTTTTGTCCGCGATACTACATTACTAACTACTTCTATTCGTGAAGTTAGTTTTTCAAAGAGGTTTCAATTATTAAAAGATACTTGAAAATTGAAAAAAATATAATTCCACCATATCATAATACTCCTTAAGGGTCTTAGCTTGCAGAGTTATGACGATTCAATTATCTGATTAATTTAAAGGGACTGAATTCTTATCTTTTTTTCATTTCGATACGATCGAGAAGTGATTAAAACGACTGCGACCTGGAATTATGGGTGAACGTCTCAAGCGAAAACTCAATCAGCAATAATTATGCCAGCGTGTACATAGGGCAATATTAGCAAGTTCACTACCCTTCGTAGCTCCGCAATACGCTTAATCGAATTGCCTTTGGTAACGTAAAGTAACGACGAAGCCGAAAGGGTTATCTAGAGTGCGACCTCATTAATACATTGCTCTCTTAAGAAGTTAGATGTATTCCGAACGCAAATAAATTTCAGCAACTACGAGAGTCCTGAAGAGAAGTTTCTTTGGAATTGTTTTATAGTACCCCATGGACTTCAACGCTTTCTCTTTCTCCCTTCATCTTTTCGTTTCTTCGTTTCTCGTCCTTTCTCTTTTGCTCTTGATCGGAAGGGCATATTCGTCGCGCTCCTCGCTTTACGTTTTTTTTTTTAATCCCTCACTTAAATGTTATTATTTCACTTGCTAAAAATTCAAGTGATCGATCACCGATAGATTGAATTTTATTAGCGGGTGAAAAAAAAAACGGACCGCGTTCAACAGTCGATACTTGATATAAGTCCCTCAATTAATCATTTAACGATTGTTTTGAAATGTGAATATTGAATTTTAACAACTTTGAGTGTTTCTATATGATGCTCAATTAAATTCCCCTGAATATCTTAAACGAAAATAAAACTGGTAAAATATCGTCGCGTATAAATAATATTCCTCTAAATTGTCCATTGCAAAAATTTTGATTATTTCTGTTCGCTGCTATCGCACTGCAAGATAAAACTATATTGTATTCTTTTTTTTGCGAATCGCATATTCGTACGCTGGAATTTACTAGAAGCGCATCCGACATTAACCCCTTAAGGATCAGCATTCCCAAAAGAAATCAGTCGTTGTATGCTTTCCATCTACCCAAGAGATTCGAGCAAAAATGCAAGTTTAAATTAATTTCTAACAATTTTACAAACCGCGCTAAAATACATCGCGTATACGTCAAGTTTCTTTTTAGAGCGTCAAATATGAATGAATAATTAATAAGCATTAAATTTTATATCATATTAAATCATAATTTTCGTTTAGAATTTATATCTTACGCTAATTGGAACGAAGAAAGAGGAACGAAACGTATTTATTTTGATGTGGCAGAATTGCTCGATTTAAATATTGATATAATTATAGAAGTCTATATATTTGATATACGTTAAGACATCGGACGTAAAATTAAAAGAACGAAATAAAAGTATTTCGTGTTAAGTTTCTCTCCGTTTTTATTTTTTTATGTTTCAGTATACTCCGTTTGTCGACATTTCCATTTTATTCTCTTCTAATATTTATTCAAATCTTCTTTATATTGATTTGCGGTTTATGCCTCGTGAAATGCACTTAAGCACTGGCTTTGTTAAGTAACTTCTATATGCGTTCTGTGAACTTCACACGGAAATTGAAAACGACAACTTGAAGCAAATGTATAAAATTTATAACTCGCAAGATATCGTACGTTCCTATCTTTTGATATTGTCAAATAATTTGAAACTATCTGTCAACCGATAATCCGTTTATTGCCAGCGACATTTTGACTCTATACGTATAAAAGTTTCTCTTTTCAGGATGCGCGCGTATATGCATTGTAGATCGCTATAAGCTACTTTTTCGAAAAACATATTTGTTTGTTAACGTTCAATAAATGTGCTCGTAACAACAGTATACAATAAATACCTTTTTTTTCGGATTTCCATCAAATTCGGAAACCTGTGAATTTACTTTGACGTTTAGGACATACGCAAACATTTGAAATTTTCTAATAAATTTGTACGTAAAAATTGCAAAAAAAGGATTTAACCGAAGCTCGCAGTTCGGTCAGAATTTTACTTTCATCGTCCAATAAACGTTCGTCTTATTTTAGCACATTTTCTTTAATGAAATGCATCAAACTATTGTTATGTAATAATCATACATATAAAGAATAAGCTATAACAGGAAGAATTTAAATACTATAACATTTGCGAATAAACGCGTAGCCAAATTCGATTTTCTTAAAAACGATGTCCCCGACGCGGTTCATGATTTTCGACTTATTGTGAGCCATAGAACTTTCATGATCTCACGTGTATCACGAATTTTGAAAATATCATGTTTGGATATGAATGATTCGTAATCCTACTAATTATAAGGGATCTGAGCTTCTATAAATACTCTGCTATCTTATTTGCATAAAAAGTAATCAAACGATAATGTCGTGCCAAACTTTCTTTGTTGTCAAACATTACGTTAGGTCGTAATTACTGTCATGCAAACTGTCATTTCAGTACTTTCTCACGCATTAAATAATGATCGTAAAGTTCCGTGCAGATTAAGCGTTATCTACGAAGTTCGATATCACTTGCCACAGAAACGTGCTGAATTAAACGAAAAAGTGCGGCAAAAGAAATGCGTTAAATCACATAATCGACGCGAGAAAACTTCGTTTCACGAGTACGTATCTCGTTTTTTGACTGTGAAACTTTGTTGGTTGCGGCATTTTTGTGGAATCGAAACTCCTGCTTCTAAAACCTCAGCGTACCAATTTTACTTTGAGCACGCACGCTATCGCAGTCTTATTATGTTTTTTCGTGCAGAGGCATAAATCATTTAGCTCGTTTCCTCTCGTCTAGAAGGTATGTCCGACAAATTTGCAGAATGTATAAATTATTACAATCGGATTGTTCGTCGCGGCGACGTTTTATCGAATCGTTTACTCGCATCTTCGCTCCTTCCTCGGATGGCACCTGTGATTTAACTGGCTCTTAATCGTGTCGCTGATAGCGGACTCCGTATTTGTCAAAGTATCACTTCTCAGCGTTCCCTCAAATGCTTCAAGATGCTTATTTACGATCCCACAAAAGCGACAAACGCGAACAGGGATCGTATATAAATGTTGGTATTGCCTCCGTCGTGACAGTCTTAACGTGCTTCCTCGACATGGCAACGATTAGCGCCGATTCGTCTTGCTGTTTGACCGACTCGACCAAGTCGCAGGTCTGCTCCGTCAAAGAGAAACCAGTCGCTCTTCTGTCCGACTCCGACATCAATAAGATCGTCGAGCGAAAACTTCTCTCGAATAACTTTCGCGTTTTACATTGGAGTTTGGATAACTTAGGGGAGATAAATGGTTTCTTGGGCTTGTACTATACTCTGTCCGTTACGGTGAAAATCGATGACAAATCGAAGCATTTCAAATTCTTTGCGAAGACACCGCCACCAACCACCAGTCCACAGTACGATTTTCTAGTCCGCAGCAATACGTTCAACAAGGAGATCGTTGTCTATAGCGAGATAGTGCCGAAGATGGGCACAGGAAGCGGTCCCAAATGGTTGCCCGATTACTATTTCGGCAAGAATAACGTTATAATAGTTTTGGAGGACGCCAGGCAAAACGGATACGTTAACCTGGACAAATATCTGCCGTTCGACGACGAACACTGTATTATGGTAGCAAAGACGATCTCGGTCTTACACTCGAGATCCTTGATCCTGGACGAGAAGCTTCGCCGTAGTACCGGTCAAACGATTTTTGACCTTTACGGGAAGCATCTGGAGGAGGTGGCTTTCATCGAGAGCGATTCGGCGGCGCAGAAGTATCTCTCCTCGTGCATCAAAGGTGCATGCACTATAGTTGATATGAACGAGAAGCTGAGGGACGATGAGGCGACTCTTATTAAGAACTGGATAACCAAGTGGGTATGGAGGTTACCGGAATTGCTGAAGACGTCAAATAAATACAGAAACGTGATGTGTCACCGGGATCTATGGCCAAATAATATCATGTTCAAGAAAGACTCTAGCGGTAAGTCGATCGGGTGTTACCTGATAGACTTCCAATTCTTGCGATACTCTCCGCCAGCGACCGATTTTGTGATCTGTTTCCTGTTGTCGACCGATCGTGCTACTAGACGACGATGCAACGAGTCGCTTATCGACGTTTACTGTGACACCATGAAGAAAGAATTGGCCTCGGAAGGTCTCGATGTTGAGGATTGCTTACCTCGCGCGCAATTCATTGACAGCTGCAAGGACACTCAAGGCCTGGCATTGGCATATGCGGTCGCTAACATGCAAGTAATGTTGCTAACGCGACAAGCGGTGGAAGAATATTTTATAGGATCTACCGATAAACTGGAGTACGTCATGTACGGTGATCAACGCACCGATCTCGTTAAAAATCAATGCCGCGTTATGAAATCCTATCAGCCGCGTATTACAGAGATAGTAGAAGAAATTAGAGAGTATTTGGCAGCTAATCCAGACAAATGCTAGCGGACGAGAAGGAAAAGCACGGGTCATTGGTTGATTCTTTGGCACGTTGGTCATTTGGTACTTGTATTATCGTCTGTGATAAAACGTGACATTAAAATGAGAGCAGAAAAAAGGTTGTTTCCACGATTCTACGATTTGCCGACGAAATGATCTATTTCGCCTTCTCGTTATCCAACGTTATGGTACAAATATTTTATTCGAAGGGTTTAACGCGGCCACACGCGTAGACTCGTAACTTTGTTACACGGAGAATCGTTAAGAAAGCGAATTTTCTACTCAAAACCATTGTGTGATACGACGCTTTGCCGGCTTAAACGACGTCATCGTTCTCCGTTAGGCGAACTTTGTCGTAAAAGGGAAAAGGGATTACGGGTCGTAATAAACTTTGTAGAAACCCTGCAAGAGGCGGAAAGATAGGAACCTCTAATATTTAAAGTAACTTTTCGCCGTAATCTTAACTCCTTACAGACTCAATACAGCTCATGGCTGCCACGAGCTGTATCGTCTTTTGTATCAGCGAACGTCGAAAAATATGGCATCGTACTAATAAAATAAAGTCGATTTTAATGGATATTTACATTTTTCTATGCACAGTATGTCTAGTTTAAATATACTCTAACTATTAAATGTACGATAATATTCTTCAAATGGAAGTTGCCTGATTTAATAGAAGAAACTTAATAGAACGTTTGAATTCCTTTTTGGATCGTTGTTGATAAAGTCTCGATATCTACGTACTTTTCTTCGATGGAACTATAACGTTTACAAGAAGCATTTCTGCACACCCTTATTCCTTTTTTTGTAATCGTATGAAAGCGCTTCCAAATAATATGAATTTTATTGTTCCTTAACTACTGTATTTTAACCAAAGAAAATGGATATTTCGTATGTTACCTACTATTTTTCATTTTAGTGATTAATTGTTAACACCTAATTAAACCCTACGAGCATTTCAGTATGTTGAAAAATATTTCACTATGGGAGAGGGAATAGTCGCATTCAATTGTTGACAAATTTATCCTTGTGCAATAATCGAGCAGCCGATATTCCTCGTTCGCGAAATGAGGAACACCCAGTTCTATTCAATGGCCCGTAATGTTATGTCAGATTAAAGCAGAAGTTCGTTTTACTGCCGGCAATTCGAAGCAGCCGTAATCGCTTTTATGTCGGGCTAATGACATAACCGTGAAACGTAAATTGCCCTACCTATCAATGACAGGCTTGATACTATTCTATTGTAAATACAATAATGCATGAACGCGTTGTCATTGTTTCCTTTCAACTATCCCTCTATTTTCGCCAACTGCTACATTTGACGTATTCGATTTTTTCCGTCCAATGAAATTGCGTTGGAGTTTGTTATATCTCTTCCTTGGCAGTGAATACACAATAAACAGAAAGATGAATGTGACTGGCCAATTCTGTGGCCTTCGTTGCATTAGTGCAAACACGAAATTGTTTTACGCAAACGAAGTATTCAAATTATAAAATTCCTCCTTTACGTAATGTAACGTGTGTTTCCTGTTGGTCGGAATTTCTGAAAATCCACGCGTTGTATTTATGTTAAAACGCGCTAGAAATCGATACTGTTTAAATACTAACAGTAATTTATCAGTTTGGTCAGTTCAGAGTTTCGCAATTTATGTTGTCGTTTCACGAAAATTAGGTAAAAATTGATTATATCTTTTTTTGCGGAAAGTACAGCATTGTTACAAGTATTGTTTTACGAGTACAAATTACGAGCTTCTGTCAGCATGATTTTATCTGAAATGGATGAAATTGTTGTAACGCTACCGCGTCACAGTACAGAATATAAGGAAATTTCCGATTGAATGTGATATTGTAACAGTGTAATTTCCAATTTGTGCGATAGTGTAATTTAGTATAATTTCCAACAAGAATACTAGTTTGAGCGAGAAGTTTGCTTACTCCTGTTCAAAACAGATGCATTACCAAGCAACAGCAGTTTGGAACCTTATACACGTGGATGTTTATTTCTGTAATGAAATTAAATCTGGTAAATCTAGAAGTACATAGCGAAATTTGTAAAAAGTTAAACATAAATAACTAGTTAAACTTTATTCCATAATATTATTAAATTTGCGTAGCAAAGGAGATACACGTAGATGCATGTAAATAGCTCTTCCATTAATTAATATGTCCATAATTATAAATATACCTGGGACTTTTTTTATACAGTATCTTTATTACACAGTACCCTTCTTGCACGATTTCCTTTTAAGCGGTTTCTTTTTACACGGCTTATTTAACACGTTTTGGTTACAGTTATGCAATGTTTTTAACGCGTTTTGTTTACTGCAAATGTTATTAATCTTGAACGTTCTCCACGAGTTCAAAGGGATCGGAAAACTTGTACGGCTTGTTAGACGGTTATTAAAAGAAAAAACGAAATAGAATGTCATCGTAACTGATACGAAACGATCGAACGAAGAATATTTCGAGCGACGAAAATTTGATTTTTTTCAAGTAATAAGAAAACACAAAAAGGGTCCCAGGTATTATTTGAAATTTATCGTAAAGCACTAATATGTGCAGTATTAACGCTGCATCGCAATAATTCTCAGAAATAGTTGTCGCTATAGTAGAATTATCCTGCGGGTCGTACGATTCCAAGCGATCAGTGCAAAATTACCATTGCATCGAGAGAAACGTTGTGCCAAGCTTGTTAATCACAGAAGCTTACTATTTCTCGTGTGCTCATTATACTTCACAGACCACAAGCTTTCCATTGAACGATGTAGAATTATCATCGATCAGCCGATAGCATTACGATTCCATTATCTGCATCTGTGCCGAACTCGACCTGACTAACCCATGCTCGTTACCAAGAGCCTGCATCTAACCGTAATCCCACGATTATACTACTTTGTGAATATTATCAGTACCTATGGAATAGCTCGTTAGCTATAGAATTTCTAAAAAATTCATTTGAAACATTTCTGAAGATCGTTTTAATCAATTGTAGTTACAGCGAACGATTTTATTCGTTCAACGCAGATTCGTTTCAAGTAGATATGTTATATACGAGATGTGTAAATAAGAACGTTCATCAGAAATAATTCGATGTACGATGTAACTACATTTTGCAAATTTTTGTTTCATTTTTGAGGTACAAAATCACCTAAGCTTATTCGTCTCTTTAGAAGCTACGATAAAGTACGAGAAAACCTTTTTGTTGACAAAGTTTAATAGTTACGAACTACATTAATAGTTTGTTTCTGACTCCTATTTTACTTCTTCTCGATTGTCGTGTTATTGGTTTTTGCGGCAGAAATCGTGTGTACGTTGTATTTCGTCGTTACCGATGTTTAGTAGACGTTGCGGTCTGCGTTTTGAGGGCAGATTTGAAACAGTTTCAAGCGTTAAGGAATATCAACATACGATAATACGATAAGAAAAGTATTTGAAGTAAGCTCAAAAGACCGAAATTCTTTGTTTGGATTGTGTGGAAAAAGTCTGAGTTGCGATCTCGATGTAATGCCTTTGTAATCTTGACGTGAAATTCTATCGACTGTCGGGTATGTTACGGCGGAAAACAAAGAAGCTAATGATATTCGACGGGTCGGCGGTACATCCGTTTGCGAAATGATCGTGAGCTAAACTGGCGCGTTGCGTCGATTGCACGAAATCTCGTGGCTCGTGGAGGCGGTGGCAAAGGGCGCAGGCGTCCGGCGTCTGGCATCCGGTGGCGGCAAGCGGACTCGGATTTTCTCTAGTGTCGCGTCAACTGCCGCTGGAGAGTCGTGTGCGTTACACCCTGTTACCTCTAACCACCCCGTTTCGCGTGGCTCCGTCACGTTTTGTTGTCCGAAAACAAGTCACGTTCGCGGAAACGTCCGATCTCATCGCGAGTTTTGTGTCGTTGCCGTCGCTTCGCGTAGATACGAAGTGTAAATCCCGGCGATCGTGCAATCATTTTGCGGATGTCTTATCGCTTGTCGATGGTTCCCGCGATCATGCAGCGAACATGACAGGGCAACGTGTCGTACGAATCGTTACAACTATCACGACGATCCTTTTCTACGTTTGACTGTTGTTCGTCCTAAACGAGTCGATGTAGTAAAGAATAAAATAGTGTCCGTTTGTGTCCATGGCGAGTGTATCTCTGTTCGTTCTTTGCTGTAATTTTGCTACTTTCTACGAGCATAGAAGGTAATTCAAACGTCGCGATTGAGCGAGTGCGTAAAGGTCTATTCGGTCGAATGTATTCAAGCGACCGTTTCAATCCCCGTTTCGATCGTGTTCAAGATTTACAGTCTCACTGCCGGTTTGTTGGCGATTTGTCGTAGAGTGCCTAGTCAGTGTACTTGAAGGAATTCTGATGAACGGTGTGTGAAGGGAGCAATTCGGGAAAGTGCGTTTAGTATGAATTGGTGCAAAGTGCAGGCTGTCGTGTATTCAGCGGAGACGTCGCCCGGCTGTGAAGGAATGCTTGTATCGGGCGCCGAAGCATGAGGGACGTCGCATCTTTAACGTAATGGTAAGTGCGCTGAATTTTTATTCGCTGGATTCTTCGATTCAAAGCCGGGTTCGTCTAACGATAGTTCGGTTAGACGCAATTCACTGGACCTTGCAACTGGCTGGAAATGCTGAAATCGCACATGGAGCGGGCATAAATCTTTCAGGAAGTGTAGGCATTGCATACCTAGTACGGTGGTAGAGGACTGTTTGTGTTCGTTTTCAGGACCATTTCGCGTGTCATTGTTGTTTCCACGAGACACTTCTGTACGAATAAAAAATTGCAACAAACTTCACATTGCGTGTGCGAGTCCTCGTGAGTTGTTGCGACCGTCCAAATATACACGCTTCGTTGAATTGCATGCGGTTGCGATTTTTACATTTCTTTGCACTGTCGTGCGTAAACCGTGTAAAATATCGCAGTCAAATGGCTTAAAGCAACGTTTGAGCATTGGCTCGCGTGTACCTCTCCTCGTTTTCAGTTTCGTTTTTTTTTTCTTTTTGATACTGGATAGTACTCAATGTCCGAGTTTCGGTTTTGTCTGCATCGTTTCATAGTAAACTCGTCGGCTATAACATCGACTTTCCAGATTAATGTTTCACCGGTATGATGCGGTATTCTTTTATGGGATTTTCCTTTTATCATTGGAAATAAAATCACGAAATAACGGTGATTTTACTTGAAATTGCTTCCAAATACATTTATCTTTCGAAATGACGCGTATGTGTTGCGCAGGGTTACGGTTGGTTTAATTAACCTTTTTAAGAAAAAATCATTTTATTTATAAATGTAATTTCGTCACATTGGTTCATTACGTTGGCATGAAATATAACTTCGTTTTAAATTTCATTATTTGAGCAGTGTCTTTATATTTTTTGTTTAAATTTGAAAAATGATAGTATAATAAACATCTCGGTTGAACGAAACGATATTACTTGTTACGTAGAACTGTAAATTATACTGATGTTAGTTAAAATATGAAATCGTCACAAAGGTACGTAACTTTTTTTTTTCAAGAACTCTCCGTGTTACGAAGCATTAAACGTAGTAATGGCATGCAAATGATCGTTAATAAAGAGTAGCGTAAATTACGACTTGTTTTCATTATTACATTGTTCTTCGACATTACCACCAGTAAATTGATTTAAGGTATTTTAACATTTATGTATAAATAATGGGATTTCATTATACACAGCAAATTCATTTAAGGCAACAAATTCAAAGATGCAGTTATTTAACGTTACAATTTATAGCCTTTAACCCATTGATGTACGATTTAATTCACATTATCTCGTCATTTGTATACTTTGTATACAACGATATTACCACTATTTTTGTACATCGTAGGTATTACGACGACGAGTCAGACTCGTGATATGAATTCAAGGTGTTAAATAATACAAATAGACAAAGTTTCGTATAACGGAAGGTTTATAATATATTTCGAATGCATTAAAATAATACTTCTAATTCAAACATGTATCGTCGGAAACGGCATAAAAGAATATGTAAAAATGTTGCATTCGCGTGTAACGGGAAATATAGTATTGTTATAACTTTCAAAGTAGAAACAAAAACAGAAACATTTTAATATTACCTGGCACAATATCGAAGTATTCGTTATTAAAATTCGATCAATTTATGGGATTATATAGTACGCGAATATCTCGTGCGCCCAAGGCAAAAAATAGCATACGAACAGTTTTTCCCCCGATTTACTTTAGCATCTAGTTTATGTTCGGTTTAAAGTTGTTGCGAATGCGTCGAGTTTTTCTATCGAAAGCGTTGGCTCGTTGTTTCTGTGAAAGTATAGAAGAGAAAAGGAGACAATCAGCCATTAACGGCATGTGTCGAGGTGCGCAATTTACATACATACCTGAGTATATGTTTGCCCCAGGTCAGACACAATGGCACCCACGATTTTACTCTATATGTGTATTATCCCACTTTGCGTCATGCACATCGATAACCTGACACCTGAACAATCTGGATCGATCGTATCAACTGTTTAATTTAATTGCTTTATACTAACTGCATAATGGAAGAACGATGCTCTGAGCATTGACCGAGGACTGGTTTGGCTGGTTCAGCAATTAGCTTAAATATCGCTTACATTGACATTAATCGACGTATCTCGCTGATGCGAAATCAATTGTACACATTAGCCATTTTAAATGAACCAAGCTTGTCGCTCGTTTCCATACCTTCTTTCTTTTTTTCTGTGTAATTTAATATACCTGCATAGTTATTACGTAAACTGAAAAAAAAACATTTTTTTATTCTCTCTCTATGTATATATGGATATGTATAGAAAATTAGCATACGCATAATGGATATAATTAGCAATATGCAGCCAGATCTTAGTGTTCGAATGTTCTTATTATTCCATTATTTGCTTTTGTACAAGGGAATTTAATTTAACTGCTTCAAAGGAATTCTATCTATTACATACATACATACACATATATCTTTTTCATTTAATTAGTCTCTGTTTTACTTTGCGCCTGAATTTATTCCATTGCCTTTGTGTAATTACTATCATTGCGTTGCACATTTTTCTTATAAATCCTGCGAAATAAATTGATCTAATAAGTTATTATGCAGCAAATTTTACACGGAGCGAAAATTTCAACTACACTCTATCAGCCAGAGCATCGAGAGTAGATTAGGATACGTGGTATATAGAAATTTGCCTGCATGTGGCAAAAGTCTGCACGTAAGATGACTTTAAAGTGGTCCCAATGTTTACTTCGTCGCACGGCAAGAGGCAAGGTCTCATACGAGGCAATTTAGTTATCAGAATGCGTACTTACAATCAATAGCACGTACAGCTTTGAAGCGTAGGCGGCTGAGTATATGCACATGTGTGAAATTACAACACTACATTGTCCAAAGCACAGTAAACTGTGAATCGCGTTTCATGTGACACTAAAGATTCATAAAAGTTCTCGACTTTAGTGACATATCCAGTTTTATATTCTCAAACAGACGCTCGATAGACGTGTGTTCTCGCGATTTTTTTTTCTACACGATCGGGTATTTTTTGTGTAGGAGAAACATTAAGCTGAAAGTGCAGTTCAGTTCCCTCGTCAACCATAATCAGCACAGATGGCTTCGTGACCCTCCCTCCTTTATGGGGTTGTAGTTTTCTTACAGATGTCCAATCGCACTCGATACAACGGCGATAAAACTGGTCACATCTAATATACTTACATTCAAACGTGTCAAATCGATGATTAATTCTGTCACGGTCCTCGAATTTCTATATTTCAGTCTTACTCTCATGTTAGCAAACGAAAAATATTTTGAACTTTTCGAAGTGTTCGACGTAAAATTGTCTGTCAAATGGAATTTTTTGATACTTTGTTCAGACCTGGAATATCTTTTAACGTTAGAAAAATACAGTTGGATCGTAAATAACAGGCAGAATGCAGCAGGGTTAATTACATCTCGGTGGAGAACTAATTAAAAAGTTGTTCAATTTTTCACCGTTTCGGATGTTCGTTTTGTCATTTGAAAATTAATCTTCGTCTCAATCTTTCGGTTCATGCATAAAAAGTGTTTTCGCGAGAATGTCGAGTAACAGGAGAAGAAGCGGAAGAAAAGGGAGGACGGTGTTGCATCTGGTTCGACTTTCAATTGAAAAGTTTCGCGGTTTCGCGACAAAAGGCCGTCGTTCCGTCGTTTACCCAAGGGTCCAGGGATATTTTTCACGGGCAATGATTTATTCGGTAACCGGCAGGCCACCCCTACGTGATATCGGAGTGTGCGCGGCATGACGCGCGCGCGAGTTGCCGCACACGTGACGAGAATCGCCATTCACGCGCTTGTCGAAGTACATTTACAAGCGTTGCACTCGTTGCAGAAAGTTCTTGAATTGTTGTCCCCGTTCACGCCTTGGAAATTGATTTTCCGTGTTCGTCCCACGTCATCTGCCATTTTTGCGCGCGTTTCATTGCCACTTTGAACCGATATTCTTCATTAAATGCAAATATATCGACGAAACTGTGAATGGAAAAACGTGATGTCTGCCTGTGACGGCGACTAATTAATAAAGTTGTGTTAACGAGACGTTGTACGAGCGTTTTCTGTTGCAATGAGTTTTTACTGGTTAAAATTAAATTTGAATTGGTAAAGCGTTACACGTATTAACACGTTGACTGCCACGGTGATCATCGATGACCGCGGTGTTTTTACTACATTTTTTAGGATGATTAAAACAAGATATATTTCATGGACTAAAAATTTGTCAACGATGCGAATGATTTAAATGACATTGTCAGAGAAAAATACGCGCGAATACGATATAGCATTTTGCAAATATTAAATGTTATGGTGTTGTATATTTCAATCTATCGCGGCTATATAAAATTCACGCAACAGTCAACGTGTTGAACGTTACAGAGTCGAGTTACGCTTTAACAGTGACGCCACAGAGTGCTATTAATCAACTTTATTTATTATTTAACGACGTGAACGTAATACTGCTTCGATGTACGCGTGAAATATGTATGATTACAGACATGTTTCGGTGGTGTCGTGCAAACATTGTCGCGTAGTTCCATACCATTCCATTTTGTAGGGGCACCACTTGTCGTTTCAGGAATGGAGAGATCCTGCGGGAGAACTTATTCTGCAATGTAAATATATTCGGTTGTTTATACAGGCGCATGGCTAAACGCGTAGAAAGTGTTTAGCAATTTTAGCTGGTTGTCAAGTAAAGCTGTGTCAATTTACTTTGATATCTCATATGCACCGGTACACCGCGTGATGTGCTCAATACACACGTTGCAGCCCCTCGTGTGCACGCGGCGTTCGAGATAAATGGGGTTTGTAAACTAATAGCGTCAAAGCGCGTTTTTGGTATTTAAATTGCGTTAACCGGTTAGCAGTCGAACCCGTGAGATATTAGTTTAATCATTCTCGCTCGTTCCAATATTTTAATTAGAGCGAATACGGATATCGGCGATTTAATTCGCCTGGAAATTGCCCAACTTTGTCCCCGATATTACGCCAATGTAAATTAACGAATGCTGGTCGTTCGCGAATTTTTTCTATTTTATCTTATTAGTTTTATCATTTGTTCGAGACGAAGCGAAAGATAGAGAATAGTTGAATTTTAAAGTAATTTCTTGGTCGCAGCTTTCTTTCTACTTGGCGTCTATAAGGATATCCTTCGTCTGTAAATATTAGTGTAACTTGATAAATTCAATTATCAATACAACTTGCAAAAGCGAATAGATAATAAATTCTATAATTCGTGAATTATAAAAATATCCAATATTTGTGAATTATGAAATAAGATAACTAGTACACATTGTTGCGCATTCGTATATCTTCCTTTTATCATCGATTGATTTATATAATCTTGGTTGAGAAATTCAAATAAATTGACAGAAAATATCTTTTCAAAGATAAGTGAATTCGACGTTTCTGTGAAAGCGTCACATTCTCTTTTACGGTTAAATTCGTCTGCATATTAGCATCCAAAAATATGCAAATCAAATACGCGTGTCAACGTGTCGTGCAAATCGGTTCGATATGCATGCTTGAAACGTTTGCAGCGACGTGCGTTTACGATGACCGCACGTGTTGCAGCATACAAGTACGAATGGTAGAGGTATACGTTTTCTTAGCAATTGGAACGGTTCGTATGGCAGAGAAGAAGTCATAAACCTCGGTCTGTGTGTAGTACGCTTGGCTTCGATCGCCCGATAAATAATGCTGCCACTGAAACGTAAATTTTGGTTCACGTTAAGTTATAGAGGCGCAACGAGTGCATCGTTTGAAGTTAAAAGTCAGCCGGCAACTGTTCGCTGCGAAGTCATGAAATATTGCAAACGAAAGAATCGACGGTGTTTGGTCGAACCGAATCATCGATTATTGTTGCTTTATAACGCTTTGTTAATTCATGACAAGTAAGGCAAAGGGAATTAGGTCTTAAAATAAATGTGATTGCTTCAAATTGCTTAATAATTTAGGAAATGATTAATTTCTTTTATAAAGACGATTAGCGTTTCAAAAAAAGGTAAACGTCTTCTTTCTGTTCAATGATACGTGAAATTCTTAAAGCATAATTTTAAAAGAAAAACTCATTACGCGTTCAGAAGAAGTTAAGAACGAGACGAGAGTTGAATTATTATGCGTCAGTGTGCGAGATATTTTATTTTGAGTTTCACAAGTATACATTCCGTACAGGCGAGTGTCCGAAGTTCCGTTGTTTGGTGCTATCGTCAAGGGATTCGATCCTTTGAGAGTGTACTCGAACTGTCGTACATGCGGAGATCGGTCGCGCAATTAGCTTCATAATGGTGTGTGTGTGAGAGTATCGGGAAACTCCGAAAACCACCCTTATGCTTTATACATCGACCCTTCTATCCAAGCGGCAAATTAGCCTTATAACGTCGCAATTTGGAAATATTACTTTTAATGTTGGATTATCTTTATAACGCGTTAGCAAGTTTTATTGTTCATTAAGAACAAACATTACGATGATGGTAAATCATTGGAATAAAGTTTACCGCGTTGTAGGAAATATCGACAACACCAACATTCTCGACAATGCTACATAAAACAGAAAAATGAATTGTCCATAAATTATTCGTGGTTTGTGTTGATACGATGTTGCGAAACTTTTTATTTGCAGCACAATTTTTGAAGATGATGATGTCACAACCGTGCTATCAACCACAATGAAACTCTGTTGTATATTCTTTTTGAAAGAAAACACGTCTTTCCAGCAAGATACAGAAATGGCCGTGGTTACGAGGTAACCAACTTGTAGAAAAAATTTCCATTAAAAACTCTTCTGTCTGATTACACGGTTCGTAGACAGAACTTTTATCTTGGAAAAATAGCTCACTACAAAGCAAACCTAAATGTTCTCTCGCGTTTAAAATCCGTACTCCGCAAGAATCGATGTTTTTCCGTAAGAATTTTTAACAGAAATATTTAACATTTTCGACGTTTTCTCCAAGCTATTGCGAAACTCGGGACCTAGACTTTCATTTAAATCGAATTATTTTCCGCGACGAGGAAGGTGGACAATAAAACAAGCTACCTGAATTCAACTGGAAGTCTATTTAACTAAATCGCAGCGAGAAATGGCGGAAAATAAAAATAAAATTATCTCTTTAAGCTATCTCGATTCGTGGCATCGTTAGAGAAGTTCGGCGAAGATTCCATGATTGCTTAGGCATTATAACTTGCTAATAGTCGACTGTGCAAGGTGTTATTATGGAAACGACTATTTGCAAATTGCCAACTGGTAGAAACGAACAGTGCGTTAAGGAAAAGAAAATGAAGACGAAAGCGCGATCGTTCGTCCATCTGGTGCAAGAAAAAAGAAAAAAAAAACCATTTCGCCGTCTCGACAGCTGCGATATTTACGGCCAGTGAATGGAACGAACGTACAGGATTCGAATCTATTGATTGGTGTCCGTAACTTTTTCAGCTGTTTCATGTTTCACGTAAAATGAACTGGTAACTTTAGGCGATCCGTATTTAGAGAGGTTTTTAGGTATGTAATAGATCAAGTATTCGGCGGACTTTGCGCGCGTATACGAACGAGTTGTACAGCTGCGAGAAGTCAGCGAAATTACTCGTGGACATGCACGTACCGATGGCATAACTCATGATTGTTCTTATCGTCTTACTAACAACGCGATAAACGCACGTACACTTGTGTACGTTTCGATCTCGTCTTTTACTCGTTTCCGTCTCGATAAGCTTAATAAACGGTACGTTTCACGAGCTCTAACATTATCGGCTATCCAATAGTCACTTTTGATACCTTTCGAACCAAGTCACGACAGACGGACACTTGTATCTCCTGTTTCTTCCTAACATCCTTTTGATATTGTCTGTTTGTAAATATGGACCGAAAGAAGCGTTAAAGAGAATTCAGTTGTGAACGAAATTAAAGCGCGCGTGTTTGTTTATCAACAAAGTGTACGGCTTTATGTTGTTTCTTTGTGGTGAAAGGAGCTTGCGGATCTGCCGCTGCTGCGAGCAAGTCCGGGAGGGAAATTACCGGGGGAGAGCGAGGCGTTTTGTTTCACGAGGCGTGAAATATCAGATATTGATTGGAAATTCGCGGATAAATACACGACAAGTTTCGTCGTTCATCGAAAATATGAATTACCAACGGTTCCTAACTATCTTTTACCTGTTTCACTGAAAATTTAATGGAATAGTAAAAGATTTCCAAGAAACGTGCCTTTCTAACGATGCAAAATATTTCCAAAATGTTTCACTCCAACCAATCTTTTGTCGATTTTTCCATCAAGGTTTCCATCGCTTTCGTTTCCCATCTAGCGTAGAAAATCTCCAATCAGCATGCTTTTATGGTATCATGGACGCCCTTTCATGCGCCCTTAGCGCATGGCTTAATAGGGATAGGGAAAGAATAGACGATATCTGAACGAGTTTGACGCTTTTGATGATATTTAAAACTTAGAATGTTACTCTACGTGAAATTTCTCGACCTTATGGATTATCATCTCTTGACTTCATAAAAACGCTATCGAGGACTATGGACGTAGAAATTCTATCGTCCGCAATACTAATATCCTAAATGAAAAATAATCTCTTGTTATCAAAAATAAGTCACGTACCATGCGGCAAGAAAGCGATGACAAACGAATGGTAAACGTCCAAACTATTAAGACTTGTAATTGTTACGATGAATAATTATGCATTCCTTGTTTTAAAACGCGCTGTACAATCTACGTATGACAACTCTTTTTTTAATGTCGCGACGCGTTTGTGTTGCGGCACATCGTCATTTTATTTCGCAGTAAAAGGGTTTCAATGTAATTGCGAGTGCTTTTTCCTTTATTCTTCGAGATGGACAGATTTTACAAAAATAAGAAAAGTTGTTACGAAATTTCGAGAACTATGAATTCTGATCTGCATTTTTTTCAATTTGGAGAAGGCTCCGCAAAATTTACGTTCACGCACCCATAGTTCGAGCGCGATCTTCAATCTTGTTTACCCGATGACATACCTCTATTTGTTAAATTAACAATTATTATCGTCGGTTTCCCAACTACGATCGATGGTTTGGACAAAAGCTGTTTCATGGTTGTAGGTCGTAATGTAGAAGAGAATCGTGGTCGCAACTACTGCATGGTTAATATGAAATAACCTCGTGCATTACACGCGTTACATTTATGCTCTTGTAGACCGCCAGTATAACTCAAATATCATACACATGTTCGGCTAAGCAATAAATAATTGTACCAAATAAACCGTGATTTAACCGTGACCTATTCAAGAGTATACACGCAAGATCAAAATTAATTTCGATACTACGTTCGCGGTATTCCAGTAACTAAATACTTATATCGTAATTTCGGAAATATGATAGTTTATACCTTGGCGCTATAGCTATATCTATTCTTAGAGGGTTAAAACTGCTGGCCATTTTAGATGCTCCTCGATATGTTCTTTCGTACGATCCGGTCTCAATTTCACTTGAAGAAAGATACGACGAATGCTATGTTACGCATATCGCTTGCGACATGCAGATGGAACAAAATTTGTCTGGTCATGTTACGAAGGTGTGAAATTTCCTTGCATTATGTCATCGGTGTCAAAACCAAACACGTATGAAGGATGCTTATGAAACCATCGTAGAATAATGACAACCTCTCAAGTTGAGGAGATAGTATACACGATTTTCTGTTTTCTATAACATGACGAACAATAAGAGGGATGATAGAGAAGACAATTGGACAAATTCTTACGAACAGATTCTTACGATAATTTGCTCGAGCTACTGCATGAATTTCTACGTATTTTTGTTTGTAATAAAATTGAGACTTTGACGAAAGGTGGGGATGGTCAGTTTGGCTTTTGAGAGTCTCGCACGTTGATTGTTTTGAATGATGTATAAGATAGTTTAGAGATAGCAAGCAAGCAGATATTGCGTTGCCTCGAAGACCATTGATCCTCAAGGATTTGACTATAATGTGCGGAAGGCGAGGTGCTTTTTGGTAAGAAGACTGTGAGGAATAGCACGGATTTACTCTAAAACCTTGGAATCGAGCGCGTGGCTGAGCAAGTCGGTCATTCCCTGCTATAAATCATTTTTACTATTTTTATTTTTCCAACTTTATATTTACTTTTAATTAACATGACCTATATTTTATTTAAATATTCCGAATAGAATATTGGACTAGATTTTAAAATATATTTCGATCTTATAGAGTCATTGGAAGGTGAGAGTATTCTTCATCAGGTAAATTCTACCGTAACTCTATTCTATCGTAAGAAACGATAAATTACCAATGGTGATTTTGAATCGAAAAGATATCGTGTGCAACTTGGAAAAACGAGGAAATATTAGCGAACACGATCAGCAATCTCGAATTATGCGCGATGGAATATATGAAAGGTAAAATTGCGCTTGCGAGTCACTTGGTCGCCGTTAATGGAAACGGCATTTCGATGACGATAAAGTACTGTGTCGTGGAAGTTGGGCTCGTGATGCGTTCGTGGTTCCTGCACTTACGTAACGAACGGCAGAGATATTTATCGCGAATGTAGCGAGTAGTTCGCCGTTCACCAAGGTTCAAGCGCTCCTTTACTTTTGCTTGAACGTAGACGGAAGCAGCGCCCTGTTCGTGCTACTGCTTTGAATCTCGTTATCCATGCTTCCACTCTGTCGCGACATTATTTCCATTCGAAATAACTTAATGGCACCGATCGTACCGAAGAAAAATCCACGTGTTCTTTTAAAATAAAAACAAAATTATGTAGCGATCTCCGTGTTTTTTTTTTTTTTTTGTTGTCGTGTTATTATTTCTATTTTCTCCTTTTATCTTCGCTCTGCTGCAATACACTTTTCTCCTCTGTTGTGTTCAGAAAGTCTTGATCGAAAAGCGCGGAACAACACTGCGACGAGTTATTGATCGCGATGAGTGCGAAGGAAAGTTGCGACGACAAAGTTCGCCATTGTGGCGCGATTAAATTTTATTCCTCTGGACGCGGCAAGTTTCTGCCGCAACTTCGCGACATCGTGTATTATTTTCGACTTTCGATGGAAAACTGTCGGGGTTGCCCCGGGCTTTTTCTTTATCATCGTCCGAAGACTCTAATAAAGGACCTAATAGCGGAAGAATTTCCACGTTGATAGAAAATTCATGGATCCAGAGCGGGAGAAGATTTATGCGCCGCGATCCTTCCAGAATGTCCCGGTTCTCCTCAAGGAGCGCGTTCACTCGTTCGGAAACTATTGATATAGAGTAATGTCGTTCTCATTTATTGGAGCACGAGCACGAATCACGATAATTAATATTCCGTTGCATTGAAAATGTTACAATAGTATTCCGCTGCGAGATGAGGCATAGCTAATGGTAATCGAGAAGCTTATCCCTGAAGTAATTGCAAAAGATTAAAATTTCAGAAATTTAGAGTAAAAGATCAATTTTTTTGATCAGAGAGTTCAGTTTGCTTTGATCTATAATTTGACGCTCATAATATCAAATGATGGAACAGTATGTTCGAAGAGGAATGTTCTTTAAATTTTAGGCTTGAAAATATTATACATCGATTTTGAATTTTTTTTATTGGATTTTGATACCATAGAAAAACATTGCTTATTTATTCTAATTTATATTATCATTTTCAAGTAGTTTTTTCAAACATGAATTCCTCGATTCAACTATCCAACATCAAATTCGTAGATTATCTTCAAATTCAATCTACACGTGATTACTTTCGCTCCAATAACCGTACTATGTAAATAATCACCTCCACTCCATTAATCTGACGTGCAGCGTATCTTGACTATCGTCGCGTTGCACGTATAATCGTTACGGTGAATTTGTATCAGAGAACGTAGTACAAGTACGTGAAATTTTTCTATTTACAGAAAGGACACTGAAAAATACGTAATTAAGAAGATTAGGTTTTCCTTCGCCGAAAATGAATTATCCTTCGATATTATATGTATCTCAGATACAAAATTTGTTTATTTACAGACGGTAAGCTTCCGTGGAAACTCGCTTTTTTTTTGCTCACACACAGTTCACGTTAGGGTAGCGAACCTGTTGCCCGCAATGAATAGCCCAAAGTATGTATTTGATGCTCGTTGCTTCGATTTTGCAGTTTCACTAATGAAATCTGATTCTGAAGTTCTGGCTTCAACCTCGTTTTTGGAATCCGTTGCTTCGGTCAAACCGTTTTTACAATCCTGCCCCCGAAGTTTTTCATTTTAGCTGATCCAAGCAAGTGCTTTCACGGTAAAACGTTTGTTTGTGGTCAGTGATCGGTTCATCTAGATAAATAGCATATTTTTCGTTATATAGTTACTAATCGCTTGATTAGCGATGTCATCGTTTGTTGAGAACACCACCGGTCTTTGCTTAAAGATAAGCGGATGAAGATTAAGTAATATCATAGAATTTCTACCAGGTTTCCTAATCATTCAAGGTTCGATTTCCACTGAACCGTTACAAATGCCTTATCCCTTTATCCTTCGGGAACTCCAGGTTCATAGCACATCTTAGGCCATTGAGAATGGTAGATAATGTCGGTCTACTTCAGGTCTAATAACCAAATCCTTCGGAAATCATTTAACGGCGACCGTACCTAGTTCAGTATTGATCGCGAGTTTATTCGACATGCCATGACTAGCTAGAAATAATAAAAAAAAAAAATATCGTTGGTGAATTAATATCTCATGGCATAGAATATCCAACGTAGAAGGAAAAGGAGGATAGAGAGCGTATTGAATGGCATAGTAGATGCCAGATTTCCAAGTATATGGAGAGGAGGCTATCCTTCGAATTCAAGATAGATCGATTGTGGCTGGCACTTGTGTGGACTGTTCCGATCATAAATCACGCTACGATATGTCTATGTATCGAGAGATGAAGTGGCCTTGAATACTTGCAAATGGTCGCAGGGTAATATCAGCAAGAAACGATGAGACTGTGGACGCAAGAAATAACAAAGATTTTGTTTGGCGAAGCTTGGCGAGTTAGTTCCAACCGGACGATCGATCGTTTCTACCAAACTTTGCCCTTAATGGATAAGCTCGCTTGGACCTATTATGCAAATGACAGCTAAGATCTAGCAAAAAGTTAGGGTTATCTTCCAAAAATGATCGTTCTTCGCTTCGAATTTCTCTATGGGTTGCGTTAACAAGATTTTCATTTGACTTTGCTATCTCTTTAATGTTTCTATGATCATATTAAGGAGAATGAAATAGACTATTCGAAAGTAGGTCTTATAAAACAAGCCGGATGAACAGACGTGTCTAGTACAAATCGTATTCAGAGTTTGTACAGTACATTAGCGCAATTTATGCAATATCAACTGCGTGTAAAATAAACTATGATAATAATGCTAAACTGATAAATCGTATGAGAATATAATGTGATACTAATGTCGATCAGAAAGCAGTACATTTTCTTTTCAATCCATAAATACGAACGAATAATAAAAAATTACTGAAATTTGATGCTTTAGACTTACTAATTATTTATCTTATAGATGATTGAGCATAAATTGAGAAATTATGCAAACCTGCGAAAGTTATAACCCTAGAAAGTTATACCTTACGTCTTAAGTAAGCTCGGGGAAAATAATTTTCAGAATCTTTTAGAGTATTTTCCGCTTGTATGTTTTAATTACTTGGGGGACAAATTAGGTGGTAGTTGGAAAATTCTCGTTGAAGTTAATAGCCAGCTGCGATTCCTCTCTTCACAGTGGGAAGATATTAGCGGCGTGAGGAGCAGGCAAATTATCGGACTGAATGCGATTGTACGAGGTCCGGCAAAATCGTGCACACTGGACCAGCGGTCCTAATAAATCAACCGTTTTTGCAGGACAATGTATTTGGCGTCGAGCTCAAGCCACGAATCCCACTAACACCACCCACTTGGCACCTTGCCATTTTGACTGGATTGTATATATCATCGATGACAAAATATGTGACTTTATTGCTGTCACTTTTTCGACCTATGAATAAGGTAGTTACTTTCCATGGCAACTTTTAGGAAGCAATTCAGTTTTTTCTGACCGACGACAAAAAATGTATCAAACGTACGTAGAATGGATTCTCTCCTATGAGGCATCAGAAATCCTTGTGTTTTACGTAAAAGTGAAATTTAATAAAAGAATTTAATATATATAGAATTCAATAAAACAAAATATGATATCTTTACAATGAAAAAAATAATTTATATTTTTATGGAATTTGTTAGTGGCCCTTCATATAATAATTCGTTTCGCCTGCTAAAAAGATGTGACTCCGTTTTGGATATTTTCTATATTTTTCTATATTTTTGTATATTAAATGCATTCCGTGGATTCTTGTATCTTTAAATTTATCGTAAACGGATAAAAATCCGCAGTCTAATAATATCTAGTCTAATAATCGCTACATCCCTTCTGTCGACAGTATTTATATCAATTTTAAATATAAATTTACGTCAGCTAACTTGAAAAATTCGATTCCATCTACATGTATAAATATTTTTGTACCCAACGACGTATAGGATTTCGCTGAAAAGCAATACGGTTGTAACAGGCGATAGAATCAATGATCGTTGGCGTTGATCGTTTACCAGCTAGGAAAGCTCTTTTATATCGTTGCGTGAGCTTCTGCGTCGTCTATTTTCCACGGGCAACGAAACGCGTTCACACCCAGATGAGAATCTACTGGTAGGCGAGTATGCGGCTAGCTAAACAACATGTTTACAAGCAAGTGACATCGGTGACCTCTTCGTGGTGTGTTAGCCCTGATTGAGAAGCGTTGCTTTGACCGAGTTACAATGTTCCCGGCAATTGACCACGCTGATAATTGCTTTTTCCATAGATATACAAAATTCGAATCGCCTGCTCATCCGTTTGCGTTCCATTTGTTAATCCTGGTTACAGAAATCAACAATTTTCTGATGTTTCTTCGGTGTTATAATATGAGTTTCTCATCGAGGATGCAGTATGATATCCATTCTCTATTAGTTTCAAAAATACCATCGCTGAAATGAAAATCCAGTACCGACATGACAAATAAGAAAATTATTATAAACTTCCAACTAAAACTTCATTATTTTATCTTCGATTTATAGAATGTTTTACGTTATTGGTTGCTTTTAAACTGATTACGGTGATATTTTTACCGTAAATCAAATAACTTTCTGGATCTACCAGCTATCGGGCCGTGTCCGAGCTTCGATGATTTGAACGTCGTTCCACAACTCTCGGAAATCCTACACGTTAAAAGTTAAGGGGTTCGTCGTAGCTTAGCGTGCTTCCGAGGCGGAGCAGCGCGGAGGCGTGTCGTATAGCTTTTGTCCCTCTAAATTAAATCGTCCTCCTTCTCCATTTATTATCGATTGCAAGAAGAGAACCGTGACTGGATGAAGCAAAAAATGTTTATCCGGCGAGGCAATAAACGTGGCCAGAGTCCCCGCGAGCGAAATTATTTTAATTGCGTCAATTAAAGGGAAATTTATTTCGTGGCGACAAAAAGCGAGAAAAATTTCGCGTAACGATCAACGTTTATGCCTCCCACGTTCACTGATCGTTAATAGTAGTTGCAGCTACGAGAGGCACGGTCGTGCACCATCAAAGATAGTGGGAAGAAATAATGTTTAACGGGTGTTCATTTATTTGCTGTATATGCTCTGCGGGTAAATCTTTAAGAGGGACGAAACTGATGTAAATTAACGCTCCAGATAGAAACAATACGAAAGAGGCCATGAACGTTACGAACATCCACTTTGTTCGCTATGCTCGTTCCTGCAATATGGGTTCATCTCAACCCGTGACTTTAGTTAATTATTCTGGTATCGTCAACAACGCTGTTCGTATTATCATCAGTCGCGTGGCGTACATGGTTCAGCGTACTGAAATAAAGCTGCTTTGTTGTACGTCGGTCGTGCTTTTCTTCGTGTCGTTCCCTTCCAATAATCATAATGGAACACCGTATGGTAGGTCGCATACCAGCGAAATACGTCCTGACGTTTGCTTTTATTACGAATGCCCTTGTCTCCGCTATTGCCGTGACTGCGTTTACATCACCCTTCTTCTATTTCGCCCAAGGATCTTGACCCCGAATTCCACGCTCACAGGAAAATTTATTTCCAATTGTGGGAATCCCTTGCTTGTGCGCGAACAAGCCAGTGAGAAACAACCGGAGGAGTTACTCATCGGCGAGAGATGTCGATCGAGGACGATAAATAACGAGCGGGAGGAGCGACTATAGGAGTTAAAGTGTTTTCTAGAGCTAGCATTTTCCACAGCAAAAACTTGACCTCCTTTTTGCATGGACTTGTAACTTTTTGCTCGCTCTTGTACGTACGAATATCTCGTAATTCTTCGAACAATGCATGGTGAGTTATAACTTTGTTCCATCGTATAGATAGACATCCCTTCCAGTTAACAGTTTTATAATGGAAAGACAAATATTTATTATACATGGTAGATGCGAAAGATGTTGAAAAATATAATACTTTGAAAAGTTGAAATTTATTAGATAATTCTGTGAAATTTTTAGAATTATAAGGATACTTGCAAATCTCAGACAGTTTAAGTTCAATAGCGAAATATGTTCAATTATGTTTGATTAATTTTGTAAATTATACTCGTCTGTATCATATTGTATAGTTTCTTTAAACCGTATATTTTCTATAATATTTCTGTATTGTTTGTAAATGTATACGTTGGAAGACATTTAGGAAATTTTGTTCGAGGAGATACTTTAAAAATTTCAGTCCGCACGAATTTTCTGTAATCAAAAAGGTTTTGACGACGATCAAAAATTTCTTTGATATCAATCACTATTCAAAAAATTGCAAGCTTTTATAAATATTTTGCAGTATTATCTACTTCCCGAGCATTGCCATTATCGAATACATGGAATTATTTCAATGAAAATTTCGTCCACGTGATTAGAAAATATTACATATATAATATCGTGTACGAGTTGGTAATAAAGTTTTGCAATTAATTATGACGACAAACTAGCGGACTGGGCTCGGTGGAAAGGGTCGTAATAGCTCAATGGAAAACTCTCGTCCGATCGACGCAGGTAAATAAGTTTTGCCGCGCGTACCACCTAGCTATATCGCACTGGTATCGAACTGCTGGCCTCGACTAGTGGCATCGATATGGCGCGAGCGTTTATTAACATCGAAGTGCTTTCAACGAATATGAGCATCGAGTAATCCATAGGGATAAGGTAGGCCGAAAGGCAATCCCGTTCCCTATTTTCGAGTATTTTCGACAGAAAGAGGAACTATGCCAGCGTTAAAAGCTTTATCGTTCATCATTCACATCTCGTTATATTTTCTCTTCATCGCGCGATTATTTCGAATCGAGTGCACGAAAGAAAGGATTGAACTTTGATAATTTCCTTAACACTTTCTTTCACCGTAAATGATACAGCGGGGGAATAGGAAACTTTGCAGTTATATTATGCAGTAGATGTCTAGATCTAAATTGAAGATTGATCAAGTAGGTATAAAGTATGTAGGAATATAAATGAATGGTAATAATGGTAAAAACCGCTTTTAACTATATGTCGCTATATATATGTCACTATTATATATGTGTATATGTCAGACGAACGCTTTACCTACAATCGCTACTGCTTTATTTCTTATAAATTTCATATCGACGAATTTTCAGTCTGCGAGCCACAGGAAAGTAAAATTCTCCGCGGTACGAAGGCACAGGAAATAGTTTTCAATATTCTGAGGGAGCTCAATATGAAGTATCACCGTTCGACGTACGTACGTACCTATCTACACAGCTTCGGTCCCTATAACGAAATCGATTCAGTCGCGATTCGCCACCGAGACTGGTCATTTTAACTTTCGTTGTTTATTGTATTTTATTGTACGCGGGTCGGTCAATCGAGGTTTATCCTCAACAAAACCAACACAGTGCTTCTAAAACGGTTTATTCCTGTCTTCGACGATCGGCTCAAGCTTTCTGAAAATTAACTGCAGCTACTACAGAGAATTTTGGTTACAGTGCGTTGCAAGATTTAGTGCTTTAAATAAATAATTGGCTCGTAAATAATGTTAGATAGGTATTCTTAGATACGACTTGGAAAAGAATGTAAATTCATGAGTATAACGCGAAGTAAGCGATTCTTTTGATTAATAGTCTCGTGATACGATCGCGTGAGCCAGTAGTTTCAGTCGAATGGTGTTGTTGAACGCAGCGTAATCGGCCGTTTACCAACTATTGTTAACAGCTCGGTAAATACGTAGGCGTAGCAAGTATACGCATTCCGTGCCAACTTTCATGGTTTAAATTATTCAAGTGCTTATTGATTTTATACTTTTTTTTTTTTAGAATCGATAGATAGACGGAAATATACCAACTGCTTGTGGCAACCAACAACAAGTGCTAAAATGTAAACGTTGTATCTATTATTTCGTACGAATTCTTTAGTTTTCAAATATTCTGCGTGTTCTTAGAACTCTATCTCATTACCAGAAAGAACGTTTCAGAGGTTAATCGCTAAATGAAGTTAAGATACATTTCAGAAAATTGGCTAATCTTATCCCGCAGACTTCCTGCTTTGTTATCGAAGAATTTTATTTTTCTAGGCAGGCGAAGTAAAGTGAAGTATTGCATTTAATAAACATCTTGATTTCTGTTATAATCTGTTAGTCATACGTTCCCGTTTAAGACACCGTATACGTTCGTTAATTCTAATCCTCTCAAAGGAATATAATTTGAATTTACGAGCGGAGAATTCATTTTGACAACAAGTTTGTGGAACAAGCGTGCCGTAGTGAGGTTCATAGCTGATTCAAAGAGGGTTTGATAACAACGCTTGTTGCGTCGTGGTACAGATTTCGTTGCCAGATTCTGTCGTGCCTCTTTATTTCAACGTTTCCGCCACCTAAATTGAATTCACGCCACCGAATCCGCGCGTAAACAAGTAAATAAGTCTGCCGCAAATCGACCGCTGCGGGAAAGCTAATCTTTAGTGAAATTTCACTGACCACTTCATTGATGAGTTGCTCGCCAAACAGACCGTGCGATTTTAACCCACTTCCGTTGGTATTTTGTGAACAAAGAGGCAACATCGAATCATCCAATTTGTTTGGAACCTGTTTACATTTATTTACTGTAGTATATTATTTATTCCGTATTCGATAATGTACGTAAATGTAATAGCAGTAATAAAAACGCAGACTCGACGCCGTGCGAGAATTGCTTGGAAAGAAAAAGGGCGAAAGGAAAATGAGAAATTTGTTTAACAAGAAACGTTTGATAAATACGATCGCGTTGATAAAAAGAGAATGAAGTGAAAATCGGAAGTTTGTTCGGCGAGAATTGTTTGATAAGAAGTGAATATTCGCACGATGAAAATTAATAAATATTTACCGATCTTTACCGATGTTTGCTCTTCTCTTAAAGTAATTCGTAAACAATATACGCCGGTCTTTTTATACTATGATATTGTTTGGTTTAGATAATGCGTTTCGACTTCGATAAATTCATCATTCAAGCACAATACAGTTATAGAATTGATATTATCGAAGATGAAATAAATATCGAGCAAGAATGCCTAATATTTTCAAATATAATATTAAAAAAATAACTACTCACGCCGTATATTACCTATGTCAGGGTATGTGAACAAAGAATTTTCTCGTATGATTTCCTGAAAAGAAGAACGTCGAACGAACGTCGGAACAAAATCAACTGACCGATGCCGCCAATAAAAGGGGAAAATTTTTCATTCGGCGATATCGAATCCAATGTTCTTCCTCGTCTCTATACATAGTTGAAAGATAACGTTATATCAAAGTTCTTCGTGGTCGAACAGAACGATTGAACAGAACGATCGTACACTCCGAAAAGGGCGGAACGCTCCAAGTTTTCAATCCAATTAAATTTTTCTCTGGTTCTTATATCGATTCAGCCTCTCTTTAGGTCGGCTGACTCGGTTCACCCAAGAAGATACCTGTAATTTCTGACAGTGGAATAAAAACCTTTCACTCGAGCACGACGAACGACGTATATTTTGCTTGTCGGGATTATCGGCGAATGCTCCTTCAACGATACAATGCTTTGAGGGAGATAGTTTTATAGACGATCGAACTACAACGACGACCGTGTTCCACTTTCAAAGAAAATAATGTTTTTCTTCAACACGTGCCATGTTTGAATAGCACTGCATCGAGGAATTTGAATTGCTTCCCTCCAGATAATACTATTGTATCGCATACCAATATTGTCAACTTTTATTACTTTGTAAATTGGAATGCTGTATTTTTTTCCGTGCTTGTATCAATTCTTTTTTTCTCGTAACTAGTGTGTTGATTGATACTTGTACACACAGTAAAATTTCAGTCTGCAAAACAATTTGGATGATGCAGCTGTAACAAATACGATTCGTTCATTTTGTTCGTTTATATTTTTATAATTGTTTGCCTCTAACAAAATTGTTTGTTTCTCTGATTTAATAAACATCGCCGATGTAAAACCGTTCATACAAAATATCGACTGGTTAGTTACATCTGATGAATTACATCAGAAATCGAGAATTCTACATTGCAGCTTATTTAAAAGTTCATTTACGCGTGTGTTTCCTTGCAAACCAAATAATTTATCTTCATATGGACACAATCGTTTGTACCTTGATTCGATCCAACGTGAATTGAATTAATTTGAATTTTTGACACGAAGTTTCCGCGAGAAACAGAGAAAATTGGTCGTTTTGTAAGTTCAAACAAGTTCGATTTCAGTACGGTCCAGTAACTGTGGATCGTTGGTGTCTGTGCACGGTGCTCGTAGAGAGCCCAATGTTTCCCATAGAATACTCGGAACGAGAAGGCTAAGGCGTTTCCTCTCGCGAACCCCGGCCTGTATTCTCTTTTGGTCTGTATAGCCGAGCAGCGGCTCACCGCTCTGCGGTCTAAAAACTTGCCGAAGAGAAATTCAGCGAAATACGCAGGGTTTCCCTTTTAGAACCGCGTCCTGTATACACGGGAGCGCAATCTACGTTCAAGAGTGCAGGATAGGTGTCCGTTTCTTTCGTTCTACTCGGTACCGGTTTGACTGGGTTACGAGATGCGACGATTCCTCGACTTAATTGACCCTGGATTTCATTTACAACACACGGATGCCTCGACTATCCCACGTCGCTTATGGAAACTCCTTTTACAGCGATTCTTAGCATAACGGACTAACGCTACGAGCTATTGTTCTTGCAATGCGTCAATTTTATGGAAACATCGAACAAGATTGTACAGTAGATTTTGGACCAAACTTGAATTAGCAGCAAGGTATGGTTCTGCGCTCTCTGATAGTAGTTTTAGTACAAACAGGTTGCAGATACAGTTGCGGATAAAAGAAAGTTTACAGTTGATACGCTGTGAATTTTAGTATACCACGTTTGGTAATAGTCATCTGTTTTGTGATATACATATATCTGTTATATTTATTCGTTGCTCCTATCAAGTATAAATCCATTTTGTGAAATTGTGATGTCTTTTTCTTTACTTCGTATTTTATAAATTTTGTTTCCTTATTCGCATTTCGTATAAAATACAGATGCAAAAATGGGAAAACTATCACCACTGTGAACTTGAGTCACTGTACTCAGAAACGAGAAATAATATAAATAATGCAACTGACGAAGAAGATAATGTGGCATGACCAGTAACAAATTATCCATATTGAATAATATATGCGTACATAAAAACTTTTTGATTTATCGTAAACAATTAATAATTTGCAATACCCCATAACTTTCGCCGTTTTAATTTTCTATCTCCCACGTTAATTTTTTTCTCGAACTAGGGGATCTGGTCAAAATAGCGTAGGCGGTATAATTAATGCGCGGATACACCGATACTGCGGAATATAGCGTCGAAAATTTATTCGACCGCTTTTTATCGGACACATATTTAACCGGTCGTTTGAATCGCCGATAATGGGTAGACCGCGCAAGTACGCTCTAATTATTATTATCTGTTTGGGTAAAGCAAAATTCGAATTATTTCGTAAATTATAAGTTAGCGATACGCGCGACGTGACGTGTGGTTGCGGCGAATCCGCGAAGCGAAGTTGTAATATACAATTTACTGGATAAAATGAACTGAGAGATCATGTAATTAACATCGGCTAGTTGCTGCGGTTAATGTCACTCCTAATGAGATGTAATTTACAATATAATGACACGTAGCAGGGCACGCTTCGCTGAAAATCAGAGGCGCAGGAATTCTCCTGGCGAACGAAATTCACGGTTCTCCTCTTGCAGAGCAGTCGCGCTGTCTGACCAGCTGTATCTGGGTTAATTAATTCTCGCGTTACGTTTACGATGCGTGCAACCGTAAACGACACGACTCTTTTCGCCAAGTTGTTCCGCGAGACAAAAGCCCGCCAAGTCAAACTTTCGAATGGTCGTTTTGCGACCATGTTTGCTCGAATAAATAAGCTACCAAGAAAATTTTTTTCATCGTCAGATTCTTTTCCACGAACGAGGTAAATGGCCAAATGTGCGTGAAGCGAACGTGCAATATTTTGTGTAGCAGAAGAGATCGCCAGCGATTTCGTGCAATTATTTTCTAGGTAAAATCTTCTCTACCTTAGAATCCATGTTCTATATATGAAAAATTAATGCATTGTATACTTCTGTAGGGGATAGTTAGTACGTGAGGTTTAAAGGACGAGATTGCTCGTTGTTGAAACCGTCGAATATATTTAAAATAATAAATTAATGTGACTCGTTAGTATAAAGTATAAATCGCAAAATAAAATCGCGGAGTAAATACTCGTTAATGGTCGTCGCGTAACTCGATAAATACTCGTGAGATAGTCGGAGACACTCGGAGATACTCTGTGTCGCTCGTGATCGCGTTCGTTTATTTATACTGATCGGGTGGAGGGGGTCAAAAATTTGATTTCGTCTTCATTCGACGGTCGCATGTCGCGGCGACATTGTTTTGCCCGGAGTTTGTTTATCATTACATTTCTTCGTCAAGGCTGAGTCAATGTCCTGAGGCAAAACAACAGCATGAGTCGCTGTCGACTCGCGTCGTTCTTTGACTCCTGTGCCGCTACGCTTTTCAACGTTTACACGTTTTGCATTTCAATATGCAAGTGTTTGGTATCTAATTCACAATTATAATAAATTTCAATTATAAATTGTTAATTCTAAGTTAACATAGCTAACCGTAGTTGGTAGCGTTTATGATAGAAACAGTAAACAATGCTGTTTTCAAGGAAAATGTTACTTAACGCTTTGCGTCATGAATGTCAGAGTCACGTGTTATGCATGGCCGTAGGATATTTACATTTCTGGTGTGTCATATAAACAGCTGGATCTAGCTTCTCAATAGTGATCGATGTGTCATAAACTCTTGACACGGTGCACTAGGGCCGTTTCCCCATGGGTCTAGTCCCTCTGTTGATCACCTTACTAGCCTCCCAGTTATCGATATATACAACAAAGTGATACAACATGGACACAGCAAAGATATATGCAGCCACAAGAATATTAATCAGGCAAGTAACTGTCACGCGCCAGATTTGACCAACTATTAATTCGATTCCCAGAAGTAACAGAAGAGACAGATTTACGAAACTATAATTTCACACAAAATCAAGTTACAAATCAAACGAATGTTTGTAGGCATAGTAGTGTGTACATTCTTTTTATAGCCGCTAAAGGCTCCAAAGTCATTCTATAAGTATCCAACTAACTTTCGCCAATCGCTATATCGTGTATGTTGAAAATGGTTTATGTTTTCTTTATAATTT
The DNA here is from genome assembly GCA_014737535.1 of Bombus cullumanus. Classification (NCBI taxonomy): domain Eukaryota; kingdom Metazoa; phylum Arthropoda; class Insecta; order Hymenoptera; family Apidae; genus Bombus; species Bombus cullumanus. The sequence goes on along the minus strand of JACXIX010000071.1, from coordinate 3,048,438 downwards.
CTAAATACGCAGATGAATCATTGAATCCATATTACACCGAGACGTTTATCAGACATATATGTACGAACTCGTAGAGAATATTAGTCGTAATTAACGGTTTTGTTTGATATTGCACTTGTAATTACCAGCCATATCGTTTATAGAGTGTTGATTAAAATCTGTGGTTAGTAATCAAATGAAATTGATTCGTGTTATTGTTAGCTGTTTATTGCAGTTAAAACTATGAACTAATTTATGTATCGTTGCTGGTTAATATTGGTTATATCTGATCGTGTAATTATTATTTATTTACCAAATAAATGTTTTCTATTCACACAATAAAGTTTATGATCCAGAGCATCTACATACCTAGAAGAAGTCGAGTAAATGTTTGGTATCTTCTGAAAATTTAAATTACCGTTCAAGATTACTAATAGTCGTGCATTTAACAAACATGTTACATTTGTAATGATTCCATTGTTCTCTACGTTTTCTCATCATTTAATGAAAGCCGTGCTACTAATTCATAGCTAGTAAGTACATACAAGCTATTTACCTCGTGCTGTAAATGCATGGTTGAGCCACATTTACTTCCCCATTTCTCTTGCAAACATCAACATTTTAACCTTGGAAATTCTTTTAATTACGCATACAATGGCTAAAAAAAGTATTTGCGCATACCATTATTTTTCCATGTTGAATTCTTCTTTTTATCAGGTTCTACATTTCGTTGAAATAATAGAATCAAATCTCCGCGGTTATATAAATGTACCATTAAATAGGAAATTTAATATAGATACTTGGATTTAATTAATTAGTACATAAATGATGTAATAAATACAACAGCGCGTAAATATGAAATTATCGTTGAAAAATAATACGAAATTTAATATACTTGTATCTAATTAATTGGTATATAAAATAATATATCGTAATATGAGATTTCTTTGTCAAAGTAAATGGAATTGTCTATCTATGCGGGAGTATAACGGAAAATCAGTGAGTGCAGACGTTCTCGAAGCGACAAGGATTTTCTGTTAGCCATCCCAATCCCGGCTGATTCAGCACGAATTCGGTGGAGAATGTCGCGTAGAACGGTAGAAACACATCTAATTTAGCCTAGTGAATAGGTAAGCATGCTCGACTGTGCACAACCAGGCAAACAAACGGCCAATTATACCGCACGTAAGTCCGAGCTAAACCGAAATCTATTGTGCCACGGATCCATGGACAAGTTAGATGACAACTCTTCGATTCGAAGGTAAGCCATTCTATGATTTCAGAGCCCTCGTTAACGATCGTTTACGCAGCCACTGGTATCGATCTCTCGCCTCCTGAACGCTGGATTGGAATTCTAGTGGCTGTTTTGCTTCAGTCGTAAAGAGCAGACTTTATGGTATCAGTTCAATTTTTGTTTAATATTTTATCACGTTTCAGGCTATCCGATCACATATTGAGTTTACGTCGAAAATATTTACAGATGGTATCCAATGTTTTTCATATTGCGACTTTATTGCTCTTTCTTCTTTGAATTTTTAAACAACGCTGTTACTCCGAATCCCTTCTTCTATAATGTATTGTAAAATTAAATATTATTGCGAATATATTAAGACTGGAAAGAATAACAGTATCGAGGGAAAAAGAATCGGTAAATATCGTTACTTTCTCTTTCTACACTTTCTACATCTACAAGACTACGTTGCAATGTGAAAGAAATGACCGTACTTACTGTTAAAACTGTACTTCTCGACTCGTGTAAATTCGAAATAGCTCGATAGCATTGACTTAACGATCAATCAACAAAGACGAACAAAGATAACATTTACCAATATTATCAGCTCTCACTTCCTCGTAGATTCCATACTTATAATTATCGTATATTATATAAGTATCATATAATAATGTAGTCTTCGTATGAATTTGAATTAATGGTTTTTTCGTTGAAAATTTTTCTTAGATTAAAATGATATCGAGAGAATGTTAGTTTTGCAGAATATACCGAAGCCTGTTTTTAGACCTCCAAATGTCTCGCACGAGAAAAGAACTTCAATAAAGTCGCTGAATTTCTATCGTCACCTACCTTCTCCGGATATAACAAAACTATAACCAGTACTGTCTTACAAATAGCACGTATATATCAGGTAGTTAGATCACATTTTCATTTTTCCGGATTCTACACACGTTCGTCGCTACTTACTACCCCTATATTTCGCCGCGATGGAGCTATTCCTATGAAACTGTCTCCACGGAGTTGCATTGTGTCTACCTATTCCAGCTCGAATCCTCTATGATAAATTTTGCTCCTTCTCTACCGCTACGCTGTCAGAAGACTCAGATAATATATATCTAGCTGTTATTAGCGGTTTAAATTAATATCTTTTCAGTAAAATTGATTACTCGACCGATACATGGCTCATCTGAACTAATTTTCAAATTATTCAGCTCGATAATATTTCACTCTCTAAATCCGAACATTAATTTCACTCTCCTAGTACATGTACGTTTATATCCATTTAGCTATCGACAAACAAATATTTGTTCAACATTTTCGAAATTTCCACCCGAAAAATTTCATCCGAATTATTTCCTCTCATTACACATTATCTCGTTTCTACCCTGTTTATTCTAACCAGATTCAGAGATTTCCATGTTCAGGAGCGTTTAATCGTCGCCACTCTTAGAGGTCGTTCTCGATTTCCCAGCTCGTCCGTGTAGGAAAGTCACGTTCAGAAGGTTTTCTTTTGGTTGAAAAGCGGCAGTCGCGACTAGTCGACAAAGGATAACGGAATGGGCTCGGAACAATCGAGGCTCCTCGAACCGTTTGCAGCGGCCGAGCGGCACGCGTCGCCTCGAGTGCAACTGTGACCTGACTTCTTGGACATTACCAGCCACGTATATGTATATGTATGTATGTAGGTCGTACGAAGGCGCATGTTTGCGTGTGCAAATACGTTTCGCGCGGAAGTCAATTTTCCAGAAACCACACATCGCAACGCAACCGATGCACATACGTCAATACCGCACACAATAATGCATCGACGGCTAGGCCGAGGAATGCGCTGCTTACTGAAGCTCATTTTACGGAGATGCCGCGCTTTTCAACGAAGATACGCGCGGAGAAAGCTTTTTCGATAAACAATGAATCCTGAAAGTAGCGAATAGCTAAGGGCAGATCGTTGCTTATGTTTGCTCACGCGCTGTAATTATGTCGTAACGCAAAGTTATTGCTTATTATTTTCTGTGAAAATTAAGACATTTTATATATTTCGTTTACAGAATAACCTCTTCCTCAAGGTGTTAAGAAATTGTTAGGAGTTATCGGTTATACATCAAAACGATGTTTAGTAAATTATTCGATAGATACCAGGTACTTCTGTATCACTGTCCTAGAATCATACAGTTCATACCATGTGTATCGTAAAAGCACACTGTTAAATATGTTTCATATTAATTAAAAAATCCGCAGTTTAAAGATTTTGTTCCCACAACACAGAAACAAACTTGCACTTTACACGTTTCCCGCCTCCATGGAAGTCGTACCTTATCTTGGATTAGAATTACAATTTCTTGGAAGAGAAACAAGCGTTTGTGTCACTGGCGGACGCAAATGACAGGAATCTTTCTATGCTATTCAATTTTTTTCTTCGTCATCCTTATCTCAGGACATTTGTCGGTAGTTGTCAGTATAAGTGAATTGCAGTTGTTGATACAATTTAACCTTCTTCTTTTAGCGCTGTATTGTCAAATTGCGTGACTCAGCCTGCATTTACAATATGTACATGGCACATGGGATGTGGGGATCGCGTGAATCGAACGCATGTACGGAATTACTGTTATAAGTGGATCCGGTCATAAACATTCGCGTAGTTCGCGATGCAATTTATCGGGACAGTGCAACGTAGCGAAATCGGCCTGACTCCTGACCGTATGAATTTTCAAATAACAATGACCCGGTAATATCCGGTCGTTTATGCGCGAATCCTCGCAATTGTAACGCGCGCACTGTGAACGGATGATATCTGTGAACATAATCAGGCGACCAATAGGTATAATTGTAGAACTTGAAACGAGCGACCTGATTTCTTTTTAGAAAGAGGAAGAATCCAGGGATTGACATTTTTTACACTGCGTTTGATAATTTTCTGGTTTCGCTTGAAGATAATTGTAACATAATAGAAAAATAACGTTTCTTTGGCTTAAATATGTAAAGTTATTACTCTGCAGACGATGGATTTAAATTTTCAATGGAATTCAATGAGATATGATTTATTCGAAGATAAATTTTGTTCAGTTCTCCGTTGGATTTCAATCAAATTAATTTGTAATTCCGGTTTCAGCGAAGAGAAGAACAGTCTTTTTTCTTCTTTGATGGCAATGATTTACTAAGTTCTTGTAACAGATTCTCCGGTGTGGCTTTTACAATGTTGTTTTTAAAAGTGAGCTTTACGTGGAAAGTTGTTTTTAATTAATCGCTCAGCTTAATGAGAGTGACGGCGCATTTATGGCCTCTCATGGTGTGAGCGGTAGTGACGTTATTATAGTCGGATATTATCTGTCAGATTGTTAAACTATTAAAGCGACGATGGCCACTAAATTGTGGATGTTAAAGAAACTCCTTATGATGCCGGGTTCTTAGGAACGTTATTATGCGAGTACTTGGGTAAAGCACGTTTTATCTTAAGCTGTTTCTGAAGATTCGAGCAAGATGAATAATACTATTAGGTTGTCCGAAAAGTTTCTTTCGTTTTGTAAGGAAATAATAGACGCACAATGTTTTCTGTTTCATATTAGTTCATTGAATTATGCGCGAACGTAATAATAGAGATATGACGAAATGGATCATACCTGATTCAATAAAATAATATAAAACAGAAATTGTTGTTCATCTGTTATCATCTTATGAAACGAAAGAAACTTTTCGGACAACCTAATATTTTGTAGTCTTGAAGCAAAATATTTATTACATATATTTAGATAACAATTCTCATATTGACATAAAAGTAAGCGAGTATTTATAAATACATTGCGTGTTGTTGATGAATAGCTGATAATTTGGTTCTGTGGGTATTCTAACGCATTGCGGGTTTAGTTTGGCAGTTAGATTGTTAAACAACAAAGTAATTAATGTTTACGAATTGAGTCCATTTAAATGGTCAATCTAATTATTGATCGGTGCGAGTAATTTACTATGAATTAACAAAGGAAGCAAATGAAATGTGTAAGTGATTGAATGCTGTTTATGATTAGCATTGACCCAAATAGTTTCTAAAGTAATGTATCCACGTCGATTAGACATTTTTTCTATAGAATATTTCTCTCCTCCAAAAATTCTGTTATTGATATAATTTTCAGAGCAATTAAAGCATCAGCGTTGTTCAGAATATTGAACGTAACAATTTAACGAAACTACAGTTGTTCGTGGCACAGGATGTTGTATGCTTGCTTTATCGATTAACGTATAACTCGATGCAGCAATCGTTGATGTAAATCGAGTGCACGTTTTAATCAAACAGAAAATATTGTAAAATTAGTGACAACGAAAATGGGAAGGCAAAACCTTCGAAATTACTTTCTCGATATTTAACACTATTTTAAAAGCAACACGATCAAAATGATCAAATCAATGTTTCAGATAAGAGCATAGAATTTCTGGACATTTCGTCGAAAGCAATTGCATTCTGTTGAAAATTTCCATTTTGATTTCTTCTTTCTTATTTTTCATGCTTGGCTCGAATCTTTAGTCATACGTGACTTCAATACCGACGAGACAATGTAGCACCCTTTACAAATACGAAAGTTCACGTGTGTTGTGCGTTGCAAAGTACGGTACGTTCTGTCTTTAGACCCCGGTGGCTACTGTATTTTTCTGGAAAGCTGCAACAAACGTGGTGACTTCTAATCAATTGATGCATCGGCCCCGGGCGAACTAAAAGCAATTTAGTACTTACTTGCAGCGAAGTTGGAGCGTCTGTGAGTGGTCGAGAGCCTGTTTCTTCTCTCGCCGCTTCACGAGCAACAATTAAAGTTTCCGGCCCCTTATTTCGATTTGGCTTGTTCGAAGAAGTTGCAAATACTTGGCAAACTTGTTCTCCTCTAAATGTTACATATATAAAAAACCGTTGCCTGGAAGGTAATTTGATGGTCGGTCTCTGAAGTGATAATTAAATTTAAAACTTAAGGAAATTTAGGAATTTCCTGCACGGAAATAAGTTTTCATTTTATTTAATTAAGGAGTATGAAGAGTAAAAGTATGAATTCGTTACAAGTCTGACTCCTGTCAAGTTAATTATTGATTACGTGTAATTGATTTTTTAGAAGTAGTAGAGGAATTTTAACTATAGTATTGGAAATAGGAGACTTTAAACTACTGATTCGCAAGGAGAGAAGTCGATTTTAAGGGGCGATTACTTGTACTACGTTTAGTGGATTTAGGGGTAGTGAGCACCCTTAAGGACATAATGTTCAGTGATAGCCCTTTGTTCTTCTAACGAAAATTAGTATACCTAATTTAACTTGTATTCCTATTCTCGTAAGTAGGGTGGCATGATTAAGGTAATTATCAATAGCAACCCGATTTACTCTACTTATTTTGTATATTGTTTCTTTTACGAAAAAGGTCTAAATTAAATAAGTAAAATAAAACCTTCGTCTGTCACGGATCTAGCGCGATCGCTTGATAAAAGGTTCCTGAAGCTTTTTATGTTTGAACGAACTTAAAAGTAACCTAAAACGAGTTCAATGCTAGCCAAGATGTAGCATTCCGCTCCGAAACGCTTCAATCTCTCGTTTTTTTGACGAAAGACCAAGCAAGAAAGTGACATTTCCACGATGACTAATTCGATTAACGAAAAACGGCAGGTCGTGAACAGAGAGAATGACTTATCGATGAGTCGGTCGATACGAAAAGGCCGGTCGCGTAATTAATCTTCCGAGTGCGGTCGACGTGGCACCATCAATTTTCGACGAGGCCAGCCAGTGGTGCACACGTTAATGAAAACGATACCATCGGTGTACTTTTATCGTTTTATAATAATAATAATAATCGAATTATCATGCGTGTGTTGACAAAGAGAACGGGTCCAGATCGCGGCTGATCGTATTTGCAAATGCATTAGATCTAGTGAATAATAGGCGGAATACAATGTGTCTCACAGCCGACGGATTGGCGCGGATGCTACGCCGCTATTGCTATACGAACATTGTTTATTTATGCATTATTGGTACCGATACATCGTAACTATTGCGCGACGCGACAACGACGTTCTCGATAATAATGCACGTCAAATTAATGAAGAGCAGCTGACTATTTAGATTAATTTCAAATAATACACGGTTAATACGAAAATACAGTTACCTATATTAATATTTGGACAAAGCACTATCTCTCCATCTGTTGCTTTCTATAAGAGAGGATAATTTAAGTCGTGTTGCTTATTCCACGGAAATACGAACCATTTATCGTAGCTTGAAAATACGTAAACAATTTCTTCCTGACAATAACATTTAATTGTATGATAGACTTTTAATGAAACAGGATTGTCATCTTTGTGCATTACATTCGATGCGGTCTTTAACGCGGTATTTACATCGTACCCTCTTATACAAAAGTAACAATCATCAGAGAGATAGTGCCGTGTTCGAATACTAATGCGTGTAGCTGTAATTGCGAGTTGATTGGAGTTGATCGTCGCATCGGAGAAGATTGACGCAAGCTCGATGCTGGATAGGTGATTTGAAAGAATTCATGTTTGAAAGCGTTCGAAGCAGATAATATCGTCGTATCCACGATAGTGGTAGCGATAATAATTGATACGGATACACCGCAATGATCGCGACATTCTCGATACGCAGCACGTCGAATTAATCAAGTGTAGCAGATTTTTTTGATGATACATAGTTGTATTAAATCTGACTGAATTCACAGCATGAAATTTGTAATCATTTTTGGAGAGAGGAAGTAGAAACTGATCGATTGGTTTCATACATATTTATATCTTCAGAAAAGTATTGGTCTAAATACTTTTTGCTTAAATTATTATCTAATTCGTCGACTTCATTTTATTGGTAAAAACGTCCACAATCTTTGTCGCTATTTTCATATCTCAATCCCCTCTCTGTGAAATTATTTAAAGAGAAACAAACGATATTTAAAATAATTAAAAATAATTTACGGAAGTAAGTGAAAAGTAATCGAGTGAATTTAGAGCACCTCTTACGTTCTGTAACATGTGGTCATTTTTTATTAACTGAAATTGGAGATTCATTGGCGATCACCTGTTGCAGTCAGTCAGAAAATTTATTATTTTTACTAAATTTTATTTAATATAACGTAAACATAACGCTGGCATTCCATTTTCCTTTTAATACCAGAATTGGATAGTAATTTGCTTGAGAATTTTTAACATTTAACCTCGAGATTCTCAGCTCTCTCGATATCACCTCACTCTTTCAAGTATATAGTTTTTAAAAATAGTCTTTTATTTATCTGGCTACTTTTGTAGCTATACGATTATGCCCCCTGCCATTCTTGAAGTTTGCTATAATCTATAAATTGAATGAAAGAGCGCGTGAATAAAATCACTATCAAATAATTCCTGCTTTTGTAGAATCATCTGTAATGTTTATCTAGGTTTGTTCAGATCTAGAATAATACGAAACAGTATAGATACATGTGTGGATTACATACGTCTGACAATAAACGAGCCTGTTCCACTTAACACTCAGACATCTCGTTTTCCTTTATATTTACGCTACTATGAAATAATTAATCTCGATACAGGATACGATGCTTGTATTTTACGTATAAATAAAAATATTGTCGTTATAAAAATTTATGAGGCATAGATAAATGTGTTTTTCCTAAAAGAAGTATGAAAAAAATCGCGAAAGATCTTGTCGACTAAAAATTTGGTTCATGCAATATATACGTGGGAAACGTTGATTACGTCTTTGAATTACAATCAGTATGAACGTTTTTCTAAACAGTGGGATATATCCATAGAATATTGAAACACGGCGAACGTTATGCCCAGTGGTAATACGCGTGCATTGTGTTCACGTCATGAAATCCGATAACGTCATATTTGGCGCTTTATTTATGGAAGAAGTTTGCTGTTCTCACTATCGAAGTTTCGGAATACTTTTGCGAAAGACATTGTTAAGAATGACTTCAGGGCTTTTAAAATCCTGGCAAGTACATCGAACTTTTTATTTCACTTTTCAAATGCACTACTCCGATAGAAATTTACAAAGATAAAACAAAATTCAACAAAAACGATATATCCTTGATAGCATCCTTTTTTTTTTTGTTTTTTAAAGTAAATATATACAACTATACTCTATTTCTTTATAATAAATGGATACGAAAGTTTATGAATTGAAGAAAAGTAAATATTCTAAATATTATAATCGGAAACAGAGAGAAAATCATTGAGAGAAAATGGCTTTACGTACATTTATAGTTACCTTTTTGTACTACTATGGCGCTTGTCCAGTGGCGCGGTGAAGTATCGTGATAATCTTACTCGGACGTGAAAGAGCGATGGTAGGTCGAGTAGCGTTACTGGACAAATAAAAGAGGGCCAAATCCCGGATTGGTTCCTGAAGTGGTTCTTTAGCTTCGATAAAGAAGTGACACGTAGGATATTATTTTCAGCAACCGCAGCAGATCTTTTCATGGCTGATTTATGCCAAGCCTCGTACTGACGTCCTCCTTCCACTTCGGAGGGTCTGCTCCTCCCTGTCGACCTTTTAACACTTGGCTCGAATTAGAACACAATACCACCAAATCCGAAAACTTTACCTAGTTCATACAGCGATCGATTTTCGCTTAACTTAGATCGGTATTTATCGATGGTGAAATCGAAAACACACGATAAAATGTAATTTGTGGTAAATCACGACTGTGCATATAAACTTGATCGTCTGTAACAGTTTTGCCCGCGGAACAGTATATACACAGGTTTACGAAAATATGCCACTTTTGTTTCACGTGTATATTTGTAAGGAACGAGCGAGTCCGTTTATTAACACCGACTTACATTTAACAATTTGATTATTATTTTTAGTTGTCTGGAATATACGACGAACATTTCTAGAATCAGTTCGAACATCACGTTTGAAAGCAATCAGGCTAAAGCTTCTATACGGAAAAACCAGGGTAAGACGTCTATACTGGTAAAACCAGTTGAAAATACTTTTCACGACAAGCGAACTTTGCAGATATTCCCAGGTCACTTGAAATCTTGAGTGTCTATGCACTCTTCTCTCACACTCTAATTTCAGGCACTCGGACCAAACATTTTCTTGTCGCAATTCTCACTCTCGATATTTCTGCTACTTGCTATAAACATTTATATGGAACTTTCATTTCTAATTAATACAAACTAATATCAGGTTCGGGTATCAGAATTCGAATTTTACAACCAATTAAAGCCCATGCAGTGAATTTTGATCAAGATGTGCTTCTTTAATATCGATGATTTTACGAATTATCATAGTATGTATTATTACATATTATTTTATATTATTATTTATGTTTTATTTTATTATGCTTTATTTAAATATTTGTTTATGTTTTAGGATTTTAGCATTTTATAGGAAACATACTGTATGATGAGAATAACATTTCATTTAATATTTTATCAGTATGTATTACTCATAATCTGCTGGATCCATATCGAGCAGTTATTTAAATGTCACTCTGTAGATTTCTCTTTGTATGATGTCTGTTTATAGAAAGTGGAATTTGGAGAGTCGAAAACCATGTCACTCGTTCCGTGGTTCGGTTTAATCGATCTATTGCCTGAAACGGTTTTTACATAGGTAGTTACAAAATACTTTTATTCGTTGATTTCTAGTGAAAGTGGTGGTGAGAGGTGATAGAAAAAATCATGTTTGTGGCAGTGAATGGACGTTTTGAGAGAAAATATCAAAACAAGCAAAATTCAAACTTTTCTGGTTATAGAACCATTTATAGAAGTATATCTATATAGATATAATATATTTAAGCTATCAAACCAAGCTGCAGAATAAAGCAACAAAAACTACATCGTTCTAAAGTTATTACTATTATATATAATATTTATATTATATACAATTCGTAGCGTAGTTTATGATATATATATATATTCTAAAGAGGTACTTTAAGATATTCGTTTTATTCCTTCCATACTTTTTTTTTTTTAAGAATTCTAGCTTACTTCGCATAATTGAAAAAAAAAAAACGATTTTCAAATTTCTTATTCCGATTATGATTACTCTAGCGAAAAGACTTGGAAAACGGATAGTTCTGTAGCCCGCAGGAAATCTGAATTTCTCGAGGAATCGTGGTTGTTTTTAGCTTCCTCGATCGCAATATATTTTTATCTTTCGTCGTGAAAAATCGATCCGTAGTTTTCTCGTGGTTTTCCTTCATACTACGCAGCGTTATTTTAAATTCGCCTTTGCAGAGAGGTCGGAGAGAAATAATTTTCTGACCAGATCTCCAGTTGGACGGCAGTGTGGCTCGTTTCCTCTTGAAATCAATTTTACTCTGAAATCCATTATTTTCGTAAAAATCGACATGCAAGATGTTTATGAATTTTTCTTCAATTTTAAGAACATATAACAATCGGTAAAATAAACAAAAGCGATTTTAAAAGGAAATGATTTATATTATAAAATATTTTCGTAAATTAAATGTTAATTTAGTTATTTATCTCAGTTTTGTTTAAAGAGAGATCTCATAATATTTCTTTTTTTTTTTTTATAACAAAGAGACTTGGTTTAACATTCACTACATACTATTCAGAATGTTGGTCGCTCACAAAAAGCTCATCCCTCTTAGCGCTTACGTCGTAAAGCGCCCTTCCCTTTTCAGGATGATTACCCTGGTTGTCCAGATCTTGTTAGCAAGGTCCCTGATGCTACGCATGCGAGCAAAATGTGCGTGGCCAAGAACCAATTATTTAAGACTAGATCTAAATTGATGGCGATCTCTACTTAAGGGGATTAACCACTCTGACAGCTCCGAGAAATTAAATTTTTTCGACATTCATGAAATTTTAAGGCTGCTACAGAGAAACTCATCAATGGATAAATGTTATCTGAAAACTTTTCTTATATATCTTCCTTGAAATTATCCTTTTCGGATTTTCTTCGAATTCTAAGTCTATTTCACGCAGCAGGTATATTCTTTTATTTACAGTAAGACCTTCTTGATATTTTAGTTATTTGATTTTTCTGAAACGTGTAAGGTTGACCCTTTGCTAAAAAATACTTTTCCTCTTTAAAACGCTGCCAAGTGCTGTTTGCCATTGAGATTTTTTAAAAATTCTGTGCTACATGTATGTAAGCAGCAGATTCTAGTTTATAAGTCAAAAAGAATTTTTTATTTCAAACGTTCCAGTTTTTGTCGCCAGTGGCAGTCAGCCATTCGATGTTCTAGCAGAACAGATCTCAAATATAGCGAATAAATTTCCTATCTTGTGTAGCACTTCACTTAAAAAGGGAAAAAAATTGGAAAGTAAGGCTAGAAGCTACGTTCATATCATCAGAAAAAAATTGAAACTACTTATGCAGAGAATTCTCTACTTTTGCACGCCTGAAAATGGTATATTTCCTTAATGGTTTCGGGACAGAGGGGAGGGTTCGATATGTCTGGAGACTATTTCGTCCTGTCAATTCCCCTTTGACAGTTCAACACCCCGATTATTAAATGGTCATCCTAAGCAGAAGGGATTGTAATGCTTTCGCCAATTATATCTATACACACCACGTTCACGCTTACAGATACATGTCATTTTGCAATGAAATCTATCGAGTAATAGCTATAAACTAAATTATCAAGAATACCAGTTAAACGCTGCGTTAAACAGATTTAAGTTAAATCTATAACATCATAATTCGCGCATCAAAATTACTCTTATTTTACATATTTTCAGTTTTTTTTTTTTACACAAAGAATCTCTTCATCAGCCGTGCCGTGCTTTTTCGAACAACCTGTATATCGCATACATATGTATATTTTAGGTTCAGTGGGAGCGGAAATAAATCAAGTTTTATCGAAGCATCGCATATATCAGGACAAAAGTACATTTGGCGATGTAATTTGAATTATTAGCGGGTGCACATGAATAACTGAGTATATGAATATTAAAACACATATGATCGTGGAGTTTGTGGTTCGGTAATTAATGACAATGATAGCGATGAATCATTATCTTGACACTGATAAAAAGTAGCCCGTTTTATTTGCAGCGTGAACGGTTACGGTATGAACAAACGATGTACAAAAAGGTTTTGATAAAGAGGAAATTTAAACTGGAAATTTGTTGTATCCTGAGCCGTGAAGTATTATTCCCGTAGAGAACATAATCTCGGTAACGGACGATCTAACACTTATCACTTCCGCGATCGGAGTTAGTATAATTCTACTCTTTGCAGAAGCTTAAGTTGAAATTTATATGCGAATGGTACTTCGCACATTATTATAGAAATTCTAAATCTCGCGACAGAATGATAGGGTTTTTCAAAACTAATGCGACCAAATTTTCTATATGTATTCAGCTTGGTTATAGTTTATTTTGAACAGTGCCAGCTTTTTGGTGTTTTCTCTATTTACTGCTTATTGCGTTATACAAATATTTAACGTTTCATTTGTTTCTTCGTAACTGTAATTACATTTATGTAGATAATTCTTTGTCACGCGTGTATTGCACTATTTTGTACGGGTTGTCTTTATTAAGCATGGTTTCCCTCTTGCGTCAGAAGTTACGATTCAGAGCAGAAAATAACTGTGTACTTAGGTTGAGGATAATGATGTAAACAAGTTTTGTCTGTGCAAATACTCCGTCGTTTCGCAGTATATAAAATTGTATCTCGTACTGCTTCAAATTCTCAAGAATAAAAATGTTCTTTTCCTACTCGAAATCCTTCATTCACTTTGCGACTCTTTAGGGGAGCAGGACAATCATATGTTGGCTAGAAAATCCAAAGGCTCTGAATATATTCGTAGGATTCACGTTGTACCAGACCGGGTCGCGAAAAGAAAATTGCGAGACGAACGAGGATTGGAGCGAGGTCAAGTCACCTCGTTATCGAGCTCTTAAAATTTTCAGGATGAACGGAGGGAGCAAGCCCACCAAGTACTAGCAGTCGTTAACGCTATACTGAAATTTTTAGAGCTATCATCAGTCCTCGTCAGTTGATCTGCTTGTCCGCGATATTCCACAGAAATGTAGGCCAATGTCTTTCGAAGGATTTAACGCTGATCAACGAAAACAGCACCAAGTTGAGAAAAATATCCGCATTGCAACGTCATGAAAATTGTTCCACTTTCAAGTATTGTATACGACAACGTAATATTAAAATGCATGAACATATTTGTGAATAGCGAATTATTGTTTGCCAGGACAATTCCTTGTTTAACTCCAAGTCAGTTCACTATCTGTCTCGTTAAATATTCTCGTTAAAATATTGCTCGTTATTGCAAATTTCATTTATTTCTATCCGCAGTATTCTAACAGGAATTGAAAATATCAACATTATTTTAAATAATGTGCACAGTAGCGTACCAAATTGCGATAAAAATCACATTCGTACATTAGCTTATTTCCTTTTGATCTTCTTTAAATGATACTTTTGTTATACGAGAAAAAAATGCATACGATGTGATTCATAAGATATTAAAAACATATTTTAAAGAATTTATGTGAGTACATCTTGCGATAAAAACGATCATTCACTAACTATGAGCGGAGATACTTGCAAGCTCATCCCAGGCGTTCTAGATAAGAACAATAGTCAACAGAGTTTACGTTGACAACTAATATCGAAGTTTCACCAAACTTGTTTATCTTCTTAATATTATTGTCGCGTAACAAGAAAGCGTTGTCGAAATGTATTTTATCGTTACAACAAAGCTTGGTGTCGACGTCTGTTGTTCAGACTCCAACACATCGAACAGAAGGGTCTCGTTCCCTCATTAATGAGAACTTACACATTGTATAACATTTTAATGGATCGTATAACGGTGAAGCGTTGTCCTTTAATAAATATTGCACGTAGAACCGCGTCTGCTCCTCGTCAGACCTAAATAAACAACCTGGAAATTTAACGCGTAATCCGTCGCGATGGAATTATTCCGTGCGTCGAGTAACTTAGGAACGCCGCAGACTAAATTCATAAGATAATTACATTTAATTAATGATCCCCGTGCGTTATGATTAAATACGCCTTCGTCGTTTTTTCAACGGCCGTGTTAAAAACTTTTAATGTATCGCGGTGTGGTGTTAGTATCCCAAAACAACTTCTTGTTTCCCACCCTTGACTTCATTTTGTAGGTTTTTTTCTCTATCAATGTCATTAGATTACGGATGTTTGCGCGAATTCATACTTTTATGAAAATAATTGAAACAATAGAACGTAGACAGAAATTTGTTTTACTTTCTAAATATTATATCGAGTATTTTTGCATCTCAAAAATCTTCTCCTTCTTTACATATATTTATATATAATATAATTTTCCTTTAAAAAATTTCTCTGCAATTATTTCATCGAGGAATCCAACACCAGGTTCATTTTTTAGTTAGAGGGATAGGCTCGAAATAGTTAATCCACATATCTCCGTTTCTAATTTCTCCTAGCTGTATCACAAATCTTCACGGATAAAGAAAAACTCTGCAACTAGTAATTCGGGATCCTATTTAATAACTATATATCAAACCTATATTTCACGAAAATGAATTCTGTATTTTGTCATGCAAGTTCGCTATCGACAAGTTCTAGGGTAATCGTCGGTAATTTAAAAAGTATCGATTCCAGCTCATAAATTCATTAATTAGGATTAACGAGGTCCCGTACGGAGGTACTCGTTCGTTCGTTCATAGAAATTATCTTATGGATACTTCTAGTTGTCAGCGAGCAATCCAATAATCGTAAAATTCTCAGTGCACTCTGTGGAATTAGAAGAGCTTGCGCGCTAAATGCTGCTGGCCGATGCAACTAATGCAGCCTCTGGAGATAACGAAGGTGAGGATTTCTCTTCATCCACGTACCTACATGTTTGTAGCTCGATAACGGTATTTAGAGTTAACTTTGATACCACAGGTGTGGGATACAAAGAGAGAAGTTTGGCGATCTTCTTAGATCGTGTAAATAGGCAGAAGAACGGTAAGGGACGTTAAAATCTTTCGCTAATAGGACACATTTGCAGGAAAAGTTTGGCAACAGAGTCGTCTATGTAATTTCGTTTTCGAACTTTTTCCTGGCAGAGCGTTGCACGGGTGGTTAATTAAATTTATCACCCGGCGATCACAAACAAGGTCCTAAATTAGCAAACTTAGCCTATTGCTGTCGAGTTTAGGGCTATGTTGTTTTGGGCACATTTCAAGAAAAGAGACGTAACAAGATCATTTAGCTAGCAGTAAGCTAAATTAGCTCGCAGATCTTACGAAAAAATCCATAAATGTCTATGAATAATACGTAGTAATTACACTTTGTACTTTGTACAATATATTTTGTATATAGATACACCAATTAAAAATTTATATAGAAATATATACGTTTCGCTTGAAGCATTCAAAACGATATCGATTCAAAATATTGTCTGTACTGATAACGAACAGAATTGATTAGCATTGTGAAGATCTTTTATAACTTAATAAATATAACCGATATGAGGAGAAAAGGAATTTTGGAGAAAATGACGAAACGATAAAGGTGATCGTAATTACTCGCTAGCAGAGTGTAAGAATGTTAGCTGCAATGACGAAACTAGGCAGTCAGCAGTGTTTGGTCCCTTGACAGAAAGGGAACGACGAGAACTGGTTCTGTTAATCGGCTGGATTCGAGTAGCGCTTCGCTTCGGGTGAAACGTACGCGATTGAGAGATATCCTGGCACGAAACACTTGGGAATTACTTTGGAATGGATGTAACGAGAGTAACGTCGCGTCTGTCCGGCAACTTGTACGCGATCAGTCGAAACTTTGGGCTGTATGCCACGTGTGTGTACACAGGTTCGAAAGTCTCCAGGGTTGTATGTAGTTTAGCGTGCAGCTGGCTAATAAAAACGTAGACTTGTAACAGCACGTGAAATAAAAGGCAAACCCCAATTTCTTTCAACCAAGTTGCTAACTCGAAAAATTGGCTTTTGAGCTTGAACCTTATTTAACGCGAGGTGATCTTCGTTCTTATAATTTACAATCGTCAAACTCCCTCAAAGTACATTGCGCTTATTTCATTTTTTCTGCTCCTATTTAATTAAAAGGTTTTGCAAAAGTGATTTGCATGAAACGCAAGATCGCGATGAACAGTTGCAATCACGGGATTGTAACGTCACAAAGTCAATCGTCTTTGCGGGCGAACACGAGCATAAACTCTGAGAAAAAAAATCAATCTTCATTTCGCAGAGTATATTTGCTCTCTGCCAAATGGAGGCTCATTAGCTCGCCGCCAAACAACGCGTTGCCTTTCGCTTTTCTTTCTACCTTTTTGCTCCTCTGTTGCCTTCTTCCTGCGCTTCGGCGTCGAGTGTTTTATTTTGTAGAAGAGATCAGCATTGTTACGGAAGTGCTTCGCCTCTCATCCTCTCTTTCTGTCGACTTATGCCTTTTCAGACTGTTGCGAGCGGCTCCCTTTTGTTTTTTCCTTATTTCGTCTTTTTCATTTCCTTTTTCATTGTATTACCTTCTCTTGGCCTACTTTATTTATGGCAAAACAAAGGCTGAAAGGGTGAAAATTGGAATTTAGTTAAAACTTCGATCAATTTATATGAATTTTATCTGTCCTAAGTACGCGTGTTTTGTGTAAAATCAATGTCTCGCGCGGTACGTGACATGTATATATTTATTGACTACGATAGATTAAAATAACAATGACAGTATCGTAAAGAGTCCTTTAATATTTAAGACAAAACCAGCCCCCTTGCAAAGGATAGTTTCTTAAAAACTGTTTGTCTTCGTCGTTATAAAGGAATTGAAAATACTGCAACCGCTGTGTAAACGTTTTGTATCTGCAAAAAAAGCAAACACGATCGTTTCCAGGAAAACAAAGAGGGAATAAATTTCAAAGGAACGATTCCCTTTGTAGTACTCGTGGCAGTGTTCCTCTCTCGCAGCATCGTTATCGAATTTCGGATGAATCGCAAATTATTGTGCGCACCACGGGCGTAATATCGCGCGCGAACCTTCATTATGAACGTTAGCCAGCACGTAAGGGCGCATTCATTACCCGTTTCGCAATGAATTCTCGCATTCTTTTGTACCGTCTTCCCGCTACGACGATACTCGCAAATGAAAACTTCACCGAATTCTCACCTCTGGCGAAAAGGAGTGGAAATTTCACCTGTAGACACGATTTCGCGTTTTCCTCTGTCTTTCTACGTTTCTTCGTTCGTTGGAGTGGCCGAGTTCTTCATTAAAGTTTCCGCCGCTCGCTTTTGTACTTTTCAGCCAACAGACCCACGAAACTCTCTGCCTTCCACCGGCCACATTTCCCTCCCAGTACCATCGACGCGAAGGTGATAAAATAAAATAGTCGACGCTGCGGTCACGTCGAAACGGACTCTTTAAATTGCGCACAGTTCCGTTGTAAGCGAGACTCCATTCGCCGAAATTTTAAATGAAACGTCAACGTGTGCTTTGTTGTTCTATCGGGTTAGATGTTGCATCTATTCCATTCGTGAATTAAATATGCTTGCGTCATAACCGTTTGACTCGAACGATCTGGTAAATTTATCTTCGTAATAAAATCTTTAAAATATTCATACCTTCGTGTAATACAATATCGAGTATGAACCTGTTGCATTATTATTACATTACTGTATTGTATTATATGATACGCGTGTTTAGTGTTAATGTCGCGCAGATTGAGTTCCCTGCATATCTTTATCAAATAATTGTAAATATATTACGTATAATTTTAGTCGATAATTTAATTTATAATGTTATGTAAATCATAACGCTTCATAACAAATGCTGTAATTGATATTCCTTTGAATTTCTTGAATGTTTGAACCTTTTCGACGGTATGACAGATATCAATATGTTACCATTATTAAACGTGGTTTTATTAGTTGTTATGCGTACTTTCCATTTAACGTTTAACGTTTGATTGGAACAAGTTGAACTACTGTTACGGTGTGAGAATTTCATTCCACGCAGAGAGGAAAAGATTTCATAAACAGATATAATAATTAAATTGAGATTAATATTTATAGGTCAGCAACTTAGAAAATTTGTTTTCCCTCAAGCCGAGGTACTACGAGCTCGAGTCGGCGCGGAAGTTTATTGCGTTGCAAGGTGGTAAGTCCCAGGAGCCTGTGACAAAGTATAAACCTGTTTTTCCATGTCACATTCGGTGGCGAACGCGTATATCGAAATTTCGCGTTTAAGATATTCTAAAGAACGGGCCTTTCGCGGAAGAGCTTGCATCGAAATTTACATTAAACCAAAATTACGAAATTGCGTATTTCAAATTGTTTTTCCAATTCAATTATGTTCCATTACTTCAAAAGTTCAAACGTTGGAGAGATTCGAAGTAACGCTATTTTATTTAGCAAATTGATTTTCCAGTCGATTTTGGCAGCTAATCTTCAAAATAATCTACGTTTTATCCAACGAAAATCCGGCAAATATTAATTTTTATAAATTTGTATAAATGTAACACTGCTGCAGGAAGTAGGATTTGGCTCGTAAAACAATTTACCAACTATACCATCGAACAATTGACAAGCTACGAATCGTAGGTCGACTACCTTTCAACAATGTTATAGTCACGCGTTAAATAGGATAATCAAATGAACTGTAATTTATAAAATTGACCTGCAACATTTCATTCGTTTGATCACTAAATCTATTGCTATTAAGCAGCGTTTGTTAATAACTCGTAACGTACAAAATTTCATTAATAATATTAAATTGAATATTAGGATAATTTCTACTTTAATACTCTCTCTCTCTCTCACTGTTGCAATTTCTTCGACAAGAAATTCACATTTCAACGTTTCTTACGGAATTACAAATTATACGCACTCTTGGAAGAATGGCAGGCATCGTGGAATCCAAACACGATCGATCTCTCAACCAGTTTCATACCATGAAAGAATTCTCTCTCAAAGAAGAAATGACTCGCGGAATCTCGTTACGTGATAGGGTTTAAAATATCGACGGGAAAATATTCAACGAACATACCGGATTCTCATGCATTGCTCAGAAGGATAGACGACGGTCGGAGATAGAATCCAATGAGCCAGGCAATTCGCTCTATTCTCAGGAGTATGTAAACCCAACGACCGTCGGAAAATTGCTCTCGCGCTGTTGCTCTTTTTCCTCCGGCGAGCCATTGCCTGGTATAGCAATAATTAATAATTCACACGATTTACGGAGCATAAGTGTGTTACGAAAACGGTGCGTTTGTACACAATCGACCGTCAAAGCACGGGTCCCGTGTTCGTTTGCCCGTAACGCAATATCCAGCTGCGAATGCAATATGTATGACTAGCAGGTTCGAGTGCGACTCAATTTCGCTATGTCATTTTACACAGAATGTCACAATTCATATTTCAATTTCCCTTCCGTGCCGTACGACGTGGTTACGAATTTTTAAGCGTCATCCCGTCCATAGTCCCTACATGTTTATCGTCTATTCAATGGTTATTCAAATAAGGAAAGAGCGATAACTGTCTCTACGATGATAACGTCTCGAAGAAAAGGACGCTATTAAATGAACGGATGGATATACGATGGTGGATAAAGGAGGGTTTAAAATTGATACACTGTGAAGTTTAATAAAATTGTACTAAAAATATTTTACTGATGGCAACTGTACATAAATTCCGTGGTATATACACTATATTTATTCGTTTCTCTTATGAAATGTAAATCCTCTGTTCCGTTTACGGAACACAGGGGTGTGCACGTTTACTACTACGAAATTACGCCGACTTTATTTGAGCAACGTGAAGCCAAGTACGTAATATACATGTTATAGCTTACATTATATATAACACATCTGTTTTCTAAAATTATGTTGCTTTTCTATGCTTTTCCTTTCATGAACCCTTTCCCTTGTCCGTCACTTCTCGTCAGAAAGAAATTTTAACTTATTCCAAATTTAAAAGATCCCGGTAAAAAAAAATGGGATACCAATTTACTAAAACTCATCACTGTCGCTTGGACAGGCATTTGAACCTTCTTGACAAACCTAACACTTAACACCGTCGCGACAGGTCGCTGGTCCAGCAGCCTGCTCATGAATTCATCAACGCACAGGTTGCCTTCCAAGCGTTATTAAGCAATTATCGTGAACGCGCACGGGGACAGAACAGCGAATTCGCAGGAATGTCGCGAGAGAGAAAGAGAGACAGAGGAGCCGGATCGATGTTCACATTTGAAATGTCCGCCACGTCGAGCCGAAAACGCAAGCACATTTTCCGTTCGAATTCCACGTGGACGTTGTGCCGGTTCCGTTTATCGGATTGATAACTGAAGACGTGCTGTTGGCTAGGAGGATAAAATCGAAGCGGACGCGGCTTAATTATAGGAGGAACACGGTTTATAATTATTGTGGCCGGTCGCCAGGCTAGAAGCACGTTCGCGTAGGCGCGGAACAATGCGGAGAAGAGACGTCCACGTGCGTCGTATGAATAACTACGCTCACGAATTACCCATAATCCTGTAGCGCGGTGGCAGAGAAACGAAGAGAGAGAGAGAGAGAGAGAGAGAGAGAGAGCTGGAGCTTGCACGAGGGCCACGAGTCTTGACGCATGATTGATCATGGCTAACCTCGTTATACGATTAATGTGAAATAATTACCGGACTAACCAGAATTAATAGTAGCCTGTCCATATGAAAACGGCAGTGACTCCTGCAAATAGAAGGCACACTGGCGCGGCGATATCATGGTCGTGGACTACGGTTAGGCCACATTCAATGCTCGATGTGCCATTGTACAGCGTACGGAGATAATTTCATCACGTTCGCATAGGTTACAACGAGCAGGCCCGCACAAACACGCCAACAAGTCGTTTGTAATCTCGCTAATTTCTTATCGTCTATGGTCACGTCCCTTTGTGCAGGTTTAATGGAGTTTCATCGGAATTTGAGGCAATTAGGTATTAATTAGTCGGCAGTGTTTGCGGTTGATGCACTATCCGTCCTAAGTATTTGAACGTTTCGCGTGATGTTAACTTGTATCGGGTGTCTTGCACCGCTTTTGCTTTTTAAATTATTTTATCGTAAATCGGTATAAAATTGATTTGTACGAGTTTTAGTACTTTGAGAAACTATTCCTATCGTTAATCATTGAATGAAGGTTTAGAGTGAATAATTGGAACTGATTACTTAAATCAGATTGAACGATGTTTTATCGATATCAAAGAGATCCGATGAAATTGGTGTAAATGCGTTTAACATTGTGTTCTTTCTCGTTTGAATCATAATATTGTGCGACATCAATAGCCATGGATTGACACGTATATTGACCAGTTTTCAAATTGCTATTTATTTACATACGAAGCAACGCGATCGTAATTAAATTGTAAACATGCTAATCTGCTATTCAATTAGATAGATATGATATAAACAGCGAAAGCTACGCAGCGAAATTAATCATTGGTGGTTTTGAAATGCATAAAATTATCATAATTATACTTGAATAGTTACGTAGCAATTCATTTTATTGGATTACTAGCTTTTTTTTCACACATTGTAAAGCCATTTGAATGGAGAAAGAATAAGCACGTCCGATGGAACTGAACAACACATACACCATTTTATTCAATCAAAATCGATATCCTTCCATGGAAGTGGTATTAAGAAGCTTACTGAACGTGAAATAGAATTATAGAAAAATGAAACAGCAACGCCATAGCCTGTATAAATTGATTTATTTCTGCATCATAAAATCGATATTACTTTTTCATTGAAACAGTCTCTGTGAGAATTAAATATCGCTATCCTGGAGAATTTCGATACGCAAGAAAAAGCTCGTAAAACTAACAAGTTAATCAGGTATACGAAATGAGGTAGCGATGTGCCTCGTTCGACGAGTTCTCGCTATTTTCAGACACGCGAAAATTTACAAAAATTGTGCACTTTGTGTCCTTACGGGTGTTGACATATTAGAAACTAAAAATCACTCTTTCATCGCTACGTTTTATTACAAAATCTATAACCGTAGAATTTAATTCCATTAAATGTCCGAGCTCGTTTTGTATAGCGACTCAAGTTTCTTGTATTCGTAGAGATCGATCAAAGAACGCAATATACTTCCGTTTATCGATCATTTCTCGAATCTCCATTATGTTCGCGTGGTTTTATAGAACTGTTTCCGATCCATTAACCCTGCGTCGGACGAGATCGACGTACAAACAACTCGATCGATTCAATTAGAGATTCAACGATGCTGCGTTTCACTATGGATAATGAGACAGAGGCCCGCCATGGTTTTCGCTTAGGCGAGTTTCATGTACATGCTTGCACGCACATCGTTTAGACCACAATAGCGTTGCAATCCGCTGGAACGAGAAGGGACGATTGCACGAACGGTTGGCTCGGATTTTTACCCTCTCATTCGACTTGACAACGAATCAGAGGTTTCGAAACGTTCTCGACGACAAAGCTACCAATCGCGACTGGAAAAAAAGAGCAGCCATTTCGAATAATTACCGACGCGACTATTCATCATCCGGGAACTACAAAAGTCCCGCAACTGTCAATAAACCGCGGACATCCTGATACATTCGGAATTTACACGCGTATGTCTCGCGGATATCTAATTTCGATTTTTCAATTTACTGCTGAGAAAATGACGGATGCACAGATCGACGAACGATCTTGGCAGAATTTTGCATTTTGGATGATCAAATGCAGAGGGTGATTGATTTCTATTGTTTTAACTTATGCTATGATTTTTGCACTTCTCTATTTCGGTCTTGCTCACATTTTAGCAAACAGAAAGAATTGTTAATGTTTTAAGAAAGTGTTGATTTTCATCTTTGAACGAGGAAGCTAAGAGAATTTTATCGAGTCATATCGCACGAAGCGATATCGACGTAGCGTAGGAATAATGTGGCGTAGTGAAGCAACATTTACGAAGAAAGGGTGAAAGATTCATTGTAATGAATAAACTATTCCAGTAAATTATGCAACCTAACGTTTCCCGCTGTGCTTGCTATTCATATTTTGAAGCCTGTATCCTTTGCAATCGGCGTATCGTACCAATGAGGCAAAAACACATCATTCGATATTTATCGATCAGCACCTAGATTTCCGCAAACCTAATTTATTATACTCTGTTGCGTGTTTCTACAAATACGAAGAGACGTTGGTACCATAAAATCTTAATATTGGTATTATCGATGTTATCGATAAGATTAAAAGTATTTCGTATATAGAGACGAGTACGGATAAATTATTACTTGGGGAGGATGCACATTCTTACAAGATATTGCCGAATATTTAAAATTTCTACTTTATTCGACGAAGTTAAAGCTATTGAAGAATTCAGAAATCCTACTTGCGTTAAGGATGTGCAAAGCTTCTTAGACATTGCAAGACGCTTCCGTAGAAAAGTTTATGCTTAAATCGTTGAAATATTGACTGTTTTACTACGATCGACGATAAAACTACTGTTTATGTGAAGCTTAATAAAATGATTAAAGCTAGCATTCACTGAAAAAGGCATTGTAGTCACGGCGCAAAAATAATCTTAACGCGTTACGAATATTCTATATCTATTCGCTAGAAATACATTTTAATTTGATTATAGATTATAGTTTTTAGATCTTATTTTATTTTGTCATTAATATGTCATCGAATGTCGCTAATAGATACGTCATCATTATTCAAACCATTATATTTCTTATGCATTCACTGCAATATTGCAATAGTGCAATACTGAAACGTGGAATTATCTTCTCACGGTTTATCTTAACAACAATTTTACGTTTTAAATCAGTTGATCCGCCCTGTTTCTTTCTTTTTTTTCCAAGTGTTTCTTTCATTTCCTTGGTCTGGCGATCCATCTTATCGGTGAATTTTTCGCGCGACCGCAACTGTTTCTCGAAGGAAAATCGTTGCGGAAACACGACGTCTGACCCAGTATACTCCGCGCGGTGACTGCAAAAGCAAGGAAACTCGAACGTTTTCGGGATCAATCCGTTTCACTGTGTACGATTCGACGAACGCGCCGCATCCAACCGTTTTCCGTGTCTTTCTTCGGTTTCCTTTCAGCCTGATACTTTTCGAACTTTCGCCGAGAGATGTATAATATTACTTCCGTGGCTGAGTCTCGCACTGATCTTCGTATTGACGTATTCTTCTTTGATCAACCCAACTGTGCGATGAAATGTCTACAGGAATTCTTTCCCCGCGATTTCCACTTCCTTTCAGACTCTTTTGGTCAGCTCGTTTTCCAACGCTGATATCCCGATGCAAATACACCTTTATCAACGTTTTCTTTTCCCCTTTTCGCTCTCTCTAGAACGTCAGTGCATTTTTCGAGGCTGTTTCGATAAATAATTCATACGTTTGGTTTTCGAGCACAACTTTGGTATCGTACTGACAACGATCGGTCATTCAAATTGTTCTTTCCTTTGATTGTTAAACGTTTAACTATTTTTCTGCGAATTTGAGTGCGCGAATTTCTATGCAATTCAAATAATGTCAGAGAATGCCATCCAAAAAATGCTGCGGTAATTCTTTGTTTCGCATCCTCTAGTGTTGTCCTTGTATTATTCGCCGTATGGTACCAACGTGATCGATGTACCGTGCATTATACATGTATAGAAAAAGGTGTACTCGATAGGATTTTCTCGAATCGACATGCTGAATTAATTTTATGGTCACTTCATTGTCACTTAACTTTCTTTATGGACACTAAAGTTATGTCAGAAAAGCGACATAAAGGATTGTTACATGTACTACAATCGATCAAAGGACGAGAAAAAGACTTCAGCAATCCAACAATCGCAGTATCGCGTCCTTCGCTGAACATCGAACGACTTAGTGCCACAGGTTGTTGAAATCGTCTAAATATCCTCTGTTCCACTGAGGGTAAAAGGAAGCGAGATAAACTCTGTTTAGCCCCTAATACTGATTACTTCGTAATACTTTATCATTCGTCCCTAACACGAAGTTGCGGGACTGAATTCAGTTTAAACAGGAAGCTACTAGAGGAAAGCTACGAGACGGCGTGGCTGGAGTTGTAGTTTATGTTGTGGTAAACAAATTAGTTAAACGAAGTTAGTACGATAGAGCGGGGGGATGTTTTCGTTGCAGGAAAGTATTATTTGCGTAATTTGTGCTTCGGAAGATTAATAGAACGCTGAAAGCGCGCGCAAGGGATTGTAGAATGTTCAATTAAGAACGAATTAAAATTATTAAAACCTGCAATAAAAACGTGTTAAAATTAAAAAACATATTCGAACTTCGATACGAATAATTTGCAAAATATTGCGATATACCGACACGTTATGCTGTAGGAAATTCAGAAATATGTCAATTGAGATTCAACGAATTTAAAAATATTTTTAATACAATAGTAAATATCCGCATTTGATTCGGTGGAAAAATAAGTATTTGTCGAAACGGTGACAACCCAGATTTCTAGTTTTCTAGTTAAGCAACGATCGGAACAACGTTGCATGTCTGTATGAACTTAGTTGTGGCATTATGTATACATTGCTGCATACACGATTGGCATTATCGTTGATATCAACTGATTCCATGAAGTGCAAATCGATTGGAAATAAAATGTCGAGCAATGTATGTCGATGGAAATCGTTAAATATTTGCGTTCTGTTGTGCCCCATCGAGGATTCGCTTGAAATTGCGTAAATAAATCAGCGAATTAGTGTGTTAGGAAAATTAAATGGATTCGAATTATGCCTAATTCAAAATACGTTCGATTAACATATAGATGAGATTCTTTATCGATAAATGTTTTCAAAAAGTGGAATATTTGAAAGAAATATTCGAGCAACTTTAGACGAAAACTACTAGAAAATAAAATAAAAAGTAATTAACCACACAAATAGCGAACTATTTCAAACGTCTCGAAACTCTATAAACTCGGCCAATATAAAAAATATTCTCGTGAAAGGATTCAATCATTTCTTTAATCACGGAAACGAAATGCAATTTGGTCATAGTTGGTGCCTTTTTTCCCTTCACGATGCATCAAAAAGAAGTTTGTTTCGCTGTTTGCTTTCGATATGGTCGACGTTTCGACTGTTCGATAGTGCGCACCGCTGGTGGTCGCGTGCGTTACTAGATGTATAAACATTTATTTTACGGCTGTTTCGTGAAAGTAATTTCACCGGATCGTCTATCACGTAGATTTGTTGCACATCGAAACTTCCAATTCCTTCACGCATATGCATCTTCGATCGTTATAGCTACGACGAAAGTTTATCGTTTCTTACTTCACCGTATAATTTAGTGCGGTGCCGAAGTTTACGATTGCTTCGCTGGCTTGGAACACCAAAAACAGAACGCGCTTTCTGCAGGCATAATTTTCTCTTTTTGTCTTGCTAAGGTATCGCCGTGCTTCGTAAATCCTGTAATCTATCAACCTTTTTGCGCATGTCTTGGCCTGTTACGCCGGCAGACGCTAACTGATGCACTGTAGCTGTTCTCATTTGTTGTGGTTTGTTTGATGTTCGACTTTTTTCCATACGGTTTTTAGCTCAAAATATTCTGTCTGTCGGTTTTTCGATGAATTTTTTACGATTCCGGTATTTGCGCTTTCTTTAATAATCTCAATTGCACCACAGACCAGGAAGTTAACATTATGTGTGATCTCGTTAGATTCTCAGGAATACGATTAAAGTCCTTCAAATCTGACGAAAAAAATACTCTGTAGCAACGTAATATCCAGCAATAAAGTGGAATTCGATTGTTGATTTTTTACCATCGCATCTGGTTTTTTAATTTAAATATGCCATTATCTTCTTGTATCTCGAGTCGTAGACACAGAGTGACGTAGACAGCACGTGCTGCAAGATGAGTTTTAGGAAAAAAGGGGATGCTGTGAGGAATGTATAAATATTAAATGATATACAGAATAGCGAAGTTAGGGTTGTTTGAACTTTCTCTCTTACGACAAATAAATTTCGCAAGTACTTAAAATGCTAGTCATTTGGTTTTTAAACGCGAGAAAAATTCCATTTTTTGCTCAGCTTATACAACTAAAAGAATGCATAAAAATGGAGAATGTAAATGTTGTATTTTGAAATTTTACGCCGCGTATCTCTCTCACATCTATCGCGTTCCTTTATTATTACTTTTCATTTTCTAATATTCCAAATATATAAATAGTACCTTTATTTTTAAACTGTAAGGGATTGGGATTTTTGAAGCACGTGAAAGGAGGTGAAAAGAAAAGAAAAAAAAAAGAAGAGAAGAGACGAGGGCATGAATTTTCTCAGCGTATTTTCCTCGCGAGAACGAGTGTTTATAATCAAACAGTGATATACCAACGATCGTACCCTGTGGCACAGAAAATCCCGTGGTGCGAAGTAAATAAGAGTACTCGTTAGTTCCGTTCTTCTGCCTGTCTACTATCTCCCACGTTTGTGCGTCGCTTTCGAAGCTTGGTGGGTGCTGTTCCGTAACGCTTCACCCCCTGAATTTCTTGTTCGAACACTGCCGCTCTGGAATTTCTGTTCGCCGTTTGAACGTGCTCGTTTCGCGAGAGCTGCGAGCCTTAGCCCGCCGATGCGATGGCTGCGGGCTGTTCACGCGGAAAGGACAAAGTTTAGCGCTTTCCGTGAGGCGCGTGTTTCCGTGGGCGCGCGTGAATTATTTCCTCGGTGATTTACTTCAGTCCAAAATCACGATATTCATGCGGAGGTAAATTACGCGCGGAAGCGGCTTCCCTCGATACCTTCGGCCTTTTCAAGAATATCGATCATATATCAGCGGCGGTGCGTTCTATCGGTCGCGTCGATTACGCGCACGTCGATTATTTCTCTGGAAATTGTAGTTTATTCGCAGTTGGTTGTGATCATCGTTTCCTTTGGCGGGGCAAATTATTCGAGACACGCAACAGCATACACTGCTGATTAGAAGTATCAGGATATTGGTGAAAAAATGAAGTTCACAAATCGTCGGAGACAAATCATTGTCGTTGCTACGTGTGAAACAGTTCATGAAAAAACGAGAATATGTGCAAATATTTTAGCAGCCGCGTTTGGAACGTTTTATTAAAAAATGAGAGTACGTGGAAATATTTTTGTAGCCCCGGCATATTTTTGAAAAATATGTAAAAATAATTCAAAGGTTTTTGTAAATAAATAACTCTGCATATTGTTGCCTGGAATCGAAACATTCGTAGATATAACGTTCGTTCTTCTCCTGAGATTTGCTTTATGGCGTGTACATTTTGTTTTGTAACAAAATAAATCGTTTGTATTTAAATTCTTTTTATCTCATTGAAACTGTGTTATTTAATAGTTTACCAAATCTAGTTTCCTCTTTTTAAGCATCCAGTTCTTTTACTTACTAGAAAAAAAAAGGAATCGGAGTTTCTTCAACTTCCATCACCTTTCGAATCAGCATTTAACAAATAAATTTTCAATTTCGACAAAAGCGTATCTCGACCACTCTTTTCTATTGGTTCAACCTCCGCAGCACACCTCTGCTTGTTCTCTCAGGTCAGCTCAGACCTCTGTTCGCCGCGAAATCTATTGAAAATTCAAATTGAACGAGATCCAAAGCAAACAGCACCTCTCACGCATCGGTACGCGTGTGACGACCGCATGTTCCATCAACGTGTGTTGTCCTTTTGAACCTTCGTTTGCGTTTAACCATAGCGACAAGTGTTTTTGAAGTTCTCTTTGCGATAATCTCTGCAATTATAATTTTAATCTTAACTCTAATTCGAATTTTATAAAATAGAAACGAAAACATATCCAAGCAGCGCGTAATCCGAAATATTTGAATTGTTACGCGTTCGAATGAACGGTTTTGCATCATATCGACAGAGATATACTAACAATACTGTCTGCTTAAATTTTGTAATGCAAATATTGAATCCCAGCAGAGTGGATATTCTTCGGGCGGAGTTTATTTCCAAATAAACGACTCAATGCAATGGAAATTTTCTGGATGATACAGCGCAGTGTAAATCGATATAATACACACAGTTATCTAACGAATCCAAATTTTCCAGATTTATGACAGCAGTCATTTTCATAATTGCCAACATAATTTATGAGATTGATGAATTATACACGCGTAGTACGTGTGCGTTGCACATTGGAAGAGGAGTTTCGTTGAAAGCTTCGTTGAAAGCCTTTTTGCGATCGATGCACACACGATATACAGCATGCACTCGACATTTTGTGTTGTTGCAACAATATCGCTGATGCTGTTTTTTTCTTTTTTTTTTTTTCAAGAAAAATGCGAATCTAAGCGCGAACATCTAAGCGTGTTCACCTCCTACTTCTACCTTGTATAACTTACAATTATTTAAAGGTCGATCGTATATACATTTTTCCGAATTTCTGCAAAAATCGAAGTAGAGTTATCAGTCGAGGGAAATATTCATTAATTTATATTTGACAAACAAACACATACCGACGCATTCGTTGTTATTCTGTAAATTAATGTTTACACAGCTACTTTCGCAACATCCTTCTTTTTTTTTTTTTTACTTGAAAGAGGTATCAAATCTTTCAAGTAATATCAGGAAAACGAAGTGCAAGAGGCAGGATTTCTTAGTTCAATTTCCTCAGTTTTTTGTTCAAACTTCACGATAAAGGAAAATTTGTTTCCTACTCGTAAGATTCATTTGCTTCTTTATTAACTTCTCGTACTGTTTGCTTATCTGTTTATACCGTACGTTTATAACAATCAATTGAAGTTTCATTAATTTGGAAATAAATTATCGATGCATAAAATTTACAATGAAACGTTCTACCTGTGCTATTTTTGTATCGAAAATCATGCTGATAGTACATCCTGAAAATTTCCGTGGTTTCTGCTGCATTTGACTTTAACATCGCCTATTTGAAATGTTATATAAATATGGTTGGACGTATGCATTATATAACATTATATTCATTGTTTTAATCGCGTTTCCTCTGATTGAGATCGAAATTATCCAATTCATCAAAACGTCGGACGCAGATCTATTTTTATAATTATTAAAGTTACCATGCTGGTGATATTAAACAATGAATATAGCCAGCTTATTTACTGAGACAGAAACATAATTATAGTCTATACATATCCACTTATTTTTCTTATTTAATTTAGCTTTAATTATAACGAATCAAATATATAATATAAAATGCAAACTAAATCTCATAGAAGTCAATTTCCTTGTCAATTTATACTTCAATAATTGATTTTTCGGTTTCCAAACTTTTCGAAAAGACGTATGTTAGCAAATATATTTCAGAGTTTAATTCCAAATGACCTTTGACTCCGAGCGATATATTATAGTTCTTTTACATATTTGTGTGTTAAAATGATCGATATTTTCTTTCATATACAGTGGCTACAAAAAATACTTGCACACACCCTTATTCTTCAATGAAGCATTTCCTTTTTTATCGGATTATACTTTTCACCTTCGTCCTATCAAATTGTTTTTTATCATTTGAAGATACTAACGAATAACACGAGATCTAATATTCTTGCAAATAATTATTCACTATGTAAATGCTATAATAGAATGGCGCGACTATACTTTTTGCAGCCACTGTATTTGTTTATAGAAAGAAAATAACAACGTAACGGCTTCACGCGTGAGTAGCAATTAGTAAGGTAGTCGATCCAAGAACGATAATAATTGCGTAGAAGGCTATTTTGTGCAGCGGCGCGAGTCTCGACATAAAAGTGGAAAAAATAGCTCGGGTATTCCTGGCACGCTTTATTAATTAAAAACGCCAGTCAGTCGAGACTTGCGTTACATTTTCCGCGGCTATTCATCACGAAGGTCATAATCTTGTTGTTGGAGGCGGTCGACCAAATTCACAGAATTACGCTGGTTATTATAGCGAGTGGAATGCAGTGGGTCAGTTGACAAAACGCATCCGTCCTGGACTTCGAGGACAATTGTTTCATGCCTGCCTGTTACGTCATGCCAACTCTTAATCCCTGACGTAACCTTTTTTAAAGTTAAGTTCGTTCTCGATTATTTTATGTGGAACTGCGTTTGTGCTCAACTCTGATGGAATATTTTTAAATAAGCAGGATGGAATTTGTAATTAACGGGCATTTTAATTACTTGCTTCTATAAGTCTTAAGTCAAACATGTGGCAAATTCATGCGAATATTTGTTAACTGTAACGCTTTTTAATTTTGCTTCCATAATTCTCGAGACATTGTATTTCATGATAATATTTGGTATATCGTTAATTTCATTTCTCTTATGGCATAGTAAAAGCTTTTCCTATGAAATGACTCTCTTCGCTTGATAGTACCATTTATTCGTACTACTTTCACAACGTAACGCTACAATTGTTCCCCCACCCTGAAGCTCACGATGAAAATTAAAAACGCAATTGAGGAAAGTTCTCTGGAAATATACGTACGAATAAAACTTTGTCCGCCGATGCAAACTCGGCTTTACCACCTGCGTAGTTGAATGTTCGTATCGCCTAAGAATTAAATATCGAATTGCTTCTCTGGTCCAAAAGGCGGTCTAAAGCGATCTGGTTGCCGGCTCGCGGCCACTTTGGCCTGCGAACGAGAACGCGATATAATATTTCGTGAAACGGCTGACACACACCGTCATTTTCCACTCTAGTTTGCTACAAAGGGCGTGCAGACGAATAAAAAGGCTGGCTGAGCCTATCTGACGTCTGTGCACACACCAGGATGTCACTCGTGAGAAAGCGGCGTTCGTGACCTGACGCGCAAACAATGTACCACCGAAAAATATTTCTTCCTGCTTTCTGACTATAGCGCAGTAGCGAACCGCTTACCAGTTATACACGCGCTTGAAACTCGAGCTGAAAGTTTCCGGCGACGCTCTTTGCTCGGAGAAAGTATTGTTTTCGCGTCGCAAAATGCCCCCTTTTCGAAATTCGCCGCTCCAGGGCTTGTCTGTGCCTCGCTTGTCAACGAGTTTCTGCTACGAAGAACGCGGAATCATCGTGAGCTTGGCGTTTTCAATTCTAAATAGCTGTACGAGTAAGCGGAGCACGTGCGATATCGGGGCGGTTATTATGAAAAGCGATTATGATAAGTAGACTGCGGACTTGTGCGGATTTATGGAAAATTTGAATCTAAAAAATGCACAGAATGCGTTGATATTCAAAAACGTGTAAAACATACAAAGTACAATGATCATTATAATGTTTAATTGAGCGAAACGAGTTTCTGTCATATTCGTAAAAGTATGAAATTGCGTAAGAAGAGGTGAATGTCGCGTATAAAACCAAATTTCAGTAAACTCTGCAGGGAACGTAGCTTTTCGTCTTGCCTCGACCTATCGCACATTTAATAAGCGTAAATGGCCAGAAATTACTCACAAATAATCGTAATAAATTAATATTAGCTTTTACTCCCCTACAGATTCGATTCGATGTAATTTGGTTCGAAATAATATCGTTTATCTTGGATTGAAAAATATATTATTCGTCGATCTGGCATGCAATTCGCGCTAATCTCATATATCAAATCTATCGGAAAAGGCATTACAAGATACAAGATGCCAATACCATAGAGCATTACTAATTGAAACGAGAAATAATGAAAAACTGTTGGCACAATAAAATAAAGAGATCATTATCGAGTTACGTTGGATATTGTAGATTGATATGCGGAATAATTGAAATGGGAATTTTCAAAAGTACATTAGCTTTCGCCGAGCAACGTATGATGTAAATTTTACATGATTTAATTTCATCACGTATAAATTATTTATCATGAAAGCTGTTGACGTATATATCTTCGTTAATTATTCACAATTTTTAATATGCCATGTAGAACTTTTACAGGCATTAAATACAATTCGTTTTTCTTAATAGCATCTAGCATGTATGTCATCGCGTTTAAAAGACCTTTAAAACAATATTTCGACCGTTCGCTCTCTTTTATCGATCACGATCGAACATCGATTTTCTAATCAGAAGTTACTTATTGCGCATCGGTATCAGTTGGGTAAAATGGTTTCCGAGTTGGCTCGAGGGAGTGCGAACTGTTTTAGTTTTCTACCGAGGGAAAATGGCAACTTTATATCTCCATTCTCCTTCCGGGCGTGCGAGCCTCGCGCTAAAAATATAAGTTTCTTCCTGTTCTACTTCCCTAATCTTCCGTTCCGAGTCGTAGGAAACTCGCTGAGAAGCGTGCAATTTTCGAAGACACGCTTTCCCCTTTTTCTTCCGTTTCTTTCCGTGCGAAATCTGTCGCGCAAGTTCGCAGCGGTATTGCACGGCAATGAACGATTTTTCCATCGGCGGCGAGGAATCGACTTTAAGTGTCGTATCGAATTGGCATACGAATCTCTCATTACGCGGATCGATCGTACTCTCTGAGTCGGTCGACCGTTCCGAAACTGGAAGAAATAGGAGAATAAATAAACGGCAGAATCGATTACGAGAGTATCGAACTGCATCGCTCCCTCTTGGTTGCTGCTCGCGACGGGTTTCGCGAGCCAATCGAACGAGAATTTTCATCGTTCGCGATAACTCACACAAGATACATACGGCGATACCTCGGCCAGTTTTGCACGGTGCATGTATGATATTTCTGTTAAGTATTCCACCATCCGTTCCGACCAAAATGAAAAATTACAGTGTCGATTAAATTTAGAGAAAATGATGGTTACCCGTTTCAACCACGATATATAGACCGTCTCATTGTAATAAACTTTTGTAGCGGTACTACGTGTATTTATGCAAAATCATATTTTCATGAGTATAATTCGAAAAATGGAATTCGCATTCTATACGCTTTTGAAGTCTTAACTTTCCCGTAAATGCCATAAATAAGCACGAAATCTTCGAATAAATTTTCAAGGTACTTATGTTTCTTTGGCAAAAGTTTCATTTGAACGAGCTGTATACAGGCTGCCCTAGTCGCTTAAAATGATTCATCGAAAGTCCTAACTTACGACGAATACTTAGAACAGGAAAAATAAGTATTGCAAAAGGTGATGCCTTCAGGAAATCTTCATCTGGATTCAGCGTATGAGCGCGACGCCTGTAGATGTACAAGCGTAACGGAGAATTTATGTGACACGAAATGTGTACACGTATTCTTGTAACACTTTGGTGATTTCTTTTCAGAACGGCACGCCATTGTTGATCATCGTTTAGGAAAGAGGCACTCTTTTGTTTTCAGCGTCGACTAGTCTTTATTCGTAATAGAATACGTGACACTAGCAGTGTAATGTAAAATTTCAAGAAAAAACGAGGAAATATTCATACAAATCTATCTCACTCGAGCTGACAAGGGGAGCTCGTAAATAACGCTCGACGGGACCATGTTTGCGCTCATCGCTAATGCATAAAGCAAAATATTCAACAAGGATTCATTCTCGTATAAATTTTGTCCTAGTGACTGCTTTTAACGCTTTTCGTTTCATTGAGAGATCTTCAAAGCTGTTCACGTGTTAGGAGTTGTATATACAAAGTATGAGCGCTGAGTGTTTTCGATATATTAGTCATATCGTGTACGTGTATCGATTATTTTCACAAATTTATATCGTTACTTTTCCCGATATTAATATTTCTGATCAAACGCGTTCATTGCAACAAAGAACTTCACCGGCTTACATTATACTGGTCTTAACGAAGTAGAGTACAAGGTACAATCGTTCACAAAACTCTGCACACTCCCTCTCTTTAAATATAAAATATCGTAGTACAAAGTTGAGTTAACTCTATGAATTTTTTTTCACACACTCAGACACGTAACGCTAAAATGTAATGCGGTTTATTTGCTTTATTTCTTGTGAGGAAAATTGAAATAAAAGAAGAATATAAAATGTAAAGCCATAATAATTACATACAATTGTTATACGTACATGAAATCATACAAATGACAAGCTTAACATGATGTTAATAAGATTCAATGTTCTCCTATTTTCCCAGCGTTGAAAAAATTAAAGGTTTTGTAATGTGACACTACGCCAAGATTTCTTAACACGTTAACGAAAATACGTGAACAATAATTGCGTCAGTTTGCTTGGTAAGTCATATACGTGTATATGACGTGTAAGTCATATAGACTTTCGTGACTGACTGTACGTCTAGCCACAGCATTCGTCGATTTTATTATCGAACGTAACAGAAGCGTATGCCGAGAATAAGTTCGAAAGATCGTCAGAGACTTATCCGTATTCTTTCGACTCTTCATATCTATTAGCCCGTTAAGGAGAAGGGGAAGCATAAGAAAAACAAAGCAAATAAAACGAAGAGAAATAGAAGTAGAAATATAGTTGATCGCGCGATGCTTTTCACTAATGTGAGCAGTCGCCGGTGGTTTTCAGGCCGACAACACGAAACGGGGTCACCGATCGCATTGTACTGCTTTAGCGAGTGGAGGACCGAGGCACTTCGCAACAATTCATGCACTTTTGACCTTTGCCGCGTTCTCTCTCCGCGAGAGAGTGCAACTGGAACGGCCTACTTCTTCCATGGACTCGAGACGACGCTAATACAATTTCGAGACGGCGTCGAGGGCAAGTATCAGCACGACGCAGCCTGTGTACGACTGATAATATACTTTAATACCTATACATATATACATACATACATATACACGGACCCGTGTCGATGTACACAGATATCTCGGCAGATACATTCTAGATAACGTTTATTAACGATTTCACAGAGGGTGTCAAACTGATTTTGCTCATTAAAGATAACCTTGAACGATATTTGCGATAGTTGCAAGTCGTAATATTTAATTACCGTGATGTATAAAATTTATCTGACCAAGAAGTGATTTATTTTACAGTCTATTAAGTATGAACGTACATATGCCAAGTAATATTTTTGTCAATTAATATTTACTCAGTAATACATTGCTGATTCGGTATTTCGTTCGTATGTAGCGCGGCAGAATTTTTAATGTATTAAATACTTGTCCTCTCGATCCTGTTCAAGTAAATTTATTTATGAATATCATAAACCTCGAGCTATATTAAACTCCATGGTTTCCCAGAATCTTCTTTAAAACTCAGTTCGTCTGTTCGTCGAATTCCACGGTGAAAATAAAACATTTCACCGTTGGCGAGTAGTTTTTCAGACCATCAATATTTCTCGCCGATTGGAACTTTCTATCGGACACATGCTTATTAAAGCACAAGGGGAGGCCGTGGCTACTCCTTCCGCTATTCTATTTATCGTTCTACGCCGGTTTTATTGGAGTTCTCAGGGGTAACCGCTCAAAGAGCCAGATTTGGGATGTTAATTTATTCCATTTCGTGGAGGAAAAGGGCTTCATGAAAAATCTAGGCCGGATTCCACCCACGTGTAGCTTCGAAACGTGCTTCGAGTCATTCCACAGCATCCGTGTTAATCATCCAGTGGACAGTAGGAAGTCAGGCCGGTGAAAATAGTACGCTCTATGCTATTAGTTTCGCAAATATGAATTCATTTTGACCCGCTTGATATTATATAAAAACAACGATTATATTTTTATTGTCGTAAATAGCGATATTTTTATGACACTTTAATCTTCTATTCGGATGCAATTATACGTTGAATTAATTATGCTTTGAAAAAGTTCGCAAGTAATTTACAAAACATTTTTCACGTTACATCGATGTCACGCTCTGAATCGATGCCCTAAATCGATCTTCATTTTTATTTTTGTTATTTTTTGAGACACAACTACTAGGTACTGTATGTTATAAGATTCGAAGAAATGTCAGGTCATTTTGGAAATGACACTGCTATTAAATTCGCCACTTAACGCTTGATGAATACCATTCCATATAGCTACTGAGAAAGTTAGCATTTAAAGTTAAGTTCTCTGATTCTGTATTCTGTTACACATATCGGCTGCCCATAGAGCTGATCGACGAAAGTATTTCATCGTCGCAGAACTTTCTAATTTTCAATATATCGCTGTATACAGTTTTAAAGTTTAATTGCGGAATTTATACT
Source organism: Bombus cullumanus (assembly GCA_014737535.1). Lineage (NCBI taxonomy): Eukaryota > Metazoa > Arthropoda > Insecta > Hymenoptera > Apidae > Bombus > Bombus cullumanus. Next base: position 3,010,402 of record JACXIX010000071.1, on the reverse strand, counting down.
ACACTGTCCTTGTGATTCGCATTTTACCTGACTTTGACATGCAAACCGCGCCAATTACCACTAAATACATTTACCTAACAGCTGTCCTGCCTATTTCGTGTAGCTTGCAAAACGAAACTAACAACGTTCGACCACCGAGTCGACTATATACATAGCGTAGTGAGGCTGGGCCTTTGTCACGAGAAATTTATTTACAGGACAACATTCCTATTCCGAATGGTTGTCGCAACGGATATTACCACCGCAGTTTACCGCGATGAGGGGGGAAAAATACGATTCTTATTAACCTTCTGTCCTGCTGGCTTTAGGAATATGAACTAAATTAACATTTTAACTGCCGCGGTGACCCAAGCTATTTTACTAAATTTTTTAGAATAGTTAAAATAAGGTGGACCGAAAATTTTTCAGCGAACGTTATAGCGTGGTGTATTTGAAGTTTCATTTCGAGTTTAGTTTTTTGTATTAGTTGCACAGCGATATGGTCACGAACATCTTAAACGAACATTTATCCGGCGTTTGCGTTTCTCGAACGAGCGTTCTTTTATCCAGATGTTGGAATTATAGCGTAATGGCGTAACCGATTCATTTGCACAGTTCTCAGATATCTTCAACGATTGTTCGAGAAGTGCTTATTGTATAGGGAAAACGCGCGTAAAATTTTTCTCATACACCGAACAATTGCAGCGAAACGAGTTTAAGAATTTTCAATGAAATTGCCGCTCTACGGAAATCTTTTGTCAACCGCTGGCTGCTTATTGGAAATGAAGCCGAGAAAGATTTATCAAAAGGTTGCAAGCTAGGTTTAAAACGTGGGCCATATTATACTTTCAGCGATTATAATTTCGATATTAAGATCCTTATAGAAAGAATATAAACTTAATTATTTGTCGTATCACTGGTTCTAGCGTTCGAATGTAATTTTTTTTCTCTTATTATGTAAGTTATTAACTTCCTTGTAATTTTGAAATAATATTTTCATAACGCGAGGATATGTATACTATTATACTTTAAACATTAATTTTAAAAGGCAAACGCTTTAAGGATTTTCTCCAACTTTCGATAACAATCGTCTGACAAAAATCCAAAGTTAAACGAACGTTTGATTAGAACTTTGAAAAAGTTTCCGCCAACTTCAGTTTTCCCGATTTGTTTGTGTTCATGTATCTTCTTAATCCTGTTAATAAGGCTGATAAAACTTGAAAATTTCAGAACAGTGTTCCTAGAATTCATACATTGATCTTCGATTAACATCATTATCGCTCCCTCCTCCTCCTACATAGAGTATTCATTTATTTCTTGAAATGACCATTTAATGGATTCCGGTATTCAGAAATTATTCGATAAAAGAATAAACGTTAAATTCATACGCGAAGTGTGCGGTAAAAGTTGCGCGATTAAACAAAAATATACAAGTCCTCGTCTAAATCTTGAATTAATAGGAAATAGTTACCTAAAAATGTGACGATCTATTTCTAACTTTTCACTGCAGAAGAAATCAAACTATTGCTCCACTATTCAAAGATAATAAATTTTGTTCCTTAAATGTTTTAACAATTTCTATCAATGTCCATCAGGAAAAAAAAATTATGGCGCTCGTGTCGGAGCAAATATTAGCATATTCCGGCTGCCTCCCCTTTTATTTGATTCAATCCTCAAAGAAGACACTAAAAATATCACTGTTTTAAGTGTTTGCCCAAGAGGTGTACCCAAGGTTGACTTCAAAGGAAGTGAAACATTTACAAAGAGGTCTCCATTGTTCGCCAATGTCAACAATTCTTTTTACGCAAAGCGGAACGACGTCTGTCGACCAAAACTCATGACGGTTCGATGTTTTCTACGTTTCAACAGACATTGAATAGCCTTGTATACACTACTTTTAATTTAACATTAAATCTACGGAACAATTCGAATTGACTACTATCATATTTTTCGTTTAAGCCATTAAAAAGAGTTTTTCATAATATTAATTTTTACTTTTATCGAGACAGAAACACGAGTACGTATATTACTGGTACTTATTTATCTTTGTCCTATTGCTTTAATCCTAATCAACGACGAATAAAATATATTTGGCTAAATATTAAATGTTAGTTAGTTCTACTGTCAACTCATCTTCGTCTTCTCTTGCTTTTTCCCTACTTTCCGTTATGTTTGTTCGTAACAATACAATCCTTTAATACTTCAAACGTATCGAAGAAAAAATTTCGAGGTGACACGGTGTTCGTATAAAGAAGCGAGCGCGTAGAATCGATCGCATTCAGTACAGCAATTTTGGATTATAGTATTCGCTTGTAATGGCTGAGAATGTACATTTCCCCTCTGCTGGGATCGCCTTCGAAATATCGCGCGGATGGATACGAGCTTTTCTACCCTGGTGCTGGCTTTAAGTGGATTTAGCCGCGCGAGATCGCTCCACATTCGGAACCAATCGATGGTGCAATTTTAATGAAGCCCCGTCATTTGCTTAATTCATATTTACGGACGCGCTATTTGCCAGGATTAAAGTCCTGTTTCGTTTGTCTGAAACATCTTTTTATGATATACGCGTGTCATGGTTGCATTCATTAGCCCAGAACCGTGAATAATGCGTGATTTAATGTCGTTCGACGGAACACCGCGATTAAAGTCTCGCGGCAAAAGTTTAATAAATATCGACGTCGTTAATGAAGCGGGTAACAATGTTATAGAAACTACGGCGAGATAGGAACAAAACAGATGCGTTTAAAGTAATATTTTAAATGGCGATGCAGTTATTATATATCCCGTTGAGTAATGAATGATGATCCAGTTTTTGGATACAGTCAAATAAATTCACAACGTAAATTTAAATCAGTTCTAAAAAGAACGAACGATTTATTTCCATGATCTATCGTAAGAAGACGCCACGAATAATTGTACACGTTAAAGCTAAATTTATAAGGCGGCGTTTGCAACATCGTCGTTTTCTTCTACTTTTCGATTCGTGGGGTTCGTCGCTCTAGCTTCTAAATAATAGTCCACATAATATCTTAAAGTAACTTCGTATCGCCTCTCCCGTAATTCTTAGAATTGTGCAGGTTCTCTCTTTTTGCAAAACTGGTTTCGGTGGATCCCGAGTGTGTCTCCGATGGTTTGGCTAAGAGGCAAACTTAAAATTCCACGCGTTCACCGGTCGAATCAATTTGACAAATCGGTCGTGCCGTTCGTTTCCTGTTCTACGAAGAATTTCAGCCGGTTTCCGATATTTTACAGTTAAAAGTCTGCTTGTTGGAAATTCAGTATACGCCGTCTTTCGCACGGCTGCTTCTGTATATGCGCAGATCGGTCGTGCGTGCACGCGCACAGGCCTCTGTTCAAGAGTTCATTTGCTTTCGCTAGAACGGACACCGGAGGACTGGTCCTCCCTGTGTGTACCGACGCACCTGTGCGCGATTGTACAGACTGTTTCTAAATTGGATGATCAAAGTGCCATGGTACATCACGTGGCTACCAATACGAAAAGACGTGGTGATTATCGGTCCCAAATTCCCATGCATCCTGATAAGGAAAAACTGTAATTTATGCGCTTCTAGATTATGCTGATGATAAAATGGTATTACGAAGTTGAACATTCAATAAAACTTTAAGCGAACAATTTTCAAAATGTGCTGCATCGCGTTACTCTTTAATACCTTATTTATTAGGAAATTTGTTTAGACTTGTAGATTATTAATATTTAAATTATTTAACGAGGAGAGAAATGTATCTTGTATTCATCATATTTATTTGATGTTCTATTCGTGGTTTATTTAACCCTGTCTTTGGTTTACTTTAATCCCAATCATATTTCCCTTATTTTGAATACACTTCCAGAAGTTTGAGAAACAAATTTCCTTGACGTGCATTGTTTCCCGCCTTAACTGCGTGCTAAAGTTTTTCCTAAGATATCCAAAATATATTTACTTCTCGAAACAAGTTTAGAATAAGTTGCTTATTAAAACAGTGAGATCGGGATATAGATATTCGAGGAGCAAGATTAAGTAAGACTCGTATCTCTATGGGATGGATGTCATATGTGCACATAATTGTACATGTATATGATGGCTCATTTCTCCGAAATGTTAGTGACGCGTTCCTCGAGCTGAACCACGGCTCCTTCTTGTAATTAGTGCAGCCACGAATCCATTGGATTTGGTGGTTGGGCCTGGAAGCCTCGTCGAGCAGCTTTCATCGTACGTTTTAATCAGCGTATAATTATATTGGAAGATGGTCGGGAGCTGCGGAATAGCAATTAAACGTCTTGTGAAAAATATCTGCGGTTTTTGTTTCAGATGCAGAGAGCGGTGCTACTGCTCTGTTGGCTGCCGCTCCTCAACCACTGCCACGCCGTAAATCCAGGTAATAGAAAGATACTTTTGGCTAGCTTTTATTAGAGCCGTTCTCTCGTTAACTTTTAAACCGTTCTATTGCCTCTCCTCCGCGATGCTCGCGCAATTTTGTGCTGTTTTCGAACGAGATATTGCTTCCTAAACAACTGGACGTGTTTCGCTTGATATTGAGAATCGTTGGTGACAGCTAGACTGCAGGTTTCTACGCGTTTCTAGGAAACTTGAAACTACCAAAGTGCAGATAATACGAAAGAATATATATATATATGTAATATGCAAAGTATAGTGTTTTTTATAATGCTTGGTATTATACAACACTTTATTTGCATCCGGTATACCTTGATACGTTTTTTCTTTCGAAATGAAGATTAAAATTCAACTGAACAGTCAAAGCGTCACACATGTGGATATTTTTGCACATGGCGTAGTGTACGTAGAAATACGTAGGATTTCAACGAATTAAACAGGCAGCGGTTAAAACCAGCGTTTAAAATAAATTCGTTTATCTCATTTCCCGAGAGGATATATGAAAAACTTGTTTCGCAATATGCTTGAATTGTTTAACTTATGCGCTTTGTACTTTCTACACAATTTCGTATCTAATTTATCGACCCACGTACAATTTTAATTAATAAATATACCAGTTATGAAATATAAAAAGACCAACCTTTGCCACCAATCTAAAACTGCTACCTCGCGTATAAACGATCTTTTATATTCCAACATTTTTCCCACGCCAATAAAACCCTTAACAATTTCATCCGACGCGCTGTCGTAAATTTCCATCCAACTTCCGAAATGGCTCCGCCGTCGAATCATTAAAGTTACAAACGACAAAATGTTTCCGCGTTTCACGGAATGTGCTCGCCCCGAATGCGAAACTCGTCGGAATACATATCCGAAGAAAAATTAACGTCCATAAAGTCTTACGGAGCGTAGACGCGATCGATTTAACGTATTATTTTCCGGGAACCGATAAAATCGATCGTCGTCCAGCTTCCGATTATCGCGCTAATGCTAGTCGCGTTCACGCGGCGCATCAATCTGAATCTCTTAACCGGTCGCAGCCCTCGAATTTTTATATTCTAATCGTTATATTCCAATTTTTATATTCCTCGAATATCTATATCCGATACTTTTACTACCGACAAGCAGGGAGACATAAAATATTTTAAGTTCAAATAAAATTCATTCGTATCAATAAAACGATACTTTCGTATTTTCTTCAAAATCAAGAAACGTTTTAACAGAGAGGCACGATTCAGTCGAAAATGACTTAAAGAACGTAGCTGGATTAATATTTTCCGACGTAATCGACCAAAGAAACAGAATATTCTTTTTAGAGGAATTCCTCTTGATTGTGTAACATTATAATATATTTCTCTTTCGTAATTCCAATGCTATACCATACATTTTTAATGCAATAAGATGCGCAACATGAAGTAGGAGGTTCTTACGCCCGTATAACTATTTGCGATTTAAGAGCATACAGTGATGCGTAGAATGAAAATATTGTCTTTCACTGTGGCGCACAGTAGTATAGGACAATGATCAAGCGGACGAGGCAGCGCTCGGGTTGCATGTAGGAGCGTAATGCTCTAGAAATGAATAAGTATATACTTTCAACCCCATTAGCGCACAATTTTTTTTTTCTTTTTTACTTAACCGGTTAAAAATGCACGCTTTGTCTTCAGTGGAATTGCTTCTTAGCTGTATAATAATATATCTTCTTCTAGCTCTAATAATACATCTTACGTTTTTAATACAATGAGAAGCAAAACTCAAGATAGAAGAAAGCAAGTGTTTTTATAAATACGAAAACGTGATTTATTTATTAATAGAAAAAGTGGTTAGTCAGCGGTGTTCGTGTCTCACACGGGCTTTTGCATTTTGGACAGTTAGCTGTGCTCGTGTCTCACCCTTAAGGGGTTAATGTATAGCCGGAAGTTAGGCGTTTGAACGTATCTAGGCAACATGCCGGACAAAAACACTGCTCGACCCAGGATCGTTAAGAATCGCCGCACGATGATGGTCGCCGGTTTTATTCGAAGTCACGAATCGCAAGGATACACGAGCTCAATTCGTTTATCTCTCTCTCTCCCTCCCTCCCCGTCTGCCGGTACGCGTATCGCGACGCTTATTTTATCATATCGGAAGCATGTTACATGCTTTGGCTAGTCTCGTGATACAACTTCCGTTGGCGTTGAGAGGTCCACTTGTACTACTGATATCACTCGTGTGCTGATATCGCTTGAAGAATGGTGCGGGTGAACGCGTGGCATGTATGTACTTTGGTTTGATGCAGGATAGTTTATACGGTTTTGCAAATCAGATGACCGAGAGAATTATGTTTCTAGCTATTTTTATGGTATTTATCAGGGGGATCATTGAGATGTTGCGATTGAAAAGGCTGGAGCTTTTGTAACTAGCCCGAGGGTGTTTATGCAAATTCGTGTTTCTACGAACGCGAGCAAAGAAATGGGAATCTAAGAGATTCGTTTCATTTATTGTAATTTATTACGAGTGTGTTTGATGGATCGTGAAATTTCTCATAAATGCATAGGTATCCACCAGTCTATTTATTATAATGATGTTAGACCAAATTTTGCTGAACGAGGAACGAAAGATTGCTAAATTGCTCGTTTTTATTCGAAAATTGATAAAGATTACAATCCATAAATTAACAATTTTCAAATTATAGATATTTTATCGGATCCGTTGAAGCACATAAATTAGAGTACGCACAGAGATTTCAGTTAAAAATACAGATGAAAAATATTGATATATGATCGCTTGGAGATAAAGCGAAACATTTTGAATATCCGAAATCACTATGTGCACGCTTTGAAAATTGTAGTTATTAACCAGCTAATGACCTCCTGGGAACAGTAATAACTTGAATTATGCTTTCGTTATTGTACATCGTGGGAAGTAACTCATACTTTTGCACATGAATTACTGCCTATAATAAAGTGTAATGATAATAAACTTTCTTTCATTTGTAAAATAGATGAACACAAACAGATTTCCTGATAAAAGCAGCTTACTGATATGATTGGTATAAAATTTGCATGCCTACATGGTAATTTAATGTGCTAAAGGGAGCAATTCATGTTGTATATGCGATGATACTGGTATGCGTGGTGCCGCGTAGACAAGTTATGCGTTGGCCAGTACGGGCAACGCTATTCTCGTGTCGATTATTTTTGACAGAATGTAAATTAGTTATAAAATCACAAATAGAGAGATTCGGGATAATTTCTTTTCATACTTGATTCTCACATTGTACATAAGTATATATGTTAAACTAGATTATGTAAATGGGTTATGAATGTTAAGTGTTGCTGTGCCATTTATCTCTTTTTAATTGTTAGACACGAGAATTAGATCATAAAGAAACTTTCCAAGGTCAGAAGTTGCAAGTAAATTAAATTATCTGTCAATCTATAGTTGTAGTGTACATATGTGCTTGGGATTTAAAAACTCTCGGTAAAATAAGATAGTCAAACGTTACCAGAGCATGCCGCCATAGAACGCTACGTTATCCTTTGAATAGTATAAGCAACAAATGAAACTTTTGCGTAACTCGGTTTGGTTTTCAATCTAAAATGCAAAATTTGATGAAAATTCTTTGACCTAGGAGAAGAGATAAGAAACTCTAACTAACTTAACTATTCGCATAATTAAAATTCTTTAACCTCGAAAGTAATTTTTTAACTTCATTTACAATTCATGTTTTAGTAAGGTACTTCCTTTTAACCGATCTTGTTTTCTCTGCTGGGCGAAAAACGTTCGTTTCATATTTTATAGCCAAATTTACTTTCGTCCGGAAGCTCGACCGCCTCGTGACTTCTTTCTGTATAAGCTGCAGTTCGATGTCTTGTTTCGAGGAAAACTTATTGTCCCGACGTACTTTAACCTTATATCTCTCTAAATCTGAAGGCAAGTAGAAAATTTAATATTTCGTATCGTTAGATTGGTTAGCGATAAATTTAACGTTAAATCTCTTTCGATCGTTTTCATATTTTCAACCCTATATTTGGTAGCAAGATTTTAATCCCATAACACGTTGATTTATACCTTTATGCAAAAATTTGTAAATGAAGCGACTTAAGCATTGTGTTTGGAAGTTGAACAATGTAAATATGCATATCCGCATTTGATTATTGTTCATTTTATTTGTACAATACTGTTTACGAACAAAAAGAGCAGCCTATTGGAATATGTAAAAACTCTCTGACCTCAAAAGCATATTGCTTTTCCAATATTTTAATAATAATATCTCGATATTTCAGTAACATTGTGTAATGTAGGGACATTCCGATTCGTTTCATTATACATACTTCCTTTGTGTATATTAAAGCAAAACTTTAATGATTTTGGAACATTAAACTTCTGTGTTTGCAATTGATATTCGTTTTGCTGGAGTTCATAATTTTTACTAATATCACCGAAATTACACTCTTAATTATATTTATTATGATAACACTTTTGCCCCCGTTTATGCAAAACGAATCGAAATTTTTACTCTCTGACGATATCGCTTATCAATGGAAATATTCGTGGTAATATGAAATCACAGGCAAAAAGTGGCGCATTTCATTTCGCTTTTCCGTTAATGATATTCGCGAGATTATTCGTAAATTACTAGACTATCTGCGTATCTTAATTAGCCCTGGTATAATTGCTTCACGCAGTCGTGCTGTAGGCTTCGTCTAAATTAACGTTATGCTAAATACTGTCGCGCTTAAACGCTGTACGTCCGGCCACGATTATTTTTGCAATTTCATTGGTAATTTATCCGACGTTTCTCACTATAATTACAATTAAACGAGCGCTTGATAAACTCATTAGCGATGAGAAAAGCGTTTCAAACAAATTATTGTTCCTTTATAAAGACAGCAAATATAGAGCTACAGACGGAGGAACGGAAGTTAATCGAAAATTGTTTTCTACGTAATTACTCATGATTTCGAGTAATTGAAAATCTAATGGCCACAGAGTTTAATCGGAAACAAGTTTAATTACATCCTAATTTAAACTAAACTCAATTGATCAATATTTTCTGGTTTCTAGCTACCGGTTTCAAATCATGAATATTAAACTTTCCGAGCTATCGCGTTATTTCTCTAACTCTTCACTCGATGCGGCTTTATTAAAAATGAGAAAAACGGAATTCAGAAACCGAATTCAGAAACCTTTAGATTTCTCTATAAAATACATTTTAATCCTATTTTATAGTATACAGTCTGAATTAATTCAGTTTTGACGTACAATTTGTCCAATACCTGGCATATTATTAGTGAAATTAATTTAAATTACGAATACTATCTATCAGCTCAGTTCGTGTCTCATTCTACCTCATAAAGTTACCTGTAAAGAGGCTCAGCTGTGTCACGATTTCTATTTTGCACGCACCCGTACATTTCATTTTTCACTGGGTTTGTCCTTGTACCGCACGTTCATCTAGCGAGCAATACAGTAGAATTTACATCGATGTTAATCGTACGTCAGCCGACGTCGGGGCGCAGTTGTAACAACGATAACACGAAACAAAAATTACGATTTTAATTAAAACCCATCTACTAAGCGCAAATTGCTTCACGCGAGAGATAACGTATCAGGGCTTATTTAGCGCGGAGTAATTACATCCTGCGAGTCCTCGAATATCTAAAGACTGTCGTCAAATTCTAATTGTTGTTTACGAGTCTGATTACTTGTCCTGCGCGGTGAATATATTTTAGTTTTGCACATGAACATTTGATCGAATATTCATAGAACATTCGAAGTCATCTTAATGAACACGCAATTAAAAGTGTACCATTAAGTACAATTTCTATCAAATGCAAATATAATAATAGTATATTTTATTATTTACTACTATATTGCTACGTGCATAAATTATTTAATTATTACCGGTTGTCGCAATATTGGCTGTTTTAGAAGATTTTTGTTTAATATTGTTTATTCAGTGGCTGCAAAAAGTATTTGTACTTGTATACTCGTATTCGTTAATTTTTCAGTAGAAACTTAGCAACGTATATATGTATATACGTATCCTTAATGTAGCCATAATAATAATTGCAGATTGCAATTTGTTGCATCCAAGGAAGTTTCCAAAAAATGGAAACGTATTCTTACTCAGTGAGAAAAGTGCCAAGTTCCATTAGACGCGCGCAGTCGGACCAACATTATGTAAAAGGTAGATGGTATTTAATTTGGCGAAGCATGCAATGAGGTTCATTGCGTCGTCTAGCGTCGTTGAAGATGTTACACCACTGCACCGGTGCATCCACGTGTGGTCAACAGCACGGAACAGACATTGTTTCGTATGCTCTTTGTGCTTTGGTTGTTTCCCTCTTTCTTGTTAGACAATTCCCTTGCCTGTTTCGTCTAATGTGATACACATAAAAAAAAAAAAACGAAGTATTTCGATCACTTCTTTTAGATCTTTATGTTCTTGTTTCATTGTTAATGTCAGTTTTGATATTTTAATATTTCTACGATCCGTTTGAAAACAGAATTTATTATGCCTTGTTGCTGGTGAAGTAGGTAGATTAATTCAGGATGTGGTGAAATATATCTGGTTTTCATCGCCTTTATCCCCGTCGCTTTTTTCTTCAGCTCCTTCGTATACATATCTTCAAATATTTTCACATGTGCATTTTCTCTGCATTTTTTTTTTTAATACACCAAGTTGGTCGAAACAATATGATTTTATTATTAACCGCATTATATATTCTACTTTTCTTACTAAAAAGTTTCAGAACTATCTGTACAAGTTAATTGATTAATTCGATTCAATTTAACTTTCCTCATTTCCTTAACAAAAAAAAAAAAAAAAAAAACGCCCTTCCCCGATAGCGATGAATTTTCTAAACTTTTAGGCCGCAAAGTTTTATTTCGATTTCATCAGGTAAAAAGTGGCGGCGATACGTGGAGAAAACGTGGAAATTTGCAATTTAAAAGATTTCACGATGCATGTCGACAAGTTGGCGAAGAACGGCGGTAATTTGAAGGCGGTAATTTTTTCGTCGATTCGTTTCGCAGGGGCTTGAAACTTTCCACGACGCGTTCTGCCACGTAACCATTGCGATAATTTGTTCAGCGCAATATGACGCGGCATCCGAAAAGGAAGTGGAAGTTTAGATCTAATCAATTCGGTTGTCACGCTGCCGCGAATAATTTCACCAAGTTTCCGGACGTGCCAGCCAAGAAATCTCGATGTAGCCGCAGGCCAAGAGTTCGCTATTACAATCTTAGACCGGCGAAGGAATATGCTCGCTTTCGGCTTTGCCGGAAGTTTAATAATATCGTTCCGCGGAAGGTGGCGAAACTTTGACTTCATCCAGACTCTTGTTCAGGATCTTCGTATGTGCGAATTCACTCGGCCTATTTTATGGTAGGCGCGAAGTACATCGAACTGAGAATAGCGTCTGACGAGGAAATTGCACCATTGTGCATGCGGTATCGCGATTTATAGTTAGCAATAATTACACTATTGTGCCATTACGTACAATTTTCTTCGACTTAACATTCTCCAAGTACATTTTTCTCGACTATCGTACAACCGAACGTTCCATAGTATTTATTGATTTTTTATAATTCATGCAATTCGTAAATGATTGCACGAGATGCAAATATACTATGGCGTTAGTTAGAAAGGTCAAGGTAACCAAGAACTAAGGTTTTATTAATTTACGGCTCTATTGTGCGCCGCAGTATTCGAGAAGTCGGACCACTGTCTCCGCTTTTTTCTCGCGTGCCATCTGACTTTTCTTCCCTTCTTGAAGCTTATATAAATTGTGCGTTTCACCTTGGGTGACCTGACATATCTCAACATGGATCTATTAAGTCATATCTATATATATGTATATATATGGTGGTTAGATATTATAAGGCATAGGGTGTCCGAATAACTTTATACCTACTTCGTACAACTCATAAATATTTTTGGTCTTATCGTTACTAGCTTTTAGTCATAGTCACTTTGTCATGCCACACTGTTACAGAGTAAATATCAAATAAGGAAAAAGAGTCAGTTCTCTTATTGTTTCGATTCCTACTTTCTAATCTTCCAATGATAGATGTGGCCATAATCAATCGTGTAATAGTTAATTGGTATTCCGTTAATCGAGATTCCATTGTATTGCCGAATTATCATAATCGACGTACAAAATAAACTAATTATCGTAATGATCGATTCAAGGATTTGCCATAATTATATAACGTAATTCAATACTAATGATATGGAAGCAAATTCTACATCACGGTCGGTTTAAGCATCCATTTGTAGATATCCAAATATTCGATTGATCATGCCATACTGGAAGCCCACTGTTTCAAAGTAAGCTTGTAATGTTTCGTGGCTTTCGAGCATGTCTGACTTCTAATTCAGAAAACTAGGCTCCCACAGGCTTTGCACCCTTATCGCGTTTCCTCTGAATCCAAGGGAGTGAGGATGTGGTGCCACTCTTCGTGTAACGGTGAATGGAATTCGGCAACGAGCTGGAACGTGCAGTAGCTTTCGAATCTTCGTATCGGTTTCCTAAAACGTTTGAAAACTAGATTCCAGTTTTTAATAAATTATACCGATCACTTTGAAACGTTTTTACGTTCGCTAAATTAATCTTGCTACGCTCCTTTTTCTAGTTTCTAGAAAAGATTTCTGTTTTATGTCGAAGATTTTCGTAAAACATTGAAAGATCCCTGGTCAGGTTTAAACGAGACTCAGATCGGGACGAAATATTCGAGAATCGAGATCGTAAGAATGTTTTTACGTTAGTTTTGCATCATTTGCAAATCAAACTTAACTTACTGAGCTTGCAATTAGCAATAGTTTCTATACTAAAACTAGAATAACGTAATACAGTTTCTATATCTATTACCATTGCAGTTAGGTTACATTGCGTCCTTAATGTTTCCTGATTTCAAGCAGCGAACAGACTTTGCAAACGTTGCAACGCACTCGTGCTCGTTGTACCTACAGAAAAGCTAGCGTGGCTAGTTCAATTGCTGCTTCATGTAAACTCACGACTCGGCTTCAGGGTATTACGCGAAGTGTTTTTCAACGAGACCAAAGTATCAGTGGGAGGTTCAGTAATAAATCGAGGATATTTTTCCCGGCAACATCTGCACGGACGTTACAGTCGTTCCTCTAATTGATCTAAATCGCGTCTTAACTATACTTAGTCGGCTGGCCCGGCCCTTATCGATTCAATCAAACGGAAACTCGAAAGCCAGAGCCGAAACCCAATTCAACCGATTGGCAATACCGCGGTTTCATTGTGGCCTAGCACCGCGATTGTTTGACGAGCTCGCCTTGTTACCTAAGTTGCGCAAAAGTTTGTCAGGCTTTCCTGCTCGGCTGGCAATTTCAGTGTTGAACTTATTCCTGCTGATCGTCGTCCGGATGAATACCGGTTGTTGGTGTTTCTCCAGAATTCTCAATGAATTCCCAATGAAAAAAGGAAACTGTGTGCACGCCTTCTCTCCATGCGTATTATCCACCACAAGTTTCTCAAAAAAAAAAAAAGGAAAAAAATCCGATATCAGTTCGCTAAGAAATGATAATGAATCGCCAGTAAAAGGCTGCAGACTGTTTTGTTGCAATTATTATGCAGAATGACGAGGAGGCCGCTGGTTGCGAAGTATTGGTGCCGGATCTTCATTCATGCATTGTGAGAGCAAAGAGCGATTTTACCTTGTTGAGATAACTGTATATTCTAACTAACTGTATGCATATATCGCGCAGTCATTTGTTGTTTCGTTCATTGGCTAGTTTGTTAGTAATAATTGATATATAGTAATGAAGCGAACTTATTTGAAATCATTGAGATATATGTGATTTTGTGTGCTACACCGGATCAGCCGCGCATTAGTGATACACATATATGAGTACGAGTGTGTGTGTGGGAGTATGTGCGTGCGCATACGTCTCATAGAACAGAAGAATGTCACTGTTCCGTACGCAAGGTGGTGGAAAGATGGTGAGACTAGGAGAGTGCTGAAACGCGTGCGATGGATATCCATGAATATCTTGTAAATCACATGTTAAGTAAATACAAAACTATTTTATTATCATCTCTACGAGTAATGTGAGCGTTCCTGTATATTTATTTCGGCGATTACGATCCGCAATTCTCAACGGAAATGAATCTGGTAGATGTAAGGAAGCATCTTATCGACGAAGAGCTACTTAAATGAAGTAATAATGAAATTTTTGGGATGTTGTTTTGAGAGATGTTCCTTAAAGCGTAACTTAGTTAATTTAGTATCAGATTTTAGTATAACTATAGCTTACTTATAAGAAAGTGTATAAAATAAGGGGACGTAACTTAACAAAATGGATTTATATCAATAGGTGCAATGAACAAATATAATGTTGTCAATATGGTAAACAATTTTTTGTACGGAAGATACTAGAATTTACAGCGTGTCAATTTTAAACCTTGTTTTATCCGCCATTGTATTTACTTTCATTTTTTAATAGCTTTAATTCTTCTCTGGGTCGCATAAAAATGTCTTATACTACTTCGATGGAACGAAGTACGACTTTTCGCTATTGTTCTATTCATATTGTTCATTTATTTCAAGTGTTATAACGGGTACTCCATTTTTTTTAACGGGGATTCAATTGAAACTAAAGGAGAGAATTTCGTATTATCGAGAAGCGAGCGATCGTTGGCTTAGCATCTCGAACTCTGTAAGCACCTTTAAATAAAGAAGAGGATCAACTGCGATTTCTCCGTTATCTCTGGAATTCTCTCGATAGTAAGGCGAGAATTTCCTTCTGGAACTTGATCGTCTTATGAACACGTGGAACAGCAAAGTTGAGTTGTTTCCGACCGGTTTGCTGTCTGGATTTCGAGGGCAGACAGATCGCAGGTAGATTAAAAAGTTGTACAGCCTACGGTCTTAAATGGAAGTTTTTCACCAATACTATTACCGTATGTATACCAATATTCCTTTATCGCTATTTATCAATCGATCGAGATATGTTTAATTGAAACATTTGAAACTTATTAATACGATCAACACGGTTCACTTTTACTTTTCATCGATTTTATAAAACATACCGTCACTGATCTATCTTTAAAGAAATTATACAACACACTTCTTCTCTCATTTCTCTGTCTAGTATCTACGAAGGAGAAAGCTCTAATATATATATTATTTCGAAGTATTATTTCTAGGTAAGATGATCCCAGCTCTTGGCCCATTCTTGCAATTGTACGGGATAACATGTTCAATTATTCTAGTTGGCAGTAAAGGCAACTCAATGCTGCTTTTTCTATCGAGGTACTTCAATAATGGCAAAATCGTTACCGCTTAGTAGTTTCCCCTGTTCTGGCTACGTACAATACTCCTGTGTGTGTGTGGAGAAAGTTCTATTATCGGAAAGGAAATTCAGTATTCATGAACCGCTTGTACACAATACAATACTTTAATGGCTAAATTGTTTTGTCAGAACAAACGTTTTTACGGAAAGTTCGAGTGGAAAAGTGTGGGACACAATGTATACGATATGAATTGTTATTAAGATAATCCATTCAATATATCTACTCTGTAGGGAGCTTTACAAACGGCCATCCTTTCTATTTAATCAATATCCCGGATATTGGTACGGACCAACTGTCTTTTTAATTTTCTCCCGTCATGCATGTTGGCTTTGATATTCTACACGTGGCCATCGAATATCTTTGTTTCCGCATATTGTGTCCGTACAATAATATTCTATCTCAGCGTTTTATTTAGTAACTGCAAGCTTAAACGCATGAATGAAATTCAGTGGCTAATGATTTGACGACAATGGCTCTTTTATTTACGCTAGAGTGCAAACGAATTTGCTGTACCGACAAACGATAGATCGCGTTTCAGTTTGCAATGCTCTTCCCGGTTGTTCGTTCGCGTTCTCTTTTTTACTCATTCGTCATGTGTAGTTCCAAAATTTCGTCTTCTTTGTTCCAATCATCTTTCATTCAGTGCACGCAACTGGCAACATTTTTAAAAACTAAACAGTCACGCGTTGCGCGCATCAAAAATTCTCGCGTCATTGATAATCGCGGATTTACAACCCGCTTGAAGTCGAATATCGATAAACAAAGAAACTCGTAACGTGGACGTTGCAATTATTTAACGTCCAACTAAGCCAACTAACTTCTGTGTTCGTTGCTCGCGAAGAACAGTGAAGTAAGCGTCTAGGAAACCACATACGCCTAACACGATTGCGGTACGCGAACCAGGCAATCTTCTCAGTTGCATCAAGAGGCAGTAGCAGAGCCAGTGGCCTCGTTTGCTGGCCGAATCACGTCTGATTCCGTAAATATGGACGCATCCCTGCGTTTACATCAGAACTTGCGCACGTCCTTGTGATTCAGGAAGATATCGGATCGTAA
Organism: Bombus cullumanus; assembly: GCA_014737535.1. Taxonomy (NCBI): domain Eukaryota; kingdom Metazoa; phylum Arthropoda; class Insecta; order Hymenoptera; family Apidae; genus Bombus; species Bombus cullumanus. Next base: position 2,993,658 of record JACXIX010000071.1, on the reverse strand, counting down.
TTTCTGTTCCCCATCTCGATAATACTCGCCGCGGCACGTGCGATGAGAATGGCGTGGCAATAAGGAATATCTCGCGACGGTTGCTCCTGAAGAGGAAAAAAGGGGGCAAGGCGGTTTGGAAGACGACGTGTAACCAGCGACCGGTTCCCGGTGGAAACGGCGCGAAGTAATAACGCGAGAGGGAGGGAGAGAGAGAGAGAGAAAGAGAGAGAGAGAGAGAGAGATTCAGGCATGCCAGATTTATCGTGGCAACACATAGCAGTGACGTGACGGGAACGGCAACGAGGCCCAACGACAGCTGGTACGCGCTCTCTTCCTCGCATATATTTGACGTATGTTACTACGGACGTGTAACTTGCTTCTACCGGGAGAGACAGAGCGGGACTCGTAGAAAATCCTCCAAAAGATAAAGTGGTATAAAGTTGCGGGGCATATGAACAAGCGTTGCCGCTTTACTTATTTGTATTGAACCACTGCGTGGATTTCATACGGTGGAGGGAAGAAGGGTTCTAGGGAATACAGGCACGGAGATGCTAGAAATTGAGAAGAAAACGCGTGCTTTTAGCAAGTGGTTGTTTCAGGGTGTGAATATAGGGAACTTAATAACAAGGGAGATAACAGATATTTAAAATATGAGAAGGAAATAGCGATTGTTATATATAAATGAAACTATTACAAAGCAATCTGTGTATTATAAATCTCTTATAATTAGACCGCGATTAGTTATGCAGATTCATATTTTTATTGATATAATCAACGTAATGGGACTTGGGAAGAAAATTGTTTTATCTGTTAAATATTGTAAAAAGTTCTGTACCTTGGATATTCCGTATATTCTCTTTGGTCTGTAATCGGCCCATATGTAGACTGGATCTCAGAATATAGGCTAGTATTAATTGAAATCTGTCCGTCGAAACGAATTTTATTTATAATGCTATAATTATATTATGTTGATGAACTTTCTTTATTAATTAGAGTCGTATAACATTTACTGGAAAAATAGCTGAACGTTACTTACTCATTCCCGGAACATTACGCTCCTAGAAGCAATTCGAGCGCTGTCTCGTCCTCTGGATCATTGACCTATACTACTGCGCGCCACCGCGACAGACAATACTTTCATTCTAGGCGATACAATGCTCGCGCTCGCACCGTTACTCCAATACCTGACATGGTTCAAGAAAGCATTGCCTCGCCGACACATCACCGCATGCTGACAAATCGCAAATGGTTGTACAAGCGCAAGTAGGTCGCAGAATGATTTCACCACGAAAATACTTTCTACCACGTTGGACATCGGCGGCGATAAAATCGATACGTTCACACCGCCATCGAGCAGCGTCTATTCCCAATGACGAACTATTTGCAACGCGGTGAAACAGTTGAAAACGCGAAAAATCGTGTCGTTGCCATAAAAATCTGTGCACCGAGGAACGAAATGGAAAAAAGAGAAATTTCCGAGCGATATACGCGGCCAGTCGATTCGTAATGAATATCTGGCGTCGTGTGAATTCAATTTCAGGGATCGCCGACGAATTCGAGATTGACCGACTCTCGCTGGAAATAAGCTCGCGGAAAATACAATCCGGAATAATTTATTTGGAAAATTGTCGAATGCTCGATACTTGAAGTATATTGTTTCTAACGTCGAATAGATTTCACCGTGTGGTTGGCTCTGTTCCGAAGTAAAAGGGAACTAGTCCTGGCTAACTGAAAATGTCGTTTAACACGTCGACTGCCACGTAAATTTCATACATCTTTCCCTGGAAGTCGCAGTAAATACACCACCATAACATTTAATTTTTACCAAATATTATATATTGTGTCTGCGCACTTTTTCTCTCACAATGTTATCTTAGCTATTCACATTGTTGGAAATTTTTTAGCCCACGTAATTTATCTAATTCTTATCAGGTTAAGAGGTTAGTAACATGGGTCGCTGCGCGGTGGTAACTTATTACATTCAGTTACAGAATTCTGTAGAAAACGTAAACGAATATCAGTCGTACTGAAATAATTTAATTGCACGTAACTATAGCCTACGGTTTAATGCTATTTGCAGTCCAACTTCCACTAAAGTAATTAAAGTTCCACGAGGCTTTCATAAGAGCATCGTATTCAACGTAGGTGTCAAAATCGAGATAGATGGGAGATATTAGCTCTTGATATTTCGATGGTATGTGTGATCACGTACGAATAAATAGGGTCAACTGTAGAATGTAAATGCAGAATGTAATTTACATGTAGACGACAAGTGTCGTAACACGATCGAATATTGTAGCCTTTTGAAACAGAGGGACTAGAACAGATGGTGCCTTGTATCACAAGAATATCTGTAATTTCAAATAAATGCAATTTAGTTAGGCCATACAGAATTATAAATGAAATCCAATGAATTCAATAAATAATAAAAAAATCTATTATCCCCTTTGTCTTTCACTACCTAATTACGATAATGCAAGGAATGGACTTCCATTCAAATAAATTCTTTTTTGCAGTAATTCCTCATTTCATATGAAATCTAATAAATACTCAGAGAGAGAGAGAGAGAGAGAGAGAGAGAGAGAGAGAGAGGAGGGGAGAAAATTTCCCTATGCTCCTATTATTATCTAACCTATTTCATCTAACTTCAGTACTACCAATAATTTACAACTATTATATTATATAACTCATGATTATTGTATAATATTCCATTTTCGTTCAATTAAATGTTACTACTGCTATTAAACTAATGAAAAAAATATTATGTCGTATCGTGTGGAGCATATCGAAAATACGTTCTCTGAACTTTCAGCATCAATTGAAAGTAAATAGAAGATATCGCGTTTATTATTTACATTATTACGTATAGGTGAAATTTAGAGCCAGGTGTCGTTTGTCATCAAGATATCGTTAATCACGGATGAAAATTACTTCGAAATCCTCTTCATGTAATCATGTACAGTGGAAGATTAGAATCTCGCGCGACAGGTTTGATCAACACTGCATGAAACTTTGTTAACCATTGCGATTTGGCCATTCGGCAGAGATATTCTCCATATCCTATTACATAGAATCCCTTGACTTTAATTGATGAGCTGTAGAACCATAATTTCACTACAAATTCTAGTTAGAGAAATTTTGTTTCTTTTGATATTTTTATATACAGTTCAAATATTATTAGAACACTTGTTCATTTCCTTAAATTTGTTTATCACGCTTGAATGAAATATCAATTTCTATCCAATTATTGGAGATCCTTCTGATAAAATTAAATAGCGATTTTTATGCATTTATTCGGATGTAATTGGTCTCCCTTGTATTAAATGAGAAATCCTTTCAAAGAATATAATATTTTAACTCTTTTTATAAGAAGCTCATAACGATATTAAACATCAATTTTTAATTGGATTTACCTTCAACTGATGCAGAATTCTTGCCAAAGAGAATCCTATCTTTCCCAGCTATTATGTAATTACGGTCTTCCCGTATCATTGAATTACTCTCCTGAACAATTTCCAGAAAATGGATATAGTTAGATAATCTAAGTATTGATGTACAACGAAGACTTTTAACGAAATTTTGTACTGTTTAAATTTTAGATAAAAGCCAAAAGAGAATCTTTCTTCTGTTGCAAACGTTAAAAGAAATTTAATAAAAGTTATAAGTAATTATGACAAAAGAAAATGCTTCTTTCCGTATTTCTAAGGCTTATAAATCGTATATTTGCAATAATGAACTGGGCAACATTTTTTCGGCTCCGATGTGTTATCAGATATTGCAATGCAAGCGAATGTGTATGTGCTTTTGTGTAAGTTTTGCTCCGGCTCTTTCAAGTTACCGCAGTTTCATAAATAGCATATTTGTAGCCTTGTCAAAAGCTTAAAAGAGTATTGAATCGTCGGGATAAAAGTGACATCGCTATATTCCATTCGCCTGAAATGAAAAGGAAGTATAATTTATTTTCACGGTTTTTAAGGCTGCGTTGATTTTGGGCATCGAGTGTGATTCCAAACGCTTGGAAATCGCGACTTTTATCAATAAACGTGACGTATTTCAAGACGAATATATTCCTTCGACAGAATTACTGTCTTTTTAATAGTTCAGAATATTTTTATTTGAAAGAAGATAAGAAATATTAATTGCTGGAAATTTAACGTCTTTTCTCAAAATATCATCAAATAATAGAAAATATTGAAAACGTTAATTTTAATAATTAGTAGTCTCGGCGATTCGTCAGTGGCTAACAACGATACTTTTCCTACAGACATTCGGGTTAGTTTTTGCTATCATTTTTAAATATGGTAATTCTAAATTCTAGCTTATCTTACGTACGTTTAAACCACCGTAAATCAAAATTGTTATCTTAAAAACGCAGATATATTGCGAGAGAAAAAGATGCAACATGGTAAACGGGTACCTATTGGAAAAGAAAACAGATGCCATAGTTCCATAACTCTTTTCATACCTCCTCTTATATTTTGTGTATTTTACAATCACAAGTCAGGCACAATCCCGAAAGATCTATAAGCCGCGAAAAGTAGTTTCATTCCAATAAAGTGAACTCTTAAATAATAATACAACTCCACACCACAGCTCTTCCACATCCGCAAGTTTAGATGCCCACGATAAAGGAACTTCGGTTTCTTCTGTGCTCGTTAATTTCGTGCGAACTTCTTCGCTTGGCGGTTGTCTGAAATAAAAGAAAAAGAAGAAGTAGAAGTAGAAGAAGGGGAAGACTTTCTCCGAAGCAGTATGATCCAAAAACCGAACACGTTTCCAACTATCCTTCTATCTTCTATCGATCGAAACATGTATCCGCAATTACAACCGATAGACGAGCACGCATTCTACGATGCACAGGGAAACAATGCCACTTCGTCGAATACTTGCTGACTCGAAACTATTTTGCGCAATCTTCTCGAGTATATTTGCGTCGATGCTCGTAAGCGGGTACTCGCGAAACTTTCTTCGACAAGGGGTGGTGAATCGATGCTAGGAAAATCAAAAGGTACTCGTGAGATTTGGTCTGGTCTAGTGGGCAAAGGGAGAGAGAATTCTCCAGCATTTGAGAATCGACCTTGCTACATTCAACGCGAATCTCGACGCACCGGCTCCTCATTAACGAAAGAGGTTAATCGAAATGCGGGCAATCGTACAACCGGTCATTTCAAGCTGGCTAGTTTCGTTGGCCGTTCCATGGAATCCAGCTCTATCGCAACCGAGTTCATTAATACGACGCCCTTTGCACGTCTGTCGCGGATTTGACGCGAGCGTGTCGTTCAAGTAGAATCGCTTTGAGTAATTGTCTGTCGTCGTTTCTATACCGTCAGAGTCAAAAGTGACTGTACACTGTGTAAAAATGAAATTCACACAATATCGACCTATGTAGGTATTGCACGTATGGTGTGCGTGCGAGTAGATCACGCGTTGTAAAGTGAGAATAAAATGACGAACGATTGTTTCCCACGTAATTAATGGCCATAGTTCTCGACGTGTTCTCACAACCTTGCGCAGATAACTTCTTGTTCGGTAAGTGGAGAATCTGGCGGCGCGCCGTTTCTCCTCGAAACGGGCAAGAAATTTGGCGCGGTTGAATTTCTGTCTGTGGTCGGTCACGTGGCGAGATTGGTATTCCTTTGGAATGAGCTATATGGTTTGGTTTGGTAATTTGTCGTTGAAACTATTAATTACTTGGAGTAAAGTAACGTAGTATATGTATTTACAATAATAAAATAAAATAAAGGAAAGGCGATAGGATAATGATTGGCAAAAAGCAATAATAAATGGCTCGTTATACAAAGGGTATGATAAATAATTTTGGCTATTATTATTATGTAAAGCTACTAATACACTTCAAATATGAAAATTGTAGATCAAGCACCAGGTCTGTTCTCTCGGAAAGTTACATGGTACAGCTTGTTTATAAATAATTCAGAAATGTACATAGGTACATCGCGAATATTCGCAAAAAATTTTTCAGATTGCAAATAGCCTCGCGTGTACCAATGCATATACAAAAAAAAAAAAAAAAAAAATTATACGTGTCGCGAACATTCACATAAAAGTCTATATATTTTACGAATAACCAATAAAAGGTTTCATGTAAATATGAATGTTCGCAGAAAAATCTACAAATACCACAAATACCACAAATATCCATAGAAAACTTTACACCACGCACTGACTGTCGATAAAACACGATATATCGATCGTATTTGCCCGCAGACGTGACGCATTCGCATGATATACTGTATTTCTTACAACATACTTTTGGTGATATGCCGTCTCATATAAAATTTCGACTACTGTTTACCCAACTGTACGCGTATTTTTATCATACATTCTTGTGTAAATTCAAACCGATACGAACTGTTTTCTTAGCACATCGAAAATAGTTTTCCCCGTCACATAAATAAATAGTTTATAGAATGTCTTTGCAAATAACGACCGGCGATAATATATTTCCATCATATTTTCTCCGGCTCAGTTCTAGAAATTAGGAAGTTAGAGCCCCCTTTCGCTTTTTAATATAGTTCGTACACACATAAGATATAACATTTTAGCTACTTTTAAACGGCCGTGCACGTGTGCACTTAAAACATTTACCGTGTGTGTGACTACTCTTTTTTTCTTTCCCTTTGACTTAACTGTTCAGCCTTTGTACGATCGGTCGAAAGTTCCCATACATTTTTTCACTTTGCGACCTCTTTTCAGCGAGTTAATTAACTTAATAAAGTAGCCGTTTAAAAGAGGAAAGTACGTTAATTGAATTCGTAAAAATGATTGACTCCACTCGGACTCGCACATGTTTCAATATTAATTCATAACATTCAGTTATGTTAATCTATTTCAATCCGTTCGTGATTCGAGTTTTTCGAAGACGATGCCTCGAATAAAGAAAATTTATTTTACATTTTCGACCATCATCACCGAGACGCTCTATAACGATGACAGGAGATAATAACAGATATTTTAGAAATTGTGTAAGTGATCTGTCTCATCTGTAGGGTCCAACTCATCCTAAATTCCCTTATCTATCTAGCGTAATTCAAAACTTTTTAAATGGGGAAACCTTGAAAAGTAATAAAGGAGTTTTCAATAACAAAAAACGAGCAATCTTACAGCGGTTGGGAAACTACTTGGAAGATGATAATGGATCCTAGACAATCGAGGAAATTGCCTTACAGAATAACACAGAAATAAACGTTTATTCTCTTTGTAAAAACTTCGTACGTGTTTGCTTGAAACCGGCAGAACATTTCTGTAAATCTAATAAAATAATTTAACGGTGAACAATACGAACTGTGCACTCCGACATACGCAAACGTTGAACGTACCGAACGTGCGTTTATTGACAGGGAACCTAACACGTAACGTGCATGTCGCGATACAATGCTTATCAGGCCATTCATCGTGATGTTTAATCAATACGAAACGAGTTTTCGAGGCTGTTCGGTATTCGCGGCCGAAAGGACCACGTGAAAAATTTCATGCAATTTTCCAATGGGATAATTCCTATTGTCACTGGAAACAAAATGCTTCATCCGTTCTGTTAGTGAACACTTCGTGGAACATTAATTGGAAATAATTGTACGCGGAACGAGACGAAATAAAAGGAAGTGAAATGTATTTCGCGGACGTTTCTGTTAATATTTGCGTTAATTTAGCAAAAGGCTTTTATCATTGTTGAACGTAATTACAAAAACGCGACCACCAATTTTCTCAAAATTCAATCTAGTAATAGATGCTTCTTTGGTTCTTCAATGCCTTTGCAGTTTGCTTTAATGTAGAAATTACTTGCCCCATAAATGAAACGCCAGAAATTAAGTACTCGTATCTATGAAGAATAAAGTAACGACGATTCTTCAACAGATGATGTACACGATGAGGGAGAAATTATAATGTACATATGACGTAGATAATAATACGCTAAATATATGTTAAAAATTCGTCGCTATTCTAAATTTTACGTTTTTAGTCTTTCTCGTGCCTTTAGACTATAGTAGTATTTTATACTTCATTAGAACTGCTAAGAAGATTACGAAAATTGTGATATCATCGGTTCGATATGCTTCGTTTTCTAACAGATACGTAATTATTACTTCGCGTGTACCTGTTGCTTTGAGGATCATTCCGAACAAAAGTATTTAGATTAACGAAACCAAATACGAAGTCGTGGTTGATTTGATTCGATACCTTTTTCCTTCAGTTTATTCATAGTTTTCAAAATTTACTTTATTGGCTATTTCCAGAAATCATTATATTTCCGTACTTACTGTGTCATTTTACAACTAGATTACATTTTATTTATAGAAATTCTACCTCGTATGATTCGGAAACGGAAATTTTATTCGCTTAACAACAAATCCCACCAAATAAACGCTTCTATCTCTGCCCGTTTCGCAATTCGCAGTACATACGTTTAAAAATGGTATAACAATATATCCCACGATATAATACAAAGCAGACTGACACATTGGTATACGCACGCGGTACAAGATTTCACTTGGATTCCAGCCAGAACGTAGGTCGCAACTGCACGCACGTAATATCGTTCGAGATTCTTGATCTCTTCCTAACGTACAACAAACAATCGTGTAGGAAGCTTCAGAGATGAGCGATATTAGGCTTAACCGTACTAATGGTGATCCTAATTTGCAGTGCTCGCGAAGGTAGTCGGGGTACGCGTGGATGGTCGCCGAGCGATATAACCGACCAGTCGATCCATCATATTGGTCAATCTATCGCGGAATGGTCCCAGTGAGGTCGTTTTATCGTACGACCTATCCAATCCGTCGAATCTCACCGTGAAAGGGGACGAGCGTTCGCGGACTACCACCCGGGACGTGGCGAAGTCGCAATCGCACGCCCTCCACCACCATCACCACTCTCACTTTACCACCACATATACGAATCCGATTCTATTTATTCGTGCACGATGCAGCTTCGTATAATTGATACATAGCCGGCTAGCAGCTGACCAAGCGACCGCTTTCCGATGCGAGCAAACGGCTGAAAAATATTGTTAGGCCAGCGATAATACTGCAGTGTATCACGGCCGTGACATGGCCCGACGATTTATGCTTTAAGAACGTCCACAACACCTCTCTTAATATTGCTATCCGGGGCCTTTTTCAAGTCCCTGGTGAAGACAAGCCTACATACGCACTTTTACTTTTACGGTAAATGAAATTTCTATGCCGCGTGTGTACAAGAAATTTCTATCATTTTTAAAGATTTGCAGTTTTTATAAATGACGATATTATAAATGACGTTTTTTATAAACGATAAATGACGATGTTTCGGCGTTATGACAAATGATAGAGAAAGTTGAGAAACGAGTTTGTTATCTGCGAGTTAATTATTTTAAGAATCGAAAGCAGAACTGTCTCGAATTTAGCAGCTTTCTTTTTTTTTCTGTTATCTTACACGCGGAGTACATCGAAATCAAGCGTATCGTTCGTACCTCTCAATATTGTACGCTACTCTTCAATTTTCCGCAGCTACATCTTACACAGATTTTCTTTGGCCTTCGGAATGTTCTTGAATTGGCTTCGTACCGGCAAGTATAGAATATCTGCTGTACACCGCTAAACCTAGCGGTTTCTTCAAAGTTTCAACTACCTTATTACTTTTGTTGTAAGAGCAATATATGGAAAGTAGCTCCATATTACGTTCAGGTAGAATAAATTATTTACAAATAATTGTTTACTTAACTGTTTGAGCAATCGAAGAAGTTCCTCGTTCTTACGAACTTCTGGTTCTTCGTCTTCGATGGACTTTCACGTTACGTCCGAAATCTTTTAGATCGAAACAAAACAGAGCAGAAGTGCGATTTGCCAAGTTATATTGTACGCATATATATACCCCAAAGGGGCGTTTTTTCTCGTTAACGTTGAACGTCAGTTTGATTGCATTTCCCGGCCAAGCATTGTTCGTTGACCGGCGAAAATGATTTTTCGGTAGAAGCAATATTTTCATTCCGATTTAAATGCAAACGAAATTGAACGTTGCGGCTATTCATAGATGTTACGAAGACGTTCCCACAGGGAGATGGACTTTCCGATATTCGGGAATTAAGATGAAAAAAGTTGAATGTTTTTCCATGCAACTTTGGCGACTTAATGTTGCCGATGATATCGGAATAACAACGAAGAGGACGTGATAGACTCGGATATTATTCTTCGTCCATTACTCGGCGTAATAACGTCGGTAACTTTCTTCTGAAAATTGAAAACGAATAGGAGAATTTATAGAATAGTAGAATAATACGAAGAGAATCTTCCCCATTCTCTTGATATTAATCCCTGCACTCGGAGAATCCAATGTATTTTTTTGGACGTTCTGCTGGAGAATTTATAGTGCTGATTTATAGCGTCCTACTCGCGCATCAATTCGACTGACAGATGGTAACAAACCTATTACAACAATTATAACGAAAACATTGCAACGTCAACTTGTATAAGGGTAAGAGGATATATAAGTAATAATTGCCACGAGGAACGCACTTTATCGCAGGAAGGTGAGCCGAAGCTCTCGAAGCACAGCGATACATTCTACGCCTTCACGAACAATTTCGTCGGAGCCGATGCTCGCTACATACGTACGTATACATCCGCGGATTTTCATAGTAACCGCCGGGTATTGGCAGGATAATAGTCGAATTGTACACTTTGCCCATTATGATCTGGCCGGGAGCAGACTAAAGCCGAGTATTTATGTAATGCGGCCGTGTCGCAGTAATGCATGCATTGCACGTCCGTCGACACGGGGTTACAGAGCGTGTTAATTACTGCGTGGTCGTTACGCGTCATAAATTAATATTTCAATTACGATTTCGCTAATGCCATACACCCTCGGTTCGATCCACATATTTCGATTCGGAAACACGTGCGCACTCGCCGGGACTCTAACCCGGTGTATACAGATCGAATAACGCGTACAACGGGGCATGAGGCGACGCGTAGTGAGAAAATAAGAAGAAAATATAGAATACAATTTTTTCGTCCGAGGTTTAGTTTTCGCGAAAATCGAGCTCGAGCATCTTGTCAAGTATATACTTGAATTTGTCTAATTACCGTCTGCATATGAATAAACAGTTGGCGGAATCTTATTCTGCGTGCGAAAATAGGCAAAAAATGTGGAATAAAATTTTTCCCGCGGAGGCTTCATTTCCAAGAAAAGTTTGAATACGTTTAGTTAAGGATCAGCCTAATTCTCTGAAACAAAGCGCCTTGTGAACAAATGTCGCGCTACATTTTCGACTCACTTTCGCGTGCACAGTAATCTCCTGCCAAAACGTTTATTCACATATATTCGGTAATTAGCCAAATTTCAAGTATACTTGACAAATTTTCCAGCTCGATTTTCTCGAAAAGGGAACTTCGTACGAACAAATTTTATACCATATTTTTTGCTTATTTATTTTTATAAAGGATCATCTCACGCCCGCTTGTACATGTTATTCGGCCATATCCTGTATACATCGCCCAACGAGCTCCTATTGTCGGCTCGGCGCATGGGTTGTGAAGAATCGTTCGTTTTTACCCCTTTTTGTTTGGCAGCGGTGTTTTTATTGCACTGGATATCCACGATATCGACTGACCTTACGGTGAACGGCACTCGAAGGAATTGCGTGCAACTGTTTGAAATGCCGACGCTATTCGGCCGCGGATGCTGTCGAAATAAACAACCGCGCGATGCCGCGGAACTTATTGATTAAATTATGTATAGCAGCGAGCGCGAAAAAAGCCGGAAAATGAATTATCTGACGTGAGCCGCTGGTGTATCGCGAAATTCTTTTACGTTTGTTCGTAATTATATACAGGATTGGTAATTCGTAAGAAAGAATTTGCTGAAACATGAAAAAGGAAGAAAATGTGATTGTCCCTTTATTGATAAATTGTACAGGATATGCTACAACCTCAGTCTATTGTTACTTTGTTATAAGGATGTGCTTGAGGGCGTGTCCTGAAACTTTTGACTAGAGCTCCGACGAGGAAAATTTTTAACATTAGTTAAAGCGAAGGGTCCTGAAAACGTCCGAAGCATCGTGCTTCAGAATGAGAATTGTCTGACACAGTTCCCGTAACGAGAGATTTGTTTTGCCCATCGAGACTGTTAAACCGGAGCAATGGGCACTATATACAGGTCTCAGTTTGAGGTATTCATTGCGGGTAACGGGCTCGCTAGTTTCGTGTGAAAGGAACAACGAGCTTCTACAGCCAATTATAAACCAGATGTAACGGATTTCTATAACAAGATATACGTAGTTACATTTCGAAACCACTCGTTGGTTACACTTTGTCGTCAGATATAAATGTACGAGACTCCTTTGTTCTAAGCAGACAATTTAGGTGCACCGACGAAAAGACGCAAAGACGCTTCTGTCGTGTCTCGAACGTCTGACATTTTATCTTCTCTTACATACAATGGATAAATGTACAGGAAATTGATTGACTCGAAGTTGTAGTCGCACAATATTTTTAATAACGAAGGAAAAATAAACTAAAAAATTTACTTTGAAACATCTTGCCATCATACATCTGGCATTCAACAAAGCTGCAATCAAGAGTATCCGTTGATGTTTCTATGGCCGCCAATTTTTGGAGAACAGCATATACTTTGTAACAGGCAATCGTTGCTCCTTCAGATCGAACATTGTCGATCGTGCCACGCCACAACTACATATCCCCTCTGTGATATTACGTGAAAAGTTTTCCGCTCCAGAGCTCCGCTGTACAAAATGCAGGAAATATCTGGATGGTCCATAGAGGACGCTGTCCACTGGTTCAGTCAATATCTGTCTTTAACCCTAGAACGGTTGGATGATTCAGAGAAACATAAACTATTGAACTGCATCTCCGGAGCTCGCTGTTGCAAATGTATTCTGTCAATATTAAACGTAGTGAAGAATGGATGCTTCGAATTTTGATGTAGCTGCTGGAAGCCTGTGCAGCTCTACTACATGTAGATTAAGCATTTATGAGAGGATGGCATTGTATTCGTTGTCCATTTGACAGTGGACAATACAGAGCGAATTGATTTATCGGGTGTCTTTTTTTTACGTACTATATCTTCTTCGACCGTTGCTGGAGCAAAAGTATGAAAGTTAGCTTTACGCGTGGCCATTTAAATGATCAAGTTTACATCTTTAATTTTATAAATGATTTAGAATTACCGAAAGAATTAATCACTCCATATCAATGTCCACGTAACAGAAATTTGATAAAAATTACGTTTATGTAACATAATTGCGGTCAATGACAAATTATTTATGTATCGATGTTGTTGATAGATAGCTGTTGGTGCATAGAATGCCTCTATTACGTACGTTCAAAAAACGTTAATTTCTCAAATCGACATTTTCGTCGACGTTTATCCCTTCGGAAATTTGTACACCGCAAGAATGTTTGTACAATTCTTGGCAGACATATTTTCTTGTAAATATTGAACGAAACGAGTTATAGGTCCGTACATCGCTCGTTTCACCGATAAAAATACGTAAAAGCGTTACTTATTTCCTCGTAATTCCAAACAGCCAACTAAGTGCACTTTATTTATACAGATGAATTAATACATTTCCTATGTTTTCCCAGAATTTCAAACATACTTTCAGCTTCGCTGCAGTTTACACTGAACGAAACGGGCACAAAGTGGCGTATTCGTAAACAAACACGGAAACGATAAACGGCCCATGTGAAGCGTGATCAACCGTGTTCGATCTTTACGAAACGCGCAATCTTTGCTTTTTATTTAAACGTGCGCCTCGCGTTTTGCAATTCAAATATACTTAACATTTGCATCGTGGCGGGGGAGGAGGGGGAAAACAGTGCGGAAAAACCATGAAATATGAGGGACTGTGCCGGGTTCGTGTAACTTTCGCCGGGCCGCGACGTGGCGCAACCGATCGTGTGAAACGGAAGCGTCGCGGCTACAGTGTAATTTCGGATTCATGAATAAATATCTTCCCAATGGTGCCACTGTGTATGTTCGTGGCTGGGGGAAAAAAACACACACACACACATATACACATCCAAAATAACGAAGAAAAATATATTCGACCCGTTGAACGTCGCGCGCAAATCCCAGTCAATGGAAGAAAAAACAGCAGTGCTCCCCGACGTATAAATTTTTCCTAATCTGTTCGTGGATAGTGTGACCACCTGCTCCTAGATTGATGATCTCTGCATGCCGCGAAATCTGTCAAACGAACGCTTCGTTCTGCCGCAGATTCGATTCGCGAAGAATTAGTCGCCGTTGTTACGCAATGGAATTCACACAGAAATACGCGAATTTTCGACTTTTAGCGAAACTAGGTAAAGGAATACCGTTTTTTTTTTCTACCGTGTATATAAGAATTTTCGTCTCAACTTATACTTTGAAGTAGAAAAATTTACCAAATGTCCAGCTGGACAAATTGCAAAGTATAAATTAAATAATTAAAAAGGAAACTTATACTTGACTAAGATTAGTCTTTTTTGTTGTTTCATCCTGTCTGATGAAGAAACTGCAAATATTTGTAAAAGTCCATTTATAACGATAATTAGAAAAATAGAACCAAGATAAAAGATTGTATTAGCTACTCAATATTATAGTGAGTACTATATTTCCGATATTTTGTGTTATGTACATACGTGTTTCACAAATGCACAAAAATTCGCAGTATATCGATAACTAATTCTCAAGGTGGTCAGTCGGGATGTGAGTCTTGACCCGTGGACTCCAGACTGATCACTGACGATGACTCGTTTTTGACAATAGCGTGTCATCTTCGCGTGCACAGTAATATGTCATTATCGTCGGTCTGCATAATATCGTTCGCCCCTCTAAATTTTCCTTTGTCTTCTTCTGCCCGAGTAGTTTCTCGAACGATACCGTAAAATAGTGAATAACAATGTGCAATGGCGATTAAGGCCGGAAGGCTATTGTTTACGAAACAAATAACAAGTCTTTCTTCTTTTTATTTCTCTTCCTCGTTTTATTGTTTCTTCCTCTTTCTTTTCTTTTTTTTAACTTTTGTTGGTGCCACAGTTGCCGAAATAAATGCGGTCAAGCAAACCGTGGTGGAAGTATAGTGCATCGTCGTTCATTTTTCTTTTTTTTTTTTTTGCCAAAACAATTGAACCTGTCCGGCAATATCATAAATTTCACGAGAGATTTTTATATACAGTTTTGGCTCTTTATCGCGTTCAGTCGGCCAGATCCTCGCGTGATTCTATTGTCCATTTCCTTCGTCCTTTTCCGTCTGAACGATTTATAGTCGCGGTACGTTGCAACCTGTATGACGTTAAACAGTTGAAATAGGCTAATGACTGGATACTGAAATAACTTGCTGGACTGAACATACAACTGTTAATATCACCTATTCGTATTTTTTCGCAGTTTATGAATGTCGATTTATTTACTGATGTCAGGAAGTTCCTTGTTACATATTTTCACTTATATTACATATTTTGTTTAAATGCAGTACAACTTTCTAATCTGATATTTCGAGTAACGCAATAATACAAAATTATGTAATTTAATGAAGAATATATGTATATATCATCAAAGAACATGATAAGATAAAAGCAGCAAAAGATATTAAGATATTGTTCTATTTCTATATTTCTAATTTCAACTGAACGCATTAAAACTTCGTCACATTGTCAATGTAAACAATTCGATTATGAAATTCAAATATTTCACGTGCGTCCGTTCTGTAAAAAAGCAATTATTATGTATAGCTATACGCAATTATAATTTGTCACATAAGGTGTCGTCTTGAGTAAACGAAATCTCAAAGTAACAACAAACGATCCAAATAAAGCACTGGCCCGAACAACGAGACAATCGAATTAAACAGCGGAGCGATCGAAATTCGATCAGCTAAAACGTACTTTCCTGGCTCGACCGGAAGGAACGTGATCTGAGCAAACGACCGAGGACAAATAAGTAAAACAATCACAGGCCGCAATAGTAATCGGGCTGCGACCGGCGTAGGAAAGTTAATTAAAGGTAAACGTTTCCGAAAGTCTTCGAGGTGTTCGCTCAGCAACGAGAATAACAGCGACTTCTCCTGGTATTAGTATGCGTGCAACGATACGTTGCAAGAGTGTCGCGCGAATTTTCTCGATAATTCGAGCGGACTGTACAGTGAAAAATGTCGAAGAATAATCGTCGCGAGCAGATGTTACGGAAACGGCAGTGTCGAAGGATCGTGGCGAAAGGCTTGATCTCGTAAAAACGGCACGTGGCAAGAAGGTGCACGGAATAGGGGAGGTATTATTCTCAATTTATCTGGCGCCCACTTAGCCTCGTCTATTTCGTGGCATCGATTCTCAAAGGAATAGTCGTGGCAGCTGCTCTGAATCGATACCTCGGCGAACGTGCCTCAGCTTTTTGCCAGTCTTACGCTTCTTCGCCGCTTCACGATACGTCACGGCCTTCTCGCTGTTATATCCACCGAAATTTTCGAGTTTCATCCCGATCCCGGGTAATGAAATAGATGCTCGTTGGGATCCTGCCAAGAGAGGATTCGCTGGAAAATTGTTCGTTATTCCGTTTACCACCTTTCGGATGTTTCCGGAAAGGAAGAAGGTAGCTTATCTCAGGCCAGATAACCTAACAGGAACTATTTCAAGATTTATTCGACAAGTTGGATCGAGATTCGTGTAATTTCTTTCTCTAATCGCCAGCTACGTAACTACGACGCTCTTTTATGAAGTCACGTAATTGTGAATAGAAGACTTTGCAAGCGTAGGAAAATTTACGCGATGGTTTCACGTGCAATTTTCTTAGGGATATGAGAAAGTGTACTATTGTCCAATTTTGTTTTTATACGGTTTCGATTTTATACGATCTGGAGAAGAAATCCAATTCTTTTTTTCACGCGATTTAATTTCAGTGAACATTGTTAAAACGATATTATTTAAGATCGTTCTCCTTGAATTTACACTATAATTTTGTTCCCTCGAATAATTTCCGAGTAATTTAAAAAGAAACAAACAATTTATGTTTTCGTAGATCATTCTACTTTAATGTCGTATGTTTATTTTCGTGGTTCGTTATCGCCATTGAATTTTAATCAAAATTTTCTCTTACTAATTGTATGTTATACGTTTCTTTTACATCATCAACTGCTTCTTTACTCAATTGTTTTCTTTAATTCGCACATTGCGATTAACGCGACACATTATTCTTGCCGCATTTTGCCTTTCGTACATACGAGTGTTAAAAGCACATTGCCGTAATCGCATTGAAATCCCTCAACTAGCAATTATCCGCGTAATAATTTCCGTTTTATGCTTATAGTTCATAACATTCATAATCCAAATTGAATGTCTTCCAATGAATTAAATTCAAATATTTTCCACCTCCGGCGAATATATTTATGTTACGCGACATATGAAACGAGCATGCTAATTATATCAACAAGTATAATGCAGCAAAATGCGCAGAAATAACTTACATACAATCATTTTCATTTTTATTTGTACGCGACACGATTCTATGGATATAGCTTCTCGTTGCAGGACAATGCAATTAACATTCCCCACGCCTGTCGCATCGATACGGTCATTGATTAACGAAAATATGCCCGCCTCGTGCAAATAACCAAGGGACAGATACCGCCGCCGCGTCGCGTCAATAATTACTTCCATACGTTTCTCTACTTCATTTAAGCAGAGACGAACTGCACACTCTGCTAATCGATCAATTACAGAGTCGATAACAATGTAAGTAGTATTTAACAACGAATTAATTTGCCCGTTCGGAGGCTTGCAAATAATAGAGAATCGGGTCCGAGTCAACAACGAAACTGCATTCACTGTAATTGCACGATACGGATCAGGCGTTTCGAATCGCGTGTATACTTACCTTCTGGAAACTGAAACTCATCGGGCTCTAGTGGGTTTTCGGGGCTCGATTTCATTCGTCATGCTCATATCTCCGGAGTATGTAATACTGCAACGATCGCATTGTATCGTATTTCGATCACTGGAGATAGCAATCAGTGTTGGGTGTCGTTGACTGACGACTTGCAAGATCGTTTGACAGATCCAGTATACAATTACCTTACGACGTATAGTCGCAGAACCTTTGTTCGTGTTACATTCGTTGTCGATGCGCTCCGGAGGAATGTAGGTGGAAATATAGATTGCAGGTTCTTCGTTTCAAACTTTTATTGAAACACGATACAAACGCCGTATATAGTTTCCTTGTTAGCCTGGTGTTTTACTTTTCGAACTGATATTCCTCTCTCGAGCTCCACTTTCCTTCTTCCCTTCGCCCTGCACTTTTTTCTTCTTTTCCCTCTTTCTCTTTCTCTTTATCCATCAGCCTTTAACAGAAGCTTTTCTATGTTCACGGGGTAATCGCGTGATCTGAGAGTAGCGCGGAGCTTTCAGTGGATCTCTGGCTCCGCTGCATCGCGCCAGGGATTTCGAGAACCGGAGATAGATAAGCTGCTTCATCACGCCAACTTTGACTACGCCCATTTATGACGCTCGCGTGCCAAGCAATGACAAAAGTCGTGACCAGCATCAAGGCTTCGAATGTTATCCCGAATGGAACTGGTGGCCGAGCGGGACTTGTCACGCGAACTGACGTTGCTCCGATATTATCGTTGAGTGTATCGCCGTTCTGTCTACTTTCCGTGAACGTCCGTTGCATACTAATTACCGGACATTCTAGCGGTCTAACAACAGCGAAGATCTATTATATATAAAGAACATAGGGTATCTTCTAAACGCGTGACTTGCCGAAGCCAATTCCTCTGCTCGTTCTTCCGTATTCACGCACTCTCGCTCATATTTTGCACACCACGTCCATTTCAAATGCCGCATTCGTCTCAACAGGGCAGGGCATCAGTGTCTTCCGCAAGTCTACAGTGAAAACACGACGCGGATTTCGCGAGTCGTGGGATCGCTCAGCTTGCGGTGTCAGTCGACGATGTTGAAAAGTCAACTCGTCGCTAGCTAGTTGCTAGCGCTGCGATCGACCGCTAAGTGATTTCTAGTGTCTTCTGCGAACTTGGTAATATGTTTCGAAGCTTATGTACGCCGCCCCGGTTTCTACATAACCATGTACCGGCTAGACTATCAGCGGGCAAGATCTGGCTGGCGCGGATCGGCGCGCTAGTATCAGCGATCCGTGAATCACCTGCGAGGGTTCTCGAGCTACGATATAATGCTCGTGGGATCGCGGCGGCTCTCGCGGAGAACGGAAAGAGATTGCAGAGATACAAACCGTGGCCACCAGCTGTGGGCGTCTTAATGCGACTGTGCTGCCTCGTAAATTACTTGGAGAAAGAGAGAAAGAGAGAGAACCGTGGCGAAGTCACACGAAAAAGATAGCTTCGAAGTTGGATAACGCCTTCCGGGAATTAATATCGTGGTTTATTGTGGCGTCGAATGGGTCAACCATCCGTTTATTGGAATCACGTTTTACATGTTGCCACCTCGTAGAAACTTTAACGAGCAAAGTTTTATGTTATGTGCGTGGATCTTACTCCATTTATGAAGGTCGTATTCCGATTTATATTATGTTTCTGTTTACGATGGTAATTAGAAGATTATGATCGCGCGATACATTGAATAAACGCAATAATATTGATATGAATAAACCTGATTCTTTTCCAGTTGTTTTCCCTTTAAGATCCTAAGTATTACAATTTACTTGACGGCACATCAGAATCGCTGCGCTACCACACGTAGAATTTTCGACTTAAGCACCCTTCTTTATTTCCTCTTATTCGTCTAATCGACTGCATGGCATTGATTCAGAGTTGGAGATATCTCTTACCAGATCCATTTGTCTCTTATTTTTTGTACAGATACATGCCTCCGTGACTCGCCAGATTTCCTCTGGTAATGAATGATTTTTAAAACGATAGCCGTGAAGTTATAAATCTAACGTAGAACGTATCCCCTTGAAACAAAAGACCCAGTTTATGAACATCATTATCACCCATTAAAATTTACGTCATAAAGAAAATTGATAGGCACCACATACTGTATCCTTTTTTTTAAATGCTTGCACTTTCACAGAGGAGTAGCCCACTTTTTGCCCATTAGCCTTACATGTCATTCGGTTATAAATAGCACCGGCCAGAAAATCCTCGAGTCAGCACGACTGAACGTGACCAAACAATGATCTTCCCCGGCGATTTTACAGCAGCTTACAGGAAAAAATGAACAATTAAGAGACTATACTGTCTACCGTGTTATTTACTTTTCTTTATATATATGTAAGTCTGCCCCTTGCGATTTATTTATGGAAATTGTTGAACCTGATTGATAGAAGAACGAGTGGATGAATCTGTAGTAGAAAAATGTATTGAAATAAATAAAGGTATAAGTATAATGCATAGTGTATGCTGGTCCAGATCCTCACTCTTGCGGTGTTACAATACGATAGAAGAAGCCATGATAGGGAGCACGTTCGTATATTTACAGCAAAGGACATTACCAAAAAGTTAATCTTGTAGTTCTAGCTGAAGGCTACGAGAAACAGCAAGAGAAATCTACTTATAGCTCTTTCGTTTCTAGACCTCGTAATCCAAAACATAATTTATATTCAAGGGCACAATATGGACCTCTCTTTATTTTGAGTTTTTTGTTTCGCTAAATTCTGTTCTCATCGTAACAGCGGTCTCCAGGTCACGGACATACAAAAGTAAAGGTTTGTTTTTTTATTATTATTTAATTTGTACTTTACAATTTGTCCAGCTGGACATTTGGTAAATAAAAGTAAAGATGTAGAGTTTTTCTTGATGTAATTACTTCAACAGAAATAATTGCGTTTGTTCGTGAACATTATTCCTTACTTCAAGGCAAACCTGGAATTTCAAATGATCAATTCTTTTATAAATATGCTAAAAAGTCGACTTTTTCATATCGTATATTCCATCAATTTCTCCTTTTATGTAGCTACTAAATATACGTTTCATAAAACAGCGACGGTTTACCCGCAGTAATATGATTTATCGTGAGGCACAACCACTGCTTCTCCACAATTGATCATTTTGACTGACTGTCGAACGGTAGTCGACCTTTCAGCAAAGTCGGCCTTTAAACAAAGCCTTGGGGAACGTCGATGGCAGACAGGTGGGATCACAGAGTGCGCTTTGAAATTCGCCGTGCGAAACGAAAAGAGCGTGGGTCGCGACGTTGATAAATTCCGGGCGGCGTGTATTTTATAACGCGGG
Source organism: Bombus cullumanus (assembly GCA_014737535.1). NCBI lineage: Eukaryota > Metazoa > Arthropoda > Insecta > Hymenoptera > Apidae > Bombus > Bombus cullumanus. The sequence goes on along the minus strand of JACXIX010000071.1, from coordinate 2,972,483 downwards.
AGTGCGCGTCTCCCGTTCATATTTGATGCGTCAAAGCGAGCGGAGATGTCGCTGAATGGATCGCGAGTCGGGGCAAACGCGATCGTGCAGGTACAGCCGAGGTGTAACTGCGTCGCGTTTTAGTGGCAAGAGGGTTTGCAAGGGGCGGCGGAAGAAAGACCAAAGTGAAGGCAAGAAAATAGAGGAAATGAGAAAATAAAGAGGAACGGCGACGGGTAAAGAGATGCGAGAACATAGGGGGCGAAGGAAAAGAGGAGAGCGCGCAGCCGCCATTAAGCAAAGCGGGAAAGAAGAGAAGCCAAATTAGGAACTCGGTTTTTGCTAATTTACTGAAACTCTTCTGAAACTGTACGGCTACGAAGCACGATTAATACGCGTCACCTGAAACGCGAAATCCGCCGTATTGAACGAATCCTTCCTATTCGGTGCTTTCCGAGTAATTGACCTATCGATGGGCTTAAGTACCTTACACAGGTGGGTTCGAAGATTGACCACTTAGATTCGACCCTTCTGTAAGTACAGTGGTGGGCAAAAGTAAGGGTAAGCCGAAACGTTCAACGTACAAAAACATTCTGTTTAGAAAGTAGAATTATATCTAACAAGAACCATGAAATTATGAATATATGTAATCTATATGTAATACTATCGTGGACAGATCGCCTAAGAAATATCGGGTAAACCATAAACAATGTTGCGAGAAAGCCTAAGTTGCCGACTAAGGCCAAAAGGGTCTGGAAACTTCAATGGACCGAGCAGCCCACCAATGTGTTGTCGGTCCTTCAGTGGAATAGTTACGCGAAAGAAGGCCTACGTGACCATGACCGTGGAAGGTTACGGAACACGTACGTGGTGGGGCTCTGAGAAAAGACAAAGGGATGCTTAAGGAAGAAAGACGAATTAACAGGCAGTCGTTAACTAAGAGTCGAGTTGTGAGGAGTCGAGAGTTGAGTTGCCAAGTTGTTATGAGTTGTAAGCTATTAGTTGTGAGTTGTGAATTATCTATTTAGTTGCCTTAGCTATAGCACATTACTGTATTTAGTTCGTGTTAAATAACCATCGTTTAATCCATTGTAAATAGACCCATCTATCAATCAACTTATCATTTAGGATAGAAATCATTGGAAACCCTAATTTCTAATATTTCTGAATAAATAAATCCTATATATATATATATATATATATATATATATATATATATATATATATATATATATATATATGGTGTAAATATCAATATGGTAAAAAATGTTTAGTACAAAGTCACTAACGATGTAGTGCAGCTATTATAGACAAGTATGAATTTTAAACCTTCTTCTGTCCGCCACTATATTTCGAAAAATTTTGTATAACATTTTCCATACGACGACGAACGATTATCGTCAGAAAACAAAATTCATTTTTTTCATTCATTAATGTTAATCATTTCTGTACCAATTTGCAATTTTTTTTATCGTTGACTAAGTTTCAGTGGGCATCGTTTGATTTTATTTGAGACATTCAAAGTGCAAAATAAGACATATGCTACAATGAACGAACCGTTATATCTCATGAGTCGTATTCGAAACTTCTGAAACGAACCTCGGATGATTGGTTTTGAATCGTGTTTGCAAGTACATACTGATCTTGATCCTGTCACTAATCAATCGATCCTATTAGAATGGGATTCTTCTAAGTCGGCGCACTGGGATTTAATCGTGTTCTCTTGAACGAATTGTACGCTTCGTAATGGATCACGTTCGCGGAAATAATCAACGGAACTGCGCTCCCCAACTGGTCGACGCGAACTAATCGCAGAGACGGTCGGTGATATTGTTGCGGATAAATTATTGCACCCGTATCGACGAGCCTTCGTAATGACCCACATTTCGTGGGTCGCACCAAAGCGGCCTTCTATCTTGCTCGACCGGTATACAGTTGATAACACTGGACCATGAACTTTGATAGGGTTTTTCTGGCTTATCCGATAACTATCTTATATGAGCCACAATGAAAATCGATAAACTGATAGAGAAATATTGTTCGACGGAGTAATATCACGGAAGAGAAATGCGGAGACGAGAACTATTAGCTTATTAAACGTTCGAAGATTAACAAACTATTACGTGTAACTCATCGATCAAATTGAATGTCGTCTGAAGCGTTCTTTTTGTTGATATCGGCAAAATATTAATCGCAAGTCTTCATCGTAAAAACGTCTAAGAGGTGTACATGACATTCAAACGGTGTTCAAAATTACGATTTAATGATACCTCGTAGATAATTATTTTATTGATGTAATCACTACATGTTTAGAAAGACATTTCATACGATTGTTGATACTCGTATACTTTAATCCTGCTACATCCTTCCGATCATTTCCGGTCCAATTGTATTTGTCGATCTTTACACTTTGAACAAAATATGAAGAAGGTATTGTTAGTATACATGATATCCCGATTTGACTGGATGTCAAACATCTTCTCACAGTATCAAAATCCTTTTTGCTCGCTAAAGAAAAGTAAGAATTTCGAGGAGGTAAAGTTAAGACTGCAGAAGTAGAAAAGTACGTAATTTTTATTTAGCGTTATCTCGTATTACTAACAACAGTAGTATTTTAAACGCCTAAAACCAAGGAAGACTGTTTAATAATAATAATAATAATAATAATAATAATAATAATAATAATAATAATAATAATAATAATAATAATAATAATAATAGTAATAATAACAATAATAATAATAATAATAATAATAATCGCTCAGTTATTTAACTGTAAAAGCACCCGATTTCCCGCACTCTTTGTCGATTCGTCTGCGAAGCAAAGACGTTGAGCCTGCTTTGGTCTAGCTAAGGTAGAAGAAAATGGTGCAACAGGAAATTAAATCGCTGTTGCGATGCGAGCTTAACGCTTTGACAGATAACGGAAATTCTTTCGTAGCTTCGTTCCCAGAGATTATTGACTTGGATCGTTGGACACTTGGATCTCTAAATGGGAAATGCATCCGCCGGTTCAACGTGGCTAACGCGACTTCTCGCGATCGATCATTAACCACTGAACCATCTGTCCGGGCAATCAGTGATTTTGTTGCTGAAAGTTTCGCAGAAAAGTTACGGGTCTCTTGCGGTACGTTTCCTCACAGAGAAGTCAAACTTTAATTTGATTCTTCGAGATTGACGTAGGGTCGATTCTATACTCGTGGCGAGGGTATAAGAGCAGGGGGGGAAAGGGGGAGGGTAAGATCGATGGGAAAAGTGACGAGTTCATTTTGGGAATAAGAAAACTTTCGGACTTTGAACCGAAGCGTTACTTTCGGCATACTGTCAGATGGTGGATTTCATTACCGTGGAATATCTTTGTTCGATTCCTTTCACGTATGCATAGTATTAAAAATTCTCCCACGATTTCCATTTTATTGCACGTTATACAATATGTGTAATATCGAACTATCTACTTCCACAGCCAGCCAGGAAAGTCTACATGCACATACCGGATTTTTTACATTTTTTTTTATTTTCCTACAACTATAGTTTACTTGCCAGAGGATTTAAAAGTGCACTTTGTTGCACAATCGTTCGTACTAACAAATTAGTGCTGTTATTGTTAATGAATTTACGAAAGGAATTTAAAAATTATTATAGTTTTATATTATTTTATCGAATTACGTATGATCCATTTTGTTCTATCAAATTAAAAATTGTTCGACAGATTAGGTTTCATGTTTGTATGAAGATGCATCGTTGTAAAAGACGTATCTGTAAAAGAAAGACACTTTTCGGACAATCTAATATAACGGGCGTACGTCATATTAATCGCATTGCATTTCATAATATTTTAGTTGCTTCTTCCAGTACAGGCGAAAGTGGATAAATTGTGTTGTATTTTGACACGTGCCTTAACGTGCGGTAAAACTCTATTTATCCGACACTAGTTGTGTCGCTCTTTGCTGTTTATTCGTTCGTATAATTGGAGTTAATTTTCACGTAACTGGATTTGAAATTCGATCTCTGCTGATATTGGAATATTATGCGGTAAGATTACAGTAAAATTTGTGAATGCTAATATTTATTCGCGTAAGTGGTACGTCGCGTGGCTTGAAGTTGACTAATAGGAATTTAGGAACATATTTGATATATCGGGCATTGTGATGACACGAGTAGTTCGGATAAACAGAGTTTGGATAAATGGAGTTCTCCCGTGTCAAACAATTTTTCCTAGCGTTTTATCTAGCGTAATATTTCGTATGTATAGTACGAGAGTTTGGTGTTTTCGAATAGTGCGAGCTATGATTAGAAGTCGCTTGCCGAGAACTTGACACAAGATACGCGTGTCACGAAACGTTTGACAGTTGTAATTTATGGTTTCACGTAGGTTCTGTAGAAATAGATTTTTCTGTTTGTCTTATCGTGTTTCCTGTATTATAAATCTTATGTACCCATTAGGGTAAAGATTTAGGGTAAAGACATATTTATCCGGATTATATGGATTTTGTATTTCTGTGTGCTATTTTGATCGTTTACGTTTACGTTAATGCAATGATTACGACATATCTGTTGCAGGTTGCTCTTGCGTCGTCTACAGCAGCTCGGACAAACCTCAAGGTGGCACGTTCACATCCCCTTATTATCCCAAACGATATCCGTCAAATATCGATTGCCTGCTTTACACGTTTATCGGTCAACCCGACGAAATCGTCAAGCTGACGTTTCATCATTTCAATATCCGTCGTATTCGATCCGAGTGAGTACTATTATTTAAATCACTTTAAATATACGATGCATTTCAATTTACAATACAAATGCAACGTATGTTGCGAGATACACGGATTCAATAAGAATATGAAGATGTATCGTGTCTTTCTTTGGTTGACCTAATGTTCCTTATTAAATTATTCGACATATTTGTAAATTCAATTTTTCGCATTATTATCTATCTTGCAAATATAAAAGTTAGTCAAAATACATAAAACTTCCTCTTTATTTTATCTTGCATTAAAGAAATTAGTTCTCCGCATACAGTTTTTCTTGAAGAATGAGAAAGATATTTATTCAGAGTATATTTATAGAGTTATATTTATTCATTTAAAAGAAGTATCTATTTCACCTACATTTTGCCTATTATAGCTGACACAGGACTCAACGGAGTATAACTTATTTTATTGCATAAATACTATTAAGTAATTGATACTTCACTTTCAATTAAATCAATTGTCCGTTCTTGATCAATCTTGGCGAAATATTTGTTTTAAAGTTGATAACGTAAATACGAATTATCATATCGTACTGTGAACGTACGATACGGTGGTACTTCCTTTCTAAAAAAAGCTACGTGAAGTCGGGACTAGAACTTGCATTATACATACGTTTCGTGCAGATGGAAGTTACAGAGGGTAGGGACTGGGAATTTTGAATAAATTATTGGGCAAAAGACAGGATTTCATGGCGATCCAGATGTAACAGCGATTCGTATGCTAAATTATGCTGGTCGCAATAATGTATGCACGTGACAGCTTATTTGATGAAAAATGGAATAATCTTAAAATTAAGGACATCTTCGTCGCGCGAAATTTACGAAAGTTTTTGTAATTAAAATTAAATTATTTGTAATTAGAGATTCTTGCATCTAATTTAATTGGAGTTCTACGAATAAAAAATTCGTGGTCTGTGAACAATTCTTATTAAATCTTGCAAACGACAATTTCCTTATCCGAGTATTTTCTCTTAACATTATCTCAACAACTTGAAACTCGCTATTGCACGTACGAAATATTCATTTCATTTGATATGCCTTCGAGCAAGTCTGTTTTATGCCACGGTTAAAGTTTTCGCGGAAGCAAAACATTTGTAACTGCCGAGTTAAATGTGATTAAAGGGTCTCTCGTTTAGGTTTTCAATGTTCATTGTTTGCAATTACTATTGCCCCTTTTCAACTAATATTTAACGTACGAGTTGTATGTGTGATTTAAACAAGAACATTATCTTCCTCTTATTATCAGATAATATAATAATTCTACGGAAATACAACATTTTAGGAAATATGTATATATGGCTTTAGATAAATTACATTATCCCATACCTACAATAATTACAAACGAGTGAAGTATTCTTGAATCGGATTAATAATTGTAAAATTACCTATTATACTAACAGGAATGAAACTGAATATTCTCCGTCAGATTCGATTAATATTTGTAAGAGGAATGTTCGACAATTGAATGTAATCATTTGAAGCAATTGTACGAATTAAATATTTGAAATTTGCAATAAAGTTATCCATAGTCACCGAGTCACATGAAGGAAGGGCTGACAGCAATACGATATTATTTCTACAGTCAACATAAAGGCACTGTTCAGAAGAAAATCTTGTTCTTAGTTTGGTAGAGTAGGCATACGATTATATGTATACTACATTCTTTTATCGTTAAATCGAACCATTGAAAAAAACCTGAACTGCTGGACAGGCTGAAGAAACGCATCATCGGACAGTAAAAAGGATGCTGTAAAACCTGAGACAGTTTAGTTCGGAAGTAACGAGTCTTTACTAATGACTGATTCACCGGGCCGATTAGACGCCTTTGAACTACCATCTTTTTCGAAGCCTTTAGAATCATTTATATAGGAGACAGTTCAATACAGGAGATATCTGTAGGGAACTTGATTAATTCTTCAGCTTGAAACTAAAAATATTTTGCCGGGAAAAAATTTCAGAAGGTGTTGAACAATAATGAAGATCATGGATCTTTTATAGGTAAATTTTACGTTGTTTCGTTGGGTACACGCTGCTGCTACCAGTCCCCCCCTTTTTTTTAATAAATAAATATCTTTGCAGCATTTACATTTTAAATAGATATCAATTCGAGTTCTTATATATAGGAGGATTTTCGAAGTTTCTAAAGTCTGAATGAAAGTAGGCAAGCAGTGGCCAAACAACGTGGTCTTTTTGTTTGATTTAAAGGTGGTCGGATCGCTGAAAGAGGTAGTTTACGAAACCGTGTTTGCTTAAGAGTTCTGTCCCGGTTTTCCAAAATAATATCTGACTCGGGAAGTTCATCCTTCCATCCTTTAATCGACCATTACTATGCGAGTGCTCGTGCAGGCTATACACACAGCCTGTATATAAAGCTTCAGCTTTTTTAGCCTCGCTTTAATCCAAATAATGCGTATCAATTGGTCGTTATGTCATGTATCACGCTATTTACACTACCGTTAATTTGCATTAGTGTTTGAATTGGCATATTTCTAGATATACATAACGCAAATGCCGTCTTTACCAAAACCAATTATATTTATATCATTTATGCATATATCTAGTTTTTGATCAGCGATGCAAAATGCAATGTATACTTTGCATATATCGCACCAGCCGAGTCAAAATTGAGCGGTTGCTTCAACAAAATTAAACACATCTAGCACGTGTACAAATTTAGACAATTTTCAGTTTAGCCAGCCAGATCACGTTTCTAAGATATGACCGTTTACGTTCAATTTGTATAGATCCGAAACTTAGACTGCGGCAATGTGTTCAGGATTCCTATATCCTATTTGTGTATCGATCGTGCTTGAACTTCAACGATTAACTCAACTATATCTGATGAAAACTATTGTAGTTTGTAAGCAATGCAGTAGCGCAATTGATAACAGTATTCTTATTGGAAATCTTGTTGGTGCAGATATTGTTCAATAATCATAGTGATCTTATAAAGATTAGTAAGACAAAACTTCTCTGATAAACAACATCAGTATGTGTGTAGCTTTCTCATATTCGTAGCCTAAACGTTACACTAAAAGTTTGCATCAGAATTATAATAAAACTTATTAGACCGCAAGAAAAATAATACACACACACACACACACACACAAATCCAGAAGATTTATCACGCGGTCCGACGTGACGGAAGCTTGATCGAGTATACTTAGCCCCTGTTATGTCTCAAGGAAAGACGGATCATCGGATAAGAGGCGTTCCGTCTTACATCGAGCTAGCTGGGGCGACTGATTAGCTGATAGTTACGCCGCGTGTTCCCCTGATAGTCGGCTTGCAAACCACCCCGATTGTAAACGTACATACATTGCACGATGAATGTAACTACACAATCAGGTTCTTGTGTCGTAACTGTACAGAACATCAAGCGTACCGACCCTATTCCTGTTTTCGTTAAATTATACATATTTCTCTGTTTCGCTAAATTATACATATTTGTCTGTTTCGCCAAATTATACATATCTCTCTGTTTCGTTGCTGTGTTCTGTCAGCCTGACAGGGAATTATTCGTTATCCTTAAAATATCGACCAAGCCTTTCATTGGATTAACGCCGAGAATAGCGTGACTGGGAAATATCGTCTTTGACCGTCACGATCGGTTTGCGTTCTAACCAAATCGAAGTGACTTGAAATATATAAACGAGACGTCTGATATTGTATCATATGGTTTCATATTGATATAAATCAAGATGATAAGATCAGGTGGCTCGTATCATAAACGATCTTTAAATCGTCTAAATAACTTCCGTGAAAGACAGTGCACTGTTCTCTCGCAACATCATCGTAGAACATTCAGTATGTGGCTGTCCTTGGCGATTATTGTTAGATGAAAATCTGATTGCAGCTAGCTGAGGGAAAACTTCATATCTCAGTGGCGGCATTTCAAATGCATATCACGAAGTTTGCCGGTTGGTTTAGAACGGCTAAGTGCAGGAAGGGTCAGCGATGTGACACGGACGGTGGAAAGAGTCGGTTAGGAGTTCAGGAAGGAGGAAGTTATGAGACGAAAACGAGGAACGTTCCCGTGAATGCAGCGTCCGTTTCCGTGGACGGGACGACCCCCGTAGATTTTATTTTCTGCTCCGAATGCCGCTGTTTCTCCGAGCGGAATATGAATCTCGCTTTTGTGAAGTTGCGGTCTCGCTGCCTTCTTTCTTTGCCTCTCTCTCTCTCTCTCTCTCTCTCTCTCTCTCTCTCGTTTCACCATCTTCTTTCCGGCCTTTCCTATCTGAAAATGTAATAGCGTCGGTATATCGATTTTTCGACCAGGATAACGACAACTAAATAGTTTGCAAATAGCGCAGCAGATCTCTTTTGATGTTACCAGCCTGTTACAAGACACCGTGAAAAGGTAGTGCAACTGCGATTTTCGCACAAAAGATGCCCAAAATTAATCGCAGAATGTGCTTCGTTCCATTTTATTTGGGCACGTGACGCTGTTTTCCAATCTTCAAAGATGCAATCCGATCCAATTTATTATTTGGAATTTTCTTTTTCTATTTCACTAAATTCTATTCTCTTCGTAACAGCAGTGTTCAGTATACGCGTATATACAAAAGAAAAGACGTAGAGTTTTTCTTGAAGTAATTACTTCAACATAAAGAATATTCAAAATATTGAGAATTTCGGATGTCTAATCCATTCGAACGTCTGCGAAACAGATCCCATAAGAATTAGATATTTTACAACAGGTTAGCGCACGTTATACACACGTATTTTCTTCTTTTCCTCGGCATATATATTTCACCTACTATTACTTTCAACTTCTATTCACAGTAGGGTGTAATTACGGTGTATCTAGCGATCGATTGTAGGGGCTGGCTCCAGGATGACCGACGCGATACAAGGGCGCGATTATGTATGCAAATATGCGGCAGAATTTCTGCTGACGGGCATTATGCGTCGAAGTACGACGGAGCCGCGGGAACTTCCGACATGGCGAGACAGTCTGTCGGAAACATGGGCAAACAATTGGGTAATGCACGTCGCTTACGCAGAGAACGCGGCAAGGGTTTCGGTCGCGCGGAAATTTCTACATTCTACGTTCTACGGTCTCGGCAAGTTCACGCGCACCAACAGCGTGAGAATCGCCCGTTCTCGCCAACCAAACGGTCAGCCTTCCGTCGATTGGAACCAAACGATCAACTGATAACGACAAACTGATCGAATTCACTTTTCGTTAATTTCTTAATCGTATTGCTGGACTGCGTATTTTATTGGAATTTATTCGATAGTGAAATTCGAATTCGAAAGTGAAAGAATGTACAGGATACATGTGATAAATATCGAAAGTATAGTATCTGTTATAACATTTAATAGGGGAAACAATTGTCTGCTTAAATTCCATTTCTTCTTTTAAATTACATTCCACAAAATACGAATTGTCACAAATGTTTATAACATCGAGTCGCTCTGTGCTGTCTAATCTACGAAATTGATCAATGTGGTTTCCGAACGGCTCAAATTTTGCGGCCAGACTTCTTCATCGACGGGCTCGAGCGTATAGCGAGCCGCGTCAATATTTGCTCAGCTCAAGGGATCGAAATGCCTCATATCGAACCCGCTCACGATCGTACACCCGAATCTGCAAGCAATTATGCACAGAGAAAGGGAATCGTATCAATTTCATTCATTTTGTTTTTTGTCTCTTCCCTCTTTTTTTACTCTCGGGGAAAATGAAAGGAAATTTTGCAACTAATCGGTTAATTGTGTTGGGAATCGTTAAAAATTGAGTGGTGGATTTTTAAGTGTAGCTGAGAAGTTGAGTAGAGTTGAATTTAGTCTTTTAACGAGTTTTAATATCTCAAACAAGCCGATTAATTGAATTAACTTGGTCGTATACACGTGTGTTGAATGTTTCATACTTTCGTCTCCTTTTGTATTTAATTGCTATTTTATTTTGGTAATACGTGGAATATATTCTTCCATAGGTAATTACGATTTTACCTCTGTTAATATTAGTGGAATTTGTTGTCAATTATAGTAACAATAAATACACGATAATTTACAAATGAATCTAAATTCACAGTTTACATAAATAAATTTAACGAACGTGTTTAATTAATTAAAAGCTATTCAATGATAAAACGCCAGTACGTTACGGATCGTGAACGTGCCTCGTTTTCAATTTCTTGGTATCAATAACATCGCTAGTAACAAGCCTACTTCTCATCACGTCAATTGCTAAAAATCCTCCTAATATTCTTTAGACGATGGACTTATGCCGAGCACGTACTTGTCCTCCGGCCACTCCACCTGCACGGGATTCTATTTACAAATCCTCCAGCGGTGGAGGCCATAAATCGTTTCTGCTTCTAAGGACCGGCCAGGCGCTTCGTATCCAATATTAAGCTGCCCATGAAGATGGCCCTATTAATATGGTGTGCAGAGGCACGACGATCGTTTACACAGCGCTCTGTACTATATATTCTAAAGCTGAGAAAATCCCACGGAGAAGAGAAGCAACTTCGCTCTTAGATCCGGCGGCGTCAATATTAAGCTGCCCTTGCTGCGAGAGCTGGCGCACACAGCGCCTGGTGTCGCACCAAGTTCCACAGTGCCAGTTAAAGACCCACGGTGTCTTCGATTCTAATTATCGACTACCTCCCTTCCAGTGATGTTATCGTCGATCGGTTGTCTCCGTAACCAGGTTACATACTTGCTTTTATACAGCGTGAATCATAAATGCGTGTCCATATTTCGGAGAATGAGTCTGCACACTGAACTAAGTCAAAGATTCCTTATAAACGTATGTTATCCCACGTACCTTAGCTATCCATGGACGATAAAAAAGGAAATGTTTCGTTTTACGTGTTCGTCATAATCTAAATTCGTCGTACCTCTTCTGTATATCAGCGACTGGAATGATACTTGTACGAGCAGCTATTGGAATCTAATCTGGAAAATTTACTTCGCAAATTCAAGTTGAAGTTATTCGTATTTATAGTCGCAATCAAATAATTGTGAGTCAGTGGTGCAAGTATTTAACGCACGTAATAAGTATGTATGGAGACAAAATAGTGGTGGCTGGATGCTTAGCGATGTAAAACGCCTCTAATCCGTCAACTATGTAAGCACGTAGCTCGAAAGCTCGGCTATATAACGAATCGAGAAAATATGGAACCTGCCGTCGATGTTTTTCGATTTCTCCTGACTAAGACGAATCGTCGATGGTTCACTGTGATATCCTGTAGCGGAATTTCGACAGTATATGTATTTACATGAGGTGTGCATATCGGTGAAATGTGTTTTCTGTTTGTATGAAAAATAAGGTCGACAAGCTGTCGTCGGTAAAGTAATCGATCACGTATCAAACAGTGATAAACGTAATCGTTACATATCAGCCCTTCTTGGCCATCGTATAATCATCCTTAAAATACGATGTTATCGCCACGTGATGCATTACAATGAGTGAATAATGGCTTTAACGAAGCTATCCGTTTTGATAAGGGAATCGACCGTTGCGTACGCCCGTTATGCACACTGTCCACTTTCTGATGACGCATGATGCTCCGGACGTATATTGATACGCATTGGTTTTATCTTTGTTCAGCAGATATCGCTGCGTTCATTACGTTTACGCTACGTGTCGAATTTACTTCGCGGTACACGTTGCTCAGGGGCATTTTAGTTGGTGACTTTCGAAGTGATCGATTCGAATGGTAATTGATTCTATGAAATATTCAAAGTAAATCAGAATGGTCCATAAATGGAGGAACGAATAAAGAGAAAATAGGTTTTCAATAATATGCATGCAATATTAAAAATAACGGTACTTGGTTAACAACCAGTTAATTGAACTTAAATCTATCACGATATTTTTCCTTTGAATAATTATCAAACAAGTTACGAAAAAGCAAAAATACAAGAACATTTGCGTTTGTGTTTTATTCTAATAATAAGTTTCAACAATCTTGCAACCGCCAGCTCGAACGGTGCGAACCAACGTTAAATTCCACCTTCCTGGAACGTTCTCTAGGATATTACATGGCATTGTAGACGCGTGATATAATAAAAGGAGCAAATTAACAACAGTGAAATAAGAAGCCAGTGTTTGTTCGTGGCTGTTGTGCACGTACGCAATATAGTGTACGCACCGATGCTCTATTTTGCCACGGTATGTAGCAATTTGGACGCGACGCGTCGTGTTTCGACGAAATCGAGCTTCAGTCGTTGTGTTTCATAGCACGGCAAACAGGAACAGGCAACGCAGAAGGATAGGAAACCTCGAGTTTGCGGCCCGGACAGTAGTGCGGAACGTTGTAGCATCGGCTTTCATCGTAGCCCAGCCGGATGCCGGCGCTACCACGGAATTATACTTGTCTGCCGCGTAATTGCCGAGATTAATTATGTGCGAGATGAAATTCCTGGTCGGCAGAGTGTGACAATCCACGACGGTTCGTCGTCAACCTCTTGCAAACATAGTCACTGAGCTAACAAAAGGCCAAGAAAATAAAGGGGTAACAAATAGAATTGTAGGGAAGAACAAGAATGATCTTCCCCTTTTCCTCTTTTTTTCCCCTCCGTGATATTAACCGAGATAGAAGCTCAGAAGAAAAAAAGTTCGACTCGTAAAGTGAAACGGCGACCGTTTCATATGACCCTTTAATTGACATGAATATTTTAGCGTAGGAGGTGGATGACGGGGATACCAAGTGTGGAAGGTTTGTCTTCTGGTCGAGCGGCGATCGGCTGAGGATCCTTTCCATCCCTGGGTCGTGGGAACCTCGTAATTCTCTGGGATTGTCCTGGAAATTGCTTACGCTTGATGTTTATAAACGAGCAATTTGACGATGCTCCGTGGGTCGAAGCGAAAACACTATTATCGTTTTCGGGTCACCACCCTTCTTCCGACGAGGCTTCGCCCCTTACGGTTAACAGATTCATTGTGGATCCGATTTTCATTTCCCACAATGCTGTAATGTGACAAGAAATAATACTCGTACGATAACTGTCTTCATAGGGTAAAACTTCCTGTTTTGCGAGGGCTTACAGTCACATCAACATCTTAGATTATTAGCGTTTTTCATAATTTAAAGGATTTTTAGTTCGTCTGCCCTATTCAGATTAACATCGTACGTAATCCGAAAGTGTATGTGCCGACTGGAATACGCCTTCTACACGGTGAACGTGTTGATGCGATCTGCGAGCTACCTTCGTCTAGTTGCGAGCTCTACAAAGGCACTTGCATAAACCTAAAAAGGAAAATATCGTCGTTGAAACTCATCGTATTTGTCTGACTCGATTTTTCCGACGAGATGACGGAAGATCAGACACCGAGAGCCGGAAATCGGAGCCCGATCGATCGTATTTTCAATTAATATAAGTACAACAACGTTAACTTCATGAAATATTCAATGGAGCCCACTGGGGAGACGCAGCACGTCGCCGGGACGAACTTCCGTTCGGTGGATAAATGGCACTACTAATGTTAAGAAAAAAGACGGTACGATTCCTTCATTGATTTTGCAACGGCAGTGCACACGATTAATGGTAATGGGAGCATGGAAATGGATATGAGACGTTCGTAGTGTTCGAAGGAATGGCCACGTGCAATGGGAATATTCGATAATTCGAAAGATGCTGTTGGCTTGTGGTCCCGTTACGGACAGGCGGAAACAATCCTGCCGTAACACAGCGATTTCAAACGAATTCCTGCAATTGTAAGATGATTTTCGTTCTAACGATCGTGTTGAGCGGTGTATAGCAGCTTCAATTGTCAAAGTACGACGTATCGATTTAAGCAGAATCAGTTTTCAACGCGTACATTGTTAAGTCGACCAGTCGCGCAGAGACGCGATCGCGAGCAAGCGCGTCAACCGTGAGTCGTAAATTCCCGTTACTATTATAATGATCGACGTCGCGAACAGATCGACCCCCTTATTTCTGTTGGGATAATAGGGGTGGTTGAGTTGGTATGACAATGGTTGGTTAACAGGTTATAATATATATTTTATTTCCAACAACTGATTTCACTGATAATAGAAATGTTCGAAGATACTCGTGTACCCGGCGCCCTCTCCCCGGAGGGCACGGTTTCCTCCACGGAAAAAAGGCTACAATGTCGAATTGTAATGTCTTTTACAATGAGGTTTAAAGTGTCTGACTCGTATCGATATTAGCCACTTGTCGAGTGGCGACTAAGTTTTGACTCTTTTCGAGTTGGTGTTTGACTGTTGCACGTCGCACGGACAATCTCACGCGACGTAACATACATGAAATGTACGAAGTTTAAGTGTTCATTCGGAAACATCGTAATCTTTTAGACGAACTAGTGCAATTTGAAGTTATTCACGATGTTAGGAAAATTATACGAAGATAATCCTGTCCAGTTTTCTCTTTTAGAGGCGAACTGTCAAGTATGTCTTATATTTCTCTCTATAAAGTATTTCTAAAATGTTAGCTATTTATTATTGTCTCTTGCATCTCAAACGTTAAAGCTTAAAAGTTTTACGAAGGATATTAGGTAATACATAATAAATTTCAACATCCGTTTTACAAGTTCATACAAATTTTAATACGTTTCACTGAACTTGTTTTAATGTCACAACTTTTATCACGAGAAATTGCGACTTCTATTTAAAAACTTGAAGTTGTCCCTAAAATATCGAAGAATATGAAAGATTGATATATATATTGTGTGTGTGTGTGTGCGTGTGAATAAAGTTTTTACTTGTAGAGTTATCAAAATGGTTCCAGTTACGCGTCTCGCGCTATATTTTATTGAAACAATTTATCGTTCGAAAATACCATTTACGATATAGTCATAGAAACAGTTAACCCGAAAAATGCCATGAAAAAGGAATAAAAGAGCAGAATGGGAAATATTCGAATGACGTTTCGTTTTCGTAGAACGTATTTCTTTCGTATACAAAGTTTTAAAATACGTGGCTTTAAATGTTGCTGCTAAAATGGAAATATGGAAAGTACAATGGTCTCGGTAGATAAGCCTTCCCTTAATCTTCGACTTGACAGCTTGTGGTTCGGTCTTTCTTGAGTTAGTATAGCGTGATGAATGAAGATCCAGATTTTGGTAAATATGTAATAAGTCCAGAAATTATGTGCTTCGCGACTAAAGTAGAAAATCTTAGGCTAATTGATAAACTTACCTTACGCTCTTTCCATAAATTGAGAGTATCATCAAAATTTTCCGAGTGACAGAGGTAGATATGTAATTATCGTCGATAATATTATATTTACGGTCTCCTCCTTACACATAACTGTTGTTGTGTATCTCGAGTACTTCACTAACTTTGTTCACTATTTAGTCAAACTTAATATTTCAATGTATGTTTGTATTTTCCATTAAGACGATGTGTTCGAGATGGTATTTTGTGTTACACAGTGGTTCTGAAGGGAAGAAGATTTATGACTTTGCTTCTAAAGCTTTCCTCGGGTTCATGACAATCAGCCGTTGACGAAAAATGAATTATGATTCTTGGAAGCTTAGTAAGGCACTATCCGGCTGTCCTAAAATCTCAATTTACGAAAGTGCATTTCAAACATATTATTTTCATTGTTTCTACAGCCATTTTCCTTGGCAATGGTCTGTAGAGTACTTTAGAAATGTTAATTATCTTCGCTAAAAAACCTAAAAAAAATCTAGACAATTTTGGGGACACGAGTATGTCCAAAATTAGCGTGAAATTGGGAAAATTTCGAAACTTTAATTCCTAAAACTTTTTCCTTCCATCCACCCACTCTGAAATTTAGCAGATATTATTTCCACACCGGATATCATAATTTCTGTAGTTGGAAAATTGAGAAACGAAAGTTAAAAAAACAGGAACGATCCTAACGCATCTGTATCGTGGTGCAGTGTTTCCAGGTAGGAGGAGAAAATGTGTAGTAGAAACTCTCCCTCTCCCTATTTCTCTGAGTTCCGCGTGACAGTCACCGGAAACACGGTGGATCCGTGGCTAGCTACACGAGAACTTCGACACGGAAACAAGAACGGAGAGGTCGAGAGAAAAATAAAACGACGAATATAAAGCACGATTTTCGCAATGGCGTCTCTCAAATATGGCTATTTTACGAAGTCTGCCGTCACTCTGTTAGCAATTTTTTTCCTCGTCATGGAGCAACGCGTCTCTTACGCACACTTTACGACTTGTCGTTTCGCGACAGTGGTTGGATTAATAGCAGAGCCATCATCCGATACAGAGACGCGCCCTCGTAGAAGAGAAATCGGTCGCTGGCTTGCCCACATTGTATCTTATCGCTCCTCTTTAGGATTTCTATAAGTACTGCACCTGAAGAAACTATTTCATGACAAGGTTTAACACCCGACGCCGGTATCGCACGCGACGATAACGTTTTACGGTCGTTGTTGCGTGCAGAGAGGATTTACTCGTGCGTCGTAAAGACAATCATCCGACTTCCTTACTTTCCTAGTATCATTGACGCGCGTTCTTTTGGCGGTTTTCCTATTTCACTTTCTATATATGTGAAAAATATCTTTTTAACTGGATATGTTAATGAGGATTTCTCACAACCAATTTTTAAGTTGAAGTTAAACGCCATTGGATTACTTTTTAAAATTCTAGATTGAGGCCAAAGGATTGAAGGTAGGTTTTTTAAAAATTCTTTCCACGCATTGTAGTTACGAACAATAATTTTATTCATTTTTGTATAAGATGTATTAAACGATACGATATTAAAACAACAAATAAAACAAATAAAATCATACTAATATTCACATATATATTACTATAATTCTTTATTGTAGCTCTACCAGCTGTAACGTTTAATCAATCCAAAGGTTAATGGCACGTCCACAGCAAGGAATCTCCATAAATTCTCTACGTTGTTCAGAATTTCGGTATAACCGTTCTAATCATTTGAATCACGAACAAGCTTTGCACAAGGTCTAGCGAAACATTCATTCGTCCGACGGATTCCACTGGAAATCTCGTTTTACTTGGATCATGAGCAAGATCTAAGTGGCGGCGCGAACGTCACGTCGCTATCATTGTTTACCATTCCGAGGACAAAAGACGGATTTTCATTATTCCGTTCACGCGACGCTTCTAATTTCCGAGGGCGAAGTCATATCCACTTGTTTCCTCTGATTCCGGACCAGCAGTTCGTTGGGGTCGTCAACGTCGACGGCGATGCCTCGACGCGCGTCATGATTAACCGCCTCGATGTTCCGTCGATGTTTCATGGAAAAAGGGGTCACGAAACGCGAATTAACCGACCGTTGTTATTCCGTTTGCGTCGGTTCTTTGCCAGTCCCTTTTCCAAGCCCTACAAATCGATGCATTGCAACAGACTTTCAGAGATGAATTCTTTCTCGTCCTTACGAGCAAATTTCGTGGCTTGTGTTCCTTGCTCCTTGAAAGAGTTGAAACGTTTCTACTGGTATTGAATTCACCTGCTAATAATTAAATTTGTAATTTTAACGTTAAATTTACCGGTCTTAGTAGCGTTTCATTTCATTATTTGCGAGAATTTCTTGGTCCGGCGAACAGAAAAATTTACCGTGTACTTGCCAAATGACCAAACGTGCTGGAATGGTGAAAACGTTTAGATAGCTTCAGGGAATTAAATAGTTTTCGTATTGCAATTGTATCAGTTTTTCAGAGATTGGCTGGGAAGAGCTGGACCTTTAGAGAGAACATGGAAATAAACTTATGGAAAATTGCGGATACATATGTAACAATAAAATTCGCAGTTAACGATATTCAGAATATGACTCCAATGTTCGTAGAAATATTGATATCTACGAGACATACGTATGAGAGTGTAACTTTTTTTTCGAATAACTGTATGTTTTAGTTTACATGCCGTTTTTATTTAAATACGTAAATAAAATTTCGTATATTCGAAATATGCATACCGAAGAGTTTACGCAAATTTTTGACGCTATGCATTCAAAGCGTACCAAGAAATTTATTGAAATACTGTGCAAACATATTTCTATCTTTATTAATCGAATCCAAAGTCATTTTGTTTATACAGCGTATTTTAGGTTCGAGTCGGATATTTAATTTGCTTTGTACCTTTAACTTTTGTAAATACGATCTAACGATATGCACCTATATCTGCTTTAAATAATTTTATATAATTTAGTTTCCGGCACAGCCCAATTTAAAATTAATAATGCAGGAATATTTATGATTACATATAATTCTAATACAGCGATGCATGTATCGTCGTTGTTTATTAACTTATTTGCATATTTCATTATTGCTCATTAAAAGTAATTATATTCAGTTTAAACTCAGTGAATCATATGATCAACAAATTTATGTGCGTGACGTTATAACGATTTATGATACTTTAACGATAATAAAACGATACGTTTTTCTTTGGTAACGTCGTTGTATCGCATGCAAAGTCTAACCAGGGAGTAACAAAACTAAATACAAATAAAGGAATTGTATGCATTGTATTTGAATAATGTTTAATAAGGTCTCATATCCGTAAATAAATAGACATTTTTTTTTAGTTTTATCCGTCTATAACACTCGTATCATTAAACTCACGTATTGAGATTAATTATGGTAAAGCGTGTCTATTTGTCCTACGTAAAATAAAATATATTTAGATTTTATTTACGGGTTCATTTAAAACTTTTTTCTCGTAGCTGCTTTCAGGCAAACCTAGGTCAACATTCTAAAGTAGGGAAAGAGAGTATAAGAACATTTCTCGCAAGTTTATATTCATAATTGTTGGCAATATTAGCTTAATTAACGTTTTAATCGCATTTATCGTTAGGAGTTTATTCAACTAAAAGAAGAAAAGCAACTGTTCGTTACTTATTAATATGAACTTGTCGCAAAGATGTATATTTAGTGTGAAAGCACGAAGAAAGGATAACGACATTAATGTAGAAATGTTTTAGAAGAATTTTCCTGTCATATGAATATTAAAGAAAATTACTCAATCAACTGCTCTATCGTTATAAATCCTTTAAATATCTTTTTATAAAATCTTTTCAGAATTTCTGAAAGAATTATTGAAGCGAATACAAGAAAAAGAATTTTTCTTTTTTTAATTTCTGATTAATCGGGGATTGCAATTGGATTTCTTCGCTAAAATATTTGAAAGCGTAAATGACGGCTAGCGTATTTAAATTTCTGATTATAACGTTACATTGTGTTTTAACAATATTTTTCGTGAATTTATTCAAGCGGCAGAGGACAAATTCTTTTTTCAAGATAAATTAGGTGCATGTATTTATTTAAAATTATTTACAATGATCTGCGCTAAAATTTGAAAATATGCGCGCTTTAATCATACATTTGTACAGCTTTAGTCTGCCACATTAATCTGCTGAAGTTAAATAGAAGTTACAGTAGGAGTTATACGTGTATAATGTTACGCAATTTGCACGTAACATGTTCCAAGACAACATACACACGTATCCTCTGATCTGAGCACAAGCACAAATGCTTTGCACATTGCATTATATTTGCAAATATTGAGATTGACCGATGACGCAGCGAGAGATGATAACATGCAGTTTGATTTATACTACTCGCCATACAATGTGAGCAAACAAATACGATCTCAGCACACCGTGCTCATCTCTTAATGTGTACATTTCCTAACTAGATACGGACCAATTAACAGTTTCTTACGCAAAAGAGATGCTGCCTCGGCTATCCTGTTCTTTGCTATAAAATATGAGCTAAAGCTGTTTTAATACCGCAGTAATAAAACATGTTTGAATATGCGTCTCATGATGTCTGATATTAAATTAATGTAAGTAATTGATGATATAATTAGGATTAATGAGAATGTTTTCATAATATTTCATATGACTTATTTAAAGAAAATTGTTTACTTCGTGGTTGAGAATAAAATAACATTTCAGTTGCTTGAAGATTGCAATTATTACGAAAGAAAGGATTCGGTATCGTTGTTTGTTCTCTAAAAACCTCCTCTCTCATTTTTTGATACTATAAAAAGAAACTTATAAACTTAAAAAGGAAATTTATAAATAGAGATCATGCTAAGGAAGATACGGTCGTAGATGTAAAGTGAACAGAATTTCGTACAAATTTCGAACAAATGCCGTAATAATCTACTTTGGATGTGAAATATATTTTCGTTAATAGAAGCACGATTACTTGAATTCGATGGAGAAGGAGGAAGTCAATTTGCAGAAGATTTCTTAACCTCTCGCTGTGAAGTTTATTAAAAATTGGAGTATAATAATCTCAAAATGAAAAGTACGCGAGGTAATAAAAAATGGAAACGGATTTCACAGCGCAAGATATGAAAAGAAAGCTTAGGTTCTGGAAGAAAGAAGGAATGGACTTTTCATGGCTAGAAATGGTAACATAAGCCTTAACGACTGGTGTCTAAAGGACCGTCAGATCTGAAACAGAAAATTTAATTAGATAATGAAACCTGAGCGAAAAGCAGAAAGAAGCAAGCGAAAATATAAAAGACGGGAAGTACAGAATGGAAACAAAAGGAAGCGAAAAGTGGGAGGCTGGTAGAAAAGGATATTAGTAAAAGGGCAATGAAGGAAAGAAGATCAGGATAGAGGAAATAAAAGGGGAAGGAAAGGAAGACGGTAATACTTGTATTTGAGGATGAAGCGAATCCAATTTTAACGTTTTAACGCACACAAACCCTGTAACTATGTTGATTTTGAATAATTTAAAAGAATATGACGAAGTAATTCGATAAGATATAGAAAGTGGAACTTCAGAAAGAACGTTAAAATTGCAAAAGAACAACGAAATTCTTGTATAAATAATTTGCTCGAACTAACGCAAATCTCTGCAAATAATACTTTGCAATTGCGATAAAGCAGAATTAATTTTGAGAAACAATAGATGTGCCATTTGGTAATCATCATGGAGATCTGAAATAATTCTTCGCACTTTTTAAAGTTCTCGTCGCCTAAAATTCTTTCAAACGCAGATCTTCGACATTTCCAGCTGATCTATTTTCTAAGATATCTGTACGGTTATCCTACATCTCCGACAAAAATGGTGGAAGAAAGGATTCCTATATGCGCCAAAAGACTTCGGAGCAAGTGCTAAGCTATCAGAAAGCATTTTCTCGTTTCCTCTATTTCCTAACCTGATCCTTTCGGAATAATGTTTCCATTTCTGACGTAATGTAAAGTCTGATTGCTTATCATATGCTCATTGCTACTGTTCCTCTAATCAGCCCTCTGACATTTGATAGTTACGTGACTTCAAGTCACTGCTTGTTGTCTGATACCTGAGGTGTTCAACCGTGTGCCTGCGTTAAGGGTTCTATTCAGTTTCCACGAAAGCTGAACTACGTTGAATTACCTATCGAGTTATGTTTAACGGCCCTTAAATTAGATCGCAATAATATTACGTTTGAACAGCGTGGAAATTATGTAACTTCACTTTCTTAACACAATTGTTACATTTATGATAAATACCAATTAATTAGAGATGGCTCCCGCGTAATAATTTTTTTCCCCTTTGTGAAATATGCTGTCATCGTTACCGCAACATGAATTGCAATATTACACGATTCTTCTGGTCAGATGTCCGTTATTTCGTTCATTGAGTAATAATCAATTATAGACGTATTCTCTGAAGCTTCAATAATCAATAATTGTCTATCAATGATAATAGGCTATCATTCCTATTATCAAAATAATATCTGTTGACTAATATGCGTATAATTTTCTGTTAATAATAATGTACATGTAAAAATAATAAAATAGGATGGGAGCATCATTTAAATAAAATATTTGAAAACTGATTGTTTAAATGATATATTACACTGTTTGGTAAATATATTAAATATTACCTTGATATAATTCTGCGTTAGATTATTTAAATAAACAGACGATGTTTCTTGAAATTACTTCATTAGATAGCAATCAAATGAAATAATGTTTTATTTTATTTCAGAGAAATATTTCCTCAAATATTCTCCTCAATTTTCTATACTATCATGTCGACATAGTAAATTGCCTCACTGCAAGTTTGTTAATTTCATTTCATTTTATTTTATTTCATTAATTTTCTACCAAAACCAAATACCATACATCGTACGAGGTAACAACGGTCAAAAAGGACAGCAATGTTGCAAGTAAAAATATTTGACGTTAACAAACCAAACTTCTATAATCGACGACTATAAATCTCATCCATCGAATAGTTTTTCAAACAAATCACGCGAACTGAATGCCTAAAGCACAACCAATAGCTTGATAATCAGTCGTCTGCGAAAGTTTCTAATTAATTTTTATATGAAAGTGATTCAAAAGCGAGGTAGCGAAAAGGTGAGCAAGTCCGAGAGAGAAAGGACCACGGACAGAAAGAGAAAGACGTAGGAGCAGAATTCAGAGACGAGTAAGCGGCTATGGAAGCGAAGATCCTTCGCCCTCGGAAACTTTCTGCAGCTGCCAGTGCCAAGATATTATTCAACCGGCGCAGACCTTTATTAACTTCCAAATTAACCGTTGTATCGAAAATTATTCTCGGAAGAAAATGACGAAGCTTCTTGTAGCGATGTATTATACCGGTTGATGGACTAAGCCAAAATACATGACCCACGATTATTCCTAACTTCCGGCACCAGCCGGGTATCCGTAAAACAATTCCAGCCGAAGTACATTTAATCCAGTTGACTAACTTTAATTATATTCTAGAAATTCTTCACATTTTCGATAATTCGAAACGACGATTAGCCGGATTTATAAAGACTTCGCAAATGGCCTGTGCGTTGCTTTAGAAAGAAATAATATTAGCAGCATGCGATAACATTGGTTAAAACGCTGTCGAAATAGTAACAAATTTTTCTGGCCAGTGAATGAACGAGTTAAGGCGCTGCGGCGAAAATCGCGAAACATGTGGGTTGTCGAGAAATCGTATGTTTCTCATAAGAACCGGGACGAGTCGAGGAATTGTAGCTACCGTGTGATAATTGGGAACTGCTGTTTCATGGAACGAAAGGGAGTTTAACTTTCGTGCAAATTGTTCTATTTATTCTCTTCTTTCAATCTGCTTGTTGTCTTCGCATGACTCTTGTCTTCGTATAATATCGATTGCAATTATATCCTTGTCTCAGCCTACGACGATTTTTATAATATACGGAATGATAGGACGCAATTCTGGACATTGTGACAATAAATATAGTTCGCGTACAAAGATATCGTTTCGAGGTTTATTTGTAAAGTTATAAGCAATTCAGTTTCGATACTCTTTGATCCCATAGTAAAGTACTTAAAACGCGCACAGTTTCTTTATATCCTAAGGAAGTTCCCAGGAAAGCACCGCCTTATTCCCAGTTTGCCGAGAAAACACGCGTAAGCTCATCCCCAAACAATCGATTGCCACGTCGTCAATAGAATGATCGTCGTCAATTCGCTTTGATCTTAACCCAAGAAGAGCAATAAAACTACATATATATATAGAGAGAGAGAGAGAGGGAGGGGAGAGAGCAATATTTTTAATCGCTCAACAGTATTTGGTAGAGATGTTAGCGCTAAACGTTATTCCCGTGCGATGATTAAGACCCAAGATCCGGCGAACAAATATTCTGATATTCAACGATCAAGAGCATTCTATCCTAAACTTTGTCTGAACAACGTTTAATCGTTACCATCGTTATCCAAGTTCTAGCTTTGTAAAGACAATGTTTGAAATTTATGGCGGCAGTTCGTATAGCTAGCATGAAAATTACCAGAACTGAAGGTAATATTGCTCAAACGTTAGGAGCTTACTGTTGTACGGAAGACTTACTTTACTTTAAATAAGAAGGTAAATGAACGCGAAGAAATATTATGCTGCAAATAGTAATTAAAGGCGAGTATCTACTCAGATATTGTTACGTATTTCGAGAAAGAGACTCAGCGCAAAGTTGATTTTTAACTTAGAAATACTTTGTGAAAAAATCCGTTTATTCGTTTGCTCATACAACTTGTAATATGACTTACGCCAGAGCAGACCTACAACTTTCTCACTTTATTCTAACAATTGTGATGGTTACATTGTCGTTTTCTGCTTCATATCCTATCATATCCTTTATTACCCTTAATTAATTAATTACTCTTTCTATTATATATTCCTATTAGATTCAAACATTCAGCAGTTAAAGTATTTAGGCACGCGTAACATAAATCCACGTCGATTTAACGACAACACATTAACAAAATCGGGGTCATATCTCGCGAGGCACCTCTATCCATATTTCGTCCGTTACCATCTTGATGATCGGGCTCGTTATTGGCTAAAGAATGGGTCACTTGTTTCTTTCCCATGAGGTAACTTCGATTCGAAAAAAGAAAGGCGAGGTTACACGGGCGGACGAGGGATAGACAATCGAATAGAGGAGAAAAGACAAATAGAAAGAAAAGAAGTAACGGAACACTGGTACGAACAAAATCCTAACGCTCTGGAGCTAAATTAAAGAGAACGGAAACCTTTTCTCGTTTGACCTAGGAAGACATCAAAGCCGAAATTGTTCAACTTGTCCCTAGAAGCGCTGGAGATTCACACTACACTGTTCTTTCACACTACACTCGATCGTTCCTTTTTATTCGGTTTCTTTTTTAACCCGTGTAATTTCGTTCGGTTTCACGGTTCGAACCATTTTATTTCGTTAGGTAATTTACGTAATTTCGTCACGCGGCGGAACATATTATCCGGTAATTCGTTTTTTCCTCGAATCGACAGGAAAAGAGAGAAGAAAGAAGAACGAGCATTACCGTTGGACAGTGGCCGATTGCGAATTTAGATTAAGCGAAGTGAAAAAGGGACGCGGTCGCGGCCGAAACTTCCTACTCAAGCAGTAAATAAAAGAGTGAGCCAAGGATTTTGTAGCTAGTCGAATATTCGATTCAGTCGTCAGGAAAATAAAAAGCAACGACAGAAACAGACGAAATTACCATCGAAGAATCGTTAATGAATTTTTTCTCTATTTCTACGCTTGCTACAGGACCGGTTACGAACATCCAGTAAAGCACGGCTTAAAATAATGCCGTCGTTAAAACTGACAATCGATTTCTTTCGTCCTTTTCAATCGTTGGCCAGCAAGCGCGATAACAAAAGAAAATGACAATCGAGTCGTTTGCGATGTAGAAGGTGCGAAAAAAGCGACGAACATTGATGAAAATTCGCACGTTTTCCGGTTAATCAATTTTAATATGAATTCAATATATTTAATATGTATGCCCAATTAAGTATCCATCTTGTAAAAAAAAATATTAACGATTTTATAAATCTACTTAGATAAATTATACACGCGGGGATGAGCAGCTACAGTTGGAACATTATTTTGGATATCTTGTCTACAAATGAAAATAAAACTAATCTTCCATTGGTTAAGGCATGGTCTAACTATATCGAGGAATATACGTTTGAATGATTTAGTGATAACGAATTGCTTGTACCTGCATTTTGTCGATAATCATGGTTATGCATATTCAAAGCGCATATTCTGTCAGCGACACGTACTTTGTTGCTATGGTTATTATGGGCGACATTTGACTCGAGAAATTTAATTTACGTGTTAAAATCTTCAAATAGTCAACATAATCCATTCCCATGCACTGCTTAATTTTGAGAGAAATTAATGTAAAACAGATGTTTATTATATATGATACCTACTGTCAAGAAAATGTCGTATAAAAATATTTGTAATCTAGAAATTTTCATTGCAAACGTAGGGCGCAGAAACGTAGAACGTTTGAGATTAAATTCGTTGTATCGAATAATAAAATAATTCTACGAATTAATGATAGATTCCTATTTCTATATAATAATGAAAATATCGTCGTTTAATTAGAGACGAGAATTATTCCATTGTTCGTGATAGACGTTTATAATCATCGTATACATACCTCATGATAAAATCGACAACATACGTTTTCCTAATGTTTGAATAACAATTCTCAACGGGATAACGAGCAGAACATAATCGTAAGGTTTGGTTAAACATTTTAGCAACAACCAGTGGACTTAATTAGATGTGATGGGAAGGTGAAACGTGGCTAGCTATGGCCACGCTAAAGTCACCTCTGTTTTCTACCTATCTCATAATCCTCGTAAACTTCGTGCGCATGATGTATCTTGTTAAAACTTTCGATGTGCAAGCTTAACTTCCGGAAATTCCACGGTATTATATAGTACGACAATAATGTACCGAAGAATAAATTTGCTAATCAATTTGCGTCTATATGTTTATCCCACGGAGTGTACAGTCGCGTGTGAAAAACACGTCATATGTGTATCAACGCATACGATAGTAACATTTACGATAGAAAGAGTCATCTGTTACTAGCATACGTCCTATTCGGATAAACTGTACACTCGAATTCAATTACATGCTTGTTTAATGAAAAATTATAATTCCTGTCATTTTTTTTCGTTGGAATTATCGTACTTCGTATGTTAATGTATCTAATCTCTAATAGCGGTTATAAATTTTATTTATTCCCTCGCATTTATTAATGGATAGGATAACATGCTTCACTGCCGAGATTTAATAAACGAGGTAACTGCGTTGTGTACACGCATGTACACGTATAGTATGCAGATAGGTAGTTTCTGGGTAGATCTGTATATATGCATTGTAAATGTTAAAGCCCGAGTGTCCTAACGTCGCGCAACGTGTAATTCTCCGTGTTTGTTGAACCCTGTGTGCTTCTTCTTCCTTATTTCGTTGGAAAATATTCCAAAAATATATAGAATTTAGAAATATTATCGTATTACGTGTACAAAATTTCCCGTGTCTCTGCGAATAGCGGAGATATTCAATGGAGCGTTCCAATTCCCTATAAACGATCGCAGAATCTTTCTTCATTTTCAACCGCGTTCGTTACGCTTGTACGTAAACAATCACGAATAAGAAGTAAAATGACGATCGTCAATCTCTCGCAAAGCTGTCACGTGACAAAAGATTGCCACGACAAAGGAAGGTGGCTAGGAAGAAGTTAAGAAAGAGGTAAAATCGATAGAAAGTTTGGAGCACAATGGCGAAGAACAAGCAGCAGCGAGTGCGTTAGATTGTGCAGCGATATTACGAGCTGCAGAGCCACCATTAGGCTCGCCGTAGGAACATTCTGTCTGCTGGATAAGAGGAAAATCGGTACCTGCCACGAGTGTGAAGCCGAACCAGAACGAGAACAGTGTTAGGGAAAGGAAGACAGAGACAAGGAGTAACAGAACAGGTTTCGAACAGATTGAACCGAGCTACCAACCGATTACAGCCATGGAAATTCTTAGCAAGAAGAAAGGAATAATTATCCTGTAATTATCGCAGCAGGTCTCATCGTGCTCGCGTGAAACGCCTTTCAATTCTGGCGCGTATTCATACGGAAGGTGGTGAGTCGAGTAAATGGAATAATAGCCGGTCTTGTCGTCACTCAGAGAACTCTCGTTTCCTGTTAATTTTGCCAAACTACCAGTTACGAATATTACTCCACATATTATGTAAATGATAATGTTACTAAGGAAATATTCCCTCGTGTTACGTTCTTTCCGATCTGTCTCATTTTCAATTACCACGAGAAACGATACTGTCTTGTTGTTTCTTTCTCTTTTTCATAAAGAGTTCTGGAAAATATATCATTGCACAGGGATCTCTCATCCGCTAACATCTTAGCGATCTCCTTCGATGATTGATAGCACTACGGGTTCCGAGGAAAGTATCAAAATCTTTAATCATATTCAATGCTCGACCGGCATAATTGAATAACCCTGGCCGATTCAACGATTCGGTCGAGGAATTCTTTAATAAGGAATCCGTTAATAAGCGTTCCAGAACTGCCATTCAGCTCAAACCACGGGTCCCTCCACAGGCGTTTTTCAGCATCAGAAGCAATCATACCTTAAATGCTCTCGTTAGCCACAACAGCAACAGCATTCATAGCACCGACACTGCGGTGTCATTTCAGCCAACCTGGTGCGTGGTTGTCATTGCGGTTTGCAAGCGCCATTCTGGTATCATCAGTAACAACGCCTCGAAATATCCACTGAACCTGACAAGTGTCGGCATATAAGCGAATTTAGCTGAACAGATCCAAGCGAAGGTTGCGGTAGGTCTTCGTCAATCATCCTTCCGTATCTACGCACTGCAGCTCGCTGATGAAATTCCGTATGTTTTGTCACTCGCTCGTTGACGTTTTACGAACATTACATCTTCCTGAACGACCTCATTCTCTTCTTATATGCAGAACAGTCGAATGCGTTCGGTAACCAGCTGCACTTGCTGTTACGGTAGAATTCCATTTATCTGAACTTGTCAAGGAACAAACAGTTTATCTAGTTGGCATTCATATAACAGGGGTTTACGTTCGGACGAGCGAATTCAATCGGCAAAGGTTCAGTTAATCGGACATCGATTAAAATTTCGTTCCAGTAAGTGGAGTTCCACCGTATAATTGTGTTTTTGCCGCTTCTATTCTATTTATTCCGAAATATCTTCGTGATAATGGTAGCAAGTTATAGTGCATTGGAAATCAATTTTTAAAGAGTGGATTAATTTCAACTCACAGTATGAGCAATTAATACGGTGATAAAATACACACGCGTTATTGACGGTTCTGATACATATATAGTTAAAGAGGAAGTTGACACTCGATACAGATCCTCTTGTATATTGACATAGATCATAGCAAATGCTACTGGAACGGCCCGGTGAGATCATAAATTGTGGCGAAACGATCACTCGAATCGATGATTTCTGACAACGATAACTCACATCAAACAATCGGTCACCATGCATTCTGTCAAAACGATTTGAATCACATCACTTTAGCGATGTGAGAGTTTCCTTCTTCTTATGACATATGTACATCCCATAACGTACCCTGTCCGCTTATCGTGATATATTTTCTGGTTCACCGTGATTTATGATTTATATATTACACTGTACGCCCGTGTACGCCAATACATTTAGCCTGTTCTTCGAATTGTCGCAAACTACGAAAGAATATAGGGGACGTAATTATTCACTGAAATATTATTAATACCGAAGAGAAGTTACATTAGCGATGAATAGAGGATTGAATTAAAAACTTGGGAAAGCGATGTGGTAAATTTTTAAACATGCAATCACATTCAGTTCAAAACTGGAACGCGCATTATTTATTCACGGTGAAGTATGATTCATGACTCCCCTGTTGGTGTTGGTTAATCTAAAAGAATTTGTATTTGCTAGACTGCGGCGAAGCCACGAATGAAATTTCTCAATGCTTTCTAAATGAATTTTTTAACCGAATGCATAGACAGAGTTTAAACTACTTTAAATTTTACAAGGATTCACTTGATCATATTACGGTTCGCTTTGCTATAACTATAATCAGATTTCCATCAAAAGATTTTTAATACCGTGCAATAATGTCAGTGATATTATATGCAGGTCTTGTATATCAGTACTCGTAACAACCTTCTTACATTTCTTGATAAAAATATTTCAACGAACTGTGAAATAGAACAAATTTTGTTTAATTTTTCTGAATAATATCTATTACTACAGCTCCATGGTGATATTAACTGTTATCTAGAATAAGGTTAACGCTAGGAATTTCATAATTAATCGGTGTCTTTGTTCGATCTCTTTGGCAAACAACACTTTGATCGTGTTATTTCGTGTTAGATCGTGTAATGGATATCAGTCGTTCCCAGTAATTATCGTCATAAAATTTTGGAATTTCCTTTGAACTCAAATTTCGTAAAACACGCAATCTCCTACTCTTTGAGCGTGATAAACAGCGTAGGAGATTTCCTATCGATGTGTAAAGACATAAACAAATGATTTATTATTTAAAGCGAAATTCGTAAACATCGGTAGAATACTTTCTAACATTTCTCGTTTTAGTTTTTATATTCTTCGATTGATTACAATATTTGCTGTTTACTTGCTAAATGCAAGAGAAACAATTAAATTTATTAACAAGTTTTTTTTCGATATTTAAGAACGAGGTTTATAGTTTTTTGCATAAATATAATGTTACAGTTGTCACAAATTGTTTATTTCGATATAGTTATTCAATCGTGTTTACAATTGGGAAGGGAAATTTTTCTATCGAAGAGATATGCAAGTATATTTTATATGCTTTGTATTATTCTTTTAAAAAAACGTCTTTCATTATACGTAGACTGTTGATGTTTTCATCGATTGTAGGAGAAACAGACAAATATATCATAATCAATGTCAAACAATTATCCTCGTCGAACCATTTCTGTATCAGTATTTCGAACTCAAATCATTTTTAGATGGATAAGATTGATATAGTTTAACGCATAAATCTTTCAATTAATAATACTAGTAATTTCAAATTTCAAAGTTCTAGTACGTGTATTAAAATTTCACGAAAAAAAGAGAAAAGAAAACAGAGGCAATTTATACGTAGATCTATAAAAGACCTTCTTTAATTAATGAAGTTTGGTAGAGAAATTATTGCCGTGAGAAATAACGTTTTAATATATTCGATACGTTAACGTCATGGCAAGCGATAAGCGAGTACTGTACTTCGGGTATTTTATATATTTCTACATTTTATCATATTTTAAAAATTTCAACATATTTTTCAAATCCGTAATCTGCTTATTATTCCTAGTAATTTCAGAACATGTTATATTTTAATAAAATTATCAATGCCAGATTAAACGCGTTATACTACTCGCAGAATGTAAAATTTGTCGTAATCATTCATCGCATTATCCTACTTGATTCTCGTATTTCGTTAACGATAATGATCCAGCGAACATCGGTATCTTTAATGGTCAGATAGGTAGTGAACGTTGCAGGCAATATCTCACCGTGCTTCTGCCAACCGACCGCTGAAATGTAACATAAGGTTACACTCGACTCGCCGTTTCTGTAAACAGCTTTACGATCCAGCTGGTACTCGTAGAAAGAACAGCAGACGAGCTTCCGGTGATACACAGTACCATTATTTACGGATACGGACCAAGTCCGATAAACGATAGAATGTGGAAGAAAAAATATCTCTCGTCTATCTCACACATTGCAAATCGACTATGTATACGTTTTAGTGATCACAGCAGCTTCGATGACAACGCCTGCGACTTCCTGCGACGTTTCAAATTCTCCGATGCCTCTGTTCTCGACTGGAAATAGAACGAACATTATTGGATACCGTCGACCTTTTTACGTAGTGGATATCATGACATTTCTGAATTTATCTGGATATTTTTAACTTTATCTGAAATTCGTCATGATATTTTTTAATTCTCTTGGAAGTACCAGATATGTTATATAAAGTATGAAGTTTTATAAAAAAAAACTTTGGGATTGTTATTTCATTTGAAATATTGAGATTCGAGGAATCTATGTACAATATATATATATCTCATCTATAGGATTCTATATATAATAGAACTATAGGACATGTATATGTAATAAAAATCTTATTTAGACGATTAAGATTTCTTTTGTAATTCGCATTAACGTAACAAATAGTTGTCTACCTTCGTCATTAATACACGATTCTAATTGTGAACTGCGAAATCAATAATCATTCTAGAAAATTGGAATTGGTTTCGTCGCAAACAGTACACTTTCGCCAATAAAAGAAGCGCGAAAAACCTCCTTTTCCAATCCCTTTTTGCAAGAACACGTGCGTAACGTATGAATTTCGTCCCTCGCACGTAGTTCGATCGAATAAACAGGACAGAAAATTCGACAGTCGTTGTGGCATCGGAAGATGGCGAAGAGTAATTGTCACGAAGTGTTACAAAACCACGAAATGGGGGAATGACAACTGTAATAGCAGCGGTAGAAGTTAGGGGAACAAGAGAGAGAATGGCACGCGCCCTAGTAATCGCTCAACAGTAAGCATTGAATTTCTGTTCCTCTTTTGCCGGTAACCACCCCTTCTACCGCAGTCATTCAGGCGCCTTGTGTTGAATTCTATGTGTCCTTGAAAGGCGTCTCGTTATATTCTTCGAATTGTACTCAGTCATCCTGCGCGGCGAACAATTTCGCGTTGCTGTCGTCTGTCATTTGGAATCCACCTCAGATGGATGCTCGAGTGCTCCTGAAATGCGCTCGACGATCCTCCTTTCGGTGTCTGTCTTTTACGTACGAACAGGCATTCTTGACAACGAGGTATTTAACACTTTTCGCCTCGAAAGTTTTGATATTAATTATTCTTATCGTAGAATTCGAAGAATGCGCGAATATCGTTGATAATTATTTGCAAGATTACTTTTATATGCATTGCATATAAAACACTAGATTTTATGTAAAATCAGTTTGTTCTATACCGATCAATACTCTGTTTTTTTTCCATAAAAATGTTAATAATCTTCGTAATATTTAAAAATATTCATATATACGCTTTAATTATTTATTTCTTCTCCTATCTTGCACATATTTTCGGAATTATTTGCTTAACAAATTTCGTGCGTTAATCTAAATCAAAAATTTCTTTCGGTCCGGTAAAATCCAGTTAAACTGGTTTTGTCACATTTATAGATAGGTGATGAGTGGAATGTTCGAGCACATGTCAAAGCTGTCAATGAAACCTTCCTGTTAAAGCAATCGCTTATATTTGAAATTTAATCAAATATGCCAGGTTTCAATGCAGTTGGAACGCGTTGCCTGTGCATTTCGTACAGCTTTTTTTCGAAGCCGAAGGAAAATCTTTAGCTTGACCGCAATAACGTTATTCGAGAATTAATTTCGTACGTTCTAAAACATTCCAACTCCTCTACGTTGTATACATGTACATATAACTGTTGTTTAATCTATTAGGTCGTCCGAAAAGTTTCTTTCCTGTTATAAGGAGATTACGGATGCACAACATTTTCCGTTTTACATTATTTTATCGAATTACGTATGATTCATTTTGTTTTATCAAAATAAAGATCACAACGTTCGTCGGATTAAGTTTCACGTTTGTATAAAGATGCGTCGTTGTAAAAGATGTGCCTGTAAAAGAAAGACACTTTTCGGAAAGAGACTTTTCCTAATAAATATATTTCTAGAGGATACTATGTACTTTGAAGAAGATATAAAACAAATTATTTTTATTCAAAAGTATAATACTTCTGGTGAAGTATTTTTAAGCCGCGAACTACTTTTGTTTTAGAAATCCTTTATCCTTAAACGCTTCGTGGGTAAATTACGAGACACTTGCACATATAAAGATTAAAACTGACCTGACACTGATGTTGATTTAATTTTAATTGTAACGTGCCAGTTTGTCATAAGCACTTACATAAGTATGACATTCGCATAATTTTCTTGAGGACTCGCAGAGCGATATCCATTCATTTGTGTAACGATACAGCCAAGAAATTTAAGAGGCACTCAGAACACCTTAACCACGCATTCTCCGAGTATTATTTATTACAAGGATCGCTTAAAACGTGCTGCTCGAGCGCTGCTTTTCCGAGGATATTGAAAGAGATCGCGATTTCGTAACCCCGACACCATATGGCACGAATGAAAAGTGCGAAGAAAGTATTAAAGAATATCTTCTGCAGGATTGGCCCGAAATGACGGCACGTTACCGCGAAAGAAATGACACGCTCAACTTTTTACCTAAAACATAACCACGTTCGCCATTACTTGCGAAACTGTCGATAAAGCTTCCTGTTAATATTTTAGATCAATAACTTCCAAGCACCTGTGAACTTTATGATTAAATTGATTACGAAATTAAATTATTAAGTTACGATTAAATTTCAAAATGCTTCAATAAGATTCATTATCTCATTGCGAACGTTTATTCATTTATGGAAAATTTAATGACGCAAAACAAATGGCTGGATTTTATCCCTTCAATTACGTTCGTAAAAATGCTAACTTTCATAAACATCCAGAGTTTATACAAAGCTATTTTGCAAAGTTTAAAGCATAGTAAAGAAATATACGTTGCATGGAGTTAAATTTTAAATGAGCTGTATTATCCTTCAACTTTAAAAGCGTTATCTTATAATGCTTGTCTGGTTATAAGTTAGGAAATGTTTCATAAACGTTGTCTGGTTATTTAGTAGCACTTAAGATTTACGAATAATGTTAACTGCGCCATATAACATTGACATCTTCGCCATTTTT
This sequence comes from Bombus cullumanus, assembly GCA_014737535.1. NCBI lineage: Eukaryota > Metazoa > Arthropoda > Insecta > Hymenoptera > Apidae > Bombus > Bombus cullumanus. The sequence goes on along the minus strand of JACXIX010000071.1, from coordinate 2,937,754 downwards.
TTTTTCCAATTAAATTGCTATTATATCCGAGAATAAATATGTCAAATATTAAGGTGAATAGTATCAGAACTAAACGATTTTTGTCAAAATTTCGACGATTCACTTAATAGCCGATATTTTCCAATATTTAACCAAGCTAGTGTTTGATGTATGTGCCTATTTATAATTGGATTGGAACGAACAATATCTTACGACGTAGAATAAATCACCTTATCCACGTAACAAATTGAGCCGATATAACACATTAATCCTTTTATGAATGTAAAAGGAAAACGCTTTATTGCTGTAATTTGTTTTACAAGAAATAATGCAATTTAATCCACCATTAAGCGCAAGCATTCTGTCAAATGTATAACAAATTGTTCGTTATCTGCGTTTCAATTTCACATTAAGTGTTATTTCATACCTTGGGGAGGAAATTATTACTTAAAGGCAGTTAAAGTTATTGTCAAAACCATGCATGTGTACTCTGATAAAATAAATTAATAGAGAAATTATATTAGCAAGAACATCGATAAGTTAATAAGAATAACTAACTGAATAATAATAAAGTGTGATAGATATAAAGTCGTTAAAGGATGATAAATATATGCAGGACCATCTCTCTTTAAAAAAAAATGTTCTGAACGTTTAACTTAAATAAGAATATTTAATCACACTCTTTTGTCGTATACTTTTAGTACTCTCATATTAAAACAAGCACGCGATTTCAAAGGATACGATTTTAATAACTTTATCGCGACAAGCGCCTTTATCCTTTAAAGGGTATGTTTACAATTAAGTAATTTCTCTTCGAATCGTAAATGAAATCAAGTGCAAATTGCGGCAGCATCAGTCTCATAACAATGATACACAATTATCGTAAAAAGTTGAATACATTAATAATATAATGTTATGATAATATTATAATTGTTTTGAAGAAATTACTTCGCCGTACGATATGAAGAATTCGAAGAAGAATGATTAAACTTTCACCGGGGAACAAATCTAAGAAGATGTAATCAAATACTTGCTACTAGTTACGAGAAGCCATAAAACGATAGGGGAAATAGAATAACCGCGCGCAACGAGCCCTTTTTACGATCCAGCTAAGATTCCGGCGTTTTATCTGAGAACGACAAAGGTGCCATGTTTTCCGTATAAAATACGGCGACATCGATCCTTTGTCACGTAGTTATTGAGAGAATGGCTCGTAAATTTCATCGACCACAAATGTCGTAACCCATGCGTGATGTTTAATACAGTATGAAAGTTAAATACCCATCAACGTAATAAATAGTTCTTGAATAACGATTAGATAAAGGTCTTTTCTATAATATGAAATTAAATATGTTGTTAATCGTTAGCAAAGAAAGCAATGGAAGTAAGTAGAGAAGTGTCGAAGTAATTACTTCAAGAAGAAGTCTGCTACACCTGTTTATTTCGTACATCCGTGACCTGGAGACCGCTGTTACGAAGAGAACAGAATTTAGCGAAACAAAATTATTGTAAATAAGAAGAGATCGATATTATTGTGCCCTTGAATATAAATTATGTTTTGGATTACGAGATCTAGAAACGAAAGAGCTGTAAGTAGATTTCTCTTGCTGTTTCTTGTAGCCTTCAGCTAGAACTACAAGGTTAACTTTCTGGTAATGTCCTTTGCTATAAGTATATGAACGTGCTCCTTACCATGGCTTCTTCTGTTGTATTGTAACACTGCAAGAGTGAGGATCTGGACCAGCATACACTATACGCTATACTTGTACTCATACCTTTATTTATTTCAATATATTTTTCTATTGCAAACTCATCCACTCGTTTCTCTATCAGTCAACCTGAACAAGAAGTATAGTAAATAATAAATCGAGGATAATAACAATCCTGTAAATTGATTAACTACTTGAATGTGTACGAAGTTCGACGAAACAAAATTGTATCGCGTTTTAGGCAGACAATGGCAACTAGGTTGAGGGTAAGAAAGCGGATTAGTTTAATCACTCATTCGAAGATAGTATTTGTCCGATGAATACTTGTGATTACGACCTCGTAGCGCGAACGTACAAATCTCCTGTCACCGAGATAGTCTCTTAGCGGTGTTTGCCAAGGACTTGGCCAGTCGACTGTACGAATTGGGATTTCCCGAGATTTCAACGAATTGTTGCATCGAGCTCACTTCGTTCCGGTCCCTGTCCTTTTAACGACGAACGGAGACTATGCGTCAAGTTTTATCGTCTTTCTGCGATAAAGCGTAAGATTCATAATGGAGCTCTAAATTAGAGACGGTGATCAATTCTATTTCTGCTCTACCGTAACCGAACCGTATTTCACTTAATTAATATCGTATCTAATAAAATTACAATCATATTGAAAATTGTTTCGAAAATTCGACTATTTCATCCGAAACGGTCTAATATCTGTCAACGTTCGATCAAATAAATTTCATCCTATTATACCCGACAAAATTAATCTACGTATTAAAACAATCTTGTTAAAAGGCCAAATCCTCCTATGCGTGTCAATCGCACGTGTTGATACATTTACCACTAATTATCAGTCGTATAATTTCACACGATTTCAACGCAGTCCTCTCTGCGGATAAATTCAAATAGAGGGCACCGTCTGTTTGAAAGAGTGGCCGCAGCAGAATTATTGCAACGATCTATAGAAGTGACAGAATCCTAATCGCTATCCATAATACTTGTCGTCTCTCGAGAGGTTCATCGCGGATCATCCGGATATTCAGTTCTTGCTCTCGCCGAGGCTCAACACTCGCCCCCGGAATTCATTATCCAAGCTGGCTTAAGATTTAAGGAAAAAGCGATGATCGAATTAAGTGGATGCCTGATTTCGGTGAGCGATGCGCGTTCTGCGTTAGGCTATGGTTACCATATAGATGCGTAGTATTCAGTCGAATTGACATTCTGACAAACTCAATACCTGTGACGAGGAAATTGTACAGATGATGAAAGGAAGCGATCGAAATTCCAGGCCAAACAGGATACAAAATTGCGACGAAGGAACTTGTACGGATAATTGGAAAGTAACGCACTGTAAGTGACTTTGATCGAACTGAACTGAACTGCGGCGTCTATTAAGGATCGAAGGCTTTATGCTGATCTTGGGTTCCAGTTATTTTCGCAGAACTTGACCAGCATGTTCCATAAATAAAATTAAGAAAAAAATGTTATACAGACGTAGAATGTTGAACTCTACATATTCTACTGTTTACTTGCCGAAGCCATTGATTTGGTCAACTACTATGGCAATGGTTAACTGATTGGCCTCCAAAAGAAGATCGGTCACCAAGATTATCGGATATCACGCCGATAGATTTTTACTTGCGGAAAACTGTTAACGAAAAAGTTTATCAAACGCGAACTACTAGGAATCAGGAGGAATTAACGCAAAAGATTCGTAACGTATTTTCCGCAAATGAACAAGAAATTAGCGATGTAATAGATTCCATTTTCCGTAGGAGGATTCGTAATAACTGACAACATTTTGTAATGGAATTATAATGCGAACTGGCAATCTACTCCTAGTATCAAAGAGGAAAGCAGTCAGTTGTCGCGTGTATATTTGTTATAAGTTTTTAATAAAGCACTCAAGAGCTTATGTTTACATAACATCTCTTTCTTATTTTACCTTATAGAATGCGCGGCTAAAGTCTCGCGGAGAAAAACTGGGTCATCGTACACGTACAGAATGACAGTAAAGTATTATGACGTTATGGCGTGAGAACGTCACAATATACGTTAATGTAATCAGATATGTATATCAATTTTTATGAGTGTGTGCATTACAGTCTCCAGATGTTTCATCGCGCTTTTATTTTACTAAATTTTACTAAAGCGGGGAAAGAGCGAACATTCTAAACGAACCTTTTAAAAATTTAAGGAGCTCGCTTGGTCTGAACGCACCACGACACAAAAGGAACGTCGAAGCTCGCTACGTATCGCATCCATACATGCATAACCTTACCAGAACGATCCTGCGAAACCGTTTTTTATCTTTCATCCGCGCGTCAAAAATCAGGCCGCTCTGCTTCAAGCAGCGACCTGTGTCCTCGGTTGCTCATTATCCGGTGCCATTGTAACGGAGTCCTTTACACGGACGTGGTACCTCCATGCCTCATTGTGTTCCCTTTTTGCCTAGAAACCAGATAGGAAAATGTTCGCGGAGCAAATTCTCCACGGTGCTAGAGAGACGACAACGACGATGAGAAACACCACTCGCGTTTCTCCTGCACTGTCTACGACGCTCGCTGAATTATTGGTCGAGATGGCCACTCGCCATTGTTAGATCATATTCCCAGCGGAGGAACCGGCCTGCAAGAGAGTAGAAGCCTGAAAGACCGCCGGACTACGGATCGTCTCGTTCCCCGTGGACGTAACAAGATCGAGCACGAAATTACCTGAATATTTTCGTCAATTGATTCTGAAAGATTCTCCGAGGAACTCGAAGTTATTCTTTCGGCTCAGTTTCATGTTCCTTGCTCGTCGGTCTCTTGGGATTGCTTCTTCGTGATATGCCGCGGTAATCGTTTCGATAGATTGATACTTGTTAAGATGATGGCGTATTGAAATCGAGAAATCCGCTAATGAATTACACGAAACGCAAAACATCTAAAAGATTGTTTACGGACGAGCTTGAAAATGCTTAAGAGATTACGTTGTTTGGAAATTGGGACGATGTGTAAGAGACGGAAGAGATACCGGATTACACGCATGATAGATAAGTTTATTAAAAATTTAATTAATTCTGTTGCGTACCTGTGTAACGCAAACTCTATTTTTTTCATCGAAATTTAACTCGAAACCACCAAAATTATCTTCATTATTCGTAGTCATGGCAACGGATGAGTCTGTATTACTTACAGCTTCGTTAATTAATGTGGAAACTTCGATAATCAGAAAAGTTCGAATCTTTTTCTTTCGACTTCGCTAGTTCACGCTCTGCAAATAACGGAGAACTTCTAGTTTTGGCTCGTCTTTGGTTTTTATTGGTCACATTAGTATAAAAAACTATACTGTTACTAGTTTTTACAAGTACTAACTTTTGTGTAAAATGTAAAATTTTATTAGCTGGATCTAATTAGATATACAAGTGTACTTGATCATTTACTTCGTTTTCATTCGTTATTCGTAATTGTAAATATAATTGTAATATCGATAATTTCTATTTTATACGACACATTATATCTACGTTCATCCCACAAAATATGAAGTCTTTCGCGTAATCATTAATTTCCTGTCAATTCGCATATTCTTCATACAAATCGAGCAACGTGTCCATTTGTATTACACTTGCGAGCAGCATTGTGTATTAAACGCGTGTAACAACTGCAGATTTAGAAGCTTGTTAAATTCATGTAATTCGTCGGAAACGTACAAGAAAATGTCATCTTTAAAAGTATAACCTTGAGCTTATTTAAGTCAAATTACAGGAGTCCTTGCTTTTAAACAGCCTAAGTAGCCCTAATCAACGGTCCTGAAAAGTACCACTCAAAGAACAGCGTTTCATCTCTCTGCTCTAATTCTGTCCTGTTGTTTCCCTTCGGGTTTGTGCCTGATTTTACAGTTACCTTGATACGTAATAAATAAGTTAGAGTAAAAAGCACGAAAGCAGATGTTTCTCGCGACTATAATACCGATACTTCTTCTAGAAATTAATATTTTCTTTCTACTCCAGTAACGTAAACAATTCGGCAGGCACAATGAAATCAGCCCTTACGTTCAAGAAATCCATAATCACGTTGATATCTCGCGTACATTGTCTATCATAAAACACGCACAAAACAGATGTTCTTCGCGACTGTAATGTCGACGTTTTCCCTGGGAATTGATATTAATTTTTTACTTCGAAAAGGTAAAAAATCCAGAAGGGAGAACGAAATCACGTTTGTTGTCACATATTGTTGGGACGCGTCGCGCAACCCAGTGAAATCTTTCGACGTGTATACAAGTGCCGTTCGGCTTAATAGCGATGGATGGCTCGAGATTCACCGATAATGTCCGTGTACCATTCAAGTGGAGAATTTCGCGGGCTCTCGAGTTACAGCAACGATTCACGAGATTATCGTGCTCGCTAGAGATCGGTCCGCGAAAGCATATACACGCGTGTAACACAATTATACACAGGCAACGGAAGAGAATGTACGCGACTTGTGCACGTAGAGTACGATAGAGCAAAGCGAGCTCTACGATTATGCGCACGGCAACTTCGTTATCTATATTTGCTAGCGCGCGTCGGTTCTAGTGATTAGTGTGGAAAGTTTCATTATAGACGAATATTTGCGGTGGAGATTCCCGCGATCGTACATTATCCAATCGAAGCGTTATCGAATCGAATCAGATCGAAACCACGTAGAATTTTCAGATTTAAGAAGAAAATAACCGCGCGATAATTACTTGAACTATAAAAAATATTTGTATGCCTTTGCCGTATGGCAAGTACTCGCGCGAAGGTATGGCATTTTTTATTACGCTAGCTTCGCGTGACTAAGTGCAAAGTCGGGGCGCGGCGAGAAGTTGCGTGTTGAAAATAATTACTTAGGTTTATTATAACAGAATTACAATTGAGTTACTCAACGGTGTACGTTAAACGTGCGCGTCGTCTGTTGTACGAACCAGGTAACAAAAATTTGCGTAGTTTGTACTTTGCGCATTGTGGATGTCGTCTCCCTGTGAAAAAAGTAACGAAAATACGTCGTAATTTATAATGTTCAGCTCACGAATTTATAGAGATTTCAGACTTGTTAATTTATATATGAATACTTAATAACTCCAGAATAATTAAAATTTGTATCTTAATAACGTCGATTCTTTGAATCTTGTTTCAAAGAATTATTTTCTCTTGTGACATATGCGTACACGACGAGTTGCGGAAAAACAGATATCCTAGAATCGTTCAATTTTCAATTTGTAGTTGACGAAAAAGAGCATCTATCGTGCTGTTTGGATTATTTGGAATATTTTCTCATTTTTAATTTCTTGTCTTGAATGAGCTTTCACTCGGGATCCGACAGGTGATTTGGACTGGGCTTGTTTAATTTCCTATCCTAATATACCGACGTGCATACGCGAGATATTTCTTTGTGCATACTATTTGATGTTTTCGTGAAAATTTAGAACCCCAAAACGCATAAGGTAACCGGTTGCTTCATTGCGTTCTTATATTACACCTATAAATTGTATCTTCGATGGAAGCGATAGATTTTTATTCCATTTGAACTCTATGTCATGCGGATTTCAAATCCAGTGAAAAATATATTCTGGCTTTTTTTCCGACATGAAAAATATCCGATCAAATCCATTTGCCGAGTAATTGAATACTTTTGTAATCACTGAATCGATTCGATAATCGGTAATGATAGCCAGATTGAATAATGCTGATGATCTGTGATGCACTTCCGATAATTAGGTGTGTATTAATTTTATCAATGCGATCAACTATTTTTCCTGTAATATTTGGTTTTTCGCTGTAATACGTCACCTTGAATATCTTTCCCTATTAATTTTCGACTTTGTACTAATAAGTTCGTAACCTGGTAAATATTACTTCTGCTCGTTAGTTTGCTATTAAAAAGATGTATATTTTAGTAACACAAATTGACTAACGTATCTACATATTTGTTAGTGACAATGTACGGAAATTGCATTCCTCTTAAATATCGTAATGATAAAACGAATGAACGATAAAAAAAGATTTGCAATGACGCTGGTAATAGTTTAGTTGTTAAAGTTATCACAAAATTTTTCTATTTCACTTTTGCCACGTTTTTTTGCTGTGCAAAATCTTTTTGCTGTAGTTGCACTTAGCTCCTTTCCGATTTCTTAAAAGCTTTCCCATGTTCCTTTGCTCACTTTTGCAAAGTGTTTACCAAGGATCCTACTACGAGTGTATTGAGTTTTTAATAGATATTTAAACGTTATTCCTCATTTTTACTACTTGACAATAAGTAATTAATGTTCGCGTTTTAGCGATCAAACTCTTTGAAACAAGTCTTCGTCCTTTAAGATGTTTGATTACTCGTTACTGTCGCGAGTCACAGTGTGTTTTATTTTCACTTCGTTTTACATTTTTTAACGTCATATTTCGTTTCTAACTTAGCAGACCACTGGCTGCGAAAATCTCATATAGGAGAAAACAAACAAATTGAAATAAATGTGCATTGTATGAATAAATTGCACTTTCAAATTAGAAAGTACGGAGATTTGAAAATTACAAAAGGAAAATTATTTATTTATCCAGTTTTCGACAAGTTGTTTTCTTATCAAATATTCCTCTACACGCAATTTAAACGTAACATAATTACCTAATACTTGTAATAATAACATTAACTTTTTTACTAATTTAACTTTATAATAACAACTTAATACTTGTAACATAATTATTATTTGAAACATACTAGGTATACTTGTTACATAAACAAATATTTCAATGAACAAGAAATTATAATAGTCATTGCCAAATTGTAGATTGTTAATTGCTTACAAACTTAATGAAAGGCTGATTGTCTGAAATGTCGATAAACTACAGCGAGGTTGATTGGTTCTAAGCTCAGCTGATTCAAATTAATAATACTGAAGCTTTGATTACTTCTGAAGTGTTTAACGTATCGATGAACTGACAACGAAAACTTCTGATGAACTACCCCCTGAGTTATTATACCAATTATGAATTATAACGGAAATTACACCTCACTTTATGGTTCTATTGGGCGCTCAAACTCCTGTCGCACAGGAATGTATAGCAACTGCCAAAAGTTGCCAGCCGAACTTTGACAGGTTACTAAATTGTACGCGAATAAAATTCTTTTTGCAACAAGTTTACGAAATAGGTAGTCTAAATTGTTCATGGACACAATTCTTCTCGTAACAAGCTAATGAAATATAATGTACTTGTTTAATATGTCTACATTCTCAAAGATTCTTTATCTCGACAATATCGTACAATTCCTCGCGACCTGCGGCATACATTTCACATAATTATTTGATACCAAAGGTAATATTTCGCGATAAAATTAACTTCTTAGAGTCAAGTCTCTAATTTTACTTTAGATAATAATACATTGCAATAAATGTATCAGATATCGTGAGAATCGAGTAAGGCGTTTTAATTAATAGCTTAATTACAATGAAACATCGATTCTATCGATAACACGTGCACGTTATCATTAATTACAGAGATAAGAAATCTTAACTTTTCTCTTAATCTACGCTTTTAGTAACGTTACTTCTTAATTCGACTTATATATTATTTTTATTTTTAGTTTAACAGTAAAAGATGTGTAGCATGCACGAGTAGTATGTAAAAGTATACAATGAATTTCTTGGAAAATAAAATATAGTTAAATTCGTATTAAGATTATAATGAAATTCGTAAGCAAAGCCTGTTGGCAGATGGTACTCGGTTTTTGTTGTGGAGAACTCTATTATAGTAATGAACATTTAGAATTAATATTCTTCTTGCCTTGTTAAGTTGGAAAACATTAACTTGTAACAGTTTTAATTTTTAGATAGCATATTAATTATATTAAAGGAAAAAATATGGGATTATTTATTTTATAAATTCAACAGACATGTCAACGATTGAAACTCTCTCTTATGCCTTAAATAATCAACAATAATAATACAATAATAATACAATACCTAGCTGTACAATATGTATATATTTATCTTTTTATTTCTTCTAAACAGTAATTATTTCGTAATGTCCCACCTCCTTTACTCACTGAAACAACTTTTACGACTAACATCGATACTTTAACCGTACAAGAACTCGTTGATCACACTGATCTAGCGGATACTTCGTCATTTTTACAAGCCTTTGACCGAGTCAGGAATTTATTGCTATAAAGCGACCGACCGTCTCTAGCTTCGAAACTATAAAACCGAAAGACAGTTTGCGGCGCAAGGTCGGCGCCGCGCCACCTTAAAATATCGATCGTCACACGCACGCCGCGAGAACTATCGGCGTCCATTGTGGCGGATTTAGGTTCTCATAAAGCTCCATTGTTTAGCTGAGCTCGCATTCCTAAATCTCTATTGTCGCATCGCAGCGGATACAATTGCGATGCCGCCGCTGAAAACCGTGGGCCTCGTTTCGGTTAAGCCACAGTGGATCGCGGCCGCTGTCCATCTGCCGATCCGATGAAACAATGCCACGTTTTTATTTTCCGATTTACGAATATCGTCCATACTGTGCATCATTTGTTTCATTGCGGGCAAAAGTGAGCAAAATTTGCGTAATGTGACTGTAATGTCGATGTCTCGCGCTAGCTGTTGGTTGATCGTACGTTTCTCTTATTTGATGAAAGCTTCGGGTAAATCCTGGTCCGATCGTTGGATTTTTGCATTCCATTCTTGTATTCTCGTTTAAACGAGCAAAACTACTTGTGACATTTTACGAAAGATTTTAGCACATAGTTGAAATAAAAAATCGTGCGTGTTCTTTCGCGGTTTTTACAATCCTAAACATTTTTTTTTTTTTTTTTGAGAACAAGAAGAGCTATTAAATCGGAAATGCCTCAGAGAGCACATCAAGGTTGCAGTTACCATCTGAACTTATGAATATATGAATAAATTATGATAAATGAATGTTATTGTTTGAAGAGAAGCGTGGATTGAAGGAAAGTTGCATGGTTCCAAGGGGAACATAACCAACAACCGCCATTGCATTCTATAAATAAAATCTGTGAGTTCAGTAAATTATTTATAATTCTTTGGATCGATATAGCTACTTATGTAAAACTCTTTCGACTTTCGCAATGTTTCACCCCTACAGGAAATATGTCGTTGATATTTTGAAACAAAGTGTCTTAATCTTTACTCCACTCTCGTCACAAACCCGAATAAAATAAAGAGAATCCATTGACGGGCGAAAAAACAGCGAACAACAAATCTTAACTTTCGTATCGAATTTATCGTTGTCGGAACGAGATGATCTATTATATAATTTCAAAGCTTTTTACGAGCTCGTAAAAAACGTTGTCGAAACAAAGATCTACAATCGGCCTCGAAAGCGACACTTTTCCCTTGCCCGCCGCAAATGATCCTTTTAGTGGATTTAACAAGTTTTATGATTTAGCAACTTTTACGAGCCTGTGATCACGATGTATCGTGAAACTGCACGAGTTGATGCACCGTCGTTCGAGTAAAAAGTACGCAATGAACGTCGTGTACACTCTAACAATCAGGTTGATTAATCCGACTACGTATTCTCGTTCCATCAGTGAAATTAAGGCATTGCTTTGTACACGTTAAAAAAAACAGGAAAAATTTAATTTTTTCGTGGCCGAATATTTCCTACGATTTATACGCCTGTAATATACTACAATATATTTTTGTAATTTATAACATTCGATTTCCACGTCATCGAAAATAGTATCGTAATAGTGGCAATCATGTTGTTTAATATCTCCGTAAACGTTTAAGTAATTACGCCGAATTAGAATTAACGAGAAACGTTGTTTAAAAATTTTCTGCACGATCGATCGTGTTCAATATCGGATTTGTTTCGAAACGGTTATGGCGCGCCTTTACGAGCTCGATGGCAACCTGGGAACAAAAGTGAGGGAAGGATGCGTGACGGTGAAACAAGGGATGTCAGTGCTTCCTGACTACGAGAAGGAAGTCGGTAATTCGCAGCCAACACCGTAGAAAACGAATTTCACCCTGTAAATAAAATATTCACTATACGCTGCACGATCGATCCTACAATTTTGTTTAATGGGAATTCCACATTTTTTAATGAAATATTTTATTAAAAAGATTATAACGATTATATCGAAAGAGTAGATATGTTTATAATAATCTATTGTCATAGTTTACACAGACGTAAAATAAATGAAATTTCTGTTTGTAATTTTAAACACACCTAAATACAAATTAACACATTTACGAAGATTAATTTAGTTGTTGTTGTTGTTGTTATTGGCGATTCCGAAAAAAGTTAAGCTCGGCATATTTTATTGCGACAGGAACAACTATCAAAATGTTACGTCAAAATTACGATGTAGTAAGCATTATTATAAACGAGGCTCTTCCATTTTCAACGATATTCAATTAACGTAAAGCCTGAAAATAATAAAATTCGAGATTTCAGAATGTTTTCCCGCGATGAATAAATAAGAAAAGTTGAATTCGTACGTTGAAATTTGATAGATCCTGCATGAAATTCACGTTATTTTATCATCGAACGTTTTATTTCTCAGGCAAACGAATTGAAATAGTTAATTGAATATCAAATTTAACTTTACGTGTCAAGCTAACACTATTTTATGCTTCCGTTTTTTTTTTTTGTTTTTTTTTTAAATAAATTCATATCGTTTTTAACGTTATTTAATATTCCTTCGAAAATGCACATAGTACGCCACAGCGATTTTCCGTACGCAATTTTGGAACAATATATTTTCGAAATGCGGATACAAAATGGGTTAACGGGATGACGCAATTCGATATGTAATTTGTAGCAATACTATTTGACAAGCGGAAACTAATGGCGATCCTGTATCTATAAATCGCGTTAATACCATGACATAATATAATCATTAAATTAATAACATTACCAGTTTACATCAGCGGAAAACGGTTTACTAATTTAATCCATATTTTTTTCTTATCAATTGTAAAATGTTCGATTAAACGAGACAATTTCATTTTATTTGGCTCCCTTTGTTCGCCGTATTACAAATTCCACGCGCAATTAATTGGCAATTTTATTTATTAAATCGCTGTATTATATAAATTGATCTAATCTAACTATTTCATTATCTAGTCCGATATACATATAGTTGTTTATTAAAATTCCTAGATTTAATAACATCCAGTTGCTGGTGCTCCTGAAATGTTACACTAAATTTGTATAATGCAATAAACATACGGACTCGTTTCAGAAACGAATGGGGTGTGTAGTTAAGAGGTAAAAACAGCAGCCAGAGTCGGTTGTAACAGTCGTGCTCGACCGTGTTTTTAAACTTTGATTGCGAACTTTCACTGATGACGTACTTGAAGGTGCAAACCACTGCATATCACGGCCATAATTATGCAGAGAACGTTCATATTGCAATTTTATGTGGCATTATAAGAGAAAGAAAGTTTATGATGTTGAAAACTTATTTTATTCGCTATTGCTGTATATTGTTCCTTACCTGCAAACAGTACTATACTGGATATAATTTATAGAGAAATACGCGCACGCATACACAGCCATAAATGATATTTTCTAGCAATGCGAATGAAGCAAAGCGAAAGGAATTACGAGAAACTGCATTACACGTAAATAATTAAAAGGTAGAAGTGCAAACGTTTACAGAACGATAACTCGCTATAATACGAACCCTTCAGCTTTCCTTCTCGTACTCCGATAATAGTCCCATCTCTTATTACTCTCCTGCCGAAGCGACATTTCTTTTCAAGAAAGAGACATGATTAAGAGAACTCGTTGTCACGGAAATGACGTCTTCAATTGAAGAAATTAATATCTTAAGTCGTCCGAGCTTCCGATTCCTTCTGCTCGGTTCCTTTACTTTCTCGGGGACGGTTATGAAACTTCTGGTTGCGTATCAGTTCTCGAGACGATTGGTCTCGCGGCGACTGATACGATTTCAGGGCCCTTCGCCTCGCTCGGTAATCGGATTAAAAACGACTAAACGATGGCAGCAGGCCAGAGTGCGTGGAACATATAATTGTCGTAATCGGTCAAATTTCGCTTTACACGGCGCATCGCTTTTTAAAGAGGCGACGCGGCAGCGTATAAACCGACACAGAACTAAATCGAGTGGCTGAACTTGCTCGTCTCGCACGCTTCTGCACACATACTCGCAGCCTTTTAATGGAAAACGCGTATTACGTCGCTAAAGTAGCACTGGCAGACATCTTTTACGACCACGTCCCTGATACGAGCCATTCGGTTCGCGCTAGTTTTTAGTGCGCCACCATTTTCTGCTTGGAGAACGAACGCGGAGATGAACAACGAAACCATAGTAAATCCTGCGTCTTCTTCGTTTTCATTTGCTTCCATCGAGCCGTGTATCATCGACATTCGCGCTTCTTCGACGTTCGTTCAAGAACGATGTAATGGAAACACGTTGGTATGAAAGTGACTGAAGTGTACGGCGTTCTTTCATTTCGACGAATCTTCGATACGACGAGAGACAATAAATGTCGAAGTGCCTTTTGCCTGTCTCTGTGTAGTTTCTCAGGCAAATTCATCTATTGTATAATACATACCGTGAAATCAAAATTCAAGGTTAACCATACGTAGATGAATTGCATCATGTGTTACAATTTGCAAAGTGGAAGGTATTTTTATGTTATTCTTTCGGTAGTTCTTGTACACAGCATTTATTTTGTATTGGTTGGTGTTATAACATAAAATCGTAATAATCTTGTCGTTATGTTTGCGTATATTTTTAAGCGTATCACTGTACAAATGGTAAATTTTTTCATCGAGATCGGAATTACAGTTGTGTATGTTACGTCTGGTTAATGGAATTAAACGTTCTCGTTAAGATTCAATCTTTTTTTTGCATACTTCTCGTAAATTTATAAAACTCAGCATTATCTTATTGAAAAATGAAACCTTCGTAATTAGTCAATTGCAGGCATTTCACGTTACTTTCTTTCAACATAGCTAGCTTTCTTCCCGATTCAGTAAGAAATAGATATTTTCAAGCATCAGCCGATTCTTACTTACTTCTCGAAGAAGCCGCCCTCTTGATATTTCTCGAGATTCCCGGTGTTATCGGCAAACAGCCTTTGTTCCTTTCCAAGTAGCATGAACATTGCAGAAATTACGAACCGAGCTGAAACGTGGAAATGACATACAATTTTGTGAAAATAAAATCATATAATACAGAAATGTTGTTACAAAGAAAATTACATTTCTTGTTCATTAAACGGAATCGATAGTTTGATTATTTTTGTTAGATAGTTTATCATAAGAGCGATGATAATGCGAAAGAAACATATTTAAAAAGAGTTAGAAAGATAATTTTGACTCGAGAACAACGTTATAGTTGCATTCTTTTCTAATGAATTTTCTAATCAATTTTCCACTGAATTACTCTCTTACTTTTCTTTATAGGCTGCGTAATTTTTTGATCATTAAGCTAGAATTGTAACAGTTCTGGTACCATTGCCAAGTTTTTGTTCCTTATATTTCTATATCTTTCGGTAAACTTTCTTTTCCATTTTTCTCTACGTTTTCCACGATATCGCGCGGGTCTGCTTACTTTCTCTAGTCCTTTTTCGAATTTTCCCGATCCGTGATTTTCTTTAACTTTCTCTCTGCGAACTTCTCTAGGAATTTTCAGTCTTCATTCTGCTGTTTCGCTATTTTCAAGGTTTCTCCCTTGGCCCTCGCAGCTACCTCAGAAATGCACGTGTAACGTCCATGGTCGCACCAGTATGAGCAGTTTCCGGGCTTTTCCCAATTTTCCTTCCCTGCTGTCTGTCTTATCTACTTTTTTCCCTTAAGTCTATTTAAAATCCGCAATTTTTCGGTTACGAACCAGTCCTTACGTCACGATCGAATCCGTAGAAAATTGTTCTCCGACATTTTTCTTTTATATGAAATCAGTTCAAATGTATTTCCAAACGATAAATTGGCTTGATTCGATTATTTTAAATTAAATAGCAAACTTCTTCTGCTTGCTCAAATTCGTTACGTTTATTTTATTACCGATCAAAAGCTCAATTTCGTTATTGTTCAATTTAGTTTGGTTATATCAATGGATTTAAGGAAATTAATATTATTATCGAATGAATGTTAAATTTTAATAAATAAATGTTGCATTAATATCGCCCGATATTCCGAAAATTAACATTATTGTATTTCTGCTGTACCCGTGTAAAATGATTTTCTCAAAAATACGAAATATGTTTTCATCGCTCGAATCCTCGGTATTAACTTATGCTTGAAAATGTAAATAAGCGTATAGATCTTATCCGATTTATCTAGAAATAATGAAATTTGACTGAAAAATTACTTTCACGTGATAAAAATAATTTTGTTGTATACACGAAGCTGTGATAAAAATCTTAGTCGCGTTAATTTATTTACACGGAACACTGTATATTTTGAATGAAAATAAAATTTATAAAATAACATAATGTGTTTACAAAGATGGGTCTAACCATGTGTAATAGAAAATATAATATGGTTGACTGTCCAATATGGGTCTGTTGTAAATTAATTCATGATATTTCACTGGAAGGCATGAACGTTATTCGCGCAAAGACTAATACAGAGACGTCAGAATATTAATCGTACGAATCAAAGGACTGGAGAGACACTAATAGCTCGTGAAGTCCATGATTACCAAATAATTAGTACTGCAAACACGCAACATTTCATCAAAGGATTATTACAACGAAATGCTGACTTTCTTGGTTCTTTAAAAATTTCAATATATCAATTGCAGTGATAATTTTCATGTTAATTAGAATATTTGATATATTAGGTTGTCCAAAAATTTTCTTTCGCTTTACAAGAAAATAATAGATGCACAACATCTTCTATCTTATATTATTTTATTGCATTATGTGCAATGCATTTTGTTCTATTACTACAAAATACATAATTCAATAAAATAACATAAAACGAAAAATACTGTTCATCTATCATTTCCTTATAGAACGAAAGAAACTTTTGGGGCAACCTAATGTTAAAGAATTGGGAAGAATATATAAACGGGATATCTGAATTTACAAAAAGCTGGATGTTTACAAAAATATGAATTTACGTAAAAATCCGCAGTCCACTCGTAACTGATAAAACTTCAAAATCCTTCGTGTAGCAAACATAATATCTTCGTAAAATGTGTCTATGGAAGTGTTCGAATACCTTCGTAAGTTTTATCATTAAACAATCGTTGAACGACTTTTGATCGGCGGAAAGGTGAAAAAGGCGAACTCTATGCGCCATACGTTATGCGTATACGTAATGCGCTATACTCTATACGCCGCTATGCGTATAAATTTCTGATGTAATATTCCAAAAATATTCTTTACGCTCGGAGATCCCCGAGGGGTATAAGCCTGGCGTAAAGCCAATCAGAGTAGGACTCTTCGTGAAGTTTTGCACGCTATGCCGTGATTTCGTGCCAACGATCCTACGGGGCTCTTAGGGAGAACTTTTTGAATTGTGGCACGTTAATCAGTTCCCCTTTTCTGCGCACTGCAACGTACCATACTTTCTTCCTCGCTTTCTTCTTCTTTTTTACGAACTAGATTTACCGCTGAATTGTGTAATTCTGATTATCGAACAGGCAAAAAACATAGCAATTGGTGCTGTATGGTATAACCAACGGTTCTATAAAATTGGAGATTCGGATTAGAAGAATATAACCAGCAAGAAAGCGGTCCTTCGCGAATGTCCTCCGACAAATTACATACGTACGTTTTTACGTAGTTACAACCATAGCTTTTCTCTTTCAAAAGTGTTTAATAATTCTCGAAAAGGATTCATGCGCGACGAAATATTAATGCACCGGATTCATTAAAATTAAAAAAATGCTGCAAACGCTGGATCATTCGAGGTATGAGCCATCAGCCCTTTCAATTACCAGGCTCCGTACAAGATATACTGATGTCTCATATTCTAACGCGGAATCGGGACGTGCTGTCGTCTTTGGAGATAAAATATACAAATTTGGATTACCTAACAATATTAGCAATAAATCAACAGACTTAATAGCGGTCCAACAGGCATTGAAAATTGTTTGGTATGAGTCAAACGAAAACTACATCATTCTCACCGATAGCAAGGATGCTATCACATCCATCAGAAATGTATACAGTTCCGATGGCATCGTACTTGATTGGAAAATCACTCGGCAGGTAAAACAATTACTCTTTCATGAATCCCACCACGTGTTGGACATCCCCGATAACGAACTGGTGGACAAGACAGCAAAGAATGCATTTATCTTATCTTTAACAAGAGAAGCTTGAAAAAGTCCCTCAGAGTCAGCCAGAGTCAAAGCTTTTCAAGAAACATCTCCGATTCAGCTGAAACAACGTATAGAAAAGCTGTATAATCTCATATGCACTGGGAATCAACGAAGAATTTCTTAACAAGAACGTAGTTACCTCCAGTAGTTAAGGACCAGGAACCTAGATCGTCAACACCAAGTTGTATTAAACAGACTTAGAATTGGTCACACCTGGCTCAGTGTGTCTTTAAGCGAAGATCTCCGTGACAAAATTCAAGCTTCAAGTGTATTGTTACTCTCTCAAAAATATGTCCAAAGATATTCAGCAAAATTTAACTGGTAAATCTGCCTCTGCTCGCATCGTCATCGCTAACAACCACGTAAGCGCAGTTGATGCGACGTTGAAGCCTATGAAAAAGAAAAGAAGATAAAATATCATATATAATTAATGGATATTGTATAAAAATTCAGTTCGATAAGAATGTGAACATTCCAGCGTGTAAAATTAATAATACGGTATCCGAAACGAGTAACGAGATATATACGCTGTTTTTAAGCGTTGCTCAATTTCAAGCGTTGACAAGGAACGAACGAACCTTCGTAGAAGAAAAAAAGTCATCTCCTACAACTGCAAGGAAGAAACAATTACGATACACGGTAAGATCAAACGAGAACCTTTCTTCTTATCGCTGACCATACATCATTCGAAACGGTTGAAACGGAACGATTCTTATCGGATCACGGTTCAAAAATCGCTTCGTTCATCATCCGATAGGAAACTTTTCCATCGTTCTTTTATCCGGATCCATTGTCTGATATTTTTCACTCGTTTCGACGATGCGCTGAGTTTGTATGCGGTATACAAGGGATTATCGTCAGGCTACGACAGTTCCGATACTCCGTGGAATTTCCTATCGATTTTCATACCGAATGCAGGAGAAACGAATCTTGTTTGCTACCCTTTGGACGGGAACAAAGCGTCCGCTGATGCTATTAACAAAAGATACGTCTGCAACTCGCGGCAAACAAATCTGTATTCGATAGGGGAAGCTAGCGAGTGTTATTAACTTTATTCTGAAGGTGCTTCCCAGGAATTTGATACAACGTCGCTGTCCAATAATGATGTGAAGTCTTTTCGGTCCAATATTGCAAGTTAACAGAAAAAATTATTTTATAAAAAAATTGCCTCAGAATTACACGTCGGATTTACGTGTGGGATACTGTGGGATTTCTCTCAGATATTTTCGTGCCTTCGTTATTTTTAATGAGACGATTAATAATTCTTTTTTTTTTTTAATGCTTTTTTATTCTTATATTATAATATTCGCGTAAAATCGTCTCTGGAAAGTGTCAGGATTAATATTGCGATATACGTAGTGACAAACTCATTTTACACGGAGGCAGAAAGTAATCGAACACTTATCATAGAAAGTCCTTTGAAATTTCATTAGTATCGTAACACGACTGTCACGATCCAAGTGGCAGTATTTTCGAAATTAATCTGAAATTTATATAAAAGGTACAAGATATTAGTGCAAGTATATAGTTAATAGTAGTTAATAGTAGCATAAATAGTTGCTTTACACTTAGAACATACGCTTAATGACAAAGATACATAATTCCATGAAATATTGAAATTTATTAATAGAATGAATAACTACCTATTTGAATAAAATAGCTTAGCAAAGTGAATTTTTACGATAAATACCTTACAACAGCTATGTATATTTGTTTCAAACTTCAGCAACATCATCGTGATAATTGTTCATATCGTATATCATGGAAAACCGTCTATGATCTGTACGTGTTCAAACGCTTTTGCGAGCCACTGCGTGTCAATGTAATAAATTGTAGCAGGAAATTTCTGTTTCCTGACCTACAGAAAAAATTGAGAACAAAGCTGATGCACGGCTATGCACAACAAAGCGATATGTCGAGATTCGAATTCTGGTTGGAGAGAAGGGCTGTTTTCATCTTTCACTATGAATCGCTTTGTGTGTAAATTCAGCGGGGGTGGTTATAACGGTTGACGATCGGCGACGGCTCTTTGGGTTTCACGGAACAACACGTTCTTTGACAACGCGGCAATGTCACTGAACATAGTAAATGTTTCTCGAGAATTTAATTCTCCAACGCTTGGATATTCGATGACTCCGTTCTTTTGAGTACGTCTCTTTTTGTTATCATTTTATTTCCCTTTGTTTCTTGCTTCGCCCTCTGATTTTCGCGATTTCTGGCATGCTATATATAAATTGGACGTATAAACGTAACTGTGAAGTTACGTAAAGCTACGAAAATAATTTAATAATACAAATTTAGCAAGTTTCTTCGTTCAACATTTTCATTTGCTAAGTGAAATTATTTTTAATGCGTTTAGAGTAACTTAAGTAGTTCCGATCGAATTAAAACATTTCCCACAATGTCTTTATTAAGAAATTTCAGGCAACTTTAATGTAATATCATTCGTAGACGTTAAAGTTTGATTCCATGGCAGAAAATGTACTTTCTTGTGCATTAAAAGTGACTGTTGTTATTTAGTAATTTAGTATCATATCTCTATCTAACTCTGACAGGATTTAACAATCAGTTTTTATTGCATTATTTTCAAACTTTTGTGATCCCTCAGAATTTAATACGAATTACTGTGCATATGTTTAAAGCGAAGTTGCAGAATTTAATTATTAATTATATCGCGTAATAATATTCTCGCAAACCCTTGTTTATCGAATGTCAAATAAAATAGACTTCCGCAAATAAAATAGAATTACACGTGTAATGTGCGTAAGCACGTATCAATATAACAACGACGCAACATCGCACAGAGTTTTATAAATTAAAATAACATGAAATTATGCTTAAATTATGCTAACGCATAAAATTTCCATTTTACATAAAATTATAATATCCGCACCAATGTTAATAGTCATTCAAATGCTAAATTTTGCAACATGCTGATTTAAATCAAACATTACACGTATATCCGTGAATTTCGACCGCAATTTATCAAATTCAGACCAGACACGTTAATCCTATTGAACATCTTCATGAACTTCAAAGTTAATACATACATCATTGACTTTGAAACGTAACTGAAATAATATTTCATTGGAAGTTAATCACGAAAGATATCGAGTTGTTATGCAGGAATAAAAAAAAAAAAAGAAAAAAAAGGTAACAATTTTATATTTTATTATTCGTGATAAAAGCATTTCACGATAAAGCTTTGTATTCGGTATAATATTGAAGTACAGTAATAAAGGCATCAATTGAAAAGTCTTCGTGTTGATGATGTCACTTTATAAAGGCATACCATACATTCCTTGTTGAACAAGAGCCATTTATTACGCAAATAATCGATAACCTATTGCATATTGAAATACCTTCTAACATTGACTATGGTAAACGTGATACTATCCGACATTTGAGTGATAATTTTAATTATAATGCATACATATATTCTTTTCACTGTAACCACTGATAGTATTGCGCAATATTATCGTTACCTTGATATTATGTTCTATTATATTTCTTTACATATATATTCAGGAAGATACGAATTTGTATGAATATTCAAGAGTCGAGTTGTACATATAATATAGTATATGTATGCCATTATCTTACAATATTTAATTGTTCAGAATTATTTGATCATTAAACTATTAAACGAAGTTCGAAACGAATTAAAGTAGAAGCTAAATTTCGTTAGTCTGCTGTCTCGATACGCTGCACCATTTTATCTCAGAATAGATGGTTGTCTCGAGGGATATGTAATTTCACGCGAGTCCGACACCCGTGTATCTCCATATAGCGCCAATATCACTTGAAAATTCTTAAAGTGAAAAATTTAACATCGTTTGATTCAGTTTCTTAATATAATTTAGATTAGGTTATTCGCTACGTTAGTTCTAAATTGTTACTACGATATCAACAAAGATAACTTCATAGACGCAAACGAAGTAAAAACCTTGTTCGTAATATCGTTCCATGCTTCTCTTCCATTGCAGCTAAGGCACCTACTTTTGAATCGATATCTTTGTTCGCGTTCAACGAGGAAACTCGCTCACGACATCGAATTTTTGTAAATGACAGTAATTATCCTACCGTGTTCGAACTATTTCTCGCATTACTGACCTTCCGTAACTTTAAACATCATCGTGTACCACATATTTCAATTTGTCTTGACAGTCGTTTCCATATGGTAAAAAATATATACAACGTTCCACTAAAAAAATCGAAAATTGTCCGTAATTTTTGGGAAGATACTGTAAATATAAGAAATTGTTATGAAGCGTTGCGTTGGTCATGCAAATCGTACAACTTCTTCTTTTTATATTTGCCATTTTCGAGAAAGACGCTGGACAATAATAACGCGAACGCTCTGCGTATGATAAAGTAACTAAGAAACCATTATTGTTTGTCATGTATTAATTTACATAAATATTTTACGAAACAAGACGCATCCTTCCATGAACTGCATACGTTATTTCTCACATGATATGAATTACACATGACTGCAGTTTATTATGCCATGGTCGAAATAAAATTAAAGCGCATTTTAACACGTGCCTGAACACATGCCAAACGTGAATTACGTTATACTTGCATATCAAATTATTTTAATCGCTAGTTCTTATCGCGAATTGTTGGTAATTCTGCTGGGTTGCACGAACGAAGAAACGACTCTGAAGGAGAATAAATTCAGCAGTTGTTAATATTGATGTGAAACATTCGTTACAGGGAAGCTACGCAAAAAACGATACAAACATTTAATATGCAAAAATATTTGTCTCAAATATATAGGATGGTCCATAACTGGCGATACAAAAAAAGATTATTGGACGTGAAAAAATAAATGGAAAATATGGATTATAATTTTTTCGTATGACGGTTTGTTTCTGAAAAAAACCAGTTTGAAAATTTGTCAAATACGCTTTATTTGATTATTTCACTATTCATTCGATTATTTGACCGAACTTTTTGTTCAACAATATTATTAAACAAATTATTACATTACCTTTTAATTTGCTATTTAGACCAATGTCTACTCAAAAAGTTATTTCTTCTTGAAAACTAAAGGTTAGTTTTCAAGCTTCACGGTGGTATTCTGTACAAAGGAAAATTTCCTGTTACAATGTCTACTTACTGTTTTCTTCACTCGGCTTTCTTCAGTATGAACGCAAATTAAGACAACCTTTTTATGTCCACCATTAATCATACTTACGTGTGACCATTCGACCTATCGTGCCTTAAGGAAGGAACTTGGAACTTTCTACATTAATACTCAGTCGTTTGCCGCGTAATTGTCTCCGTTTAACTAACAGGGAGATATCATGACCGGCTGCGGCGAACGCTTGCAACAAATGGAATATTGCGAGAGGTCTGCCGCTAATTAATTAGAAATCGTCCAAACGCTTGTGATGAATAGGCTGCGTAACAGCATCATTAAAGCCTCAGTAAATTTCGAATCAAGTCCCTGTGGCGCGTAATTAGCTCGTTCGCAGATTTCCGTTCAGTAAAGATTAAATAATCTTTTAACGATCAATCCTACGTCATAGCCGAGTCACGAACGTTTTACACACACTTACCGAATTTTGTGAAACTGAACGAAATCTTGGTACGTTGTCGCAAAACTATTTATGCGTGCTTAAATATCCAAAAAGGAATTAAAAACGTTATTAATCATTTAACGCACAAAAATATTGGGATGGAATTAGACATTACAAAATCTTTAATTTTTTAAAGTTACGAAGATCATTGATGCTTAAGTGGGTGGGTGCTACACCATATTAACGTAATACTACGCCTACTATTCTTATGACTTCGTGTCGATATAACGAGTGTATACTTTTTGTAACATCGTATTTTATATTTTATGTATGTTATTTCTTTTCCCTTAATAACGGTGAAAGTGAATAAATAGCGTTAGATTTTAACAATATGTGTATTAACCTGCCAAAAAATTCGTAGAGCTAACCCTTTCACTATAAAGTTGTATATTTAATAGCTGTATGTAGACTTTTGTGACCGACTATATAACGTGATATTCTTCGCTTAGGTGTAAGTTGAAAGAGATCTAAGTTTCATCGACAGAATAAGTTTCAACACTCTTGATGGCCATTGAAAGCTATGTAGAATTCGCGTGTTAACAACCGCTAACGAACTGGCAAATTGTTTTTTGTGAATATTAGCTGTAAGCTACTTGGCTCTATTATAATCCTTGCTAATTTTGCCATTGTATTCGATTTAAGTCACGGGATTGGAAATGCTCCCCAGGCACGTGAACTCCGGTAATCTGTGTACAGCCGGACTTGGGAACACCTGTTCCGTTTCACTGCCGAAGCTAATTAGTCAATTAGCTATTCTACGAGTACTATGGATTCGATATCTGATACATCTTATCGCCGGGGCCGCTGCTACCGGGTGAAATTCGATGAATTTCAAAGCAGAAATTTACACCGATCAACTGCGAGATATTTCCTTAAAAAATAAACTGGATGGTACGGAAATGGCTGTTACTGCAAGAAACAGTGAAAGCACATTTCGTTCCTTCATATTTGCAGTGATAGAATTTAAACGAAGTAGAATTAACAGAATAAGAGATAAAAAATTTGCACTTCTAAAGATGAATATGTATTTCTTGTAAATTTTAGTTATATTAGAATTAATATTAAACATTAAAATGCCTATTGATTGCATTTATCGGAAAATTCTGGGAAATTTTACTTTATTTGCTATGTACGATTATACGTCAGATGATAATGAAATAATGGATACGTATTACACAATAAAATAACTAGAAAATGAAAACAGTGAAGTATATTTCGATAGCATATTTTTACTTAGCAAGTTGAGATATTCTTTTAACTGGAGCTATAAATTTCTTCATGCACCGAATCTTGTTTCCCTTGTATAAAATAATCGTCCCTAAAAATGATATATTTCGCTTTTATGAGTTTTATTTTTCCTATACCTGTGCATAATTGCGTGTCACTCTTGAAACATGTCTATGCGTGCATACACATATACATGGAAAACGATGTTTATTAGTTTCGTTGAGGTCACGTTCTTCTTACAAGTACAAAGAGATTGCTAACAGCTCGCAACTGATTTATGTTCCAGCTGCGTGGGTGGTGACTTTCTAAAGGTGTTTCTACATTTAGAGACCAACGGTGTTTCCGAATACACCCCCTGGACTGGTGTGCTCTGCGGCGATCTACATGACATCCCGCAGGTTCTATACAGTTCAAGATCTACGCTTATTTTAGAGCTTCACACACAGGGACCTCCGTCTAATGCGACCGGCTTTTTTGGCAATTTCCAATTCATCAACAGACGTGAGTTATCGACACGAATATTAATTCAAGTAATTAGTTGTTGCTAACGATCCCCGATAGGGGTCTAAAACACTTTTGGCACGCATTTTGGAAGAAAACAGCGTTTAAGTTAAATTAAGTTACACTGTTCCGCAAGTTTCAAATATCTAGCGTGCTTCTTGCGTTCAACGTTGCATCGTCTTCTGGCGAAATACCTGCAATCTGTGCGTACTAAAACGTTCGACAGAGTCTGTAGAACCATACTTTACTGTTAGTTCAACGGTAAATATGATGTTTTATGCGGGGATCGACGCCTTGCGTTTTGAACACAAGAATAGGAATTATCAGAGCGGGAAATTTATAATTGAAACTTTGTTTAAAGGTATAGTATCGCTTATTTGGTAATAATATGCCGGTTGAAATCACTCGAAGACCTCGTGCCTAAAATAGAATCTCGTAACAATTCAAAAAGATCGAAAGATGATAAATCGAAGAGAAAGGGAGATCGTGTACGTGTTCTATCTTAGATCTTTCGGTTGTATAAATTGTTGCATAAACTGCTTAGCAGCCTCTATTTTAACAATGAAGATATTCACTTTTAGGTCAATGGATCGATATAAGATGTATATGCGGTGGCAAAAATCTAATGAAAACCTCCGCTAACATATTCTGCGGCAATAACGTTCAATATAAATAATTCTATTGGAAAAGTAAGTTCGTATTGACAAAAGGAATTTATAACAACAAGAATCGTGCAATAAAAGAGAAAGTTAATACGTGTTTCGATATGTATATGGTTATTCAAAGCCATTAGTTACGCCACTTAGCACATAGGTAATTGAAGCGGAAGATATTCAGCATTAGGATGAAAGATCTATAGTGTGAACCGCTTAAGCGCGAATTTACGGGAATAGAGAATGCTGCGAAATCCCTTCAATGACGACCAAGTTTGCGCTACCAAAATTTAAACAACAGACTAAACAGATTTTTGTTTCTAGATCTTTGTTAATTTATAAACGAAACAAGTATTAGTAAAAAAAAAGAACTAAATCATATTATAACAAATATAATGAGCATACATCATTGTCACAGTATGCAAATGATTACTACAGGTTGAATTTATTTCTGTACAAATAGAAAGAAGTTTGACTACGATATAGGCATTGAGGAAGTGTATGAAAATATAATCAACGCACCTAGATCACGTGTTAGCCTCAACTGACTGGATGCTGATTTCTTATTCTTCTTCTTCTTCTTCTTATTCTTCTTCTTCTGTCAATTTTTGACACCCCTTACACGCTGGCGTGCATGCCCTGCATATTTAAGTACTGCTGATGTACATCATCGACCTGATCTTACATACATATATGCATCGGATAGATACACAAATTATTGAAAAAGGAAATAAGACTGAAAACTATTATTATGTTACGATAGACAACGTAAACGTTTGTACCTGCGAAATATTTCATACACTAGATATTTGCCTCCTTAGACTGTCACCAGTTAAAGGATTTGAACCATTTATCTAGCTTAAATGTTTCGTAACCACTTCTGCAGGCATTTTCTGTTCATAAATCTTTGTCATTTCCACTACTAAAAACAATGCGCCATCCGAAAAAATTTAATGGGCAAATTCTTCTTAATTAATAAATTGTTAGGGATAAAGAAATTACATTTGAGGCAAAGAACTTCTACTGAGCTGAATTTTTTTAATTCAACGAGAGGTAGATCCGTAACCATTGAAATATTGCTCTATGATATTATTTATAAATACATGACTTTATCAGGGAAATCTAAATTTATCAATTAAATCAATATCATTCTTATACTTCATAATCATATTACGATCAAATATAAAATATACTATGACATTAATTATATGCGAAATGATTGTTTAATCATTGCTTCGTATGTTCAATCCGTACGCTGAACTTTGCGCAATTTCCGTCCATTCTTCTCCTTTCAGGTATCTGCAACAGAATCATGTTATATGCGCTCGCGATTATCTGCAAAAAACAACGGATTAAACCAGTCATGAATTAATATTATTAATTAGTAGTTGACTCACAGAGATCCCAAATCTAATAAATTAGATTTTCATAACAATACGGTAGATTTTCATGAACATAACTAGAGAAATAGAGATTAAATAGAGATCTGTTTCGTCCACTAAATTATGACAACTACTTTATTTTAAACGTTTCATATATTTCTCTATATCGTGCGTGTTGTATAACATATATTTTTGTACCATCAAATTTTCCATAAATGCATAAAAATCTGTAGTGCGACAATACAAATTTCACTTTAAAAACTATTAATAGTCTAGAACTTTTGCCATCTTCAGAAAGATGTAAGAGAAGAATTCTTTAGAACCTTTTTATATTATCCTCTTGGTTTCTTTTTGTTTTTTTTTCCATTAACCAAAGGACGTGTCGCGTTTCTTATTCGCGGGGATCGCGAAACGTAGATCTACGGAAATTCCGATCGTAGGTTTGCAAGCAGATCCGGGACTAAATAGCAAATATTGCCTGTAGGCTTGATAAAACCGTGGTTCGTTAGTAAACGTTTCACGAATATGACTAGGCGAAGCATGCTTTAAACACGTTGGCTTGGGAATTTTTTATTTCGCTCACGTGTATGCTAGCTTACGTGTGCCACATATAACAGTGGCATAATTCTTCCCGGCCGGAGCAGACTTTTCTCGGCCATACCGAAATACGCGATTTTCTCATACGCTTGCTAACATTGTTCTTTTTTTTTATGTGTACAACGTGGAAAAGAAGCGAAACTTCTTCGGTGCTTTCCAAAAACTCACGTGATTTGCATAAAGCGAGACATCTGCATCGAATTGTTTCGTTTTCCTACGTCTACAGCTCCTAGGTTCGTCGATATATTTATAAATATAATTCGTGACATTTATTTGGTTTATCTCCTTCTTTAAAAACTTTACAAATGGTACATTTAATTTCTTGAACGATATCTGTAGTTCCAAGATAAATCAATTACGATGCGATATAACCCACATCGAGCGATTCAAGAAATTGTTTGATCATCTGGGAAATTTAACAACGTTTAACATGTCAATGAAAGAAAATGCGTGTTCGAGGTACAGTACAAGAAATGGCGAGAACCTTCGTATCAGTGCACTATAAAGTCAAACATTGTGATGAATAATTCATCGCCAGACTGAATATAACTTGGCGTTCTAAAACGAACGCAGTTGCTCGCATACGTTCGTTACTATACG
Source organism: Bombus cullumanus (assembly GCA_014737535.1). Classification (NCBI taxonomy): domain Eukaryota; kingdom Metazoa; phylum Arthropoda; class Insecta; order Hymenoptera; family Apidae; genus Bombus; species Bombus cullumanus. Next base: position 2,909,265 of record JACXIX010000071.1, on the reverse strand, counting down.
CTCCAATTTCTCCAGACGATTGTCATCAGAGTTTTTCAAGGAGACGTATTATCCTTATGTTCAATAGACGACCGCGACTGTCGCCGAACATTGACTATCTCACAGCAATCGTTCAGTTTATGTACGACTCACAAATATGTATTCCGCTTCCTCGTAAATATGTATTCGAAATGTATGAATTATCGCATCTCGATTACCGTTTACTGTACTTAACAACGATAGAAGGTTGATTCGACGTTTTATCGAGAAGTCTGGGAAAACTTTTGTACGAAACACAAAATATATCAAATCAAAAGATAAATATGTATATGTAGTATCAAAGCTAAGTGTTACTTTATCTTTCGTCATTTCCTCTGTCAATTTTACCTCTTTTTCAAAATATATATTTTTGTTGTACTACAATATCCTCAAAGAACCACACAATTCATGCATTGATGAAAAAAAAATTTCGTTTCGCAGAAAATTTTTCATTTCGTCGACAAAAGAGTTTCACTTCTGCTACATACCGCGTTCAATTTACTTTTATGCGTTGCAAATGTTTAAAAATGAAGCTAATTTCTTTTGTAACTTAGAAAACAACATTTTATCTTCTCAGACGCGAGCATCGTAATATCCGAACCTTCTATCCGCAACAGAATGTCTGCCACTAATAGATACCTTTTAGCGTTCTAAATATGATTATTGCACGAGGTATTTCAAAATTCAGTGAAATTTCTATCTTCCTAGCAAGTGTACTATTCATCATTCATTTATACCGCTTTGCCAGAAAATATTTTTCTAATACGTTTCCTATCCACCCTGGTAAACATCGTACGTCGTAACATTTGCACATATTCCCACTGACACACACAGGCACGCGCACGCGCACACACTCACACAATCTAACCATCTTTTCCTCTTAACACTTTGTGTGTTTTCACATACCTAAGCCTTTGGCGCTTTTCAATCCTATGGTACGCCACTACGTCGTCCACTCGGAACAGATTTCGGGTCAAAGTTAATCCGAGCTGGACGAAATTCATCCAGGATTCGGCCAAGCATAATGGAAGTCGATAACCAAAGAGATTAGTTAGGCCAGAGATTAGACGACAGATAGGAAAATCGGTGTTCGGTGGCTGGCTTATCGTAAACCGTGTTATCAAAGCAACCTAACATATAATGCTTCACGCGAAGGAGCCGCTTGATCCCACGGCTAACTCGATCGATATTCAATTTCCTCGGCTCGATCGCCGTTACATCGAGATACTTTATCACTGCGAGTCCCCTCGTGATCGTTGATTACTAACCGCCCACAGAGCCAACGATGATATTTCACTGGCATAGTTTGCGTTAAAAGGATCGCGGAACAAAGACCTTGACAGAGCAGGAAGAAAAATGCACCGGATTTGTCGTAATGCGTGAAGAACGTCACGAATCCATTCCGTTCGATCCATCATCCGAGACGAACCCGTCACCAAAGAATGTGCGCTACTGCAACGATGCGCCGCAGATTCACACAAGAAGAAAAACGAAAGAGAAAACCGACTTTCATACACGATATACAGGGTGTCTCGCAGTATCGGGAAATCACTTCGACGATGGATTCGGCACATGGGGACAATGAACATTTTTTTTTTTTTTTTTTTTTTTATTGCTTTCATGTGCAGAATCCACGGCCTAAGATGTTGTTCAACGCTGCGGGACGTTCCCTTCCTTTCTTTATAGTAAATTATATAGTAAATAATAGCAATATAGTAAAGAATTTTTGGCACAAAAATTAGTAGAATTCAGTGTGATAATTTTAAACTTCCTCGTATCCGCCACTGTAATTTTCACGTTACGAATTCTCGCTTTACGAACATTTGGCTTTACAAAATTTTTAATCGGAATTTTTTATTTTATATTGCCCATGGCAAAGGTGACTAGGAGCAATTTTTGTTCAAAGAAAAGAAAAAAATACATGAGAGATTTTTAATACATCTTCTACTACCCCGACAGCTGCCGATTCTTCCGATGACGAAGCAGCGAGTTAATTCTTCTTCAAAAAATTCTTTTTTAATTTAAAATTTCCGTCTTTCAGTTAGATTTCTGTTTTTAATTTAAAATGTCTCATGCTGTTTTACAAATATGTAGATCTTAGACTGGTAATCCTTTCTTATTCCTTAATATTTATTTTATATTTTATATATTTCTGCTTACGAATGTAACTCTCGCTTACAGTATTAATTCTCAGGCAAATACATTCTCGCTGTACAAATTACCGATACACGAAACGTCACTAGCAACCAATTAATTCGTAAACTCGGGAACCACCTGTACTACCAAATGACTCGAAATTTAATACACTTGGACCGAATTAATTAGTAAGTGAATGCTACGGTAAATACAATGGTATGCCAATATAGGTCATCCTGCCATAAGCAGTGCGGTTTTCAGTTTTCGTGTTAAAAGTTAAAAAAAAAAGAAGAAGAAAAAACAATTATCTTTCACCAATCGACCAGCGATGAATTTTCTCGTATTTTTTTTATAATTCACTACCTTTTCCTGCTAAATTTTCTATTCCAACTTTTTAAACGTCCGATAGTAACGCCTCCCATTGTTTCGAACTCAACTCTCAGAAAAACAGCATTGTTTACGACCAACACTTTTCCTAGCCATCGTAATAAAAAATCTTTTCAGTTCAGTATCGCTTTATCACCGTGAGATAAAATATTCGCGAAAACAACGCGTTCAACCCCCCATTGACGAAGTTTCATCTCAAGACTATTGCATCTTTTTAATAGACTCGCGATCACGCTCTACGGATGCGTTAGAAAATTCGGCGTATTCCCCCGTAGATTATACGCGTCCATTAAACGCTAAACAGCAAGCTAACCGTGTGTCGGAGCGTGAAGCGTGTTCGCTGATTAACCATGTATAATTAAAATGTAATTTCTCCCTCGTAACCGGCAAGTTTTAATCAAACGGGGCTTAAACCAAAGAACCAGCGGATGGGACTATAGCGCGATACACTAGGGGGATGATTATCGCGGTGACTGCGAGCCGCGGGATTCCCAGTCACCTTTCTTCACCACTAATGTCCAGTATTTTATGCAACTGGATATTATTTGCACATCTCGAGGATTATTTGGCGATATCTTTCTCGAGCACGGCTGTTTTTGGAAACGTTGTCCGTTTGAATTATTATACAGCGAATTGTCATACCGCGAACTTTTCTACGTGATACCTGCACAGAATGTCGGAAACATTATTTTCACGCTATTTATACTGTATCAAACGTTGTTTATAGACACAATATTCTTCGGTTTGTTATTTCACCTTTATCGCGTTGCTGCCTGCTATCAGAGCGGTACAGAAGCATTGATATGTACGTACGTTTAAAATGTTTATATTTACAATGTAATTTTTACTACTTTGGTAAGGTAAAATTGATCGAAAGCAATATGAAATATGAAAATCAATCCGCTTTGTAATTACTTGCTTCGTTAATTCCTGAAACGAGAAAATAATGACGCAATTTTAATACACGAAACTGATATTATTTAAAGCGGATTAGTATCTTGCGCGACTTGAAGCAGTGCCGCGAGCCATTTCAATATAAGGACCAACCGTCTGATTATGTATGCGCCAATATCTCATATTTTAGCTTTAAATAAATCTCATTTATTATCCGTACCAGCTGGGTCAAAATCAATGTTATGACTGCGTTCTCCAGAAAAGGTAGAAATTGATCGAGTACGTAACTGATACTTGGTATAATGAATTGAGATAAAGTCTGGGGATAATGTATTACTCCTAAAACATGTTCAATTACGATAAAATGAGGCTCTAGGGGATATATCCGGGTACATGTTATTATTAAGTTACTTTTATCTTTCAGAAACGATGATACAGAATTATTATAATGTATGCGATATTATTTCCCAATAATATTGCAAATAATTACAATAAGTGTAATAAATAAACAATGTTGCAACAACGCGTTGCTGTACAGAAAATAGATAAGGCAGAAGATTACACGATCACAGGATAATGTACTTACCATCCTAACAACCTCATCGCCTCAATTTCCCCGAAATTCGGCAATTAATGAGAAAACGGCGGGGCCGATGTCTTGGAAATCATCTCAGCCGAACTATTGCTTATAACGTACATTTATTAAGCAAAATTTTCTTTAGTTGCGCATAACCGTTACAAAATTTAATAGTTATTAATTTCATTGTGCAACGAATCGTAAACATATTTGCACGTACGAAGGCATTAACGATAAATTAGGTGAAACTCGACTCTGCCTAAATTACTAGCAAATTATTAAAACCTTCAAGAATATTTAATATTACCTACAGTAATCTCATCAACTATACACAAGTAACCCTAATTTCCTTTTCATCGATAACTGTTTAAACCGATCTTTACATTCATAGTAGCAGTTTTCGTATTACATTCGCACTGTTGTTGGCTCCATGAGGTGCCATAAATGATTGCACGAATCAGATTTACACAGACGTTAGGCAAATGTCACGCTTTACTCGAATTACTTAAATCGTAGCAAGTGTATAATCAACTATATAGTTTGCTCTAGGAACTTCAATAGACCGAGCTAAACTACACCATGGCATTAAATTTGTACAAAATATCGGATCGTACTTGCGTACTTCTTTCTAACGACGTTACCTAAATCATTCACATTGTTGACAATTTCTTAATTAGTTACGAACTTCGTTATGAAATTTGTGTCGTCGTAATCGTTGCAAAAGATCTAGTACCTAAAACATGAATAACCAACCTATGACCATCGTAGCAGTAAACGTGTTTATGGGTTGTTTACATCAGCTCGTGCAACCATTTATCGATTGTCGAAGAACCATGAATGCCAAAATCGCGCTTTGCGTCTCGTGCATAACGTGGAAAGTCGACTCCTGGTGGGAAGTCTCTTCTCTGTTCGAATATTGCAAATCGTCGATGATAGCGTTGTAACGACTCGTAAACCGTCCAAGTCATCGTAAATTTTCGCGTCAAACAGCAAGTAAGATATATGCAGCACTTGCCAGCCACCCACTGACTATCCGATCGAAACTCGACGAGTTACGATTAAAATTCTAACGAGACCCGAACTCTGAGTACTTATCGCTCTCAGTGATAAAGAGTTCTGCATTAGGATAGTCAAGATAAAGAGGAAATATGGTACAAGTACGAAATGTCTCTGGGCTATTTGCACCGGTATTGATTAAAGTGGACAATTGAGGCTGTTGGACTATTTTCAACTTTCTCTACCACCGGCATCGTGCTAATTACTTGGAGACTGGCCGTCCGAGATATCGACTGAAATTCGATTTCCCCTTTTATCTGAATCCATTTGAAGCCTTCCGGCAATTAGAAGAAGAGCCACCACTTTCCACGCATGTTATTGCTCGCTCTTGAAAAATTTGAATCGTCGTTACGACACGGTCTCGTTGATGTTAACGAAACGCCATTCGCCTGAAATTATCTATGGGAATGTTAGAAATTGGTACAAAAAAAAAAAGAAAGAAAAAAAAAAGAAAAAGAATGGAAAAGGATAATCGAAGCTTCGTAAAGAATTCATTTCGAACGAGCATGTCCGCGGCTACGAAATCATACAATCAAACAAGAACCATTCACGTCTGGGAAATGAAATTCCTTTGTCAGTAGCCCTTACATCGTGAAAGCACTTTGTTCGCAGTTTTACAGTTTTACCACGTGGCTATTGTTATAAAGCGAAGTTTACTTGCCATTATATGGCAAAGCAAATTTACTAACAATATAAGCTATTTTTGTGGAAGGCGTGCCGTATTGTTTTGACATTAATTGTGGTAGGATAATTGGGAAACTGTAATATTATATTTACGAGTTAGTAAATCCTCTCTAGATTAATTTTTTCAATTAGAAAGTTAGAAATTGGGAAAAGAATGTTGACTTTATGAACGAGTGTCGAAGTAAATAAAACGCATGCTGAATTTGCTATTAGAACTTTCGAAAAACATCACATCAGGTATCTGATGTTCTCTGGTAGCATAATGGGAGTTTAATATCACGAAGGCAAGTTCTCGTGCGGTCACGAGTTGTCTAAACGTTATATGTGTTTAACGTTGTTCAAAGTATTATACGTTCTGTGTATTATTTCCCATAGAATGAAGTTCGATAAAATTTCATTAATTCTAAAAGTATGATGTGAATATTTGGATTATTGCAATTAATTATCTCGTTCGATTATGACCGGCTATTGTTAGAACGTTTTTGAGATCGCGATTAAAAGAAACGTATGTTTTCCTGGTTATACTGTATAAATTTTACTACATTTCGGTTAGAAAGCTTGATCTTATAAGATGATTCGCTACGGGGAGGCTATTTGGTATGGTCGTTTAAACGTACGCTCTGGATTTTATCATTTTGACAGTTCTATTATCGTTACGAAAAATATACCACAGCAGAATCTTCCTTCACGCAATAAAATATGAGCAATATGATTCTCACAAAGATGAACACCGAGAACAGAGGAGTTTCTGCAATTTTCGTAACAATCGTACGGTTGTTCTACCGAATATCTTTTTAGTCTACTTAACGTAAAACTTGTTTGAAACATTGCAAGTCTTTTTTTGTTCACATTTTATGTTATCTCAACCAAAGTTCTCGTGAAATTTAAAGATTTTGTTACGTAATTTTGGTGAAGGAAATTACCAACTATTGACAACCTCCAGATCTTCAAAGAATGAATTTTTTTTTCAAGAACAACAAATTTCCTACGTTTTTAAATTTGTACACTTATTTTCAAACACGGTTAAATTAGAAGTAATCGTAACGCGACACGAAATAAAAATTAATGGGGCTGTACTACCGACGTTCGTCCTTGAAGCAGTGGAATATGATATTTTCTATTCAATTCCTGCTTCTATAGCGATGCCTTTCAATAATTAAAATTTTACGTACAACGAACGTGAAAATACGACCGTTGGGGAAAAGTATCCTTTTTCATGTAACTGAAATGATCGTTTCGCGGATCCAAATGCCTTTCCACCTGGCTGATAAAACCATTAAAAAAAAAAAAAAAAAAAAATGAGACTGCTCCGGTACAGCGAAAATTTTAATCAATGCCGGCAACGACTTGCTTTCAATCGATAATTAATTTTCTTTTAAAAGGTAATTCAGTCGAATCGAAAACAAGCACAAACGCTACTGGAAAGTTGTTTTCGACGGTATGCCCGAGCGGTGATAATTTTCTTTCATAATCCCATTGGTACAACTGGGTCTCCGCCGCTGTTTTATGCAACCGTTTCCGTTTGTTGTGTTATTTCAACGATACCTAAGAGACATCTGATACGGAAAGTACTTAAACTCGTGAACTTTTTCGTAGGAGTTAAAGGTAAATCTGCTTCCTGCCTCCCTTCCTCTTTCTCTGTTTCTCAGTGGCGATGGCGAACGACCGAACGAAACTTTGTCTCGGCACGTCCGTCTCTTTCACAGCCTCGTAAACAACTTGCCACGTCATTACGAGTTTCAGTAGGGAATATCCCCAGCGACGTACAAAGTTAATGAAACTTAAGAAAATTTCTTGCTGTTCATTTCTGTCCCAGGATCACATCTAGCAACGTTCTTCCTTCGGGGGTTAATTTATTTAAATGGATACGAGACAACTGGAATACCAAATGCGACTGACGTTTGTCCGACGTAGTTGTAAATGTTTAAAGTGATTTGTTCTAGGCTCGAGCAGACCAGGATTCATAACTTTTAAGCTCTTTCGATGCCTTTAAAATCGTATCCATTTATTTACGCAGAATTCATAGAATACGTTGGTTCGAGCGCATTACACGCGTTTTTTCCTCTCTTTTTTTTTTCGTTTTGTATTAACGGTTTTAATTATTTTATCTATGAGAGAGGGAAGCAACCAAATGTACAGAATGTTCCATTTATTCTGGTAAATAATTCTGTACGTTACGTATGTTTTGCGAATAATAACGAGCATAAAATATCTATAAAATAAACTGAGAAATACCTTATTAAAAAGATGTAACAAAAATACGAAACAACAATGGATTCATATTGCGTTGAGCGCGGATTGATATTTACATTAGTTTCATTTCAAAGTCTTGTTTGTTCATATAAATATAGGATTGATACGAATGGAAAATTTTAAAAATTTCATACAAATTTAAAAAATGTAATCCAGTACATAAGAAATTTCCTATTGACGCTCTGTAATATTAGTTAATATATATTACTACCGTTAACTAATTCAAACAAAATTAGCTTCTTATTTTCTAAATATCATTCTTGCAAGTATTTTACAAATGTTTCTATGCCTGCCGTTTTTACATCGTTGTTAACGTACAATAGCATGGGAAGATCGATGCGCTGACCTAATAGGAATCGTTTCTATGCGTAGCTAACGTTTCAATCTGGCCATGCTACTCTTCTAAATCCGGCAGCGATCGCGAGCTAGAAGTTTGATCGTTTAAGCGGGTCATTTAACCGTAATGAGATCACAGGGTTAAAATACCAAAAAGTCTCACTTGGTACGTTTTCGATACTAGCTGTTCACAGTTGCTGCTTCAGGCAGGATTAATTGAGCGACCGGTTACTCGAGTTAAAGAGAGCCGGTGAAACATCGCTCGCGCAAACTCCGAGCAAATCTCGTGAACGACGTTAGCAGACTCTTTTAACGTCCGCCCTTTGAGTCTGTGCCGAACGGCTGGAAAGGGGGTAATGCTCCGTGAAACAACTTCGAATCCGCTGTCTTGCTTGTGACAGTGCGGTTATGAAGTTGCGGTTGCGTAAAATGAAGAACGCTCGCGATTCACAGACGGAAAGGAAACAGTAGACCAGAGGTTTTTAGATTTGTAACTTACACGACGTATGTACTCGGCCGTTAGCTTATTTTTGACTTTGACAGGATATTTTAATTACAGGATTACGACCGAATCAAAGTGCAACGATTTGAACCTTCGTAATGACCGTCTTAAATTAAACATTTTCAAGCTTAAAAATGAGACCTTAAACAAACACATTTTATTTCATATTTTCAATTTATTTTTTCACCCTGAATCACCCTGTACACAGTTGTACCGTCAGTTACGGGCAACCCTGTACAATAATAAGACGTCGTATGTCAGTAGACGGGTTTAAGAAAGTTCTTTAGCCTAAAGAAAACGGGACTGAATCGCATCTTGCTATTTATTAATTACTATCCTCCCCTTGTTACCGTTCCTTTTCAATTTGTCATTATGGTACAAATAGGCCGATCCTTTTCAGTTTGCGGAATCAGTTATCTCGAGGCCGGACACATTGAAACATCGGCACACGCAAAAGTTTCGCCGTGCGGAACGTTTCGAGTGATAATTTCGCCGGGGCAGATTGTGAAGTGTCGGCTACGTGAAACAGTTGCGAGGGAGAACACACCCCGACATTTCGTTCAATTAAACTCTCAAATTACTCGAGCAAATATCTGTGTGAAATTTTATTCATTGGGTTTAACACATAGGTTGTCATCTCTCGTTGTACCACCGTATCATCGTCCACATTGTTCGAATCAAATTGTGTTTACCGGGTCGTTATTTATATTCATTTAATTTCTGGAAAAGTAATAAATGTCAGTGGTGCAGAAATTACGACATCACGACGGGCGTTCGCAACATTAAATTCATACGAGTCGTTTTTCATGTTCTTTTCACGCGTTATTCTTCTTATTATAATGTTATATATATACACACGCACGCAGTGTCTACGTATCTGCAACCTCGTTTTCTCCCTGACGTTTTTTTTTTATTTTCATTGTTTCTTCTCTAGTTCACATCGTGTCATATCTATTCGTTATTCTAATTAACAAAAAATTATCAAAACGACAAATTTAATTCGCAAATGCTACCATTAAAGGAATAGTCGAAACTTTATAATTTTCCGTGATGATTATTACCATTTGACAAATATTTCAGGATATGAAAAAGTTTCACTTACTGTACCGATAAAGAAAGAAACGAAGATTTATGACACAGTTTTGCGTTACAATGCAACAAGTTTCAAGTTTAACGGTTAAGTATTCTTTGCACTCTCAGTCTCGATAAAACAGTAGATTTTATTTGTGATAGCAATAATCTTCCAAACGATAATTATACAGTATACCAGCGGTTATTTAATTCTCGCTTGGAAAAATAAAACGTTCAGGCCGCGTGAAAGCAATTATCGAAAAATAATCAAGCTCGTTAGCAATTCCCAAGCGAAATCGCCCGACATTATCCCCTAATTCTCACTGGAGAATCACTTCGTAATTTCATTCGCACAAGGAATTAAACGCATCGCTCGAAAACATATTAAATCTGGCGTAAACCAAAACGCCACGACATGAAACAATAAAAGCTCATTAGCCAACGATCGTGGCAATCAAGTGCATAAACAGTTTCGTTACGCAACGCTACGCAACACTTAACGTCCGTCCTATTATTTGATGTAATTTTAAAATCACATCGAACAGTTCCGTCCGCAAGGGAAGGATCTGCGTGTTTGCGGTGCTCTGCAATTAAAACGCTGTAATTTGCGGGGCGCGTTGATCGCCGGAATTGAGTAAACGGCGCGCAACAGCGTTTCCAAACGCGTGCGCGCTACAGCCAACGTGTATCATAGCTATTGCCTTAATTTGTGCGGGCGCGGGTAAATTGATAATGAATCTGATGTGTCGGTACACGATTAATTTAGGGAATTCAATCGTCCCGATCGAGAGACTCCTCATTCTAGGCGAACGATTCCTATTAGATCTGATCAAATATTGACATTCCCTTAAAGACGGATAGATTTTAAGATCGCAGCAGTCTGCGTGCTCCAGATTAATTGCTTTACTACGCACGCACGTTATACGTTAAGTCGACTTTGTATAAGCGAATAGGTATAATAAGTGGACTTCCGATTTTTACACATTTGTGGAAAATTTGGAAGTAAAGAAAATGCATAGAATGCACGTAATATGCAGAGATGAGTAAAACGTGTAGGGTAATACAATCGTTGTGACATTTAATAAACGAAACAAAAACGATTGAAAAATATTGCTAATAACAGCCGGAGGAGCAATTAGTAGATAAATTGACGATATTGTTGTTTATTATATTTATGTTTGATTGTTTTCGAAGATATGCATAAATCAATCTATCCAAAGGAAAAAGTGATGGGACTTTAAGCGGCTAAAGCTAAGCCTTCCAGGAACTACAGTCAATAAATCCCAGTGGTCAGGGATTTCGATGATTGAAATATCGCAAAGGAAATATTGCTTGCTGGCGGGATGTCTAGATTTGTCAAACGGATGTATTACGAAGCGGATTTTATCTGGATTTTACTTGAAACACATTTCCTCTAAGAAATTCATTAAATTTAAAAATTAGACGGTCGCACTGAAAAAATACAAATTTTCATTTCAATAAACTGCTTGTATTAATAACATTTGATACGTCGATATAATTTTTCCATATATGTGTCTTAAAAAACGTGTGATTTCCCGCGACAACGATCTATCGAATTGATTGCATGTCTTTGTGATCTCACAATTCAACTGGACTTCAAATCAATGATAGATAAATCGATAATGCGTAGTTGGAAGGTCTGACATGTTTCGTTTCGTCAGTAACTTCGCAAAGAAAAGCTTTATACGCTGCAAAGATCCGTTTCGCGGTAAATATAGTGAATAAGAGTTAAGTAAAACATATTTCGTATAGTCGACCGTATGTCGTTTTTGCGGAAAATGGCTTTCGTAATGGGATTAACGTACAAAGAGAAAAGGAACGAAAGGAGGAAGATTAAGCTACGAGATTACTCTGTAAGAAAATACGGGGAAAGATTTTTTGCCGTTTTTTGGAAAAGTAAGAGCGAACCGTATAAATCATTCTGGCTCACGTACCTGTTTAGAGAATTTCGAAATTTATTTCTTCATGTTGAGAAACTCAAATAAGATTTCCCTCTAAACGCTTGTACAATATTCGTACTCTATTTTATAAACAACGATTCAAATAATAATTACGTCGTAAATAGTAATTTACAAGAACAGATTTACGATCCTTTAATGTCACTATTATATAATACGTTTCTATCGAGATTTAGTAAGATTAAAATGCATAGAAAAGTGTATTTTAGTTTTATTTCGAACTGACGTTTCCTACAATCGTCGTTTAAAACCTCGCGCATCTCGAGATATGGTAAATTTACAATGTAAGAGCTTTATGTGTTGAAGTTAATGTCGATCTATATAACTCTTTATGAAGAGATTTTGTTTCATAATAAAAAAAGATATCAACGACAAATGTCAGCATCAGATAATACATCAATATTTTATAAACAATACACATGAAACAATCGGAAAATTTTTACATGTTATCTACTCAGAAGATAGTAGGAAATGTGCCCTGGATAATGTATTTTGATTTAAATCGATATCTCAATTCGTTCCGAAGATACAGCCCCTTAGATTATAATAGATGTGTCTAAGTTTATAGAAATATGAATGGCAGTCCGCAGCGGTCTGACCTACATTTTTCCCAGGAAACGCGTACGCTTAGTAGTAGCAATAGTAAAAAAAAGCGTAGGCGCTGTCTGTCACTGACCAGCGCAATATTAAAAAGAGGTTGCGATTGGTCAGTGACGCGATTGGAGTGGGAGGTCCGAGCGTGCGAGGGAGACACAGCGATAGAGAATTAGTGAAAAATTCGATTCTCGACGAGAACGATGATATCTTAGCAAGGGAAAGTCGGAGCGGAATAAAACGAAGAGCATTTTGCAGGGCAAGGTTTACTCTTTCTCGCGACTTCAACCGGATTTCAAGATTTTCATTGGTTTTGCAACAGTAATTGTTTAAACTTTTAACAGTCTCAATAGGCGTTACTCGTGTATTTTAAGGTTTATTGGAATAAATGTGTATATTTTCTGAACAATACTGTTTCTAACGGTATTGTTAATAGTTTATATACTAATTATAATACAAAAGTACGTGTATTGTGCAGAATTTCAAATAAAGATTCTGTTGGTGAGGAGTATTACCACTTTCTCGAACTTTTATGTGATGCTTATGCTTTATTGGAACAAACGCTTATTGAAGTATTCGTTTTTACTATATCGTTCACATATTCCGGTATTGTTAATAGTTTTTAAACTAATTTTAATACAAAATTATGTATATTTTACCAAATTTTCAATGATATGTTTTATTTACGAACAGAACCAACAATTTCTCTTTCTTTGTACGCAATACTCGTGCCTCAGACAAGCATAAAGTATTTATGTAACAGTAAATTCATCTCACATTCACGTTGGAGCCACCCCTTTTTCCTTGTCTTATCAAGAATTTCAATAACCCAAAAGAAGAGGAATTTACGCTGGCGTAAAGTTATCTTTTCTGTTAACCAACCGGGTCCAGCCATTCAAACGAGAAAATTCCTCGCGACGCCGTGCCGGTCTGATAAACAGAGCCGAAAGAAACGAGCATCGCCTTGTTCGTTTTATCGGCCATTCAAATCTGGCCTGGTTTGGCTTCTAATCGCTATCAGCCGGTCTGTTGAACACAATCGACCCACGAACGTACGCTGCCGTGTACGTGCACTCGTGCACATCGTATTCAAACACGTGCACACGAATCGTACACCACGGAAACGCAGATAGCGTGTGCCACGAGTAGTAGCCTGCTGGTGCAAAGTGACTACGTGTCCCGCGTACAAAGCCCATTAAAATCTATCCACCGGAGCAATAGCGCGAAATTTAAGAAGAATCTCGAGCGCACGTTCCTATGGCTTTGCGGAAACGGCACGAAGAAGATGGTTTTCTTAATATATAGGTACTTTCGACCTATGACGAGATGTCGGTGGAAAAGAAACTGTTGGATGATCAATTGCTTTTATCCAGTGCAACTTACCTTTTGCCTGTGTCCAATTCAATGCGCGTACATATTTGTTTCGTACGCAGGTTGTTTTTACGAGATATTCCGACGTTTTCTATAAGCAACCTCTAGTATCCTTAGTCATCAGGAGCAGAGTTCGTCATCAATGGAGTCCCTCCATCGAGATGCACTTGATAAATCATGAGAAAATTATTAAAATCTTTAGGAATTGTTAAACTGTGTAGGATTGGTATATATATAGGAGAATTAAATGTTTTCTTTGAATTTTTCTTAAATGTTTTAGCCAATTTTCATTGCACCCTTTGGTTTTCTACTCTATCTATGACAGAAACATAATGCATATATTAATATTATATAATAGAGATCGAAATATTGAAACAATTTAAATTTTGCTGTTTGATCATTACTCAGTCATTAATTCAAGTGTATATTCCTGGCAATAACAATCCGGTGTTGTTAATAGGAATCGACCAAAGTGTTCACATACCTATGAGCGGCAATATACATGTATACTCAATACGATCTTGTATTTTCATACCCGGCACAAAACAAAAGTTTTGACCAAGAAATTCATTGCCCGTGGTGGAAGAACGCAACTCCCAAGAGAATCGCAGTTGCGGTTCGTTTATGCGTCGTTTTTTTTCGTTCCCTCGGTCTTCTTTACGGCAGAAGTCGCCGTGACGAATGGGCGACGCTCGATTGGGTCTCGTCTTCCGGAAATTCGTTCTTCCGTCGCGTCGCTAGACAGAGCGTGCTAGAGGCTGCCTTGAGAATTGCAGAGACAAGGGCTAAAGGTGAAACGAAAGGAACGAGTCGAAGGTGCGATGAAATCAGCACGCCAGGATCGTTAACAGGCTCGTTGTAAATCCAATAAATTTCGTTATAACGCATTTAGGGCAATAATTTTAAACGTCTGCGACTGACAGAGCCTCGTGATTAATGGCGGTCATCGAGTGTCACGTAAACGTGACGACTTGTCAAGAGAAGTATATGCATCGCAATTGATAGTGCTCTTTTTAACGCCAGAATTACTTACTTCCGATCGATGCTCGACTACATATATGTAGATTAACGTAGAAGATTGTGTAATCACGTTCCTGTCTGAATGAAATTCGACGTTACTTTCGCTAAAAAAAATTCCTACTGTTTTTACTTATCGCGAAAACGAAGAATCTGAACTCAGTCATTTGGACAATTTGATAATACAAACGATAAATATCTAAAAGGTTGGAGGAAAAAATTAAAAATTAAAAAAGCGTCTTAAACCGAAATATCCTAAATGCCAGACAATTTATACGCTTCACCTGTTCGTTCATTAACAATTAAAATATATAAGACGTGCGCAGCTGGCACTTCTGTACGTTCCAAACTACCATTCTAATAGTAACTTGATAAAGGACTGTTCCATTGTAATTGATGTAGAGAAATTGATTACTTTCTTGTATCAGTGCCGTACTGTTGCGCAGAAGAAATTACCCTCAGCTTTGCAGATTCGGCTTATACTGGTAGTCGTAGTCTACGTCTGGATAATGCGGTCATTTAACGAAACGCAAAACATTGAATTCGATCGAATATCTTTTTCGAGCATTTTTCTTCTAACCATTAACGTCTGACAGTTCTTTGAGGTCAAGAATTTGGTTTGTGTTAAACGTATCTAGATGAGAATCGAAGAGAATTATTTTTCATTCTATTGGGAAGACTTATCTCTCTTTATTTTTTGCATTAAGCCAGGAGAATTGGCGTCGGCAACATTTGCTCTTGATTTACAACGGATTTCCGTTTATAGAGCACTCTACTGTAATATTGTAATAAGTGGATATAATAAATATCGTATCATGAAACAAACGCGCAATCTACTGCGTTCTAACAATTCTTTTTATTCAACACTGGTAACGTTCCGTGTTTCCACTGTTGCTGCTGCTAAATAATGCATTCGTACGAATACGTACGGAATGTTAAATGGTGCGATCGTACGTTTGTTCGATAAAAGTTCATAATAAAATGGACGTTCTTAATTCTATGAAAAATCTACATAAAAATTATCCTTCTGATATACAGTGAACAATGTTTCTTTCCCGAATATTTAAAAACAAATTGCACATTCTTTCAAAAATAAATCTGCGAGATAGATCTTTTCCCCCAAACGCATAAGAACTTTCAAGTATAACGACTGCCTTAGTGAACATTTTATATATCTTTTCACATCACACGCATTCTCTACATTTTTACGCTTTCTCATTTCCCATAAACACCTGGACATCCGAGCTTATCCCGCCTCGTTCAAATATGACGAACATTCATTTCTCCGAGTTACTTGGTATCTCACCCTCGATACGTTTATCCCGCGTAGCTGCTTTAAGTAATATTTTTGTGACATTCTTTAAATACCATCGAAAGCTAGACGAACTTAATACCGAAGGTAATGCAATTCCACGAGCCATTCATTTCTGGCATAACAATCCAGCTGATCTTCAACTGTTGAACAGAAATCCGTCGCGAATAAATATGACCGCTGTTACACAACGGAATTAATATTCCTTCCCCTGTATATTGTTGTACGCCCTATCAAACGTAGGATGCTGAAAGCACGAGTCACTTAATTATCGCTGGCCTGGGTTGAGAAACGCAGTATGTACTAGAATTTGAACATATACCCGTAGTCTCCTGTAATTACTTGCAGGCTTAGGAATGATGATAAACTGACGGAGATTTGGCTACATACACTCTTAGCGCGCGAAGCTCTATTATGAATGAGCGAATGAAATTTCGCGAGCTTCCTCTTATACGTAGGTGTTGGAGGTCTGTATCGCTATTCTGTTGCGCAGCAACATTGAATTTCTGGAGATTCTAACGGGAGATAAATGCGTACGATCAATTGCGATCATTTTTGAATTTCGCTACTTCCATATTGATGCGAAAATAAAATATAGTAGAAGCCCCTTATTATTCGTTCAAATACAGATATACTTTAAAGAGTATAAATATCGTGTAAAAAAATATTTCAAGGTGTAATTTCTCACTGACGTTTGAATATTGCTGTATCTAAAAAGAATCTTGGAAATATTTATATTATAACATTTTTCGATCAAAGCTTATCTATATGCATAGTAGATAAAAGTGTCCTCCGATTTTCTATCCTTTTCCATGAAATTTTTTAATTCTTTTATCAATAGTTAAAATCTATTTCGACATATTTCCTCTTTTTTTCCGGGAACGCGTTTATTTTAAAATACCGACAACATAAAACACTTCGCGCAGGAATACAAAACGAAAAGTTTTCTATCTGAGAATCATCTTTTAAATTAAATATAATAATTAGAATCGTATTGAATTAACATTCTTTCTATTGAGATTTCTATAGATCTACATTATAGCCATTTTATCTATTCGTTGCTTTTTGTATTCATTGTTTATTGGCTTGTAGGACTCCAGCATTCGAAAGGTTAATTAATAACGGCAATAATATTAAATTCCGATCAAACGAGGTTCTATATCATAAATCAGGTTTATACGACCTAAACTAGAGCCTATGTGGTCTGCAATTATGTTCGTAATTTGTACGTGTCCTTCCAAATGATTTCGGTTCTCCGCTTTCAGCGAATCGTTCGGATCGTACGTTCCTCGTACGCAAATTGCAATCAATTTTTTTTTTCCTGCTCGTGGTTTTTAATATAAATAATCTCCCATGCGTTTTTCCCACCCTTACTTACTAAAGTGAAAGTAGAAAAACGAATTAAGAACCTGAAAAGGGATTGAAATTTAAATCCAGATATAATTAGCTTGAAAATTTCGTTCGCGGACTGCTTAGATTCTCGGCTGTGCATTTTGAAGAATTGTGGCTCACTCTTCCTTCTATCTCCGTGCTCAATCCCACGCTATTTTACAATTTAAAGGGCGAATTCCGTGATGGGCTAACTAGCTCGCAGTTTTTTAAACGTTTTAGATACTTCCATACCATCACTTGCCTACTTCTGCAAGCAAAAAGCACAATTTTTTTCCGAGAAAAACATTTCAACGACTTTGCGAAACAGAAAAATAGTTGTTTAAAAAAATGAAACTAAATGAAATTGTAAAAATTCCGTTTTTATTTCTATTGGATAGATATTTAAATTCGACAATATTTTAATTTAACCTGATTGGGAACACGATTATTAGAATTAATTTTAATTTTACGCAGAATTAAATAACGTTAATTCATCGAGTCAACATTTTCAAAAGAGAGGTGTACAGACTAAAAAAAATAGAAAAAAACAAGAATAACTATCGTGTTTATCGGAAATAAAAAGTGTGGCGCGCTCTTCATTTCGATAGTAGTTCGTTTTGGGTTGGCAACAATACCGGCGATCTGTAGATCACCAATCTGCCCCGTACTAGAAAGGATTTAAAACGATTTTCACGTCAGTCGGCAGAAAATTCAATTATTATTTTTCAATCCCAACAATCTGTTCCTCCCACACGAATCCGTGGGCCGGTGTGTTCCTAGAGAATATTGACTTGCACGGCCGCACATAATTTCAATTTCAATTTGCATGCACGTCAAATGTTTCGTTCATTTGATTTTAAGGATGCGTTGAATCGAAAAATGCTTTTCTCTTGGTTAATATTTCCAGTTTTAATAAATTCTAATTATATTTTATAAATACGCTTTGCAACATCTTCTTCCCTCGTCAACGTTAATAATTCTCCGTTGCTTTTAATTATTTAAACACGATCAAATGAATTTGTGAACAGTATGGTTTTCCAAAAAATTAAACTAAATATATCTACACTAAAATATCGTGTATATGCAAAGTATATATTCTAAAATCTGAATGTGAATAGAAAAATAATATCTGTAAATTTCAATTAATTTCAATTATTCTGTTGAACAAATAACGTTGACAATAGAGATAAGATAGTTCTATTGGTATTGTTAACATATTATGCGTGATTAAACTTTGCAAGGAGATCGGTAAATACTACTGAACACGTTGCAGAGCATAAGGATTGTACGTTGCCAAGCTGATATCTAGAAGGAAAGTAACTAATATGTATGTAAATGTTTTGTACAGAGAAAATCTACATACATATGTAATTATGTATATATTAGCAATAAAGAAAGCCACCGGTGTATCCAACCTGTTATTAAATTAAATTCTTGCAAAGTAGGCGGACAAGCGTATTTTTGTGTGTTAATTTATAATGTTTAAAAAATGTTTATTATACTTGTAGTACCATGAAAAAAAAAACAATATATTAATGTTTAAATAATAGGCTACTATTTAAACTGAATTATTTTAATTACTCTTCGCAAGCTTCTTTTCTAAGCTTCAATTTGTTAAGGATTAGCGGAGAGAAATTTCATATTACGCAACTATCAAAAACGTAATTAGTTTCTTATTTATTTCTTTGTACTTTCGAATCTTGTAGGCAATTTAACTTTTTCTTACGATGAAACAAAAAAAATTCGATTGCCACGCAACATTTTCAACGTCATTGAGAAAGGATATAGTAGAAAAATTAATTGCTCAAAGAATTAATCAAAAAACTTTACCACTTTTAAACGAGCAAGAATAAGGGAAACGATTCCTTTCCCTGTAACGGTAAGTTTAAGTACAGTCTGAACATTTCTACATTGATCGCTCTAAATAACTCGCGGAGAGAATTTATTTCGCTTTGAGTTTACTCTTGAGTTCGTTCTTCTTTTGCTTTTATCTTGCACTTTCAAAGGGGAACTGCGCGAGATTTGTTTCGCTATTGTGAACTTTTTTTTTAAAAGAGAATTATATCATTTCAAACGGCCGCTGAAAACTTGCGAATTTTTGGGAATTAAAATGCGGGCAAACAAAAATCTGTCACGCCATTCTTATAAATCAAGAGAAATGAAACGTCCCGCATTCAAGATATCTGTCATCGTTAAATAACAGGGTTTTTAAACTTCCCAGAACTCGGTGTTTAAATAAACTCACTGCGTGAAATAATTGTTAAACCTAAGTATGGCATTTTTAAAAATTACAGACATAATATTGCAATATAGATACAAGCGTATGTATGTGAAGTTTTCACGATGTTGAAACCTGGCAGGCGTATTTGTTTAATTTGGAAAATTATGCTATTATTAAGAACTGAATTTTACATATAAAACAAAATTACACGCCGAACACATATTCAAATTAGACAACCAAGTTTATTCTACTACGCGTATAATTATTGTGAATCGTAAAACGTTAGACGAGTAACAATCAGTTCGATATATTTCCGGTGAAATAAAATTCCAGATAACTCGCTGGATTTTACGGACAAATATCGGCAGCGATGCGACTTTACCTGAAGTAACATTCCGGTTCCAAAATTCCATTACTGCGAATTTGAATAATTATATGTGCGCAAATACTGCGTTACTCGTGTACGACGCGGAAGCTGACTTGCTAACACATACCAGCTCCTAACGAACTCTGTGGTTCTACGAGTCCTTAAGACAACAAAGCGCCCTCGGGGCCGTCAAACAGCGTGTTAATTCGTTCAACATTCATAAACGGGAACAAAACTATGTCAAATCGATTACTACCATCGATGAGCACTTGACAAGGTAGTAGTTTTTCCCTCTTTTCTGGAACAAGTCATGAAATATCGCTTGAGATTGTAATAGAAGCTCATGCAAGCGAGGGAATTGATTTTACTCATACACGATTCTATAGGATCGTACGATATAGTTGTGTTTCTGTGATAACCGGTTCGTTCTTCATGAACAAGAAGACAAAATTGATACGAATTGCAATAGAATTGTGTAAAGCCGAGCGCGCTTCGATATTTGTTCGCAAAACGAAGCGGAGTACTTGTGGAGAAATGTAACTTTTATGGTTGCTACAGCAAAATGTGGATAATTAATTTTTATCTTCCGTCACATTATCTCTAATGATGCAGAACTAACATCCGCTATAGAGGAAGTCAACGCGTCCCACCACATCGTGATCTGGCTTCTGATCGCTCGAATTTAAGATATTATTTTCATGGATAAAGAATTGAGAAGATCGTTAATATTTTCTATTCTTAGTTTTTATGCCACCAGAAAACTGATCCTCGAAAACTTGCATCCAAGCATCAAACACTTGCTCTACCTTAGAAAAATAAAAGGAACAAGAAGATGAGGAAAGGCGTCGTAAAATGCGAATGTTCGATAAAAATAAAAGATAGAAATTACGTTCGTTTCAGAAAATACTAAACACTCACCGATAGAAACAATACGAAAGAGTAGCCTAGATGCAGGCTCATTGGAAATCAAAATACGATACGTTCTTTTCAAAGGGAGAAGCTTTCCCATCCTGACGTCGCGCTCTGTCCATGCAATTCCCTATCTCCCTTCCACTTTAAAGCAAAAAAGGAAACAGAGATACGTGCCTACGTGTTTAAGTAAAGAAACGCGAAAAGTCGAGGAGAAACGAGCAGAAAAATGGAGGAATAGAATATCCACGGAGGCGAGCAGCGTTGAAGAATTTTACGTAAGACGAATTTCGTTCCCGGGGATATATATCAAGGAATTCCACTCTGCTGTCTTTGCTTCGTTGTAAAACAGCTACAAACGACGCTGGCTGTGAAACGACCTCAAAGCGAACGATAAAATGGAAACGCGAACGAAGGCACAGCGAAGGAAGTCCATTGCCGCGGATTACACCTGTTCAAGGTAGTAATTCGACAAGTCCGGACATTTCAAGCCAGTCAAAGGTTCTTTTACCCTCTTGGAAGTCATCCGCGCGATGCAACGATTCCGCCATCGAGCTCTCTGGTTTCCTTGTCGAGATACATCCTCCAGACACAGTACTCGATCGGTTTGTTCGTGTGCGTATAGTTTTTTCTCTCTTTGTGAATGCAGAAAATCAAAAGAGCCTCGGTTCTACGGCGAACCGAGCCGAGGTGAGATGTCTGTCGGCGTGTGGGGAGCGTAATAATCGAATCCAACGAAATCAGATCACCTACGGAAATAGAAACCATCGCATAACGTTCTCTTCGTTGAAGGAGACACTTCGGGATCGATCTTGTGCACCGATAACAAGATGGATTCTATTCTGGTTTACTGCTCCTTTTACTTTGTTTCGGATAGACGAGAATGGAGTCGAAAATAAGCAACGAACAGACTCTTCTTGTTCGATTATGCGGGAATTATTTGAAAATTCGATATCTGATGATTGGAATCTAGTACGTGGAAAAGTTTATGCTTGTAATTATCTTCTTTCGCTCTTGTTAAGGGAATACATCATCCTGAAGTGCTTAAAAATAGGCAAAATTTGAGAGTGTTTTTCATATAAGTAATTACTAGACTGCGGATTTCTATGCAAATTCGTATTGTTGTAAAATTTAGTCCAACAAATGGGAAGGGAAAAATTCACTTCATATTTCTCCACTTTGTTTTTATAAACAAAAGGATTTTTTTGAAAATATTCAATTCGGGGGTGTAAGAGGAGAGTCTTTATCCTGTAAAACGAACCGAAGTAGACTCTTGCATAATCTTTTTCGCGAAGTTACAGCAGCTCAAAGATCGACAATTTTTCGGTTAAAATTCAGCGATCCTGTAATTCCCTGAAGTAGCTTAGATTTAACGCGAGCAAATAGATTTTCAATTTAATTGCTAAGTAGCCGGTTCCATAAACAGCATGACGGTCTTGATAGAAGAAGAAAAATGTAAAAAGGAGACAAAGTGAAAAAAAGAGATCATAAAGGAACCTTTGAGTGGGCGGTCCTGTGGTAGAAAACCACGAAAGTTCATTAGCTTGGAGGATACTTGGTAGCTGCTCTCCCATTTTATCTATTCCCTTTGTAACAAAATGGATTAACTAAAGACGAGATCTGAGCAATAAATTTTACCATTGGTCTCATGTCCGAAACCGTTTCCAAGTGGATGCTCGGATGTCATCAATGAGACAAGATTGGGCTAGGTAGTATTAGTTAATCGTGATAGGATCACTGGCAAAGTTCGTTTAAGATTGATATGTTCGTACGGAGGAAGATCTTTCAGCTTTGTAGCCACGACTTCCGAAGTGGAAGTTCCTGCGGCAGAAGTTGGAAATTCAAGGACCGGCTGATTGCAGATACCTTATCGACACCTGAAATTCAACAAATCTTGATTATTCATTATATAGCATAGGCGTGGTAATGAAAGTGACGTTCGAAGTTGCACAGAAGCTCCGAATAGATTTCTAATGTTGTATAGATCGATGAGGTTCGCGAATTAAATGACAGTTTCTGCAAGATTGATATTCAGATATACAAATATCAATGATTTCCTCAAATATTTGTCAAGTATCAATTGTTAGATCAAATGGACTTGGAAAATTCTGTTTGTCCATAAGGAAACACCTGCTTTAAGCAAATGGATATTGTCGTTGTTTTATGTACAGAGTATGTAGAGTCTATGCAAAAACAGTTTATATGAAAATCGATGAACATTTTACAAAAGAAACATTTGACAAAACAGTTATGTATTAATATATTTTAGATTTCAAAGGTTCGCGATGATTAAATATTTGTAGCTCTTCGTGTTTCAGTCGCGCTTTTTACCAGCACGTTGCGCAATTCATTTCTTCGTCAGTTCTGACAAATTTTCTGCTCTTCCTCTTGTTTAAATATATTATTTAAACAAAGGAACTTTTTAGAAATCTATTTACACGGCTATGTTCATCTCATATGGAAGAGGTTCATCTCATATGTCGAATATTTTTGACTTCGCTACGAACCTGCATAATTTTGCTCCTTGTTATTCAGCTTACACCAAGCAGATTCTGGATCTTAATCAGTGGTACAGTTTCGATGAGAATACAAGTGTGGAACGTCCAGTATTTTTCTGATTCCAACAATTAAACTTCAGTTTCCCAATTTCAAATTTCAGTGTCCTTTCAGTACATCATAATTGAACGATACGTAGTGTGTTATATACACAATTACAAGCTATTGGACTTCCAGCACACATTGCTTAATACAAAGATATTATCACATCAAATTAGTCGAATAAAATATTCGAAAAATGCTACTTACGAAATTATTAATTGAAAGTCATCCTACTTGTCTTTATTTAATTATATCTTTCAAAACAGATCAGTTTTAGTACTGTACATCTTATGCGATAAAATATTATTCTCTCTTTCTGCGTATTTCAATTATAGCTACGTTCATAAATTAATTCTAGCTCTTGAACGATCAGAATTGCCTTCAAATCGCAAATGAACCCGCCAATATCGAGCCGGTTCGCGGACACAGCTGCCTAGTTAACTAACCAACCCAGCTAGTTTCGATTCTCGACTCGTTCAAGATATTTTGCAAAACATTATCGTTGACGCACCGCCAGATGCGCCGTATTAATTAGCAATTATACGAGGACCGCGTCTCGTTGGCGTGTGTCGAATGATACCTACAAGCAGCCATGTGCTGTTATCGATTCGCTACTTACTCGATGGCCGGTGTGAAATGACAGTCGTTCGAACTCGTCCACCTACGTGTGTACGTCTGTCTACATGATTTTGAAACAACGTTTAACGTTAACAAAGTGCTGCCTCCGAATGGATCGTGTACGTGCGAACCACGATAAAAATCTCGAAAGCTTGATCGCTATCCATTGTTTTCCTATTTTCGAAATGGTAGCTTTTCGGTTGTTTACTTTCATCGGGCGAAACTGTAGAACAATTTTAGTTTCAGCTTCGATGGGATTGCACTTTGAACCGAATAGCACGTGTACAAAAGTTGATTATGAATGGACAGCTGAGAAAAACGAACGCGGCAAGTTTATTCGTATTGCTTGAAATTGCACGATCGCTTGAAATGAATTTCTCTCGGTATTTGAAGTTAATTGTTTCTTCAAGCGTGTTGAGAAACGTGAATTCGAAATCGTATTTCATCCGGGTCTCGTATCTCGATCGATTCTCAAGGAAGAAGGTCTTAAAACATTATTTAAAAAGTGTATGTTGAGTGGAAGATTGAATACCCACTGATATTCTGAGAAACGTCGTGACCTACTTTTCTCTTTGCGTGCATCTCGTCTACGAACGGCAAGAAAAGCATTGACTCGCAGCATCTATCACTGACCACCGCACTGTTACTCAATATACGTATACAGAGTAGTAGGTCACTGAAGACCAGCGAAAGACTCAAGTATTTCAACAGCAAAAGAATATTATGACGAGACTCCTTAAATTGCACTTCCGTTTAATCGATGATATCTCTATAATAAAACGTCGTACAAACGTGATGGAAAATCCATTTTGAAATGAAGAGCTTTGCACCTCTTATTTGATAGCAATGTAAAAGTTAAAGTATAAAATGTTACTTCGCTTGAAATAGTATTAGATATTTGCTCATTCTTGACAGTCTTTTATTTGTATCCGATATTGATATCGATGAAGATTGTCACTAATGTAAAATGATTAATACGTAATTAATAAATACACGATTCTTTATTTTACGAAAAGAAAATAATAATATAGATGAATGGATGAAACAGCTGTCTCAAATAATCGAACCGTATTGCAGTATTTTCATTGTATAATTTTGTGGCAAGCTTGGCTCATTCAGCGTGTACATTTACCGCACAGAGAACTGCATAAATACACCCTGTACTTCAATTTGAAAATTGTTTCCTTTTCGAATTAGAAACGAAATGAGCGAGTGGTATCGCAATTTCTAAAACGTCATTCCATTAGCGAAATCGCTCAAGTGCTAAATCATAGCATCTTTTTCACCTAGTATTCAGTTCGGAATTTTACTATTAGGTATATCATAAACCCGAGAACCGAGGGATTTGCGCGTTATCATAAAACAGGGAACGGTCAACCGCTTCCTATAATAATCCAACTGATAAAACGTAGCGTGTTGGCCGTAAACGATCGCGATAAGACGATTTTACACCATATATAAATTGAAACCGAAATAAGAGAAGATGTGAAAGAATTGTTGCTTATATCGGCGATGTAATTTGTAAATTAATATCTGTGACGTACTTTGTACATTCTAAAGTTGTAAAGACAATTTATGAGTTCTACGACTTCTAACTATTTAGCAACCTGTCCCTTGGAAATTAACAATTAAAGTTAATAATTAATCGATAGATAGTAGAAAACGACTAGTCGATCGTTTCTCGTTAATTTCCAGAATTGAATCGTTAATTTTATTTGTATAACGTTATTTATTTTATTGTTCGACATGTTACTATTATTCAGGATAATTTATCGACATTAGTAATAGCGCAGTATGGACGTATTATATC
The DNA here is from genome assembly GCA_014737535.1 of Bombus cullumanus. Classification (NCBI taxonomy): domain Eukaryota; kingdom Metazoa; phylum Arthropoda; class Insecta; order Hymenoptera; family Apidae; genus Bombus; species Bombus cullumanus. The sequence goes on along the minus strand of JACXIX010000071.1, from coordinate 2,883,184 downwards.
ACATCGTGTGGAATAGAAAAAAAATTTGCGTCGTCGAAAGTCCTGTCACTGTCATTAGAACGGTGTTTTTTTACGCACCTTTTCTTTCCACACAGAATTCCATCCACAATGCAAACAGTTGCAACAAGTCGCAATTTCCCTAACAAAATACTAGGATAATTGCAGAGACTCTGACCTCTCACGCAATCTAGCTAGTACTGTTCGCTCGTATATAGACTTCGATTTCCATCAAACGGGGAAACAGGATTATACATACAAGTGAATTCGTGAAACATGGACAAAAATAACTGGTATTCTTCGCTAAATGTATTTTCTTGCTTTTTTCCCCTCTTTCTATGTATTGTACAGATTACTGAAATTTATTTTACAAGGTTTAATCTAAATCTCGTGTCAAAATCAATAAGACTTTGTAAAATGTAAAAGAGATAGCCCAGTACGTATGAAAACATATATACAGTATATACATATATAGAGAGAGAGTATGCATAAAATAAACATATTTTGTACGTTACAAAATTAATTGCATATTACGTACAAAATTTATGATTGATTTGCCATATTTTAAATTTATATGTCTTCGACGATTTTTTTTTTTTAGAATATGGAGAATTATAAATTTGTTTTGCTTGCTGTAAAATATTCTTCAGCGTGTACATACGTGTAATTTCTACGGTATCTCCAATATTTATTGGCTTCGTCTGATATCGTGTACAGTTCCATAATTGAAAGTGGCTATCGCTCTTCCCTATAAAATATATAATGTTATTTATTGCTAAATAAATATGCTAACAAGTTTCTTCAGTTCCCATTCGTGTCTTCCAGTCCTGTTTGTAAGAGATCGTTCCAAAATCTTGCATTGACCGATATTCTGACAATCGAGGTTACCTGTATTGTCAAATTATTACAAATGTCATAGGATTTTTAGTTAAATTCCGAGGAAAATTTCTCGCTACTCAAAGTCCATCGTTATTCTTTATCGATCGAAACACATTCGATATTTTTCAATTAATTTTACCATAGAGCATCTTGATCGGCCGCGTTGTTTCATCGGCAGTCGAACACAAAATTCTACGCGCTCGCCATTCGCTTTATTAGCATATTTTTTGCGTACATCCACGTATTTGTATATATAAAGAACGATAACGTTATCTGTTACGGCTCGCCATAAACTTTCGTCAGCACTCGGCATCCAATAATTTTGAGAGGAAATTAATTCCATTCACGAACGCTGAGCTGAACGTATGGGCAAGGATATAAACGCTGCTGCGGGATCCTTTCGACACATTGAATAATGTCGATAGACGGACAGAACCGCTATTTAACTGCTTTTAAACAATGCAAATTACAATTACGTCCAGCGGCGATACGCTACTGCTCTACCATTCGCTTCACGCATTCACATTATTTACCATGAAAGCGGGCAGCCTGTTATTCTATTATGCAACTTATAACCAATTATTCTGCTTATACCGTACTTTTCCTGGAACCCTTATTTCCCTGCATCGAAAGACAATTATTATTAACAATGATCACTGGTCGTTTAAGGGAAGATCGATCGTAAAGTGTATACGCCTGTCGGGTCGTCGAAAGGTTTTGACGATATGCCATGAATTATTCACGCCCTCTCATATTTTCACGTACTATACTCGTTAAAAGTTATAACTAGACCGCGGATTTTTAGGCATTTTTATATTTTTCTAGGCGTGGTTAAAGAAATGGAATTTAAATGGAAATTTGTTTCGTCTAACAAATATTATAATAAACACTCTATTCTATGTATTTCATACATCTTTGCGTATTACGTGCATTGTGTGCATTCTTGTACCTTCGAATCTCACGTAAAAGAAAATTACACATAGACAGGTACATATATATTATGTATTATACATATAGATACGTATATCTGTTAGCGTAATTTTCTTAAGTTCAGTATCGTGTACCTTTTTCTCTAATAATTTTCTTGCCAGCATATACTGTCGACTATCGTTCGCGTGTACAGTCACATGTCCATGCATTTGCAGAAGAAAGAATATTCTTTTAGAACTAGGTAATACTGTGGACATCTTATGTTACGTAAACTTGAAGCTGAACTTATTTCTATGAATTTAGGATAACGCGCTTCAAACTCTCTTCCGCAAGTTTCCAGTCCTTGACCATCTGACATGAAATTCCAAACTCCTACGATAATGACTCCTATCGCCGTAATAATTGTTCTTGCTGTACCTATATTATTTTGTTAACTAAAGATGACAATTTCTTACTTTCACATACGTATACACACCAGCCGACAAAATAAAATATGGAAGATAAATGGTGGCTGAAAACAATAGAAGTACGTAATTTTACAAAGCAGAATTTGATAAAAGCAATGGTTGATAAACGAACGTCTGATACAGAAGCTATGAATATCCCCATATATAATTAAGTTACCTATTAAAATACCTGTTTATTTACTTACCGATGAGAATACCAACTGTATATGAAGTATCTATATAATTCTACATTACATTAAATGAAATAAATTTTTCTCCTAAAGCATACAATTCTCCATCTGCAACGAGAGAGACGTTATTTAAAATTCTATACTATCGCAATTCTCTGTAACTGCCATTGTATATTCCAGCGATTCCTTTATTACGATTTATACAAAATAAGATACAGCCTTATACAATCCTCGAAAACTACGTGCATACTTTCATGCACAAAACGCGATTTAACGTATTCATAAATCATCGAGATATCTATCGTTAAGGATATAGAATAGACATCTTTGGAGAAGTACTTTTTACTTGAAAGTTATAGAACGATGCTCGCACCCCGCAGGAAGGGATACTCGAAAAACGTATCGGCCTTTTATGGAAGGACAGCCATAAATAAATAATAATATCGAAAGAAGCAACTCCGTTCACGGCAAAGGAAGAAAAATGGATCGATCCCGGCGGATCGTAGCGGGTGATAATGTATTCCCCTCTAGTAATGCATTCAAATTCAGCCAAGGACTTGATCCCCTCTTTCATACGTTCGAGAAGATCGGCAGACCGATCGACATCCATGAGTGCCGGTAGCCCGTCGTGAATTTCCAACAGCTACGAATAAAGTGAGTAGTCGACTACGAAGTCGAGAGACGCTTATTTTCGAGTCTCACGGCCGCGTGCACGACTCGGACCGTAAAGTCCAAGTAAACCTGGCCATTAAGCGACGCTTTTTCTTCTCCTCTATCGCGGTCGGCATCAATGAGCCCACTTACCATTCTTTCTCTCAGATTCTCTCGCGTTTTCCTCACCCTTCCGTCGTTACTTGATCTCGCTTTCCTGGTCGTTTCTCGCCCTCTTTCTCCGTTTCGTCCATTTACAGTCAGTCAAGAAAGTTCACACCTATCTATTAAATTTTCTGTATCCGATTTATCAGAGAAAACTAAGCAATACTTCGCAATAAAGATAGAAAGTAATCAAACGTTCCGTAAACCGAGGTACTCAACTTTTTGAAATTTTTTAAACTATACAGCTGAAGTATTTGGTCGATGCTTATAACTTTCTATTAATTTTCTCTGGTTTTTGATTCGGCGGAGTTAATTGATTCGGCGTATAAGCGGCTCGAGTATTGTTATTATATTTTTAAGAGGGATTTGAAAAATTTGTACATTTAATTCACACAGAAGTCTCGAGATAAAGTTCAATCAGGAATTACGGAACCTTTAATTTTTTCAACGCCAACGAGATAGCAGGTTTTTATCGATGCTTGCGTGGGAGGCGCACCTACAAAATATTAACGTAATTTTAAGCTCGCTACTTGTACAATCTCATGTAGGTATAACAGGTGCATGTAATTTTTCTGACACCGTATTTTGTATCTTTTTATTTCTTGTTTCTTAATAAAGATGAATAAACTGCGTTATATTTTAACAAAAAGCGTCATAATGTGTGAACGAAATTCGTACAGTTAACGTTTTTTATCATAATATTTTATATTTAAAGGCTGTATGTAGACTTTTGTGGCTGACTGTGGATCGATTTATATAGATCCAAAAACGCTTAAAAGGAGAACATTTTTGTCGCTGCAATAGGCTCGCGACTTTACATAATTCGAAGGAAAGGTGACCTGATTTTGGCCTGCTTGAGAAATCTTGGTCCATTATCGTTGAAATCGAGCCCAGAAAAACGTCTATAGAAAACGATATCTTGACACCAGCGGGCAGTAAATTCGGTCGAGCGGTTTTAGAAGAACCGTAATTTTTTCGTTATTTCTTCAATCGGCCAACCGACATTTGTGAACGAAGGAAATTTTTTGTTACGTACAAAAATCGGATAATATTATCCGATCAACGATTTAACTTCGATTTCCTTTTCCATTGATACTGAAAGAAGCTACGTTACGAAACAGCACGCCAGCGACATCCATACATCCACTCATCAAACACGCACAGATGTCGCAGGGACACTTGAATTTCTAACAGTTTTTAAAAGCAGAATATGCTGTAAATTGTGATAATAAATTGAAGTTTGTCAAGTCAAAAAGAATATTTTAAAAATATCTTTTGATAAAATTGTTAATAATCGTGCATTATCGAAGAGTGCGCGAGCGTGGAAAAACTCGTATCCGAGTTCAAATAATCATATTTGAATATTGAAGCCAACACCAAAATACCCAAACCATGCGACTTACAAATCGTAGCACGTACGATTAGATGACGAGATTTCGTTGCCAGTGATATGATTGCATTTGCATGCTGAAATCCAAGAGCACAGGTTGATCCCTTGGCTTTAAGCGGACACGAGAAATTAAACTGCATCCATAGTCATTGACACTGATTTTATTTAAAGCAGTGAGATGAAAATTTGAGTACCGTATTTAAAATTAAAAAATATAATTGAATAGAAATAGAATATTATTTGAAAGAATTTAGGGATTTAGTTGATATTAGATAAAACAAAATAAATTATTCATTTTACTTATTACGAATTGACGGTATAATTGTTTTAGATTAACAGTAGAATTTCTATAAATCACTGGAATAATTTTTAAATTCTCATTGTTAATTGATAGCTTCGACAATCTATTACAATAATCATTTGTACAATTTTTATGTCTTTCATAAGCTAAAAGTAAATTTACGCTTCTGCCATACTAGTTTTCGACTTACATTTTTTTTCGACAATTTGTTTCGACATTCTTTGAATTCATATCAAGTATCAGTTTATGTTAGAAATGGTTGTACCATGATAGCCAAACATAAATTTGATGCACGTTAATTCCGGGTCTATCGTAGCTATCCCAAAGGGTAAAGAACTTCTGTAGTATTTTAATTTGGACTGATCACAGGTTCTGAGGAATTCTTTCATCTTTTTATTTTTGCTATCCAGCGTAATATTTTATAACTATTTATCAATTTTCTTAACCTAAGGTATTTAACGCTACAATATCCCTCGAAAGTAAAATACGCTAAGATTTGAAAGCCGTGTTCTTCGTGCATATCTGAGATTCTCTCTTTCTAGGAAGAAATATCTGGCTGTCTGTACTCTGTACGCGCGCATACCGGCAAATAATTCAGGAATGGACAGGCCGGCAACTTCACATTATAACGTACGGCACTTTGCACGCCGAGATTACTAATATTGTACGTTACTAATATTATACGTTCACGTTACTTTTATTCGAGAACGACGAGGTAGAAGCACACAGCATATTAATTTTTTTGACAACTTTGCAAGAACGGGTTCTCCATAATTAATCAAAAAGTCATTTTTGCAACGGCTTACTATAAGGATTACGTGTTAAAACTTCCAACTTTGAAGATGGATAGCTTCATTTCGGTAAGGCTAGGCGCTCTAAAAATTGAATCATGTACAGATAATATACTAAATAACGTATGACGAAAATTTCAAAGAAATTGTAAGTGAGTCAATCTAGGCTACAAATACCTCAAGTCTATGCGCCTGTGTTGTTCAACGATTATTTATTAAATGTATAAATCTAATACGTTTTTACACTCACAACTCTGTTTTGTGTCCAATTATTAATTTAACCACCTTAGTTACGTTGTCTTATTTCATAAAAGAGAAACATTGCGTCTATTGTACTTAATTGTAGCGAGATTAAAAAATGAAAACTAGCGACGGTGTCGCAGATGATTAGTATTTGAATGCATTGCTTCTTTTCTTTGAAACACTAAACACGTCAATGTTCGAATCTACTTGCGACGTACATAAGTACTCGAATCCATCATTAGTTTACATAAGTAGGAAAAATCTTTCCGCTCGTCAGGTTTCGTGGAGTCCGCGTCAATGATTTCCAAGAGAGAATTCGAGTTGCTTAAGAATTCCGCTCTCCTACGTTCGCCAATTCGTAAACGACTTTAAAATCGATGGATCTCAGTCTTTGTCGGGGTCGTGCAGTTTCTACTCGATTCCGGTCACGCGGCCAAGCCACGCGATCCTTTGACTTCTTACCACCACGATTTTCTCTCTTTTCTTGCCGTATCGGGTAACTTTGGCATGTTTCACGGCTACCAAACGCGCCTAACATTTTTCTTCGACGATCAGCCGGTACCGTGGAATGCCGGTTCCATCATCGAAATGGAACTGCGAACCGTGTCGTCGGTCACTGTGCGCCGAATAGAATTTTAAGGCTTTCTCGTGGCGTTCGATTGTTCGTTCGATCGTTTCTCCCTCTAATTTTTCTAGTTTTCCTGTGTTCTCTCTTAATGTTACTCGCGCGATACACTTAATTGTCGCTCGATTCTTTCGCAACTATTTTCAACGTTCGCCGAAATCGTACATGGCTTTGGAAATAATGGATTTTGCTGAAAAACCCTTACCATTACCTTTCATTCCTTTTTCAAGAGCGCGCAGTTAAGAACGTTATGTTTTATATGAAAATTGATGCTTTGTGCCGAAGATTGGTCGAAAAGAAGCAAAGTCCGGGATTTTTTAGTGGCTAATCTGCCGAGAGAGGTTTTAATTATTCAGTATTCTGCGGAAATTCTAGTACGATTTTACTTTCAATACAAGAGAGTAAAATATCCTATTTTTTCTTTTAACGCGATTGTCTACTTCATTGGTTTCGTTAATTTTATTCCAGCGAAAATATATTTTTACGTATATAAATATACATTTGTCTCGCATACAAAGCGAAGAGAAGTGTGAAAGAAAATGAAGAAACAGTGAAGCAATAGTTCTTTCGAAGTTAAGTGTTTGCGAAAAGCAAATAATCAAAAAATAAGACGGTAAAAATAAATGAAATAAAGTGGTACGCAGTAACACGTTACTCCTGCTTTTCGAATTACGATTTATTCTTATTCTCGTCGTTTCTTTCCGATCTCGTGCTCATCGATTTTCTACACGTATAAGGATGAGGGTCACTGTCCGAACATGCCCGCACGCCCTTCTACCATTTATTCTTATTTCTTTATATACAGTAGTCCTTGGATAAGCGAACCCATTTTTCTGCAGTTAAGACTTTTTATAGTCAGCTACATTTTTCCTTTTTAATGAATCATTGATGAATGACTATCGACGTTCGCAGAGTCGATCTAAACACGCGTCTACGCCACATAGCGAGTCATCGCCTTATACAAGAAAGTCACGAAAGTTATTTTTACAGATGGAAAGATACAAATAGTGTGAGGGATTAAACACAATTTGTGTAAAGCATCCGACATATGAACGAAAGACGGATATCACAGAGAAATGCAACTAAATTTATAAGAAGAACGAATAATGAAAATTTTATATCGATAAGAATTTGTTAGAAAGGACGATAGTAGATGTTCCGCAATGATCGCAAGATTTAACAGCAAATTGTTGAGCAAGATTAGAGAAAGCTACGTGTAAGAAAGTTTAAATATGTTTACGGAGCCGGAGATGTATGTTGATCAGAAATGGGTTTAACATTTGCCGTAAACACATCAAAAGATTATACGAATGGCTGCTAAAACGCGTTAACGAAAATTTTACAAAATAAAAGTATATAAGATATTAAAAACAATTTTTTATACATACTTGCATAAAACAATTCGCGTATCTGTCACAGTTTCTGAATTATGTACGATTCTCGCTACGTCGATTCATGATTATTTTTTTTACGCGGTATTTAAATAGCGAGGCGGTTTCTTTTAACTTTCTACAGTAATGAATTGTAGTACACGATACAATTCTCTAAAGATAAAAGGCAGGTAAATTTATTACATAGAAATTATGAAAATATTAAATTTACGAGGTGTGCTATTTTTCTGTCACGGAATAGAAAAGAATGGCAAAGAGGGAAAGTGTGTAGGTAGATGAGTGATTACCGAAATTAGGGGAAAAGGGCCCTGAATTTTGGGCAAGTCAGTTATAATTTGCATGCGCGACGTTTCATTATACGGAAAATTGAGACGAGGACTTTATTTTATCGCTTTAATGATCGTAGCATGAAACTTTCTAAACTAATTGTAAGTGTTTATACCATCCAGGTAATGTGCATGTTTATCGTTCACAAGAATATGCAGGATTCCAAAGATGTCTAGGGAAATCCTGAGAAAATTTTGAGAAAAACCACCGAGATAAAATATCGTAATAATAAGATGTATATTCATAGTTGAAATAACAATGAATTGTTCTGATGTTCTATGAGAAATAATAAAAATGATACAATTCAAATATTTACAAAGATATATTTGCAACAGAAGCACGACCAGTACTTATTGGAATTTAAATAAAATTACTTCAATCTTTATCCCAATTTGCTTGAATTTATACGTCAAATATCTTCTAGAAACAAGATTGAAGGTACAAAGAACATAGTGTAGACGGGCAAAAGCTACGAAAACACGTAAAGGATTTTCATTAATTCGCGCGGAGTAGCATCAGCCCCGTGTAGTAAATTCCCTCTGTTCTGCAAACCCTGTTCCCGATGCTTTTTCTTTGCGCGCGTATTTTAACAAGACATTTATTCCGCTAGGACGTGAAAAACCCACAGATAATATCTCGATTTTTACAAGGATACATTACCACGACAAGCATACGATCATTTTAGAACGAAGCTTACTATTCCGCTGATAACGCGCCACTGAAGAGCATAGTTAGGAAGGGACTTTTCTGTACGAATCGGATTAAATTTCAAAGAATTCGTGCGAGAGAAGTTCAGAAATAGAAGGCAACGTTTTCTTCGTTCTAAAATCGTCTTCCGTTTTAAAAGCGCGGAACATCAAAAAGTAAGAAAGTTTACTCGATATTAAGGATTGTTAAATGCTTCGAAATTTTTTCAATCTCGGCTGCACCACTTTGTTTCTTGCTTTCCTTTCGTCTTCTTTTCGCTGGTAACCAACTGTGTCGATCGAAAAATTCACGCTATAGTAATCGAAATGATCTGCAGATATCGTTAAAATTTAATGACTGTTCCAGCCACGGCCTAGCTACACAATACCAGTAGAATGTTTCATTCTACCTTTATCTACAGTTCTTTCTCTCGCCAGCTTCCGTCTTATATTATTCTCAAGCATTATATTTCCAAAGCGAATGGCAGCTTACACATTGTACCGTACCGGAGAACAAGATTGCAATTCGAATTTTATTTAACGAGTGAGGTTTCGGGATGAGGAAGACGATCGGCGTAAATTCCAGATAATTATCAGACGCTTTGCACGCTGCGTAACGTGCTCTTAAAAGTACGCGCAATTTTACCTGCGAGCCGTATATAAGTGGAAGTTTGTCGGTCGAAGTACGAAGCTGTAACCGCGATGTCCTTTGCAGAGGAACGCCGGCAACTTTGGAACCGCGCCACAATTATAAAATAGAAGCTGAAAGTTTCCACAAGACAAAGGCTGTGTGCCCCGTCTCGCCGTTGGAAAAACACTTCGCGGCGCCGAGCCGTGGCGAAATTAATTTCGCTGCTTAACGCACGACTTTTATATGTTGTACGGGATCTCAAGCTTAAATGGGCTCCGCGTAAGCTGCCGCTCTACGTACATACAGAGCTGCATTTCCCGGGCTGGCTAACGGTCGTGACACAAAGCGAAGTCTCTCTGTCCGTCTCTTTCTTCGTCGCCTTCGTTCGTCTTTTTATCTTACACCGGCCACGTTACACCTCGGGCGAATGTCTTCAAACGGTTCCGTGGGACGTAGCAGACTCTCCGTTGGAAAATTGCCGCATTCTTTTTTCCTGGGCGTTCGTTGAATTAAAGAAGCTCAACGAACGAGAAGCTCTTTCGGACACTTTTTTAAGGTCGACGATAGAAATTACGCGTTCCCTGTCGATAAGTTGGAATCCGTAGCTGTTGATTTCTGACGGATACACCCTTTGCTCGTATAGATCGATTTCTTACAGCGAACATTGGCTGGATAGAAATGTGATGAAATGTAAGAAATATTAATTGACAATGTTGACATAATAGAGTCTGAAATTATGTACTTGTGTCACTCAAATATGAGATATTAAACAAAGTAAATAATTGTTTCATTCGATAGGAAAGTAATGAGATAATTGGAAAAAAATATTATTTCCTTATTTATTCATTTCAGAATAACATCTAACCAAATAAAATGATACGCGGTGGTTAGAAAAATGATTGGCGTGCCATTGTACTAATTATTGTATTTACATACTAATTAAGTAGCTGCAGGTAGATTAGATTTTGGTATAATTTAGTAGCATTTAGTAGCATTCTCAACAGCACAGATGTATATAATCTTTTTTCAAATAAAGTTTCGATCGCGCACGTGTATACGAGCGGTGAAAAAGGTAACTGTAGAAGGCAATGCTGCAAGCAAGGATAAGTTGATGAAAAGAAATGTATTCCGTTTGAGGGTTTCGTTTTCGAGAAAATCAAGTTTGGAAATTCGTCGAGTACATGAACACTCGTCTAACTACCAGCCGAACTATTCTATCTGAACTACTTCAAACTCGATTTTATCGAAAACGAGACCTCAAACGAACATTTTTATTTTACATTTTCTTTGCTTGTAAAATAGCCTGATTGTATTACCCTCGTTCAATCAGAAATTAGTCAAAAGCACATGTGCTCGATGAATCTCCAAACTCGATTTTCTACGAAAATGAGGCTTCGAGGGAAAAATTTTATTTCCCTTCTATGCCGATTTCATTTCAACTTATTCTTCCTTCCAGGCAAGGTAATTCATTACAACTTAAACTGAGAATCATTTTGCATCGTTAAGTATTTCCATTAATGCATAAGATTATTTAGAAAGTCTATCTTTTTTATGACAATTGATCGTTACAATACAATCGTAATAGCGACTATAACGAAATTATAATTTTAAACGGCGATAAACCTCTGTAAATCGGCGTTAACAGCGTTCTTATTTCTAAACTGTAGATCCCTGTTACAAAATGGAAAGTCCACATTTTTTCGGATGATATTTATGCAGCTTTTAGCTTCGGCTCGTGCTTTTTGCGAAAGAAACGTGTTGCAAAATGGAAAAATTACTGACTATTCACCATATCCAAAACCTCTTCTGTTAGAATATCGAAGTTATCGAATATAGTTATATTCGAGGACTGAAACGTGTGAAATAAAAAATTCTTTTTGATCCACAGACTGCGATCTATTATTTAAAATGTAACGTAGAGAAAGAATTTATCTACCGAAAGGAATCGATGAAACTGCATATCCTTTTTCAAACGTAAAAGAAGAAAAAACATCTTCACAAAATGAAGTTAATATTTTAAAACAAACTTCAACTTACAGATACGTATACACGTGTAGACAAAGTAAATTAACCTTTATTTAATGAATAGCTACGTTGTATAAATCACGGCCTGACAACGACGAATCCCAAGTAGGTACACAATGCATCAAAAGGGGGCACAAGCTGCCGCAATGGAACTCTATCTACACGGAAAACTCATGAAATATGTATACAATTTATGGTGTACATTGTCGTATACGTAAGACGGTATTCCTGAAAGGTTATCATAAGTTACAGACAATTTTTCCCTTAACCTGTGATCATATTATACCAATGACGGAATAAAAATAGCAGCTAAGATACGAAAAGAACAGATAACGAACGAATAAAGTAGCCATCGTAATAAGAGGAACCGGGAGTATAATATAGAAAGGGAAAGGCAAAGTAGTGGAATGGACAGAGAATAATACGTTTGAGCGAGAACAAAATTGTCTGCGACTTATAACAATTGTCTAGAACGCCATATCTTTATGACACTGGCTACGGTGTTACGCAGCCATGATATCCAAGAAGGTTTTCGTAAGTTGCAATTTCCTTCTGCATCGAGAAGACCATCTTTTCCATTGGCCTTTAAAATGAGAGGATCTGCGAACGAGAAAACGAGCTCGAGGAAAAGAGAGGAATTTCAACTTAAAAAGAAAATAATATACAAAGCTTAAGAAATATCCGTACACAGGTACAGTATCGCTCAAAAGTATTCGGCCAGTTGCTTATTTTTTGACAAGACATATTTTCATTAAGAATCTCTAATCAACTCCAAATGCAATGATTTAGTTCTTTGCGATCACCGTAGTTACGTGTAGCGTATTATAACTTGATTAAATTGATTGAACTGACCTTTGTAATTGTTATACCTCATAGAACTGCCTTCTCTTATTTATAAGCCTTATTTAATTTATAAACCTGATACTTGGCAAACTCTTTGTCTGCAGATTCTTTAATCGTTGAATTGAATTACGAGAGAGATTAAGAAAGTTAATGTAAATGGATATAAAGATTCTCGGTTCGCAAGGCTCAGAATTCACATGCTGTTACTATAAATCGGCCAAAGTGTTCTGTATACTTATGAGCGATATTGTACGTTACGATAAGAGAAATTCTTCATTTAAATTGGATAACAAAAATGTTAATTTCTATTGGCTTTACCGAAGAATATAAGACACGGATTTCCAGTTGGCTAGCCATTTAAAATACTTCAGTGTTCGCATCAGCGAACAATGAACTCGCTTACACAAACTCCTCTATCTTTGTCGCTGGTCGGGCAAGGATTGCGTAATTAAATTACGTTTAAATACGCAGCTACATTTGAATACGCAGCAGTAAAGGGCTGGCAGAGAGAAAATCGGGAATTTCCACGTCACAATAGCTTCCAGATAATAAAACGTATTCAGAACGTTCGGATGGAGTCCGCGTTTTCGTACGCGTTTCCTTTGAACTCGAAATGGCGGAGGAACAAAAAGTTGCGACGCTTTTTCTTCTTGCAGGGGAGTGAGAAAAAAAAGATCCTCGTCACTTCATTCGCGAAGGAAATCTGGGCCAAGTGACGGCGTTTGTTTTTATTCCCAATAATAGAGGAATGTAAAACCTGTTGTCACCGTACACCTTGATAAAGGAAGGGAATATTATTTTATCGATTATCACTGCGATCGTTCGAGTGAACAAATTACAGGGATTTGTTTATTCGCACGTAATTAAGACTTCAAATTTTTGAACTTCCTTCTGTGCGATAGGAATCTGTTTGATCAATGAAAAGAGGACGATTCAACTATCAAAGAGATAGGCGAAGATTAATGAGAAGGCAGCGATCGCAGCCGTAATCGTCCACTCAGCTTATTCTTCGTGATGAAAGTCAGATTGGTGTTGGCGTAATTTTATACAACAATGCGTTCACGTGAAAGTATATAGGTTTGTGTACGTATATACACGGTGGACGTAAATCGCAGTATCGTGAATGTAGTATAATCAAAGTCGGGAAGCTCCTATGACTCGATGGAAGACGAAATTAAAGAATAAGAAAATTGCGTTGGCGGCTTTGTTTCAGAGAAAGTCGAGCTTGAAAAGTTGTCAGGTGTGCGATCAGATAGGAATGGAAATTGGCAGCTATGATGTCTGGTTTCCGGGAGAATTGAGTGTAAACACGTTTAGTTAACAATTAGCCCCATACAGCATACTCGATAAATTTCCAAACTCGATTTTCTCGGAGGCCAAGACTTCAAGGGAAAAAATTGTATTCAATGTTTTCAACATATTTTCGCATATGGAATAATCTCCTGTCAATTAATCGCCTTTCGTTACAATCTTTGTGCTATAAATTTGTACACGTTTATAAATCGATTTTATCTCAACCTGAAGTTGTACTCTGCGTTAAGTAAATAAAACTTGTAAACTGAAGCAAGTAAAAGACACTTGTTTTTAAGCGGATTGTATTTCGCTTATGTGACAAATGAAATCCTCTTTTGTCTTAAGTATATGCTCCTCGCAAAGTGGAGAACTATTTATCTTTGAAAGTAATTTCAAATCTTTGAATAGAAGCTCGTAACTTATGAGAAAAAAGGTATTTGCGTTAACGCGTCGTCGGTTTGAATTAAAATATTTCTTACTTGCTGTGTAACGCGAGTACCGTTTAATGCGAAATAGAAGATCTAATTTGCCTATTTAAACCTCTATTTATTATTGTTACAGGTTAGTTATAGTCTAATACAGGTACACTTTTTGATATTCTCGCAATTACGTTTCTCATGTTATTTTTAATATCGTTGTGTTTAAATGAAACGAGTATATAGGACGTCGGTGTTGAATGTATTACGTAATATTATTTTAAAGGCGTGTAAATATTTATACAATATATTATTCAGGAGCACCAAGTAGAATAAAATCAGATTTTACACGCTGCCTCGACCACTCAATGAAAGAGCAAAATTAAAAGCTTAGTCAAAGCCAATGGTTAGATACGATACCTTAAAACATCAAAAGCTCGTTACGCTTGTCAATCCGAAGCTTCGTATGTGCAATTGTACATTTTCTTTTTTTTTTTTTAAGGCAGATAACATCGATGAAAGGAATCGAATATCTCTGACATTTTGATAATTTTCTAAAGAACTTTTTTACAGAGATACAGATAGAATATGGTTGAATTGATAGATGAACGACAGTCAAATGATGCATATAACGAGGAAAAGATTTCCAGCTGAAAGAATAATCGGATAAATTTAATTTTCAGATCTTCGTTGGGTCAGTTCAGTTTCAGTCAAAGTAATTTTTCCCTGCGCCAAGCTATGAAGCACTTTCGTGCAGCTTCCGGCAATGCAATTTCCGTAAACTCAACGTGGATTCCTTTTTTTTTTTTTTTTTTTGCGGAACTTTGCAGAAAAACATGGAACAGTTCCTTTTTGGCAATTAATGTTACCACTGATCTCTAGATTCTTCCTGGATCGTCCTGTTCGTGTTTATCGTGTTGAATCTTCGCATCTCACTGTTACAGTGTATACTTTTAATTTATTGTTAGGCTACGTACATTTACGCAAATCAATATTTTTATAGAGGCTGTTAGATAAATTCTAACTATGTTTCTTATTAGCCAAGTACGAAATTCTTACGATTTACTTGTCAAAATCATTGACCAAATCATATATGCTCTATTGTTATCAATTTTCACGAAGGAAGGGAATGATAACGGTCCCTGTAATTCTACATGTAGCATTTTCGAGAAATTTTAAAAGATGTTTCAATCTTGAGAATCAAGAGCACCAGACATGCATTTATAGAATTTACCTTTTTCCTTTCCGTAGGAAAAGCAAAACGCGATATTGAAATTTGATCATCCATTTCCATTACACCGTATGTAGGGTGCACGTATCTCTTAATGCTGATACGACCGAGATATTTTACGGAATATTTCACATCTTTACACATTTTTCTACTTGCTTCTTATTTCTTTATTCGTACGTATTTCGTTTAACTACATATGTGCTCTCTTGCGTTTTAGTTTCATACGTTCGGTTTTTAGATAGCCTTGTAATTATGTAAATTTCTAATGACTTAAATTTATTCCCTATCGTTTAACATTTCGTAAAATAATCTTGCACGCCTACGTTTTATGATCACTTATATTCCTTATAAAACAATCTACTATTACCTTTATTCTGGTTTATCAACTCGAATGAATTAATATAGTCGCATAATCGCATATCATTTCGAACTGGACGAATAAACAAGTGTTAAATAGAATTACTCGTAAGACTGTATCTTAAGCTGGATTAGAATTAGCAAAATGTTTCGAGTGGTAGAGCACAACTATATATAATACCTACGTACGTAAGGCGAAATGGTCATAACGAGAAATACAAAATTCGCCAAATAGAAAAGGAACCCGCTATTATGTACAGAAGAAAAGGATTAACACGTTTATTGTTGACAAAGCCGTCTTGTAACTGGATAAAGTTACAGCGGACATATAAAGGTCTTTATATTTTACTACTTTCCCAGCGTAATAAAATAAGATTACTTAGTCTGGGTTTATAAGGATTGCCAGCTTTATAGCGCAGTGAAGAGCAAAGAAAGAAGGTCTCCATTGCAGTGGCCACCTTTGCCACTGGACTTTAAGGGGACAAGTGTTTTAATTAGTCCCGTGTCTCGCGATACTGTGTTAGTTTTGGGTATGCTCTCTTTTAACGTGCAAAAAATCCATGTCTCTTGCGATACTTAGTTCGTTCGTTGTATGTATTACACGATTATGATGTTTCCTTCTATGTTTAACTAGAATTTCCGTTTTTTAATTAAAATTTAAAGATATAGAATTATTAAATTGAATTAAGAAACGTTATGTCACCTTAATATCGTGAAATAAAAGATGATAGTAATATCAAGAAAATCATATTTTATCATACAAGTCTCCCGTATTTTTTTCTTTTTTTTTTTCGTTTTGTAATTAATTTGACACTCTGCAAGTATTAAGGTTCCTTAGAAAGCGATTTACGAAAAATGCAATCAATTAACTACGTAGCTAATGTATATTAGCAGTAATGTACTATGAGTACTAATAGCATTTGCATTAGGGCGCGGGACATTTCTTGGCTCATTAGGCTGTTAATTCCCAAATGAATCTCATATACAATATCGATATAATGCAGTAACTTTTGGAGTTCTTGTAGTAATTAGAAAATTCCAGTGCACTTAATAACTATATTTTACCTGGGAAGATGAAAGCTAAATGTTTATAATCTTTTAACGGGAAAAATCACTTACAATGCTTACAAAATGTTATTTAAAAAGCTACATAGAAATTCAAAAACAGAAGTTATTTAGATATAACATTAGGATTTATCAAGAAGCTGGCGTATATAAAGTAACTTTCATTATCTAATAACGTCCTCGTTACTATTTTAGATGTAAAGTCGACCAGTCGCGGAGAGACGCGATCGCGAGGAAGCGTGTCAACGGGGGTCGTAAATTCCCGTTACGATTATAATAATCGACGCCGTGAACAGAGCGACCCCTTAATTTCTGTTGGGATAATAGGGGTGGTTGAGTCGGCATAACACTGCGGTTAGCAGGTCATAATATATATTTTATTGCCAACAACTGATTTTGCTGATAATAGAAATGTTCGGAGATACTCGTCAGTTAGGCTACGATGTCGAATTGTAATGTCTTTAAAGTTTTGACTCTTTTCGAGTTGGTGTTTGAGGGTCTGAATAATGGTACGTGGACCCTTGACGGCCAGACAACGAGGGACATCGCACGGGCCATCTCACGCGACGTAACATAAGATATCGGGAGTATATTTATATAATGCTTTCTACATAGAATTATACACTCTAATCCGACTAGCAAATTTTCGTTTAGTTACGATGCGATAATGTAAAAAATGTA
Source organism: Bombus cullumanus (assembly GCA_014737535.1). Taxonomy (NCBI): domain Eukaryota; kingdom Metazoa; phylum Arthropoda; class Insecta; order Hymenoptera; family Apidae; genus Bombus; species Bombus cullumanus. The sequence continues at coordinate 2,865,629 of JACXIX010000071.1, read as the reverse complement.
ATGTGATGTATTAGCAAAGCTTTGTATAAGGCAATTAAAAAAAAAAAAAGGTAGAATATCTTAAAAAAGTAAAAGAATTTGCATGTTCGAGTACAATTGGGAACTTGATCCCACGGATCATTGAAGGCTCTAAATTCGAGCGAAACTTCGAAAAGAGTGGAGGGCATTGTTCGTGCCGGCAAAGAAGAGGATCGGAACGATGAGCTCCGCGGAAGTGGAAACGTTCGCTTGCGCGGTATTACTCACAAGGAACATTTAAACGTCTCCCCCTTTTCTATTCTTGTTAGCGCGGACAAAGCGTTTAAGATGGCAAAAAACGGTACTCATCGTGGATCTTTTGTAAACCGTTCACATCGAGCGACTCACCTGAAAAGGACTCGCGGTAAATCTTTCTAGATTTCGCGCAGTGCAGCGGCAATGCAGATAGAAAGATACTTCTCTTGTACGTACATTGGTGACCATAAAATACTTATTAGGGCACCAATCGATCTACGGTACAAATGAAATGCTTTTCATTGCTCTTACATTCGAATTATTTTATTACAAATCTGTTATTTCATTCGCGTTATACGAACCTTATAAGATGAAATATTATATGAAGTAAAATTTGTTAGAATTTTTCGATAAATGTAGGTAATAGTCCAGTATTCACAGCCGACTGTGCACGTCGAACTAATCGTCCTGAAAGTTAGAAAATTTAGAAAATCATTTAAGTAGTTGTCAAAATATAATCTGTCGATCTTAATGCAAACTTCTATTAAGCTTACAGACATCACAGTCAATTTCCCTGAGGTGCGTGGAAACTTGATAGACGTTGGCGTAGAACTTTCAGAATCGTGAAGCACAGTGACGTACACGCGGTGGAAAAATGCGTCACGAGTCAAGCAAGAAATCTTAAGGTGTCACGGCTCTAACGTGACACCGTAAGACGTGCGAGCCTGTCGTAATAACGCGACGGTTTCTTCTTCGTCTGAGTCTCGCGTGTCATGGATATACCATTAAAACGAATGCGAAGATTATGCTAGTATGTATGTATATATGTGGCACGTTGCCATTCAGGATCCTCCGAGACACGATTCAGCACGTCCGAGGGACGCGTTTCAAACTTGATTCCATTGCGAACTTTCTTAACTTTTGAACCGCGTATGATCCCTGCGAGACGTCACTGTGCTTTCTCCTCCTTTTCTTCTATACGCCTAACTCTTTCCTTTATTTCATTTGTTTCACAATTCCCCCCAGCTTTCGCCTTTTCTCATTCTGTTTTCTTCCATTATTTCTCAACTTATTCCCAACTTTCGTCTATTTTATATTTCTTTCCTTTCGTTTTATTTCCTTTCTTTTTCGCTAGGGCCCTCCGTTTTCATTCGTACTCTGGTTTACTTTCATTTTCGTCGGAGAATGTTTGAAGATGTGACGGAAAATTTTATGCATCGACAGGTCGGCATGCGCGACACCTCCGGCATTGCGGCGGCGTGTAAAATATTCAGATGAGATCCGCCGGAACGTTGCCTGCTGAATTTCGTGTACCGTATAATACCTGCGTATCGTGAAACGTATTACGCCCGTACGATTTCGCGACAACGAGATTTTGTTCCTTCTCCACTACAGGTCCCTTTTGGTACTGGCTTTCTCCTCGTATTTCCATCCATTCGATGTAGTTTACATCGGATCAAAAGATCGAGATAAATGTAAATATCACGCTGAGAGGGAAATGTGCGTGTAAAACAATTATAAATACGTACAATACGAAAATCATGGGAGAAACACATTTTCGATGAATACATTTCTGTCTTTTTATTCTACTTATGTTTAATTCTGTTTCGATGTTAAATCGACAAAAATAATATAATTCACGACGTTTTATGAAGTTAGAGGTACAAGCATTAAGACAAACGATATTTTAATATCATCCGATATATTAATATCTTGACAAGCAATATTATTAAAGTTATTAAGGGGCTAAAAAAAACACATGTTTGGCCCAACAATCAAATAAAGGGACAATCCGTGTAACGTGAGGTTAATTGGCTGTATTGTACTGGATTTTAAATAATAATTTTTAGAATTTTAGTGCTGGCGTATAAAAAATGGAAAATGTGGCTTATCGTGTTCTTCCTCTGTAGTCTTCGTATATAATAATTATAAAATCTATTGATCGATAAAATCTATACTGTATTTTTCTGCCTGGGCGAATACGTAATAATTTACAATCCAAGAGTTATTGTATGAATAAATAAACGTCGGTGCGTTGAAATTTTTCATAATATATGTATAACATGAAGTGCTTTCATATCATGTTTGAATAAAATTTAAGAGAAATTCTTCATCGATGATATTTTCAATAATTTATCGACGTTCAGATCATTATTCATTCCGTGTGAGAATTTGTCTTAACCCTGTTGCGAGATTTCCGAATTTCTATATTTGTAACATTCGATTTTTCTCTCGTTTTAACGGGTGAAACATATTTGTAACATCTTAACAAAATGTTTAATATAAAGTTATAGTAAAAAACCACGCGTATCAGTACAATCTTGCACAAGAGTACAAGAGTACAAGAGTTACAGTATCTTGCACAAGATTCAGATATTTCTCAACGTTAGAAAAATAGAATTGGGCCGTAAATGTCCGGAATAACACGGTAGGGTTAATAAATAAAATAATAAATAAAATTTCCATGTGTGTATGCATGTATATAAATCAAAAGTTTCTACGATATCCATAAATCAGTTTCTAATAAATCAACGAATAGGAGACCTAATATTTACTGTTTATAAGAATAAATTATTGACAATTATGATATACTTAATTCTACAATGTATATTCTATTTGGAAGAATAAGAAAATCAAATATGCACTGAATATACATGTATTTCTACGCGTCCCAGAAGATCTACGAGATTCCAAACTTTAAATTCTTATAAAACGTGTGTAACATATGTTAGGATATCGTCAATCTTTGAGTTTCATATTTTGCCTAACGAACGAAAACGTTTTTTTGAATATCTCTTTTTCAATGACAGGGATATGCAAACTCAGAGGAAAGTTCTTGTCGATTTTCAATGTTTGACATCATGTTCCGCGTTCACTTTGCCGTCGCAGTTTTCGATAGTCTCCTGCCGCCGCGTAAAATGGAAAAGTTGGAAGCGTGGGGGGGACAGAAATTTTTGCCGAGTGGAATTTTCAGATCGTGCTTCGCACGAGCCGGTCAACGGTTATGATTTTCAAGTATGCTTCTTCTCTCCATATTACCCAATTCTGTGTTCGACGGGACAAAGTGCACTAATTTCTTGGATATAAAAAGAGAAAAACGTTTATCAGTTTGATTAAAATTTGATACTCTAAAAATTAGAAATGAATTTTGTTCGAGTTTTACACGTCAAAGATTTTAATGAGAAGTGAACAGTTCCACCATAATTAATAGAGAATTCCACCGTATTAATTTACACGCAGCTTTTCACAGCATTTTATATACAACGAACTTGAACTTTGTTCGCTGTATTATCGCTTTTATATTAATTTCTTTGCGATAAAGTGGAACAGAATGACATAAAGCATGTAGAAATATTTTATAATCATCAGAATAGTTTTTACAGAAATCGAATTTATACATACATACACGCACATATATATATCGCTATTATAAGAGTCATCATCTCTCAAGAGGTGAAAAATTTGTTTAATCTTTATTTTTTAAATATAATGTTAAAAATTTTGGAAAATGAACGTAGGTATTTTTATGAAAAAATACTGGCCCTCTAAAGAATGAAACTGATTCTACATTTATATTTTTGAATTATCAATACTCTGATAGGATAACACTCTACCGTAAGCTTTAAAAAATGTATATATCGACTGCAACTCGAATTATTCATTATATCGGATGATTTCCCACTATACGTCTACTCCATCTAACGATAATGGATTCACGAAGCAGTGGGATGAAAACATCCAATGTTGGTGAGCCATAAAGGCATCCTGTTCCTCCGCGATGACACAAGACACACCTACGTAATGGTATATATACACGCAAAAGGAGGATTGTTCTCCTAATATTTCTGTTTCGGATGGATACCTTGGATGGATAATCTACAGCAGCTATGAAAAGTATTGTCACATACCATTATTTCCCCATTAAGTCCCGTCCCTTCTTCTCATCAGGTTTCATATTTCATTTTCGCAGTATCAAATTTCTGTGGTTGTATACTTAACAATATATAAGTCGTTTCTTAGACAATAACAATTACAATACAATACAATAACAATTAGATGTAGATTAGAAAAAAATAAAAAAAGAAAAGATAAGAGAAAATTGATATCTTGAGGAAAGATTTTGCGGGAAAAATGGGTAAAGCAGGGGGTTAACATGTTGAATATTTATTCGCTTGTTGCACTGACTTTCGAAAAGTGTACCGAGATAAAGGAGATACATCTCGGTATTGCTCCTAGGATAGGTAGGTGAAATGAAATGGTTAAAGAAGCGGTAGCTGGGGTAGTCAAGCAATACGCCAGAGATTATCTGTCAATGGATTCGAGCAGCCAATATCCGTGCTGCACTGCAGTCCGTTTAGTTTATGTTATTTCAAAATGAAGTACAGTTCAATAAATTCAGCTTTGCCTATCAAATGCACAAATCAATGAAGAGGAACGATCGATTGTTTGCAAAGGATCAACGACGATTCCGTTTTGCAAACGCCGTGGACTGTGGCAATCGAGAAGAAAAGCGAGATTTAAAAGAGTGTGTACTTTTGCAAGATAAAATCGAACTTTATCTCTTTTATACATTTTAATACTATATCTCAAGCATATATTTGTTCAAAAGTCTATATTTGCTAAAACATATAAAATTCTGGATTCGATTCTATGACAACGCAAACATTTCAATATGCTCGTACAGATTCGACGTGCACGTAGCGTAAAATTACGCTGAAAATTTTAATCAAGAGTCTCCTCTCTGTGAGGCGGTACACAATGTTCTAAAGCCGATTTATGAAGATGTTTCGTAAGACGCTGGTATTAAAATTACATGGAAGAACGTGTACAAAATACCAGCGAAACGTTGAATGCTGACGTTTATACCGTACCAAGCATTTAGCCTGTCGCTTAAAAACTATAGAAATCACTTTTTATGTATGAGAGAGCAATACACATATATGGATGTATATTGCAGAAGTAATGTTTAACGAAGACTTGTGCTTAGTATTAAGGATTATTAAAGGATTGAGTCTCGTTAAATGGCCAAGAAGCAAGAAACGACGCTTAATATAAAAGACTAAGATGTCTTGTTGATATCATAAACAAGAGAACGTGGTCATCAGATTCTGGATATAAAACCAGAGGATGTGATAGAATAGACTTTTTGAAAGAATAGAGAGCTTGTCAGGATGATCTTTGAGTAATTTTAGCAATAAAACTCTACAAAAGAGAGTTGTCTATAATATAATTACATGTAACAAAACTGCTATTTTTTAACTTGAAAATCTGCATACTACATAGTGATGGAATTCAGTTCGATACGTACTTATTTATAAATCTAAATTACATCCAATACTCAGGATTCGTCTGTTAAAAAATGTTGATGAGCTTAAAAACTCCAAGAGGAGGACGCCGGAGGAAAAAAGTTATGAATCACAATATCTGTCGTTCTGAATCAATTAACTTTGTCCAGATACAATTTTCTGTATCGGAGTATATTTTAAAAACACAACTGAAAACCGAAATACCATAAATATGTCATCCAATAACCATGAAATTTTAAAATTCGAAATACGTAATCATCTAGAAGTATCACACCGTTTGCAGCAAAAATTCATGAGTCAACCAAGAGTTTGAAACATTTTCTTTGATCATCTAGTTTATTTAAAAACGTTAAAAGTGTTCCAAGTGAGAGGCAACGTTAAAAGCTCTCGAATGAAAAATTATGAATTAAAAAGCAACTGATCACAAGAAATTCTCATCGACCTCGCTAACTAACCGCACGAGCACTGAGCACTTTGTCGACACAGTTTCGCAAGCGGTTGCTCACAGCCGCCGTCACAATAAGTTAACTAAAATTCGAAGGGGGAAAGCGGGGACATGGAAGCTCGAGAAGTGGTGGATATATGCGATAACTGAAATTTTCATCGGTCGAAAATTTTACGGGTTGTCGGGTTATGGTCCAAGTTGTCAGAAAAGGTATTCGTGCGTACACCAACACTCGAAACGGAGAATATCAGCGTACGCGACAAGCGAGTAGAAACTGTGCGGTCTAACTATCCTTTAACATCGCGAAATGAAATTCATGACATTCCCTTGCCTTTCGTATGTATCGTCGCTGCATTATATTATTGCGTCCATCGCGCGTGAACAAGCTTTCACTTTTATTAATTCGAAGGAGCTTTTACTCGTAGACTGTATTTTTCGAGGCTTTGATGATTCGTAATACGGCTCACAGAGCTGAAAGCAAAATATTTAAAAAGCTAGTAATTTAATTAAAACGCCAGTGATAATATATCTTATTCTATTCTATAATATGTCGATTTGAAATAAGTTTGTATATTACTTATTTTAGATACAGATTCCAAAGAAATAAAGACAATTTATAATGACGTAGTTGTCTTGGTAATGAGATTTATGAACCAAACATGTGCATAACTGAGTTTCCCTTTATTTTGACAGTATAACTCATTTATCCGAAGATGGCTTTATTAAATTAAGTTATAACGAAGGTAATGTACTGTAATGTTGTTACAAGTGTCGGAAGTTCTATAACTCCATGACATGATATAGAGTAATCGATCTTTGTGTGTTGCTACCTTTATAGAAGTCTGATGCCATAATCGTGCTTGGTGATTAATTATAAATGTTATGATTGCTAAAGTATCTTAAAGAATTAAGATAAGCAGTAATTCTCTAAATTAAAAGAAATACAAGGAGAATCCCTTGTTATTTTATTCCTTTGTTATTTTATTCTATTATATTATGAAAATTAAATAAATAACACGACATTAGGTAGGTCGTATTCAACGTGTGAAATATATAGCAAAATTATGATTATAAGATTTCTACTTTCTGAGCGTTCTATTATAATAGATATCCCTGTCCTGTGTACACCGTTAAACTTTCACTTTCTTCAGTTTCTTCACTTTCAAAACGAGTTTCATGGATTCTTTTTCGCGCCCTTGCGACACCGTATGCTAATGCTCAACGACATGAATATGCATGGGAAGCACTTAATAGCGTCGTGCCATTTAACTGCGAGACTGCAACTTCCCAAGTCCTTTCAGAATTTTTAATAACTGGCCTTTCTAATTTTAGTAATGAGAATTTAAGAGAGCACCGTCTACGTTTTTATCAGGATTTTTTATTTTAATTATCCATTTTCGCAGCAGCATTTCAAAGAAAGTGATCACTGATAGATAGCGTCCCTTATTTTTAAACGAAATACAGACAAATATTTATCTTACTTTAACAGTCAACAGTTTGCAAATAATTATACTTACGGAGAAAAATAGTAATTCTTGCCGATTTATTCGCGGATCAAAATGACTCGACATTGTAGTGTTAATTTGTAGGCAAGTGCTGGATCAAAGGATCGTAAGTTCAGCTATGTGGAATCCTGCCATGATTCAATTGAGATCTCTGAAACATTTACGCATAGTCAAACGCATAGTAAAGTATTATTTTTTAACATTTAAGACAAATTTTAATTTACTTCTAGAAAAACGGTATATTAGTTATAATATATATTTACTGAATTTAATAGTAAAAGATATAAAATGACGTACGAATAGTTGCTGGCATAAACCTTTTTCTAATTTAACGATGAAATTATAATACGTAGTTGGAATTGCAAAATATCAATTGTTGAGAGTAGAGAATAATTTTGCAAACAAGATTCTCTATCTGTCTTTACTGAAGAATATGAATAATCAGTTGATAAGTACTTAGATCACTGTTCATAAATGCTTAGTCATCAGGTACAATTCTATCAAAAGATTTTGGTATCTTTATTATATTTCCAAAATTGTAACAGAAGAATGTTTGAAAAGTTAAATTAAAGAGTTTCACTTGAAATACTTTTTATGTATTTGCAATAATTTGCTAGTGTCCAAATAATTACAGCCGGCAGTGTATGCAACAAATCATAGAATTTCCCTAAATGGACATTTGTCACGTATAATATGATTTATTAAATTTGTATATATGTGATTATGTAAATTTGTATATATGTGTCTGTCAAAATGAATATCAATTGGTTATAGGCCGATTATCCCCGGAGAACAAACTCACTAAGGGACGATTTAAAATTTTAAACAAATAAAGTGTTTGAATATAATTTCCATAGGAAACTTCAACTACACAGATGCACGATCAGCATCGGAGGCAGCTATTCAATACATATATACAGCTATGGATGGTACTCTGGGCTACAGTACCAAGAATCAATCAAATTGGCATTGATTCCAACCAATAGTTATTTATAGTTATTTTAAACTTATACAAATTACATAACATTAGCAGGTTTGAAAGATGTACTATAACTACAAAGTAGAAATTAGAAGAAAAGTATAGTGACAATATCTCATACTGGAAGATGTAACATATTCTTATTCATAAAAATTTTAAAGATTTAAAAAATACCATGATTCGTTGTACATACATATGACGGAGAACCGCTTGTGTCTGTGTACGAGATCACGCTGTTGCAGCAACCGGATTATACATATTCCAAAGTTAACTCAGAGGAATGATGTCAACTTTGCGATGTAACAGCAGGGGTTGAACCACACCGAGCGTGCTATACACATGTTTTATACGAGGTATAAAAGGAGCATTGTTTCATACATTAGTACACAGGTTTGAGTAATTGAAGGAACAGGAGGAGGGTAACGAAGCACATTAATTGCTGGGTGATATTAAATAATTCAAACGAAGGAACGAAAAAAAGTCGTACAATTATGTAAGTTGATACTTCGAACGGCTGAGAATATGTTTTTCAGCTTTATACACCGAAAGGTGTAAAGATAGTTTGAAACAGGAATGGTACGCGAGGGAATTGAACTGGATCTGTTGCTGAGTGTCAGAGTTTCGATTTAATATGAGCAGCAACTAAACTTCGACGAAGTTACTACTGTAGCTAAAGGGCAAAAGCTGAAGCTAGGAGTCCTAATGTTTGGATTATATATATTCCAGAAATCGACTAAAAAGTCGTAATAAGGCGAATTAATTGAGATGACATTATTTTGTAAAACGATATAAAAAGGAACAATTCAAGTATATCTGGGTTAAATTAAATATAAATTCCAAATGAAAATCTTAAATCATCTAGCCAAGAGTTATATCGGATGAAAAATACTGACAATTAGCTCTGTACCACAGAGAGTACTGTCCCTTGTGGTATAAAAATGCAGTATATAAAGTGGCAGACTTAATATATCATAATGTACTTCACCCTCGGGTCTTTCAACTCTGGGGAAACACGAAGAGAAAATCAAAACGTGTTTCATATTCAATCTCTTCTCAACATTATTGATGTTGATCTTCCTAGTACTTTAAAATGCAGCGTGCACTTTTATTCTGTTTTGCAACTACAGATTCACTTGTTTCTTTCACTACTCTACCAACACACAAAACAAAGTTTTGTGAATTTTCTTTGCCTCGCCGACCTTGGCTCCTGGATGTTCCGTTGGGTGAGCAATTTTATAGCGTTGTACGCGACGCCGGATGTTTGCCATTAAGTGTTTTGCACACGTACGATCTTCGCGTGAAAGATACTCACTATGTTGTGTCACACACACACACACCAGGTTAGTATGATACTTTTCTACTACAAGACAAAGAAACTTGGATGCTGTGAGAGACCTACTCTCCGAGACTGATAAAAGAATAGAGAGTTAAACAGCTAAAATAAAAGATATATGAAATGTCTAAATGAAATTAATTGGAGATTACAATTTGCCATTCAGTAAACTATCATAGTGGAGTAAAAAGTGTTTAAATATACATTTGTTTTCCAATAAACCGTCTTTCTATCAGGATCTACTTCCACCTGTTTCAAATTCTTATCGCCATATGAAAATACTGCCACTGAATTATTATAGTTATCTGAGAATAGTACTACTACTACTACTACAAAGAAAAATACGCAACAGAATAAATATAAATCTCGTCGATAAAATCAAAATCTACCTTGTTTCGTAATCATAAAGCTTTATTATGTATTTGCTTCTTGACACCGATGTAGATTCAACGATTAGATCCTACTGTATTTAGGTGTTGACGTATCATTATATTGCAGCCTGATTACGTCAATCAAACGTCCCTGAGGCAGATAATCGCCATTTGTCAAGATAAGTAGTTGCGGTCTATCATGCGGTTGCGAACACTACCGCAAGCATCTTGTTCTCCTTTCCTCATTGTCTTGTGATTATGTGGTTATTCGGAATATTGTTGCCAGGAGGCAGTACACGTGAAATCCATCAAAATAATTTCCCCCCGAAGGAAATGTTTTGTTCGTTAATTGAGTCGATCCATTTCCTCGACGATGTCTTAAAAACGGCTCCTTTCTTTGTTTCGTCAGAACAAAGAAGAGATTATAGGCTTCTATAAGCCACTGTGAATCGACCCCGGTATCTTCCGCTGGAATACGAATATTCACGAGGGATTATAAAAGCTGGAAAATAACTCGACCTTTTTCTTAATGGATAAAACCTTACTTTATGGTATTTTTACAGTTTCATACGTATCATCGTCTGTTTTTGTTGCAGGACTGTTCGAGACGGACGGCGTGTTGATTCCTGGTACAATGTGCGACCTCGAGTTTGTCAGTTTACAGTCAAAACGGCAATACGGACGCTTCTACTCGCCACGGTACCCGTCCTCCTACCCAAAGAACATCCGGTGCTCGTACCTCTTCCGGGCAAGGTAACTAAACTGACCTAGTATCAAGCTCGCAAACTGATCCCCAACATAATCCACATATAATGCATCTTGAAGCCAATCTCCAGTCCTACCATATATCTAACGTTCTCGCGCATTTAACGGGTGCAATCCGTAATCGAGATACCAGTTAATTAACACCTGATCCATGTATCTTCGTCATCTCGTACCTTCGATCGGCACTCCACCGATTGGTTAATTTAAGATAATTGGTAATGAACAGTTCTTTCTGAATATGTTGGGTTAGGTATGAAGGTAACTTGAAATAAAGAAATGAAATAATTATATTAGGAGAAACTTATAGAAAAATGTATACTTAAAATGTATATATAAATTCATACTGTACATACTTTGGACTTCTAATCTTTCAATTTATAAAACAAATTGTGTAATCAAAGCTGTATTTATTAGAAGCTTTCATGGTCAATATAAAGTAATAAAAATGTAAAATACATACTTACGTGTATTGACTGTAACTAAATACGAAGATGAAAATGACAAGCAACGATTTTTGAGATAGAACGTAGACAGATACCATTCGTTTATTTAAATTATTTCTTCACGTATCTTAGCTGTTGGTTACCGTAGCACATTTTTAAAAGAATGACGAAAGTTGGAGTGATCGTATACCACACGAAAAATATTACACGTCAATAAATAAGTTCTTTGCTACTAATTCGAATATCTGATAAATTATATTACCATAAATTATGTTACCTGAATCGAAGAAATTCTAAATTATCCGGACTTAGTCTGTGTGCAGTTTTCCTAACATCTGCAGCCTTCAAAGACTGTTCGTAAAGGCACATGTACACGTACACTACTTTACGTATGGCTTGCTAAACATGCAGTAGTACCAATCGCGCATAAACGGTCGTGAGCACTTGAAGACGTCAGCAAGCATTCGTCGTTGACCCATGGAGGAAGAGCGATAATCCCCACTGAACGCGTACAAACAACTAATTTCGTTTGAAGTACTGACACTTCTCGGCAATATTTGTAAACGTGGGCGAGCACTTGCGCATCTCCACCGACCGTTCAAATGGCTTACAAACACTTGCGAACCGTTAGTGCGGTTAGTCTTAACACATGCATGTAGAAACGTCGGTCGAGGCAGCTTGGCTTCACCTTTTCCGATGTTTTCGATAAATATGGCGCGAATCAATAGAAAACACGAATAACTTGACACGTGTGTATTTATGAGTTCCACAATTCAAACAATCGCATTTGTGTAACAGTAGTTTAACATTAGAAATGTTCAACACTCAGCGATTAAGGTTTATTTAAAATGGAGAATAACATTTTTGTTACGACCGTTCGCGGAGAGACGCGATCGCGAGGAAATTCTCGCTACGATTCGGATAATCAACGCCATTAATTAGTCGTCCCCCTGTTTCGATTAAGATAACAGAAGTGTTGAACACGCCACAAATTATTTAACGATTATACAACTAGTTTGATACAGAAATTCGACACGACTTTATAATATTTCTTGATGTATTCGGTAGACTAAGCGACTTTAATTTTATTTGTCAAAACCTCTCGATGCATAACGTTTGAATCCTCAAATAGCACTGATGCCCTTCGATCCTTTTCTTTGTTTTCTCTGGGAGACGACCCCCACTACGCTCGGGTCACGCCACCGTTCGCGCCTATGATCACGTACGCCACCTTCTTTGTTTATATGAAATAACAGACCGAAGGCGAATCGACGTTTCTAGAACTATGCGCTTGTCGCTGTATTGTATATGTTTCGCCGGTCCTATAAGACGATCTGTCTGCGGCACCGTAGTACCACGAGCGACGGTTAGGGACACGGCCTATGGTAAGCCTCGTGGCGTAACAATTTTTGTAGAATTCACGTGAAAATGTAGTTGATATCGAAGTGTCTTGAATTTAGGAGAAATCATCTACGGTATATATAGTGAAAGTACTCGAACGCTTGTGAATGTGTTTTTACAAATGTATTACTTATATTTATATTGCGAGAAATTTTAGTAGAGTCATTTCAATCGTAAAATTGGTGAAACGTAAAAGTTTATAGGTACAACGAACGTCTGAACGGGCGAATTGATAGAAACCTGACAAGATAAGGCCAGAAACCTCAGTCAGTGCCATACGAAGTGTGCTTTGGCGTGGGTTCAGTTTCCATTGGAAAAAGGTAGAAGAAACCGTAGTAAACGTGAACGACCCGGCTGTATCAATCGATGTCGCGACTTGCTACTTCGATTTAAGACCTTGTCACGTCGCTACTACACTAGAATCGAATTAGCACCTTCAATCGTTACCAAACGTGCAGTATTTTAAACCAACCTTGTTTACAGCCATCTATCGAAGAGTTGCTCTCGTCTGATTCAAATGACACGTAGAATGCATGTATGTGTGTGTGTATGTGTGTGACTTATATTGATTTGTCCTGTGAATACGATTTCCATTTGTTCTAAGTTTTGAATCGTTTGCATTTCTGACTGTTATCGAAATATGGGCACATTTGTACGTTACATTACATAGCTAACGATAATATGAAAAATTATTTTATTATTTAATTATTATCAAGGGCTCATTTAAAAATATTTACTTACAGAATGTTCATCTGATTTCAGATTAAAGGAGAGGATACGTTTATTTTTCGAAGAAATTTCTTTACAAAAAGGAGACCTGAGGTAAGCTTTCAAAAAAGAATTCAAAAAATTGCGAAATTATTTTTTGTACCAATTAGATATATTGTACCACAAAAGAGAAATCAATTACGTTTTAAAATTATTACATTACTATTCTTCAATGAATAAGTTCGGTAACTTGATCATAACTGAAATTATTCAGGTTGGCGAAATACAGTACGAATTCAATTTGAAATTTCAGAAACGTGTAGCGCTTGCTAGCCAACGTTGGCAAACCAAATAGCAAGGCTTGAAGTTTAATAATCCTAATTCTGTGAATCTAAAATCTCGATTCGCGTTTGGTTTATAGTATATTTGATTATATTTTATTCGATTATTTTCATACGCACATTTTATACAACTAGAACCATTCTTAGCATTAAACAAGATAGCTCGTTAAACACGGCAAAAAGTTTCCACTCTTTCAGTTAAAAAAATTGTTCATTACGCAGAATAAAGAAGAATATAGTAAAATATAAGATCAGAAATAATTATTTAAATAACAAAAAATTAATCCGTCCCCATTTAAAGTAAAAGAGATATGGAAAGGATCGCCTCGTCATTTTAAGTGGCATCAAACCTCATAAAATATAATTAGCCCCTCGATCCTTTGAAAAAATCTTTTTTTTTTATAAGTAAATCGCTACGGTTTCGGAAAAAGGCAGCCTCTAACACATTAATAAATAAATACGTAACTTATCCTGGATAATAATTCATCAAAGCACACCTGTACGGGATCAGACATAAATCGTACATTTGCTAAATAACAGCGGTTCTGACGCAACTGCGCTTCAAACACATCGTATCCTCCACCCCGTTCGTGACTCTTGATTCACTCCGCTGAATTATCTACAAACGTGCAATTTGTTGCGCCAGCAGCGGTAGCGAATGCTTTTGCGAATAAATGCATCTGCAATCATATTCTGAAAGAAATATAAGCTTCCGTTTCACCCACGTGACTGTTCGCCGATAAGTTAAAAATCGTGTTGCCGGTCGACTAGCAACTGGTCGAATTACATACGTTGCTTTTGGCCGCGGCGGTAAAACTTGAAAATTCACTATCGCATCAATCATCTACGAATTTTTCTTTGCAACCGTGTAGCTCAAAATCGATACGACATGTATTGTTCGACTGTATTCGCGGGCAGACGCGTCTCTGGTGTGACTCGTCAACGAGAGTCGTAAATTCTCGTCTCGATTAGCATCGACGCGACGAATCAACCGAATTCCCTACCTCGATTAAGATGATAGGGATGTTTAGATAGAATCTGACACGGTTTCAAAGTTTAAATGTGACTATTTATTATTTCATATTTCACAAAGAAAAGCTTCGAAGACTGAGTATGCGAATGAATGTAAATTGCACGTGAAACAATGCTGCTTTGCTGTGTTTCCTAAGCGGAGAGCTGGGTGCAAGTGAAGTATCGGTGATGCATTGGGAAAAGATGAGAACTTGAGATGAGCGTGCTTAGAACTTGGGACAAGCTGTTTCGTCAGTTGTAATCTTCGGTAAGGAAGTTAGGGCAGCGATCATCGCTGCTAATTGGTAGGAAAAACTGATAGACAAGATGAGAACTGACCGCCTCCAGACTGACGGCCACCCGCATGTGCGAAACGTACGCTCGTGTGACGCGTAACTCGATGGCAAACGCTAAACCTTATGGCAGTCAGATGGGATCAGTGGAAATAAAGATTAATTTTCGACGCGGCACTAACGGCTCCTTGGGGATTATTGCTGGTCCGAGTGAATATGTTAAGGAAAACGTAGAAAGAGAAATAAAACTGGAAAAAGGTGTAATATTCTTAAGCTGCCAAAGTGCTATTCTCGAAAGGCTGTTGTGGATGAAGAAATGGACGAGTTTGTAATGACTGGATCGCGGTACGGAACACGTACAATAAAAGAAATTTCCCTCGCTGTTGTGGCGCGATCGAACCATGCGGATTTCTTCCTCTTCGAACTTCTCCTCGCTAATATGCGATTATTAACATGGCTGGCTAACGTGACAAAGTAATATTTGTTGGAATTTTTGAGCGAGTAGATTTGCTGAATCCAATGACGAGTTAAACTAGAAATACAAAACGAGAATATTGTACAGTGACATTTTCCAACGGAACGTTTCTTTATCAGGTTCTACTTGATTGATCTTGAATTTCATAGTAAACAAATTTTTTAGGCCACATGGTGGTACTATACTTGAATGATGTTAGTATACTTTAATACTTGGACTTAATTAACACGTTCACTGCCGATCGCGTGACCTCTCATTGTAACTGAAATTTCTTGTGCCTGACTAATGTCCTGGCTCAAAAGTAGCCGCATTTGATCACATGTTACAAATTCGATCAAATTACGTACGACAATCGTAACTATTTTGTTCCTTCGAACGGAAAACCCGCATCGCAGCAATAAATTTTCGTGTATGTCGCGTGTTAGAGATCGGAATTGAATTTGACAAGTTTTAAGAGAGATGTTAGTAGAAAGGAAAAGGGATGACAATAAGAAGAGAGGATTGTAGACTTAGCAGAGAGGATTAAAGTCGCGAATTCCGTAAGTATCAGTATATCTTGTGACTTACAGCGAGAGAGGAACTATTAAACCGAGCTATGTATACTTAGTCGAACATGGACGATTTATAGCCGCAAGAAACTGAACTCTGCAAATGCGTCAAAAGACACGTCTAACCAAATGCATGGAGATTCGCAAACGAATCCTCACACGTCATGGAGTTTGTGGAATTTTCTTCGAGTTGAAATTTGATCAACCTTATTAAAGTTGATTCAATTAACTTGGTCGCTATTGAGTTTTAAAATGAAAACGCGGGGGTCACAATTTCGTTGCGTAAAGTTTTTAAAACGGGGAGATAATCAAATTAGAATTTACTATTTACACGTGGATATCGTCGCTACTGTATTATTGTATTTATAGATTACAAATTACTATTTACAAATTACAGATTACTGTATTAATTGGCTTACAAATGATAGATTAATATTTACATATTACCATGTTATTGTATTTGCAAATGGAATATTATATCGATCCTTAAAAATTATAACAGCATGGGAAATCAGGGAGTAGTTACATTTCAAGTGCTTTACATGAATTTGCCGGTACAGGAAACGACAGCAGGTCAGAATATACACATTAGGTTGGCTCATGTGAAATTTCATTCTGCCAAAGCTTCAAATTAATAACCCGTGCACGATACCGAACCTTAAATTTTCCATAAGTTATTCCGATATTCAGCTGTTAGAAAAAAACGTTGAAAAAAGAGTGATTTACGGGATTATTATAGAAATTATCGGGATATTTATAAGTGATTTTTGTCATAAGTTCAAATTTAGAAAATGTATTGCAAACATTGCTGAAAATATAAATCTAAGGTTTGAACAAGGTAAATGAAGGATTACAGTTTTATAAATCAATGCCTTATGAACGTTATCGCGTGTCTACGTATATTTTATGACTTTCAAATGATTTAATTTATTATCAAAGTATGATAATTCAACGCGAAACAATTTGCTTCTGATATCTGACAGGAAGCGATCGGAAAAGTTTTGAGCGCTTTCAATCTTGACATAATGAATTTGTTAATTTCGTTGATCACTTTGTTTGAGCTATTAATAAAGGTAATTACATATTATTACCGTGAAAGGATTATTGAACCGAGTAATTTCCATATATGTACGTATTTTGTTATTAGTCGTAAAATATCTTCATTAGTCGAATGTTAACTGTTACGTGAAACGAAGGTCTGCTTTGGTTTTTGCATTATTGAAGATAATCAAATTCATTGCACCCCGATTAAATATTAATTCCAATAATTCGTGCCTGTTTACTCGCGTGTTTGTATGCTGTTTTCATTGTTTTCAATGTTTCCATTTATATCCCTCTTGAAATTTCCATTTTTGGAATATAGGATGATTCATCTCTCTCTTTAATTTCCTAAATTTCACCATTTTTTGTTTCTTTTTTTTTTTTAAGATATTTCATAAATTTCTGACGATCAAATTTTTTAAATTTCTAACTATACCAAATAAATAATTATTCTTTGAAAGCCATAATTGCTCTTGCAAATTTTATTTTTCCATCAATGTTGATGTTTGATTTGTTTGATCAATGTTTGATTTGTTAATCAAAGTTAGTCTCGCATATTCATAAATGTTCGAAGTTAGATCGATAAAATATTGTTCCATGAAGATAACGAAGGACTAGACAATATCTAAATTTTCGAACTATCGAAGAATCGAATGACTTAATTCTGTATAATTTGTAACTTGAAGTTTATATTACGCATATATCTCTATAACTTTAAAATTTTATTTCGTATGTTTACGTATATTATCTTTCTATACCATCACGCGATCGAATTGCCATCGAACTATCTATCCACAGTAGTTATTAATTCTTAATACTACCATCAAAATGCAAATCCCTTTTTTTACAACGAAGAAAGAAATGCTAGATATTGCTTTCTCCTTTGTCGCTGTAATTACGAAGCCAGATACAATATTCATGAAGGTTTCATATGTGCCACTTTCCAATAGTATTTGATAAATTTTTTAAAGCGTCCATTCCTGCATGAAGCCACGCTGTCGCGCTTCTATTACGCTAATTGTGAATTACGACGCCTGTCAGTTATTAACGTTTACGAGTTAACGAGGCACGATAACGAGCGGCGGCACAAGATCGTGAACGTTCGGACCGAACTTTTCTATTTAAAAGTTTTCCCCGGCAACATTGTATTCGGTCGTAGTTCGATGGTATGTCAAACTTCGTAACAGGGGAGAGGGATACGACTTTAGGTGGATTAAACACGCAATGGAGATTTCCGTGCGCGATAAACTTCCCTGGATTAATATTTTTTTCGTTCGATCCTTTGTTTAAACTTTAATAGGATCTAAACAAGAGGAAAGTAAAAAGCCGTGAAGCTAAGTAAAACCATGACGCACGACCAGCGAGTGATTTTTTCCAAACGTTTGCACGGATGGATAAAATTGTGTAAATAGGAAGAGAGAGACTCGAAATTGTTGAAATATTTGTTGCGTGATATTTTCTGTTATGTGTGTATTAAACTAGTGCCATGCCATTTAATGCATTTGAAACATTGTTATGCGGTGAAGGATATGAAACACGAAATACTGAAAAACTGGATGATACGATACAGAGGTAACAAGAAGAAAAACGATTGCTACATTCATGCTACATTCAGTAAAATACCGAACTGTAGCGGAATTTGTACAAAGCCATTTTTATCATATCGGCACATACTTTTACTTTTATATTTCAACGAAGCGTTCTACATCTGATTTTCACAATAAAATTTCAAATTTTTACCCTCGTACGAAGGCACTACCGAATAATGCGAGATGTAATATACTTGGTCTTAATTAATTAGTATATGAAGAACGCCGTGAAAATACTTTTTGTAGCTGCGGTATTTTATTTTCGATTATTTGCTCGATTGAGTACAAGAGTTAAGGGTAAACTTAAATGAGCCGCTAAACTAATCAAACAAACTCATTCCAGTGTTTGCAAACCAACGATAATAACTACGTCTATGTAGACGTCATCATTGGTGTCGTGGAAGTTTGATATAAAGCCATCTAAAACTGACTCTGCCAGCTGGCGAACATTCGCAAGAGAAGTCCTGCGAGAATAGAAACGGTCTGGTATTCTTCTCTGTCTCTCCGCCCCTTTCGTTTCCTCGGACGGATTCGTTCTCCTCATCCTGACCACCTCTTTCTTGGTCTGTCTAACCAAAGTCCTTCCTAGGACAGCGATAATGTGCATCATATATTAGTCCGATATAAGATCGGTTCACCAAGGCTCTAGTGATAAGTGAAACTGACCTAACTGCACCGTAGGCAACGGGGTAATTTACGTACAAGCAGCTCACAAAATTATTCGTACAATTATGTAGCATAAAAATCTTATGTACGTATATTGTGCAACTTATACAAAACGTTTTGAAATGTGAAGCAAATCTGAAAATATATATGGAAGTTACAAGATACCTAGAGAGTTCGTGCTGTATTTTCCTATAAAATAAAGGATAGAATTTAAAAGAACGGTTTCTGTGGTTGATAATTAAATTTTAAGAAAAACAGAAACCAAGATCAGAACGTAGATCCAAGGAAAATATACCAAACTGAGGTTGAAGTTGAAAGAGCTAAATTCAGATAGGATTTCTAAAACAGCGTCGTTTCAACTGAAGTATTTGAGAATCCCAGCAATAAAATTAATACTTTAGTTTCCTTATAAGTTAAGATATAATCTTTCCTTTGTATCTGTGACTTTATAATATTCATCTAACGTTGAACTAAGTAGAATCTGTCTTTTTTAGAAACCAATTATATAATTAACAGCAGTTTTACCAATCAAAAGGGAAGTATCAATTGGGTGAAATTACTATTTTGAAGGAAGACCGTAATTTTCTTTATGAAGTGATATTTTGCGATGTTTGTAACTATCCACAAACATTTTCTATCGCGATAGAATGGCAAAAAGACTCGTTCACTCGTCTTTGTCCCGATATGTATTTGATCTTTTTATATTCCTTTTGTTCTGTTTTAAATATCCTGTGACTCTATTTGATCACGTTATCGAATGCGCGAAACGTTCAGTAGATAACTCGATAATAGTCATCGACGTGTGTTTCAATTTGTAAAAGAAATATATTTGATACTTGTACGCGAATTTATGATAGACGCATGGAACAATTACCGCAATATTGTATATCTGTTTCAATTAATTATGAATTGTAATCATTATGTACAGGGTGGAAGGAAATTATACGTCGCCCTAATCGATTAAACTATAACTAAAGTATAACTTTCGATTAAATAGAAAATCCAAATTGACGCGACTTCCAGTAGTTGGGCCAACAATTTGGTAATCAAGAATATCGCGTATACTGGTACCGACGAGAACCTAAAACTTCACTACCGCGTGTGGCAGTAAACTGAGAGGGAAACTATTAGCTACTTGCGTCGTATGTCGTTCAAATGTAACCAATTCGCATCATAGCACTAGACGGTTGATGGTGCGCGTATCAGCAACAGAACAACATACGCTACTAGGGTATTATTTACGAGCTGCAGTAAATTATCAGAGACGACACGGCTACTTAACCTGCATCTGACTATGAAGTAAAAGCACATTGTAAATAAAACAGCTGCAAGAGCTATTGAAGCTTTAACACCATTTTTCAAGAGAACGGTCGAGTTTCCGACCCAGTGGCACCTTTGAGAAAGTTGTCGCTCGCGACCAGTAGAATACAATGCGAGCAAAAAAATTTGATCTGAAATTTCAGAGCCAAGGTCAGTTTTATGCGACACCTTTTCTTGACAAATCTCCATCGATCCATAACGAGATATAGAATCACGCTATAATGATCGCGGCGTAAAATTTCCTATCACTCAGTACATGTATGAATTAATTAATATTTCTAGGCATATATCAATTAATATTTTTATGTTCCTTGGATTCTAAACGAATCCAGTTAATTTCAGAGATTGATCTACTATTTTATACACTTTGTTTTCAAATATTTTAAATTAATTTCAATCAATAATAGAAAACATTTGAACCGGTACACGTGCAAATGAATACTTTCGTTCTTTGCCGAATAAATATTAACTTTTAATTCAACTTACGGAATGACATACCTGCGGCCGTGTTAAACGAAAAAATTTATCGGATGTTCAATCGGGCTTTAGTTCTTTCTCGAAAGATTTAAAAGTAGCCGTAAAAACGTAGGAATTTAACGCGGTGCTTTAACCATTAGTCGTTATTAACCTTACCACAATAGGTAGTTGCAGCGACGGGAAACGTACTTCTTTACGGGAAAATTCTCCTCTTTTTTTTTAAATCCTGCAGCGCCGACTACGCCTGACTCCTAAATCCTTTGAGCGTGACACGGACCATGATTCTACTTAACCCACATAAAGTTCCTCTGTGCACGAAGACTTAGAGCTGAAAATGGTGATGGTGGGGTCGACTTGGGAAACGAGAGACTTGCCCAGAGACTTGCAGCTGCAGCGTGCAGGAGTTAATCCTTGATAAATCCTTGAATTCCGTCCTAATTCAGTATCGAGCTACCTAATTTCATTTCGTCATTGACCTTTGAGCTTCTGAACGTATTTTTTTTTTTTTTTTGCAATTCTTCCCTGCCACCTGATAAAAGTACACATAGTTCGATTTTTCCAGATTTTAAAAAGCTTAGAAAAAGGAAGAAGGAAAATGGTAGCGATATCATACTATTCGAATATCAAAATTAATTTCAAAAAACCAAAGTTCCAGACCTGTTAATTCTCTTCCTGTTAACTCTCCTATTAATCTTCAGCTCATATTGCTGGATCATAGATGGCACATAATGATATGAGTAGGATTTTTAGATTAATTAATTGCAACTTCCATTCTGTATCTTTCCTGGATCTTTCGTAAAGTAGTATATATAAATAGAGATACCGTGAGGTCAAGTAATTTAAGCGATTTCTACTTCAAATTATTATAGTTCAAAAATAAGCCCCGATTACGATATATCGGTTATGGCGCAACTTTCGATGAGAACCTCATCCGAACAAGTATAATATGTTGTATAAAACGTTCAACAACAACCACTTGCTGCAAGGTAATTACTTATTATATACAGTTCGTAGAAAATTGCTATAAAGAAATCAATTATTTCGAAATTCCTTTGAACTGCTGATGCCGTTAAAATGTCAGTGTTTTACGGGTGTTTTGTGCCTTCATTTTGCTTATATCGGAGAGCACGTTGATTCACGACCGATTCAAGCTGCAAGCTATAAAAACCTGTAATTACTGCGACGGTGAAATTTGTGGCTCTCAAATATTAGTTCGCAACGAGGTGCATATTTTTTCCATGTTTCGCAAACCGCCCTAATATCCCAACGTTATGAGCTTTCGTTTTTTTAGTTCTCAGAATAAACATTTCCCAACAAAGGATAATTGATTTCGATCCACTTTTCGTTGAATCAATTAACTTCGTTCCGTTTCTGCTGAAACAACTACATTATTTGCTTTCTCACTGTTCGCGTTTCCACGCACTTTTAATAATAACTGTATGGTCCAATTAGCTGATGCTTCGTTTTCAGTTTGCCCGTATTTTTTGAACGAATGGTACTCAGTCTGACATTATTAAATGTAGCGTTGTGAAATTTACCGTTGGAACGTCCAGCCAGCGATAAAAGCATTCGTATTTTTTAAACTAATAACTGGTAAATAATTTCGAAAATCTTACTCTTTGCTTCGTTTTTATTTCGACACTTAAACATTGTTAAAAGCTATAAAACTCTAAAAATTTGTTTTCCTTTTCAAATTATCTACGATTCGGCGAACGAGCACAACAGTGAAAGGAATAGTAATTATTAATGATTCAGAATTTAGGATGTTTAAAGGAACAAAGTGTATATTGAAACTAATACTCAAACATGATATAAATAACCTCCAACGAAATTTTAACTAAAAATTAAAAAAGCACAGCACAAAGATTGAGTTGTTGTACAACACAGGCTTTTCCTTAGTGAAGTGGATACTATTTTCAAAAAGAAAGCAACATCGTGATCATAATTGCTAACTTTCTGATACTCATCTGTTTACGACTAATTTAAGTTTCAAAGCACGTTGGCGCAAGTCAGATGAGCAAGTAAGAAGCTGGAAGAATGATTAATTCAATGGTTAGTTGAACGATCCGTTCCGAGCAAGCAAAACGAACACCAGGGAGAGAAGTGGGCGCGTGCTATTAATTAATCTTGCGCTCGATAACGTTTACCGCGAAGGTCGTGGTAAAACTTGCTAAAAGCGAGGAAGACCCTTGAGAAATGTTTCGATATATCAGCGTTAAGCCGCACTGTCAGACGCACTCGGATATTACGCTGAATGGTGCTGATGGATACTAGGAGACTCCTCTCTGTCAGCCACTTGATACACCCATTTCTGAGCACTTCTGACAATTCGTAGGAGATAGTGCGTATCGTTTCTTATTCGACTTTCGCAGTTCCAAAGTATTTGCAAAAATATGCAATCACTCGCGAACGTGTTCGAACAGATCATTTTTTTTTACTAATACATCGTAAGAAACTTTTATCATACCGCGTATAAATGTATGGTAAGAAGCTTTTTGCAATTTAGTTAGCATTGTAACGAGACACGACTATCGTGATAATAATAGTGAAATTTGAAACAAATCCGAAATTGTACATACAAGTTACAAGACATTTATTACAAACGTACACTTATTGTTCGTGAAAAATTAGTATACTGCGTCTCGATACATATTGTGACTTGTGGCCCATTTAACATAATGGATAATTTGGTGATTTTCAGTATTCAGTAAGTGTTTCCAGTAAATGCCTTGTAACTTCCATATATATTGTCAGATCCTTTTCGTATCTTATCAATGTGAAATAGATTAAAAATCTTGCGTATTATATAACATTTGAAAACAACCATTTAAATAACATGATATAACGTAAGTAATATAATTGATTAATATAACGTGAGTTTTATAGTTGAAGTTCTATCACGCTTGAAATCCTCCGATCTTAGGTATGCACCGACATTAATGCACCAGTTCAGTCTTCTCTCTTAGCCATCGCTACGGTTGACCTCCCCTTTTCTTATTCTCGCAAAAATACGATCTCCTGTGTAAAAGAAGTGGACCTTGTACTCCGCGTTCTTCCATGCGAACTTCGCGTTGGTGCGCACGGTAGGAAGTCGACATCTGTGCAGTTTTAACGTGGTCGGTGGCGTTAGAGATATCAAGTCACTGGAATACCTGAATTTCCCAGTACGAGACTATGCATCGTTGAATATTATCAGCGTAAATAAAACTCTGGAATCTTCGTACCATTTTTCAATATACTTATCCTGATCTGAAACCAGGATAAGGAAACCTCGCGTTGTTATGCATCGCGTGAGTGCTGCATTGTTCGAAACTATGAATGGAACGTTTCCCATTCATGGAATCTGTTCGAGACATGTTCCTTCTTCAAGTATCCAAGGATAATTAACGATTAATATCCAGCAAAAAATTATCGTTTTGGATAACGCAGTGTAAGACTTTTAAGACGATATCATGTTTTTATTCGATTATGATAATTGTCTTAAAATTTCCGAGCGAGAACGTACATTAATCCTGTAAGTGATACGGGAGAATTTCGAAGAAATGTTCTGATCTGAAAAGGAAAATAAGGAGGGTGCGTGTATTGCTATGTAAAGAAAAGCGAAAATCGCGTTTCAGTGACAAATACGGCAGAAATTTAGGAATGCCGCCTATGAGCTTTTTTGCGTCGATTCATCAAGCAAGTTTTGTTATAGTTCCAGGCACGGATACGCTACGTGGAATCTTCACCACGTGGCAGAGCAATCTGTGACCGCAAAAATCACAGGTCTCGCAAAAACAGCACGATGTTTCACGAGCGTGATGAAATATGGCGATGACCGTCAAACATATCTAGAAATGTTAACAAATTCGCTAATACCTTCTGCTTTCAAAAGTTGAATGCCGTTGGTATAAAAATCTCACAGCAAATATACGGAGTACGTTTATATCAAAGCTACGAATGTTTAAAAATAAACTTTTATCTAGATGCTGATAGTAACTAAAATTATGAAATTAATTAAATGGAGCAACTAGATGATAATTATTTATGAAAGTTGGGAATATAAATATACAGTTGAAAATATATTCTACTCATAAAATCTTTCTTCGCGTATTAAAAATTAACTGAAACAATTCTAGTGGTCAAATAGTTGAGTTCGCAGGAAGCCATGAATATACTATTATTAATTTGTATAATTTTTATTTAACTATATGAATCTCAAGAGTCTCGAGACAATTATTATATCTCGCCTAAAATTGAAAAAAAATTATAGATGAATTTTATTGTAATTATTCATCTAATTTGATAGTTTATGCGATAAATAAAATATACACTAACGTATCGACAATTTGATTAAAGAAATACGTGCAAATACGTACAGAAATATGAAAAAGCTGCTGATAATAGGAGAGACACCCTATGACTTTTAAACGGGAGTGTATTTGTGTATATACCATACTCCCTGCAAACGAAGACGTCAGACGAAAGCAGCGAAAAGACGGGCGTACTCTTTAATCTCTGGCTCTTTGGACGATAATCTTTCTCTGCCAGCGTAATTGCTTAACCCATGCAGGTAATAAGGTTATCCAGCGGTCATCATCGATCAAGGCCTTAAATCGATCGAATCACCGACTCTCCGTTGGCTTAACGCGCTTCGAGGAGCCGACCCCGTTACCGTGAGGTGTAATTCTCTTCCATTCGATTGGGCAAAGTAGTTCACGTATACCTATAAAGAGAATCGTCGACTATTGATGGAAGACTGTTCTCGTATTTCTTTCTTTGTCGTCCCATTCCTTTGGTCGTTTCCGTCGTGTTTTCTGGCCTACGCCAGCGATCCTCGTTTTCACCGACGCGACGTTCCTTTTGTCATTGTAGTATCTTTGCAGTTTCACCTTTAACTCTTCTCGTCTAAAACCCTTGACGTCGACCTCGACTCTCTCTCTTTCTCTTCTTCCAACCTCTCCGTATCTTTTCGTCCACCACTTGTTCGCTGTCTCAGTTTCTGCACCTTTTTCCACGAGATCTCGCAACGAGCCGAGTCACTCGAAGGTAAATTATCTCACCTCCGTTGAAGGGCACATCTCGAGGAACATATAGTACGTATTTAAGCCAAGAATCGACCTTGGGGGTTCTTCTTAAACTACGCGAACGTGTCGATGAATGGACGAGCTCTCTCGCGTCTTCCGAAGTGTTGGTTACCATGCGAATTACATATATTACATTATATTATATTATATTATATTATGTATTACATAAATATATGTATAGACTATGGATTTTTATGCAAATTCATATTTTTTGGGAATATAGTTACAAGGTTAGAGCCTCGGTAGAAAGTTGATTTATATACCATTATATTTATGTTGAATATTTATTATTATATTATTATAGTATTATAGGAAGCACTATAGTTTGGTTATTTTATATATTTTTTCATTTTAGTGTGTATTTCGTGCAATTTTCTACTTTCAGATTTGTCATAAATGCATAAAAGCGCCAGTCTATTTATACATTTTGCTAATAGAAACCACAATACATCTAGACCTACACCATAAAATTTACTATAATCGTGTTTATTATAATACCAAATTGTACCAAACCATGAAATTTATCTTATCACGAGCACTCTAAGAAATTTCGTATCGTGTGCCGCCGATGTTCACCGTGACAACCGTGTTAAAAACCGTGTTAAAAACCGTGTTCGCGCATAAATCTTGTTGCGGATAAAATTTAAAGGGATTAATTATCTCCCGTTGACGAATATGGGGCTTCTAACTTTATTGATCCAGTTATTTTTGCTCGGTCGCTTTTATACTACTCGGAAATTTTACTTATATTTTCTTGAACTTAATGGATTATAAAATAACATGTTCATAGTGGGTCTTATTTCGATTGTCTTATAAAATAGAATTCTTTTAGAGAAAGTTAATCTCGGTATTTCTGTAATCGTATCTCGAGATTAAAATCTATTATTTTTCGAACGAGAGTTAGTTACATAAGATTCAATTTTCTCACAAACGGGACGTAGTTTGAAGCAAACGCGAGTTACAGCGTGGATTAATTAATTCGAAATGTTAAAAAACGGAGAAGTAAATGGTGATAGGGACGGTGATTCTGTACAGTTGTAATAGAAACGCTTCAGGACAGGACGTTCTACATAGAACGTAACTCTTAAATTATTTTTAAACGAGAATTTAATTGAACTCTTAAATTCCTTCCAACATTTTTACGGACGACTCCGAGTTAAAGTATTTAAATAGTCTATCGTATTTTAATATATTAACCCTAATTTTCACACTTTACGATAATTGTAAAGTTTAATGAATTGTAGCCTGTGGAGAAACTAACTTAATATCAATATATTTTGCGATAAAACATTTCGGTAAAAATGAAATAAAATTAATGTTTTTTTCCCGGTTTTATGCTTCTTCAAAATTAACGATTTGTGCTACGTACTTTATACTACGTTTCTTCTCGTATTTTTACTGCGATGTGAAAGCTGTCAAATCGTAATACAAACATTTAATTAAGAGGCGAAGCGGCGAAGGAATACGGAGCAAATGCCGCTTCGTTTCATTTCACGATTTATGCGAAACTTTGGAATTTTTCATTGCACTCTAAAAACTTTTATCTTCATAGAAACGCTAGAGTTGCACCTTTCCCAGTCTCAATCGTTACGCGTACGCGGATATCTCGTTACAACGGGGCACATCAGAAAAGATTTCTCGTTCGATTTTACTTCCAACTGCCTGTGGTCGCGACATCCATGAGAAACGTTCGAATTTACATAACAATCGATTTAGCATACGGCCTTCACTCCCAAAGACGTCGAATTACCCAAATTGAATACATCTAGAAGCCATAAAACAAATAAAATAAATCGCAGGCCACATTCGACGTCGACACGGCAACAGCCAAGACGGAAATGATGCGAATAGATCGGAATCGGTTAAAGAAAAATCGTGCAAGGTACCTAATGAATTAACAATTAAAGCTCGCAGGAAGAAATCCTCGCTGCTTCTTTTACACAAACCAATAACATGTCACAGCAACAAGTTTCTTATTATCGTAAGAAACTTACGTAATTCAGCGATATGTATCGCTTCATGACACAGGTACCTGTACGCGTCGCGTTGCCAGGGACGAAACGAATCACTCAACTTTCGGTTTGGTCATTCCACGAAGGATAACATACCAATAAGTTGCTTTTAACGAAAGGTATTCTGTTACAGTTGCCTGAATAGAGCGGATTTAATCAGGGTGCACGACGGTACGGATTCAGGGGCGCCCACAATAGCTGTGCTCTGCAACCAAGGAACGGAAGTGGAAGTACTCAGCACCGGGTCAGACCTGTACGTCGAGTTCGTGGCTAATTCCGAGTGGCCGGGCCAGGGTTTCAAGGCGATGTTCCAATTCCAGCCATTGGACGATGCGCCGCATCCTGGTGGGTAACGAAAGACACTGTTTCCTGACATTATGAAAATCCACCGATATAAACCATCTCTTCCCCTCGATTCCATCTGAATTTCCGTCATACCGTGTTGTTTGAATAATCAAAAGCTTCGAGCTACAGTGGCTGAAAGCCAAAGTCTTAAGGAATCATTAGCGTGCGAATTGTCATCGTGGAATTGCAGTCGACTCTCTGGAATTTTCTGTCATTACCAGAACTCGTTCATTTTTCATGCATCAATTTCCGTGGTTTAATCGGCGCCCGGTTCACTCGTGTTTCTCAACTTTTGCAGTCGAAATTTACGGTGATTCCGTGGCTGACATCTCAGATTGTTCGAAATTTCTGCAAAGTTCGTTTCACCAGTGTTAAGCAAGTTTGTGGTTTCTAAATGACGAATGGCGAAAATCTTTTCTCGACTGTAAAAAGTTACGGTCACCTATTAATCTTAATCAGAATCAGAAGTTGCAATAATATTCTACGGAATAATCGTTCTTCTGTTTGATGGATGCTATGCAATAAAAATAAAATGCGTTTCTGTTGAAAAATCCTGGCAAAATAGTCTCATTCATATTTATCGTCGCACGAACTTTTTCTATAATAATTCATGATTTATGTATTGCGGTTAACTGGAAATGGTAAAGCAGATTATACAATAAAATGTAACGTAATAACAAAACTGACTGAATGACAATACCCGTGAGTTTTAACAAGGTTTCGAAACAGATAGTTCTCGGTTTTAGTAATAGATAAACATGAAACATTATTAAACAAGTGTTGTCAAATTCGATACTCTGCAGTCTCTGTCGTCGGTATCATAGATTCATCGGAGTAATCGCTTTGCAAGCTCCACGAGGAGCGTCGCTGGGATCAAACACGAAAGCGCTTCGAAGCAGAGCTTGCGAGAAGCTTTCAACCCTTGCGTTCACCCTATCGGTAAAGCAGAATTCACAGCTTTCCGACATACCGTAAAGCAGAGCTTTGGTTAAATTGCTCTTTAACTTTTCATTTATCCACCCAATTGCTATCCCTTTAGATAATTTCTGTAAGCTCCTCTCGTTCGAGAAATACCAACGAAGCAGGAAATCTGCCACCTCCTTGGAACGTGTTATCGGTGCGACAGTCTATTTGCATAAATTCGTTATTACGCGGACGATAACATTGGTATCCCTTGTTGGTTCAACCTCCTTACGCGTTACTGACATGTTAATCGCGGTCAAATTAATTAACGACCTCTTGACATTGACACGCCGGTTTCTCTGTCGCTCCACTTGTCTTGTCGTTCCCTTCGTTAAACGGAGACATCGTCGAATTTTGTTGATAATAATTTTTATAACGATCGCATGATTAATGAAGGTTTTCCCGCGCGTCGTAAACGAAATTGCGAGCGGAATAAGGATGGTTTGCCCGGCTAACTATTTATGAGGTAATAAATCATGAATGGGGACCGTTTGCTAAGGTAGATTGGCCATGTTCCATTCGCATACGCGACTCCCAACTGTAATTAACGGCACTGTATATTCCGAGGATAATTACAATAATGTATTTCAGAGCCGGACAAGGTCGTCCCAGGGGCCGTTACCGGTAACCCCAAGCACTCGGTCATCGGACCGGCTGTCAGCGCTACCAGTAAGTATATCACTCTATGTCGTCGATTTATTATCCCTCTCAATCAATAATTTTCCATTTATCCGATTATCGTCCTATAGTATTCAGTCGGTAAGTGACTACTTCGGAGATAATCCGAAGGATTCATAGAAACGACGGACAAGATATATGCTTGAGCATGGAAAAGTAAGGAGTGCCGATTTATTAGCACGGTTAATTATTTCGATAGCCGAGATTGAAAAAATATAAACGTATAATCAGACGGCTAAACTAGTTGAGACGGTTTTGAGGAGATTTCAATTGACATTTTAAGATCTTTTTTTTTTGTATTGTACGTGTAGCTTGCAAGTGAGACAGTTTTTCAGTAAAAGCGAAAAGCTATTTGGAAGCTTCCAAGAAACTCTTTACTATACATATAATGTTAGTAAAGAAAGTAGACTTTGGAAAACAATAATCAAATGTTATTTGCGTCATTTCTGTCTCTTTCATGGTTCCGATGTTCTTGTGATCTCTCTGAATTATTTTAGGTCGTGACGCTATTGATACGCACGAACATGATATATTTAAAACAAATAGTAATTTGATGATAATTATCAATTTAAGATTCGTAATTGTTGTTATAGACAATAGTAATTTTTATATTTTGAGTTCGATAAATCTGGAAGTACAAGCTGTAGCCTATTGGAATTTAGATTTTCATATTTGGAAAATTGAGAATCTTGAAAGTGTCGTAAATTCACGTTTTATGGGGAATTTGTTTTAATTATATACGTCACGTAAGTACGATGAATGTTTTGAATATAGAGACGTCAGAGTTATGCAGTTAATTAAATGCAAGGTAAGCATATAAATATAATATACAGTTGCGTAGATTAATTTAGTTACTACTACATGCAATAGTATATTAAGAGCTATAATTAGTCCAATCTTGCACAAATACTTATTGCGTTGGCAACTAAGTGATTGCGTCATTAGGTGGTAATGAGAAAATCCGCAATCACTTAGTTGCCAACCCAATAGAAAGATATTCGCTCAATTAATTAAAACTGTGATCTTTATTCTTCTCTTGGAACATCATAGGGAATAATCTATGTTAATCTAAATTGTTGGCTATATCAAACCATACATTACAATTCCTATTATTCGAACATTCTTAGAGTCATTGTTATTACGTGCTTTTTTCATTCGAACTTGCTTTATCCCTTCCACCATTTGTGCTCGGTAGTAAAAGTTTTAATAGTCGAAATCTAGAAAGCGGTTCAGCAGAAAATCAGCTCTCACTGAGAGAAATGTGTCTTGTAAAGTTAAATGGTCCGGAACATTCCAGCAATCCAAAATTTCTCTCGCTTGTGGAATGGTAATGTAACTAAATCCAAAATACCTATCAACTTGCCAATTAGTCTAGCGTATGTACTGCACATATTATACGATACATATTGTATACTAACATATCATTTAT
This sequence comes from Bombus cullumanus, assembly GCA_014737535.1. Lineage (NCBI taxonomy): Eukaryota > Metazoa > Arthropoda > Insecta > Hymenoptera > Apidae > Bombus > Bombus cullumanus. Next base: position 2,833,906 of record JACXIX010000071.1, on the reverse strand, counting down.
CTATGCATAATCTTTGTTATTTGTTAGTCTGTTACAATTCACAGATAATAATTTTCGAAAAAATGAACAAAACGTAAGCAGATAGAATTATAGGTTGAACAATCGGTAAATCGTATTTATCGATTTTATAATTGATCATCCCTGTAATTATATTAATGGGGAGAAATAATTATTAATTCATGATCTGTCGAAATTTATCTAATGTCTGGTATTTAGTAGCTGGACATGTGTATCAATATCAATTTACATGGTATCAGACAGAAAATAATTGAACAATATATAAATCATGTACAGATGAATAATTACAGTTGGCGATACATTGATTTGGATCCGACCTATTATATTCACATTATTCTACGTACTTGTTTATTTAAAATCAAATTAATATCAAGGGACACGCATTCGTACAGTAAAATCTCGTTTATTGGAATATCAATTATTATTGATTTGGAGATTGTCCTTCGTAAACAAATTGGTAGTAAAGAGTAAAAATTGCTTAGTTCGAATATACTCTATTTTACCAGTATAAAAAAAATCCAATATTTTTGAATAAAACCGTAGTGTATAGAAAAAACACTTCGCGCTACGATATATACGATATTGACATGCATAAAACATGTATAAATCGAAGTACACAAGCAACGAAACCTCGATGTCCGATGTAAAATTTCACTTTATCCGGAAAGTTTTCTACGGACGAAGAAAAGCAAACGTAATAGCGGCGCATAGGTACTGTTTCTGTTGTTCAAACAGATTATTTTGATGTCTCGAACAACACGGTTGATACTCGCTGCGATATGATTTCTCGTGGAGTTCTTCGAATATAACTTTACCGGCTGAGTCGCATAAACTTTGCAAGTTGTGTGTACTTTCGGAGTCATCAGCCGCGTGTAACGCGCGTCCTGAAAGCTCGAAGGAGAGACGAACTTTATATCTTTTTCATGAAAACTAGTTCCCCGGGTTATGAGCAGAAGCACTAAACTAAATTATTCGGTTGACAAGTACAAGGTGATCCAGCCTTTGTATACGAGTTCGCCAGTCTTCACTTTGACGTTCGTATCGATATTCGCGCATAGCAGCTGATATTTCCTTTCTTCTTGTGTATCGCAATTCGATGCTTATTTTACATTGTTCTGCAAACAAACAGCAGGCAAAGAAAGTGGAAGCACAGTTTGCAAGCTTCAAACGTTTCCGAGTTTCATAGTTCTCCCTCTTAACTACTATACGGTGCATGTTAGATTTGTATAAAAAAAATTTAAAATTGACGATTTAAAAAAAAAAAATTAACGATTTCAAAGGATTGAAAGTGATCGTGATATCGTTTTCGAGAAAGTCGATTTCGAAATTGTATGAAGTATGCTTGTGCTCCGAAATAGGTGAACCGATGAATATCGATAGCTCATATAACGTAAACGTATGTTTGGAAAATCAATTTTTTAGAAAACGAAACCACATTTAAAAAATTTTTATTCTTTATACCCCACTTGTCTGTTTTATGGAGAATTACACCCTGTAGAACCATATATATATATCCATCTGTTGAAAACAACATCTATACTATTGATGTTACAGCATGCAATTCATATCAGTTTCTCGTTGTAATAAAAGAAAATGTTATACTAAAAAGACTGGAAGGAAACTTCTTGCTACGGTCATGTTTTATTGCGGACGTAATGATCCATATGAATACTATTATCTGCTACTATCTTTCATACATTTCGTTATTCTGTATAGAAAGTTATTCGGATAAACTGGCATGATTAATTTATGAGATATTTTATGTAAATATCTTTATTAAAAAAGATTTCTGACACGCTTCTTCATTGCGTCCCAGGAACGATGTACGTTTCCACGGAGCGTTTGAGCTGCTTCAGGAATTTTTAATTAAATAATCTTTCTAATACTCGCAATTCTTTTTTTATGTAGAATGCCGAGAGAATTTGAGCTATCTATAAATATAGAATATATGGTGTTATTTGTAAACAATTACATAATACGCGATATTTCACTCGTACGAAAAAATTACATTTCTGAAAATGACACCCTCCTTTTCATGTTCAGTGGCAATAAACGAAGAAGACTTTACCCAATCGCGTGATCATTCTTTTATAATAAGTAATTAACATTAAAATCCCGGGTGTCGTTGTTTCTATTGTTTTCGATGCATTCACATTAATTTGATTTTTTATTAAAATATTCTGCATATAGAATGTAATATATTGGTTCGATATATCGATATATCATTTCAAAAATTACCTCACAATCGTATTCGATTTCTAATTTGCGCGAAGTATGGCAGAACATAAGCAAACAAATAAATTATACTTTATTAAAATAAATTCATCTCGCAATCACTTGAAATCATTATATCTTTGTGATATAATATGTATCGATTCATCATGCATGAAATTTGAAATAAAATACGTTAATTACTCGTGTCCCCGAAAATTATACATATATAAGGCAACTGATCGTTAATATTTACAGTTGTACAGTACGTTCAACATTTCACTAAACAGTAATCCATTGATTCTGAAATTAATGATAAAAGTTATTGAATATAATTCAACGAAAAAGTGCAATCAACAGCAATGTTTCATCATAATACTGTTATTATACATATTTTTAAAACTACACGTAAAATGAGAAAAGTTACATACAACCAAAATGATTGCCGTCTTCTCTAGCAGATAACCTTGCTATCTTCCAACTGGAATATAATTTCCAGAATCTGAAGTGTCAGAATTCCTAAGAAACGTCATCGTAGAAAGAAGATTGATTCTAAGTTAAAAATAATTAACTACAGTAAATAAGGATGCTAGTGGATCGACTAAATAAATCAATGTTCCCCGACCGATAGAATTAGCGTAGATGAACGTTCGATTTACGAAGTTAAAACAACCGTATGTCGTACAATACTGTTCCATATGTGACAAAGAGTAAAGTTTTAGCAGTTTCCTCAACGTTTCTCGTAATCATTTACGTTCGTCGAAATTGTATCTATAGAAATGGTTACTGGTGACCATTACCTAAGTCCGATGCCCTTTAATTGATCTCGATTAATCCGGCAGGACGAATAATTCCAATATTCGGGCCGGCTTAACTTTAATCTCAATTTGTACACGGTCCCCGGGTGACAGTGTTTACCAATGTAAATCTATCCTGCGCAATACGGGGTGCAACAACACCAACGAAGTCTCATGAACGCGCGCAATGGTAACCTTTATCAGCACAACAGTATCCCGAGTGTGTTCGGGACTTAGCTCCGTTGAGAAGTTTGCTGCGTGGAAAGCCTTTGCACTACCGCACCCTTACCCCCTTCTAACCCTCTTCACGATACTTAGGTGTAACCGTAAAACAAGGTACGTGATGTATCTGCATGCTCTTATATACTGAACCTACTTTCGTATGCTCTACACCAGCCGGTAAGTGCTCTAAATTATCGGAGCACCTGCACAGCACTGGATGTACACTGTCGCTCATAAGTATACAGTGGCTCACGAAAATATTCGAACATTCATAGAGGCCTTTTGTGTAATGTACACGTCCTCGCTGAAAAATCTCTGGTCAATCATTATGTTTTGCTCGACAATAACCCGTTTGACTCGCCCTGTATCCTTTAGGATGGAGGGAGCTGCTGATACGTTAACGATATTCTTTAAAAATGCGGCCGATTTAAAATCCGTAATTTAGATATCAATGCCGGATATCAAAGATTTATTAAAAATAGAAGTGTACTTCATAGCGGCAGTGTAAAAATATGAGTAATAAAATGTAAGTAGGCGTAAAAATGTAAGTACGTGATAAAGTTTCTTCGGACGCGGGAAGGCGGAAAAATTCCCGACCGCACAAGGAGAATTCCTCTGAACGAGGAATAGTAATTGCTACGATGAAACGCGTACGCCCTGCTTTCACGTTCTGCGAACTTCTCCCGCTCTATTATTGCGCGATATCGTTACCAGCTCAATTTCCGAAAATATTTTATGATCTCGTGACGAAATTGATCGGGGTTCGAGCTATGGAAAATCACCGAAGTCTTGAGTTTCTTTCGCCTTTTTCTCCTGCCTGTAATGGCACGCGCTCGTTTTGAAAAGGTTCCGTGGAGTCTTGAGAGCCTTTTAAAATTGAAAGGGGAACGACGTATCGGTGAAGAATGTTTGAGGTATTGGTTGTTTTTTTTTTTATCTTTACCGTGGAAATGGTGGGCCGCGATTGAATCGTATCGCTGAAACGTTCCGATCGACGTGTTCAATTGAAAATCTCTGTATTCGAATGGCAGAACAAAATATGTTCCATTATGAAATAAAAAATGTGACATTCATTTCGCGGGAAATAAATGGCAACGATCAATTTTGTGATTCTATTGGACGATAATACGATAAATGTAGTTTCTAAATCTATATACAAACAGAAAATCGGAATAATCGAAGGGTTCGTATCGAAGTAATCAAATTTTACGGACGAGCGTATTCAAAATTATCGATATGTGTTACAAATACCGCTGGACAGGAATTAGCCACCATTACCATTAAAATTTACATAAATATTTATAGAAAAATAATTAATACAGATAAAGGCCTGTTAAAATAAAGCCATGCAAAATGTTTGGCAGTTATTACATACAAACTTGACTTTACATTTACGATGGAAACAGCCATTCTCGATACTGTGATCAAATTATTTTCTTTGTACATATGAGCGCGTCCATATTACACATGACATTTACAATGCTGGCAATACAATGAGAGTCAAATATTGTTCTATATACAGAATGCGTATATTCGATTGAACGTAACGTGAATTGAATGTAAATGAGTAAACTCCTACGGTGTAGGTACGTACACATAATTAAAATAATAATTGTACTTAAACGATGGAAAAATTTGTTAGCTAAGCGCGGTTATCACCGAATCCTCTATAACGTTTCAACTTAAGTTATCGTTCGAAATGTCTTTCTCAAATGTAAAACGTCGCTCTTTCAGTTTCCAAATTTAGACAAAATATTGTATGTTATTCAAAGGCTACAAACATTTCACGATTAGCGTTAAAAAATCATATCATACCATAACATCAGTTCCGTTTCAACATTTTACGTAGTTGTAGCTTGTATTTGCATGCGTTCTTTCAATATCCCCTTGAACGATAAAACTGAAAAGGCCGTCTCGATAAAGTAATTACCAACGAAATTAATTACGCGGATAAATAGATAGGCAAACTTGTTCCATCGGACTAAAATGGACAAGTTTTCCAATTTTCTCAGCTAGAATGAGCGGGAGAATCGCGGCGTGGCGTTCGCGGCTGCGACGCAATATTGTTGTACATTTAGGATCGGTTTACGGTTCCTCGTATACAACTGTTTTGCTGTGGACTGAAAGGAATAAGCAATAAATAACGCTCGTAGACACCGGTAATGCTCTGCTAAACGTATATACGAATTACGCCGTCGCAGAAATAACGTATCTGGCAGATAAAGCGGAACAGGAGACGGTAAATTCTGATGACGTTTTACTCGGAGGCGTGGAAACGAAGCGGCTAGTTGCGCTAAACAAAAAAAAAAAAGAAAAAAAGAAAAAAATCCAAATAAGATCAGGAGAAATGATGGATCGAAATTCTGCAATTTTCTCGCCGGAGTGGCTACACTCCGGAACTACTACATATGCCATTCCGTAGGATGTTAACTTTTCCAATGACGTAACTTTGTTTCCGGCTTATTTTACGCCTGGCTTTGCATCAGGGAACACTTTCTCTTTCTCGTTCAAGTTGATAAAAAGTTTCTCTATTAGATGTATACTGTCATATAAGTTTGCTTTAAAACGAAGCTGATCAGCGTGTATTTTTCACGCGGACGTTTATGACGGTTAAATGCCGACAAATTGGAACTCCGACTAAAGAATTTGCTACAGTAGTGAACATTCTGTACCAAATGTTCAAATACAGAAGTTTTACAATCACTTTCCAGATACAAAAAATAGGCAGTAAAAGTTGTGTCTTACGATTTGCGCAAGAGAATTTGATCTAAAGCGATCAAGCAGTCATTATGTCTACTGAATTTAAATATGACAAATTCTCTTTGAGATTTATTTGGAAGCTTTTAATTAGAGTCGTGGCTTTGGTGGTGTATCGAACAGATATATTTGATATACGTGTACATGTTACATGATTAAACGCGAGAATGAATACCAAAAAGGAATATTTCATACGATAATTTTTATCGATTATAGGTTTCCCCATGATCTCGTCTAAAATAAATGAATTTAATTCCGTAAATAATTTATAAGTACGATGCTGTTGAAGGTAAATTCAACGATCCGGCCAGTTATAGAAATATAGAAGACATTTCAGTTTAAATAAGCTACGGAATTATTGCCCGCGATATTTACCAATTTCGTTGGAATGGATTCTGTTATACGATACAACGCGAAATAAAAAATTCTTTTCGTGAAAAAAGATCGCCTCCGTACTGATGAAATTACTTAAACATTCATTCAGCGTAACGCATGAAAATCCCAATAAATACACGCATTGTTGATACATCCAACTTCCGATATCGCGATATTCCGCTAACACAGGCACACTCGTAATGTTTCATACGATGCGCCGAACAGAAACACAATGAAAAAGGACAATAGTCGATACGAATTGTATCATTAAAAATTCCTAATGAATTGCCACGCTTCTATAACTCATCGATCGTACGCCTGGGTAGATACATGGCTGTCAAATTCACACTGTCAACATTTCGTTGCACCAATGAAAGAAGGCTTTTTGGCCCCGGTGAATCACGTTTGCTCGATAACGTCACCGCGTACACCGACGTAGCCCTTCAATGGAAAATTTTATTTTTACGTTTTCACATTCTACGCGTCTATAAATAATAATATTTACATAATAGTAACGGATGTGGAATTTTACGTCTTTGTAATTTTTAACATTGTACGAGTATGGAATATAAATAACGAGAAATAGGAATACTTACGTTTTGTATGTAGGGAAGGTTAGACCGGCAGATGTTCATGCGAATTCATATTTTTATAAATACAATTTAAAAAGTGGAACGAATAAAGATTTATTTCATTTTATTACTTCCATTCTATATACGAATATTTATCCTTTATTAATTTTTCTTTTTTTTCTGAATATTGTAAACGTTCCGCTTCCCCCCCCCCCAAATACGTTCCTCTTGTGCATTTTATTCTGTACTCCTATTAAACGATTTCATTGCATTCGGGTAACGTTCCCAATTATTTTTCCAACTTCACAATTTACTTATATTGTTAGCGAGAAATGATTGGTATTATAATTTGAGCCAAAGCATACGACAAAATTCATAGAGCTAATATTTTCATTCTACTATTTTTATTCAAGTAGATCCTTTATACCGATCGTATAAAACATATTCCGTACGGTGTTTTAAGTGAGCAAAGCAACCAATCGGATGTAAGTGTAACGCTTTGCATTGGCAGCGTCTAGTATTGTGTCAACATGGTGCACAATGAGGTTTGATCGTAATAACCCGGGCTATAAACCGTGCCCACCTGCGGCAATGCGTCGGATGCAGAATAATCCACTTGAAACGAAACGACCACACCGTGATAAAGTGGGTACTAAAGCGGCAGTGGCGGTTAAAAAAGCGGCACAAGGAGCCTATTACAGACACTTGTCCGGCAAACGCCTCCAGGTTAAAATTCACCGCGGATCTCTCTTCGCCCCTATGTTCTCCCTTCTCGCCACCCCGTAAACCATCTCTCGACATACGCTTTAAAAGAGTTTGGCGACGGGATTTATTTATCCGGCTGGACCGGCTGGTTTCGTATTTATTTTGTTCGGCGCAGCGGATGAAACGGTGACTACTATTACCTGAAATAACTTGTTTTCTTGCGGCTGAATGAAAGAGCAGTTCTCGGCGAGGAACGTGAAAATTGAACAACGTTGGCAACAAACGTATAGTGTTTCAAAAAAGCACCGTCTGTCGTTTACGGCGAGGCAGATAATAGTTTTTTTTTTTTTTTTTTTTTTAAGAATTGACGTCGGATGGAGAATCAACAACAAAAAGGGAATTGAACGCACAGCTGTGTGTATTTATTTGTTATATCATATGAAATTATACACGTGATAAACAACAGTCGAGATTTAGTGTTAAAGTTTTGCACCGTTATACCATTCGACACATCGAGATACATTTTTCTTTTTTCCCCTTTTTCTTTTTTTTTTTTTTTTTTTTTTTTTTTTTTTTTTTTTTTTTTTTTTTTTGGAACACGTGTTGCCATGCGCGATGCTGTACGAAAACATTGGCATTTCTCTCTCGACTGTCGATACGCAACGATTTTTAGTTGCGATCGGAACAAATTTCATTGTTCAAAATGGATTAAAAGCTTGAAAAAGATTAAAATTACAAAGTTAAAAAAAGAATGAAACGACGCTTTTTTATTGCTTTTCAATAATTCCTTGCAACTTCATTGTTTTTAATTTGGTATTTAATTTCACGAGGATCAACGATTCCTTTCACAAACCCGCGGATGCGAATTGTCGCGCTCCAGACAGAACCAAGAACGCGCGTTGGGGATGCACAAAGATCATAAAGCTATCCTTCATTTTTCTAGGTCCTTTCGTCTACAGATCGTACCATTGTTGCTATATATACTCTAACAATTAGTTCGTAATTTTCGAGTTTACAAGCTCGAAACGTTGTATAATGGATCATCGACAAATGATTGAGGATATGAATGTACGTAATTCAGGTCGATTTGGCGAATAGTTATCGATTTTCGCGATACAGTCGACAAACGCGAGAGTCACGAGGCTGGAACCGGCTGATGCTGGAAACGTATAAGATCCATCTCGCGTGCTTTTCAGAGGTTGACGTGGAAAGAGTCGCGATTTACGCCGGGGCTTTTTCTTGGTGGCGAAGGGAATAGAAGGATGGGGAAGTCGATGACCCCTTGGAAACCGTGGAAATCTAATAGACCGCAAGCGAGGATGAGATATTGGCTTCAGGATCAGCCTCGATCGATGCTTCGTAACAGTACTTACACAAGGCCACATCCGAGTTGAACTTCATATCCGTAGCGAGTTTTCTCTCTTTTCGAGCGGTCCGCTGCCGATTTTATTCCGTTCTCCGCTTGTATCCATCACGACGATTAAATTAGAAAGATCGGGCCACTGAGATTTTCCTCGATTAATCGATAAACTGCGCACCCTGCCATGTAACGTTTGAATGTTTCTTGTGAAGGAACGCTCGAATGAAGAGAATAAAAAATAAAGGGAAAAAAGATCCTTGCCGGTTCGATTCCTTTTCGTTCGGGAAGGAAGCGTTATTGGAGAGCTAGTAGTTTTGCACGTTTTCTGTCGGCCTAGTGAAAAGGATGTCGGTGACTAATGACGTTAAGGCTGCGACCTCTGACCTTAATTTATATGCCACGTAACTTCGTTACCCGTATAGTTTTTCTTATTTCGAGAATTGTATGGCTGTTGCGTTTTAACAAATTTTGTATATGTATATATATCGTAAAAGATATCGCAAGAAATATATATACATTAATTCAAAGCCTTTTTGAGTTATTTTCGTAATATGTAAATGTCCCGTATTTCACATTCTATAATACACGTATATTTTTCATTCACTATTGTCGTTCAAGTATATTATCTGCCATAATCATAATTAGCAAGACGTATAATTTATAAAATATTAATCTTATTGGCAATAAAAAGTCGAGCCGATTAAATATTTCTGCGAGAAAAATATGCAAATTCCATCGTAACGAGAAAGAATTACGAGATATATACATACAAACGTGGATAAATTGTACCACAGGAGAGTTATGAGATTTAAATTCCGAGAGTTATGCATTGTTTGTATTCTTTGTAGATGTTGCAGCCAGAATGCTTAGTCACTACTTGAGAAAATTAGTCGACTTATATACAAATATTCACGCAAAATATGCAATTTAAGGAGTTGCAGTAAGAATTCCGGCAAGTTTGCTGGTTTAACCATTGCTACTCGGCTTTAACAAACATAAAGTGTAAAGCTCGAATTATATTAATAAACCAAAATTATTACTTCATTAATACAGTGCGCACTGTATAAATTATGCTTTCGTTAACCGAGAAAAAAAACGTTGAATGTTTTTTACAATGAAAAATAATTGACAAAGAAATTATTCCCGTCCTTAAAAGGGTGGAAGAAAGCGTGGGAGTGTTGAGTATCTATCGCGTCATAAAAATCATTGGAAATAACTTTCAGAACCAAGAAAAAAAAAGTCTACCACTTAATGCTTAATGGCTTGGAAGCTAATTCTCCACTTGCGGAAAGAAATCATAAACTGTACTTCTGTTATAACATTCTGCACCAAAAATATTCAATTCAAGATCTACGTTGGCCGAAATTTCTTTATTTTTCTTTCCAAGAACTTTAGCAAAAAAAATTCCACTCTATATAGTAATATTTTTATTTCTAGAAAGAAATACCAACGAACTAATATATTGAAATATCTACTATCTCTGCATTAATACATACGATCAATGATCGCTGGTTTATTCTTCTACCGAGCCGTATTATAATCGTCGCATTATGGACTGCTTACGCATCGGTTGTTCCTCGACATATCGCAACCGAAACAGCTCTTTAGCGAGGAAATCGGTTGTTTCGGGCTACTGACGCGTCATACGACAAATACACAGCTCGATTAATTAGCAGCCTCTGCTGTGTCAATTATCTATGCATACTACAGATTTCACGTACAGTGGCTCGCGTATTTAGACACTTGCCACTGAATTTTTCTATGAATATATATCGTGCGCGTTATACGAAATTTTCTGAAGTTCTGAAGTGACCGTAATAAGGTGAACTCGATTATCGTGATTACAGTAACAAAACTCGAGACCAATCAAAAAATTCGTACAAGTTACAAGGAATTTATTGCACCTGGTGAAAAGTTAGTACACTTAAATGTTGTTCGTACAGTCGCAGTGCATTAAAATCGGCAAACATTAGGAATACGTGTCCTGCACGAAATCGTTAACAACGATAGGTAGAATGAATGCTTCCGTTTCTCTTCCCTTTGTCGCCACGACCACGCAATCACGAAGTCGACAAATTCTCCGTGAAGTCACGCACGACGCCTGCACGTTCGCAAAAATCCATCGCGAGCACGCCGAGTACATATCTCTTTCTATAAGCGAGGTGACTACTCAGCGAATAACGAAGACAAACGAGCCTTTCAATTTGCTGGAACGCAAAAAAGCGCGCGATCTTGCGTCAAGCTCGATATCTCGCCGCTTTTTTATACCTGTGCGAGTTTCGTTTCAGTCCGTGTCCGGTCTATTCTACGCAGCTGTAGATCGGGCCATTGTAACTCTGACACTTTACGATTAAAAACGTTTTCACGAAGAACGATCAAACCGTGGCACGCGACGACGCGACGTGAGTTGCGTTAGACACACGGCTCTCAACTATGAGCGGGCAAACCACAACGGAACGGCCAGTCGGCAGTTGAACAGCCTCCATCGTGAGCCAGCCCAACTAAAATTTCACTGAAAGTCTGTCCGTCCAATAAATTTCGCCGCGTCTACTTCTCTCACCTTTCATCCGGACCTTCCGCTTCTAGATTATTCCGACTGACGTTACACCTGAGACGCCGCCCTTTTTAAATATTACCGTGCTTTTGACTATTTCATGACAACTAGACTGCTGGCCCGTGCGTACGCGACTTGCTTCCACGCGACGAGTATTACAACCGAGGTCGGTGGACAATCAAAGAAGCTTTCTCTATTAATTTTTTAGCCAAACTCACATTTTTTAAAAACGTTCGTGCCCTGTTCGTGCGTTCGGCTACCGAGAACTTTTCACAGGAATGTCGTATACGATCGAATTGTGTGTAAAGGGTTTGCAAAGAGAGTCTGTTTCTTCGTAGTGGGAGCATTCAGAACGGATATAGATTATATTGAAATAAACCTCGCACGATTTCTATTCACATTAAAAAAAGAAAAAAGAACTGTACCAAAGACTGTAAATTACGAAATTTTAAGAATATGGATTACTTAATAAATCTCATAGAATTTTTATTCGCGTTAACAGCGTATCAAAAAATAGTAAATTATCAAGTTTTCGGTCAATGATTTAGATATAAACGAACAACTGTACCAGGTTATAGAACGGCTCTGTTCTAACGTGAAACATCGCGCGATATTTTTGGTATTCTTTATTCGATTATGTTTTATAGCAACGAGGTTAATTAAACATCTGGCAATGTTCGAAATGGGAGATATTGTTAATGGCGAATTTCCATATTCGTGTCCGAGAAGTTTAACCGAGGGTTATGTGTCATCTTCATCTGAGGAATTATAATATTAATCTTTATTTGGAAATATGAACGAGGAGAGAAGCCGTGAATGGATATCAGAATGTCCCCCGCAGCGCTGATAAAGCATGGAACCGTCCACAATGTTGTAGCCATTAGTCTACGCCAACTTCGTAGGTACTTAATCTAGGTATTAGACTTAGCGTCAAGACGTGACATGAAGTTTCTCCTATTTTACGCAGCAGGTATTGCCGCAGGAAAATGCCTCGAAGTTTAGACGCAAATACTCCTAGCGATTTGGCAAGCATCGTTCATGAAAAAGGGGTACAGCGTGTTTCTGTTACGGTATCAGAACTTTCAGACAATAAGCTCGCGATGCCATTCATGTTTTGTTAGGAAGAAGAATTTATAAGTCGGTCGTGGTGAAGAAACAAAAATTGTAATTTAAACACTCTCTTGTCACTGAATTTAGTATCTTTGGTTAATTAACGATATTTTTGCTTTGCATTATGCGCTCGAGGTATCATTAATGTGTATAAAATTTTTTAATAAAACTTGTGCAATGCAAATTTGTACGAACCATGTACGTACGGATTTCGTTAATAAATTGCCTGAAATTTCATGAAATATTTTTACCATTTTTACTAAAAGGAATAATATCAGATATTTCCATTGTGCCAATCTTAATTCAAGACTCTATCTCATTAATTAATCGATAACATATTCATGATATTTCTTTCAAGCGTGTAAGTAGATGGGGAGATGGTTGAGCAGTAAGTCTAGCGAGTAGAGTTTTCTTTCATTAAAACAAAGTAATTTCCCCTATCGCAAATTCACGCGAGTTTTATGCATCCGCGCTTATCAGCAGATAACAGCAGACTGAACAAACGCTGTAGTTGAACACAAACATTAGTTAAAACTTAATTGAGTCAGAGATGATCCTGGGTAAGTTTCTCATTCTATCTGCGAATCTGCATTTACCAAGTTTTGTTAACCTTTTCCATTTTACGCGCTATTTGTGTTCTTAATTTTTCGACAATTAAATCATTTCTTACTTAACAAATCTCTAATGAAGCGAGATTGTATTATTATCGAACTAAATTCCATATCGTTATGTCATATATCTGTATGATTCATTTCAAATTTTCGCTTCTAAAAGGTATAAAAGACACATTAAATTTCAATAAGCAAAACGTAATTTCGTGATACTTAATTGATTAAATTAAGGCAGGTAATTAGCATAAGACTCGACAATGAACATAAAACTCTTCCACAAAGAGACACACTTGTCTCTTGCGTACCTCATATATTGTATTATAATTCCAATTTATTCTTCAAATATATATCGTTTTTTTCTCAACCATACCACGAACTACTATGCTTACAATATTAAATAAATGTAGACGTAGATTCCATTCACCATATCCTCCGACTTTTCCCGCTCTACCGATTTATCTACATACAGTGACGGCCAAAAGAATATTTATAGAATGAGAAGTATAAAAGGACAACATGATCTTAGGAAGTTAATTTACATTTAATAAGAGCAATGAATATAGAAGATATTACAAATAATAAAAGAATCATCGTAACCAACATCGTATTAAATTTTTAGTACAAAAGATGCTAAAATCCACCGTGTCTCAATTCTAAACTATCTTTTATCGTAACTATATATAATCTTGCCAATGAACTACACTCCGTTAATCTTCCCATTAATTCGTCCAATGCGAAATTTTCGCAGAGTCGTCTTTCTATCTTATAATCTTTCGAACAAACCGAAGAATCAGCCAACTAAGAAAGCAAGCGAAGAAGAACGATATCAATCGCTTGTTTTTTGAAAGAAAACACGGCGACAAACGCGAAGTCCTCGGGAGGAGTTGCGGTTGGTCGACGTCCGCATCGCGCCATACCAGTACATTTGTTAGGGGCATTTGTATCCAGAAATTATTGCCACGTAATGTTCGTCCGGCGAAAGTTGCGCGAATGGTCGGTCGCTAACGTTCTCGTTTTTTTGCGAGGACGCCACCGCGGACAGCGGGTTGGCCAAAATAAAAGCTATCACCGCGTGGCTGGAGCAATTATCATTAGTTGGACGCGCGCGCGCGCGCGCGCGCGAACACGAGCTAGCGTCGCAACGGCGTTTCCGGCGGAACTGAGCGAATTCGGGACGAGACTAGTCGACTGGGTCGGTTTCTTTTCGGTGAACGAAGTCGCGAATCCGATGGCAGCCGATAAGAAGTTCCGCCGGCGAGAAAGTTGATCGCGCCTGGAAAATTATGTCCGCGCCCGCGCCTCAATTAAGGAGACGAAGTTAAGCGACCCAGAGACACGGCGAGTAGCGAGTTAATAATGGCCATCTATGAAAGCGCCGCGACTCTGTTCCTTCGGTGATTTATCGCGAACGGGATTTAACGCGACCGAGGGATCCGTAGACTCGGAAATTTTATGCGATCCTCCGCGTACCGGCTGTGTCGGCTTCATAGGGAACGAAGCGAGAGGAATGTTCGAGCCTCGGACAAGTTTGCAGACTCCCCGGCCGACGATTTGCATGAACGTGATTTAAGGAATGCAACAATCGGAACGATGGGATTGACGGTTCAAGGGTCAAGATCGAGGAAATTAGGAAAGTTAGGAAAGAATGAGATGCGTGCGGAATTGATATTTCAGAAGCGTGTTCGCGTGAGTCGCGTGATAAAAGGAAAAAGTGGGTTAAAGCAGAGAATGATATTTCTTAGAAGGCGTAAGACGTTTTGCAAGATCTCGGTCTTCTTGGTGCTTTCTTTCTCGGCTTTTCCGCCTTCATCCTCAAAACTCTTTTATACGAAATGAACACTTTTATGATAATTTGTTACCTTCGAGATTTCGAATGACTTAATCCGCTTCTCCGAGATTGGTAGCCTGCGATATATAATTTTTCTGTTGACCCAGTCGCTTTTTCGTTATACGTGTTATATACGATCTTGACTGGCATAAAAAGTTACAAAGTAGATTAATGATTACTCTTTCTGTTGATACACTGTGTCATAAGATAGACTATTTTATATATTTTAATAAAATAGGTTTCCTGCAACTAACCGTATACTCGCAACGATGTGACCATAATTGGACTGTACGATGAACGTTGAGATGGGAGAAAAAATTAAACGAAATATATGCAACAGAGAAACGTATGCTAGAGAATTATTTTGTCGTCTTGGAAAATGAAAAACATGAGCAAGGGTCGTCCCTGTTACGAGCTCTTCGATTCAGAGAAGATCCTCTATCTCTGTTCTATCCCTGAAATACGTTTAATTTTCCAACCCCAACAGATATCATTGGATTGCGTGTCGATTGCGATATTATCGAGCGGATCTATGCTTCGTCAGGGTTAATCGTAGCGTTGTTCGACTTACTCGCTCGGTTGCTGAGAGATTGCCAAGCGACAACGGTGTCGTTGAACTTGCCGGTTTTGCCAACGATGACGCAACGCCGATAGGAAAAGCGCGGAAAAGAAACACGCGGGCACACGTGCAGGATCTGGTGCGCGGCGCGGCGATTTCGCGCGGACGAAGTTTGAAGGATGATAGGTCGCTCGAACTCGACAATTTCGCGGAAGTTGCGACAGTTTGTCTATGTCGTGCTATAGTATCGAGTAAAGTTAGCGGCACGAATAAGCTGTTCCATGCCGGTTCTCGCAATCTCCTTTCGTCTTATTTTCTTTTCCGGCACGGAAAAACATAGCGGCGCATTAACCAGGCTTGCAGTTATTTCAAGAAGTTTAAGATCTTAAAACTGCCTCGCACAAACTATCTACCCTTGCTTTTCCCCTGCCGTTTATGTTATCGCAACTTTTTTACTTCCGATATTTACTATTTTTCCCCCGAATCCGTTCACCCTCGCGCTTACTTCCATTAAAATCTAAATATTTTCCCCGAGACATAAAAGTCGGCCATTCTAACTACCGTCCTCCGTTTCCTCGTCGTTTTTCCACGTTTCCTCGGGCAGGTATCCTAAGGATACTAAGGAGAAACGGAACACGAACAGAGGAGAAGTGGTGAAAAAGAAGGACGCGGAGTTTTTTGTTCGATCGGAAAAAGGAATGATTAGCTGCTCGGATACGTGCTCGGTACCGATCGACCGCATCCGGCGCATCGTCGGAATAGATTCGAATTTTGTCTGAGCATTCGGAGCGTGGCGGGACGGCTGAGGTGGGGAACGAGGAGAGACTCGTGATTGCTTCGGCCGGAAGTACTTTCCGGGGTAACGTAGAATGGATAACAGTCCCAATAAAATCTAATTTAACCTGGGAGTACAAACTAGGAGATGATACATTTTGTGGTCGACTGACTCGAAGTTGCGGTGTAGCAGACGGAAAATAGGACCTACGATGGGGTTGGCCTTTCTATATACAAATATAACTATACTTTTGTCCCTCGCGGTTAGTCGTGTTCGCGTACACACGGACGTGGCCACGCACCAACACCTACATATGTTTACGCGAATAACCGTAACTATAGAAATACACGCGGAGGCACGTATTCTGGATAGATAGAAACAGACAGCGATTGCAGATCCCACGAGGGTGATAGCTGTTCGGATACGATTGTAATTGGCAAGTCCATATCCTCAACACGTAATATCCTTCCTATCCGTTTCCTGATCCGGCTTTCATTAATTTCTATTTCCACCGGTCTACGTCCGTTCCACCAACTCCAGACTTCTGGCAATCGGTTTAACGACGTTCTCTGTCCAAATTCGCAAATATGTTTACAATTTTATAACCTCCCCTTTCCTCCATCTTCGTTTCTTTCCTCGTAAACTCATACTTTCGCTGGATTTGCCGCTTGAGAAAAGGAAACGTGCAACAGAGGATTCGCTGTCGAAGCGTTCTCGATTAATCGTTTACGGCGAAATGAGTTCATTCTCTGTCAATAGAGTGTAACGTGTTATCGCATCGCCTAGTATATTCGATATATCGTACTGTAAGTCTGAAATATATTCCGTTATGGTAGTTCGTAATAAAACATTTTATTATATAATCAAACAGAGCAATTGTCCACGTGAAATCATTCTTCGTTCTCGTGCTTAAGGTGTCAACCAAGTTTAAAAAAAAGAGAAATTCTCATTTGAATTAAAAAATAAGAGCTTAAAACAAAATGCACTCCTGATATAATGTATTTAAAGCGGTATCTGTCTAAAACCTCTTAAGCAGCTTTTTCAAACTCTATCTTGTGTTTTCATGCAAATTTTTTACCGACACAAGCCAAAACAAAGTCCATGAATTCATTAACGAAACTAATTATTATTGTAAAAAATAGCAATTTGCATTCCAATCTTTTGGCACGCGTTATCATTACGTGGTCGGTTAATTAAGCGAATCTGTAATCCGTCGTGTTCCGATGCCATTACAGTTCGTTAATATAATAACACGCTACACGATGCAATCAAAAAATATCTTTAATGGATATCAGCCAAATTTCGCATTTGTGAAAACGGTAATATTTCCTTCGCTTTAGATTTTGACAAATTTCTTCTCTATATAACGGTAACACGAAGGTTAATTCATACGTACGATATACAATATTTATTTAAACATTCGCAGAAACTTTTCCCGAGTATATCGTGTGCATTATATAAAAGATTTTGTACGAACACTCAGCTATTCGTTGATAATATCTTTAGTCGTCTTTCAGTAATAATTTTTCGTTTTCTTGTTTGATACTCGTGGGAGAGTCAATGACGCACAATCAGTGTATCTCGTTCGTGTAATATAATGGAAACAGGAGTTATTTTCCGATCTTGAGAACTATTTTCCAAGCATCTCAGTCAAAGTGAAGGTAGATATGGTTATGCAGCATGTCAGGCTAGAATAAACGTTCTTTTAAAGACGGGAGTAGTTTTCAATGTGTAACTTGAGTTTCACTTAATTTTAATTGGATCGCAGAAAGCAATATCGTCGAACAGTACGGTTTAGAAATTTAATTAAGAGCACGAAGTACAAGTTAAAGAGGTTTTAATTAGATGGCAGGCTTGTAATGAAAAGTGTTGTAAAGTTAAGATTTGCTATTTTGGCTTCACGTTAAATTAGTTATAATTCAATTACTTCAGAAAGAACACAACGAATGGCGTGTGTTATTATTGAATATGGAAATATTTAACTCTCAGTGATATCGCCTAGTTTGGACGAGACACACGACAATATCCAATAAACGTAGCTTGTTTAATTTTAAATCGTTTTTAATTGATTTTAATGCACTTTAATTTCAATCGATCGAAAGCCATCGATGGCTTTAAGGAACATACAGGATATAAATGGCAATTAAATATTTGAAAATTAAGAAACTTAACTCTCGTCTAATCTAAATCGAGTTGTCAAGTGACTACATATCCCAGCAATATTAGTCGATGATAAAAATCACCAACGTCGATTTATTTTCCAACGATAGCGACAGAAGATATTAGCCTGCATTTCATCATCGAGAAGATAACCGCGTTCGTTAATTAATTTTTCCACCCATCAATTCTTTCTCCCGCCGTGGCGCCGCCAAAAGAATCGTATTCGCCATTCGAGGTGAAATATTCGCCGGAATTCAAATATTCCCGCTTTCCTGTAAGAGTGCCGTCCTCTTTGTTGCAATGTATCACTTCGAACGGTTCCATGCGCTCGCGCCTGTTCGCCTGATTTATCGCCAGCGGGCATGTAATCAAATTTGTTTAAAATCATGTAGAACGAAACGATCGATAAACGTATGCATAATGGATAGGTTACAAATCGATCAACGGTATGTAGGCCGCGCACGGCCGACCGCCGCACTTTATTATTATTCCAAGCACCGGGCTTCCGAAATAATTCAAATCCGGACGAGGAGCCCGCGCTATACGATCGATAAAATCGCCACGAGTTTCCTCTAGCTAGTTGTTTCCGCATACACGGAAAGGAAGGCCCAAGTGCCACCAGCATGGCCCTCGGCGTCTAACTAATTTCTACGCTTCCGTTTACTAATTTGTCGCGGCGAGGTAATTCGTTGTGCGCCACAGGGTACCGCCTGACCGCATCACGGCCAGGCCTACGATCCCATTTTCATTGAAGTTTACACGAGGAATTGCTCAGGCCGGACCTCCCCGTTGTCATAAGACTTTCATGACTTTGGGGAACGCGCGTGTACCTACGTAACCACGTTGCGGATTGCGAACCCAGCTTGCTTACCGCCATGCATAACGCGCTCACCATTCCAAACGCTCACCTTTTGACCCGTAGCTTCGCCGCAAGGACTGCGTAGAAAGTACTTGGAAAGGATTTCCGAGCTGACGTAACAAACGGCGAATAGGCGAGGGAAATTGTGACGATTTTGTATTTACGTTCACATATTCAATTCGCTATTCAAATTCCATCTGTGCTTCAAGCTATATCGATACGACGATTCTTACAGTGGCGATCGAAAGAAAGTTTGTAAATAGATAGGATTTTTCTTCTTGGCATTTCTAGGAAATTTGGCAGTGCGAAATTGCACAGATTCCACATAACGCGAAATCGATGGTTTACATCGCAGAGATATTTCATGTACATTTCTAGCGTTTCTCAGAGAAACAGTTTTCAAAATTCAATGATATTTCATAATTAAATAAGTATCTTTTGCCTCCTTGTGCTTGTCCTTTTTGGCGCCGTGAAATGACAAAAGCGGATCATGGTTCTTGAAAATATCACTATATACCTATACTAAATACAATAGACAAAGATATTTACGAAGAAACAGTAAAGAGCTATTTGTTGCTAATAAAAAACTCAGCCATCGAAATAATCGAAATACAGCGCTCTCTATAATATTAGATAGGAAAAACAGTTTTCTACCGAGGTTCTACCCTTTTTTATTATATTCTCAAAAACGTGAACTCGCATAAAAATCCTCAGTCTGGTTATCATACACGGAAAAGAGTCACTATCTCCCGATCTATGAATAGGAACGTCCAGCTGATATCTCGTGGTCAAGAAGCTGGTGGTCCAAAGATTCGCTCGTGGTATATCGGGCAGGCCGTTTCGGTGCTCGGCACCACGGCTTTTAAGCGGAACTGCCGCTCGTCTGGACGGTTTCTTGGGAAATTGCATCGGGATTATAACGCTCGCCGTTGCCGAAGCGTTTCTAGTTTTCGGCTTTGTAGTAGATGCTCGAAGTTAATTTAAGGGAAGCGGTAAAAGTTAGATAGCGGGCGGTTGATCCAGAAAACTGCGCCGACTATATAGTCGGAGATTAGAGAGCGCGCATGTGCGCCGTTAAGGCGACTAGCAAGTATGCGAGTTAGGTAGAAAATGGAATTTTCGGCGAAGAAGAAACGACCGCACGCACGTTCCACTCCGGTCAAAGTTCTGTCGTTGAAGATTGCGTGCCTCTTAGATCCAGCGTGAGATTCCAGCGCGAGACGAAAGTTTCACGTATGTCACGTTAGAGACTTACAATTCAATGTAACGAAAAATTCAACAAGCAAAATTGTATCCATATTTATGTAGTATCAAGAATATGGTCTAGAGCAAGGACGAGAAAGGATGGTTTATTTGAAGTTAAGTTTAGTCCTATCCGTACAAGCAATACCCAATACAAAAACTGACTACAATATCTTCGTACGTCTTACCCTGACACTGGGCTTCCAACTTCTGACTTCTCAGGTCAAAAATTGCTGACTCTCAACCCTCGCATCCTTCTCCCACTCTTTTGCTCATTTAGCTTTGACGTCACCAAGGCCTGCACTCTTACTTACACACTCTCTCTCTCTTTCTCTCTTCCCCAGCACTCTTACGACTCTTAGTTTATACCTTAAACTTACAACTTATACTATCCCTAGAAACACGAACTTAAATATACAATAGACCAAGCGTATACGCCCCTTTTTCCGATACTACATTTATAATGACGGATTCAAAAATGCAGTACGTTATTAGAATGTCGTCCTTAGCCTTAAAGTTACTGCTAGATCATGGTTCTTTACGCATTTATGGGAAATTTAAAATCGCAGAAATGCATCACGACCAAACGAGCTGGGAATAACATGCTTAAGTAACAACGCTCGTAACAATGAAACAGCGTCATTGAATGATAACACTTGTTGCAAAGGTCGATTCCTTTATAGTAAGATTCTTGTAAGATTAAGTTTCATCGTGTCACAATATTGTATCACGGTTCTAGTATACAGGAGGTTCTAGTTCACATACTTTTAAGCGGCGGTGTACGTATTAGAGACCGAGCAGGAGGAAAAGAAAAAAGTATGGCGTAGGTAGAGCGAATAGAATTTTGGGGGAAGTCGGATGGAGCAGGAAAGCGAGGAATAGCTGAGGGATTGTGGGTCAGAGCGGTGGCGCGACGTGTCGCTTGACTGAAAATTATGACTCCTCATCCCAGCGTGCCAAAGCTTCCTCTCTGTATCCGTTCTTTCTCTTCTTTGTTCCACAACGCCTTTAAAACTGAAATTCCTGTACTTTCTTCGGCGGCGGCCTCGCGCACGTACATCTTGCACGCTGACTTACGAATTGATTATTTCTTCGTTTCATCGCGACAGAATTTTATCGTTCGGGACACTCGTTGGTACGGAGCGCAGACGTCGACGTTTGAAAATTCGTTGCTTTATAGCCGTGGAAAAGGAAAGGTTTTGTTTGCCGGGGTATCTAGTTGCGTCGATGTTGGGTTAGGGATATAAAAGCTAAGGGGAAGGAAGGACACGATTGCAAATTTAAAAGTAGAAACGATGAAAAACTTGGGCGCTTAAACTTCCAAGTAGGTTAAGTGCTCCGACGAACGCTGTGAACGTAAAGGCCGAAATTCGGTGCCGGTGAGAAACGATCATTAGGATTATTATGAAAATTACGTCGTTGATTAAAGGTTGAAACTTATCATTGAATTAATTCATCGCGTCGTTAAAATGTACCGAAGCTTTTCAGGGCACCTTACGTGGCCAACCTTAGAAAAACCACCGAGGTATTTTATTCGCCAGAGTTTGAAATATTTTCGTATTAGCTTTATGATCACGTTCGTTAAATTATATCTTGTAGAATACATTAAACTTGAAGTTTCTCCGAGCATCGTCGTTCATATGCGTGTAAATCTTCGAACTAAAACTTCTTGCACGTTTCAACAAAAATGCTCAGAATGAATCTTAATGATAAAATTGCAAACAAAAGAAACTTTAAACTCGAATTAATTCTGATAGTGAAATCTTAACGACACGGCTAATTAACCAAAATATTTACCACAGTAAGAAAAGAAAAGCGTAAATTCAAGTTACAATAATGCAGTGCAATAATCGCTGTCGTAGTCGTTCGAGCATTCTCTGCAACGTTTTTCAATTTAAACATCCTTCATTATCCTTATCCCGGGTAAGTCCACTCAGCATGTACCATAAAACCACGCCATCGACTGTGCCGTATAATTTGTATGCAGCATACATTCAGGATCGTACAAAAATCCGCACATAATTTCGTTCTACGTCGTAGAGGGTGACTCAGTAATCCAGCCTGGCTTACAGGCAGCACGTTTTCGTGCCGGTTGTGCCATACAGTCATGCTGAAACACGTTAGACCAAGTATTTTGTGGATGGTTTGAGGATAGAAAGTAGAGAGAAAGAGTGGCGCGAGAAGTGGCAGAGGAAGGGAAGTTTAGAAAACGGATGGCCGAATGAATGTTTAAAATTATCTACGAAATGATCCACAAGAGCTGGGACGCTGAAACTGCATGTGCACGAGCAGTGAAATAAAATATGAAGTGGAAGCGGCGGGTTAAGTTGCGGTTGACAAGGAGTCGTCGAATCACAGAGAGGCATGCGAAATGAATTTAATTTATAGACACAATAAAGCGCTTGCAGGTAGAGGGAGACCTGTTAAGATGGTGAGAAACAACCGGAAAGTAAATGGACATATAAGTTTGAAAGGTGGATGTGAAGGGACTGCGCGAGCCTACGATGTGTCGAGATCGCGAGAAAATAAGTGAAGCCAAGGAGGATGAACGAAGACCGAAGGGATTATGACCGGTGTCGACGTGGAACGTCGTCTGTGCGACGAAAATTATTATTTTACATTTGAAACTTTCACGATGATTAGGTGACGTTCTCGTGATCCTTCGAGATTCGATCGTGTTATTAGCATGTTGCGCTTTGTTCCGGCGTTTCGCGAACTCTCTACTTCACTTCTCGAGAGAGGAAACTTCCAGATGCAACGTACGTACTCATAACACGATGGAAGTCCAAAAAATATGCCAGAATTATTATTCATCGTTCGTTGGTGAGAAGTCTTCGCGATTGTTATTCGACTCTGTTCCTATTTGCCTAATTTAACTTTCGGTTCCACGTACCTTCCTTTTCGTTAGTAATAAAACGCACAACGAACAAAATATGTTATGAGATACGATTGTAACGCGTGTTTTTAAGGCTCCGCTGCATCAAAACGTATCCTTTTCTTCTTTCGCTGATGACAAGATAAGATAGTGAGCTTTATTTAGCTTTCGGACGTGGTAAAACTGATGTATGTTTGCGTGCAACAATCGTTCTTCGTTGGCTGTAAAATTGTTACACGATAAAGCGTATTCCACGCTCACACGCGACTATCTGAAGGCTGAAATTTATTTTGTGAGCTCGTAGCAAAAAATCGTCGACTTTCTCGACTTCATTGAAATTTTTATAACACGCGGAAAAACGTTCATAGCATGTCTCAGGCCAGAGGAAGTAAATAAATAGCGAACATTTTTAAATATAGAACGAAGATGATTATTATATCAACCGGTGCGGATTTTATGGTATGAAGTAAGATTCTTCGGATAAAAGTTCTTGGTTAAATATATAAATTTAAATCGAAAACATTATAGACAATTTTAATTGTGTAGATCAAATGACTGTTACTTGTTACTTTTTTTGAAAGTTTCAAATTTAGAACAAAACATTGTGCTTTTACCATTCTGTGTTACTACTAGTACAAACAAATGTTTGAAGTATAGACGCATCGGCACGTTAAAAAATATAGCAAAATTTAGACAAATTAAAAACAAGAATTCTATCCCATAAAACGAAGAAGCCTGTTATTAGATCGGACGACAAAACAAGCATACAGAGCACGTGAATTAAGTTCTCTTTCAACTAGACACAACATTTTCCTACTCCGTGCACATAACTCACAACAGCAACAAGCTTTTTCGCTCTGTTCGCATTTTAATGGCAGTTGTCTATGCATTAACAAAATGATGTTTGCTAAGCTTTGCAAAGCCTCGCGTTGTTCAGCATTTCGTGCAGCGATAGACTTTTTCTTCAACATACTCGTAAAGTTTCTAGTAACGAGAAATGTGTCTCCGGTGGAATGAAACTCAAGAGAATTTCTTTGCTGGCGTAAATTTAGAGCGTCAATATTGAGGAAATTAATTTCTATCTCTTAACTGAAATAAACATTTATAGGTTTATATTTGGCCCGCGACTCGTGATCTTTCTCCTTGGCGGAGATTGTTTCAGTTCAAAAGGGTCGGACACTAGTGCGAATAGCTTTTTTCGTCAGACGTTCAGGCGCTAAAAGTGGATCGTATAAATAATATAAGAATCATGGTCACTAGTACACGAGAACTAGACGTTAAAAATATGCCGCCATGCGAAGTACAGGCACTTTCTTTTGGAAAAAGGGAAAACGACACGCCGAAGAAGGAAAGGAGTTAGTCAAGATAAACATTCTCTGTATCTGTGTGTACATTCGTTATTATTAGACTGTAGACTTTTACGTAAATTCGTACTATAATTAATAAAGTAGAACCTCGGTAGAACATTGTTTTAGGATGAGTTCCTCCTTTTTATATCTTACAAACTTAATTTCAAACATTCCTCTATATTCCACATATATTTCTTTTCGGTGAAACTAAATATCCTGTATGTATATCACATGCACTATATATTACGTGTACTTTTTATACTTAATCCTTCTTCGCTAAATGAGAGTGCGTTAATCTTCGCGAAGATTTAGATTTCAACGTAAAAAAATAAGCATAGAGGAGAATAACAATACACGAAAGTAATTGCAAGAAAGGGATGTATTCGCCGAAAAATCAACATCAATAAGTTAGTTAATCATTAGTTATTCGGAATTAATGTTATCGCGCATTGCAATTCTTATTTCAATGCAGAAACTAAAAGTTCGTTTACCTTTGACGTCTTATTTCAGCGTTAAATTTTTTTTTTTTATACACTATTCCATCTAATTATTAGAAATAATTGCAGGTACGACGTTTCTATCGTTTGGTTTATCTGCATAAAGGATTCATGAGTTATATAACGCTACAAGGCAAGCTTTTTCTGGGAAAGGTCAAATGCTTTCGAAGATCGCTTTTTAGTCTAGCACGTGCCGATCAATAGTCATTGTGAAGTCTTAATTAGAAGTGGTCTTCGACTATAGTTTATCTGCGGATTCTGTCCAATCGAACTTTGATAATAACAGATATAAAGATAGTCGAATATTTCACTAAAATAACTATATAACAACGAAAATTTCTTTGAAACATTTTAAACGTGTCTATCTCTACTAAAAGACACTTTAACACGTACATATAGAGAATAGCGATATTTTTAATTAAAACAAAGCGACGTTTTGGTAAAAATCCTTGATGGCCTAGCAATTTCGTGCACCTGATCACGCTGTCTAATTCAGCGAGAGCGTTCATAATTTTCAACGTGAGCAAGAAAAACGAGGATGTACGCAGGTGTTGCCGGCTAGATAATAACAGCTCAATTGATTACGACATTGTCGAACTTTGAGCAAATAAAGTATTCTATCCCACGTTGGATCGGCTAATTATCGACGAGCAAACCGCCACGCCTTCACGGTGAAACGTCAAAGGAAGAAGAAGAAGAAAAAGAAGAAGAAGAAGGAGAAGGAGATGAAGAAGAGATGCGCGATCATGACGCAACGGTTCGCAGGGAAAGGACGCGAAAACGTCGTTGGCATTGCTGAGCGACAATTTTTCTCAAACAGTCTCTACTTTGCTCGTTCGGGTTGAGTTCGTGCTCGCAGAAAATACAATCACTGTCCCAGATCCGTTGAGCAAAGTTCATCCCTTTGTGTACCGTTCGAAAGTGAAGTAAAGTGCCCCTTCTTTCTCTTCCTCTACATCCATTCATCATTTTCTTCCTCCTCCTTCTTTCCGAGTCTCCTCTTTTTCAGGCCGTCTCTACGGGTCCGTCGCCTTTCTTCTCGTCTACTTTGCACGTTTAGACCGTTGCGATACTTTCTTAGGCTCGAGAGAGAAAGAGAGAGAGAGAGAGAGAGAGAAAGCAAAGAAATGTCGACGAGACGATAGAACAGAGAAGGAGGAAAGATCGTGCGTAATACTGTAGGGATGACGGGGTTGGCTCTAGCATGGTTCGTTAATGCCGTTCAAACGAATCGGAAATCTCTGTTCTTGACTATACTTTACGGTAAAGATCGACAGGCAATTTTTTTCCGTTAAGCTGCCAGGATTCATGGCGTTCCTCTGGATGCACAGAGAAAGGAGTTTCAATGTAACGACGTCGTTTCCCCTTTGTCGACAGCCGTTTAAAGTCCGCGTCAGCAGCGGCACGATGCAGCGCATCGGCAGATATCCTCCTCGATGTTTTCCGACCAGGCATTCGGCTGTCACGAACACCGCGTTGGCTCGCGATTTGGCCTGCGCTCGCCTCTGCTTTATTCCCTCTCGCCCCCCCCCCACCCACCCCCTCCCCTTTTCGGTCGACTTGATTAAATTCCGTGCAAATTCTCTTCTTACGCATTAAGCGGCTTAAAATGTAAATGCCTCTGTTGAAAATTATTACCCGCGTTGCCGGTAACGCGGCTCTTACCGTAGAATTTACCAACTCGACACGCTTGAATCCGCCCACGCAAGTTCCGCGTGCGTGTACCAAACACGCGGCTTAAATCGGTCTATTATCCATGGAATTAAATGAAGCTGAACCTGATATCACCGATAGATACGTAACTATATCGTTCGCTGATTGTTGCCTCGAATGATTCGTTTCGATTCTATAATTACGCTGTTAGAATTTATGATTCGAGTTTCAGAAACTTGTTCGTTCGGTTCTTTTCCATTCGATGTAATTTGCCGTATCGTTCCATGGATTGTGTAGCTTGAATTGTTCAGAAAAACGTAGCAACAAGTTGCCTTGAGCTTCTCTTACGCTCGTGGAAGAAGGTATGCAATACAATCTCCGAGGTATGATTATCAAGCGCGTAAAGAATGTTTGAACTTTCCTTATTTTTTCATCTTTGCCTGAAAGTGAAAGTGATAGAATTTTCTCGAACGAGCGAGCAGGACAGAGCTGCGTACGGGCGACGATATCAGAAATATGAGCAATATTAGGTACTTCTCTTCCACATCCTGGATAGAGCGAAGTCCTACGATCTTTGCTACGATCGCTCGAAAGTATTGCGTGGATAAAGTGGAACTCGGCGCACTCAGTGAAAGAAGTAAAGAAATACAGATAAGGGAAATGTATATGTGCTAGCGTAAATGGCTTGGAAAACTAAATTAGGGTTAAGAAGATTTAAGAATCAAGATCAAGACTTGAATTCAGACAATCGTAAAAGAAGCAGATACTCGTGCAACTAAATTATCCTTATTATTTTGTAAGCAAACGTAACTTTCGTCCTTTTATTTAACATTTTATGAGCCAAAATCTACTCGTAGTTCGGCACTTCTGCGTCCCTTCTATCTTAGCTTCTCCTTCGACAGGCCGAAACGAGAAAGTTCAACGATTTTAAGAATGTAAATTGCGACCAGACAATATGTGAAGAAAATACCGGGAATTGTTAGAGCGAAGAGGCCAGACGGTCGAGAAAATTTGCAACAGAATTGACGAAATGAAGAAGGGGGTTGTAATTTTGAAGACGAAAACAGCAAGTGGCGAGCGAAGGGAGCACTAGAGACAAGAAGGAAAGATTAAGTGTCGGTGTGTCGTCTCCGAATGCGGTTACCCGATGCGTCGGTGGGCACACACGTTCGTGCCACATGGCTGGCCGCTTAACATACACGCAAACATGGCCACGTACACCTACAACAAAGCTTTGTCTACTCGAAGCTGGTAAGGGAACGCGGCAGCCTGAAAGGCTTCTAATTACATCGCGGAATTAACTTCGTAAAACGCTGGAGACGTCGTGAGATCTGACGACTTAAAGGAACGTTACGCGTTGCGGAACGATGTCTCGTTTCTGTGATCCTTTGAGAGGCAAATTGGACGCAAACCATAAACACGATTATCTTTCCCATGTGACACGGAATTTCTATCGAATCAAATGGCGAGTCGATCGCTCGAGTAATCGACAGCCCATCGAACCGGCTGAATGAGAAAACTTGCTCGAAATATTTTGGAGTCACGCTGTGCCATATGTATATTTCAAGTCAATTACGAGTTTGATGAAGTTTAGGTTTGTTGGTCCACCGCGCGAACTGCTCGTTACCAGAACGTAAAGGAATTGTTATTTTTGTAGCGACGTAGGCGAGATCCAAGTTGGTTATATATCTTGCGCCGGATTTATCGTTAAGTTCACCGTGTAATTAAGAAAACGTTGAGATTTGTATTATTCAATGAAGAAGTTATTGCTTGTACAAATGAACGATACAATTCCATGAAATAAATAACACGAACTGTGCGAAGTTACTTTTTTCCGAATGAAATTTTTATATGGACTGAAAAATATTTTGAAAGGGAATTGGATTCATGAATGCAATTTATTTTCTGATTTCAATCCTATCTTCCTTATTATATTAAGTACAATACCTGACTGTATTAGCATAATTTTAATAATAACGTGAAAACAAAGACGCATCATGATTTTCTCTATTATGTTTCCAAAATCACAAATTATTTTTGAAATATGCCAAAACATTTCATATTCTTAACTCCGTATTTACGAATTTGTAATTAGATTCATCGTGCGTCACTTTCCATGCTAAATCGTCACATTTTTGTAACAATTAATTCGCCTTAGAAGCAAGATAATTGTTTGGCAAGAAGTTTCGAGAATTAGTGTCTCATTTAAATACAATGTCACGACGCAAGTGTTGCGCAATCGTTCTGCTTTACATAACTTTCAGGTTGTGTTAACAGCAACATTAAAATTCCCAAGGACAAATGAAGCTGGTGTAAGTTTCTCAGCGTACAAGAGAACCTACTATTCGTGGTTACAGAACGAGTTGTTTCAAACTCCTCAAATGTTAAATGCTACATCGTGTACTTTTTAATATAATTGAACAATCTGCTTCCAAACGAATCTAAATGTTTCAAGAAGGGAGAAACGTCAAGATTTAAAAATATCACTAACAATGTCGCTTTTAGTTCCGTATTTTTGATTACTTTAACGTACACGAACAAAGAAATTCAATTAGGACAAGGATGAAGTATGCGAGATAATTTTACATCGTGTTACAGATTTCTACGAACACGCACTGGAAACGTATGCTCGAAGTAATTTGTTACGACCATGTCATAATTGAATATCATGTGGTAGTTACAATTCCATTTCCCCGCTAACTTACGAGCCAATGTACAGAGATTATATTACAAAATAATCTCTTGTAGTTGTTTGATTAACTCGTCGACGTATTCACGAGTTGCCAATTTTATAGCGTTTTTGCCATGATTTTTAAATGCCCGATGAATCAATGTGCAGGTTTCTAGAGCCATTAGCTAATTACGCTGTTTTTGTGTTACATGAACTTCGTATAAGTAAATGGCCTATTTCGAAATTGAACTATAATTACATTTTACATGATTGGATAAAATCGGATAAAGCATTGATGTTCCACATTTTATATGTCACAAGTATCGCCTGGATTCGTTCGATTAAAATTCGTCAACTTTTCTACGTTAAAAACGAGCTTCCAAATTCTATAATATCTGAAATTATCCGTATGACGAGAAAGAATCTACGATATACCTAAATTCGACGGTTTGGAATATTTTACCGAGTCCTTATATCGATGGAAATTGTTGGAAAACTCATCTTTCGCGTTGTTCGCAAGTAACAGGCTAATTCTAAGAATATAATGAATCAGAGGTCGGCACCGTGGGGTTCTTAAAATCGATATCGAAATTAAAGGTTACCCCCGTTTGGTTTTATTGCTTCGAGCAAGATTGGAGTGCGATGAAAAAAAGAATCGCGACGATCGCACGCGCGCACCCCCGTTAAATGGAAAAGCTTTCCGGCGGCTGGATCCCGTATTTTCTTTTTCCGACAACAGGCAGCCCTCGTTACTGTCCGCACGCCGGCACGTCGCGCGTTCCAGTTTGATCACGATTCGTCTCCAACGATTGCGCATACGTGCTCTGTAGTTGGAATTTTCGTCGCACGTAATTCGAAATTATTTGCACGTTAACGCTAACACGCGTTTATCCGGACTGATTCCCTGAAAATAGTTGGCGAAACTATGTGCTGCGCGTCGTTACAGCGAACACAGGCACTGCGCGCCGAACTATTATCGATGTACAATGTACACGCGTAGTCGACATTAAAAGGCACTTAGCCTGTTTCGCAAACCAGCCAAGAATCCCTTCAATAAGAACACCGGCAAAACAGCCTCATAACGCTAACTAAATATGTCTATCGCTCGGTGTAATCATCTTGTACAGCGGAGCCACTGCCTTTTTTCTGATACTCAAGTCCCCAATTTGCGTCCCTTTTTAAAACAAAATAGGCTTGCGGGTAACGTGGAAATACAAGACGCCATAATACGGCAAGCCTATTTACTCATCTGACTGTTTCCTACCTACCACCTAGCACGCGGCTCGACCTACCTACCTATCCACCTGCTTTTCTTGTTACCTACTGTGTTACAAGCAGAGTCTCTTTCCCTTCGCTGAAACCGTTACGCCCGCAGCACGATGCCCGCATCACCATTTCAGTTCTCTTTTCCCCTCTTCTAACGTTTTTTCTTACCTTTACTTCTCCATGCACTTTCCTCTACTCCCTGTGTGCTACCCTTTCGCCTTGTTCTCTCTCCCTTTCCTCTGTTTATCCTTCGATCGTTCCTTCCTTTGCACCCCCCTCCCCACGAATCGTCGGTTCCTTTCTTTCCTCCTTTTTTCCTTTCTTAACCGTTTCTTCGTCCTTATTCTTTCTCCTGTAAGATCCCTACAAGCCCCATTCACTAGCCGAACTTTTACTTCCGTTTTATTTTCTACGCTTAAAGAATATTTTCCGCGATAAAGAGATCGGGTTATGGCGCACAAAGGCAGGAGCTTTCATTCTGTTTGTTCCGGGGGCGCCGGAAGAGACCGCAACGTGAGCTGTATATGTATCCCCCTCTTTTTTCCCCCCTCGCCACTTTACTCCTTACCCTGCTTCTTACCGCAAAAGCTCACCCTGTCTGTCTCTGTGCTACTCCGCGTTTCCTACCCTTTTCCTTCCCGCCCTGACCACCCTTTTATCCTCCCCCGCCCTCCCCCCTTTTTTCATGCCGCTCATCTCTGAGTCGGCTACGACTTGCGGGTTTCTCGACGTTTAATGAAAGCTTTCGGCAGGAGTCAGACAGATAGTTTTTCTCTATTAATTAGAGGACTCGACTCAAGTTATTTCATCGTGGGTTATACGAGTCGTGATGTAAGAAGACTTGGTCGGCTTTCTTTTCTTCCTTTTTTTTTCTCTCTTTGTTCCTTTCTCGCTCGACTATTTGCCTCGACTCTAGTAATTAGAAATTAAAATTGAAATTTCTAATTACCCCGGGGAAATCGATAACCGGCCAGCTGCGTTGTTCGACGAGGAAATCTTATTCTTCGTGACGATGAAATTAATACCAAGCTGTTGAATTATTTTGCCTCGTTACTTGTTGGATAACCGTCTGTTCCAAAATGGAAATCTTCTTTTTATTTAACTGTAACGCGCGCTTGTAATCTACGTTACGTGAAATGGACGGTTTTACATTCAGTTTGAAGCTTTAATGCGTCGAAGATTAATGCATCGCGGTTTGATTGAAATAATTCAAATCCTTGCAATTTCATAAATCTTTTTTAACGATTCGAGCACCGTAGATATCATATCCGAATTGCATGCCCTGAATAAATTTCAAATATTCAGTGACTGCATCTCATGGCGTTGCTGTTGTTGAATTTGAAGAACCCGATTTAGTTCAGAATGTGGATTAAACAGGATTTTATAATAGCAAATTAGAGATAAATAGCCAAACAAAGCCACAGAAGCACGTGTATGACTGAAGATGATACCGAGAAACCATCAAAGTATCAGGTCGTCCGAAAAGTTTCTTTGCACAACAACATTTTTCGTTTTATATTATTTTATCGAATTACGTATGATTCATTTTGTTCTATCAAGATAAATATCACAACGTTCGACGGATTAGGTTTCACGTTTGTACAAAGATGCGTCGTTGTAAAAGACGTGTCTGTAAAAGAAAGATACTTTTCGGGCAACCTAATATCAGGAACTTGAAATTGATCGAAACTTTGGTATTTTTGCCGTCACCCTTCCACTACAACTTATGCTCTAACATATTGTCCTACGCTACAAATATGTATATGTATGACAATATCAAGCATCCACCCAAATAATCCGAATTTCAATAATATAATAATACGTTACTTAAGTAACGACACGATTTAGACGAGCATTTGCGAAAGTTTATTAATGTCAGCGTTAAAAAAATTACATTTGTTCTGTCCATAATAGCATTTCAGTATTTCCGATCACACTCGTAGGATTATGGGATTAGAGTAATTTAAATATCTCCAGCCTGCTCTTTGCTTTGCAGCGCGCGTCATAAAGCATTCAATGAATCTTGACGTAGAGCGGATAAAAACTTGGCATGCTTGATTTCCTGTTCATCTGCAACTACCAACATTATTCAAACTCCTAATTATCGAGGCCTGGCTGAATTATGAGCGAAATGATTGCGATAACGAAACGAGAGCACGACCGGAAATTCCAAGCGAGATCTCGCGTTGGAAACGCGTATCTGTTGGCAGCGTGGCGGGCAGGTAAAGAGGGAGGGGCAAAGTCTTAAATTAGAGGAGAGAGTGAATCGAATCAGATTTCCCTTCCAATTGGAAGAGCGTCCGAGGAATCGCGAGGCGAATCAACCGGTCGGGCAGCGAGCAGCTTCGTCATACAACTCGACCGGGCAAAAAGATCAGCGTGAAAAACGAGCGAGGATCGTGGAACGAACTGATAATGATATGCGGTCGATTCGAAGGCTGGCTATGCCCTGGAAAAAGTTTCTCGTCATTGGGGCGACTATTCAAATTATTCCCGCTCGTTGCGGAAAAAAGTTCCGGCGGTTGGTCGCTGAGATCGCTATTCTATCTTTGCCCTGTTTGGCGAATGATGGGCGAGGAACAAGAAGAATTTCTCCACTTCCGTAACCATAGTTGCGTGCGCTGTGCAACTCCAAGACTAATTATCATCGCTTCCAAAGGTGATGTTTTCTCATTGGTGTTCGCGAACAATTTGTTGCCTGTTTCTGTATTGTTCGCGAATATGTTTGTGAAACATAGTGGCCTGAAGCATCTGCCATTAAGCTTGTACACAGTGGCTCACGAAACTACGATATTTGATCATTCACCACGGGAAACTTTTATATGTATATCTTGTGTGTTGTAGGAAACGTTTTGAAATCTCATTAGCGCTATAGTGAGCAGACTGTGGATCTCTGTGCGATTTTATATTTTTACGAACAGGCGTCAAGAAATGGGATCTAAGGAGAAATTTATTTTCGATACTGAATATCGTAACAAACACTCTACTTTTGATATTTTATATATTTTTGCATATTACGTGCATTTTTACATTCTTAACCGAAATACACTAAACGGGGAAATAAATTTGGTCTGAACGCACCTATAGGAAAATATTGATTTTAATTTCCTGAATGAACGAACATTCCTTCCTGAACATGGGATATGAAACGGCGTTGAACGTCAGATCTATTCTTCAGATCCGTACTTCGTCCAAGTTAAGTAGATTATTAACTTGTCGGTGACTCGCGAGAGTTGACCTTCGTTGCATCAGTAGGCGAAAAGGTTCGGATGGAAAGCGTATTCGACGGAAAGTTTCCGGAAAGAGAAAACGAAGGAGCCCGCATTAATCTTTTCACGCGGCTTGAAATATTAACGATGATGTCTTTGATGGAACTCGGAATTTCCGTCGCAGCTTCTTTCCCGTTGCCCACAGAAGACTTCGAAAGAATTGAAACCAACGAGTTGTGCTGATTTTTATTTAACGAGCTCAACAAGCAGCTTCAAAACGGTGCTTCTCTTAATACCTTTGTAAATGATCGTGGACAGTACTAATTTAACGTAGTAAAGCATATTAAACGCTTCTTTATCGTTTAGATCTTTCTTTTAGATCTACTAATCTTTAGACCTTGCGATTTATTGAGTTTAATCCACGAGACTCAACATACCGCTAACTTGTGAAAGTACATATAGCGCCTTAAAATGGTGTGTCAATCATTCGTCATTTCATCATCCTAATTGCCATGGTGCTCTTACGCCATTAATTTGCCGTGAAAGCATTCGCGAAATATTAAATACAAACCGCGACGTGAGTTTCTAGGTCACATACGAACGATCACGCCTTCTAGACGAATAGGGAAGAGATTGCGCGACGAGTCACCATTGCTCCTCTTTCATTTCCCTAATTTCTTCGAGATTCAACGGATCCGACATACAGCCACCCACAAAAAGATTGCTTCCATTAAAATACAAAAGCCGAAGAGATGAATAGCGTAAGGAAGTATTTCATTGGCTTTGATTATCGATAGATAGCTATTTATTGTTATTTAATATATATTGTATGTCGATAAAACAATCACTTACTTACGGGATGACCTAATAATATTACGTTACGGTAATAGCTGCATTTGTTACTGCGCACCGTAATGGTATTTAGACAGACACTTTTAACCAACTACTTTTTCAATTCCATTTACGTAACATTTTGAGATTCTTGATACCATGGATTCGAGGAAGCTTACTATAGTTTCCCGTAACTTCTCCTTTTTTTTTTTTTTTTAACGTTCCACAACATCACTTTCTATACAGCTCTTTGTAGCTTCTCGAACGCGATCCACACTAAGCTATAGCCGATTCTAAATCCCAGTGTGCGATGGCATCGGGCGATAGACACGCTAGGTCGAAAATAAACGAAATTACCTACATGTTTTATAAATACGTCTTAAATATGTCTTTTTATACGTGTACAGCTGAACATACTGTTTAAGAACGATTTATTAAGTATTTATTATATTAATTATATTTATTAAGTGAGCATTTTAACAATAATTTACGATTATTTTCGAAACATAGAAATTGGCATAACGTTTCAAGTGATTTTCCACGTTGATAACAATTTCCCGTGCGTTTACGTTCCTACGTTTAAGCCGAAAAATACGTCAAATATTTAATACCATTTGGCACGTCTCGATACAATAAAATTCCAACGGAAGCTCAAAGTCTATAATCCGAACACCCAAGAAGCACAAAACGAAATTCACTTTCGTGCAGATAAATCTTTTAAACTTCCTGCTAGTTCCCAATACAAACTAAAAAGGAGAGAGTAGTCTACTTCTTCCAACAATTAAACATTAACAGTCCTCGAAAGATAAAATTCGCAACCCTCCAATTTACTCGGCGGCGAACCGTTGTTTGAACACGATATTGCTCTTGTCATATTTATCGAACTTTCCGAGACCAACGAGGTATAAGATTGAATTGCAAGTTTTCGAATAACTACTTTAATTCACTGGTGGCTCGCGAAACGGTTCCTTCCAATTTCTTGCAAGCGCATTTCCCGATGCAATTGGCGGTCGCAGTATTACGCGTGAATCCAAAAGCCCTTGGGCTGCTTATTAATTATTTCACCGTTTCCTTGGTTGATCCAAACCTTCCTGTACCCCTTCGCGCCACCGAAAATTTATCCCTCTGTCTCGATTTACCGATGCCCGGCTCGCTTTACACTCGAGCACACCGGCCATATTTTATTCTTCGCCCCTTTCCCGCTCTCCTTGCTCTTCTAATACTTATTTATCCCTGACCTATTTTGCTGTACTGCTCTTTGGAACAGCGCGAGCACAGCATCGATAATGTCCTCCTCCAAAGCCATGCAGTGCATCGTAGCCGGCTTGTTCGAAAGGCATCGCGGTCGACTTCAAAAACGTTCGTAAATTTAATGGAGCGTATTATACTACCCGCAAACCCGGTTAAATCATGAAACTCTCCACGTGAACGTAACGCGGTTAAAAGTTGACGAGATTTGCCACTCGATACATGACCGCATCCGAAATTGATACGCATTTACGAATAGTGATGTGAAATTCACATTTTTGCATCGAGTGTTTACGGTATGATGGCTCGGTTTGTTTGTTTTTTCCTTTTTTTTTTTTTTTTTTTTTTTTTTTTTTTTTTTTTTTTTTTTTTTTTTTTTTTTTTTAATTTTTCATTCTACAGATGCGTGAAATGTTTCATGAAATATTTATGCCGTATGTGGAGTGCAATTGCTTTTAAAATTACTTCGAAATTTCAATTTCGATTTTAAACGATTTTCTCTAATTTCTTTTGTTTTTTTTTTTTTCGATATTTTGAGTCCGCGATAATAGGATTACAACGAATTGTACTTATCCCTTTTTATCTGCGAACTTTTACGAACAGCCAGTATTACGAAACATTCTCACGGGTACAATAAAATTATAGACAAATACGTTAAAAACACTCCTAAATTATTCGAGAACGTACGCCACGATAATTCAAGATGAAACGATTCGACAAGCCAACCAGTGCAACGCGAAACCATTCAACGACTATGTAGATACCTCGTGTACGCATTTTCCACGCAATATACCCTAACACCTTCCTATCCCAACACTCGTATATATCCTCCCCATTTCTGTTCCATGTTCTCTTTCATTCAGCTCAGATAAACTACGCAGACATTCGCGGTACCAGCACACGTTCGATCACGTCCATTCACTGCTTTGTGCCACCATGCACTCTTCTTTTATACTTTACACTCGAAGCACTCGGTCCTTTCACGCATCTCTAATACTAGAAACTCGTTCGTTATAAATATTCACGCCAAATTACCGTTCCCACAACTGTTTCCTTTTAAATCCAAGAGGTATTAGGACTCTTCGTACGTATACAGTTTGCTTCAACACGAAGGCTTTCCATTGAATGGTTCTCCGGCTCACGGTGTAGTGGAGCGTTCGATAGGTTAGATCTCGTAAGAGCTTCAGGGACCCGTATGGCTGGAACACTTACAATGGAAGAAAGACGAACTTCTATTTCCGCTGCTCTTATACCAAATCCTCTACACAGTCATTGGCTAGCGTTGCGATTGAAACGAAGAATGTCAAACTGGAAGATTATTCCAATACATCGATGTAAACGTTAATTGAACTTAAAGGATATATGCGGTTCCAAAAGACTCGAAGGAACATTTTTCACAATTCTTGTAAAATCGAATTTATAACGAAAAATGTTGAAAATTCAGACGCAATATTTGGTTACATTTCTGTACGATATATATCTGTTCCGTTTGATATTCGGTAATAATTTGAAAGTAACGGCAATTCTCATTTCGATCGATGTTCAAGGAGAAAATTATATCGAAAGTCATAAATGCGCGAAACGATATTATGTTTCTAATGGACTAAAAAAAAAAAAAAAATCAAGCGAATGGGATATACGAAGTTCGTTACGGCGGTATACATAAAATGTAAATAATCCAGCTTGTGAATCTTATTTATCACGAGCGGGCTAGGATTTACATAAGTTGCAGTGGCGTCTTACGGCGTTTCAGCAAAGGAATTAAATTCAAAGTTTCATTAAGGATACTTCCCGAATAAACAAGCAAAACCAAAAAGGTATATCAAACTAGGTTCGCTCGTTTCCCATCTCTACGTCTCTGAATTCGCACGATGATACAACTTTCTGAGCGCCTCTTTCCGTTTCTTCTCGGTCGCTGGAATTTCCAAGTTCGTCCGAAGAGTACTCGAGAAACAACTGCGGAAATGATTTCCGTATAAAGGCCGTGAACTTAAACGGAAACGATTGTTCGAGCGACGATGATAGAGGCGGCACAGATTGCGATGGTGGCGAGACGTTAATTCCTCTGCAACGTCTCGTTTAATGGAACGTTTTTCTGGCATCGAAGCCCTGCGTAACAATAGTGTACGACCGGTGTAATCAATCATTTTTTGGACCGTGACAGAGCCATTTTCCCCGGCCGCTATCAATCGTGACGGATTCGACGCGGTATGTACGTGACCGACCGATTCGCAGAGCTAATCGAATTTATTTTACACTCTGTTTGAAAACGCCGGAACGGAGTCTGAGCCACGGCTGGCGGTCCGTGCAGACGGTATCGTTCCAATTGCACGTATCGAGTCCCAGATCGCGAATATCGACCGTCAACGGGGGGTCGAACGTCGTCAAAACTGGCATGCATCGTAACCGGACTGGCGATACGGTCCGTTTGCCGCATCAGAAGCAAATTATAACGAATGAACGGTCACGAGTGGCTTCCACGTCAAGGCTCCCCGGTTTAAGGTTCCCGATTAATACGGCCCGATTGTGATCGACCAATTGCATTATGCCCCGCGGTAGCTGCCGCCAACACGCGAACCAAGCTTAATGACGCTCAGCGTTCCGTGATCCGATCGCTACCTGTCCTTGCTCTCTTTCTCTGTTCCCTTTTCTCCATTTCTCACAAACTCTTCTCGTACGCCTCGTTTTCTTCTTTACGCCATCGTTCCTCCATTTCGTACGAATTATTGGCATTACATGATACGTTGGTCGGCCAACCAGCGTGCTTTTTCAGGCCTGGCGGGCAAATCAGGTTTCGACGGTACATCCGCCATTGTGATGAGTTACAGTGAAACATCGAGTTACCAAGCTAACGCCGGGGCGAGTTCGTTCTTTCAAACGTGAAACGCAAACTGAATTTTACGCGACTAATGGCGTTGGATTTTGGTACAACGGTTCACATGCTTCTCTGGACTCTTTTCCAACTACTCCGTGTTCTTTCTCGCCGTTCACGAGGCCGAGATTAGACCTCGAATATTGCCCGTTTCTTAGGTTCGAGAGAAGCTGGATAACCCACGTCGCTGGTTTATGTTTCGAAGTTAGCGCGCGTAATTTATTTCAGACTTGCAGCCGATCAATTTCTCCGGAGAATAAACGCTGAAATTTGCAGAACTTTCTGAGCAATTGGTAACAGCGGAACGGATAGCAGGGACAAAGAGAGCAGGAAATCTTCAATTTCGTTCATCGATGTATCGGGCGTTTTCAAGAATTCGCAGTATCACGAACGCCAGAAGGATGAAGGCTCGGCATCTTTGAAGAGAGCTTTCCACCCCGTCGTATTTCTTATACGAATATACGACGAAACGTAACAGTATGCGCCCCGGATACGAGTTGCTTGCGGACGAACGAGCGGTGAGAACGATGAGGTAGCGCGGGGAAAATGTTTCTCTTCAACGGCCTGTTATCACATTCGCAGACGAGAAACAGGAAATATACTTTTTATTAAGATGATGTACGCACGCGTTTAAACGTTTCGCGACTTTCTGACCTAGCTTTGCAACGCACAGCTTGCGAAAACGAATCTTTCAACTTTGTAATTTAGCATAGAGAAATTAGCAAAGCAAATTTATGCAGCTCCTTCATTAGTAATCTAATACAACGGAAAATTAAATAACATGCTTTTAGCGAGTTAAGTTCCAGGTTAATTAGTTCCTTGACGCGAGCTTCCTTTTAAGCTTTCACATGTACATTTCCTTTCCGAAATAAAAAATACGCGCGATCCGAAGTGCAAAGGGGGCGAAAGATGTTTCGTTAAATATTTCTTTCTGTTTACTCATCGATTATCTTCTTATAAAGATAATCGAGGTGTATTCGACCGAATAAACTCTCCAGTGTTTTGTTTACTTATTTATTAGCTTCGTCCAAGTTCCATCGAATCAGTCGAAACCCGCTACGATCCTCAAAATTTCTGTGCCTCGAAAAGAGTTTTTCAGACGTTCAGCGTCTTCTTACCAACGGATTTTAAATTCGTCAAAAATCTGTTCAACGATCGATAAACTTTCTTCCTTCGCAAACGGAATCGATTAATTCGATTAACACGTTATACGGTATTTACCTTGTTTCGTTTATCGTTTTCAATTTCACCATTTATATCGCCTTTCACTATGCCCCGATAATTCAGTAACGCGGAGTTCATATTTTGATATTTATCGATTAGTTATTGCCAAGTAGTATCATAAACATGCACGATCGC
Source organism: Bombus cullumanus (assembly GCA_014737535.1). Taxonomy (NCBI): domain Eukaryota; kingdom Metazoa; phylum Arthropoda; class Insecta; order Hymenoptera; family Apidae; genus Bombus; species Bombus cullumanus. The sequence goes on along the minus strand of JACXIX010000071.1, from coordinate 2,793,361 downwards.
GTTGGATCACGCATTATAAGCGAACACGTTTCGATATATGTTTAACATTCCATATTCAGAAAGCCGGCCACCACATAGATGGTCGGTCTCGATTTATGACCGAGTCGGGCATTCGCGGAACATCGGATTTATCGCGGCTTACACCATACCACGTGCTTGCCTACGTTCCAGCCGATACATCTTTGATTTGTTCGCAAAATATTTGTGAAAAAGTTGGTTAAATTATCGTGCGATTGGACAGTCTGAATCCGTCTAATTAACCGACTCGATTTCGTATTCCTTCCGAAGCGTATGTTGCTTTGCCTACAGAATATCTATCGATGTATCTCACAAAGGAATATGTACATATTTCACGAACGTGTATTTAACGTTGAACGAACGTGCTGCACGTTTGATTGCGTCCGAGGCAAAGCATTCGAGGTTTTCCTTCCTGTAATAGTATCACTAGGTCTCCGTCAAGATACAGCGGTTGTAAAAAGTATTTGTATACCGTATTTATTATGTTATTTACAGTGAAATAAAAAACGAGTATATTCCTTTATAAAAACGAGGTGCGTATAATATTGACTTATTTACAGACTTAGCTATACTCTTTGCTGTTAATTTGTATTCCTACATACTCCGTATCTTTTCAATTAGATTTCAATTTCCGTAATTTGCGTGGGAGAGTAGTTTTTGAACAACTTTCACGACCTCTTTCTTATTCTTCGTTTTTCATTTTTAATTCTCTCTCTATAGATTCATTTTAATTGGATGTATCGAGTTTCACGTTCGTACGAGCATAAAAATTTGATATTATGAAAATGAAACGCGTGGAATCTGACGAAAGAAATGCCTCGGTGAAAACTAAAGGGCACGTACAAATACATTTCGTAGCCATTGCGGTTCTCCGAAAATTGCGGAAAATTTAGTGCGTTTAGAAGAGAGGAACGTAGGGTATAGAGATCGAAAGGAAGGACAATGACCTTTGCTTGGCCTCATCTATGAGAAAATTGCGTGAACGATAAATCTCGTCGTCAATTGCAGGGAGAAGCGAGGAGAAAGAAAGAGGGGGGAGGGGGGAGACGAGAAAAGAATCGAGGGCAATGTAACGTGTGTTTGGAACGTTGAACAAGGATTGTAATGAGAAATTTCGTTCCATAACGAAACTAGAGATCCATGAATGTACTTATTACGAAAAGTGGAGAAAGGAAGGATCGCGCGACACGCTAACCGCGCGTTACTTTCAGCCGGCGGGTTGTGCAGAAGAAAAAAGGAAGGGTAGCAGCCGACGGCCGTATGTTTATATTTCCCGGTCGCGTGACGAGTGACTTTGTGGGCCCGTATTTTCTCATGTACCGCTTACCACTGGATAATGTACTGTATACAGAGTCTGATCGAGTAACAGATGTATACAAACGGGCACGAGACGATACCTATATACCTTATGAGAAAATAAGAAGAAAGTATAGAATACACTTTGTTCACGTGACGCATCGTTTTCGAGGAAATCAGGTCTGAAAATTTATCCAGGTATACTTGAACTGTCGCTAATCCTCAACCGAACAGAGATAAATAATCGACAGGATATCGTTCTATATGTGAAAATGAGTCGAAAATTTGGAATACAATTTGTTTACAAGACTCTCTGTTTCCGAGAAAAATAATCGTGAAAATTTATCACACGCGTGTGTCAGGCCAATTCTCCTTCGAACTCTCCATGAAGATGACGTTGCGAGGATTTGCTTCTATTCCACGTCTTCGACTTCTTTTCGCATATAGAATAAACCTCCTTCTAATTATTTGCTCATATCCGGCTGGTAATCAGCCGAGTTTGAGTATACTTGAGAGAAACTCGATTTTCTCCAAAATTAGCAATAGGTCTCGGGCGAAACAATTTCGCTCTATATTTCCTTCTTATTTTTTCGTAAAGAATCAACTCATGCCCACTTGTACGTGTTATTCGGTCGGATTCTGTATACATCCAGCCGGTTAAGTTATATCTCGGCCACTTTCGAGCAAGTTTGGCCAGTCGAAGGAAAGGAGAACTAGAACGTGATCTAGCGTGATTTACGCGGCCGATTACGGAGAGAAAATGTTCGAAACCGATGTACATCAAAGAAAAGATCAATGGACGAAATTATGGGGCCACCGCGCCGACCAGCGGGAGCAGATCCCTCCTTTGGATATTTCAATAACTTGGAATCCAATATCCCAACTACGAAGAACGATGAAAAGAGCCTCGAAACGGACTTATTCGGATTCTTTGCCGGGGAATAATCAGCGAAGAATTTCCACGTTTCCTGGCCGGACTGCTCGTCCCTTGTGATTATTTCTTTTAAATATTTCAATCTTTCGGAATTCGATATTCCAATTACGGAACCTATCCAGCCTTTTTTCTTCTCCCTCTGCTTTCCTTTTTCTTCTCCCTCTGCTTTCCTATTTCTTCTCAGAGGGGGGCCATAGTGAAGCGGATAAAAGAAACAAGTAATTTAGCTTTTTTTGTTAAAAAAAAAAAGGGAATGTTCGTACGTCTACCGTGTCTAGTTGCAGGATCTGTAAGATTTCCATCAGTAGTCGTAGAATAAACTCGACACATTCTGCTTTGAGAATTTTTTTCGGTGCGAATTTTTACTTGCTTGAAGTTAGTAGGTCATTCCATGCGTCGTCTGTTCTCTTTAGTGTCTTTTAGTTTTGTTCAAATATACATATATTTGTACATATATGTAGTGTTCGCGATATAGAATATTTGTGACGTTTGGTACAAATTAAATGCTTTCTAGTTATTTTACTATAAATCTATTTGTGTATAAAACAATTTTTCTACTAGTTCGTGATACTTTAAAGTTAATGAATTAATGGTTCTTTTGAGTTTAATAAACTTTCACATCTACTCCTACGAGAATTTGATTTTGCTAGAGATTCCACTTCGACCTAGTCTGACTATAGAGGACTAATACTACTTCCTTTAAACTTCAAACTACCAAACTAGAAGTTTCAAATGTTTGATCGTGTTTTCGTAATGCCCATAATTTTATGGCTTTATTAAATATATAAAACAATTTGGATACGTGTGTGTGTGTGTGTGTTTGTGTTGAATAGATAAAACGTATCAATAATTGCGTATGTTTCGTCCAATTTTCTCCTAGACAGTAACGCGCACAAACTTTAACCTTCCTGCATTTTCTGGCTCATTTACGAATAAATCGTATTTTTCCATCGCTAAGAAATTTTTGAAATCTGAGAAAAATAACGAATAATCGTTACTGGCATGCGCGATTTTTCATTTCGATTTATGGGATAAGATGATACAGTAAACAATTTACCACTCCTTTTAGAACGTGTATAAACGACGATCTTTTCCGTTACTCAGGAATTATTTATTACGGCATTAAGTTTTATAGTTTCGAAAAATGATAAGAGAGTTCATCTTCTAAACTAAGTATACCATCGAACCAAAAGTAGTAATTCCATCCTACTTACAAGCCTGTACGGACGAAACTTTTCCTCTTCTTCAATTACTACGAGTCCGTGTACCTCGAAACCGCCTTTTTCAGTATCCTATATCATCGATTCGACGGAGAAACCATCCACAATGACAAAACGTATAGCTAATGGTTTCTAATAACTTTAAGAGTGCAATAAACGAAAGTAGCCATCGAGATCCTTTCACCCTCGAATCCTCTACCAACCTCTTTCACCGAAGTCGAACTCGTAAAGCTCGGTCTGGCTCGGTATCGTAAGGCACCGACAGGGAAATCGTTGGGAACGGTTTCACGATCATTCTTGATCCCCTTGAGGTGAACGAAGGCGGTCGGAAAACGGCAAACGACGAAGACCGTTCCTGAAATTGGTGATCTTCTTCGTTCAAACGAAGACTGGCCTTACGGCGGAATGAGCGGAACTGGTCGGTGCTGTATCTCGGTCAAGCCGCAAGAAATCTGAAATTATCGAGGGTAGGAAGGTAAGGAGGAAGGAGAAGGAGGCGGGGATGTGTTGCGGCAGAGGTAAGACAGGGGCGGCGGTCCCTCGATCGCGCGGAGGTGAACGATGATGGTGAGAAAAAGAGAGGCATCGATTGACAGAGGGTGAGACTGAAACTGAATGCAACCGAGGGAAAGGGTGGCAGAGGAGTAGAGAAGTGGTTTAGGTTTGGTGATGTCGAAGGGGAACAAGGGGCGTGCGTGCACTATGGGAAAACGTTGGAGGGCGCAGTCTCGGCTCGCGCGCCGGGCATTCGCGTTTGCGGGCCGCGTGTTCGTTGCTCAGTTTCGGTCCAGGTGCAACTGCACACGCTTCTTTGTACATCCGTCTCCTCGTGTTCTCTGTAAAACGGTGTCGAAGGACTACGCGGATGATCACGCGAGTAGAATAAAGGAATCGCACGTGAAAAGAAAAAATTCGTGAACGTCGAAGAAGACACTGCTCGAAGAGGCTGCGCTGTTTTTTCTTTTCTTTATTCGTTCCCCTTTCGCGCGTCAAAGGGACACGATCTGAAAGGAACGAATTTGGATTTTATTTTGGAGGACCAACGAGAAAGCACATGTGCGCCTGCATCTTGCCTCTCTTCGCGAGAGACTGTTTTCCTTTGGTGATATACGCTTCTTAGTTTTCGACGGAGACTTTCAGTCTTGTTTACGAAAGGGACACGATTAACGAGATCGCCAGACAGAACCGGAAGTGTCGTCGCGATCTTCTTTCTCAGCTACGTGGCTTGAGCGCCGCCTCTCTTTACCGAATTACTTCACGCGCGCTGCACCCTCGCGACTAACCGTTTGACGTTCGCCGATTGCTCTTCGACCTCGTGGCCGTCGAGACCGCTTCAAAGTCGAGCTCCTTTGACGCGCTGCCGCGAGCAACCTCGTCTGATTCGATCGGCTAGATCCGCACGGTGAAAATAATTACGCGCCGCCTCGATACACGGGCGCGCAACATCGTTAGAGTGGTCGCGTTCGTTAAAATCCGTCGACAGCTTCAATGAATGTGGGATGCACGTGAACGTTGCGATTCGCACGTTGAAAGCTCCACGGCCATTTAATGGTTTAATTCGTTCGAAAGACATGGACAAAAAATGGTACGCGGTAATTAACCAGTGGCGACTGCCAGCACTCAATTAACCAAAACGTTTGCACGAAGTCGTGAGAAAGTAATTACAGAAGGAAGCGCGTTCTAGGCGCGCGTACGGTTAGATACGGGGAGTTCATTTCATCGACTATTATAATCTCCGATACGAATTTTTGATCGACAAAGGGTTCGCAAAAATTGACTATACGACTTCTGAATGTGACGTGTCGTGCTCTCCGCCTCGTTCGCGATAAGTTCTTTATTCACGAACGCATTTATTAATATCAAAGCGAGGTTAACGTTGCGCCGGCGACGTCACAAGCGACAAGCCCACGAAGCGGAAAATCGAAAAGTTTAATTCGTCGTGAACGGCCGGCGGTCCATAGGTAAAAGAGCAATCATTCTTTTTCTCTGTTGGCGTTTGTTTCGTCGTTCAAGCGCCGCCCGATTGGCCGAAAGCAAAATATTTCCCTTCAAAGCTCGCGTTCCACTCGTTCCTTTCTTTCGATCGTTTTCCCACTGGACGCTCACGGCGGGTAGCTGATCGACGATTAAACGGTTACGTTCTATTTACCTTCGCCAGGAATTCAAGCCTCTGCCAGTTACGAATCGTATAAAGCGGATTGCGATTCGATTGTGTGTGGATTGTACGGTATAACGGAAAAAAACTGGGAAAGAGGAGAAGAAAATAAGTAGAAGAGGAGGTGAAGGAGGAGGAGGAGGAGGAGGAGGGCACGAGTGTCGAGGGCGAAGCTACGAAAACGAGGAAATACGGTGAAAACAAGAACGACGAAGTGATAACAATGTTGCTGTTTACGTTATGGTGGCTCGTCTACGCGTCTCCGGTGATTCTCGCTGTGCAACGGGCGAAGGAACCCGGTGACGGAAAAGGTAGGATCGAAATTAAAACGTGTTTCCCTTACCTTTTGCTACACGCCTCTCCTTTTCACGGTGAAAGAAACCTCGAGTATTAAGCGTTTGCTTAAACAAAGCCCCGGATGGGCACGATTATAGAACGAGAAGCAGCAGACGATAACCCGACGACAGAGACAATTGCAGTTGTGCAATAAGAATACTCCTCGAGCGGGTATAATAGAGCCTCAACCTTACGAGATATACCCCGTAAACCGTAAAGGAGAACGTTACGACGCTCAATGACGCAAGATTTGCACTTTATTAAAAGACTCTTCCGCGAATGAGGCGTTCAAGAGTCGAATTAAAGTGCCAGCCTTCCTTCACCCTGCTCAACCTCTCTCGGAAAGCGTGTTATTTTACGCCGGCCCGTGTTACCTTCCTCACGGTGTCGTTTCTCTCTTTTAAGTCGATTAAAATGACAATAACCAGCTCGCCGGTTCGACGCCGATGGAAGGTAACACCTCTGGTAAATGGCTATCCTTTACCTCCTCGCGGAAAGGAATTAATTTCCATTGTGCGCTTCCTCTTCCACCCTCTCTCTCTCTCTCTCTCTCTCTCTCTCTCTCTCTCTCTCACGCTTTCTCTCTATCTCTTTCTCTCTCTTTCTTTCTACCTTCCCTGATTTTAAACGAGCTACCAATTAAAATTGTCCGGATCGATCGGGTCCGATCGCAACATCAACGGCCACCACCCAACACACCTGTCCGGGACACCGACGACGCGAACAGTTTCTGTTTCGCTCCTTGATTCTGTCGTGTTTGTTGCTCTTTTAAGTAATCTGTCTTTTCTGCCTAACTGCGCTACCAACAGTGCTACGATATTCGATCGAACGTCAAATTTGGATTTACGATCGTCCAGCGAAGTATTCGAACGCTTTTGAAAACCCTTAGTGTACACGTTATAGGAAAACATTCTGAGATTTCATCAGTTCCTTAACAAGATCGTCTGTCGTGATCATATTGGCAAATATAGTCAGTGTCAAATATAAAAATTCGTCTTAACAAGTACCAAAGATGGTCCCATTGGATATTGCGAATTATTAATGCAGCGGACAATCGATAAAATATTTCGATCATCTCTGCGAAGTGTACCTATACTTGTATTAGATATCCTTGTAACCGGTGTATATTTTCAGAATCGTTAAACATTTTGTCAATATAATAATCGCGATAGTCGTGTCTTGTTGCACGCTTCTACTCGTTGCTAACGAAATTGAAAAAAGTTTCGTATAATGCACAAAGGATATTCGTACAAAATTGTTGCGGCAAGAGCTCGAATACTTTGGTGAGCTGCTGTACCTGCTAGCCGTAAGGGTTGCTCGAGTTTAAGAAAATTCAGACACATCACTGGAAAAATCTCTTACGGAAACAGAGTTCTTCTCCTTATTTCGCCACCTTTGTTTCGTAACTATTAGAATTTAATTGCCCGATAAGAAGCTTAAATCGCTGCCTTGCTCGCCAGCGAAACTCCGGCTCTTTATTCGCTGACGCAGACGTATCTTGTGCAACTTTCCACGCGTTTGCGTACATTATCGTGTAACACCATCCCGGCTACGCTCGCTGTACCTTGCCTACCGTTTGTACAAGCGTCTCGCAACGCTGTCTTTTCCGTTCCTTTCCTTCCGTTTTCCAAGAGAAAGCGTTCCAAGCGTGATACCAAAACAATGCGATTGAGAACGGGGTCGAAAACGTTACAAATCATTTAACGATTTTTCGAACACAGTTGAGTGTAGGGGGGGGAGAGGGGGAGGGGGGTTGATCGGCAAACGAGACCCTCGAACAGTTGAATCGCCGAGTGTTTCTCGAATCACGCGTTCCCAGCACACGGAACGATGAACATCCTGAAAGCGGCATGACTCGCACGAATAACTTTTGTTGCGGCGATTCGAACATTCGATTCGAGTGTTCATTGACAGCTCGATTGCGGATCGCGTTTGAAGGGATAACTGCTGCTCTTTTGTGCGGAATCTGTCGCTATGTTTTACTCGCGTACGTTCCTGCGACTACATAATTGCGTGTGACAGAAGTTTTGTTTTTGCTTTTCTGAGTTTGACTTTTCCAAGTCACTTCGCAATTTCCTTATTTATCCCCCTGTTGTCCTGTATTTATCCTTTGTCTCGCTCTCTTCAATGGTAATATAATCCATTTGTACTAATTACGAGAAGAATGAACTCTTTCGCGGCACTTTCGCCGCTAGCGATTATAACGATTATAACGAGTTTGATTGAAACATTGTTTTTACCACACTAATTACTTACTAAAAGGTACACAAAAATTATGAGACCATAAAACAACCGCGGAACAACGTTTGCGGGACATCGAGAAAGAACCGAGACGTGCCAAAATGTAAAAAAAAGCGCAACAGAATTCCGCGAAAAGAATAAGAAATTCTGCACACGAATCACGCGCCAGCTGTGAACCCGTGAAATACTAAAAATCCTAATACGGAGCGCGAAAGTTTAATTTTATAATACAATGAGTTTTTATGAGAAATTGAGGCAATTGAGCTGTACTGACAAAAAATTTCACTCAGGCACGAGACTGTATGTAAGTACTTTTTGAGTATCCCTTAATTTACGTACATTCATATCATTAACCCCGGATGAAAATGGATTCGATAAACGTTACGCGGCTTTAAAGGGGCTATGTGAATTAGATTAAGCGGAATTATTCTGTAGATGGAAATTTTCAAGATCAAGAAGCGTTCCTTTTTTCCCCCTTTGATTCGAACATGTAGTCCTTACAAGAATAGTACATATTTCGTATTGTCTGTAGTAGTAACGTAATTTCTGTGGGGAATATTTAAAGAAGAAACGGAGAATGCGTTTAACGTGATTTATGGTGATATAAAAAGCTACCATTAGCAAGAGAATGCAAATCGTGACAGGATGTTGATCGCATAAATCTGCGCCGATTGCGCTTGAAATAGAGTGTGCCATATGCTCGTGTTTGAAAAGATAATGGTAACTAGCGGATCGCCGAAATCTCTCCATTTCAGCAAATTTCACTCGTGCCAAATTGTATTTTAATTGTAAAATATGCGATTCCTTTCTGCAAAAAAATGGTACTATCGGCGTAAATCGAGGTAAAAGCTCAAGTAAAAGCTTTATCCTCGGGCGTGTTAAAATATTAATGAAGATAAATATAAAAAATCAGTTAAATCAGGTTTTGAAAGAACTCAACGCGATGGAGCATAGTACTTGAAAAAATCTTCGAATTAATAATATAATAATATGTAATCTATTAATTACCGTTTCGTCGACGTTTTAATATTAAGCTAATGAGTAAATTTTTACTCGGACGAAATTATGACACATTTGAACAATATGTGGCTCAATATGTCAAGAAAGTTGGTAGAACTAACAACATTTTTACTGCATAATATCTTATATTTAATAGATGTATGCAGACTTTTACGACTGTATGTAACGTTAAGATAAGAGTTCTTACTCCGCAACGAATACAAATGTAATGTTGACAAACCAACGACTAAAGGTATGCATGCGCACGTTAGAAAGGTCAAGTACCGGCTGTCTGTGTATACGCGTGCATGCGGGAGTAAATAAAAGCAAACAGTAGGAATAAGAGAGTTTAGAAATGGAGCAAGGATCGTGAAAGACGGAACTTAAAGCGAGAGCTCGGCGAGTATATTTTTAGAGGACTATTTGTATCCCTTGTATTAACATGTTATTTATTTAACGTGGAAATCAGAAACTGTCTACAACGAACATATCTAACAGCACCATCCGGAATAAAAGTTGCTTAAAACTGCCGAACAATTCCGCGCCTTCTACCCACGGAGAAAGGAAATGATGCAGTTTGCTGATTTATAACGTATTTCGCAAACTTTACACGCATAAAATGAATCTTCGTTCCGGCTAAGGTCAGGAGTAAATTGAAGAAACACTAGTTGCAAATGAAGACAAACACGGAAGAAGTTGCACGAGCCAACGGCAATTTAAAGTGAATTCGCTGTCTTATCGAGAGGATCAAATCCCTCTAAACTTTGTAAACAGGTCTCGTATTTGAAAACTTCGCAACAGATTTTTCCCTTTAACATGTTAGACTGGACAGTTAATTTAAGCTGCAGGTTCGTTTCGTTTCGAGGCAACTTTTTCGTATACTTTCAAGCAGATACCTCCAGAAATTTGTTACTACAGTCATTCACAGTAATGTTCGGACACTACGTTATTTCTGTATTTGTTGCTTTCTATAAGAGGGGGACGATTTAAATATCCTGTTTAAATATCGCATCGAATATGGGTAACAAAGACGACGATCTCTTCTTCGTTAAAAATCTATAGGACGATCAAATGTCGTTCTTAGGAAGAAATTGTTTACGTATTTTATTTTCCAGCTAAAATAAATGATACGTATTTTTGTACGATGAGCAACACGATTTAAATCATCCGCTCTTACAAGGAGAAACATATACCGAGATGGTACAATGTTGGAATATTACTCCGAGTAACTGTATATTCGAACAAGAATTAAGAATTTCTATTCGTTATATTTTCCTAAGTTCGCAAGCTCTGAGGATGTTTCAAAATAAGGGTATTAAAAAAGTTGACCTACTTGTTCGTTATCTCGTGGATAGTTCATGCAACTTTATATCTTCGACCAGCAATAGATAGCGTTAGTACGTAAAAGTTCACGGACGAGACGGAAGGAGCTTAATTTTCCGGCGCAACGATTGGTGAACAATGCCAGCCATCAAACAATCGCGGGATGAAAAGGCTACTTAGAAAGACGTTAACGATTTTCGCGGGAAAATTAAACAAAATAACTCCAATGTATCGTGGAAGCAGCTGAGTGCGATAAAACGGAACGAGGACAAACTAACGACGAGATTGAATCGACAAAGTATAAGAATGAGCTTCGGCAACGTTCTCACAGCGACTAGGCGGCTCTTGTCCTCTTCGCTCTCCCAGCTTGTTTGCTTTTTCTTTTTTCTTTTCTTTTTTTTTTTTTTTTTTCTATTTCAAACAGAAAGGAGCAATTTGCCGGGTATGTGTGTTCATTTGTTGAACCGACGCGAGGCGTACGAATAGTTTTACGCCACGCCGGTTGGTTCATTGTCTGGCCGCGAAACGCTGCTTTATTTTACAGTAGTTTTACGAAGAAACGGTTTACATCGCTTCGCGAGGCTGATGCACGGAACGTGTCCATTCTTCTTCCGCGGCAAGTTATGGTTTTTCTTTCGGTATGACTTTGTCAACGCGTAATCCAACGAAATGTCACGTTTGCCTTGTTCCTCCGCGGCGGTTTTCGCTCGTAAATTTACCAAAAAATGGGATCGCGTTGTCAAGTATTTTCGAGAAGCGACGTTAAACCACGGATTTACCACCAGTTGAAAAACGGAAAAATCATCTAACAGCCGTGGCTCTTGCCATTGCGTTCGTCTGTTTGATTTATTTCGACGACGTTTCAATTGCATGGCGAAGTAAGTGGCAAGGAGGAAATTTTCTTACACCGCGACACGCGATGCTACTTTTAATTCGTTTAATTACTTGCAAAGCGACGATGGGTGATTCATTCGTAAATAAACGACCGTTAACGTTGGAGGTTTACCGCGGTCGGGGTAGTAAGTACGAGTATAACGGGAGGATCGATACGATTGAAGAACCGCTAGAAATTCTTCAAGTACGCTTTAACTCGTTCGATGTTTTCTTACAAGTGGCAAAGTGGACTTTTCATTAAATAAAAGCAAACTTTCTTCAACTGCTTCCATGTTTGAATACTTAACTGATATGAATTCTAACGGTGATTTAAAGAGGTTTGCAATCTTGAAGATTTGAAAATTCGTCAAGCGAAGACTCTCATTTACTTCAATTTCTAAGTCAAACAATTTACATATTTAGAGAATATAATAGTATATTAAATTTAAATATTCTCCTCCGTTCATTGCCGACGTTTGAAGATTTACGTCTAAACGCTCCTTGAATTCGCTATTTCCTTGCAAAGTTAATTTTTATTTTACGATGCTAAAAAGTTAACTTATTTGTACTAAATGAACGTACCTGTGACGAGCTCCAGGTATTTTAAAAAATTTAATCAATGCCATCTAAGAGAATAAAGTTGTCGATCGAATCAAATAACCAAAGTGCTAAAGTATGACTCGAATATTCCATTCAATGGACAACTGGATATTTTAAAAATTGTACCAAGTTTTGTCACGCTTCCTCCTTTCATCCAACATTATGCATTCACATTTCAGGCATGGTTATAGAACTTTTATGTTGCCACACGGCTCTGTATCAATATACCTTTGATAGAGGAAACCTTTACCTCTCCACCTGTGTTGTGATCCAAGGCAATAATAGACCACAGAAGTAGCTTCGCCGCGTTATTTGAATCCCACAAACGTGCAGGCACTTTCCTATCCGAAGTTTATCCCTGACATTCAGATATGCAGAAAACCTTCGAATATCGAATTATTCGAGTGGCTGGATCGATCGCGCGCCAGCGTCAACTCTGCAGCCGGATTTCACATGGCTGGCCGGCAGCTCTCATTATTACGAATGTAATCTTTTAATTAACAATTTATCACGCTGTCGCAGACGACGCGATGTAAAAATGATCAGGCTGCAGAGGGTGAGAGCGGCAAGCAGGCCATGGTTCGTTAAACAACCGCGATTTTGGGTTAATTAGCGATTATGGAAATACGATCGCACTTAATTGCGACGCGCCAGCCGTTATAAAATAACGCGAACAGATCGGCTGAATGTTCTTCTCGCTCGGCTTGCAACTGGAAACGCGTGTGACCAAACACCATTACTAATTATAGCCCAGGAACTGCTACTAAATTGCTTCCATTAGATGCATAGTTCGTACCGCATACTTGCTTCGGCTTAACGTCGCAACAGCTGCGACCATCCTCTGCATCTACGTACGTGGCCTGCTCGTAAATAGCCAGTCTTCGTAAAAATACGGAGAGGCTGAATTAATTCGGTGCATTAAAGGCGACCGGAAGCATCGACGTTTTCTGGTCATTCGAACTGGGAACCGGTCCAACGGGACAACACCGCCAGATCCGCGGAGGAGCTAGTGTTTACCGCTTATTTGTCAAGGATTTTACGGTTTCTTGACAGCGGAATACCGGTTCCGGTGCTATTTTGGCCGCGGTGAATCGCCACCCTTAAATGTTCCACCGAAAGATAATCCAAAGTTTCTTGCCGGTTCTGGAGAAACTTGCCCCTCGCATTCGAGCTTTTCGTCTGGGCTAATGGTTTTCTTGGTGAATCACATTTCCACCCTCCGGAAGTCTCCACCGAAACAAAAATATGTCGTCTAGTGGACGACGTGCACAGATTACACAGATACAAATTATATGTTCGAGGATTTTAGCAGGCAGATAGCGACCGATACGCCTCTATCGTTAAACGGTATGTGGAAGGTGAAAAAAAAAAAAAAAAAAAATGTGAAAAGAAGGAAATCTTTCGTGTTTGCCAGAATTTTGTCATTTCAAATAAAATCCTTCTCGAACCACCCACCTGCCCTAAACTTCTAAACTTCAGACACACGATATGTACCGATGAATATCGCATCAGCGTATACAACTTCTGAAATTTTACTTCTCTTAAGTAGTTTCGGTAAGCGTGTGATCGCCGCTGAAGAACCACGGTCCAGTTGCGCTAGTAGTCCGTGTCAACGACGTAACCGGCGAAGAACACGCCGCGCGGCATGGAAGAACAGACGCGTACTACAGCGTTTCACGAACGAAAATGCCTCCTCTCTCGACCGTTTTCCGGTCGTTCGTTTCGGGATCTTGGATCGTGTCTAATCGGCTGTGTATTCGCACGCCGCTGGCCGCGGCTGTAATTTTTAATTTAATGACTTTTTCCACTCAGATAATTGCCATTTAAATTAAGGCTAGGAAAAGAGGACATTCGACGACAGATCGATACGAAAGAGCGCGAGGCGAGGAGAACGACACGGCATAGCCGGCAGCGTGTACCGACGTCCCATGGTCCTTAAGCCGGCCTAAGCTGACTTAAGCTCACTTAAGGTCGCGTCGTTTCTTCGCGAGATGAAATTGGAACGCGTGCTTACTCGTCCAAATTAAATACAGAGTGAATGACGTTTACGTAGCTGCTACTACCGTTTCCTATGTCGAGAAAGCATTTGTCGCGGGCCACCAATTCTGGATGATTAACTTCGGAGCTTTGTCGCGTTTGGGCTTGGGAACTCTCCAGACGGCTCCGTGATTTCTCGTCGAACCTTGTTACAGTTTAATTAAAACGTTGGAATGTGTTCGTATAATTCTTCGTTTTGTCCTGCTCGATATTCCGTCGAGATTAATTTATGGCCGCACTGCGGATTTTTATGCAAATTCATATTTATATGAACACGTCTAAAGAAACAGAGCTTAGTCATAATGAATACTTTACTTTGAATGTTACACATATTTTTGCATATTTTGTCCATTCTGCGCACTTTTACGCGCATTTCAATCTCACATAAACGCGTAAAAATCTACAGTCTTTTTTCATATTTATATCTTTATAAAATTCTAATTTTTTGATATTTATGAAATTGCATCAACCTCTGTGGGTGACTGACGACTACTATACTGTGTAACACTTGCATTGTATAGGCTTGTACAGTTCTATATTAGACTAGCCCTAAATTCTAAGGATCTGTTTCAGTGTTTTTCAATCGTAGTCGAAATCAAATTACATTGAACTTTCATGTTCACGATTCTGTGATTTTACAAGTATTATACGTTGGTTATTCAATGTGCCTTAAGAGATAGTTGTAAGTATGTAGCAAGTCATGAAATTGAGAAAGGCTCTTCATTTTCCCGGCAAGATAGAAATTTATAGCTTAAGGAAGATCTTAAAATTTTAATTTAAGCAGCGTTGGATTTAACGTTCAAAGATGTAAGATTACTTTACATGTACTTGAAACGTACTACCTTTGCTCATAATTTTATATGTAAATTAAACCACTGTTATTCTGACGTAATTTACTGAAATCATAACCAGAGGTAGTACGAGATGAGCAGTTTAATTAAATATTAATTAATCCAGATGAAACCGATCTTTTTTGTATGCATCTGTTTGTTACTTACAGACCTAAAAGTCGAGTTTTACTCAGAACAAACAACAATTGTTACTGTCATATTTTACTGTAGCATCTTGATATATTAAAAATTAGGAGAATAGCAATATAAGATTGAACGAAGTTATAGCGACGCAAATTTACCGTCTATGGTATTTTATTTGTTTAGAGAAACCTCTAGAGAATCTGATAAGAAGTAAAATTTTAGTTATACATTATTAAATCTTACTTGTGTATTATACAAAATTGTTCACAATTTTATTAAATTCTTCGTCTTGTTATTAGCATTAATTTAAAAATCGCATAACACGTAATTTCATAATAATCCCGATATCAATCCTTTGGACAGTAAAGAACGCGATGATTTTTTTGAACTTGTGAGAATACAGATTTAACTGAAAATGTTTTCTTTAGAAAGCAGATTATTTATATGTAGTAGCAAGGATTAGTGTCGAAGAACACGAAGCAATATAATTATCATGCGAGCGAAAAAATCGTGTATTTGGGATGGATACTTATTGCTCGAGCGCAGTAGTGAGTGTCAATATCATTCGCAACACGTATTGGAGAAATTCAGTAGTAAATAATGAGTGTCAATATCATGCGAACCGAATTGACATTCCAATTTTCAGATTAATCAATATATTAAATTGGAAGTAATATAAGCAACATTAATCTATCGAAATGTGATTGCGTTTAAAAATATACCGCAGCGTTTTGGGCCTGACAAAGTTTAATAAACAAATTGATCTTGAAACATTATAGGCTATTGGTTATTTAATATCGTAAAAGATTAACTCGGCCGGGGGGGGGGCAGCGATGTAACGATTGTAACTGTTTGTAGAACTCTTGAATTTCCAATTTGTTAATTTTTAATTATTGAAATTGCTTTGCTATACATAGCTTTTGATACTTCGAAATACAAAGAACTAGCTTTCGTTTTCATTAAATTAATTACTTCACGCTCCAAAAGAAAGAGAAAGAGCATCCTCGCACTCCTTTGAAGCTTCGAATAAATTTTTTATCGCGATGCGCTTTTAACTTTAACTCTCGAAACAAATACGATAAAATATCTTTTCTGCAGGTGCGAATCATTTGTCAATAACTTTTGTCGCTAGATACGAATTTTTGTGCGTCTGTAGGAAATTTAAAATATTAGGTTGTTCGAAAAGTTTCTTTCCTTTCGTAAGTTGATAATAGATGAACAACAATTTCTGTTATTATATCATTTTATTGAATCAGGTATGACCCACTTCGTTATATTTCTATTATTATGTTCGTGCATAATTCAATAAACTAATATAAAACAAAATACATAAGGACAACCTAAATATTCAGAAAAATCCAGTATTCTAGAAAAATATTTAACAGGTAAGAAGAATCTCTACCTAGATTTTACTCTTTCGCTTGTGTTCGTAAAAATATCAATTTGCAGAAATGCTCGCAGCCCATTCATCGCTTGCTAGTGACATAACAATGCAACTTTACGTTCAGTAGATTTTTCATTCGTAAAATCGAACAAACACCGATCGCTGACCGTAGAGATCAGTGACGCGAATGGCGAAAGGAACAAAGAAGATGTCGCTAAGTCGTTCGTTCTCCTGACGTTGCATTGACAAGCTAGTCCTATCTTCTTGTTACGGGGAAATCTAATTTGCCCGGCAAAGGAACTGAGTAGATTTTGTCTGCGAAACTAACGTATGATTGTGAAGATAATACTGGCACAGCGAGTGAAGCAGTGTTTCGAGTGGATTCTTTTTATGAGCGGGCAAACGCGTCTTTCACATCTTTTCCTTTTTTTCTTTCTCCAGAGAAATTTCTCGACGGATAGGGGGAACATGGTAGCAACGCGTTTCATGTAACGTTATGTAGCGTTCGAGAAGTCTGCACGAAGGAGCTTCACCGCGAGACGAGACTTTTTATCGAGGGACACAAGCTACCGGTTCCCTTTTCAACCTATCACGAGATATACGCGCCGAAGGAACGCGTCTAGGGATCTTACAACCGCCTCGCCGTGTTTCTTTTCTTCAGCGCGACACGTCCCGCGGGTTTCCGTTTGTCGTCCGTTTTCACAGCAGGATGGATACGCTTCGACAATGAAAAGTCCTGGTGGCCTCAATTTCGCGACACAGCAGCCGCGGTTTCTCGCGTACGTGCGATATAGCCGGATGCCATTGTCGACACAATAAAGTCGTTCTCGCGTGAGAGAGACGCGACAAACCGTGGCTCACCATCGATTCTCAAGATGAAATTATTTTCCCGTTCTTTGACAACCGTTGTCGGTTTTCACGTTTTCCTCGCGGTCCCTGTTCCTTCCGCGTTTCGTAACGACGCTCGAGTTTCGCGGTAATCGTTGTGAAAAGTTATCGATCATTCTCCTTTCGAAAAATTTCTATGGAATAATAAACTCGTGATATCGGAGTGAAATGTATTTCGGAAATAAACAGCTAAATATTGTGTGAGAAACTCTTACTATTTTATAACGATGAAGTTGTAATTAATTACATTTAAAAGCGGAAGAGTTGTAACTATAGCATTTTTATCCCTTAAAAAAAAAAAAAAAGGAAAAATGCGCGAAACAAATTTCTTCCATCTAAAAGGCAACGGATATGGCAAACTTTCAAAGTTGATATCGCGTGTTATATCGAATTACGATTCCTGTTTCGCGTGGCAGAGGTATCGCATTAAAATCTCAAATGATCCAGTTGCATCGGTAATTATTTTTAACCGTGCAAACTATTCGCTGGTGAAATCGAAACACCGATCAAAGCGATCGGATCGCCATCTCCGTTTGTTTCCGATTTCGATCATGAAACGTTCTCTCGCTTCCAGCTATTAGCAACTTCCATTGTCGCGATAGTAATCGCACCGTGAGCGCTCGAATGGCATTTGCAGCCACGCGTCACTAAGCCTTTGCGTCTCGAGATTTCACAACTGCACTTACGTTTGCGAGCGGGCGTTCGACTGCGCAAACGCAAAAGCGAACCGGCTGGAATACAATCGTAGCCACGCAAGATTTCCGCAAACAGAATGGAATGTGACGATAGCGCGGCAGTTAGCAGAGAGTGCGGGTCGGGTATGCAACGAGTGGCACAGAGAGAGGGAGGTTAAGGGGGTGATCACAGAGAGTAAGAGAGAGAGAGAGAGAGAGAGAGAAGTACACGGACAAACGTCTGCTCGTTGGTGGTGTACGTGCTTCTGTGACCCCTATACACTCGGAGCCCATTTCGACTACCTCGCCCTAGGTGTTCACCTGTACATGGTCCCTCATTATATTCGTACATACAGAGTACATGCTCGCTGGTTACACGTGTACGTAAGTAGAGCGGTTCGAAAGCACGAAGGCGGAGCTTTAGGACGATACAGCAGCTACGCGTGAATAACGTTGATAAGCATCCGGTCCATGACTCTACCGCCCTTCTCTTTATCTCTGTTCCGCGGCAACTCTTCTCGCGTTTACTCCCCTCTTCTTTGGCCGTCTACGTGTTTTATTTCAGCAACGACTATCTAGCTATGATACATTAGACAGACCGCTGCACTCAGTTCAGGGTGTTTGCCAGCGGAGATATCCAAACGTGTTTGGTCAGTGGAAGGAGAAAAATTAATTAGTCGAGGCGGCTGTAAACCGACGACGCTCGAACATCGTGTCTCTCTGGTTATTTGTTTCGGGGGAAGAGCAAAAGAGCCGGTTGACGTGTCTCTTTCAAACGCGATACTGCAGAACGCTATTCGTTAGCTTGATGGTGTTCGTTAAAAGGAGTTTACAGCCAGTGGCGAAACTTGTTTTTGAATATCATCCAATAGAGCGAGTGTTCAAAGCCACGCTGCTTTTTCGTAAAGGGGGCGGAAACGATGGGGGAGAAAAGTGTTCCGCGTCTTATTGCAGCGAGTGGCTCGATTCGAGCAGTCGTTTCATCTGTCAATTAAGAGGCGATTTAACGCAAGCAAGCAATTGCCAGAGTTCGAGACGTTCGTCCTTTTCCTCTGGTCCCGACAATAATTGAGATTTAATTCGAGGGCAGAGTGAAGGTGACGCTGAGATTAGATTACTGTCGAACTCTTCGACGGTAATATCAATTTAATGTCGTAATCGGGGATGAGAGGTGCCGCGTCGAACCGCTGAATGCAATAAATATTTTCGTTCGTCAATATTTTATTGACTTTGATCAACTCCTATTTTCTTTCTTCCTGCCGTTTATTTAAATAGTTGGGGTCGCATATGTTAACATTGACCTTTGACGTGTGACTGATTCATATCGCGATAAACTCGGTTCGTCGTTTGATCAGAGATAAACTCACTGAGCTGCGTGCAGAGAATATTTGTTTTTCATGCGTATCGTATTTACCGAAAAATTGTGAATCAAACGTGAAACGTCAAACTATTTTTATTGCGAGAGGATAGCAAGAAACTTGTTTCAGTACTATCGATAGAATTACATGTTTCGCCTAACTTTTTGTTAAATCCCTCAGGCTTATGACGTATCTATAATTTTGGCGTATGGGTAATCTTATCGTCCACCAACACCGCCAGAGGAATTTAGAAAAATATTCAAACAGTTTCCAAATTGAACCTAAGATGACTCATTTTCGCCGCATTAAGTTTCGTTAATTGTGTATTCACTTTTACTTGAACTATTATTGTCAAAAATACTAAATTCATTTCTTTGTTAAAAATCTTACGAACAAAAAATTCAAACTTACATTTTCTTATAACTTGTTAACGATGGGAGTTTATTTCTCGTTAGCAGAGTATCCTACTATTGCATTAATGCATACGACGTGCCATCTTATGTTCTGACGGGCAGCTTAGTGTAGTGCATCCATAAGCTCGCGTGTTAATGTAAATGAAGTAACATTACAGGTGAACTCTGACGCAGCAGATCCTTCCTAATCCGAATTCTTACTAGCCTCCGTTAAAGAAAATAACGATTTAACGTATCACGACAGTACGTAATTTTTTTTTTCTTCGCAAATGCGAAACACAACTTCTGATTACTATAAAAGTGTTGTAAAAGTTCAATTGTACGTGATAAATTGAAAAGCGTGGAACGTGAACGAACATTACAGATTTGCCAGTAATATCTTGCTTCTTCTCGTCATATTACGTTAAAAGGTTAGCATCTCTAGGGGATGCATTTTCAAACTAGCTTTACAATTAAATTGAGTGCAAGATAAATTCGCTGGAAGCATCGTTGTCTATTTGTTGCTTTAACAAAATAGATTTTAATAACGTGCAATTTCCTTTAAAATATCGTATACGCAACATGGCCGTAGGACGATATCGCTAACTAGAAGTGTTTTTGATTTATCAAAAATGCTTAAAACGACGGGAATAAAAATAGTCGCGGATTAAATAAATAAGAGAGCGATGTACTACTTCTGCGTATAATTTATTTCACGTTAATAAATCTGTTTTGCTGACAAAAAAAAAAAAAAAGAAAAGAGCGCTGATAGAAAAGTGATAGCACGACTGGATATAAAATCAATCAAAAATAAATCAAAAGTACGAAATGAAAATTTTTTATTCGTAGATTCGTTTTCCAGGAAATCGAGTTTCAAAGACCACTGAACTATACGTGCATCTGACCGAGAACTCCCCTTGGTTTTTACCGATAGAACCATGTAAAATCAATACTGAATTTTAAGGATAGTGGAAAATCTGGATAGAATCTTGAAACAAATAGATCGTTGAATATTTTTGAACAATAAAAATGTAAAAATCGTTAACAGAGTTTCACGAATTCGTTATCCCGTAGATAAAACTCTTTTTAAGACATTTGTAAATCAATGAAAAATGTACATTAAATATTCAAAGTTTATTTTTTTTTTTTTTATAAAAAAAAATGGGATGGAGACATTGTTTTGTTATATTGAATCATTCTCTTCTCGGCTGTATCATCAGTTATAAGACATCCTTTATATTATTTTTATCCGATATCCTTCATATTTATAGAGTTAGAGAGTGAGTAAGTCGAGCCAATTCTCGTCGTCAATCAAATGTTCGTGAAAATAACAGTATTTTGGGCACGGAATAAAACGAATGAAAAACGATTTTCTGGGAACAAAGGTTCAAATAAAATAAAATTCTATTTAGATTTGCTTCCTACACACATTCACGATTTAAATCAACTTCTGCCGTGCAAATCTCTGAAAAATAAAAACTAAAGCTATAATGAAATTTAAAATGACTTTCACACAACATAAAATTCAATTTTTTGAAATATTTTAATGCATTTTAATGCAATAACATCTTCAAATATATAAATCTCAGGAACATAATCTGATTCAAATTAACAATGTTGGAATTATCAAAATCTTATTTTATTCTTTACTTAGTTTTGCGTATTCACTTTCGTAGCACAAACAAATTTCATTTAATTTTCATGTATATTACATGCACGTAACATTTTCCAAATTTCTCGCATTCTTGACAGTTCCACGTAACATGATGGTCTTCAAGACTACAGAAGCTGAAACTGGCTAGTGAAAAATACGACCTATTTGCGTTAAGTCCTGTTAATCTTTCTCAAGTATAGTTTCGCGTTATCGCCACATATTGCCTTAACTCGCAGGCCATTACGTACACCGAGGTCACGAACATAACTGTGGAAATACGTGACACATTTAACTTAACTTTCGCCAGAGTTTACCGAAAGGACAACAATATGGAAGAAAATTGCTGTTAAATCGTAGAAATACTTCCGTTTAACAGTCACTATACATATTTTCTATACTCCCCTTCCCACGGAGCAATACACCGTCAATATCCAGACATAATTTAAAACGCAGATCCTCTTATCAGAAATTTTTGATCATCGGATGGTTTCATCTTTAGCGAAAATTATGCGATCAAACTTGATAATACGAGACTGGCCAAAAATTACTATAATTGTACTTAAACATGGAAAGTATAGTTTAATCTCAAGTATATTCACATATGTGTACAGTATATTCTGAGAATGTGCATAGTTTCTTTTGATAGAAAGTGCCAAGAACTGTATCAAACGATCCATAGAGTGAGTGAAGCACTTCTGCATACTTCTTCATCCAACTCGAGTTAGAAAAGTCGGCGGCGTCGTTCATTTGTTGACGTCGTGACTGATAAACTGTATTGTCACGTGGAGAGACCCGTTCGAAAAGTCGAAAAAGGTACTACAACTTTCAAACGTGATATAGCATATCAAACTACCGTTTCAACATACAGAGAAAATGAATTTCTTCGGAAAACTCGCGATGTGGAATGTTATTTCCCGTGAATACGAACTGAACAAGATATCGTTAATATCCCGAATATTTTTCAAACTTGCAGAGGACCCCCCCCCCCCTGTATGATAATACATTCAGTGTCCAGATTCGAGCATGTACGATTCAATGGAAATTTCGTTGCTAAAATTTTGGATCGCTATGGCGGATTTCTGCTGACAAAGTCAAAGTACATTTTACCTTTGACTGAGTCGGTCTAGTTGCCGAACCGCATCGAGTCAGCTTTTCAACGACGAAGGTCCGACGTTTTTGTCTGCCCTGTGGCCGTAACACGATGTTCCTCGTTCTTGTACAAGCCGGCCAGTATTTTCTCATATGTACGTGGGCTACAAGAAGGCACGAAGGGAAAGCTGCAAGTGCTTGCCGAGACAGAGAATGCTCGCATAAATCCCACGAAAGGGGAAAGCTCAGTGGATCGGGTCGTATGATATATCTCGGTGAAGATAGGGCACGATCAAGGTAGACATTCACATCTTTCGTTACGGGGAACGATACGGCTATTTAAGGGAAGGGATCGAATTGCATAAATTACAGGAAGTTTCGGTTACAGTGAAACGGGTTTCTATCCCGCGGCGGATTCGATGGAAAGTCACGTACCGGTTTTAATTCGTCAGTTTGATCGTCGAATTATTCGATAATCGGTTATCGTTAACAGCCAATATCGTCCGCCAATTAGCCTAATCGAATTCTACAAAATTGTCTCTTCTTATTTTAAATCTATCACCCTTTTATCGTCGCCTCTTTGTTGACCTTCGTATTTATCGATTCTGTCACAGCGAACGTTTTGTTACCTTCGACAACGTAGTTCAGGCTTGTTCTATTTCTCGTCCCATTGTTCCATTCAACTGTGAGATCGATTTAAAATACGCAAAGGAATAGCGCGCGTGTATACACTTTTTATTTAGCCTGGCCCTCTTGCAACGTGCATAAAACGTAGCGCAATGTCCGAGCCGATGAATATTTACCGATTGATGGGATATCGATTTCACAAAGCGGCACATAATGCTAACAAACAGTAGCTGTTGAAACGTAGCGTGGAAATCTATGAGCGTTACACGTGTTCATGGAATTATTAAGAAGTAAGTGGGATTTTATTAAATATTTGAAATAGTGTTCAACGTTCTGTATGATATGCTTGATGTTAATAAATTCTTTAAAGTATTTCAAATTCATGTTTATCCGCTTTGATTCTCTACAATCGTGAATATTCTCTATTAATATACGAAGCGCATATTTCTTCGTCGATATTTGTCCAAAAGTCTTGGATACCCTTAACGCTAACAATATATATATAGAATATTTAAAAAATAATGCTGGTTATAATGTTCAGTGGATGGAAACGCATCATCTCTATTTATACTTCATTTCTTTAATTTACTACTCTGGTAATTTCTTTTAAGTATAAAATGTATTTTGAATCAATCATTACGATAGGACGATTGAAATCAAAAATCAAAATTTTGAGTTGAGATTTAATAGGGGAAAACGTGCACGTTCCTTCAGGTTAGACGTATTGCTTAGTGTCTCACTCTTTTGCCTTCAATAGCGATTGACGTGTCGTAAACTCCAGGACGTGGCACGTGCAACGGTTCTAAGTAGTCCTAACTGAGTTGCCCTAACCCTTGGGTCCGGTTTCTGGCAACGTTCCGCATAGCAATTCTACGGATCACATGTGACATGGGAGGTAAACATTGTAACGTTGGAAAGCCAATCAATAGCGAACATTTTGACCGTCGAATTATTAACGATTACATTGTTGGCATTTTTAAGCATTTCGTGTTTAAATTGTTTAGATTAGATTATTTGAAACATATATATTTTTGATATTTGATTATTCTCACATAGACATTACTTTATATTTTGAATTATTGAACTTAACCAGTGCATATGCAAGCAATCTTTCTTTTTTAAAAGATGGAAAGAAATACAAGGTAAGACGAGAAAGCAAAAAGACACGGTGGATTCATTCTTCGAGGGAAATCCACCAATTTATTTAATTAAAAAGCAGAGGAATTATTTCGTCATAACGTCCAGTAATATGTTTCTATAGATTCAAATAATCTCTGTCTAATTTAATCTTCGTTTATTTGCCAATCACTTTAAATTCATCTTCGTTAGACTGTATTCGAGTAGTGAGTATTGGTATACTTGTTTCCGGTTGCATTCTAAGTGCTGAGTTTTAGTAAACCACGAATGAAATTTCGTCGGTCAAATTTTCTCTCCGCAACGATAACCCCTCAAGAACTAGTTTCTATACCGTCTACAAACTCACCGGGGTATAGTTTTCAACTGTACTGCAAGTAGTAGAATAAACAGCATAAATTTAACAAGCTTTTTCATTTCGCATAATATAATACATATACACATTACATTGTATCCGTATACAAATAACAGCAGCGTATGTTTAATTTAATTTACGCATTTTATACCGAAAATTGACGATGGCCTTTCCCGTTTTGTAATTGTATATGCCGGTATTTTGATATTAACGTATTGATTAAACGCGATCGAAATTGGAAATTATTTCTCCGTCCACCAATTTCCCTGTAGAGTACGTACGAATTGCACAACTACTATTTGATCGAGCAAAAGTGAAAGCGATACGTCGATTTCAATTGTTCTATGATCCCACAGCAGTGTTTTCGTCTAAGGGGTTCTCCTTTACTTTCCCTCATTGACCTGGATAATAGAAGCCTCATATTACAATTGATCGATCGGAAGTTGAAGATATCTTACAAATCCCCGTCCTCCGCTTTCTTATCCTCACTTCTTCCAGAAACTTCATTTCTGCTCGATCGAACAGTGGATAGACAATTTTCTAAACGGTGTACAGTGGCTCAGAAAAGTATTCCTAGAAACTTTTTATGTATACATTTGAAATTTCATTAGCACCGTGAAGCGAAACACAAATATCGCGATTATATTGGAAAAGTTCGAAACGCGTTTGAAAATGTATATAGAAATTACAGGATATTTATTGCTGAAACAAAGTTAAAAATATATATACCTGTTTCAAAATGTCCTGTATTTTGTCCATTATTTTATCCATTATATGAATATATGTATTATACATATAATGAGACAATTTTTAGCACTGACTGTATTCGTAATTTCATAATTTGCTATAATAGATACTAGTTCTATTCATATCAGTTGTTAAGCAGTAAAGGATACATATCCGGTAAAAGGAAAATTCGGAAACAAAATCGCGTGGAAAAAGGCCGAAGAAAAACGTTTGTTTCTACGAATAAAAAATATTTCCTGGGCTTACGAAAGAGACAGCATACGTTATGTTAGGCGAGTGAGTATTTTTGCTGTATGAGCATACGAAACCGTATTCGTTCTGTGCAGAAGATATCTAATTACCACCTTTCAAGAGCAAGCCGTATAATTAAAAATGCTTGTTCTCAGTTCAGTTTTTAAAATGTACAGAACGTCGATTTCAATAGCTTGCAGCTGTCATATTAGCACACTTTATTTATATGTTTTTTTTTTCTTGCAAAAGAATTATACTGATCGAAGAATTTGACAAACAACTAATAACTAAGTAATAATTAATTTAATAAAGAACAACGAGTGTTCAAATCAGAGAACGATTAGCTGGTAACATTCATCTACGATACAGAGTATCTCAGTTTTATCCGCAAGGAAATTCTTGTTGCTTTAAGTAGAATGGTTAAACGAAGAATATAATTCGATACTAATCTAACTCAACGCTATTGGATTTTTATTGGATTTTTATTTGCTTCGAAACTCTAAAAAAAGTTTACACAACAACGACTAATTGGTGTTTAATGTAAATTGCTAGAAAACTACTTTTATTTGTATTCTTTTACAGATTTTTCAGATAACACGACGAAAGAGTCTGGCTTGGTTCATTGAATACACCCAATAAATTTACGGTCGTTAGATAGCGGTCAAAATATAAAAACAAAAACTAAATCGGTCGATTTTTTAACATGTGGCTAAAAACAGGGCGCGTTAAAGTAATTTTACTATTCAAATTAGTCGCTCGTATCTACGTTGTGCTCAGTATTAATATGAATATACATAGAAGCACGTATAAAATAATTGTATAATTTTCTTTTATATTACACGATACTTTTATAATTGAAACCACGCAGCAAACTTATACATATTCGTATGTATGGCATGTATTCAGTTATGTAAATGTAATTCTTAGTTTTTATTTTTAAATTGATAATTTTTAAATATCAACAAATATAAATATAGGAACTTATTCGTACATAATGAACAATTTATTTCAGTATAAAAGTTAAAAGAACTAGTATTTAAAATATTAGAATCAATTTGTTTAAAAAAAAAAACAAAAGAAAAAAAGAAGAGAAATGGATCCGAGTACAACATATGTATACACTTTTATTACACTAGTAAAGTAAAGCAAACTTGTTACAAAGCTGACACAAACCGAAAAACATGTTTTTCAATTTATCCTTTGAAAGTTTTTCAGAGTTATCAATTAAATATAACGAAAAACGACATTTGATCTTAGTTTATAAACAGTAATTCACTTCCTGATAAATTTCATTGACAAAATAATATATATATTACATATCACTAGATTCTGAACGTTCATACGGAAATTCGTTTCGTCCACTAGCGATAGATATTACTGCAATTACTATATTTCCACATATTATGTGCATTTTGTGTACTTTCGCGTCTTTAAACTTCCGCAAATGCAAGAACATCCACAGTCTAGTTATCATATTCCGAGATAGTTGTTTTGCGTTTCTTGGAAAATCACTTGGTTACGCGAATTTCGAAGAACGTTACTTGGCGATAATATATTTAGCGTGATACGTACTTATTTAGCGATATATTACCTGAAACGATAAATCTGGTTATCCACTTCCACTTTCGCATCGAAGACACTTCTTTTTACCTTTAACGAAAAATACGACTGCTCGCTATCCCGCATTTCACCCAGTGGCTTTCAAGTACCTATAACTTTTTCTACCCGCCCCAATAATTCTCGCCATGTTGGGTCGACGTTCTCCACGCGCTATCCGCCTCTATCCAGCCGAATGGTCCCAATGGCGGACGCGCGTTCGTCAATCGTTACAAGTGAGGAAGGAGAAGCCATTGTTTACGCGGCGTAGCAATGTTACAGATTGGTCGTTAACAACGTAATTAAACTATCCGTTAGGAGGGAAACGACGAACGCTAACATCTGGGCTGTATCGGTACTATAACCCGACCAATCTAGTGAACAGACGCTAGCAGGCCGCGTGTCCCGCTATAGAGGCGCAATGAGCAGGCACGGCGTTGATTAGAACCACTCATCATTTGACTTGCTTGTAACATCGTTGTTTGCACGAATTACAGGCAGCAAGGACTGACGCGTGTACACGATAGCAATCTCATGGTAGCGAAACGTAGCTGTGTAGATGTTGTTACTATTACAGTTCTATTACGATATTTGATCAATGCCGTTGGAAAGATCCGTCAAACTGCATATATCGGCATATATCTGGCTCGTTTTACCTTGCCGTATGCCGAAATGCACGTGCTCGGGATTATGGGTGTCAGGTTCGATTAGCTTCGCTCGTTTGCACGAAATTTATGGTAATTTATTCGTTTTTATCATGTCTGCATTCCCCCTGTTCCTCGCGTGTTTCCCTTTCGTCAAGTCACGCCGCTGCCCCCTGGCTATTTCGATTTCATATGTGATATCTGTATTTTCGTTTCCCCTTGTCTCTTTTTCTTTCTTTTTTTTTTTTTTTCTCTCGTCCAACCTTACGAAACGGCGATGCTTTTACGTTTCGCCGTGTTACCGATTTCCAAGAGAAAAATACAGGGGAAAAATGGAAAGAGCGGGAGACAGGTCAAGCGTCAGCTTGTAATTTCCATAATTTCCTCGTTGACGAAATTAACGGGACAAAATGGGTCGACGGAAAGTTTTCTCAGCTGTGATTAATGGGAATTTTGAAGGACGCGTGTTACGACAGTAATTACGCGACCTCGGTCCTTTGGCGTGTATGATCCCTCGGTAACGGGAGAGCTGCAGCTGCGGTTAGCTGTTATTGAGACGCTCCAGGAACAGTGTTGTCAGAGCCTTCGTGGCGTCCTCGATTCGATGCCGAAGCTTTGCGTACGATAAACGGTACGCTTCGAATTAATTCTGACATGGCCCCCGGTAGCGGCTTATTTAACCTCAATAGCTTCCGATTCTTTCCCCCCGAAACTAAGCGCTTAAGCGTCCAGCTACGTTGTAATATCACTGAACAATCATCCGAAGACAATATTTGCTTACGTTTGCACGCGTAGTTGCGCAAACTTCCCTCTTGAGGAGCCACTGAAGACGTTAGTTATTAGACTGTGCTTGTCTATCGAGCTGTTTCTGTGTTACCGAGCTACGTTCGTCTCCTGTTCGTCTCCTGTTCGTCATATTAAACTAGTCAACGTGCTCGTTAAACTATGAAAATTACGTCGAAATTGTGCCAATTCCAGGGTAATTAATTACAAGGGAAGAAGCCGTAAAAAAAAAGAGAACAGTGGAAAGAAGGAAAAGTGCTGGGGTGGAGTGGAATTACGCGAGGTTCATCGTAATTTCCCCAAGTTTTCTAAAGCTTCACGCTGAGTCTTCCAACTCCTCCTCGAAGATAGATGCATCTCCAGACAAATGGCTATTTCTCCGAGTGGAAAATGTTCTTGAACGAGTGTTTTCACCGGTGTAAGCTGGTACTGCGCGAACCTGATTCTAGGAAGCCATTAAATATTTATGAGAACGCACATAGACCGGAAGCGTGTGTTTCCATGCCGTTCCCAATTATATTTCGCTGGAAACGCGATAGCGTCGCGTGGTATCGGCAAGACAGCGAATCTGCACACGCGCCAGTTTCGAGCTATTAGGATGTTCGATGAATAGATCATCACTATCGAACGTTATCGGCAACGTAAGATATTGTCTGTTGGACGTGAACGGTTTTGCAAATTGTACCGGCATATTTCGATAAGAATAAATCAAGCGTGGGATTGGTAATTTAATTGCTTGCTGAATAAAACACCGTTTAATTCAAAGTCTAATTCTAGTTGAACGTTATTATATATGTATAACGGCGAAATGTAATTACGTGGAAACAATTAAAATTGTTGAACTTACATTTAATTAAATTAAATTTGCAGATATAAACTCAAGCCCTTTTAACTTGAAAATCCGAACAATTATTATTCAGAATTATTATCATGTAAAACGTGTAAACGTATGATTTCGAGGAATCTGCGTTAACCTGTTCATTGTACACGTCTTGGAGTCGACTCGCTGTACGTTTTGTACTCGCTGCGTATACCATCGAGCTTCGTGAAGAATATGATTCGAAGACTATCTAGTTCAAATGATTTTTAATAGTGATAGCAATATTTGAAATATTTGTTGATACTTGCAGCTTCTTTGAAGCTTATTCCAAAGTATTTTAGTCAACATTTAGTATTTTTTAAGCTGTTATTTGAGCTACGTATGATATCACTTAAATCATAGATTTATTCGGAGGAAAAAATGAGTTTAAATTGAGAAAATAACGAAACAGGAAAGTAAAAACTTTCGCATAACACATATGCTGTACCCATAAAAACTTTTTGTGACAGTATTTTCGTGAGCCACTGTATCGACGATTTACGTTCCTTTGCAAAACGAGTTTGTACGTTACAACGATTTTTACGACTGGATGAACGCGCGAAGACAGAACGTCGCTTCAACAACCAATCAGACGTATGAACGTTCACTGATTAAAGGTTCTAATTATATTTCGCCACGAACAGAGACGGCGCGCTGCAAATTCCCGGCGTAATGCCGAATCTGCAGTTGCACTCGTGCCCGTTACAACCCATTAGGATGTTTGATGAATAGTGCATTGCGAAGGACTATCAGGACCCACGCGTTGTCTGTATTTCGGTCGTAGCATGCTGCTGAGCCGCACTGTTTGAATAGATCATAGAAACGCACGAAACCTTGAGAGAAGCGGATGGATAGATCAGACGAGGAACAGACCGCAATAACGCGTGCACGTGTCCGTGATTCGGTTTGATTTATTCACAACGATCCAGCGAAACTTTGCGCCACTACGCGCACAATAGTAAGTTTCTCTTTAAAACTTTGATTATCGAATTATAAGATGATTCGATAGAAGACTCAAAGATATTATAGACAATTAGAACAAGTTTGAAAGAGCAATGTTCGATTAATTTAAGTTCGAATATTGATGACGTAAGATGGAAAGATTTATATGGATCACGGTTTTGCTTGGTTTGTGTAGAAGTACATTTACCGATCCGATATTCACGGGGGAAAAAACTAAGATTACTTTGAAAGATTATTAATTTATATTTAACTGTTTTACAGGCTTTTTGACAGTGAGTAACGAGTATTATACTGCTAGTACGTTTTACATGGACGCGGAGTATTTAAAATGACTAGAAATGAGGCACAAATTTCATAAAGCAAAAGCGAATGGTGTGAATATTACTCCATCACTTTAACGTCATTTTTATCGGTGCAATCGAAAATTATACTTGCAGCTTTTAACAAAATTTTCATTTTTTGTAAAAAGCTGATAACGTACTTATACCTTAAGGCTATTAATTTGAGAGCTACTTTAATTTTATCTGTCTCGATATAACATTTTTTTTGCTCATTCCACCCTTTCACCCTATATGTTACGTATTTAGCACATATACACAGTATCGCACCTTAATAACTTATTTTAATCAATGGGAAGACAAATAATTCGTTTTTGATGAAACTGGTTTCGAATTTTATTGCGTTATATCTTCCTTACGAAACCACTCAAAGAAGATCTTTCTATTACGTTGTCCGGAAAGTGTCTTTCTCGTACGGACACGTCTTTTACAACGACGCATCTTTGTACAAACACGAAACCTGATCTGTCGAACGTTGTGATCTTTAGTTTGATAGAACAAAATCGATCATACGTAATTCAGCAAAATAATATAAAACGAAAGAAACTTTTCGGACGACCCAATACTATTACCAATTAATCAAAATAATTTCTCTCGATAAATCCTTCAAACGGATAAACGTGATATTCTAAATGAAACCTTCTCCAATTGTTAAAACGTTTTAATCGATATCTTTGCGTTTATCGAAATTTATTCGTAATCTCAAACACCGTTAAACCACATAGTTTCACTGTCGTAGTTCCTCTTACATTTCCCGGCAATTAGTTGAAAGTGCTTCGCCACGGTTTGTACATAAAGTCGGCGAGTATAGAAAAAAGAATCAACGTGATCCCGACCCGCGTCCTCGGATTCCCTAGGAAAAGGATGTAATTTACATTGCTATTCGGTGAATCGATCCGTTCAAAACTCAGTAATGAAAGCGTGAACGGCGTTACGACCATTAAGAGCTATTAGAACGCTGATGAACGGATCAGGAGGAGGCACGATGGTGTTAGCATTGCTGTTTCTATTCAAGTGCAAGTGCGGCTGGTACACGAACAGGACAGCCGCGGGGCTTGTAATTTGCGCGGGAGTGCATAGAACAAAGAGAAAAGGGGCGAATGGGATAGAGAAAGCTTCGAACCGATCTCTCTACGCCCCTTAGGAGAATCGGTTGAGGTATTTCAAGTGCAATAGCTGCTACGAATGACCGACCGAAAATCCGATTTCGTTCAAATCACGCCGCTTTCCTAGGACAAGCCTCTCGGATGAATTTCTCTCGGTCCCTTTTCCATTTCCTCCTTGACCGAATCGAGCCCCTTTTCTGTCGTCGCGGCTTTAACTCGCGCTCTGCGGCCCTGTAACGTCTCAAATTGAAGTAAGTATGTGCTCTGCTCTAGCGCCGCTATCCTCGCGTTTTCTGCGAGCAGTCGGTCGGTCGGTCGGTCGGACGGTCCATTTCAGAACCAGTTTCGTTCCGCGCAAGTAATTTTCAAGTCTGTAGCCGAGCGCCAGAATCTACGTGGTGGTAGAACTGTTTCTACTCCTTCACCTATGGCAGTTCGAAACGTGTGCACGTGCGTGCGCGTACGTAGTCTAGAGGGTTACACGTATGTAGGTATACACACGTGGTATGCGTGCAGAGAATGTGTAAATGTAGCGGCGAACAGAAACCGGGGCGAGAGATTAAACGACGATCGAAGGTGCACCGGGGGAACTGGCTCATGGCTTTCCTTCGTCGGCTAACCCCGCGGTGGCCGCTGATTTATCGTAGCTTGAATTTATATCGCAATTAAGTGCAAACTGCGGTGCATTTTACGCGAG
The DNA here is from genome assembly GCA_014737535.1 of Bombus cullumanus. Classification (NCBI taxonomy): domain Eukaryota; kingdom Metazoa; phylum Arthropoda; class Insecta; order Hymenoptera; family Apidae; genus Bombus; species Bombus cullumanus. The sequence continues at coordinate 2,760,836 of JACXIX010000071.1, read as the reverse complement.
GGATATCGATGCCGTGGGCCGCAATGACCGCTGTCGAAGACGTGGCCGAGTAAAAGGTATCTCGTGTCGGAACCGGGACCCGGAATATCGTGGCTATTCTTTCGTGGACCTGGCCACTGACGAGGCGCCCTTTGTTCCACGGCTCTCCTCTCAGTTCGACTCGATTCTTCGCCGAAATCATATCCATAAATCGAACGGGCGTCGTTCGTAACGTCGAGAGGAAAAATAAATTCTATTTCTAGGAGACAGTGGAAACGTCCTGGCGGATACTCGAAAGTAAAAGGGTTGTTCGTTACGGTCGAGGTAGCCGAGGTTGTCGGCGAAAGAAGGCCACGTCCCTAGTTTTGGAGATGGATGAAACGGCCAGAAGAAAAGAACAAACGCTTCCTCTGGCGAACACGTTATTCAAACGAAACTTTGCTGAAAACGTATTTTCGTCTATCCGACGGTACGCTGTCTTATGACGAGTGACTCCGTCAAAAGCATTTTCATTGTCGTCGTCATAGCATCGTAGATTGCTAGTTATCAGTAGTAAAAGTCAACGATTACGCTTGTCCCGCTGAATCGATCGAATCGACGCGAAGTCGCCATGTGTCCAGATTTTGTTATTCAGAAGTTGATCGAATTACGTAATTATCTTATCGTTCTTCTCGTACAGAGATACCGAGGAAGTATACATGATGGTATGCTAAATACTTTATTTGAAAAATATTAAATTATTCTGTATTCGAGTAATGTTGTCTAAACCCAATGCTTCCTGAGGTATTTAAAATAGAAATGCCTCAACTTGAATAATGCAGGTTGCTTTCACTTCCACTAACGTGTAGCTTGGCACGTAAAAAAATACGTATCAAATATTTCTTCTACGTAAGTTTCATAAAAGTTTGCGACTTAGTCCTGAGACTCTTGCAGACTGGTGGAAAAATGTGATGAGATAGTTGAAGTATATGCAAGTATGTAAAACAAGACTTTCGAACAAAGTATCGAGTACATTTTGTGCTACTTGTTACAGGGCCATATTTGTTTTACATCCCAAAAAAGATGGAGAAACTTTTGGCCACACTAAAACGTATTATCGCCTTCACCTAGTTTTACGATATTACTTCTTCCACAAACTTTGCCGTATGGCGTCACTATACAAAATTCCATTTCACGTTTTATACAAATATTTTTATTCCATATACATATATGTATACCGCAAAATAATGATTTTCTCTATGTTTCTTAGTTGATAATTAGTTTAATTTAATTTAACCAACGGTACAGCACGATAGTACGAACTTTGTCTTTCATAATCGATTTTTACATTAATTATACGTTTACTTGGCTAATAATGGAGGTATTTGATTGTGTGATTCTATTCTTTACTTTACGTAAATATTAATTTAGTTACGCGAAGAGTATATATCTTCAACACGTGGAACGAATTAATTAAAGGAAGCAATTTATCATTGAACTCTTTCAGCAATTTAGACTTCAGTAAATGCCAGTCAAAGTTCACTTATCCATAATTCGATAAGTTAACTTTTTATATAAGAAGCAAAGAGGTGAAAGTTCGAACAATTCCTCGTTTAAAGAACGATTAAACTGGAAAAATTTCACTGTTGCCGTTCCATTCTTCCTTTATTCCCAAGTTTTCGTATTTAACTTGTTAGTGTTTAAAACTTTGGATCTTAATTTTTTAATGACATTTAATATTCACAATAAATAGATTCTTTCCCCAGTTATTTCGTAAACGACACTATTCGTTTAAGGAATTTTTAATTGTCGTGAATTATTTTTCGCTAGCAACACGTTTATAGATACACGCGTAACATCGAATGGAAAAATAGCACGAACGTATACAAATACTAATGCAAATTGCTGGTTTAAATAATAAAGGTAATAAAAATTAGAGCGATTAAAATCGTCGTTTAGAGTGAAACGGCAGAGAGTTGCGAAACGATATTCAGAACACGCGAACTTCATCAGTTTCGAGTAACCTAAGCTTAGGAGCAGAATTTCGTTAAAAAATCTCAGAACGAATGATCGCTACACTTGTAACTTTATCGCTTAAGTTTTATTAGAAATGATGGTGTCACCGCTCTTACGTAGCCGTAAATATGACACCATAAAATTCAACGAAACTCCTCAGGGATAGTCGGTGAAATTGGATTGTGAAATTTTTAACGCAGATAAAAAATTTTTTCATCGGTATAAAAAGAAGTTTAAAAGTGGAAATTCTTCCGCTATCTGTCGAGCGGCGAGGAAATTCTACAGGATTCTCCTTTGACGTTAGAAGAGATCTGATATACGAAGAAATATCGAACCTCGTAAAATAAAGAGAATTTACGACTATCATTCTATCTCGGTTCGTTGAAGGAGTTTTTGACACCGAGATTGTATCGTGTCCATCATGTTGACTGCCCCTAATTCATCGGTCGATTCCATCAGAAACTTTGTTTCAGAGTCGCGAATAACAGTGGCTCTCAGGAAACGATAGACCAGAATAGCGAAACTAAACGCATCTAATTAATTGATGAGTCGCCTAAAAGGGGTCGGAAACTTTTACGACGAAGAGGGAACTTCGATCCATTGAAACGCGTGAACGTCGATGAGATTTTACCGAGTGACGGAAGGGGAATGTAATCAATTTAATTCTTAAGATTCCAGGTGAAGTGCGATTTCTCTGATAAAATCAAATGTCGTCTTATTTATACGTGTGTACGTACATGTGTGTCCTACAGACTCAGCGGTTGATAAGAATTAAGGAAGAAAATGAAGAGACTCTTTCGAAGCTCGATTTCAAAAATTTCGAATGAAGAATATTAAAAAGTACAATATCATCGAATATGTCGAATAACGTTAGACATGAGAGGATGGCTAACAAGTTTCTTATTGCTTTCTTAAGCTTTCGTTTCACCCTTAAATTAGAGATATATTTCGCTGCACTGGTAAAACTAATTCGATACAGAGTACAATAGAAATATTATAAATTTCAAATTTACATTAAATGAAAATCACGAAGCAACATTCAACATAACATACTGCCTCTCCTATCTAATCTTCTACTTTTCATACGTTTGAAAGCTTTGTTCACGTTCCATGACAATTATTCGTAGCAACTGATAAACGAACGAAGTTCTAATGGGGGACAATTCGTTCATAATTTTCACCGGAACAAATTTCTTGGCTGCAACCTTTGATTTCAACGGTAACTGAGTTACTCGCATGGAATAAGTCGGCGCCGTTCGTAGCAAAGATTTTTAACGCAATCTTGAAGCTGCCGTTTCCTTTGTGCACGTGAAGTTGCTTCCATGCTGCACCGGTAACACCTCGAGACTGATGAAACTTCTAATCCTCTTGACATTCTCGACGATGAAACACTTTGCTCGGCGAGTTCAGATGCGAAAACAAAGATAGGAATTTGACCAGTTTAAGTCTGTTACTGCCTTCGGTCGTTGGCTCGACATAAATAAGATGCTTGTTCCGAACAAGACATAATAATTCTCTGATGGAGAATTTTCTTTCTTGGTAGTGAGGAATTTGTTTATTAGACGCAACTAAAATTTTATCGATCACGAACTGAATGATACTTTCAATTAACACTGTGGCATTAAATGCAATTAAGGAATTAATTTCTCTCTAGTTCTACAGTACGGGTTTTTCGACATATCTCTTCTTCGATAGCCATATCCTTCGCAATAATACCAACTCACATCGAATGCTTTTTGGCGGTTCGCTCTTAACTATTTATAGACATAGTAAGCAATTTGAGGCTAATGTACCACGTCGAATATTGCTGTTAATTCTTCTCTTAATTCTTAACTAACCTGAAGCACTTAACTGTCAACTCCTCTAATGGAACTTAAAACGCCTGTTTTGAATATTGAAATAGCTTTAAGAGTATGGCGATATGGAGGTCGATTAGTCGATCGTTTGTCATAATACCTTAAGCAGTCATTTTCGACAAGCCTTTCGCAGGGGTGACTACGGGGAGGCTTGCCTGAGGTATTCGTGCAATTAAAAGCTATTAATTGCTGAGACACGTCTTCAGGTTTATGATACGTCTGTCGCTATGGGAACGGGAATGCCGAAAACACGCGTGTTTACCAAATGCGTAGCAGTAAGCGGCTTAATAAACGTGTCGTAATGAGCATCAAATTGCAGAGTTAATTCCGTGCGTATTTTCAATCGCGCGTATCATAAACCTTGTTTTCAAATATCCACGTACATAGCTTTCTTGTTCAGCGATGCTTGATTTTTATTTTTAACAACTGTTAACAGAAAATTGAATAAATTGCGTGCAATGCTAATTAATTAATGCCATGAACATTATATTTATATGGAAAGTGTACCTTTTTTTATGTGTACGACGAGTTAAGTTTTCTAATTAATAAATTTGAAGCAGAGGTGTTTTGCACTTTATCGATGATATTCTTTATTAATTTTTATATTCTGCTATGTTTGTACTGCGATGTGTGAACAGGTAGAATATCGAAATTCTACGGATTATACTTATGTGATCACTAGACGAGGAAGGAAATGAATCGTAATTTCTCTCTCTGAAATTAATTATTTATATAAACGTGCTATGATCATTATATCGTATAGGTGGTGGCATAACATATCGACGAATCGTACAAAACGGAAAGAAAAAGATTATCAGATTATATTAGCGCGCAATGAAAATATTTGATGTATGCGACGCAATTACGTTGTTTTTTTTTTTTTTTTTTAAACGATTACTGCTTTTTAGATACCGTTGGAATTAATTAACTGATACACGTATGTGATCTGGGAAATATGTTGTAGAATTTAATATCTCTAAAGTTTTTCCGTTTCAACGTCCAAGCATGTTTCTCAACATCGCTGCTATTTATGTCCTTGCCCCTTTTTTAGTTTCAAAATTCGCAGATGCGATAAAATTGATAAAAGCAGTGGAAGCTGCACTTCATTTTTTGCTACATTCTTCCTCCCTTTATGTAACCGTTCGAAATGACATTTTTCAAGGATTTTTAGTATGTAAAAATGCCGGAGTCGGATGCTCGCACCTCTAAATTATGAGGAAGTGCGCGCAAAAAACGTCATCGCGCTGCGTGTTAAAAGTTTCCTAGTATGATACACGTCCACCCAACTTCACGTATGAATAATTGAAAGGGAAAGAACACCGACTCGCTCTGGAAAAAAGTCATGTTTGCGAATCATTTCATTTTGAAGGCAGATTTTCCCCCTTCAATTCTAAAAAGCTGTATAAATCATGCTGTGTATAGGAACGCACTTCTGTTAATTACGGATAATTAAGTCAACGCAATGTTCCAGTTTTCAAATACCTAACATATTTTTAATTATGAAACTCTACGTAAATTCCCCTCAAATTCACAGGTTTTTTTATTTTTTAATTAATCAACATACTGTTTGAAATTTTATTTACTACATAGCTAGCTGCTATTTTAATAAAAATAATTATCTTCAAATTTAATACGATCAAAATATTATCAACTTATATCGAAATAAGTGTCTCGTACAATTCTTAGGAATAAACAAATCATTACCTTTGCCAGAGAATTATGCAGAATTACGTATCGTAAGTATTCTGCTCGATTAATTAGTATACGAATGTTGTAATAAATACAATGACGTACAAATGCTTTTTGCGGCTGCTGTACGTCTAAAATATCGAAGCTTGTTACTGTAATTTATTACTTCGATACAATATCGATTATATAATTAAAAAACTTAGGATCAGAGCGTTAATGGATATGAAAGAAGCGGGAGAAGAAGGCATCTCGTTTGACACACTTTGTCTGTGTTATCGTTAGCTCGCATGCCAGTAACGCTCTAACCTCGTAAACTGATTGCTTTAATTACCCAGGCATTTCCTGCTAAGAGTCCAATTTAGTCGTCTGGCAAAGTTTGTAGGGGCGGAATTGTAGAACATCGTTAGAGGAGAAGAGTATAAAGTACGCTAAGCAAGTGGTGAAAATTTCAATGTAATTACATTATCAATCGGATAATGATTTTTGCGCTTTCTCCCCTTCTTTCTTTCTTTAACATATCTTCTAATTAAATAAACAGACATAACTTGATACGTGTGAAACATATCCGATTCGACTAACAAATTAATTGCCACGGTGGTAATCGCTGGCCCACGTTACTCAATTTTTTAAAAGTGTTGAAAGAGCATCTGAAGGTTGCGAAGGAAACAATTATCTCGGAGCTGCTGTGAAATCCTTAATCACCTTCCTGTTCTATTTTATTGCATGTAATTGCAAAACGTAACGCGAATAATTTGTTACAACGACCGTCAATTAATCATGATACAAAATAGGTTCTTTTTGTCAAGCTGCATGCAATGTGTTGATTAATACGAGTTCGTTGGATATTAAAACGTCTTGGAGGGAATCAGGGCACAGTGTTGGAGCAGTGTCAACGAAGGTCGGACGGAAATAAAGCCGACGAGAAGTCCTCTTTCATTCGAATTTCTCGTCGGGTCTACAGCTGCATATAAATTACTTTAGCTTGTATAATGACTTATGCGGGATTTAAAAATGCACAAGATGCATATAACATAGAGAAATACATAAAATGTTCAAAGTAGAGTACCTGTTTAAATTTTTAATAGATAGGATGTACCTTATTTAAACTCTGTTTCTTCATCTACAAAAGTATCGAGAAAAATAGAAATTTGCGTAACAACTCGCGGCCGAACAATGATATATAGATATACACACGTAGCCCTGTACATTTACCTGGAAGTTGATATTCTTTAACGATCGTCTTCCTATCCCCGCGCTTTTTTATCGCGCCTGGTGTTCTTTTTTTTTCTTTTTTACGTGGCGCTATGAAAATGCTATCGCGAATGTTTTCGGGCAATTAATCACGCGCAAAATGCAGGTTGATTACGACGTCGACGACGACAAGCACGGTCGTTTAATTAGCTTCGAGCGTAGCAAACCGGACGACTTCGTTTACGGAATCAGGGAAAAGGAAGCGAAAGACCACAGAAGGGTCAGTTAAAAAAGTTAAAAGAAGCAGATAAAGACGAAACGAAGGATATCGTTGGTCCTTTCAACGGTTTCTACTCGTGGGGCGTCGTATCTGATGAGAGTACGGGCACATCGAGCTGTAATTACGTCGACGACGACGACGACGATGATATGACGGTATACCTTTGATGGCTTGTAAGAGGTAAATTGCGCGTAACCACCATCAATGATGACCGCACCCATCGAGGCCTCGGAAAAGATGCGCGCCTCCAGCATGACGCTCGTTAGTTGTCCGCACGCGTCCCACTTCATTAATTGTAATAATATTTATTGATATGGTTAGAGCCGCGTCGCAACTCTGACCGACCACCATCGCTCACGGCATTTTCATTATTTCATTGTCCACGGTCTTTACCTTTAAAATAACATTCGAGACAGCGTTCACCTGCCTGATTGTGTTTCGACAATGCTTAACCTCGTTCGTTGCTCCACTGTAAGTTTACTGGTAAATCTGTATCTCACAGAGAGACGCGTTTCAAGCGGAAATCGCCGAGCCAAAATATATTAAAATTGTATACGTGCGGTTTACTGTTGCGAGAGCGTGGTTAGCTTTCACGACGCATATTAACTTCCTTTTGAACCGTTTTTTCCTTATGGTTTTCCGAGGATTTTTAAAAATCCTGGAAATAAATCCGTCCCACCGTCTTTCAATTTAGAAGAACCTTCTCCGTCTTATTTGTACTTGGTCGTGCCAATTAAACAAACTGATGAATCCTTTGACAAGTATCAATTTCCATATTGCATATTGGACAATAAAAAATATTAAATTGGCAATAGTATTATATCCGCAATAAATTTCGAAGAGAAACTGGATGTAATTCTAGAGAAATAACTCGATTGCTAGGTTTAATTGAAGAATTAAGTGGAAAAGTTGGATAACTCTCTTCTAAAAAGCTTGGCTCTTTGCGCGTCCTGTGTAAATAGTGGCAAATTACTCTATTTGTCAGATTTGTTTTTATTGGCAACTTTTTAGGTTTATTTCCCTAGGCACCGTTAACCGAACAAAAAAAGAGAAATAAGACGGCGATTAGTAAATGCCCGAGTCTCTCTATAACGGCCACGTTTACAAAACCTAAATAGTCACCTCAATTTCACAATGGGCAAAACAGCATGCAAAGGCTTTTCATTATGAATTTTCTTTTTGTAAATGTTTCACAGATAAAAACGTATACCTATGAGAATTTCAAAATAAGATATACGAGCTGAGTTTTATACAACTGTAACGAATAATATTTCTGCAAAATACGTTTCGCTTAACAAATTTACGTATTATACAAAGGAAATATATTTACAGTCTGAAAAATTGCAATTGTAAATTGGAATATTAGACAAATTATATTCTGACCTTTAATTGCAAATATAATTTGAGTAATATAAATAGGAAGACTAATTTAAAAAAGAATTTAAAAAAGAAATAAAAGGATTCTGATAGTAGCGTTATATAGGTATTAAAGTATTTCTTTGAGAAAAAAATATATACGAAACATTACCATTTCGTTATTCATACTACGTTATACTTCTCCAAAGTTTCACTTACAATATAAAGGGGACAGGGGAGCGAAATAAATTTTGTTATTACATATTATGTGATTAATCGCGTCGAATAAAAATGACAAGGACTAGAAACTGAAAAAGCGGAGTTTCCTTCGCGTAAGGGTACAACAATGTGTAATCGTTAGCTTAGCTAAAACCCTATTACTCGTATGGCGATGCATAGAAGACCATAGCAATCTTTCGTAATATGAAAATAATGCTACGTAAGGTTCCATCGATTCATCGATTCATATTCGCCGAACAATACTTTCTAATTATATCGGTAACTCGACCGAGCGTTAGCCACGCGGATAACAATGTCACGCGCCCTGTATGAGTGGTGAATTTCAAACGATCGGCGTCGATCTCGAAGACACTCGCGTAATAACGGAAGATCGGTGCAGCGATTTTATTTAAATTCTACCTCCGTTGGAAATCATATTTCATCGACGATATGCCTGGTGCATAAACGGGCGTGCACGGTTTACGCGTTGCGATGCCGATGCTCCTTAGCAGGCTCTTACGAAGCTCCGTGACACAATTATTAATCGTTGAAAGTCGTGGCAGCGACGTCAAGCAGTATCGGCGACTCAGCAGAATCACGACCACGATGTGCTAATAAACGGAAGTGGCTGCTAGAAAACGTGTTCCACGGCTATATTCTCCGTCTTCTTGAAGGCGAACAGATCACCGAGCAGTTTCATACCTTCTTTCTAAACATCTTACAACGATAAGGGAAGAATGCTTTTTACATCCTTTCTCCAAACACGTAAATACCGATAATGTAATTTTTATTTAGAGATAATGACGTTAACCGTCAGAGTACTTCATTTATCATTAAACTTCTTAATCAGGAGGATTCCGGTTTTTGCCAGCCGCATCAGCAACTTCGACAATTTCTTATTAATGGTGATAAAGTTTCGCCGTCGACTTACGTCACAACTGGTAAAAAAAACCGTCTAGCTTATTGTCCAGATTTCGTAGGCACCAAGTAGGTGTCTACTGCATTGTTCTGGTAAATAAAAAATCGGTTAACGATGGAAATGCAGGAAGCAGATGGCGGATGGTAATGGCTATTTAATGACGAGGGCATGTCAACGCATCGAATATCAAAAGCAAATACTTGTCACGACTATGGTATATTGTATACGTAAATGGAACAGCGCGAGTTAGAATCGTTAGACTTATCTTTGATTAATAAATTTCGATTAAAAAGCATTAGAGAAAATGTAATAGATTTAATGTAATAGATCGATTAATTTCTATAAAATCATGAGCAGACAGCGCGTTCTTTTATACAGATAGATAAAATATTCAATGTAAGGTGGTACCTACCCTTCATAATTTTAAGCGAATGAGGCAAATTTCTGTGTAAGTCCCATTTCTTTGGATTTAATCACAGAAATATGAAATTAAATAAGAATCCGTAGTCTGATCGGCATATGTAAATTGTCACGGTCGGCCAAATTGTTTTACGACGAGAAACAGAATTAAATGAAATATAACCTTGTTAATTATTTGAATGAAACTTTGGGATTAGATAGAGGATCGGAATTTTGATTCATACTTGGCTGATGGATGGACCAGTACTGTCCAAGTTAATTACCTGAGCTTAGAAAGTTTCCTTTACCTTATCTCTATTACCATAGTATTATATGAATACTGATTACTATAGCTTTATACGAGGAATATGTATGAATATAATCGCCTTCAGGTGATTGAGTTAATTCCTCTGTTTCTATTGATTCCGAACTATGAAATAGGAATTCCCTTATGAAACCAAGAACGAATATATAGACAACAGTACAATAGCAATGCGAATACTTCTGCAGTACCTGTATTAGTCTTGATGCAAAATTCAAAATAGTCAGTCCTCAATACAAAATTCAAAATAAATTTGGATGTAAAATCAAAAATTCACAATATAAGCCACGAAGAGTGCTTCGTAAAAGATTTACAGTTAATAATTATTGAAGATAAAAATAGCAAAAAAAAAAAAAAAGACAAGACTCCTGATGGCCAGAGTAAGGTATTTGGATTGTAGATACTAATCTGTGTACTCATGTTTAAATATTCGCAACTTTAATAGCTGAAGCAAGATGGACAAATTTCAGCATCTAATAAATGCAACACTACTTAAGGAAACATGATCGTTCAAAGAAACGTAATTGAAATATATGTGGTAGAAAGTAACGCTACTTCTTGAATTGAATTTAATAAAAAGTTGTGCTACTTATATGTGAAAGAAACTCTGTTTCAATTATTCGCGTGAGCCATAAATCCCGACACTACGATCTTAATGAAAAGTTAGAGTCGAAGATTAAAAGTGAAAAATTGTAATACTACTCTTCCAGAATTTATAATCAAAAATATGGAAAACAGTCGCGATATCTTGTAGCTCGCAACACTTAAAAAAGAATACGATCGTTATGTCGCAACTTTAATACAAAACGAAATCAACGTCCATCCGCAGCTCCAAATCAAATCGCGAAATTTAGATCATTTTGCAACTCCAACCCAATCCATAATGTGTTTTAATTTGCATTAATAAAAATCTGCGATTTATCCCATAAGATGCTGGGTCGACATATTGGTAATGTACATCGGTCACAAAAAGAAATATATATGCAATTGCATACTACTACTACACACATTAAAAGCGAGCATAATAACGAAGTGGCAACAAGAATGACATTAACAGTTATGCTCTTTCTTCGAGCGCAATACCCGCTGTAACTTAAATCCAGGCTCGAGCCTTTTTAATCGCGAACTTGTAAAGGTGAAATAAAAAGATAAATTAGGGAAGCTGATTCAATTGCACATAGACGACCAGAATGATCACAGTGATCGTTGTCCGTTCGCACGTGCATGCTCCACCAACAGATAAACGTTCGTTTCAAGACCTATTCGCGACCACGACCTCGAAATTCGAAAAATCGATGGATACGGCCAGAGACGAATGAGATGCTCCACTCACCGTGCCAGCTTTACCGTCGATTTTTCAAATGAAATTTCCTGAAACTGTTTGAATACGCGAAAAGCCGTACGCTAAAAGATAATTGTTATTTAAAATTATTTAAGACTCGTGCATACTCGAACGAACGATTTCTTGAGAGAACGTCTTGAGAGAACTCGAACGAAACGATCTCGACAAATTCGAATGCCGTACATATCACCAAAAGGTGGAGAAGCAAACCACGTGTCAATATCATCGATCATTGTGTCTGGACATCTTTACCTCTACGGTAAATGTCACCGATATCAATCCAAAATAGCGCGCGATTCACACTAGAAGGGCTCAAGGAACTTCAACTGCAGAACCCTACAGACTGATGATTTGCGAGGGAAGCAGCGGTTAAAATCACGTCAACACTCGAACAAACGTAGCCATTTGTCATGGTGTAATTCGATCGGTGCGTAGATCGGCAAAGTCCTTGTAGGCTGCAAGCTCGTTGCATGGCCGGATGGAACTTAATGCGGTACGTCACACTATGCAAATACAGGATGCTCGGGGGGATAATGCAGGCAAGAAATTGCGTTTGACGCGCCTATATCAGCCGGTACTTAAGGGGCACATGCCGCTCTATATGGCTGTACCTGACGTGCCTATATCAGTCGCCGTTCAAAGCTGAATATACATATATATAGATATATATATATAGATATAGATATATACATATACAGTCGCGCATTCACAGCCGATGTGACGAAGGAAACACGCGTACATTTCCAATGCAACCGATGCCTTACGCCTTACGCTGTCTTACGAGAGTATTACGAGTGCCATTCGAAGGGAAAAAGATTGAGGGGCGCGAGTGTCCACGAAAAAGAAATTTGTTTTGTTTTAATTGCGAGAGCGAGAGTGTAGTTATCGTACTCAATTGCCACAGGTTAAATAGAAGGTAAAAATAAAAATTCTACGTTATAACATACTTTGTACGTTCACGTTTGGAAAGAAATCGTAATTTTTATTTTACTTTTGCAATGTATGTACTTTGCAAGCCTGAAGCTAGAAAATGAACCGTTATGGCATAAAGTTCTAATAATTTTAATATTCAATTCAATTCTTTCTTCCTTAGTCAAATTTAACGTGATTTGCAACAGTTGAATATCGGACAAGATTTGAAGTACGCTACCATTCGTTATCATAATAAATTGAAGTTTTGTTACGTATATAAAGTCACAATTAGACTAAACCGGTAAGAACATGTTTGATTTCATTTTATTTCTGCATTGAATAGCAACGATGTTCGACGAATTTTATTTTCTATCGTTTATTCATGTATTCTACAAAAGATACAGATAATGATTGCTCTGTAGCTGAATACAGCTTTGAAATGTCAAGTCACGGAGTTTTGTGGTTTTGTTGCTCCGATATCTTGACTGAGTGAGTGGCTCAATGTATTGATAGAAAAGTTATTGTTGAATAATAGGACTATAGGAATGACAGATTTCAGACAACTCTGAAAACAAAAGATTTAATAGATTCTGGAATTATTTACAGAAACAAATACCTTCAGATAAAACTCGATTATTATTAATATACATAAAGGAGCCAACTTCATTATTTCATGAACATAAATAAAGTAATAGAGGCGGAATAGAGATTTGTTGATCTATCAAATATTTTAACGATCATACTATTACTTTAAATGAAATGGCGAAACGAAGAGGGAGAGAGAGATGGGATTTATAGCACTTACATGAAACATAGTTTATAGAATACATAATCAACAAAGTAATACGTAGAATATCGATTAATTCATATGAGCAATTAAACGATAATTAGGCGATAGCTATAATTTTGATTTGCTGCTAAATCTCATTTTATATACTGAACGTAATATTATCTCGAAAAATAGATTGAATCTGATTATGAGATCTATTTTACGACTCGCATTATTCAAAAAATCTATTTAATGCTTTTATGGTGCGGCTGTTTGTAATTAAAACTATTAGAGGTTTGCAGACGCAAACCGCAGTCAGCTTCAATAATTGATATTACAGCTGGTTTCATTAAAGAAAGTCGTTAAAGGCACAAAAACCCATATAAAAATTGGAGAATTAAAAATTACGGAAAACAAGGGCTTCTCCCTTTTTTGAAATATTTCTCGCTATATTAGCGATAACCGCCGTGACTCGCCGGAATGTTCGAACATTTACCATGGAAAATTTCATTTATTTTCTATTAATTTAGGAAAGGATCCCATATGTATTGGTATACTTTCGTGAACCGTTGCACGTTAAGTTCATGACAAAAATGTGCATGCCATAATTACTCTCAGAAATACGTATTAAGAAATATTTCCACGTCAAAGAGACTTCCACTTTCAAAAGAAAGCTAATATTCAAAATGCATTACTTACAGTAATAAACTGTTGAAATCGAAAGGCGTCTACCCTCTGGCAACAGAAACAATCGAGTTATGTAAATAATTTATGGAACGCGTAGACTCTGGCAAATTATATGCAGCTGCTCGAAAGTGCATGTTCTTCACCCGACTTGGAGGCTGATTTTTTCCCCAAGCGAAACTGTACTAACAGCAAATGCAATCTACGTTGCATATGCAGAGCGGGACATAAAAGGAAACGAGTTGCGAAAATCCAGGACTTTGAAACACCTCCGACCTCTCCTTGCATTTTGATTCTCACACTCAGCTCGTCTCGGTATCGCGCGGCAAATTTCGGGCTTTCAAACTTTGAAGAGATTGAATCTAGCTCTGCGGCCTGGTATCAATATACCAAGGCGGATGAGTTTATCCAACCGCGAGGAGATTTCGCTCTTTAGACGATCAAATGGAGGAATAAATATTTCTGACTTTGGCAGGGAACATGGGACTCGACCAACGTTACTCATCTCGCAACTATTCCTCCACACCCTGGGGAAATCTCACGATACCATAATTCTTACAAACGTAAACGAAAACCGACAGGGTGAAATAATATACCTTGCGTGGTTAGATAAATCCCTTTCTTCGGAAACTCTTGGCCAATCACTGTGTAACGTAAATCCTTCGACGGTCCAGCGATTAAACGAGAACCGACAATTTTAAATTACATTTTTCATACATACGTTTATATGTCCATGACGTATGTAAATATTCACGTACGTAAAGCCATATGATTCACAATAAACACGGATATCATTCGTGGCTTCGGTTTTTAATTATGAGCGAAGAGACGCATGCACGTGTAATTTTTCAAATAGTTGTTCTTGAGAATTGTGGATCTTTATCGCCGAAATAAATGTATAGGAATATCTAGATTACACTTAGAATTGATATTAAAATAGTTTCAGATTTATTTAATATATGATTGACAAGATCTTCGTCGATACACATTTGCACGCATCTCAGCACATCTTTGTCTGACCATCTTCTATAACACTTCTTCTATACATCTTATAACACATCTTCTATAACTACTGAAGGAACAGTTGCATTCGTCTGTTTTACGAGACGCTGTGCACGCACATACTTCCACACACTCATACTCATCTACTCAATCATATATGTAATCTCTTGTAATTGGCAGTTCAGAGTACTCTTTTCATGAAACGTGGGATGCGTAATATTTGATGTCTGTTGGCGAATATTAAATGACAGGGAGAGAGAAACGAGCGTGGATATGAGTGTTAGAAAAGGCAATGTTTCTGTTTATTAGTCTTTCATATTTTTCTTTCGTGTTATTCTTTGCAGTATCTAAGAACTGCGGATGTTTCCGCGTTTATGAGTACCTAATTCAAATACGCAAAATATCGGTAATAATATGTAGAGAAATAAACATTTTTACTTTTCTTCTTGAATCCTATCGGAAAACGTCTTCGCTAAATTGCGTAACAGTGATCGATATTATCGCACGACAATGCCAATCCATAGTATTGAGATATGTATAATTTTATGTGCTGGATTAGGTTAGATGTGTAGTAGAAATACCTGTATGTGAGTATCAGTGTGTGGAAGTATGTGTGTGCGTGGCGTCTCGAAAACAGATGAATATAAACAGTTCAGTCGGTTAACAGTGGTGTATGGAAGAAAGTGCTGAGACGCGTGCAAGTGTGTGTCGATGAATATCTTAGAAATCGTCCATAAAATAAATATATAATTAATCTAATATTAATTCCAAGTGTAAATTTAATGTTCCTATAACATTATTTCGGTTATCAAGATGCACAATTCTCAACACATAGAACAGAAAGAAATCAGTCGACGGTATTAAGTCGTTGCGCTGGAATATAGAGAATTTCAGCTTGACTTAGGATTTTCTGAAGGTCAGGGATAGTCGAAATTATAGTGACCGCCACGCGCAAGGAAAGAATGACCTTCGGAGGGGAAGAATTGGCAGCTTACCTAAACGTCGCTCGTATAAAGCTGCAGGAGTTCTGGATACCGGACGTTCATTGTCACCGGGACTTCTCGGTCAGGCAATGTAATTATAAGGAATCAGGAAAAATGGGGCTTCTCCGCGAGAATAATGGCGCACGTAACGCTACATGCTATCCGTGCGGCTAACTTAAATTATCGTTCGCCGTGCAACGTTCTGTTTCGTGTTACTATGTTCGAGCTAGGATTTTGTCCAGCGACCTGTCTAAATTGCGCGGAAACTCGATTATTCCGAATTTACATTTAACGTGGCACGACGTATCCGCATGAGTTAACGAATCGAGATTTATTTTAACGAAATTACCGCAAAAGAAGCTTCGCCATTCTCTTCAATGTAATGTGTCACGATATTAACAACAAAGTTATTTACTTTTTCCTGCGAGTTATGGATAATTATTAAACGAATGGATCTTTCGACGATTCCGTTGATTTTGTTTTTTAATCGGAGTTTAATGTCAATACACGTTCGTAACAATAATACGGTTTCATCTAAGAAACCATGTACATACAATTATGCACAATTCCTTGGAAAATGAACACTGTTTCGTTATTGGAATGACAGGTACAAAGATATAAAATCTGAGTAATGTCGATGGAATGGAAACTGACGTTCTGTAGATCCAATAATACATATAGCTAAGATTGAAATATGAACTACGAAATGAAGGGAGGAGATGAATACGGAAGTGAAAGCTATATTTTAATATAGAGAAACCCATGGTCCATTTGACCAGCGGAAATATATGTCCGGATGAAAATGTGATATTGTTGACAAGAAGAGCGATGTCCTTGCGATTTAACTGATATTCGAAAGAAACACAACGCATATCAAAATGGCCTCGAAGGATATCGCTTGTAGCATGACACGATGTCATATGATCCATTGTATTTTCAGACAGACAATCATCGAAAAAGTGGATTCAATTTTATGAATAAAAAATGTATTTGATATCTAATTTGCACAATAAAGATTATTCTATCGAATAAATAATTTTCAGCCACGTGTTCTACAATTTCACGAAAAAAATATCGTCTTTCTTTAGCTTGTTGCGATCTTCGAATATTTATATTTCGATCTCGTCGTTTTTCAACAAACAAAAACTGTTCACACGTTGTTGACAATTTACCTTACTCTAATCGTTTTAAAGAATTTAGTAAAACGCTAATCACCGCGAATGGCTACAATGGCAAACAACGCGTTGAACAATTTCTCGTTGCATGCGTGTCATGGAATCGTAAACTCACGCAGGAGAGTTGTTTACCCATTTAAATTTCTATCCGCGATTCCACTAGTATTCGTGCCTCAAAGTTGGCGTGTACATACATTTTTGTGACGATCCGTAGGTGATCGACGTAGGTTGGATTCGAGCCGGGCCAGCTCGTAAAACTAAGGTAATTAATTTATAACCATCAGCGAGCGTTGCCGAGAACATAAATCTCCTGTGATAAATGTTCTAGCCGGAATCAAATACCGCTTCTCTGACCGCAAGTTACACGTCTATCCTCGAATCATGCGAGCGTCTGTTTGAGAACGGTGGCATGGCGGTTCGGACGTGCAACGATAGAGCCACGAGTTGAAAAGAGGCCGGTAGGATTTCTCGCAGGATTCTAAATCTCGGTCGCGTAATCCGTGAAACGGTCTGCCATTCGTCTTGTCGCTTTCGAATAAGAATGAAAAGCACGTGGGAATCCAGATGCACCTCGCTTCCCGTTCCTTGTTCACGCACCTCTTCGCCAAAGATCGTAGTTGAGTCGTTTACGTCTCCGCCTAATTTTGTCCACCTTTCTCAGCTTTCAAATAATCCGAAGAAATTATGGAATGCTCATCGAAACTTTGTTATACGGCCGGCTTTTAAGTTAAACGTTGAAATGATTTTTCAAGCGAAGTAAGATTCGCTTCGTACGAACGACGTACCATTGTCGACTAAATGTCTGAAGGTCACGTTGCTTGCTAGGGGCGCTCACAGAGGACCTCTCCAAACGGAGAAAATCTATTTTTCATCCACAGATCAGATACTTTTCGGAAATACCTCGTACAGATACTCGATAACCCTTCCGACTGGCAATTTTTTGAAGGAAAGAGAAACAGTCGTTTTCTTTGAACCGGCCTGGCATTAGACGAAGGTCTCTGGCGTAACGACCGCAAAGAGCGATAGAGTAGAAGAAACGAGAAACATTGGCTAACGTTTAGGAAGCTCGTTTCTCAAGTCCGCGTGAAAAGCATGTGAACATCGTTCCGCTGGACGCAATATTTATGAATTACGCTTGGCCACCGGTACAACGTACGTGCCTCTCATAAATACCGCTGTTGTCGTGATCTTCTTATACCGCTACAAAGGCGATAAGCGTCTACACTACGCTCATGAACAAAAAAGCAATTCATGTGAGCCTAAGATTTGGTTCGAAGCAACGTATTATTTAACTGCGAAGCAGTATTTTATTGTTGATTCTTATACTTAGTATGCAAACCTAGGTATGATGTAAAACATCCGAACCATCGTTTCAATTTCTTTAGTATATTCTTGTATCTTTGGTAGCGCGGACATAAAACACTTAAGTGGTGGACGTAGTGGAACACTTAAATCTATAGGAAATATTTTTCAAGAAAAATGTATCGACAAACTGCTTTCGTTGAGGAGCGTCGCAGCTCGTTCTCTACACATTAAGAAAATCATCGGTCGACAGGAAGTAAGTGAAATATACGACACGCATCTTGGTGCAATTAGGTGTCTGGTTGAAAGCGGGGAATTTTTCACCGCGAATGGTAGAGACCGCGCGAATCATGAATCGGAAGAAAGTCGAGTGTTTTTTGCAGCAGTGAAAGGTGCTGGGTGAGCGCGCGCGAATGTATAGAGAGGATAGCCGATCCGTTCCTTATGCTGACCGTAATCCAGCTTATCAAATAAACCCACGTACACCTGTAATCGTTCGGCGCGTCGGGATTAAATGTAATCCTTTTATGCAACGCTACAAGGACCATCTGTGCGCGGAAGGGATCGACGTTGTTTTTCAACCGGCGAACGAAAGAAATAATTTCAACATAACGTTCTCTCTCCGTTCTTTCATTACTTCTCTGTTCGCTTCTTTCTCAATAGAAGGAAGGAGTACGCTGCTCTTTCGCGTATTACGGGCGCATAATTCTTTTCAATGTAATTTCGCGCAATAGTCACCAGAGCTGCTCGTCACGGCGAGATTATATTCCCGCTTGTACGACAAGATCCAGCAAATTATTAATCGCTGCTGTTTCACGACTGTGTTGACGAGATCGAATCCTCGAGTGAAAAATTCGTCGGCGAATACGAGACAGGTCGACCAGTGGTGCGTTCATTTCCATCAGGCAATGCAGTTTCCACCATCTACTATTTCAACCTGGCCTGGTCGAGATTACTCCTGTACAATTAACCATGCTACCGCTACATCGTTCACACGCGATTTATCTTACCTGTCATCGGTCGATTACTCGTCGCAACGTAATTGAAATTCGGTCATCCAGGAACTTTTTCGAAGGACTTTGAACTTCTTTTCTTTTTTTTCGCTAACGGCCCTTTTTCACCAGCATTGTGCCGGCGAGAGTAGATAACAAGACCTGGTGAATCACAGTACGAAAAGAGTAGTAGTCATTCGCTAATGTCGCGCGCAGACTCTGATGCCGTTAATATTTCTTGAAGATTTCTTTGTCGACAAACGCAAGAAGATACGACCGACAACAAGCCTCGGGGCAACAATGGGCCGTCTCGTCGTTTCGTTGGCCGTTCCCCGTGCTTTCTGCTGGAAATAATTTGCAGAATTACCCGTTACACTTTTTTCCAACCGCGAAAATCCAGGCGTAGCTAGGACCTGCTAGGAGCTGCGAAGCGACAAACGAGCAGGCAAGAGGCAGAAACTGTGCGAGTGATTGCGTAGCCGGGCAACGATCGTGCTCGTACATTAACGCCGGGAAATGCCGAGTGTTAGGTCGTTAATAATTCTACCGACCATCTCTTCGTGCCGTGCAAGCCTCCAGTATTTATCCACTACGGGGTCGTAATGTGGGGTTGGATTGTTACGTTGCCGTAGCCAGTCCGCTAGGCGCATGGCGCGATCGTGCCACGGGTATGCGAAGTATTTGTATTTGGGACGTTTAGGCCAGGCGAGCAAATACCCTTTCTCATCCTCCTCCTCCTCCTCCTCTCTCCCTACGCGTTAGTAAAATTTAGAAAGAAAAGTATAAGCGAACGTTCGCTCACCGATTTCTACGAGTGTGTGTATTTTGATCTTCAAATGTTTCGTTCGTTGGAACGAATTCAATTGGAATTGAATTCATCGGAATACGCATACGATGTAACCGTAGCCTAACTTCCCAGCGCTTACAATACGACATTTGACTGACGATTCGGGATGAAAATCAACATTCGCACGTTCGTGTACCCACGTTCCACAGTGCGGCATTTGAACAAGGATTCGGGACAAAGATCTGAAAATGTATTTCATCCGCGTGTGTAAGTTCTCCTGACACTTGATACCGAGAGATCCGACCAGTCCGTGAACCACGGTCTATTTATCAAATCTCTGTTGTTTCTGGTACTCCTTGTTTCGGTCGAAATATGTCGGATATTTATTCCTTCGTCTAATCACACACGGTGAGTAAAATTGGCAACAGTCGTTCCATTTTCTCGTGAGTGTTATGCAGAAATCATTTATCTCCCATTGCATTTCGTCAGTTATTGTGCTGGCGTTTAGCAGAGAACAGTTTTTCCGCAATTTTTGAATTGTTCTTGGAACAGGTACGATCAGAAATCCACTTTTGAACCAAGTCGCGATTGCGAATGGATTTCGGTAAAAGAATAAAGAACATTCAGCGTAGCAGTTTGTGGCAGGAAACAGTTCTATAGCAACGTAATACAATAACTTCTTGACACGGAACAATCAAAATTACAGGATGGTTTGAACCGACATTTTTAAGTGGCTGTTTAAAGAAAGAAATGTTTAAATAGGAAACCAAACGATTATACGTATCCACATTTAAAAGCGTGACAAACGCTACTTAACAAGAATCAACAAACAAGAATGTACAATGAACGAGTGAGTTAATTTTCAAGCGATTATATTCTTATTAATTATCGTTTACATTTGTATTGCATACTTAAACACCGATTATATCATCGAATAATAAGCTGAAAATCGAAAAATGTTTATTTCTTTTTTCTTTTTTTTTTTTTGTCTACTTCATGCCGCGCTGTAATAGCGCCGCGATTGTGGCACGTTGATTGCTGTTTTAGATTGCGACCAAGTCGATGTATAAAGTCATCGAGTTTCAGAATGGAAAATGGATATAATTCTCTCTGCAGTTTGTGTTCCCATTCTGAAACATTTGTGAAGTATCTATGTCTTCTTTTTCATCTCTATTTTCGCGGAGGGACAAAATGTAAAAAATCGCAGCGAATGAATTGCACAGGACCGTGGGAATTATGGCGCGTTTGTGACCCGACTAAAAGATTCTAAATATGAAATGGAAAAGGTAGCAGAATTAACTGGGAGAAGATGACTGCTGGGAAAAAAATTATAATATAAAAGCTCCGGGTAAATTGTTCGTTTCGGCGAATCTTGATGTTGAGATTGAAACGTTTTCATAAAATACGCTTCTCGTTTCAATTGTTCTTTAAGTTACGATATCTAAACGATTGCAAGTTACTTTTCATTCGTGCCTTATCAACGAAAGCAACGTACAAAGGTAATCCGGTTTCTTATTTCTGATCTTTAATAAGTTTTATCTATCTTCTTCCATTTTCTTTCACTGCATCGTTCGATCAAAATAATTGTTTTTACAGGGTAAATGAAAAATTGATAAAGTATCATACAACTTTTAATATAACACGTTAATATCTCCTAATAATGTAGCGTTACTTTGAGCACAAAACGTTGATCAATATTCTCGTCTTCGTGTACTCTTGTACATTTTTCTATTTCAGTTACGAATCTTTTTTACGCGCGCAAGTAATCTAACGAAATACACCGGCCGCTGAAATTTGTTAACGTATATGATAACGGATAATACATGTAGTGCACAGCATACGTGTACAAAGCGGAACAAAGCAAATATCACAAATTCGATGAAATCCGAGTAAATCTCAGCGTGTATACAGAATGTTTCAACGGAAATACGAGTAATTGTTTGGAGATTATAAAATCATTTTAAAATGATTATCTTGTTGCTTTGTTGACGGAATTAAATTTTATTTATATTCTCATTTGTTGGAAGTTTTATTCATAATATTCTGATAGATGCTCGAGGAGTAAAACATTAAACTGTCATTATTGAACGTGTACATTAGAGTCAAGCTATCGTTTCATTAATATTACAGTAAGATTTAATTTGAAGCTGTGCACGATAAAAAGGCTGCAATCTACATTGATTATGCGTGTGACATGAATATGATAGAATGTGATATTGCGGATGGCCATGCTCGTCTTTATAGTATTTCGAGGTTTTTCGCATTTCTGAATCCGTGTGATCTTCGTGTGACGGTACTAATAATATATTCCGTTTATGCTACTCCCTACATTTTGATTCTGACGCATGAAGGGGTTGAATTTTTAAGTAAAATGTATTTTGAGTGCTTCAATTGCTAGAATAGAATATTGCCGCGCATATTTATCGATTTTTCGTATTTGCTACTTATCCACTTTATTTGATAACATTTTTAGGTAAGTCGCATGAACGAGGATTTGTTTTGATTTACTTTTACGTGAAATTAACCAGCTACGTTAAAATTCAATCAAAACAATCTGCCCGCCGTTTTCAAACGTCCTTTATACGAGGAAAAACGGTTTAATGTGATTTATTAAGTTCTGGGACGGCGATAGAATAATGTATTACCATCAAAGTCCTCGATTTCTCGTTCTCTTCAGAATTTCTCTCGTGACCAATCGTTTCGACTATACAGAAAGAATCGAAGGTATCGTGGAAGAAAAAGAAGTAATAGAGTCTCACTTGCCCCGATTGCTCCGGAAACGAACGAATCCCGATAGTAAGAGAGAACATCGTAGAAAGATAACGCAGAGAAGCGTAATCCCATGGAACCTTTCTCTCGTCTCTCATTTTACGGTTAAAACACAAGAGTCCTGATTTCGTCTTTGAAGCTGGAATTAGGGATGCTCTGTAATTCCATGCACGTACATAAGTTGTATGTCCTACTGCGCAAATACAACCTTCGATTTCCTGCTGTAATTGACATTCCAACTGAAGAAACGATGTTTGATGTCACTTCTTAGAGAAATATCTTTATTCTTGCACAGCAACCCCTTTTCTTGCGCAGTTGTTGTTGCGTCGAACGTACAAAAATGCTACACGTGTCAGATTCGTTTAAATTTCAATGCTTTATATAAAAGTTTATCACGTTGTTGCAATATTATTCCGTGATTTCACATTTCTTCTTTGACGTTTCGCAAAGTTGATATCCTTCATTGGGACAAAATTTTGGTCGTAAGCGATTGCTATGGTATTTCTATGAAATCGTAGAATACAAAACTTCTGTAAACCTTCTACAAAATAGATAAAATAATATTTCTACTAAACTAAGAGTTTTGAGAGTTTTCCGGAAGGATGAAACCCGTACAGATTATACTGTCTATCTTTGGCTGATCATAAATTCAAAAATACAGTGATTCGTATACAAGCTTTATGTGCATATGACACGCATATCTACTAACGAAAAAAGCACACGTGAAATCAGCAGTAGTTTTTTCTGCCACATAGAATCGATCCCTTTCTCTCTCAACACGGATTTTATGACATTAATCACTGGCGTAACGCCAATAGATTTTTATTCTACTTTAGTGGATGATGAAATATTTCATATGTTATCTGTACAAACTGATTTATACGACTATCAACGATTGTAAAAAAACATAAAACCTTTATCGCATTTTCACAAGTGGAGTCCAACTGATGCTGCAGAAATTAAACGGGTCTTGATTTATGCAATGCATGGGAATTATTACGTTGTCGTTAATCTCTGATTATTGGAGACGCGGATACCTTTTATGTTAATAGATATTTCAAAGATAATGAATCATGATCGTCCAAAGCTTTTTTATTACGAATTTTTTTTTTCACACTCGATCATCGTTGGAAGAGATCGGCAAGAGAAAACGAAGAAATAGATGAAATTTCCAACATTTGCTTCTCTTCGTTTGTAAAAATATCTTGAATTTCTGCGATTGGAAACATCATTTTCATTGGACCGCGAGTATAAAAATGTTTATTTCGAACCTGCTTTATTTCTCGTTCGAGCCGAGTTCTAACGAAGGATGGAAACTGCCATCGACCGATATCAGAGAGAATTATTCAAAATTTGGTCCACGACCTTCCGTCTGTGAATACGTAATCAAAATTATATTCAATCAGGAAACTGATTAATGGGCTTATCGAATCCTAGATTACCATACCCATTGACAGGGAGAGAACAATGTTTCAGGCTCTGCTCGTCGTCCGTCTGTAACTTTAAACGGAAAAACCGGTCGACAAAGATCATTCTCAAAGCAGTCAACTATCGCTTGATAATATGAATCGGATTGTGAACAATCTAGTACACGATTCATCAGATTGAAAGTCGCGAATTCATTGTTAGAGTCGGTTCTAAAGGTAGGCTAAAGTGGATGGTGACGTTCGTGCACGACTTTTCGGCTTTCAATTAAATCGAAAAGTCCATCCTCTGTACAGGTCGGCCGGACCTCTTTTTCCCTCGGTCTCGTTTTTTTTAATTAAATTACCGCGTACCTGTATATATGGAGAGGAGTTATGTGTTCCTGCGTGTCGAACAAAGGGAATAAAAAATTATTTTTGTCAGGAAGTCGGATCGGACTGCGTCGAGCACTGTCAAAATGGAAAACTTTTTTCATTTCAGCTGCTGAATCGATGCCGACGGGGACTTTGTTCTTTTGAAAACTCAAACATCGGACGTCCTATTTATTTACGGCAATAAAATGCAATTTTCTGTTCCTTAACCTGGTTGTAGCGCGATAAAAAAAACTGCTAGACAGCCGTTTCCTCTCTCTCTCTCTCTCTCTCGTCTGAAATCATAAAATTCGAAGATCGTGTAGATGTTGTAACACTTAGAAACAGGTAAGACTGGAAGCGTGGTAGCAAATGCAAATGCTCGCGTGCCTGTCTTTCGTTATTTTTCCTCCCTCCTTTGTTTGTGCTTTACACTTAAATATTTAACGCCCACGCCTTCGCTCGTTATTATGCCGCTGTGCTCTCTTTCAAAAGGAGAATTTCAAAGTATGCGTTAAATATACTTCAGTTATTTTAATTTTACAGAATTTTATGTTACGTGCTGTTACGCGCGATAATATGTTTTAGCTTGCAGCGAAAAATGTGTAGCGCGAAGGTTCATGACATTGACTAATGTTTTCCATACATTTGAAAATGCGCTCCGGCAAACAAGGAGTAGTTTACAATTAATATTAAAAGACAACTGAAGAAATATCGAAAGAGACAAGCAATTATTTTTATGATTTCTATTCCTACTCTTTCGTATTTCCTCCATGTTACATACAATTTATCTCTCTGCATTTCATTGTCCATTAATCTAAATCTTTATACCGTAGCATCTCTGTTTGTTCGTTCATTGTAGCTAGAAAAATGGCGTGCTTATCAGATGGATAAAACGAGGGAAACTCTCAAATTCGTTTGTCTGCGTTTTTTAATGCAGAAAATTATATAATATGGCAACTTTGCCCGTTTTTCTATCAACGAATTACGTTGCTTTCATAAAACATACAATATCCTTAGGTGCAATTATCTTTAATATCACGACAAAATATGCCGTCTTTATCTTGTTCCCTGGAGTATAATTCTCCAATTAATCACGGAAGACGTCCGTATTTAATCTACTTAATCAAGCTACTTGATCAACCTTGATAATCAAATCAAATCAGAGAATAATCAAACGTAATACGAGATGGGTCGAGAAGGAATTTCGGTGAAGAAGCAAATGAATGCAGCTCGTTTAAATCATAAAAGGGAATTAGATCCTGAAGGAAGGCTATTCTCCGCGATCCTTCCTTTTTGTCAGAGATACAGATATGCATTTCTGAAACTGGTTTATACTCTAAACCCTAAGTACTCTACAATATAATATTATCGTGCAAAAGTTTCGGGTCACCCATCTGGTAAAAATATTTTCTTACTTCACGAATGTAAGAACGCTTATTATTTTCATTTTTTATTAATGATTTCTTAAATTTCTTATCTCATTTTTAGATCAATCGCAAAAACAATGATACGAATAGTCTATAATTTGTACACGTTTCTCTGCATCTGTGACAAACGCGTTCGTATCTAGTTTCTCGCCAAAGACAAATACATTCTTAGTAGGACGCAGACTCCGTAGGGAAACCTATAACCAAGACAAAGTCCTCGTTATAATTTCCAGTACGCGAATCGAATCTCCGTGTGTGCGCGATACGTGACACGTACAAAGTTTTTACTATTGGAAACGATCGGTCGTTTGCGACGAGTACGTCGAAAACTATAGCGGGATTCGATCAAATGCAAGATTCCGCGCGTACAGTGACGTGGAATTCCTAGCAAATTACACGCGATTTCTACGTCGTAAAGCGAAAACGCGGCACGATCTGCGACACAAACGGCGAGACAATCGGATCGAGCATTGCGTCGACCGAGATCTCTTTAACACGGCATACCGCTTTCGGCCGCAGAATCCTACAAAAGCTCGCAAACTTACAATTAGCCGTGCCGGTGTGCGTTCGTCTGTGACAGAGAGAGAGAGAGGGAGAGAGGGAGGGAGAGAGAGAGAGAGAGAGAGAGGGAGGGAGAGAGAGAGAGAGAGAGAGAGAGAGAGAGAGAGTGTGGGAGCACGATCGAGTACCTACGTATGAATACCGAGGGAACACGAGGCACGCATAATTAGTGACGGAAAGGCGGAAACGTGACCGAGCGTGGAACGCAATATGGCCGAAGGAGCATGATTGAAGCGCACGACAATGCCTGGGACGGTTGAACGGTCGCCACGTAGCATATTTGCAGGAAAATTGGATTGCCATCGCTGCAGCCTGCGGCACTCCGTCTGTCTATCTGTCCGTCTCTCTCTCTCTCTCTCTCTCTTTCTCTCTCTCTCTATCTATCTCTCTCTCTCTCTTCCTCTTTTCCTCTCTTTGTTCTTTGTTGATATTCAATTCCGAGTAGGATAACTAGTGACGTCGCGAGACAAGTCAGAAGGAAGGTCAGAAGTGCGCTCGAGTGAAGCAAAAGCCGCGCGGACACCGGCCAAAGGAAATTAATCAAGCGACTCTGTATGCCAGTCGTGCGGCTAGCACACCTGAACTGAAATTGGAATGCCGAGGCTGAAGCGGACCCCGCGAATATTATGAGGATTATCTGGGATCCTGGCCGGCACTCGAGAAGTGGCAAGACCTCGATTTAACTTACAGCGGCCGGATCGAGATTGTGACCGAGCCAACTGACACCCGATTCGAATCCACTTGGTCTTACCTTTTGCAGATATTATGCGATACAAAGCTCGCCGTATCCCCAAAGCCTTTTCAGAAATTCGTTTAAATTTACCGGGTAAACTGGTGGTTTTTACGGAGCGTTTGAAGGCTGGATTTAATCAGCAGAATGGAACTCGAATTTTAAGAGATTCTAAGCTTTCGTCCTTTTTATCTTTTTTTTTTTTTAAAGTGCATTTATCCGCTGACATTTTTTACATGCGATATACAATAACATTTACGTGGGGTTAAACGGTAAACGATATTTAATTACAGAAGGACTAGTGGCTCCTATAGGACACTCGTAGTCTTGCGCTAACAAACATCCGTTTGAAGATAACGAAATAAAATACCAGTTGGCTCGACTGTTAGGTATTTCTATTATATGGCAAGTACATATATAATGAACATTATATAATGCTGAATCTCTGTTTTAATTGTCTTGCAACTGTTATAACTAGCAGACGGTGATCCGTTTCAAATTAATGAATGTACGATAGAATTCCACTTATTGCAACGAAACTTTAGTCGTTGCCCGATTAACTGAACTGTTGCCGATTGAATTCGCTCGTCTGAACGTGAGTTTCTGTTATGCGGACGAAAAACAATGAGTAATAATAATCGAGGAAGATTTGTCTGCTTCTGTCACATACATAAACTCCGATTGTACATACCGTTCGTCCTTTGACAAATTCGGACAAGTAGAGTTGCATTGTATGCCGACTATGAATGAATCGAATCAGTTTCGTTTCAGATCTAATGGTAAATGAATGAATAGAATGGCAATAACAATTTAAACAGACAGATTCGTGATATGACTGCGACGTTTTTATTCACTACGTCTGTTGGTTTTATTGTTTTATCGTCGCCATGTATCTTTTTGAGACTTTTTATTATGATTGTTTTAGTGTTGGATTGAATAACGGTTTCGAGCGTCGTTTTAGTTTTATGACAACGGAAAGTGATTGATTGGTGCAAGAGATTCGATAAAATTGAACGTGTCGAACGTGTCTATTTGAACCTGTGGTGTATCAATACCAGAGTAATGAGCGAAAATACAAGTCGTTGTATAAGTGGAACTTTAGAAAACAGGAAAACGGCGGATTAAGATAATTACACCTTTTCATTTTTCTATTACTAGACAATCTTTACGGTAAGCTATGTTTCATCTCTACATTGCGACGGTTACGCCACTATCGCTATGTTCTGTACAATGTGCTGTTGCAAAAAAATCTTCTCCCAGTGTTCGCTGGAACTTTCACTTTCCAAGTTTCTTTAGACATCTGCAGTTCCCTGTTCTTTTGTCTCGATATATACTAGAATTTTTCTTCTCTTTACAAACGGATTTTCTTCGTCTCTGTCTTTTTATACGCTTTTTATACCTTTCCTATTTCATAGAACGGTATTCGAGGTCAATGATTTTTCATTTAATGGCAGCCTATACTTCGCTGCTGTCAAATCTCTGTGTGTGAGATTGTTGTTAACACCTGTTATTGCACTGTTATCGAAATTCAAACAAAGTAAAGTAAGAAACGTTTTATTTTTATTTCGTATAACTCAACGCTTACGCGTCAGTCGCCAAGAGCTGTAATTGTCTTCTTTTATAAAAATTCATATGGGGTATGTCGAATTTTTTCCAGGTTGCCCATAGAAGCGTAATGTACGAGTGAAAATAAGGGGAAAACGTTGCGAAAAACGGTTCGTCCGAAAAAGGCCGATTCAAATTAATTACAATCCCTTTGTTTTCATAATATTTCGATCTCGAGGCAAATTCGGTTGATTTTTTGACTGTATGGTGGTAAATACGCGCGCGAAATTAACGCGGCTGATTCGACTATGGCGTGGAGCCGTGATGAGATGAGATGAAAACGTTGCGCGCTGATTGAACGTTGGAGGTACGTACACTGAGGGAAATTATTATCGTTTCTTGTGGCTTCTGCTGAATTTGGTTCGTGAGAGGTACACGTTACGTTAGCGGACTTGCACTAAATCGACGGGAAACGTTGGTTAAATTATTTGTGGTCGTATAGTAGAAAATAATAAAACGTGTTTTAATGTAACTTTTTTTACAATTTCATGCGCAATCTGTATTTCCTCAGAAACACTTTAGGAATGATAGAAATTATATAAAACAAATATTGGATTCAAATTATTTTAACGTAAATAGAGTGTGTATTTAAAAAATGTAAAAAATACATCCAAATATCTTGCATAATAATTTAACAACTAATAATACTTCTAGCGGATTGATAAATTACGAGATTTGATTAAATTATATCAAACGTTAATTTAAAAATATAACGGGATATATATATATGTGTGTGTGTGAGCGTGTTTGAAAGTTATGAAACATAAATATTGAAGAGAGTTCAAAAAGGAAATTAATCAAAGTTTTAATCAGAGATATCTTTCATACAGTTAGCTTTGAGAGAAAATAAAATTTCAGTAGGCGAAAGGGAAAATATGAATATCGAGAAGGGTTTTTTCGAATGATTTATTTGTTATCAACTAGTTGTATTTATTATATATTTATAGATAGACGAATAGTTCCATTTATGTACATTTATTCGTGTAATTCGAGAGCTAAAATCGATCTGAAGAAAATTTTATTTCCTTTAATAATCTGGAAAACAAATTGACAAAGAGGCACGTACTTGTGAAAGAAGCTAAAGTAAACGAAAGAAAAGTATAGGAGGAGAATATCGAAAGTAGAAATCTGCTCGTTTGACACGTTCTGAAGTGCACTGCTGCCCTTAAAGTGAAGATCCGATGTTCCTCCACTTGATATTCGCCAATGTTTAGAAATCCACGCCAAGTCGATGCTCTACGACTATCAGATAGCGTTCACGTTGAATACAAACTCTCATAGAATATTACAAACAGCCATAAGCATTCATAACGTCAAAGTATGGAACATTACGAAGCTAATATACAAAACTCGGCAATTTTTTAAAATTGAAAACGCGTTACCCCTCGACAATGGAAACTTTATAACTTCATTAACGTGACGAATGGGAATGTTTAGTTGCGATATATTGTTCAATCGTAAGCTATTCAAAGTATAGTACACTTTGCCATTAACGTACGCAAGTTTGAGACTCTTTCTTTAAAAATAAATTCAAAGATCTCTTTGACGCGCGAACACTTCAGCTTCGCTGGTTCATAGCTGATAGGATCGCAAAGGGTAAAAAAATTTGTTGAAATCCATAAAGAAATAATGAAAGATGTTCCCGTACAATATCTACGATGCTTCTTCTCATAATCTATCGTTAATAACAACTGACGCGACAGCAAAACTCGAATTGAGTCTTAATTAAAGGAAAAAATAAAGTAAAATAAAATAAAGAAAGGACGAGTAGAAAATACGACTGGCATCGAGAAGAAGAGAAAGCTGAAGTTCCATCTATGAACAAAATAATAACGTATTTCAACGCATAAAGTCGATCTGCCAACTGTAACAAAATCTCGTTCAATGAAATGCAGGCACGATATTTTCACGAAAATAACGCAGGAATAACGGATGTCGTTTGCAACAGATATTCCGTTCTATTAGCAGGTACGTTTGATTTAAAAAGGTAATAGCTAGGATAAAAGGTTGCGCGAGAGCTGGCTGCGGCCACAAAGAGCGAATAATGGAAATTTCACGGTATTAATTAATTTCAAGCCATTTATCAGCACCGGTATATTATTTTCTTCACTTACCTTTTATCTCTCGATATTCGATTCTTTCACGTAAAAGGGATCGGCCGTTGTATTATTTTAACCGCGCCATCGAAAGGACCAATAACTACTATTAACAACGTGCAATCGAGAAAGAAAATATCGGTTTATCTTTGGCGGAGGCGTTATTTCGCGGCGACGAGACGGGTCGCGTGCAAATACCGATGACGGAGGTCGGATATAAATTTTATTTGAAAATCCATATTACGTTGCCACGCCGCAAATCAATGGTTCGAACCAGCGCGATTCCTCTTTCTGACCGGCTGCGTGGATAAATTCCGCGGTGAAAAATACGAAATGACATCGTAACCGTTTACGATGTCACCCAACGAAAAATTTCTGACCCAACCATCGTCATGGATCGCCACGCAAGAATACGCGAAATTTTCGCCGCGGGGCGAGAAGCCTCGTATCTGAAAGATTGCAAAACGAGTTTGATCTATTCTCGTACTTGTTACTTTCGCTTCATTAGTCAGCGAGCACGATGATCTTATGAAACTTGTCGGGGAATACGTTTAGAGTTTTCGATTACACTGTCTCACGCAGATAAATCCTTTAAAAATTATATGGAAGTTAGGATGGTATTTTCGAAGCATTTCGCAGCGATCCATTCGCGTGGAAGTGAGATGTGTTTTCTCAGTTTGTGTAACTGTAAGGGCACGATACGACTTCTCACGCGACAAATATGCATGCGTGTTTCTCTGTATGAAGTATTTATTTAAATATCAGCTGGATAAAATTTGATAAATAATGATATAAATGATAATAAAAGCTCTCCTCGAAAAGGCTGCTGAAAGGCAGTGAAACATAACGCAGGTCAATAGAATAATGGTTCAGACAGTATATACAATTTTGTTAACTCGACAAATCGCTTAAAACTGTAACGTCCATGAGTGTCCAGGTTCTCGTTTTACTTCAACGTTTAACGTATCTACTTAGCACGGAATTGCAGAAGTAACAAAGCGTTCCCTTTTAATCAGTTCATTCAACTAAGGCACGGAAGACACAGTCTTAACTCGAAAATACCGACGTTACTGTCCTACACTGTGTGACTGTCCACGATCGTGATTCGTTTTGTGATTAACGAGCGACAAGGGAGTTCCACCGTGGTTATCTATTCGCATAAACGTTGTGTTATTCTT
Source organism: Bombus cullumanus (assembly GCA_014737535.1). Classification (NCBI taxonomy): domain Eukaryota; kingdom Metazoa; phylum Arthropoda; class Insecta; order Hymenoptera; family Apidae; genus Bombus; species Bombus cullumanus. The sequence goes on along the minus strand of JACXIX010000071.1, from coordinate 2,728,539 downwards.
CCATTCAATACGAAATAGAGTATCCATCTACTATCTGTCAGATTATTCTTACATAGACCGCAGAAATTTCTTGTTTATTGTTAGTTGCTCTTATCGGTATTTATTAATATTTAATATCGATTCTTATCGGTAGAGAAAATTGCGAGAGAACGTTGTGCTATTCTTGCATTCAATACGAAATAAAGTATCCATCTACTATCTGTCAGATTATTCTTGTATGAACCGCATAAATTTCTTGCTTGTTGTTAGTTGTTCTTGTCGATGGAGAAAATTGCGTCAAGACAAAGTCAGTATGATTCTTTCTCTACGAGATCACATTTTTTCCTGAGTTTTCGAGAGTATACTTTAATGGCGAATGTAAGAGAACGCAAGTTACTGGTTCTAAAAGCGACACGAGCCATTCTATTTTCAATCAGACTAGCATTTCTGCGTAAAGTGGCTGCATTAAGATATCGTGAGAAGAGCATCGAGCAATGTATTATTTATACCTATATAGCAAACAGCATCTCAGGACTTCTTACCTTCGTTCAAAGCAATCTCGATGAGAAAAGAAAAATGTTCGCTTCAAGTGAAATTCAAGCTTAAGGCTGCTGCCCACTTAACGCACCAATTTTTTAAAGCTTGCCAATATTTGCCGCGCAACTAACGCGTCAACATCGATATGACATTGGTATTGACATTGATATGACAAGGTACTGGCACATATCGGTAAGAAGGAATATATATTCGAATTTAATATGGACGAGATGACTATAGATTTATGAATATTTTATTGCCGATTGAAATAATAATAAAAGAAGATGGTAAAAGAAAGAAGATGGAGAAATTTTCACGCCCTTCTCGATCGTACCACAACATTGAAATCATCCTGTATAAACAATTATTTCAATTTATCGTATAACATGGTAAACGCTAATGACCATTTAGTATTACGTCTAACGCCAATGTCGTCGAACGTCTATTAACGTTTCGTTGTCCATTACGTGAAATACAATAGTGTAGCAGTTTAGTAGACAGAAAGTGTCCGGAAATAATGCAGTTACAGATTTGATTGCTTAGTAGAGTAGTGGTGAGGGTAGTTTTAATGTTCATATACGGCAAGTTACTAAATTATTCGCCACTCGATTAAATTACCGTCTATACGAACTATTATGGCGATGCGTCTGCCTGAGATTTCGGGACTACTGTCGCCGGCACTAGCCGACTGCCCAGAAATCTCAGTTTACGATTTTTATTTGATCGTTGCGCCTCAATATCCAACTCGTATCGCTTCAAAGAACCATTTTTAAGCGTTTGGAAGTGACGCTTGTCGTCAACCGCTGACATCAATACGTTCACGAGAGTGCTCCCATCTCGAAACCCTTTGAGGGCAATGAAAAAACTACACGGTGCTACAATTACTCGCCGTGAAACGCATTCCCTATTTTGTTTTTTCTTTTTTTTTTTTTTTCTTTTTTTTGAAGCAAGTCAAAGTACATTTTGCGGGATCCTATTACCGCGCCTACAGTCGCAAACTTTCACTGTCTATCAAGTTTGTGTTTGCATCGCTTCGTAACCATCCATTTTTTTATCGTTTCATCCTACGCCATAGGATGCAATTTAAATGTTTGATGAAAGTTTCTCTTTATTTTCGGCTGTTCTGTAAACTTATAGAGTTTCGAAAGTCAACATCGAAGACCCCTCGAATGGAACTTTCAAGCACGAACTTCTTATTCTTGTTATTTTAAAAGTCGAATCTTTCTGCTCTTCCTTATACGTTCATGGTATTAACGAAGATGTACGCGTTATTTCATCTCGAAAATGAAAGAACAATATTATAATTCACTTATATTTGCGATAAGAGATTAAAGATTTATTAATTAAAAAATAAACTGCAGTTAAGTAATATGCAGATGGGATTTTAAATTAATATGTGGCAAATGCGTAGTACTAGAGAGTTCGGTATGAACATCATAGTTCTGATACTACTACTTTGCCATCGATTATTACTTTACCAACTTTTAAAAAAGCATTATGCCGCGCCAAACACTGAAAAGAAAGATAAAAAATAGAATGGTAGCTTAAGTATATTGGACGCTTAAGGGTACTTCTCCGCCATGGTTGCTAACTACAAACTTCACATAATGAGACTTGTTTGTATAATAGTTTAATAAATAAATACGATAGATTAACAGTAACCTGAATTTGCTACCTATTTTTCTAGCTGTATATTTCTCCACACTTTTTTCCACCTTTATACTATAATACCGCTTTGCCCGTTCTCTTTGCAACAATATGGTTTTATCCTTTGTAATCCATTACAATACAGTTGTTCTCTAGAATTCTGAGAACGAAATTTATCTCTCTATTTATCTCCTTAACATTAGTGACTTTATTTCTCAACGAAACATATAATGCATACTTACGTGAAGTGGCATTAATCGGTAGAATTTAACAGACAACACAGTTTCAGACAATTTCATTGTTAAAATATCTACAATATAGTGGAATTTCATTTCTTGTATTAAACTGATTTTTACCTGATTTTTTTGAGAGCAGAAAGTACTACTAGAAATATCATGCACGCTCTTTCATATTTTGAGTTCCATTTTACGTTTACTCGTTTCTATTTGACTCACCACAATTTTTAATAAAGTAGCATTAACACAAAAGTATTGTCAATTAGATTTGTTCGACAAAGTCAAATAATTTTTGATCGCAGTACTTTTCTATTTATACAAGAATCAAGTAATTGCAAAAGAAGTCAATTATCTGTGATATACTTACAATTATTTATTAACACAAATTCTCGATTCAAATAAACGTTCAAATATTTGTCCCCTCGTACAACTAATGTAATGTACCCTTTACTCTCGTCATCGAGTTGCGGAAATGAAATTTCTCTTTCTCTTATATTTTTATATCTGTACATGCACAATATTTCTTCTAATAACCCGCGATAGTAGCTGCGAAAGCTGGTCAAACGTTACGAGAATATCTCGCATTTTTCGATGCGTCGACAGGTAAAAAGTTACGACCAGGTTTTTCCAAACGCCATTCAAAATACCTCAACCCGGTGAAAAACGTCGTTCTTCCCACGGAGCGAAATTATTATTCAAGGGAATACATTTTCTTGCTGAAGATTCTACTCGATGCATGTACGATTTCTGGCAAGAGATTTCCAACGTTACGTATCCCTCGCCGAACTTCCTTTCCGCCGTGTTGGATATCTTTATGCTAAGAACTTTGCAATTTTTCGACTCCGTGGAGATAGACGTGCAATGGCTGGGAAGTAAAATATCCTACGATTACGCCGCCGTCTTATTCCATCGTAGAACAAATGCCTTGATAAGTGTCTCGTTCAAAAAGATTTAATTATGCAAGGAGCAGCCGTAAATTTCATTTAATGGGTCGCTTTTAATGGGAACATTTTAAACGTAGTTAATCATCTTGTAACGTTCTCTTTATCTTTCTAGTTTTATTCATTTATACACCTGCGCTGTAATTCATAACTCATGTATATACAGTCTTCGGGTTTTATATATTTCATACATTCAGGTTTACCAATTATCACGTTTATAATCGATTGTAATCAATTAAGAAGATTTTCCACGTAGATTCTCTTTGTGTAGTCTCCTGCGAATCAAGTATCAATCGTTGATATAAACGCATGTGCCTCATAAATTTACTAAGAATGGTTTACCTTTACGAACGAATTTTTGTGGCAGTCTGGCGAAATTTACTTTCGGTGAAATTGATGATCTATCGTGAGCCAATGAACGAGTCGTTTTTCTATTTTACGTATTTTACAAGAATATAACAATTAGAAAATGGCACAGAACAAATGGTTTCGAAACAATTGTGTAGGAGTTTGGAACAAGTGGTCGATTCTTAACCGGTTGTCAACCACAAATAGCAACTGTACAAGCAATTCAGCTCTCATCAATCAGCTTTTAGTTAATCTTCGTTCAGGATCAACAACTTCTGAAGCAATCAGATTTCAAAGACTCTTTAGCCGGCTTAAATCAATAAGTTAGAAAGTTGTCAGGTTCAATTTATAACAGCGCCGGATGATGATTAATTTCTGGCGCAAGTATCAAAAGATAGAGTCATTCTCGTCGATATTTGTACTACGGTATCCGAAGGATCGTTGCTCTATATATTTGTCCGCGATAGCGTTATCGAATTAATTGTTTTTTAACGTGTAAAAAAAAATTATGATGCAGTTAATGGAAATTCGAAGTAAATACATTTTATTTATTTAATACAATGCATAAAGAGTAACTCGCAATGCAAAACTGGAATGCATAACATAAAAAAATGTTTTTACACATTCGAATAAAAATTTGTTGAAAGCCTTATTGGATTTAAATTTCTTTTTTCTCGAATCGATTTTTTTAATACTTTTCAGCGCAACTGTGTCCGATTTCATCTGGCGTAGAAAATATTTTTCCAATCATGTAGGCTGAATGAAAGCTTTCTAAATAATTAAATGAAAAATTTTTATCTCGTTGATGTTTATTATACAAAAACGTATACAGGACGTATGTAAACGGAGATGTTCGTGCGTCATTTACCTTGTAAGCAGTAAAAAAATTGTCACCGTGCTTAATGCGAAGCATTTAAAAAATTACCATTGCACAAACGCTTACCAGAGTACACCTTGACAACGATGAAATATCTGAATAAAAAATCCACTCGTCATTTTAACCATTCTCAACAATATCCATGAAATTCGAATTGATCTTTTACATTCTCGTTTTATTCGATGAAAATCTTGTAAAGGATCTCAAAGCTAATCGTTTTAAACAAAGATTTAAAAGTTAAAGTTGAAAGTTTAAAAAACGACGAAAGAAGTACTTAACCTGATTATATGTAAGCATTAACACGTGCATACAAACGGTGACATATTTTTACATACTGTACAGTTGTTTCTATTCGGTGCAAAGCCGGTGGACACTCTTACGAATTTTCTATCGACAAAAGCTTGAACAATAAAAACGGGAAAAGGATAAGCTTCGATTGAAACGTGTTGCACGAATCGTACGAGAGCAAGAGAAAAGTCTGATCGTATCCGAGTCGCAACATCTCGAATTTACCAGACATATTAAGAATTTTTCCTCGATTTAAATGAATTCGATTCAACTCGTGATCGCGGCTAGATCGGTCTCCATCGATGTTCTCGTGAATAAGTAGTCGTAGACTAATATACCAAAAAAGATTTCCAGAAACATATTTGGCAACTTCTACAGTGGCGTTTTGTTTTTATAACCGTAAAAGGATGATTGGAAGTTCCCGATCTGCCATTTATTGGAAATATAAAATTCGAGTTTTATTAAATTGGAAGCTATGAGATGTGGTGCTTTCCCCCTCAGCTTTATGACGTGCACGGATGTAGCGATATTACTGACTCATGTGATGCGAATGTCGGTTTTCCATTAACACCGTTTCCCACCCGCGCTCCGCTGCTAGAAACTCGCTTTTACCGCTGTAAAACATTCATGTTTGTGTTTCTCCGACTGTAGAATCGGAAAAGATACGCTCGTATTAACGAGACTTACGCTTGTACATTTCGACATAACGTCAAATAGGACGAATATACAATTTTAAGAGCTAATTTTCTACAAGAATTTTAATACGAACTTAAAAAGCAGGCACTAAAACCTTGAACAGTGGAAATATTTCTTAAATCAGCTACTACGAATGAACTTTATTTGCTTATTGAATAATTTTCAATTTGAAGCTAGGATCGATGGAGGATGACGAAGTTTCAGGATTTTTATGTAAGGAATTTTTGTAAGGAATTTTTATGTCGTGCAAGGAAATGTAGGAATTTGTAGTCGTGTCGTACGTAGCCACGTTATATGTTTATTCGCTTACACAAAAGGAACAGTCCGTTTTGCTAGAATTATTTCAGATATTCACTTGTACGCTTATTTCACATCACATCACGTCCATTAACAATTTTAATACATCTATTAAGACTTCAATTCTGAAGTTATTTGCAATAATCTACATATATATAGACGAAACATTACGCGGTATGAAGTAGTTACAGGATGAAATTCATTTCGCCTGCAAGTGTCCACCAACACTTTAGCGGACTCAGCCAGCAAAACCGCTTTTCAGACGCTTCCGAAGCGAAAACGTTTGAAATACAGCTACATTAATATTTAAACGCGTTACAAATTTTCCAACTACCAGCCGTGTAACTGAACAGATTATGTTCACGTCTACACCGTTTTTAGTGATAATTTGATAGAAACCATTCAAATGGTAATCACAAATTCTCCAGAATTTTAGTTTGCTCGTTTAGTTCGACGAAGATAAATCGTAAAAAGAAGCTGCAAAGTTGAAAACAGATGTTCCAAATTCGCATAGTTTATAGTCTATACGATAGTCGCGGCTGATGTTGTTCATCAATATTTATGATCGATTTTGGAAGACATAGTTCGAGGAGGTATGCACGCCTGGATGCCTAAAAATACATGGTAAATTTAACAATATTTTTCGCCTACAAGTATTTTATAAAGGATCAAGATCTTTATAGGGAATCTTAAGCAGCATCTCAATCCTGTGTTCATATTTTTTTTTATTATATAAGATTACGAAATGGTGGAATGGCACAGAATTATTCGACTCCATATCTAGCAGAACCTTGTTCGCTTGCACTCAGCGGCAAATGTGAGTGGAACGTAGAAAGTAAAAAATTTTTGTGCGTACTTAAACAAAAATGCATCATCTACAATATGACGATCCTATAAAAATCTTGATCCTTTTGTCAAATATTTGTAGGCAAAAAAAAATTGCTAGATTTACCTTATATTTTACTTGCATATCCCCCTAAGTATTCTACATTTGCATATGTATTCAATAATTGAGTTCTAAGAAATATCGATACTGAACGTTGGGAATAAAGTTTCAATCAAAACGCTGAAAAGAAATTGGGAAATATGTAAAAATTCTTCTTTGCTACGTTTGTAGATCGAGCGTGTTGCGTTCCCAGTGCGGTATTTCATAAACGACAGAAATACCGCGTTTGAAAGTTTTTCTGATCGTTATTCATTACTAACCGGCTGCGGCCATGGTCGACCGATGGAGAAAATTTAAACGTTGGTCAAAACGAACCGCTGCAATCGTATCCACCGGCATTCGTCGCGTTGGAGACATACTCGTGCAGACCACGAATTTTTGGTCACGCTGGTGGCAAGGGAGAATGGGATCGAACAGACCGTGGCGCGAATCCAAACGACAGAGCCCGATAACAATGTGAAAAAGCGGTGGCGAACCGCGTCGGTTCGTCAAACTCAGAGGAAACGACCACGGCGTTCCGCGAAATCGTTCGAATTATCGGCGTTTGTAATAAACGCGTGTATGTGAAAAACTATGCCGACATGTCGCTCGTTGATTTCGAATGAAAGACCAAAGTGTCGAGCGGACGGACGGACGGACGGACACACGGCCATAACAAGCGATAGTGTTACTTATGAAAAAAAAAGCCTGACCAATTATTTCCCTCGATGAAATTCCTACATTCTCTCTCATCTGTCTCCTTTCTCATTCCACAGCGAAGATGATGGAAGAACGCGGTCGGAAAGCTTCGAGCGAACCAACCTCGTTTCTCCTCTTCATTGTGTGTCACCGTTACCGCATGCATTATTGGCTTTTTATCCTCGTGCACAGAGCACATTCATCCACGTTGAAGCACCGCAGTCGTAGCGAGAGATTGAACCGACAGATCAAATATTATGACAGGCAAATGCATGGAAATTTTGTCGGAAGTGTTTCTGCGCTTTGGATATACTCATCGTTCCCACGATCCTCTATCGCGCCGCTTCTTTCTCAAACGATTCAACGAGCCCATCCAATTAACTCCACGGGGAGTTAACATTCCAGTTCAAAAAGATTTTCGTTTTAATTATCGGTCTGCTTTCGTGCAGCAATTTAAATCGGTACACACATTCTGGAAAGCAATCGCCCTAAAGCGATGCTTGACGGAATGCGAAATTTGTTGACCTAATGATTTAATGAAGAATGAAGGAGACTTGAAATGCCAATAGCGATACTTATGGAGAACAACGAATGTTCACTGAACGTTCTCATTTGGCTGTAGGTCGTCGTTGTCCGAGCCGTGTACGATCAGAATTGTAACTGATGAAACCGATCGTGGATGCGCTACATATAGCGTAAACGTTTTCGTTTCGTCCCATCATATGTCAATTTAATATTCTACGGTCAATTTATTGATAGCACGATATTATATTCATACAAATGTGTAAATGTCGTGTTGAAACTGAAACGTAATTTTCGATACTCGATGCATTAAAACGGGATACTAGCAAAACTATGCAAATATATGTACAAGGATTGTCGAACAAGAAGTATTTGGATTATCGTTAGGGTTAAATATACAGGACGTTTAAGGCTCTTAAGATCAGAGTGGAAAGAAATTGATAAGAATCAGGCTCGCTTTGACATTAAAAAAGAAAGGACACATGTATAATAATATATGTACCATAGACGCTTTCACAATGAAGCCGAAATCAATTGTCGAAACGAAATGTCTAAAACATCAAAATGTTACAGCAATATTACCAATCATCCTTTTGCCTGTGTATAGTGACGAATATCAGAGCTAAGATCCCATCAGCCAGTTTCTGATCATGTAAACCTCCAATCACGGTTTTAGAGGGAAAAAGAAATTTGAGGAAGGGGGCTGTTCGAGGGAACAGGAAAAATTGTGTCGGGCGCGGCGTTTGCAAGAAAATCGTGAAGATATCGAGGGCGCCGTTTATCAGTAGAAGCTATGACGTCGTGTGGCTTCCTCCTCAATGAAGAAAAGTCGAGTCGCAGCTCTCCATAAAATACGACAATACCTGCAGAAGCATTAACGTGATCTGTGTAAGCCACGTGAGGCTGGCTGTGGATGCGGCTCCTGAGCATGTACCATCGGGACATAAATAATGCAGAACACTCCTAGAGCCGCCAGTTCACGTAGAACCAATACGTTCCTCCTGCAGAACTGTAAACTAGATAGGTTAAAATCTAGTCGATGGAATACAGCGCCGAGGGCGGCCCGTGAGCCCGGCTTTTCCGAACGAATATAAACCAGGTGTTTCACTTGGCCAACTTGCATTATCTAAATACCGTAAATTATTCAAACTTTATACACTCAATGGAAAATATAATTAACAACAAGCGAAGGAATATCGATAGGACTAAAATAATAGTGAAATTAATGTTGCAGTTGGCAACTTTCCTTTGATTACCGTGGAATACAAAAGGCGAGTAAGTCTTTCTTGAATTTATTGGATCAGGTTACTTCTTGTATTTCGTATAATATATGAAGTAGCTGTAACGTGCGTGTACTTATTTGTCAAACATCGATATCAGCAAAGTAATTGAGTGAAAAGGTGCTATTATGGAAGATATTTATCTACGTGGATGCCCAGTGTATTTTAGTATTGTTTAGTCAAATAGTTAAATTCTTCTGACATTTTGAGTTCATTTCGAAGTATGAAAAGAACAAGGTTCCTTAAGGGCCGTTGCAATTATCAATTCACACGTAGCTAATATTAAAAAATATTAAAAAACTCATCGTTTTATTTTGTAGGTCAAAACGCTCTCAATTATGAAATTTCGATAATCCATTTGAAATTGTTAAATGTTATACAATATGTATAACGTTAGTTGTACACACAAAGATAAAAGACGATTTATGTTAGAAATAGAACGATGGTTATGCAAAAATTTCGCAAAGTATACAGTAAGTAATTATTCCAGTTCATATTAATTAAAGAGTTAGATATTAACGTAAATGCATTTCTTACGTAGAAAAGAAAAACAGATGATTAATCGTGACAGAAAGAATAATTTATCAATCTCTGCTGATAATAATTTATCATCATCGAATTTTATTAATGTCTCAGGAATTTTTAAATAAGATAAAGTTAATCCTTCAAGGTATAAATAATAAATTATTTTCGTAATTTCATATTTTCATTATTTTTATTACAGGCTTACGTAATTTATAATACATGTTTTTTGATAATCAACGACTGTTCGCTTCATCTGTTTCTTTTAAGACGCTTTACTTGCACTTTGTTGTTTCACGTTAGGAGTTGTGACTTAGTTCGTATAAGAAGTTTCCCTTAACTTTCTTTTTGAAATAACATTCGCAAAATTAATCCTCTTTGGGAGTGCCGTGCTCCACTCGAATTTCAAATTCGATAAAAGAAAAAAAGAAGAAAAAACAATGAAAGTTCCTCACTCTATAGGAAATTAATCTCAAACTTCACGTAAATATATACAAATTCACTAGTGAGAAGTTTGAAAATCTTTAAAGCATTAACAATATCTAGATCAGCGTCAATCGATTCCAACCGTAGCATACGAATTTTTGTAAGTTTACGAGTTTAATACTTATTTTCAAATTATTTATTTTCAAAATTTCCCTGGCAAAATGAGAAGAAATATCTCAGAAAGATTGTACAATAATGTTTTCTAATTAATTTCACCATGATACCTTTTGTAGGACGTCGATTGAGCTCTTGATTAATTTATATAATAGCCTGGCAATTATCAACATAGTCTTATAGCTTACCACTCAAGGGTGTCATCTTAAGCACATTTCCGAGAAAGCAACACGAGTCAACGATAGGATTATGTAATTAGTAATCAACAACAAGTTAGGCTGGTTTCACTCATACAGCCTCTGCGTCGTATCTAGCAAGAAGCGATTATTGAGAGTTTCTGACAACTTATTAAATAATACGCTGCCCTTGTATGAACTCGTGTAAAATATAAAAAAAATATATAATTGTATAAAATATTCTCAATTATGTTGTATTTAGTTCTGATCGCTATTTTTATTCTAAATACTTTAAACGTATATATAATTATATATAAATAATTTTGACGATTTTGTTACAACATAGATGCGCGCGTAGGAGTTTCCATGGAAATAATATTTTTAACATGTTGACTGTCGGTATCGTAAACTCGCTTGCCTTTAACTTACAGTACAAACCAAGTATGGGTAATCTAATTATTATCTCTACCCCAACTGAATGAGATAAATCCACGTTGATTTGGTAATCGGAGTGTTGCTTGGCGGTCGCTATGTAATTGACAAGACCTTGTTGGTTCTCACTGTATCAAGATAGGTATGTCTAGTTACATTCTAATTACATTAAATTGTAAGTAGATTTAACCGACCTAGGGAACATAAACTGTTGTCTTCCCGTCTGTCTGGAAATTAGAAAATTGTTCGCGTTATAAAATATTACGCAACCAGTGGATTGAAGCAAAAGTTACGAATTTTGTCTTTGCCAATTCCGTATTTATCCTCAATTTCTGCTATCGATAAAAAATCTTATGGGCCAACACGTTCAACCTTTCAAACATATTCATTCCACCAACGTGATCCTTGCCCTACTTCTTATTGCGATTGATTTTCTTTACTTTTCTTCTAGATCTCCCGTTGTAGCTTCTAGTTCTGTTCTCACAGTTGATTTATTGAATTTATTGAATTTACCGAATAAACAGCATTATTGAAGATTTACAAATTTGAACAAAGTGAAGTTATTGGTTCTCGATCGTACTATAAACCTAGTACATACTGTACAAGATACGTACTTATCATTTATAAAAATATAAGGACATTGCATATTTAGCTTTGTAGAAGAGGTAATGTGGTTCTTACACGATAATGTTTGGACAGAGATCACACTACGATTTCTTAATACAAAAAAAGGACAAAAAGAACTGCAACAATAAATCTGATAGAAAAAAAAAGAAATAAATTGTCAAAAAGTGATTGATGAGTCGTTATTTTTAAAAGACGTAATAAAGAATTCCTATAAATATTAAAAACATACAAAAGTATCACGTATCAACAAGAATCTGTAATATTTTATGACAACGAAAGGGAAAGAAGAAAGAAATGAGTGAGGTGTACATTCAATGATACTGAAATCCATTCGTCTGATATACGTTTGATTCATCAATTTCAATCATTTTGACATCTCGAAGTTAATAAAACCGAGATATATACCTGGTTTGTATTATTCATGTTGTAATTCGTAGGTGTTGCGAATGAGAATGAAGATGTAAGCGAATGCTGAAAAGCACTGTAGAGTAACGGATGTGCGGCGAGGGTGTGAAAGAAAAAATGCATGCTACGTAGGAGCAGAGTGTACGTGAAACGGATGATGTGTATGACGATAAGCAAAGAGCGTGTGAAACATTTTGCAGAGATTCGGTGTGGAAGGAAAAGCAAATATATTATCAGAGTGCAGAGCACCGGAATGGCGTTGACAATGCAAAGTATGTTTCAGATGTGTTTATAAGTGTATGTTGTAGACACTTGTAAAATAACTATGATTTATGCGATATGACTACAATTTATATTATTTAAATTCACAGTGTATTTTCAAATATTTTAATAAGTAATTCGTTCTACGCATATGAAAATTTATTCCAAATATGTTTGAAAATGTTGCCCGAAACTCGCAATTGAAATACCAAAAATCTAGCAAAACCAACAATATCAAAATTACCATTCTGTATCATTCGTATATTATATGATACAATGAATAACGCTGGGATGTAAAATTGCACGGTTTTATACTTTTATAATCACGTCGATTGAAATGCATACATCGTTCCTCTCAAAAAGTACTCTTTCCACGCATTTCCACAATTCAAAGGTAGTTCTTTCCATAAGCCCTTACAACAGATTATTCTACATCCGCGCGTTATTTGCCTGGATCCTCGGGGAGGAATTAGCGGAGTAAACGCAAAACTCGAAATCGAAAGGGAACTTCTTAGGAGCCTGAATGCTCGTTATCGGCATCTTCGGTTCGTAACTCCGTTTTAAGCCAATAAACAACGCCAATGCGGGTAGCAACGATCGTCTGGATGCATCGGACGCTAAACTTCTCGGTTGTAGATCTGGTGGAACTCGTGCTCGAGCAATCAAGGGACGCCAAGTATTCCGAACAAAGTTCAAGATAGAAACGTTTTGCTGGATATCACGCGTACTTGCACATTTATCGTAGCGTACACGCAGTCGTCTCGCATAGCTGACATTAATCTGCGAAGTATCTCCGCAAGGTAGACATTTAGGTGTGTGCCAGAATCGCTTTGGAAGGCAAAGGTGGAGTCACGCAACCCCTTGGGCATTCGATCGCCGGTTTAAGTCGATAAGTGCAATTCGATTTACCCCATTGCTACCGACGTAATGCATACTTTATACTGGGTTTCTCTTCCTTTCAATTTCCTTCCACTTCAAGTCGAAGACCACAGCGACAACGAACTATCGTCCCAATGTAATGGAATCACCATCTTTTCTCCTCGACTTCATCTTCGTCCCCGTAGAAATCAATTATCGCCACTAGAACCAATTCCAAGATATTCTGCTTGTCGCTTTTGTTTGCCTTCTACTTTTTCAATCATTGCTTTTAAACGGCAATGTATAATATTTACGTGGGGGTACGTATTATTGATCCTTTCAGTGTAGACTGAAATGATGCTGTGCTGCAATAACATATGTTGCGATATTTAAAAGAATTTCCTCTGAATATATCTAATTATTTACCTGTTGATTAATATACACCTTCCATATTGTGGATTTCAAAATATTAAATCTTAACAATTCACACAGTGAAATATTTTGCGAAAGGAACTTGAGTGACGCACAATCTAAAGTACACCGAAAACATATTTTTAAATTTCAACTACTCGAGAGTACGGACTTCAACCTGTTTTAATTACATTTACCTTTGTAGTATCGTAACTTAATCTGCGATTTTATTTTTATTGTATGTAGAATGTGGAATCTGTTCTACTTGTATGTAGATAGCTTCAAGTTCACGAAGACTGAAGTTTTATTGTGTCATATGCAGCGTACAGGGTAAAAAAGCGTGATCGTGCGGATGCATGCGACAGTTCAAATTCAGCTATTCAAACGTTTGTTATCAAAGCTTTTCTTGTATTTCGTGTGGAAATGATTTTCCACGAAAATATCATGAAAACAGGAAAATTGCAAAATTTTCGTTCTGAAAACAAGATATGAGTACACATTTCTAACTGTAAAACATATATTAGCTCTTTGTTTTATTCCTCGTGTAATTATAAACATAAAAAGACACCGTGCAATTGAATTTTTTCTCAGAAATGCAAGTTTACGACAGGTTTATTTCAATAATTTGATAACTAAATTGGAAAAATATTAAGTTACACGAATTACAAATGTATTAAAGAGCTAAAACTTGTGCTATTTAGAAATGGGATGAACTTTATTTAAATTAAGAATATTCTTATTTTATTCCTACATTTTTGTGAAGATTTATAATTCTTCGTATTTCTAAAATTTGCAAACAGTATTCGATAATCCTCAGACGAAACAAATTAATTTATTGACGGTTCGGGCCGTAGGCATGTAATTTTCAATTAATTATCAAGGAAGTCCCATACGGTTGTCATTAAAACATGGCTATAGCGCGCTCGTCTTAATTTTCTGTACAATGGAGCACCACGCACCCTAATTACAACCAACTTGTACGAAATTCAGGGCTGTTTCCTTTTTTTGGTACCCAACGTGGGCACTCACCTATCTGCATACTACCACGTTCTCGCTTTGCGCTACTTTTCTAGGAGGCTAGTTTAAAATTAGGCTAATCAATCATCTCAGTCCGTTCTCCACCCTCCAAATTCATTAAAGCCAGCTCCTGGTTTGGCTATTCAAAGAATATTAAACTAGAAGTCGAAAAATATTATTGTTTCTTATTGTTACTTATTCTTATTCTTATCGTCAACTGATTATTAGCTATTAAACCGTTCAGAAAGGCTAATCAGATGCATAAATAAAAGATAACAAGTTTACGCTGATGAAGTGATTTCAAGTTACTGAAATAAAGATATTCAAATAATTTTGTCTAATCTGAACGAGTCTTTGACTAAAGTTTGTAAATGTTTCCCGTGGTTCAAAGGATGACAAAATTGAAGTTCCTGCACTGCAAATGCTCGTAAGCTGCTCTAGATGTCAGCATATCCCATACTATGAAAGCATAGAGGGTACTTTTTTAGATCGTACATTGGATCAAAAGATAAACGTAAGTTTCTTCATTGTAGACTATGGCCTTGGATAGAAGTTCCGTAAAGACTATGCTCTTACGATAATTATAGAAGGAAGAATAAAGGAGAGCTTTAAAGGAAAAACATCTTGTTCAGCGGAAGTAATGGTTCAACGAACAGATTAAATTTGATATAGACATAAATTAAATTTGATAAAATGAAAGCCTCGTTAGTTGGAAAAATTATGTGTGTTTGCGCCCTGGGCTTCATTTAAATGTTAATGAAGTTAAATTAAACGCTCATTTAAATGTTATTGTTCCCCTTAAATTACAATTTATAGATCGCACTCATAAATCAAGTGCCAATAAACTAATGTTATATGTTTCAGTTCCAATTATTTTACCAATGATTTATTAGAATCATTTACTAATCAATTATTGTACGAAATTTTAGTTTTGGAAAATTGAATTTCGCAGGATCTCAAACCCATTTAAAAGAAATTACGCAATGTCGGCGTTACAACGACTCATTAAGCTTCCTCGATTAATAAATCGTCAATTTCTCTGAATCCTACGAAACTTCAATACTGTTCGAAATAGTAAATTTATTTAAATCACCTAAGCGTATCTACAAAACATGGAAAAACAATATCCATGGCTCAGCGCATATTCAATGAGCGTATCTATCCGTGACCCGCTGATAATTACGTCGGTTACGAAGCGAGGCGTGAAACTTCGTTAACCCCGAAGATAATCTAACTTTATACACGTTCCGTGATTGTTTCGTACATTATTAGTCGCGCAAGCGGTTATTTTATTATTGATACCAGGCTGATGGGGTGGCGCTTGAGTTGACAAGTGCTGCAAGTTCATCATTTTTGGAAAGAGCCTTCAGGGCTTGTAACGCAGAATACCTCGTGAAATACAAAACATCTCAGGCAAGATCGTTCTTACACCGCTTTGAACATACAGAAAACTCAAATGAAGATTTTTAATACTCAAACTACATGTACAATCTGTGTTTAAATAATAAAACGATTAACGATATTGTGCACAACTAATAATAGTCATTCTTTTTTAATTAATATTTAACGTCCCATCAACTACTTTCATTTTTATATACTGTAGTTACAAAAAATATTGGCTTATTGTTATTTTCCAATGAAGCGTCTTTTAGCAAGGTTGTACTAACGTTACACTTTCATAGCATTAAATTATAATCATATGAAAGTACTGCTGAATAACACAAAATTTAATATACGTGGATCTCGTTAATTAGTATGTAAATACTACAACAAATACAATGGCGTTGTACAGCAAATAATTAGTCTGTGAAATAATGATTACAGTACTGAGAAACTTTGAATCACATTGAAATTTGAATTCAAATGCTCCCGCCGCCAGTAGCGACACTATAATTAGAAATGCCCAATCACGTCAGACGCTGTCACTTTCAAGATGGCGACGTTACTCTTAAAAAGTAAAATTTTCTCGCCATTGAATATCAAATTTATTGTGTTTTCTCAAAATGCTGCGTGTATGTGCGTGTGTACGTTTGTTGTGTGCTGTTGTACGAGCTGATAGCCGAGTGTGGATTCATATTTAATCGCGAATAACATGAAATATCAGGTACTCCCTTTCTGTAATATTAATCTGTCTATACAGTGTACGTAAGCTTCTCATATAATATACAATAAGTTACAACCAAAATCAAAGCATTAATTCTCAATCCAAACAATAATACAATTTTGTTTACCTATACGATCTTAGCTGTGATATGTTTTCGAAAACTGAATTACAGTAACTTTATTTTTCATACTTATAAAAAGTTCATTTCTTTTGATATTACTACGCAGTAAATATAGATACACTTACAACGTATGTCTACCCATATCATCTCAGAGTTACACGAAACATACTTTTGCATACTGTATGCAATTTTGGCTATGACTCATTATACGAATGAAAACTATGTCACTATACAGCGACTACAGGAAATCATTCGAATATTCAGTACAGGTAATTTTTATAAATATATTATACAAACTATATTATACAAAATGTTATACAAACTTGACCAATGTAATCATGATAATTGCAAACTTCGCCATGTCTGTATTTAAAGTAAGGAAATATATTAATTCTTATTTTTATTCCCGAAAATGAAAGACCATAAGTTATGATTCATAATATAACGAAATATATTGTAGATTCGTAGACACCACGACAAAATACGAACAATCCAATTTTAATTTCGACCAACGAAAGCGGTTAAATTACGTCAGTTTATACAATGTTACTGAGCGCTGCAGCATATTACGTGGCAGATTCAATCTTTTTGCAATTCGACCGCAAGCCGGTCGCAACAGGTCCCTCACTCCTGTCGTGTCATGTGCATGCGTGAATAAATCCCTGGAAAACGAATAAATCACAGCAGAATGGCCACCGAAAAAGATAAGAATATCAAGGGAAGTATACTTACGTACGATTCCTGTTCTGTTCGCAACTGCACTTTTGTACCCATTTCGTAATATTTTATAACCGCATCGTAATGTTTCACGTATGAGTGTCGAAGCATACGCGAAATTGTTGTTTGATGACCAACGCCACTGATTATAAATCGATATTCCTGTTTATATTATATTATAGTCTATATTACTTTATATTACTTAATTTTTTCTTAAACTTCATAATGTAGAAAAAGTCCAATTACTGTAACATACTGTAAGTAGAGTGACGAACAAAAGAAAGTTCAAAATTTATACTTGTGTACATGAGAGTATACGTAAAATTTGTGTCAAACATGCACAAAGATATAAGACATGCAATTATATTGTACATTCGCTTCCTTTGTAACTATATAATTCAGTTTTGTAAAATTACAGCGTTTTTCCCATTTACACTTTAATCTTTCTTTTGACCGTCACTATAGAGGCCACGGTTATCCTCTTTCCATCATCAAGTTCGTATTTCATGATTAGCATCCGGAGCTGTATATTCGAAATTCCAAACGTCCAAAAATATATAGCCAGACTTAACCAGCATAATTGGCTTTCACGTTTCTTGCTTAGATCCCAGCATTACTATGTATATAAAATTACAGTCTGCCGTGAATCGGATCTACTCTTAAGCGGACCCATAGTAATGTTGTAGTATTTGTTAAGCAAATGTTCAATCATACATAACTAAGAGGAGTTACGTCTGCGTCCCATGCATTATAAAGATGACTGCTAGTCCCGGTTTGTTCTTACCGGCTTACCATATTGTCTGTTCTAAGCAAAGTGACGTTAACTTGGAGTGTACGAGGCTCCTCTGATATTCTAATAGAATAAGCAATGGAATTGTAGACGCTAGCGAATGTTACGCACGTGGTTGACCAGACCACAAACTTTAATCCAAGTAGATTCGCCCCACATACAATGGCTAATACAAGTCCATATTCCAACACATACCATGGAAATTTTTAATGAATATATTATAATTTTAGGAATTTCTAAGAGTGCTAAGAATAGTTTTGTGAGTCACTGTGAGTGACGCAATCTGGTAACGAGAGATTAAAATGCGAAAAAATCGATTATGACATTTTCATCTTTTTTTATAGGCAAAAGTATATCTACTTTTTGCTTCAATGAGACAATTCCAATTTCCTAGAGTAGTAACCATTGGCTGCACAATTAATAAATAACTAACAAAAATTACAAATTATCTGTAAGTGGTTTTAATAATAAATTAATCCTTTGAACTAGGCGTATTTTTAATTTCCTCATTTGTTTTTTAGTACAATGTGAAGGCGAAACTTCAAGGAATATATTTTTAAACAATTTGGAGCTTGCGTAACTTCGTGCTACATAATCACCAGTAATCTCTTTGTGTTCCCTAGAGGCAACACCCGAGTGAAAAGGTTAATAATAAATTTTAATGATAAATTTTGATAATAAAATAGTACTTCAACACGTTTATCTCGGAAAGCTATTTTCGCACGTTAATCTCTTTTGACCAGAGCACATCACACATGATGCAACTTATTGGTCTCGCCCAACGTTATCGGTAATGTAACGAAATTTTGACTTTTGGGGTTGAACTGTGAACGATGCAAAAAGCACGTTCTGTCGCATCACGTGAAACACTGATTGTATTACAGTTACGAGAATTGCATTCCTCTCAATAGTAAATTTAATAACAATGTTTTGAAGCGATCTCTATCATTTTACGTGACTACCGACCCAAACAGTCTCTACGCTTCATAATTTCGAATATTGTCTCTTTGATGCGTGCGTTTCTCTCTCCGTCTATCTTCCTCGCTACCAAATATATTTTTCAATTATTATCTTCAACAATTTATTTTTATTGTATGCTTCCTACCAGAACAGTTTACCCATGTAAATTTTCAAACGATCGTTGCCATTTCAGCTCGATAATCCCGATTTACGAATCAAATTACGTAAATTACACTCAGTCAAACAAAAGGGTACTCACGATATTTACGAAGGCCATTATAATGCAAATATAAGGGTATTTATCAGGCTGAATCTCTTTCGAAACTGTTAATATCATCCCTGCCGTTGATAAATCCGAATATTTCAAAATGCATTTTAGTTAAAAGTTTGATGCGATCACTGATCAAACATAAGTAAACTGACATAATATAGGCAAAAAAAAAAAAATTGAAGAATTTTTGATGAAAACTAATCTAATTTGCTTTTCTCTTTTATCATTTTTGCGATATGTTTTTGCAGCCTGTGGTATTCAATTTTATCAAGCTTTCATTTCGCTTTTTGTTATATTTAATAATTACATTTTACTTCATAAAGTAAATTTCGATTTATATTTGATATTCACGAACATTTCTCTGACAATCATCGAACATTTTTACGCAACAGCTTTTCAAATTTAAATGTATTTCACCGTCACATGAAGAATAGTGAATTCTTTTTGTATGGGACAAAGAATTATGCAATATTGCGATACGCGGCTAACTTCTTTATTTTTATGCGACATGTTCATGCATCATCATTTCATATTTCACCTTTGTTCCGCCACCAGCTCTAATTTTATTATACTTTATTATGCTGTAGCCTGGATTTCCCTCGTGCCAACATTTAATCCATAAAGAGATTGCTAGAATTTCATATTCTAATTTTATGTTGTACACCGACAAGTCACTCTCATTTAGTGTTTCTCCGCATGTTAGTTGGTCGATAACTCTATATTATCCTTCCTTTTTTAACATTAAAATATATTTACATATATTCCTATAAAATATTTTTGAAGGTAGATAAATGTAATTGAGTAGTGAAAACATTTACGGAGAATAAAAGTGAATAATAAAACTAATGCAATTTCTTCATTTAGATAGTTTACATACTGTATTGTGAGCCATTCTTTTGAAAATTAAGATTAACTGCCAAATTTACGGGTGTAATGGTTCGCCGACCTCTTTTGTGAGACAAATGCTAGATCGGACAATCTAGATACTTCCTTGAGCGATATAGATGAACTTTTCCTCCTAAAGTGCCATTTCCCGACATACAGACAAAAACTGTATACCGTGTGAAAAGAACACACAACCATAACTTAACCCCATCCATAAACCATAATTTGAATTGCATTTATGAAGACTGAATTATGACATAAAATGCGCACCTACCGAAAGAAGTTGTAAATAAATAAATTAGATACTAAATCTAATCTCAATTGTTCCAGACATTTATAACTACATACGTATCTATTGGAAGTTAAAGATGGAAAATGCAAAATATGTCAGCTATTAAGAAACGAATGGGTTCAAGACGTGAATCGAATTCAACGAGGAAATAAAGTCTCAAACGTGATGTAACATAGAAACAAGAGACAGCGCAAGGTAAAATCCTGTGCGGCGCTAATAACTCCGTCGTAACAGCGTTCTTAACTACCCTACGCGAGGAACGAAACTTGTAAATCAAGTTGTTTAGCTCCTTTCGAAGGCGGCAGACGGGACAGAGGTTGGTTGGTTCGTTCACAATAACTAATTCTTGATGGTACGCGAACGCGCGGGGCTAATTGAAGCACGCTTGAATCTACAAGAATATTAGGTGAGAGAAACAGTCGTTCCGTCTCTTTCCAAAATCCGTTTTCCGCTCACCTGGTTGGAGGATGCGCGTATAAACGTCACACAAATTGTTCCTTTATGTAGGGCCGGGTCGACACGAGCATAGAAACGAAGCGTTATCCCAGCGATTGTCCCATTCGCTCGTCGGTTCCGCGCTTGTTTCTACCGCGGCCGGAGGAAAATTTGTACGAGCCCCGACGAACGTAAACAATGGATCCGGCGCCGTTGCTGAATAACCTCGTTACCGATGGAGGAGCATAAAGATCACGTCCACAGTGGCGGAGAGCGATAGGATCCTCTAGAAACTCCTCAGGCCGATGTATTTGCTTGCTCGAGTACGCCTCTGCTAATTATATTACTCTTTGAAACTGTATCCGCCAGTCTTTGGAACATTGATCTGCTATTGTGCGCCAGGCCACGGTATCTACAGGGTGACTCGGAAATGCGGGTCCAGGGGATAAATCTACTAACTAAGACAAGTAAAAAATGTCGTACGTACATGCGTTCTACGTTTCATACATTTCGAATTATAGACGACGAAGGAGAATATCTTGCTCCTTCGGTTTTTCGTGATCAATCGTGTTACGCGTCACAATTTTGCGCCAATGTTTCGTGAACGTTATAATTCGCTTCTGCAGGACATGAAACTGTTCCGGGTTTGCTCTGAAAAAGCGAGTTGTAACGTTCAACGTATAACGCGATTGGTCCTGAAAAATGAACCATCAACCATCAACCATCGTGAAAGTTTAAACGAATGAATTTAACCACATTGGAATGGTTCATACGATACTTTTTACTTACTTCGGTGTGTAGACTCACCCGCCGATGTATGGGCATGCAAATATGAATCGCCCTGTACAGTATATATATACATGTATACCGAGGAATTATACTTCGTTACATTCGTTGTTATATCGTATTTCCCTGCTGAAGACTCTTCGAATACATCTTCCGAGAACTACCGGACGTGAAGTCCCGACCTGAAGAAGATCATCAGCTTACCAGGGGAAAAGATCTGAAGGAGTTCGAAGAAGTTTCTCCGAACGAACGGACGAGCAAACGAGCGCGCGGTTCCTCGTGTGCATATATGTATATGGCCGCAGGTGTATTCATGCGGACAGAACGAACACCGAGGACCTGTGTAACTTGATGGAAAATGGCCCGACACATTCGAAATGAAAATGCAGTCGAAGGTAATTGGAAAAGTAAGTTGAGAAACGGAACGACGAGACGACAGCGCGCCGCGCTGGACGTGGTTTTGAGACAGATACGTAAATCTTTGTGTTACAATTGATATTGATTGATCGTGTACGCTATTATGGAGCGGCTAGAATTAGAAGACTAATTATTTCGTAACTTTGATTAACTGTACACATTTCACTTAACTCGTATAATGCATTTTAATCGATATTCTAGTCTCTATTTTTTAAAATTGGGTGCTCAAAACATCGAGCGTTTGTTCTTTCTCATTTTACAAGATGTTACATTATATAATAAGTTTAACACACATCTATATCTTCTACCTTACACGTATTACTTTCAAAAGCTGCACTCCGTAAATATTTATAGAGATATCCCGCTTTGATCGGCGAAACATAAAGCGGGAAAGTTAGAGGCACAGCGCTGTCTGGATTATTTTTCCTCCGGAGTCGTATTTTATTTCATTATTACCATAATGTTTTTCCGCCATCGATCTAACCCGATAACACTAATTAGCAATTTTATCGTTTGTCGACGAGTCGACTAGCGATTTTTAACGAATCGTCGATGCCTCCGAAGGTAACTTCGTTATACGCTGGCTAGGAAAATCGTTCCCTACTTATCCCAAACAATTTCCAGGAGAAACCGCTTGAAAACCAACTCGAAACTACTCCAGGAAATCGATTCTCTCCGTGAATCTTATTATACCTTACTTTTAATTCCACTTCAATAGGAAACTTGTTGATCGTTCGCGTGACAGCGCACACAGCATTTCCAGTCAGCGTGCCCCATGAAATGTCATCTTCGTCTTTGGAATCTTTCGAATACAGCTGCTTCGTAGAACCTACGGGGGATAGAAACTGTATTATTATCTGTCTCATTATTTCGTAACAAGTAATGAGTGTCAGTTAGTATCTGAAAACAACATAATATTCCAATCTACAATGGCTGCAAACTGTTGAACGAAGCATTTTTTTTAATCAGGTATTATACGTTTGATTTTTGGAGTATCAAATTTTTAGTAGTACTAAATGATACGAAATGTGGTATAATTGGACCTAATTAATTAATATGTAGATGCTACAATAAATAGCAATATGTTTCGGAACCACTGTACGTACACAGCTGGACTGAAAAAGAACATGATGGCCGATCTATTAACTTAAATATTAATTTAAGTATCAGTAGCAATTGCTTGTCTTGTTCAAAGTATGTTTCTTTGTATACCGGATACAAAGATATAAATGACACATAGAGAAATGATCATAGACCGATAAATATTTTTGATATTTTTTTCAACTTTTCAACTTTATTAGCCACAAGTTTATTTAGTGTAAGAAGACGTATAAGCATCTTGAAGGTAAATTTAGGGGAACAGTATGTGAAAAGTACTTTATCGCTTATCATCATTGTTTGCAAATTAATGAAGATGACTTGTGTCACATCGCATTTGCCTCCCATCTGTGTCGAATATCGTTTACCATGGCGGTAGGATTGATTATCGCATTTCAGTAACGTGGACAAGCTTTTATTGGATTAAAATGCAATAAAACTCAATTACACTTTCGTGGGCTGTGAATTATCGATCGAGATTTCGGACCGTGGCCTCATTTCATCCGAGTCCTGATCTATTTACAACACGTGTCGTGTGACCAAAACGAAATCACACACAAACGGACAAACAAAGCGCAAAATAATGGAGTATAGGCGATGATCGTTGATGATCGCTAAACGGTAAACGATCTTTCAATTATGAATATACTGTTTTGTGTCATATTTCGATACAATTAACGAACTTTCGTTCGCGATAAAGAGGAATTCATAAAAAAGATTAATGTTCGGTGAATTAATCAGAGCATATGCAAATTCTGAAAATGAGTGGTCGAACGTTTGTGTGTAAATTTTTCAAGAATACTTCAACGTTATTATTATGTAATTTGTTTCGTAGCATCGTGATCTTTTCTCGGGTGAAGAAAAACATGGTTTGGAAAAATGATGTAGAATAATGCATAATTAAATATAATTTTTAATTAAATGGTAGAAGATTACTGTCTTAACTACGTTTTCAAAATACGAAGCGTTAAATTTTACTAGAAGCAATCCTCTTTGCTTTCTTCTTTCATAGTCTTGTTTCCACTGAAATAGAAATATATATTCCAATTAGGTACTAAATAGAACGATCTAAGTTAAATAATTTATGTGACGTCTAGAAATAAAAATTCACGAGGCAAAATTTTATCACAATTTTTGATGATGAGTCAGTTTTTGATGAACAGCTCTTAATTCAAACAAATTGTTTTCGTTCCGAATTCATTTATACGAAGACCATGCATGTGTGAAATATATCGAACACTTTATTTGTACATTGTCCGTACCAATAAACTCATCTACGTGATCGACATCTTTAATCCATCAGTATTTCACGTTGCTGAAAATTTCATTTTATCGAATTGATTACAAATGTCCCGCAACATTTGAATTAACGATCGAAGGTAACATAAATTCATTATACATAGGATTTATGCAAACGTAAAGCTTCGCATTTCACGTAGCATATGTATGTACTTCCAATCAACACAGTTTTAACAATGAACGAGGTGTTTTACATAAGTGCCCATCTTGTTGCCACCATTTATCGCTAATAGGGAATCAAATACAGAGAGTATAAGTGAATTAAAAAAATGAAACAACTATTTTCGAATACGCTGATACAAAATTATGTAATTAATAAATATGATCAGAATACGATTTCGATAGTCGCAATGTAATTTGACAAATAACTTTTGGATACATTAACGTTCGAATATATAAACAACATTACTTATGAAATAACTTAATGCCACAAATATCGTAAGTAGACAAGATAGAAATTAATCTTCTCGTAGTTGTGAGAAACCAAAGTCGAAATTAATCTTCAAAGCTTTAGCATTGATTATGGAACTTTTCACCTTTGGAGGGCGTGCAGGTTATTACGAGATTCGAGTAGCGCGAGAGGCCGGCGAGAGATCCCATATTCTAAAGGAATATGGTTTATCAATTTATTAGTAAGATGCACGGACGAACCTGACGGAAATGATGGAGCCGCTGGGAATATTGAAGACGAGGAACTTGATGCGTTATCAGGGAGCTCTAGGAATAGAATCACGTGCGGAGGAACCTGATGCCTTATCAACGAGTCGCACAAGGATGAAACTTTGTGAACGAACCCGATGCAAAATCCGACTACCACTAACACGAAAATTTGCTGACGAACTTGCCATGTTGACATCGTCGGGTTCGAGCGAAGAGATTGCGGGTATTTGCTAAGAATTTCACTAAAAAAAATAAAATCTAAATAGGCGTAGCAAATTGTAGATATAATTTCGTTATCCTACGTGGATTACGGTGAATAATTAGGAGCCTGAATTTACCAAACTGGATACTCGGTGTCGATTCGTCAATGTGATTGAAATTCCATTCGGTAAGTTTCATAAACCACTAAGAGCGGAGGCAGGACTTAGCCTAACTCTTACTTAGTAGTTTATGAAACTTGCCGAATAGAATTTCAATCGAACTGATGAAGTCTATAAGGTTATTGAAGATTCAAAAAGGAACTTAAGCCTGCTTATAGATGCAACGCGCCTTTAATGAATATGATACTACGAGTTCTGCCCAAGGGAGCAAGGATCAGGCTGTTTGTGTAGCTCTATAGATGGATGGAAAATCATTAAAAAATTCCAAATAACGAGATCATTAACAATCGTTGTTGAATCATGCTTTTATCTTTAGTTGCTGTCTTTCTGTTCTTATCAAGCTTGCTGCGCGAGACGAACGAAGAGTTTCTACCGCCGTCAAGATAACATTTATTAACAATTAATCGTTCCTTAAAAAAAAATTTATTATATATCCCCATATATGTTAAAAAGCATAAGTAATTCTGAAGAAGCAGAATTTGCGCCGTAACGTTTTTGAGGGTATTTCATTTCAGCTGTTTTATTTCACTAAAGCCGAAAATAAGGGTCATTTCTCACGGAAATGAACGGTTTTGAAAACTCTGCTTGCTGAACATTTGGCCGACGAAGGTCTTAACTGTAGGAATCCTCGTAAAACCGTGATCATACAGAGCGGTAAGCTAGCTCTAAGCGGCAAAATAAGTGGTAATGGTATAGCCAGTGTCATCGCTTCAAATGCCAGTTTTATGATGTCAATGCGAATGTAAATAAATATTATTTATTTTTTAACGTGATTATAAAAAAACGTATACCGAGTTATATAAATTAAATTTATAAGTCTATCATGTACGTCATGTACGCATGAAAGGCAACCTGGCCAGAGTCCTGACGCTCTCATGGCTAGGATTGTCGCATTTAACATTGTTGCGTGGGCCATTGTTATGACTAACCCTGCTTCTCTCAGACTTTGAACAGTATGGGACGCAGCAAGATTTATCATAACAATACCAAGTTAACGATTCCAAGTCTGGCCGAAAATGCCTCAAATTCCCGAATGAGAGCATCCGCTTCACGATGTGATCCTGAACGCTTGAAAAATTTCGGCAGAGACCAGCTCATTTGTGACCGCGACGCGCTAACGGACATCTTACGATCGTCTATTATGCAGTAGTAGCCAGTATGCATTATTTAGAGTACACCTGGAAAGGCAGAAACGGTGCCGTCTCAATTTAATGGCCGTCCGACCGCCACGGCTCTCGACACCAAGTTAAAGCGGGTTCGTGAGTAGTTTCCTCGACGGTGGCCATATCTACGCCCCTAAATTAGATATCATATTCATCGCAGCGTTTGTAAGTGTCAACGTAACGTAATCTAATAGTACGCGGCCGAATTCATTATTCCGTTCGCCCGCTGCTAGGAAACGATTGCAGTGTCAGATTTGTGAGAAAGAGACAGATACTCGGAGATGAGCACGTCGGGAACGAAAAGAGACGAAAACAGGTCGAGAATTATGAGAATGAAGGCGCGAGGGGGAGCACGGCCAACGTGGTAATACCTTATTCGAGACTAGACCCTGGCTGGAAAATCTTTTTGTCTTTTTTCATTCTTCGATGAAAATGTTAATGTAGAGGAAATCTGGCGGCCTGCCAATGATGGCGAACAGGCCGAGCAACATTCGTGAAAGTGCTGCCGCGAACTTAAACGCTTGGTAATTTTGTGACTGTTTCGCCTGGTTCGTGCGAGTACTTTTCCGTAAAAATAGTTGGCGAACATCGAATGAAAGATTCTTTGGCGAAATTCAAATTT
The DNA here is from genome assembly GCA_014737535.1 of Bombus cullumanus. Taxonomy (NCBI): domain Eukaryota; kingdom Metazoa; phylum Arthropoda; class Insecta; order Hymenoptera; family Apidae; genus Bombus; species Bombus cullumanus. Next base: position 2,700,958 of record JACXIX010000071.1, on the reverse strand, counting down.
ATTCCGGCGATGATAAGAACGTAAGATACTTCTCGTTCCGTTTCCTCGTCTCTTTTGTCGAACGTTTTCACTCGTTCTGTTTCCTCTCGGCAATGGAAAACTCCTAGTGAAATTTCGTTCAACGAGGCCGCATAAATGGAATGGTAAATACTAGTGAATTTAATTATTTCGGGGAGACAGGCTGTTGGAGCACGTCCTGAAACACCTGGAGAAGCGAACAGTCATGGCAAAGCGTTATTAAATTTTTAATGCGACTTCGCCGGGAAAATAATGCGGCTTGCTTATTCGATTGCGTTTAGTTTTGAATAATTTAAAACCGACTGTGCGTAGAACACGCGTATTTCATGGGAAATAATACAACCGCGATATGTAGATTATTAATACCTGTTGTGGTATATCGAAGACGTTGAAGTAGATGATTGAAATACGTTTATATCGATCATCTAATTCTTTCGTTTTTTGTCAAGTTATTGTTAAATTATGATTCTGTCGTTGATGTTGAATAATATTATTACTTGATGATTATCTGACTGTCATTGAGTGACGTTGAATTGCAAATGTATATTCATGGCAAAATTTCCAACTTTATATCGACGAGTAAAAAATTGATTTATGGCAATTGAAGGGCATTAATGTTTTAGAAAATATAAAATGTACTTCCGAACACGTATTATTACACATTATTATCTGAAGCGAATTTAGCCACGATATTGTCCTTCTTGTATTATAATCATAAAGGTACAGGAAGAACGTTCATCGTTACGGAACTAAAGAAACACGTCTCTCGGTTCAGTGAATGTTACTGGACTGGTTCGAGGCCAATGTATTTTGTCACTTGTGGCAAATTAATTCCCTTCATACCTGAACCAAGAATCTCATTAGCCGAGAGAACACATGAATTCACAACTAATGCAGAAGATCCAAAGCGAGCCATGAAAGCAGTAATTCAAACTTATCCAACGATCAGATAACGCTCCACAGAAACACGTACCTTTCAACTCATACCGTGTAAGAACCGTTGCTATACCTCGAATGGGATAGATACAAATTTACCTAGTATTCCTCCAATCTGTGACAGGGATCTAAACACGCTTTTGTGCCAAACGATGTTTGCAGACGCGTCACCGACAGATATACACCTGAATGCCCTCGTAAGAACATGTAAGGATACCTGATTCGTTCGTTATCCCAATATCTCTCTACTACAGTGCGCGGTTACAACTGAAATATTTGGCCAGATTATTCCAGTGAAATATTAGATCGGTAGATAATTGCGTCGAATACCAAGCGATATTGAATGTACGCGAGTTTCATTTTGTAGAAGAGAGAAAACAGAATTTTATTCGCGATGAAAACAGGTGAACGGTGGCAGGAAAGTTTTATTGTTTTCCAATTGTAGAGAAATAGAAATGGACAGGTGATTCGCGAGTGATATCAGGGATTTATTCGAGCGAACGATACACTGATTGTTGTTGTCAGCGTTCGTCGAAAACTGTTAACGCATCGATACAAATAACTAGCGACTAGGTGACCGAATGCAGCCGTTTTGAAAATATTAAAAGTTTTCCCATAGTGAAAACGACGTGCCCGTGTATGAAACTGGCAAGCAGTGGCTGTAATCCTAAAATAATTGCTCACGGAGGTACCATAACGCGGATACTGCTAACCATACCGCCATCCTCGTGAACTATTTTAATATTTGAAGCTAGCATCGAGTTCCATTAGAAGACTTAACAACTAAGAATTAAGAATTAAAGCATCGAGCTGTGGAAACGACGGGATACATTCCTTTTACATACTTGTAAACTCTTAACAACATCGAACGTATGTAAATTGACATCGTGAATCGTAATCAACTCGAATATAAATGCAACGATGTACGAGTAAGCATCAGAAAAGAAGCACATAAAACTAACGAAACATTTAACGATGTGTATATCTTGTTAGAAACATTCTTTACCTGTATACGTAAGATTGGCGAAACTCCGTTCTTTGTACAGAAATGGCATATAGCGATACGAGCCAGCAGGCTATAAAGTTATACGAATTTATTACCGACGTAACCACCCTTCTTAAATCAGTTGAGCGAGTAGTATTCCCCACTGGCTGACAAATATTTTTCCTAGGTCCTCGATTAAACGTCACATCTCCAGGCGAAATACGATTTGGTCACGGTGAAACGTTGTTTTACCCGCGTAAATGACGCAAACGAAATCCACTGGTATTTTCTCTCCCAACATTAATCATGCATAATACTGTCCGAATAAAGTGAACAGCAAATTAACTTACTCGATTAACGCTAGGATCACCAGAGTGGTCAAAATCACCAATTTCTCATCTCCTTCGCAATAATTTCATAGATTTACAATATGACATTCTTGATTTTGAATTTTTCTAATTTTGAACGATTCTTTATCAAATATGCATAGACAAAGTTTTGCCTTTCGCCTTGAATTACGTACCTTTTTTCTTTTTTCTTCCATGCAAATCTTTATCGTAATCGTCGTTAGATTCTTTCTCGTCCAAGCCCTTCTCTTACTTTCCAACATCATTTTCTTTTAGACAAGACTACGTATTTAGTCTTAAAATTAATAAATAAATAAGAATTTTCAGCAAATCTACCATTCTAGCTGTTTCTTGTGAGAAAGTAGCAACAGTATCGCTGTGAGTTAGCGTTTTCCAGATCCGTTGGAGAAACTCAAAGCGAAGCGTAGTTAGGTTATTAGAGCTGGTTTGGAAACTGACACGGAGTCTATAGAAGCAACAATGGGTTTGGTCGTCGACGACAGCAATCCGTGGCTACCGGACAGGCTGCAGCGTGTAAATACATTGAAGCGTCGAAGTATTGCTAACAGCTAGCAGCAACGAGGTGGCTCGACTTTGTTGCCAATATAACGATCCTATCAGTGCGGCGCGCCACTTCTATTGGGCTGACGCGACGCACGCTAGACCGCGTTCTCCTACTGCGATTATCGAGCCACGGCCAAGTGTAAGTACACATTCGACTGCGCTACCATAATCGGCAATCACGACTCACGACACGCATGCCTTATAGCTGTGCAGAACGCCGGAACCAACGATAGTCGATGCTCCCACTGTTCCAATTAATTGAAGAATTACACGTTCTGTTGTATTCGTCGCGTAAGAGAAGAAGATCACGCGTTGCCTTTGGCATAAAAATAATTTTGCAATATCATCAAGTGGATATCGTTCAAAGACAACGTTGAACAAAAGAATGGCCAGGACATTCTCGGCTATGAATTTAGTACATCGATTATTACAGACATCGTGATAAAAAATTCATTTGATAGAATGGAACGTTATAAAATACGAATACTTGGCATAATAACGTTGAGATTGTGATCGCGAAGTGACACTGATGGTTTGTCGTAACGTTAAACCATCCTTTAAGACTATACCGAAGCTTTCGAACCACTTTCTGAAGACATAAAGTAGGTCATTCTTGGCCTGTTGCATTAAAAGCCATTCTGCCTGACAAGAATTTCAGCGTCGTAGCTGAAGCTATTCTTAAAATGTGAAACGACAACGGTGTAGAAGGTAACCCGATCGGGAAATTTAAAACAGTTGATGATTTTCAACGTTACACAAGTTAATTAATGTCGTATACTGCCTACGGTCTTGTCCATTCTATGAAACAAAATCGAAGAAAGTAGAGATCCCTTTGTTAGTCAGTAGCTGACTTGATGTTTGAGTCACAAATTATAACATATGATCCCCTGAAGATTTCTTCCGACTGCCTATCACCCTAATACATCGGTCAGGGTTGCAACTCGATGGTTTAATTTACGACTTTACTCTATCTTGACACGTGATATAAATTCATTTACACCAGACAGGACCCACCGATGAAGTCGAATCTGATTACGTTCGACAAAATTCAATTATTAAATCAGACATAATTATGCACCGACGAATTCGTAATTTTGCCTCTGCATTCTGATCAGTCTTTTGTAAAATTTTGACAATTTCAACGGCAGAGCATGCGATGAAGATCATTCGACTGTTCATTGGAAATTAATTTTTGTTATGAACATGAAGTATGGAACATTCTGGTTACTACGCGAACGAAAAGAGAAATAATTGTGCGATACGAAAAGAATTTAATTTTCGTAGAACAAGAACTTTATTCCTCTGTTATAGAAATATTTAATATCCCTCGCTGCTCTCTGCTCTACGCATATTAAGCTTAAAATAATCATATTTACTGTGTTCATTTTTTCCTCGGACATTCCACATTTTTCTATCGTTTGTGTTAAATTCGACGATAGATAAAATCGCTTACATTACATTCAAAGTAAAATTGCTCTATTGCTCTCGATAGCCGATCTTTTTTTCGGTTAAATTCGGTAAATTCCAGCATGAAAGCAAACACGATTCTCAACAAGTTTGACAAACGTCATGGTTTGCTGACAAGCCTCATGAATTTTTGCTTGTTCGTATTTCCAACATTTCTGTTCGGGAATCCGACAGTGGCATAGAATGTCAGGTATTTGGAGGAAAACTATTCTGAATAGCTTCAAATCAAATTCACGTTCGTGCTGAAATCTATGCGGGTAGATTTTCATTACCTCTATCATGCGTTCGTTGATAGAATTCGATCGTTAAATCAGATCGAACCGGGAGATGCAATTTTGACGAAAGTTCATGCGGACCAATCAAACGAGTTTTGTCGAGGATCATCATGAATTTCTATCGCTGCGCGACTTTCTATATTTTTGCGCGGCAAAGCCATTACAAAGTGACCGATGCTTCGCCAAATTGCATTTCAAACCGTCAGAAATCAAATTCGCGTCCACTGCGGTTTCTCAATTTGCGAATTAGCTATGAAAATTTAGTTATTAAATAGATTTCGGTCCATGACATTCAGAAGTTACGACGATTATTCGCGTGTTAGATCAGTTTTCATTCGTCATGTGAACGTTTTACGGTTTATTATTAGAGATTATTTAGCGAATCAAACTCCTATCTGTGCGATGTTTAACGATTATTATTGGGGTACATACATTTTAATTAAATTGTCGATTAATTTATACGTGTTTGATTATTGATCGCTGAACTGTGAATTTTTACGCATTTATTGGAAATTTTGAAATACTATGATGCGCAGGATACACAAAAGCAGATAAAATATTCAAAGTACAATATCCGTTGTAATTTCTACTTTTCTACTACCGTTCTACTTTCTTTTCAGTATTATCCGTAACGTATGAATCTATCTATAACAAATTCCGTGTCTTTCGTTTATCTTTCAGATAAAAAAATCTATCATTTGTATACGATTAATTTAGAAGCGTAAATTTTCACAATACGTTCCTATCTGCCGTTATTACTCGCAAACTTTCCCTATAGCTTTCTCAATATCTTTTCCCAAAAACTGCTCGTATGGATCCATACTGTCTTGTTATTATCGACCTAACGTTTCATATAACGGTGGATGACATAGACCGTGCAATTTTCGCGAAACAGAGGAACGCATCCGTGAATTCAGGATGCGTACATGTAACGTACATGTACGTGTAACGTAAACGCGATGTAACGCGATGTACACGTCAGGAGCACGCGAATAATAGCTCAGCCGTGGAGGCGGAAGTATTTTCACGCGAAATCGGATTGATTGACAAAACACGGCGGCGGCGGCGGCAGGCCACCGGAAAATTCTATTCATAATAATTATTCGAAACGACAATGTCGTCGAGTTGTGCCTTTTGATGACCGTGTATGATTGGACCAGACCGATTACGATCTCCGCCGGCCATTTGTCTATACCGCAACGGCTATTATTGTTCGTATGCAATTTCCCAGTTTTGCGCATTTTTAACGTCAGCCGATCGACTATTCTTGATTATAGGCCGCGCGTAATTGGACAGTGGAGAACAAAAATAAGCGGAGAATTAATAGAAGTACGTTTCAATGAAGTTTAATCGAAATAGTATTAATTTTATATAGTTGACTTATATATATATCAATATTACGGCAGTCGATCGTATTTGGTACAGTTTGAATAGTTTCCTCCGATTTTATTTTCTAGTTATTTTATTGTAAATCTGTATTTAATATCTATGATACATAGATCATTTAGTAAATGATTGAAATTGAAATTTACATTTTTGCGCAAACAAGCCATATTCGAGAAACCTTGAATGATATCTATCCCCGCTTACTTTTGTCTCCAACTGTGTATATCATCAGGGTTTTTGACAGAAATACCAGGACCGCGCTCAACGATGTCATATCTACACATACTTACGATCAGGTCGCTAGCCGTCGCTGTAGTTACTCGTCGATTTTAATTAAAATCATTTTGGTGTATTTAATGCATGCGCGAGTTCGCACACGTTAATTGAATTAATTATCCTCCCGAACTTCAATCGCTGCTGATGGTGGTAAAAACCAGTCACGTAAAAAAAAAAAAGGAGGGTCGTCCTCGATCTCCCTTGCTCTCGATCTTTCTCTTCGTTTTCCAATTTTTTTCCTCGAATTTTTCGTCCCTCTCCACAAAATTCGTAGCCATCTCTCTTTCTCACTTTCACTCTCTCTCTCTCTCTCTTCATCTGTATTCATCGACCGTTATTTGTCAATTTATAAATCATTTTATTCACGGCCGGCTCGGTAAACGACGGCAACAGCCATTTCGGGTCGATGCATTTCGACGTGTTTATGCAACCCTTGGTTCCCCGCGTTCGAATAACGGCAAACCTAGTTAGGCTGTAATTTTACAATGGCGACATGCACGAAAAATCACGATAACGAGGTGCGTTTTCGGCGCCACGAACTGCCAGCATTTATAAGTAAAAAATGTTCGTACAGCCCCCCCGAGTCGGCCGATCCAGCTGGAAATCGATTACGTCGATAACGAGCGCTGCGTTGCTTGCCAGCCTGTCGAGCATTATAGTTCCGCCTTCCTCCCAGTCCCGATTTTGCATAACTCGCACGGGATACGTCGGATTATGTCAACGAACCGTGTTATTTCTTTTCTTAGCGTTAACAAATTCAGGAAAATATCCTGTTACTGGTAAGAAGCGATGCAATCAGTTCGTTAGTAGTTTCTTTACCAACCGAACGAGTTTCATACTTTTATCGAGTTACGATCATCCCGTGCTATATTTTACGAGCACATCTAACGAAATTGAACCTAAGTAGAGATTTGTTTCGTCAACTAAATATTACGACCAACGCTACTTCGGTTATCTCGTATATTTCTCTACATTCTGCGCGTTATGTACAAGTTTGCATCATAATCCGCGGTCTACTGGTTATAGGGGTAATAAAATATCGATATTAATTAATTTAATAACACGTTAAAAATGGACGTAAAAGTTTTCTACGGTAAACGAACACTTTCATGAGCTGGTGTATATCCAGTCGATCCGATCGGAAGTCGTCTGTCGCGCGAATTAGTCCGTGCAATCGATATTCAGGATGGAGCGTGGTGATTTGGCGAATGCAAAGTCAGGTAATGAAATCTGACGTTTAACGGGCGTAACAGCTTGTAAGCGAGCAAAGAATAATAACAATTGCTAGCCGAGCCATTTGTGATTTATGGCGGTCATTAAGTTTGCCGGTATTATCTGGCGGCGGCGCGAAGGGCGCAGCAGCACGAATCGGCTATTTGCGAGGTGCTTGAGATAAATACGACGATAACGCGGCCGAAAGAAAAGCAAGCCAAAGTGGATATTAGATGCCAGAAGTCTGTATTAATAATTAATGCATCGTAACGACCGTGTCTTGCGAGTGAAGAGGACCCAGACTCTCTTCGTAGGGACAACGCTGCTCGCATAAAGAAGAAGAAAGAGAAAGACGGGGAAAGCGGCAGAGAGAAGAAAGAGAAGAAGCGGTTAAAAGAAGAAGATAGAATGAAAAAGAGGAAGAAGAAAGAGGGATGGCAAAGAGAGGAGAAGCTTGAACAAACAAAGCGCGCAGACCGTGCAGCTACTTATCTCGACGCAGCTCTGCAGAAACAAGAAAGACCGACTCGACAGCTCGGCAATGACCCAGCTTTATGAATGCACGAGCAAAAGTGCGCTCTATACCGCGCTCCTTCGCCACTGCCACCGAATTTCTCGCATCTTCCGGCTCTCGTTGCGACAGACTTGGCTACTTTCCATTCCCTCGAATATCCGTTTTCTTTGTCACAGATGTTCCTAATTTTCGTATGTCCACTACGGTGAAATAAGACGACCGGTGCGAAGGAGACACCGAATTTCTATCCCGCGAACGCGGCCACCCTGACCTATCGCAACGTTCTCATTTGCCATTAACGCGTTCAACGAGGGAGGATTTATAGAATCAGAACATAGAGAAAAAAGGTTGTTCGCTTGACGTCTGGAATGTAGGACGTACGTCAAGTTGCTAAAAAAATATTAAAAAAGGGATGCTAGCAATATAGTCATATAGGGCTCCTGCCTTCTTCCATAACGCGCTAAGATATAACATATCTTACTTTGGCACAGATTTCTATGACCTTAAACGCACGCGGTAGTGGATTAATAAATAACCCAGCAATGATCCGACGAAAGTGATTTTAAAAGTATATGTATATACCGAGGACATGATGAGATATAGGTCTATATTATATACTTTAAATTCTGTATCAAATCTACGTTCTACATTTGAACGCGCGAAAGAATATATGTATCCTTCGCAAAATCCTAAAGACATGTTTGAATGTAGAGTGGTAAGAAACTGTACGGTCGGAATATCGTTGCCGATATTCAACGACGTATTACAACTCTACTATCCTCGTTCTAGGAACCATATCTGAATATCACATCGTATCGATATACAGTAGATTTGAAAAAATCTAAGCCATCGTGCACGTATTTCAGTTAACCAGATCGAATCTAAAATATAGACTGAATGTCGTGCAAAGGCATTTTGCCTTTATCGTACGAAACCACTCGTCCCTGTTCTTGAAAATACCACAAACAATTTTTATTTCAACAACGAAACGAGATACAGTACGTTCTTCGAACGTCGTAGATGGGTTTTGATTCGTAAAATATCGAGTAAAATGACGAAAAGTGTATCGTATAATAAGATAACAGTAACAATAACCACTATGGCTTTCCTCGCTCGAAGCTTTTTTACTCCTAATTCTCTGCAAAAGAAAAAATCTCTTTCTTCGCCCTCTATTCTCAACTCTTGACTCTGGCTAGCTCTTCGCTAACCCCCGCGCCTATACTGCACAAGCATTTAAGCTTGCACACGCGTATTTTTTCTTCTTTGTTTCTCCATCTCTTTCAGCCATTTCTAAAAGATTTCGGGCATATCCACTTAAAACTTTAGATAGCCGGGCGCACCGTTTCACGCGAAAATTTTAAGCGCTAAACACTCTTCTTTCACACCCTCGCTCCAAACAACCTCCACTCGCGCGACATAATCCTATTCATTATAATATTAATACTATATTATATGATATTATTAATATTATATTACGTTAATAATCATACGATAATGTCATATTATGTATTAAACTGGAGAAAAAATGTCGACTTGCGGGAAGTGTTAGAATTTATTGAACGTTAATTCTCGCAACTGTCTGCATTGTCTGCGCGTAGTTTGACCTGTAGATCGGTGGCAGATCGGTGGAAGCGAATGCAAGCGAAAATGAAAGTAAAAGAAAGATGGATAATACGGGTGTGTCACAGTGACACAAAAGTGTGATAGATCTGCAATCCTGGAAAATATCAACTGTGAAAGAGCCTTGACTGAGACTCAAAGAGGCAAACAATCCATCTGCTGCGTTGCGACATACATATCTGTTAATTTTGCCTCTGAGTCGCTGTTCGAGTTGCTGCATGAAGCTGAGTGGCAGGTGAGTGCTACTTTTCCAGTGCAAAAGGTTAAAGGGACACTCCAAGGAACGATGAGCAACATTTACGTTCTTGAACCTTTGAGGTCAAATGAGGCTCATCTTTTAGAGGAGCTGGCTGATTCAGCCCTGGAATGTTAGTTATTTAATAAAATCAACGGAACGTAAAATATAAAAATCTGAATACGCTTAGCATGGAATATTGAAATATTTTCTCATGTATAGCATTTTATCTGAACGCATATTTCAAATATTATAAAATATTTAGAAATACGTATAATATTATCACGGTAATACTGTTGATTCGTTTCTTTTTCTGCTTGTTTCTTTTTTAATCCTACTTTAGAAATTTTACATAATTCTTCATGTTACCAAGGCATTCTAGACATTAAACCAAGCTACGTGGCAAAAACTCGCAATTGGATCGATCAATGTTCGCAAGAGATGTGTAAGAAATAAGTTTGATTATTTCTTCTTTATTATTTTTGATTAGAGAAATTTGATTCTCTTTCGTGTACCATAATTTAGAGTAAATATTTTGATCTGTCAAAGTCACAATCGCGTCACCATCGACCACACAGACGCGGCAATAATCTTTCTTTTAGATATTTCCCAAATATGCATGACATTATTCCAAGTGATGGAAATTAATCGGGATTTATGTATGTAAGATAGTCTCGGAGAATGTTCAGCTGCTTTAAATTCCTATCTAGAAGTCTACTACGAATTCTTCCAGCGTACATGGTAAATTATGGTTATTTTTTTCGGGATAGAGGAACGTCCAATACCACTGACAGAGAGGAAGGGAACGTGTCGTTGTTCGTGAGATTACTCACGTTTTCGTAACTTCCACGTAGCCTTTAGCATCGAACCGTTCGATCACTTGGCCCAACGGTAAGCCCTATCGATAATGCAAACGGTTTCCATAGAGCGTCCTGGGAAATCGGCTTAACGAATGTGGCTAAAAGTTCGTTTTCAAAGGTAGTCATAATGTATCCGGTCGTATGTTAAGAATACATTGTCTCTTATGCCCTGGAGGGCTGTGTCGCTATAACAGCGATGTGAAAAAAGAGCTACGAAACAGAAAGAACTTTATTCCGTTATTAAATAATTTATTTTATTTTAAAATAGTCCGGCGATTTCCTCGTAAAATTAAATTGAAATTCTCGATGGTTGAAATGCTAAAACAGAACGAAGCGTATTTAGAATTATTGGTTTACTGATAGCAAAGTCAAATACAAAGAGGATGTCTTTGGAATTATCAATCCTGCTGCGTTCTTCCAGCCGTTTCCGACCCGATTACGTTTTTCAATCTTCGCTAAATTCCTACATTTATTAAATTGCATAATGTTAATTAAGTTTGACGATTACTTCCGAAAAGCGTCTTTCTTTCGCAAACGTGTTTTCCGCAACAGTGCACCTTCGTACAAACGTGAAACCAAGTCTGTGAAATGTCGCGGTGTTTATCTCAACAGAGCAAAATGGATCGTACGTAATTCGACAAAATAATATAAAACAAAAAGCGTCTATTATTTCCTCATAAAACGAAAGAAACTTTTCGGACGACCTAATATATGAATTTCAATAATTTTTGTATTAAAAATCTCTTACCATATGAATAACGATCATCTGATATACCGACGTATTGTGTGATATATCTCGTATTTTGTTGCTAGTTAAAAACACGGAACGTCTTTCTATTTGCTAAATCGAGATCCTAGTTCAGATATAGAAATTCGAGGTTCGCAGTAGGCACGCATTACTTGCTGCAAGAGTTAACTGCAGAAATTGTTCAAAGAATTCACTAGGACGGGGAAACCCTTTGTCTTCGCTCATCTAGCGTAGTATAAAAGAAAGGTTCGATAAGAAGGGGATGGAATTTCCTTCGTTGTATATTACGTTACATCGCAGCAAGATGGATTTCACAGTTAAATACCATCGTTATTCCCCGCTAGCCGAGCTAACTATTATCAACGAAAACTATTATCAGCGAAAATACATTTATAGCCCGGGTTAATGTATTTTTAATTGCGTGTTATATTCTTTCGCGAAGAAGATGAATTTCACCGTTAACTACTCCCGTCATTTTTTCTATACGCCAACGCCATCAAATAGAACATCTATTCTAAAAGTCATATTCTCGGTTACACATTTATAATACCATAAAGGAAAAAGACAAATGTGTAGTCGCTGGAACCGACGCTGTACGTCGTTTCTTCCGTGCTATTCACCGACGGGATTAATAATTGTCGCGACTTTTAACTGCACGATAATGAAGTGCGCGCAACGATCGTCGAAATGTTAACCGAGTTTCGGACGTGCAAATAAAGAGAATTATTACCGTCGGTCGGGACTTTGCGTCTCAATTAATACCGCGCGATTTCTATGGAATCCACCACGGGGGGGAATAAAAATGTCGTGGCTCGCGTTGGACGCACACGGGTGGTCAACAATATCGGATAGTAAAATCCTTGGGAAATGAAAAATTTTGCTGGAGGGCGGACCGCACATGCACACGTACCGCGCGATCTGTTATGTAGCGAATATAACGAGTTCTGTCGATAGTTTTGTCGATGTTAAATTGTACACGAAAATAGGGTGAACGCGGAAAGAAAATATCTGCCGTCAGCGTAGGCGTTTTTTCCGTTGTAATTTTTACAGGAATTGTCAAAGGAAAATTGTTTTTGTAAAAAATGTTCTTGCGCAATGGCTTCTCGCGAATAAATCAATTTCAAGGAAATAGTTTCACGTGCTCTTCATATCGGTTCCAGTACGATTGTATCGCGTGATATGCGATTAAAAGTTTGCCTTCTTAATTCCGTTTACTTTCGCGAAACGATGGCCGATTGTCGAAAGTTTGAAAACATCGTGAAAAAGAAAATACCGTACGATCTTTGATCTGTAAATTCCAATTCAGTTTCGTGTGCACACGGTTGTATACAACGATTTGCAGATAGTCGCATAAATATCTCTGTATTTCTAATATTATTTATTCGGTATTAATTTAAAAAGAAACTAAATACTGGTACACGTGTTTGCTGATCATATCCTTAACGATGTAACCATCGTGTTAAGAGGCGAAATTGATTTTTCTATAGGTTGTCGGTCTATGGACTTTATTGGAAATATGTCACTTAGCTTAAGAACGTGTATACAAAGTAGGATGCTTAACATTGTCATCCAGGATAGCTATAGTGCCTCTTAGCTGTACATTGCTCGGAGTATATTCATACATTGAAGCGGCATTTAATGTTCCAAGGTTCGGCCACTTCAAATTAAGTGTCTAAATGAACATTTCTACATGACACTGAAAGCTATTTTAAACAGACTTTCAATTTAACGTTAACGAATATTAATCGAAATAAAAATTTATATCGCTGCTCAGTGGAAACAATTCTGTTTAAATATACACTCGACAACTTTGGCGTAAAATATATACGAAAGGAATTAAAATGAAATATATATGAAAAAATACGTAGTACAAACGAGGAAACAAAGTTTGAGCTCGTGCCATTTATCAAAATTTCCTCCAAATTGAATTAAAGTTTCAAGCAAACGTACAATTTCTATACGCAAATTCATTGTACGTTCAAGTTCGATCTCTCTACATTCTCCAGATCCAATTATAATTTTTCTACTTAGCAAAGAAGAAGGAAAGATACTCTCTCTCGTCGTCGTTTATTGCACAAATTCCGCGTCGAGTAGTTTAATTTTTTCCATTGATTCTTAAGCAGGCGTATCGTGCGGCATAATTAACAGCGTGATATTAGCGTATTAATGTCGGAAATGAATTTTCCAATCGTAATCGTGTCATCGAAAATGTCGCTCGACAAATTACGGGCCGGCGAAACACTCAAATCGAATCGTCGATATTCCTCGCCAGATTCACCGCGACGACATTAACTCGATACGGCGTTAATTTCCAATTTCAACACATAGGCGATATTAAAATTTCAGGCGCTCCATCGGCGTTCCAGTTCTCGCCTAAGCTTTTATGGTGTTCCCTTTAAACTTCAACGGTGTTCTCACTCTCTCTTTCTCTCTTTCTCTCTCTCTCTCTCTCTCTATATATATATATATATATACTACATATATATATATATATATCTCTTCCGCTTTTCGTTTGCCACGACTGCGCGTCGAATGCAAGTAGGAGCATTTAAATTAACGATAATTTGAGTCGCAGGTTTGCAAACTAGTCCTTGGCAATTCTACGGTGCTCGTTTAATCGCCTGGGGCTTTTTGTTTCACCGCGACTTAACGCAGTGATACTCCCACAGGCGTTTCCGACCTTCCGAACGGCGAATATGATTCGTTAACGCAATCGCGCTGCTCGCATTGATTTGGTTAATAATTTCAGCTGGCTGGAACGCACCAAGAAGAGACGCGATTCTCTCTAAGCCAATGAATCTAACGCTTGAACATTCGTTAAAAGGAAATTTCGGCCCGGATTACGATGGAGTTTCGATAAAACATTCATGGGAAATCAGGCGTACGGTTTTCCACGATATTAACGTTCCGTTGCATTTCGCAGATATTTTCTGGATTCACTTTTCTGTAACCAGTTGTCTCAGTACTCGAAATTTTATCGTAGAAAATTAAAGTACCGTTTTTAAGTTACTTTGGAACTGAACGACTGGACACAAAACGAGAGATAACTTGGAAAATACGAATTATAACGATACTGTGAAAAATATATACGGACTCGTGTGCTCATAGCATGCGAACGTTTCACATTGGAAAGTCGTTTTTCAACTTGGACAGATTGGAAACTCCGAGTATAAAGCTAGAACCACGAACATACGGTATTATAAAAATACTTCAAATTTTGTTATATTAACTGCAGCTATAAAGTATGAAAAGTGTTCTCCCATTAAACATTTTAATTACGGTAAGCTCGAATAAAGTAAGCGCTCTCATCTCGACTTAATATTACATTTCTTTTTTTCCATTTTTAATCGTGTGTAAATTTCGCACTTTTGCATCTGACTAAATGATGCCCGACTGAATAATAGTCCATGATGTTAAATTCAAAACACGTTGCGTGTAAATACCTTTAATGCATACTGCATGAATTAAAAGCGAAGTAGGCTTTCGCGATGTAATGGAATGTTGCGAGAATTTTACGTTGTTGCCCGCGAAATGCATAAAACAAGCTTAAATAACTTCGATGCGTTAGCGTTGTTATTCGTACAGATTAATTCAGCTTACACGCGTCCAGATTAGGTTTTACATATCAACTGTTACAAAAAAAAAAGCGTGTCACTGTTGACAGACAAGGGTGCATTCCACCAATATTATCACCATCGATCCCTTAACAAATAACAAATCGTTCGAGTTCAATTACTTCATTGTTTAACAAATATCTGCTAACACGCGCTAGATATTTTAGCGAAACGAAATATCGATATTCCAATGGGAATATGAGACGTATTATGTAACATTAATATGCTAGGTAGTTAATTATATGGTAATTGATCTTGCCAGTTTCTTTCGACTAGTCTCGTTCCAATTATATTTTCTCAAAAAATATCATCACAGTTCAACAAAAAATTATACAAAAATTCTCACGCGTGATTTTTCGTTTGAATTTTATGCCAAACATATTCTTCAAACATTCCAAACCTTCTTATTTGATAAGACGAGTGCAAGATCGAAATATGAAAATTCGAAGAATGGTTCGTGGAATCGGCGGAATTAGAAATGACTAGCGCTTTCAACTTCTTTCAAAGGTAACGTCGAAGCGCGTAATCGTTTTAACAGGACCGTTTCCAATGAATTGGCGATAACCTCGTGAAAGGGGAATTCTTCGTCCGTTATTATTATCTGTAAAAGCGCCGTTTGATTCGTTAGAGACCACCGCCATGAATTGATACAGGAACCGCGTCCGCGGAAAGATCGAAGAGTATAACCGATGATAAGTATCCGATAACGAACGTCGAAAACGATCGGACACAGAAGAGAACGCGAATAAGAAGATTTACGGAATATTCCATTTTCGTGGCTTTTGTGCGGGGCAGAAATACACCATAAGCGGCATGCCGAGTCGCAAACTCGCTCGCGTATTCTGCCTCTCGTTAAACTAAATAAGGGCTTTTTTTACGAAAAGAAAAGGGGTAGAACTAACGAAAGAAGGGATGCTCGCTTACAGTCGTCCCAGGGTGAAAGGTAGCAAACGAGCGTAATTAGACACCCCATCTCGCTACCTTGGCCGATCGTTTACCTCACCAGCCCTCGCGTCTATTGTTGTTCTATTTCTTCTCATCCCTGATGCCACTTCGTCCGCTCTTCCTATCCATCTCCTTCAGCCGCGATATATCCAGTTACATTATACCAGTCAGAGCAGCCAACCAGCAGAAAAAAACATCATCCGCAGCGTTAATGACGAAGGTATTCGCCCACCGACTGTAATTTTTTCCTACACTAACGTCCATAAGTATACGAACACTTTGATCGATTCCGTAGTAACGGTACGCGTGAATTTAATCGGAGTGTACAAGTTAATGGATTGGTAATTTAAAGCAGCACTTTTATCCTTAATTTTCAATTTCCCGATGGCGACTCCCCGAATGACAGGTCCTCTTCGGCTTTCCTTCGGGTCAGCTCGCCAATCTCTTCGAAATTCTTCGTCACCTTTCAACATTGCGGTCGATCATTTCGATAATGTATTTGTACGATATTTTTCGTGGTATTTTATACTTTCTTTTTTTTTCAATAACGTCCTTGATACGATGCACACGCAGATCATTGTGAACACGAAGTATTTGATCAGTTACGTAGCAAGTTGCGTCTGTGGTGGACCGTAATTACGTAATTAAGATAGGTCTAATCAAAAATAGTCAAGTGTCCAGACACTTTTGAAGAGCAGCGTACTCGCACATTTCCATGTTTCCCATTCTCACTGGCATTTAATTTTGCCTCATTTTTTCCTTTCCTCGTTCCGCCCCTCGCGACTACTTCACACGCGCCAATTAACGAATTAATCGTCGACCCGTGAGCTCGTGACGCGAACGCATGCTTGTTTGCGCATATTGATAGCGCCCCAGTGAGTTAATGGTGACAGTTATTATCATGAAGCGGATAGTATCGAAACTACCTTTGCTTTGGCTACATTGTTACCCAGGTTTCATTGTACATAATCCGAATATCAATTCACTTTGCCAGGCTGATCGATCAAACGATACAATGTATCGGCCGTTTGTTAGGTGGATATTATGTCAAATATTAATTAGCTCGCGTTTATCTATCTTTACACGACGAAAGTGACGATTTTATTTCGTCGTTGTTCCGTGTTGGATTTAATTAGATCGATCGCGTCTTTTGTCACACGCGTCGCACATCCTGATCGAATGAATAAAACGTTGATTGTTTTATTTAAATCGCTGTAGAATCACGTCGGCATTTTCCAATCAACAAAAATACAATCGTTCTATTTCAATTACTATTTGCTATAGATTGCCGATATTTTACAACATTGCGCGTTTTAATCACATAATTAGTTTAAATATGGAAGACTACCGTTTAAAGCGCAATTATGTGTGCAGTCTGCATTAACACTGCATTAATACGGTAACCCCAATAACTCGGAATCTAGATTCATTTTGAAATATGTTCAAATAATATATTTAACACACTCGAAACCGTCCACGTCACACATACCACGTCGTGCATACGTTATTATTTGGCAAATCAATTAATCAGACAACTAGTGATATAACTGAGCACACTATTATTGATACAGCGCTTGTGGCTTGATATATTTAATCGTTATTCAAAAGAAAAAAAGAAACGTAATAGATGCAACATCGTAATAGATTGAAGTGAACGTTGATTTAAGGATAAAATGAGAATCGTGTAATCGATGACCAGGATCGTATCCAGATTTCAAAATGTACCGTTTATCGTGGATCGTATTGTAATATTTACAATACGCGACCGAATTTTAATACGTATTATAGTAAATCCCTATTGTAATATTATAATCCTATCGCGATAATTCTGCGATACGTCCTGGTTTCGGATACACTCGTACAATTTGGGATAATTTTTCTATATTATACGCATTATACGTATTTTACAAAAATGAAAGAAAATTGATCGGAATAATGTGGGGAAAAAGTGAACAAATCATTCTACATGAAATATACGTTAAAAAGCGAGGGACAGTTCAAGCAGATTTCGACAGATCTTATTTAACATAACATCAAAGGCAATGATTTGTGAAATGAAATTATATAATATTTATGGAAATAATAATCAGATGAAATGATCTTCGATTATTCTATCTAACGTGAAACATTTAGTAAGAAATACTGGCATTTATTTCCGAGGAATTTATTTCCTATTAGTTTCCTCTAGTCTCTAACAAATAGAAAACGTGAGAAACGATACTGGAAAAACGAGACTATATTAGATTTTGCTTCGTATCTCTGGTGCAATCTGTGCAACGAGAATATTTAGGAAAGAGTCATCATTACGTTAAGATCGATGTTACGGTGGAACATCTTTGGTAGATACCGAGAGGTAGATGAGGTAAAACGGTTGCTTTTATTCTACTTCTTATCTTATTTTACTTACCCGACGTCTCTGTACCTTTGATGATTTTTTGCACGAGTACGAATCGTTTGTCTCGAGCAGAAGTAATAGGATCGACGTACGCTCGACTTCTGGAAAGTTTGCAATCAGCCGTTGATGAATAAAACGAAAGAAACAAGAAAACAGATATAGAAGGAAGCAATGAAGGGAAAGAAGAATTGATCGAGGAAATTTGTTCTTCCCATTTGTTCAACGAAGGACCGAGGGAAACGCTTTGTATAAATATTTTTAGTCGCTCGAACGATCTATCAATCGTTCTATCGTAAACACCTCATTGAGTGTAAATCGAAAGGCACAACATCTTTTAACATTTAGAGAACTTCGAAACTTATGATTCTCTCCTCGACACGCAAAACTCCACTTGTACGATTCGCGAACGATCGACCGGTTTGTGATCGACGCAGTTTAGAGATCCGCGAAGAACAACTTAGTCCGCGTGTGCCAACTTTCCAAAAGTTCTTAAGTTCTTAAAGCGAATCGTATTGTGACTAAGGTAGAGGAGATTGTCCGCTGCCTCTTCGCTTAAAACACACAACATACACAACGTACATACATATACTTTAAAATCTGTAGAATCGTCATTAGATTGCTGATTTTTATGCAATTTCATATGTTTCGCGAACGTAGCTAAAAAACCAAAATCTATATAGAAATCTAACACCATTGAATATTACAGTGAACGGTTCATTTTAGATATCTCGTGCATTTCTATGTATTACGTGTAGTCTGTACATTTTCATACTTTCGTAGCTGCAGTTTAATGATCGTCACGACAAGCACTCTAAGAGCGATCGCTACGTGTTAACCGTCGATTCTCAAAGCTCAGTACACGATAGAATCGAGTACACGTGAGTATATACGTACGTGTCTTTGTCTTATTTCGCAGATTTCTAACAACAAAGTATCGTCGTGCCAATGAAACAAAACTTGGAAATGTAGCGAGTAGTTAAAGCAGTTAAAACACAGGATGCTAAACAACCAAAGTTGGAGTAACAGATTTGAAACGCTAAGTGTAGGATTCTCGGCAAAATAGAAGATAACTGGCCGTGGGTCGTTGGCGCTAAAGCATAAGAAGAGGAGTTTCGCGTCTTGACGAGCTCGCGCGAACATATAGGTACGAACGAATAGCTTCGGGTGCTTTGGCAAGCGGCCAACTCGAGTATCTCTCATGTGTTTGGCAGGATTTGTCGTCGTCTCGGCCTCTCTGCGCCCCTTTCTCTCTCTCTCTCTCTCGCTCTCTTCCTCCTACGCCGTTCTCCTCTTCGGCTCGTCCCCTTTTGTTTCACCGACTGTCTCATTCTGGCCACGCGAGACACTCTATTACTCTATTCCATAGGCCTCGCTACTCCTCTAGACACTCAACGCGTCTGGGTACGTATGTTTGGTTACGCGAAATGCTCTTGTGCATCTCAAGTCGAATGTTTGATGGCGCTCTTCTGTTTAAACACGGACCCAGACACTACCGGTGGACGGACCATGTCTTCGGATCTGCATACGTACGGGGATGACGTTCACCAAACCCACCACCGCCTTTCGAACAACCCGTTCGTTTGTTCTAATTGAATCAGGACGGCCGATTGAAACGATTTTCTTGGAAACTCGATCGAAAGGAACGACGAGATTGGCTGCTACTTTTTCGCACCGATAAGTTTGTCCGAACGTTCTATTTGATCGATTTTCTTTGTGCTTGAATATTAACCGGTCTTAGACTCTGAAAAACGCATAAAACAATGGAAGAAGTATGACTGCGTAGCATTGTATTGGTTGTATCGCATCAATGTATGCATTCATACGCAAATTCTAGACATTGTATATAGCAGCAATATAGCAGCAATAAACCCATAAAGCCAACGGATATAGTGGCAAATCAAGTTCCAAGTGATCACCAAATGCGTAACACGATCCTCTGCGTAACATGATCTATGGATTCATTGGATATACCCGTGACTTTATTGCCCGGGTTATCCGTGCGTTAACTACCATCGTTGACCTTTGCTCTTAATACACTTACTCCATTTGCCATTTTTCGCGCTTATAACTCGACTGTTCCGCTAACCATGGAAAATGGGGAAAACGCGGTCGACCCACCAATCGCGTCTTCTCAACGAAACTTTCTGTTTCGTACTAAACGTAAATCACGACGTTTATCCGTCATCGTTTCATAAACGAAAATCAAGCAACGACATAACAAACGAATGAATGTTGTTTATTCTTAATTTTCTGTGCATTGTACACTTAATCGCACATATTGTTTCGACGTTATAGAAAAGAATACAAATATTAAATAAATTATTAAATATTAAATAAAGCGTTATAAATAATTTTTCAGCCTGTATGCTGAACGAACCTTGGACCCTAAAAAGGCTTTTCTGGTTGCATCATGTAAAACAATGCAAATTGATTTCGAAGTGTTTGGTTATGCATTCATAAATTATGAAGATATTTATATTTTCTCGTATAAATCAGATTTAATCTGTATGTATTCATGGACTTTCGGTACAGTGTCGTAATGAATAATGGTGGCAATTTCATTAACATTATTCCAAAATTTCTGCAATATTTAATGCGAGCAGTAATCGAATATCCCGTTCAATATTGTAGTAGCGTAATTTATAATTTATCGCGATAAAGCTTACAAACGTAATTCTTAAATACGTAATATACAGTTTAAAGGAATCGTAATTCGGCTGATGTATCGAGCAAATAAAATTTATAAACAATATCTCCACACAGAGAGATACCTAAATCAGTACATCTTGGAATCTATCGATTGAACATCCACTGTTCCTAGTATTGTAAGCTATATAAACCTTTAAAATTGTTAGCCTTAAATTTGTTAACATCCTATAGAAACGCAAAGCACGAAGACTATTATAGCGTATTGAAAAATATATGCAGATCCATACATTACAATGGCCATATATCAGATACATGCAACGTGAACAATAAGTAACTCGAGAGAGCCGCAATCGTGTATATGCATATAGATATACAAAGGAGTATACAAGGATATCATAAATCACGTAGCTTTCCACGATTCAGTGTAATATATCTACATCCTTGATATGAATATATCGATGTACAAGATACCCAGAAGTAGATACCGTGGATTCGACATTAAATAAATGTGATTTCGAACCATTCTAAAATCAGATTCGCCAGGAAACGCAGGCGCGAATAATGAAGGGAAGTTCGCCGGCGTTCAATCATACGAATGTCCCCGGAACTATTTCATTTTTCCCGTTCAGCAACTCTGATGTTCACCACGCTGGTTCTACACATAATTTTCCTCTTGCCTGTTAGCGACGAGATTGCTGGGCTCCGTGGATTATTAAATTCGATGGTAGCGAATTTACCGGAACCGCGATTCCTCACATAAGATCCGCTCGCAATAGTGAAGCGTCTGTGTAATAAATTACCGGGTAATGTTTCCGCGGCGTGCCATTTTAAGAAAGTTCTGCCAAGTCGGCGCAATAGAAAAACACCATAAATTCATATCGATTTCAAGAGACATCGTCATCGGATGCACAGACGACGACAATGGTTAGAAACCACTACGACTATGATCACGACGACGACGACGACGACGACGACGACGACGACGACGACGACGACGACGACGACGACGACGACTGCGACGCCGATGGCATCGAGGACGACGCCCGCAAATAAAATATTCTACCGCAGCTTAGCAGCGAACGTTCTCTATCCTGGCTCGTCGATCGTCCAAAAATCCTGGTGTAATGTGTGTCGCGTTGCCCATCCGCGAAATGACAGATTTTTGCATCACACAGACGGATTTGCAACAATCCTTCAACCATTTTTTCCTCGCGCCTTTTCCGCCGGCGCTAATTTTTGTTTTTTTTGTTTTGTTTTGGCCATCTTCGTTTTTTTCGAGCCGTGTGCCTTCGTACGTTCAAGCTTCCGTAGTAATTCAATTTGTCACGCAGACGGAAGTTTTGATAACATCCTTCCGCTTGATTTGTACGTTTCGTGGTGAACAACAGCAACAACAGCACCAAAAATTCTGGAACTCTACGTACAGCACAATGGCGTTGCCCTATCGATTTTCCTCGTAGTTCTCCTGCTTGATATGTCTCGTTACTCCTCTTTCTTTTATATTCCTCTTCCTTTCCCGATCTTTTTTTAATTCTTTTTTCCTTTTTTTTCGCGGTGTTAGTAATCGAATTGTAACTCTGATTTTAACCAATTTCCAGTGACATTATTTCACGTTAAAATAATATCGCGCGTTAAAACACTGCCTATTCGCGAATAATCTATCTCTTCGCCGCGTAATCTTATGAATTTTAACTTTTTCCTCGACCACCGTTGACGAGTACTCACAACCGAGTCTTTGTTACGTGGTAAATGGAATAAGTATACCATGTGAAAGCAGAATCCCGTGTTCTTACCTGGTAATTGTTTCGTACATATTTACGTCTCTTCGATCTTCTTTCTTCTCGTAACCTTTCCCTTCGTTCTTTTCGCTTTTCTCTTTAGCAAAGTAAGAATATACTAATTACTGTTTGACGTTATTCTTCCCTTTCGCATATAAATATAATTCTACTTTCTTTTGTCCTTTTGTATATTTTCTTATTTTCCTTATTCGTCTGTTCTTTCTAGCGGAAAAATGCGAACATGTTCCTGCTACCACTTGCTAATTATTATTTCTTGCCGTAGTGGCAAATTATTCTTTTCGCGTTTCGTTCGAGATATTCCTTCACGCGAGAAAGATAAAATTAGGCGGAAAATGTTGTAACCAAGAGCAAGGACTAGGAGCTTTGCCGAAGAGAAGTGGCTTTCCTCCGCTTATAGACGGTGATTTGTTGATCGATGTGGTTGGCAGGCGTGGTGCAATGCGGTTATCCTGTCTCCTCTCAACCTGTCCTTTCGATCTTTCTCTTTTTTCCGTTCGTTACTCCTCACACATACATATATCCAAGCGAACTCGATGGGAAACGAGAAACAACGAAACCATTTGTGTCATTAGCCGCCGCGGGGTTTAGCGTAATTAAACTGGCTGAACAAGGGTTCAGGTTCCTGGCTTCTCAGAAGTTGGGTACTGGGCATCGCGATCCCGTCTAATGATCAGTTGGAAACAGAGCATTGCTAATTCCTTGATGTCGATAAACATTCTTCGACTGCGAAATATACAATAGCTCGCGAAAGTGATCGAACATGTTTAAAAACCTTTCACGTACGTATTGCAGAGAACATTTTAAAATTCCATCGGCACTGTAACGAGACACATGGTGCCTATCGTGAAAACTTTCGTACAATGTACGCGATATATTCGTAAAAAATGAGACACTCTACGTACCTACAGCCTGCGACAATTCGAAATTTGCATCAGATGAAATTTCACCTACAGAGTAGCTACAAAAGGAATTTCCATACCGTCGTGTCTATCAATATAATTAACTAGATACGAGAAAATTAAATTTCCTATTATTCGGTAGTATCTTTATACAACTAGAAAGGTGCTTTCGATGCTATGAGAACGAAATGACGAACCCCGTGAAAGAATGACGCCCCATTGGAAAATAAAGGTATGTGCAGATGCTCCTGGTAGCCACTGAATGATAGGTTTAAGGGTTAAAGGTTATCGTATTGTTGCACGAACATCAGCGCATGAGGCGCGTATAGACTCGATAGAAACTTAAACTTTCCCGTAAACAGAGCTTGCCAACGTTCGAAACCACCGCGGAATTTGTTATTGGAGATTCCGTGTTCCGAACTCGAGAATCGTTCGCGAAACGCGCGCACACTCGTGCGTACCAATCGAAAAAACCATAACTAACGTAGACCGAGCGAAAAAGCCAATAAGAAGCAAACGGTGTTAATAAAAACTGAAATGCAGATGCGGATCGGCGATATTGGGCAACATCCCTCACCTGAACAACCCGTAACACGAACACTGTACACGCGCATCTATCACTTAAGTTTTAAATTATAACTATGCGCTGGAAACAGCGTTTTTGAGTATCGTCTCTGCGCACCTATTTCTGTCGTGATTTATGCAGTTAATTTCACATAAGTCAATGTCCCCGATACAACGTCGCGAACGAGCGTAACTGGGATTTACGATCCCGCGAAATTCGAAAACGGCGAATTACAGCGTACAGGACGCGACAAAGTGCCTGAGTGTTTCAGGGTCGATGCAGTATCGGCTTAGTGTACTGATTGATGAACCGTTTGATCGATCAATCGGAATCCAAAATCGTAATCGTGCAATTGATCGAGGCGCTCGAATTTGCCTAGTAGTCGGGCTTGCAGTGCGAATACTTAAAAATCTTCGAAAAACAGACGCGTTATTTTATGCCTTATTAAGACCAAACTCGCAAATATATCTGTCAATGCGTAGTACGATTAATAACGATCGTATTTAACGTCATCGAAACCTGACGAATCTCGCGCGCGTTCTCAGTTAAAATTTCAGTAATTTTTATCAGAATATCGAGTACACACTCTCGGTAAAAACAATTTTTGCCGAGTGACATTTGAAATTCAAATTCTGAAGTTTTTATCGGTGGATAACATGCTTTGATAGATGCATTCGATAAACTGCATTTTGGCTAGTAAAAATTACCTTCACATTAGTTACCCGTCAGAATTAAAAAAAAAATATTTATAGCTTTCGACTTCTTCTATACCACAAGCTACGATCCACGTTGTATAAATTATTGGCCCTTAATTTTATTTTCCAATGAAACGTTCTTTATCCGGTTCTACATTTCATCTCAGTGCCTCTTTGATAGTCATATGAAAGTATCATTAAATGATATGAAACTGAACGTACTTGAACCTGATTGATATTAGGTTGTCCGAAAAGTTTCTTTCGTTTTATGAGGAAATAATAGACGTTTTTTGTTTTATATTATTTTGTCGAATTACGTACGAAGCATTTTGTTCTGTTGAGATAAACACCGCGACATTTCATTGACTTGGTTTCGCGTTTGTACGAAGGTGCACTGTTGTAGAAAACATGTTTGCGAAAGAAAGACACTTTTCGGACAACCTAATATATAAATGCTATATAATATAACAAAAATACAAATGCTAATAATATATAAATACAAAATGGTGTGCAAATATTTTTCCTAGCCACTGTATATAGTTTTTTTTTTTAAAGAAAAACAAATCTACTTTCCCTTCGACCAATAATGGAATTCGAACGTTGCTTCTCGTTCGCCGTATCGATCGACGATCGATCGAAACTCGCAGGTTCCTCGCGGAAAGTTGAAGTTGAATTCCTTCTTGCCTCGTTCATTATACCGTAATACGTTGCTGGAAGCTATTGGCTGGAAAAGAACATTGTTAGCGTTACTGACTATTATTGTTAGCGAGATTCGACGAGCGTAAGCAAACTTCGCCGTCCCTTTTCGCCGTGTCGCTGCGTATCTACCTCTAAGTGAAACCATTTCGTTAGCGTAGGACGCTGTCGCGATCGAGTTTACCACGTTTTCTCCCTTCAATCTTGCTTCCATGTGCGAGCTGTCTCGCCACAATGAGGACAAGAATATAATAGATCGACTTCAAGATGGGACGACGTCAGAACGAGGCAAATCTCGAGCAGTACGACAGGAATTTCTATACATCCGCTTGGCAGCCGTCGCTCTCTGGGATTGTAATTTCAGCATCCACTCCGTTAACCTCGCCCCTTTATCCTTTCTACCCTCTGCGCGATCTTCTCTCTTTCGTTCCCCTTGGATGTCTTATCGGAATGATCGTAAGATTTTATGCAACGAAATCATCTTCACCTTTGTTATTACCGTTATCGTTCTCGTTTTCACTCCGTCCGTCGTCTACCCTGTAGTATTATCTGGCTTCCTTTCTGCCATTGTCACAAACTTTTCCATCCAGAGAATTCTACTACGTTTTCTCTGTATACACTTCCAGTTTACAGAGTGACGCGTCTATCGAAACGAGAAATTACGAGTTCCTCTTTGTTTTTACAGGACCTGCGGGGAAACGGTATTGTTACCTTTTTACTTGTCACGTGCTTGAAGAATGTTTTACAGTAGAAGTAAAATTATCACTCATACGTCGCTAGGCGACGCTAGGTATTGTAAATCTTTTTTCTGCGAAATGGCATCGCTACGTTTTTGTAGACACAAAGTAGAAATACAGTAGGCGTGCAAGAAATTCCAATCATAACGAACTCTTTAACTTTGTATTCGGAAAACTATACGTAAAGGAATTTTAAGAAATATCGGGTTTAAAGGTATGACAAGCGAAAGAGAATGGTATAACACAGAAACATTGTCGTATAATGTTATTTAAAATTCTATGAATGTTTGAGACAGAAAACGAAAAATCTATCTAGTCAGAAACTTTTACACGCCACTGTACAAGTTAGGAGTCTAACGTGTAAAAGGTATAAGTATCGTCTTGCAAATGTTTTATTAAAAATATCAAACAGACTATTGTCACGTTCAATAAAACGTAGAAATAGATTGGCGATATTTACATTTATTCCATTTTAAAGCGTTGCCTGTTCTTTAATTACGGAACTGAAATATCAGTTCATTGATAAATCAAATTAACTGAATTCATTAAGCAATAATTTCAGCCAACGTATTACTTATTCTTAATTAATTTTTTTGTTCGCTTCATATTTATTTCATTTATTCGATCTTTTTCGATAAATATTCGCATTTATCTGTTCCTCTTCTGTTTCCTTCGAGTCCTATTATCCGTCATTAGCAAAGCTCCCATTCCACTACTTCCATTTCTCGTTATGATCCATAAATCACTTCGACTCTCCATAGCTTTCTTCATTGCTGTTTTTTCTTCGTAGCTCGATACGTTTCAAACCTCTCAATCGTAAACGCGAATAGCGAAGCGTAAAACAACTCGAACGCCCGGAAGTAAACTGGCTCGCGCCCCGTACGCGATTCCAGCTTTTTATGTTTCCTATCCAGCCCCTCCTTCGGCAAAAACCTTCGCCTTTAAGGAACAAGCTACAAAGATGAGAAAAGATCGCGGCAGAAAATCAATGTTGCACGCCACGCTACAGCATTGAACACGAATGGTTTGTTACAAATTGCGACATCCTGTACCTTGACGCCCGAGCAACAAGGCTTCCCGATAAAAAATCCATTGCTACGCCTAACAACAATGAAACGAACAATTTTTTACATGCTCGTGGTTTTTCGGCTTTCGATGGTATTTTTAATAGCGCGTCGCGCTTCGTGTCGACGTTTCCTGAACATTGCAGTTCCCAATCTTCTTCACGACTGAAACAATCTTATTTCGAGTATGTCGTAAAGAAACGAACTGCGATATTCGCGAAACATCGGCGCAAAATACGACGCGCTATTAGCAATACGATCGAAACCCGGGAAACCATAAATGTGTCGCCTAATAACAGTGGGAGTTTAAGATCGAAAAAATAGTTTTCTAGCGATCTAGCTATTGATCCGGAATTTTCCTGATAACTGATATCATCATATCGAATGATACGCAGTAAAAATTTTAAAAACTTGTGGCAAATTGTACAAAACGTGGAAACTGGTTAATTAGGGTTCGGTAAACGGATTGCAGGACCCTTCTACATTCCGACTGGTATTGGTGTAAGTAGCCTCGATACAAAATTATTTTGAGTTTGAATACATAGAAAACAAAATAGAATTCATTATATTATTCTTTTAGTTATCGTTACGAAAGTTATTACATCATTACGGAACAAGAATATAATACGAAGTAGGAATTTTAAAATGAAATTGTAAAACCAGTCAATTTGACTGGTGTGGTAGTTCTAGTGTTAACACTTTGACTGCCAAGTGTTGAAAAAGAAAGAAGTTGCAATGTATAAAGACTCTAATTGAGAGAGGATTATTTCTAATTCGAACAGAGAAATGAATAAAAGGTCTGAATGCTATCGAAAGTAAATGTAAGGTATTTCGTCTGATTTAAAAATGAATGGAAGACATATCGTCTTATAGACGTAAAAATTGGTCCACGTACGAAAGTTTCTTTTATTTTTTTTTTTTTAGTATAAATTAATCTTCGACAACTTAACCCTTGATCGAATGATATGAATAGAATATCAAAAGCGACACGACTCAATTTTGTCAATGAAATTAAATTCTATATTGCAATTGGTCCATCTTATCATAAACGTTTATATGTTGCGGTGAATGAGTATGGATTTGAAATTACCTAATTGATGTTCAGTGTTAACGAACCAAGAAACTAATGCAATGCTGCAACTAATTGTAAGTGTGGTCAAGAGAAGCGCGGTACAGGATTTAGTCTTGAACTCGTGAATACTATAGGGTTAACTAATTATTTGAGAGGAAACTTTGGTCTAATCTTATTAAATAGCAGCTGATATTGAATGTACATTACAACTATATTATACATATGTATGTGCATATACGAAACACTAGAGGATTTGTTTCGTACCAATTCATATAGAAACGGGTAAAATTTTCCCGCATTATTTATATTTATGTACATACTAATTATTGGAGAGTAAATTTTCATCCAATTTAACTAAATAGCATCTGGTTCTGAATATATTTTATATATTTTACATATATTTCAAAATAAAGCTCGGGAAATGTTCTCTGTGAATGCAGATAGAACGGGCAAAATTTTCCACGTACGTATATATGTATATATATGGGGTAAAATTTTCACGTAGCAGCACATCCGACTAGCAAGACTAGAAATTGAAGGTTTAAAGTCAATTTTCTCGAAAACATACCCTCAAGCTCCACACGAAAAATCTTATTCTGTATTTCCAACTATTTTTTTATCACGTGGAAT
This sequence comes from Bombus cullumanus, assembly GCA_014737535.1. Lineage (NCBI taxonomy): Eukaryota > Metazoa > Arthropoda > Insecta > Hymenoptera > Apidae > Bombus > Bombus cullumanus. Next base: position 2,671,755 of record JACXIX010000071.1, on the reverse strand, counting down.
TACATTAAATTCGAATGTATCACGATAGTGATCGATATAGATCGGACAGCGTGTATAGAAGATAAAGTACAATATATATATCTACCCTGTGTTCTGTATTCCTTGGACCTTTCATCAACGAGCAAAGACGATTTCAGGGACAATACAGTAACAGTAGCGAGGGAATAGACAAAGGAGGTGAACGCAAGAAGTAACGAACGGATTCACAGTATCAGTTTCCACGTGACCACGCGTCTTTTGGAAACGACGCGGCCCGACGACGCGGCGTCGTTCGAGGTGTCTGAATGAGCTGGCGTAGCTGGCCAATTGATCCGAAATCGCGCACGCTCCACCGGTTACCTTCTATACTATTCTATAGCACGAAAACGCGTCTTTTAAGACGGTGCTTTGGCACACTTGCTCTTTCACGGTATCGGTTATTCACGGCCTCCGCATTATCGCCCGTTTTTTCGCCAAGATCCTCTCGAGATTCCTGATCCTTCCGTTTCGCGCTCCGCCAATTCCTTCCTTTCCTTCTCGCTGCATCGGCGTGCTGCGTGTTCGCATTAAACGAGTATGGAAAAAAGCTCGTGGCTCGACAGATATCGCCACGATCCTCGAACTCTTACAATTCCGTCTTGCTCTTGCTTTTTCTAACGAGAACGTTTTTTAACGCTTCGATTATTACGGTGACGTTCATCGGTGAACTGCGTTAATAAATTTTTTAGGTTGTCTGAAGAAAGATGAAACAGATTAAAGAAAATCAGGCAACGTGAATGACCGAAAGAACACTGTCAGTAGAAAGGCGCTCAATTGTAATTTGATATTTTTACATTTTACATTAAGAAAACGTTGCACGTAAGATTGAATCGGAAAGTGGTACCGCGCCAGCAACAATCCTTTCACGTTTTATCGAAGCTTGAGATATCGTTCAAGTTTAACGTTGGCTTTAACGTTAGAAAAAGTACAATAGGGTCGAAAGTGTCCGCTAGAGGGTTAAAGAAGCCGTGCTACTCTTCTCTAACTTCCAATCCACAATTCTTTCGTAAATTTCCTTCTGCGCGCGAAGAGATTCGATCTCGTACGAGATGTTCGGGCAAAGGATTGAATCTAGTTTTCGATTCTAGCTACTTTCTCGAATTCCCCATCCTGCGTTTTCTTAAAGTGCTTCCGAACGTGCAAGTTCGCTCATTTACCTGTTACGTACGGAGAATATTTTCCGCCTGCTGTTTTAAAATTCCTGTAATCTCGAATCTCGATCCTGGCAAAGGGGAACGCCTTAAAACCCTGCTATTTATCGGTCGAGAAAGCTGGTTGCATTACCTCGGATAAATAGCAACCAGAAAAGGAACATCCTGTACGCAACATCGTAGTCTAAAAAATTATTAATCAGCTAAATGTAAATGTATTTGTTTCCTAAGAGAACTGATATCACAAACTTCGGCGCATTTTATTTCCTTTGTTACGATTACGATTACGTTTTACATATATTTCTAGATGTGTGCGTCCAACATATATATTTCTAGAGCTAATAATTAACGATAGAACAAAGTTTTTATTAATCACCGATCACGCAATGTCGTTCGTTCGGTTAACGATAACGAAGAATTTATGACTTTCTTTGCTGTCGAATTAAATAGAGTGCCAAATAGAACAATAATCTCTTCTATCCGAGATTATGTAATTATTGTATAGACTTACGCGTATCGATATCCTTTTCTTTGACGTTTGATACGAAATGCGTAATATATCCCGAAAGACGAGCATTTTGATTCAATAATATACGTATATATATTAGCTTTTTATCCTGTTCGACAGGATAATATTTACGGCTATTAATTCACATCTATTTGCTCTGATTACGTGTTATTAATTGGGTACATTTAAAATACGCATATACTTAGCGAGCGCATAAATTTCGTTATTTCTGTAGTTTATTGTTAATGCGCCGTAAATATCGCGATCTCTATATGGATTCTGTATGAATTCATAAATTTAGTACATAAATCCATCAGCATCCTAAATAAGAAGCAAAGTATAACATTAAATTATTGAATATGGAACGACCGGTTACACAAACGCATAAAATCGTCGAATTTACCGGGTAAATGGGCTGCAAAATAGCATCTATTATACGTCAATTTATAATTTGGTATTAATAGTCAAATGAAGCTAGTGTACCATTATCCATTTTCCGTTGATCATTTTACTATAAAACGGCAAATTGTGCATCAACGCGAATAATGAACTGACATTAAAATCCGGTCACGTTCTTACGACTGTGAATCCGAACTTGAACGCAACGTATGTAATTCAAGTAGCATTGATATAAACTCGTAATAATAATATAGTTGAAAATATATAATTATTATATTAATTAATTAATTACTCGTATTAATTACTATATTAATGCTACCCAGGATACGCTGTAATTCGTTTCCAAGCGTTTATCGAACGTAATTTCCAGATTATTCTTTACTACAGTTTCATCGCAAAATATTTTTAAATAGCTTTTAGCATTTAAATGTATTGGAATTATTTTATTCAGCAGAATTAACAAACTAGCGGAATATACGTGTACTTAAAAGAAAATAATTAAAAATTATTTTACTAAAAAGAGATTTAGACGTCGACGGATTATACTTGGATAAAGAATTATTATTTTATAAAATTACAAGCATTTTATTAAGTTTTCGGTTACCATAGTTCCACGTTCGCCGCTAAAGAGATTCAAACCAAAGAAATTCTTGAAAGTCTTCGCCTAACTATCCCTTTCATACAAGTACATCCTCTGCTCTGGTCTTCGCTGTCGCGGTATTTGAGGCACGGACTTGCTAGGAAGCTGTGATGAATCTACTAACACGCCACGGACGAACCGCATTCTTCATTCCCTTTTCCCCTCCATTTTTCGCTCTATTCTTTTTCTTCTTTTCTTCCTTTTTTTTTCATTACAGTGCTACATGATCGGTTCATTCACGACAACCCAATGTAATACGATTTGCATTTAAAAGCTAATGAATAATTTATTGGAAATATCATCGAGTTTGTTAAATACTTTAACTCGTCGTAGCCAACCTGTGTCATTTACGAGCCAATCGAATTTTCCTGCACGTAATATATTCACTAAAATTTTCCACAAGTATTAAAACACTTTGTAAAATACAGTGTATATACCGGATGTCCGAAAAGGTCGGGACAAAACTTGTATTGCTCGTCGACGAGGTCAAGTAGATAAGAAAAGTTGGAATGAACTTACGTTGGAAAACGATTTATCAACAAGTTATAAGTTGTAAGTGTGCGAAGATTTTCAGAAAAGTTGTTCTTGCTTTATGAAAAAGCGACGGGAACAAAAGACCAGCTTCGAGGATGTATCCACTTACCGCTACAACAGCAGCAACAATATTCGAAAGAGTCCGACGAATGGAAACCTGGATTCTTGCGAAACGAAGAAATATCGAACATCTGTTCGACAAACTGACAGAACAATTAACAAAACTTTCTGAACTCTTCTAACTTCGATGAAGCATTTTCGAGCACAGGTTCGTACCAACACCTTTTTCATCTACTTGACCTCATTAACGCGTAGTACGAGCTTTGTGCCGGCCTTTTCGGACACACTGTACATTTTGAAACGCAAAGCTTTTGTCATGTTAATTCTTCAATTAATCAGAAACTTTCTTCGTTTATAAGTAGCTCACAAAGGAACGCCGTCGACAAAAGTAACTACAGTCAGCGGTGTTAACAAACACCGTAAGTAATAACTCGTAAGCAACTCGTCCATGAAGTTAGAGCAATTGAGCCGAGAGCTTCGGTTACCTTAAATTTCGAACAGTAATGCGTAATGTACACGGGATATGCTGGACATATCGCTTGTAGTGCATTAGCCACAGCAGCTCGCCGTCAAGCACTTCGATAATGCTTATTCGAGTCGACGTTCTCAAATTCTCAGAAGTTCGCTACACGATGGAATGGAAATTCCGGCCGCAACTAGTCGAATCGCCACACCTATATTCATCTTTCATCGTATCACGTCATAACTAATTTGAAATTTCATACAGTTTCTAAGTGAATGTTAATGTTAGAAATTCTAACCCTTCGGGACCACGCTATTTTTATGTTAAACAGCCACGTTAATGTTAAGATCGTGGATGAATGATGTACGAATTAACAAGAGGGAACACTAATCGCGACATAAATCCACTTAAGTGAAAGAGATATTCAACTTTTAACTTACAAACCGGTAAAGTAACGAGAAATTAATGATTATAAACTTTGTTACATAAGCGAATAAGACAGTTCAGTGTTAAAAATGACCAAAGATCTTCTTTTCGATAGAGAATCAAAATTACTTTCACCTCTTTTACACGAATCTTTCTCAATCTTTTTTTCTAGCTGTTATTACGTCGTCGAAACGAAATACGATGTATGTTGGTCGAAATCGGAACAAGTTCAGCGATATCGGATTAAAGTTTTCTTCCAGGAAAATTGAGTAGAATAAGGAAACTAAGTATCATACGCTGAAACCGAGGAAATAACATAAAAATAAAGCAACTAAACCTGACTTTTTATCGAAAAGAAGTATTTTGGTAATCGTTAATATCGCACTTATTTTATCATTTTGTCAGATTAATGAAAATACCTAAGAATAAATGGTAATTATCTTCACGGGAAATACATGTTCACAGGTAATGAAAATGGATTTTGCTTGACGCAAATACACATCTGTAGAGCAAAGGATTAAATCCAGCGTTATACAAATATTCCAATATGGACATCGTTCAGCTCTCATTGCATCACCGATCGAGATGATTTCTCGAGTGCATTGAAATCGTCACGGTCAACGCGCGTTACCATCGCGATTCGATACGATACCACGAGATGACCCAAGGAACTTGTGTTTCAGTGTTCGTAATATCAGAACTGGAACGCGATGCCGTTGATACTGCTACTAGGTAAAGTTCATAACGCCTATCGTCTGAGTGAAGAGTTCTCCTCGAGGAATCCATTTCACGTGGTAACAGCTAAAGTCGGCTCTGGATATCGGTGTATCGATGCCTTTTTGCGCGATATAATTCTTTTAAATTTTCTTTCGGCTGGGAAACTTTAAAAAATCCGGCCATACCTCGCCCCGATGGAAGAATACTGCACAGCGTTGCAGTTACGTTCCACATGCCACGGCACCACAACCGTTACTTTTTAGAAACAAAAAATTTTGCTTGCTGTTTCTTTCTGTAACCGCGCGAACGCTCCAACAACCGAGTTTATACATATATAGTCTGCAATTTAGGGAGCAAGGACAAGGCAAAAGTTTCCGATCTTTCTTTACCTTTTAACCCCTTAACCTACGATTTACGTTCCGAGAATTTTGGGCCGAAAACGTAAAAAAGCTCGCGCAGCCTTCGAGCCATTCGCGCGACTTGTGCAGTACGTACCACGAGCGATGCCCGTAATATCTACGATTGGTCCGATCATCTACCACGGGCTATGCCCGTAGTTGTAGGTTAAGGGGTTAAACCGCGTTTAAAAGAAATAATCTCCCATTATTTGAACGTAGAATGCTAATTCTACGTTTCGTCTCAATTAGCCTTCCAAAGATCGTGTTCCAAAGTATCAGGTCGTCCGAAAAGTTTCTTTCGTTTTATAAGAAAATAATGAATGCACAACATTTTCCGTTTTATATTATTTTATCGAATTACGTATGATCGATTTTGTTCTGTCAAGATAAAGATTACAACGTTCGACAGTTTAAAAGTAGCGCTTTTTTCAATTTTCGAAATATTTCTTAATTTCTGACGTCAAAGGAAGCTTGAAATATAAAGATTGGAGGACCGCAACCAGGTTGATCTTGCGAAGGAAAATCTACAATTTTCGACTTGTCGCTTGTCAATTCCTTAATATCGTTAGCCGGGAAATGATTGTTCAAGAACGTTCTAACTATAAGACTGTTTCGATTCGTCCTGCCGAGAAAGAATTCAATATCAGAGGGGCAGAAAATCGTCCGTCTATCGAGCTCGGCGGAAACCATTATCCCGTACGTCCCTTTCAATTTCATTCAGCGGTGCTGCCGGTCGCAGGGCAAAAATACTGAAATAGCAAATATACGATAACCCTCTAATCCGGGCTCCGCCGATAGCCAATGGGAATAGAAACGTTGCGCTTGCAGCATTGGGCACAATTAAACTCGACGACCCTTCGGGATCTGCTATCGTTCAACGTGAGCTAAGGGGAGAGAAACACGTGTACTGGGTCGCGCGATGCAACCATCGGATAACGGATATGGCTTTTCTTCTCGCTTAGATAAGAGTGTCTCCACCTATCCCGATGGTCCAGTAACGAAATTCGAAGGTCAGAGGATCCGCGACGAGATCCCCGCTCGCCTAATTTCCTTTCTCTTCTCGCTTAGATAAGAGTCTCTCTATCTACCAGGTTCGGTCTAGTAGCGAGATTCGATAAAAATAAGCTAAAGTCAACTATAGCCGATAAGACTGGAAATGTGAAAAGTATAGAAACGTGTGACGCAACCGATGGTTTCTAGCATTATACCCGCGTAAATCGGTTCGGTTTTAATAGAAACTCTGACGTGATTTTGGTGTAGGACCATCCTCACTTCTCGGTTACAACTCAACTGTTTTCTCGATCCGATTCGTTGCCACGTACGCCTTCTTCCAAATATTCGGCGTAAAGGCAGTATGGATATCGATGGCTCGTGAGGCCTTACGCTTCGCTGATATATTTTGTACCGACGAAACCGTCGGAAATTTTTGTTGTCGAGTGCCGCCACAACTCCTTCGCTATGAAACAGAAAAATCGGTTTTATTCTTAGGAACGAAACAGGAAGACCCGAGTTGAATTCTGAACACGAACGAAGCTATAATCTTCGGTACAGAGTACAGCACTCGCTTTTCACTCGAGCTACGACGATTCTCTAACCAGCTGAAACTATATACCCATTGTTAAGCCTCCCGCGGAAACTACAGATACGCGCGAGCACGGCTTCCCCCGTGGCATGTGATTTATGTAACGAGCGGGCATGTTCAATCTTACCACTAAAACCAATACTGAAACTAGCGCTAAATGTCTAATAATCCAACAAACCCAATCTGGCAAATAACAACACGCGCGTTAAAGATAAAATTAGTTAAAGATAAAATAGAGGGTCGAAAGATCCGCGGTAAGATTTTTGCTCGTCCAATTCCGCTTTTCTTCTCGCTTATATTACGAGTCTCTCGAGCTAACGGTACTGTGCAATAGCAAAATTCCGAAGGTAGCGGGATCCGCGGCCAGTTCTCCGCTCGTCTAATTTCACGGACGATGTCTCGACTTGGTCCACTAGCGAAAATCTCGTGGATACGCGCATCTAGGGGCGTACAACACGGAGATGCTCGATATCCCGATACATCCAGCTCGAATCAGGACCGGGCAGTCAACAAAACACATTAACGCTAATCTGTCCGTACGTCGAGCGCAGTCAATGGCACGGCACGAATCCCATTTGTCCAGGACGACGTCTCGTGTTGTGACGTACGGCTGTGTGCGGTTGTGTACGGCCACGTACTTACACTCCAGTTCACGAATATTAACCGGTTGGTATCGTACAAAATGTAATAATTGATCGTAACTGTCGAATGGACGATTAAATGATCGGAATTAGAATAATTGGTAATTGATGAAATACATATTGTAAAAAAAATATGATCGTTCTTCAACTTTACAAATCAATATTACAAACGAAAATTAGAATAATAAATCGAGAATCATATATAATAAATATAAAATATAAAATATCCAAAGTTATTGTAACACTTAAGAGATGAAACAAATTTTTATGCAGATTTCATATCCTTAATTTCATTCATAAAGATATAATATTGCGTAAACATCTGCTGTCTACCGACGATACAAAATCAATTAAAACAGTGATCGACAGGAGGTAGACATTTATGAGATGCTGATCATAGCGCAGAATATACGGATTCTTCATAATCCTCATAATCATAATTTGAATAGGTTCCCGACGCTTTTTCAGGTCCACATAGGATGCGGCCGAATAACGTGCCAAGCCGGTTGAAGGTGATACCTTGTGAAAGAAACAAGAAAAAGATGTGGAACTTTTTCGTCCAAGGCTTAGTTTCCGGGAAAATCGAGTTCGAGCATTTATCAAATACGATTCAACGTGGCTAATTCTCTCTGACCGAATAGAAGGAAATAATCGCCAGGATATTGCTCAAATAGGTCAAAAACGTAGAGTAGAATTTTTCACGCGGTGCTTCGTCTGCGCGAAAAGTAAATTTGAAAATTCACCGTACGAACGTGTAGCAGCAGACCGATGATACGTCTGCGAAAAATACTGTCAGCTAATACTTACGAACGGAGATGTACGTCTTCGCTGTGCGCGTTTATGCGTATCGTGTACATTCTTGTCATGCATGGAATACGTACATACGGACGAGTGCGCGTTCAAATGAACGTGTACCGACAACAACGTACCGGGTACTTACATTCCTACGGGAACAGACAAAACATTTCTATAGGTAAAGGTCGACAGGGCAGCGAGGCAATCAAGTTCTTCTGGAGCGAGGAGGAAAACGTGGCCTTGTCGAAGGCACTCTGTTCCTTCCATCGCGTTCTCTTCAGTTTCGGAAAGTTGGACGACGAGCATGCTGTGCCACAGTTGCCCGCGACTATACCGGAAGATAGTGGCGAAGGGGAACGCGAGGATTCGTAGAATCTGACCTGACCGCTTATCGAACGTGGTTAGCGGTACCAGCCACTCTCGGCTTATCCCTTAGGACGCCGTCCGTCGCCAAAGACGACCTGACTATCTTGCACAACGTATTGTACCTTTGCGCCAACGGAATACCATTCTCCCCTCTTCCTTCCCTTTTCATTCCCTCGCCCACACTTTGACGCCCGTCCTTTTTCCACCCTTCCCCTCGCCTCACACCAGGGAATATCCCGAGGATTTCAAAGTCGAACAACGGGCTCCAACCTCTTCCTTTTTTCGCTCGCCCGCAATGGACCACGATAATGGACCGGGCGTTAAGATTCAAATGGAATTTTCCGAACATGGATATTTGAATCTGACCGGGATTAAAGCAGCTTTCGCGTTGGTCCACTTGCGGTCGCGCTGAGCCGAGGAACGCGAAACGTAGATAAAACTATTTTTTCGGCGGAGATGTTGCTCCATTAATAGGATCTACGTAGCAACTGTGTTTTCGCTCTGGCTCTGCTTTCTACTCGATCTTTTTTCACGTATATTTCGTTCATTTCTCTGTTACTTGAAATCGTCGACGTCGAGAAAATTTAAACATTGCACCTATGCGATGCAAGTATACCTTTGCGCGTAATGTCCATGACACGTGAAACAATCTGCTCGTTCGTTTCAGTCATTTGTCGTTCTGCGAGCATAAATCCTCATCCTGAAAGATATAAACACATTTATCATACGACCTGACACGAAGTATTTTTAGAGTTTTCATTTTCAATAGGACAATCGGCTGGATTGTAATTCGTAAGAATCTTTCGTTACAACTTTGTCCGATTTTTTATCGAGCTTATAAGTATACTGTAGGTGAAAGTTAATGAGCAAATTTTATTAACAACATCTGTAAAATCGCGTAACAGTACTTGGATCGTTGAATTTGACGTCTCCTGTATTTTGGTGATTTTCAAAGGGATTTTTGAGATTTTTAGAAATATGTTGTCCATAAGACTGGATTTAAAAAATCGCCGTTGCTTCGTGAAATTTTTGTATATTTCAGAAGTAGCCTCGAAAGTTTCCGCAATATGGGATGGATGCTGTATTCGAGTCTAGTTCGCCGGTTTTGATTTTAATTGAGTTTTCTTTCAAACTTGCTGCCGTTGTTTCTACACGCAGCGAAATTAATTAACTCGAATGAAACACTTTTATGTACGAAACTCGCTGTTGATAACGACATTATAGAATATCGTGAATTTTCTATATGAGGCGATTATTTTACAGAAAATATTCGATAAATTAAATACACGTCGGTTTTTCATTTTACGTTTTCTAGCCATTTTGCAATATTTCACTCCCGTTATTTACGCTAAAAATTGTAATACGTCGAAGATACGTACACACGTGTTAAATATGATCAACGATCGTTACGATCCAAGTAATATTAATATAATACAATCATCGTATTAAAATTTATGTACTCGTTATATTCGAAATATTTTAAATATAATGCTTGTCGTATAAAAGTATGTGAAATATTTGGCACAATAACGTGTTCGTTAATTTAATATTACGATATATCATCATACATACATACGAATGCCCATAAATCAATTCGATTCAACAGTCTCCACATTTCATTGCTGTAACTTACAATTAGTAAATCTTACGATGTAACGCGCTGATTTAATTTCTCGACCGTAGGTAGCTCTTAGCCATAAGCTTAATTTATCATATGCCTCACAAGGAAATATAACCGGCATTTCCGTCACCGAAACAAAGCCAGTTACCTCGAATTTTCAGCGAGAGCATAAACGTATATATAGACAATTGTTGACTTACAATTGTAAACTAGAGTATCAGTGCATCCGCCTCCGGCTAGATAATTCTATTGTGTGTGTACACGTGTTTTCCCCTTTTCTTTCTCTCGTCCTTTTAATATACGAATAATTCCCTGAGACTCATTTCCACGTTTACCTGCACTAAGGTAGATTATCACTAACGTGGCGAAAAGTATCCGCTAGAAAGTTACTAATTGCTCGTATGCGAGTGCCAATTTTGAACTTTCTGTCGATCGCGACTGTACGTACGTTTGATGCTTTGACGTTTGAAGATGAAAACAGGGCACGTAACGAAAACTAGTTTTCGCGCTCTGTACTTGTGAAATTTTTTATCGGAGTCTACCGCGTGCATTTATCGCGCATTGATTAAATTTCACGTACAATCGATCGTGCGAAAAGGCGTCACACGGCGAATTTGGAGGAAACTGCGATGAAACATCAAGCAGCGGAGATCAAAGAGGGGAAAGAAAAAGTCTGGACCCTAGCGTACGCGAGACATAGGCGTTAACGGCAAGTGAGGCGCACGGAATCTGAGGCACGTGACAACGAGATCCGGAGAATGTCCGAGAGGGAAAGAGTTGCAGTTAAATGTAGAGAAATCAAACGTTCTGATCTTTCATAAAGAAAGTGGCACGAAAAAGGGGAAAGAAACGGAATCGACAGGGGGCAAACTCTAGAAGAAGCGAAGAAATTCAAATATTTGGGATATGATTTGCGGAAAAACGGGGGGAGAGAGTCGCGTGTCGAGGAAGCGACGAAGAAAGCAAGAAATCCGTGATGGCTCGGATATGGGCGAAGAAAGTTCAAAAACAGCATTGACATGAGAATTTTTTGAAGTGTAGTTGAAAATATTTTGTTGCACGCTGCAGGAGTATGGAAGCGGTAGGAAGAAGCGGAAGAAATAGAAGATCTACGAGAGAAATATATTAGATGAATCTTTGGGTCTGGACTTTTACGCGCCAGCATATCTAACCCCGCAGCACCACCAAAACGAATAAAGCATGGATAGGGACGGGAAAGGGGGCAATAATATACGAGGAGAAAACGAAACGTTTAAACAAGAGTGAAATAATACAGCAGCGCTGCAGGGAAATAGATACGAAGCGAGAAGATAAGAAGTCGAAAGGGGATGAAATGAGAGACATCTAATACGGGCAGAAGAATGATAGATGCTAATGAATTGGAAATGGAAAGAATAAGAGGGAAACACCTTGCCGAAGGTGGCGAAAATGAACGAGATAGCGTAGTTAGAATGGCGCGAAAAAGGCAACAAGACAGATATAACACTCGTTAGAACGAAATCAGAGACAATCAAAGAGCTAACTATTTAAATGAAAACTGCAAAGGCGGAGATCGAGGCATGATTGCTGGGTTCAGATGTGGATACAAAGAAAGGTGAAATATTTATTGAAGGGAGAAATACGGTACAATCTGCAAACTATGTAAAGGGACAAGAGAGTCATTGGAACATGTGCTGCGCGAATATAAAGAGCTAGCAGGAACACGGTTAAGAAAAAAGAACGAAATGAATGCATTTAGGAAGGAAAGGAAGAAACGGAATTAAAGTCTTTTGCGGTTAGATTTCCCACGCGCGCGCTCTTCCACAAATAACAAAGCAAATAACCACCCATTTTATGGTGGAAAGGAATGAAACAAAGCCAATTACTATCCAATATATTTTGCATCGAAAGTTTAAATTTATTCGAGCTGGCGTGTACTCTGCCGTAAAATGTCGCCAGCCCGCAACACACAACTCAACACTGAAAGGGTTAATCCGCTTTTCCTCCGCCGGATATCTCCGCCGGGACTATTATAATGAGCCACGGCACATGCAAGAAACACGGGGCAAGTATGCGCGCAAAGACACGCAGCGAATTTCCGCTTGAAATTTCACGAATTACCTCACAGCAGAGCCCCGGCCTATTCTTTTATTTGCGATACAACAATTTCCTTCCTTTGAGGAATCTACCGCCGCGATTGTCGCTGCTTTTTTCTTTATTTGCCCAGCCTCTTGCCCGACCACCTTGCAATCGCTGCGCGAAATCCTTGGAGAATCGTATAACGAGGCAGAGTGTACAGCAACGAGATAATATAAGCCACGCACGACCATGGCACACGACGAAATTCTTGGCTGAAATTTACAAAGGACGACAACCGGGAATTAATCTCGCACGAACCGGAACACGAGGGAAACCTTGCTTCTTAGCGTTCGGTTGCCCGCTAGGATAATGCTTCCCCCTCGTCGAGTAATTTCATTCGTTGGATTTTCTATTTTCGTCCCTTCTCGTTTTTTTTCTTCTCTTTTTATTTCTTTTTTCCGCTCCATTTTCACGGGATACAGTATCCCCTGTTACGTCCTCTGTTTTCACTGCATATTAAGCTCGTGAATTGCGAATATTAACGATGAAACCTGCCTTTTCCTCGGTTCGCTTCGAGCCACTCTTTCCCCGCGTCCAGCTTTCGTATTCTTCTTTCATCCTCCCTCGTGCCCCCTTTTTTTCTTTTTTATTTATACATCCCGTATACTCGATGCTGTTTTCATTCGTTAAATTTCGCCGTCTACCTCTTTGCTTTCGTGTCTTTCCTCTTCTCCGAAGCTCTCGTTAGGCTTTAAAGTCCCCTGCGGTGTAAGAAATGCTAAAGATATAATACCGTTTTTTACGACCCTAACCTTTAATGATCATAACTCTTTGCGGGATCTCTGTCTTTTATTTCCTTCTTTCCTTTGACGAACCGGATGATTTTGCGAGAAAGCAAAATGTAGATTTTAAACAACTATAAGTGTATTAAAAATTGTAGATATCGTCGACGTCGTAAAATTATGGAAAATAATGATGATTGTTAAATATACTAATTATAAATTATATATAGTATTAGGTTGTCCGAAAAGTGTCTTTCTTTCAGTCAGTGAAATGTCGCGGTGTTCATCTCAACAGAACAAAATGCATCGTACGTAATTCGACAAAATAATATAAAACAAAAAACGTCTATTATTTCCTCATAAAAGGAAAGAAACTTTTCGAACAACCTAATATTAAACTAGAGAAATAGAAATTACATATTTATATAGCGTATGCGGTGTATATGGTCTAACTATGTAGAAAGGGAGTCTCTCCAACACGAGGTGTCCTCGAAAAATGTTTCTCTACTATACTTTCATTCATTACTACATTACTATATTTATAATCATTATTGTTTCGCGCATAAACTACGTAGAAATAGAGTTTCTCGCGCAATACAGAATATTTTCTGAAAAATTTCCTTATTTTTTCTTTCCTTTTGTATAATTCTATTTCTTGAGACTGTCCGAAATTAACGCTATCGTGGATGCCATACGTGCACGGCTACTCACTTGCTCTACTTGCGTGCTATTCTTCGTAATGTACACACTAAGATCGTAAATATAGACAGAGCCGTGGTAAACGCGGTAAAGGCGAAATTGAGTTGCGTGAAAAACGTCAAGTTTCACAAGTGTGTAATCGATACATTTTTCTTCCACGTCAAGACATCTTGAGAAACTTTGTACGATGGCAGTAGCTCGCAATATCCATATTGTCGCTACGAGACACAAGAGCTTTGAAAATTCTTCGCTCCGTTCATAGGAAATTTCCTCGCGATTCCGGTTTATATAAGTTGAAGTTTGCAATTTTCATTCGCTCCCTTTGTAAAATTCGCTCTCCATTGTATTAAAGAGAATTATTTAGTTCACGCTTAATCCTCTTACCACGTCTGCAAGTTTGAAATTTCGATGAATCATGGAATAAAGGAGATTTCTTTAAGCAGCGTGTTTTACGGCCACGTTATGCACACACAGCCCCGTAGTATTTGTTGCGCTTTACGTTTCATTAAGAAGCAAACAACGTATCGTTTACCTTGCAAAATCGCGTAAGAAAACGCGGCGAAAAGGACTTAATTATATTCCGAACACTTCATTATGATTCCTTCGCCGTGTTTTAGCTACGTTGTCAAAGGGTTAGTGACGTTGAAACGAACTGTTGGATAATTACGATAGAAGGGCGAGAAGAAAGAAAATTGTCGATGTGAAAGGAGAACTATGAACGGAAGATCGATATAGAGAATATCAGGCAATGTGGAGGGCAAATCCTTTTGCTTAGACGCTGTGATAAATGCACCGCGAAACTCTATCTTGCTGATACCACGGATCCCTTGGCACGCATCTGACGATTGTACGTGAAAAAAGGAAAGTGTCACAGTCTTGCGTTCTTCGAGTCTGACTCACTTCGTTTGACTCAAAGACGCTGATGCTGGAACGTAACATCTTAAAGCAAAGTAAAGCAAAGGTTGTGTTTCTTGCACAGTGCATATCGTAATTTGTTGCTTAAATTCCATCTGGGACTATGGAGACTTCTCGTCTCTGGAAATATCACAGAACTACTCTTTCTCGGGATGTAAGACGGTGCGTACTTGTATCTTATCTTATTGGCAGTTGCGTGTTAGTAAAAATTCAGCGGTTTATAACGTCGCAAGTGTTTAAATTAATAACAGTAGCTGTATAAATCTGTTGAAGCGATTCTCACTTCTGGGAAATCTCTACGTCTTCTCTAGTGTTTAGTCTCCTTAGTCCTCGAAACCATCGAGTATCGTTTAGCTCCAAATCAATTTGTAGGGCCTCGGCCTCATAGCCTTTTCTAGTAGTAATAAGTAGTGTAAGTAAACGCTGCCAGCATATGATTATACTTACTTAAATACATTTCTATCATACATTCATCCACGCGTTCCTCTTTGTTCTCGCTTCCGAGATAAACCTCAACAAAATCGTATCGCCGAAGGGACAATTCTCGAACGTGACTTGGCCGAAGACAGTATAAATGGCGTTTCGATAATCAGGTTGAAACGTCCTATTCGTATTTAATGAGAAAAATTTCACAATTTCTGACGTTACTTCGATTTTGTCGGGAATGAGTTTCATAAGACTAGGAAGAAATAACGATGTTTCTGCGGTCGTATTTGTTCAGAACTCATGTAGTAGTATGAAACGATAAATATCTAAAGCGATATGTAAATACGTGTAAATATTAAAGAGAAAATATTTTGAAATGCTCGTGACAAAATTTCAAAATGAAAGATATTTACCAGATATTCCAGTATTTTTACGACCCACTGTACCTACATGGAAATGTCAATAATATTTTATCAACGGTATTTACGTTTAGAACGTTATCAATAATATCGCTATTAATTTACTCGTTAGTCTACTTTCATGCATAGCAATATCGTTGCCGAAAATATTCGTGGCGCATAAACGACGCATTGGAATTCCGATCCGTGGGACAATACTAATTTCGGGGAATAGGATAAATTAACGATAAATTAACGATAAATTAACCGATCTTATGCAGCAGCATTAGGGAAACTTACGCTGCAACGAAAGCGTGAGGCCGCCTATTGAGCATGCAGTCATATTTATGTTTATACAGCAGCCGCATCGATACGCATTATACCAGCGCGTATTAAGGAATATTTATGGCAGAACCTAAAGTGCTGGAACGGGGCGACCGTACCGTTGTCACGCCTCTTCTAATGGTTCCAAGGGAAAATAATAAACCATAGCATCTTCCTCCGGGCATTAATTCAGCCATTGTACGCCGCGGCGTTCCGCAATCTTTTTTCTTCGGGACACGCTGCCGGGATATAAAAGTATTTCAATTAACAAGAAATACACAAAGTAAATTTAACGTTGCGCTTGGAAAAATCACCGTTACTGTTGCACGTACGTGTGTATAATTAAAGTTGGAGGAAAAGACGCGGCGTCGCTCATCCGACTCGCCCTCTGCCCGCTTTCGAATGAAATGAAACGGCAGAGCAGCGAGAATATTAAACGTTACATGACCCTCGCTCCGCATTTATATCGCATTCGCCGTGTTTGCATCGAGTTAATGGGAAAGTAATTATGGTATACTGGTTTAAAAATGTTTCACGTTGCGCAACGTTCCCTTATTCGATGAATCAGATGGCCGCGCCCTGGCCCTTGGCGAATAGCAGGACAAATTTCCGGCGTACGTTTCGCGCTGCCGCGTACACTGCTGTTTGTCAAAGCTGCGAAAACTGGAGATTGTTTACCTCTCTCGGGAAACTGTAAAACGCATGGAGTTAATCACCGAAATCTAAATCCGCCTATCACGTTGACCGCCACGCGTGTTTTCAATGAAATCTCCTTCGGGCCACGCGTGCCGCAGTACAAAGCGCTCTCCGCTAGGTACTGCCATCGATATTTTAGTAACGCGAGTCGCTCGAGTGGTCTCAATTTTAACGATACGCGTCTTAATGCGTCGAAAAAATTCGTAGAGCTAACGTTTCTACTATGCGTATGTTACGTTCAAGGGTTGTATGTAGTAGACTTGCGTGGCTCACTGTACTATGGAAAACGACCATACAACGACCAGGTATCTTGTCGTAGGTGAAATAATAGATATCGAAGCTATTAGCGACTGTGAACGCGCTTGGAGATTTCATTTTTACACGCCGCTCCAGTTACGCGAACATTACCACTGAACGAACATAACGAGCTAACGACTAGAATCGGCAACAAATAAATATCGACACGATATCGCGAAATTTCATATTTTTCTGATAGTTTGTTTCACGGGATGAACGAAGCTGCGGGCGAAACAAAGAGATTATTAATTTTAACAGAGAATAACAAATCCGAGGTATGCGCGTTTCGAAATATGATTGCAACCTAAATTCGATTACCTGTACCGAGTACTGTTTTTTAGATGCACTCGATGTTTTTCTTTTCGCACGCTACTCTGCATCCAGCCACCGGATACGAACAGTCAAACAAACAGGACGCGAACAGCAAACTCTTTATCTGATCGGGCAACTGAAAAATCGGAAACGCATGATATTTATTCGCGCGACATTATTTATTCGCGTTTCCGCGACACCTCGTTGACAATGTAATACTTTGACACGCGAGTTTCGAACAACCATGGGAGAACTATGGGAATTTTTCTGCGCACGCTGCTACGATTCGCGCGCATCGTCTACGTAAAATCGAGCGTATTAAATAATTACACTTAATTGGTCTTTAACCGAACTGAACTTGATATCGAAGCGTTACTTACACCTACACCGCACGTCGCTTCCTCGTCGTTCGATTAATTAGAGATTGGATTTGGAGATAAACGATAACGTTACCCGCTCGATAGTTCTATTTGAACCGTTGTTGTTGTTCAAAGATTTCTACAGGGTGAGTTGCAAGATGTTTAGAAAAGTGGTCGTGTACGTGGAAACGATGACAGATAGAATAGATTTTTTGTTCGCTTGGGTTCCATTCTTCTAGCTACGTTCGTGTACATAATCTGCGCAGTTTAATTGGTTTCGATCTTTCAAGCACGCCGCGTATCCATGTATAGCTACGGAGAAGGTGCTGAATTATTATTTGCTGAAAATTGTAGCGATCAATCAGTGTCACTAATGGTCATGGCAGTTACTCTTCCATTATAGTTACTTCTAGCACGTCCCTTCTTGGATCTAGGGTACGCCGGTACCACTCCCATCTTCAAGATAAACTGAAGTTTGACAACAAAGTTGAATTTCCCCCAGGTTATTCTTCAAAACTCCTACAACCAATTACTAATTTATCCTTCGGAATTTTTTGAAGAGAAACGAACTTCTGAACGACATCATAGCTTAAGAAATTTCCCCCCATTTTTCTCCCTTGCCAAGCCACTTCCGCGGAAACGCAGCTCTATTTTTAAATTTTTAAATTTCGCCTCGTAATCACATTGCAAACTACATTCGACTTTTTACGGTTCGCGCAGACTGTACGGCTCCGCCTGTAAAGGGAACGTTGTTACCGTATTACGTATTTCTTTACACTTAACACGTAACTTTTATAAGCGATATTCCCGTTAAAATATCTTTTATCATCTATTTAAAATAATGAACACATTTTAGGCGTAACAGCTTGTATATGTATAGGTATACAAGTACGTATGTATTGTACGCGTACCTAAGCTTTAACGATATGAGATGTAGGAAACACAGAGGAACATCAATAAGGGATGAGCAGCTAATCGGGTTATTGAATCCAGATTTGAATCTAGATCCTTCGTTTATCGGTTAACTAATCAACCGATTGAACTCTCCAGATCAGAGCTGCCGATAAATTTCGCGTAGTATTCGAATATCGCTGCCTGCAAATCAACTAATCACTTATGTAATTTCTGCCTGTTACGTTCAACTTGCGATATGAGAGCTGACGATGTTATCATGGGCTTCAGACAGCTCAGAACCTTCCGCAAAATCGCCAAACGCGTAATTAGAAAATAATACAAAATAAGCAATCGGTAATATTGTTAATTTAACAATATTATTCCTGTATTATTGTTAATAACGAGAAAAAGGGCCACCGTCTTCGAATTTTATGCTAACTAAAGAAGATACGATCACCGAATACTTGTAAAAGCCTTATATTTACCGTACAATAGAACTCTAAACATTTTTACAATTTCATTCATTTACTTATTTATTTATTTAACAATACCGAGCTTTACCTACCTTGATGAAAAGGACTGTGAAATTTTTTGTTTATACTCGAAGAGTATACGCCTGAATATGTACATACGCTTTAGCAAACTATACCTAGTTATACTAACAACTTAACTCTTGGTACTGAGAGCAGTGAACGAGTAATTTTATCATCGCATCGTCAGGGTAGTTTGTCCTATGACTGAGCCCCAAGTGAATCAATATTGGCGGAAAGTTGGTCATTCAACGGTGCATTCACGTACATAGTTTAAGCTGACTCACACCAAAGTATAAACTGTCTTACTTCGGCTTTCGAAATGTTCAAGACGAAACGCGTTATAACTTTTGATAGGGATCCTTCGGTCGATAAGCAGATCGAAAATGTGACGTGCTTTCCGAAAGGGAGGATCGGTTAATTGACATTTTTTCTTCGTTATATTAACCCTTTGCACTCGAGGACTTTTTCGGTGGGTCGTAGCAGCTACCCCGGATGATTTAGCGCATACGTGACGTGTGTCTTACAGCCAGCGTAAAATGATTTTATATAGAAATTAACCTACAAAAAGAAATTATATTCTAATAATTTATCTGTATTTACATGTTTGGAAATATGATTTTGTAATATTAATTTCTGCATTTTTTTAATGATAATTTATAAAGCACTCACCAAGATGCATTCGTCAATATAATTGATCTCGTTTTTCAACAGTTCAAAATCAAGTTCATCTTCGTTTCAGCTAATTTCACTTCCGAAAATCATTTCTTAAGGGTTTCTAAACTACAATCGAATTCGAACTAACATTGCAGACGTTGTCAGGACCGTAGTTTCCGAGGCATATGGGATTAATTATTTTATCTCCATTTTAAAGTCTAACACTTTACACTTGCTGACAAAGAACGTAAAGAACTAAGGAACCAATTTACCAACCAATACTGCACTCTCATCAATTGCAGATGTGGAAATCTAACATAAACAGGGACTGTCGATTCTCGCTTGCCACTGGAGTTGCACCATGGAACGCCGTGGTGAGTGAGACTCGCCTTTCGAGTGCAAAGGGTTAATATTACATGGCATAGAACTTCGCCTCCTCTTAACGTTTTCGAAACCGCTGATTTATCTGCAGGGAAGGCAGCAACCGGAATAAAAAGACGCACATAGTACAAAATTTGTGTTGAACGCATTTCGCTGAAACGACATAGCTCAATTACCGCTGAGAATTTCTTGGTCAGATTTCAATCTCGTTCTGTCACTATTACTACTATAAACTTCTATGTATTACTTCCACTATATTATTCAAACAGCACGCGATAACCTGAAGCCGAGAGAGCAACCGCAGTTTAATTACCTATTTCTTCAACAACCGCGAGGCGTTTCTATCGCGTCTTCGAGCACTGTACCGCACATGATAAACGAGCAAGTTCATCCCTGGTCAAGGCAAACGTTCCGTAGATTCCTGAAATGTTTAGGATGACCGCAAAATTTCGCATTTCGACCAGGTCGGCGCACATTAAGCCATGGTTATAACGGATGTATATTCGGACGAACTGGCGTTCTACGAAGCGAAACATTCAAAATCCGCAACGCTCATAAAAATCTATACGTATCTAAAAATCTATTGACGTATTTAATTACATTGACGTGTCGAGTTGGTCTCGGAACGCCACAATTCGTAAGTATACAAGAGTACCCATTAATTGCAACGAGAATATCGTGGGAAATCGTTTGTTAATAATACTTTAACAAATGAAGAATATGTACATATTCTTATAACTTTGCAGAATAATTTTTATAAGAAGGAAGATGAGATGTCTATATCTTTTGTGAAAATTGTTAGAATTTAGTCTTAAAGTTGAGATAAATAATCTGTGGAAGACACAATGTTTATGTTGAGATAATATTAGGTGATATTTATTAAACAGAATTACAGAACCAAATGTATTTAAAATATAAGTGAGTGATATGGTATAATTAACAAAGTGCGCAGGTAAAGAATTTATGGATTGTCGACAGTTGGCCAGTTACTCTCAGACTGACTGTAGGTAGTGACCCATGGTCCCTTAAAGTCTTTTATTTATTTATTTATTTAATATTTTGCATTCACAATTTGTCCAATTTGGACATTCGGTAGAAATGTTTATCTGTTAGATTATCATGTGGGTGGCTACCCCCAGCGGGGTACCATCTTCGTGTTTGTTAGATTATATCCTTTGTGCCTTAAAGATTTTGAACCCCACTCTCTATACAGTAGTGAGTATGACCTGTGTAAGTGTCCTGTTCAAATTATTCCAACAAAAATATTAGTAGATATCTAAAAATATGGCAAAAATATACGCGTAATAAGTATTCGTACAGTAACAGTTTATTGGGGGAAAAGATAATAAAACTTGCCTGATATTCCTGATAAAAGGAAATTACTAGGTTTAATTATTTTAAATACGTAGCGAGGTTTCCCTTTGATTTTATTGTGACTTGAGGCGGTCGTGGAATTGAATTTATCTAACTGACGAGTACTCTACTTGAAATATTTTTCCATTCTTCTGAAACAGCCCTCTTTAAATCATTTTTTCATGAAATACGGTGACTCCGTATTTCTCGTCCTAGGTGGCCCCATATATTTTCGATAATGTTTATATCTGCGGATAGCGGAGGTGTTTTTAAGTGTTCCCGAACATTATACAAGATCCACGCTCACGTATTAGTAGCATTATGCTTCGGATCGTTGTCTTGCATCATGACGAAATTGTCTTTCAAACCCATTTTCCTCTACGCTTTCATGCAGACCATTTTTTTCTAAATATCTATGCACATTTTATCCTGTTCCATTTTATCCTAACCGTACCAATACTTATTACGCATATATATTTATCATTGATAGATATTTATTAATATTTTCACGATAGGAATATCGCATTCTTTTCTTTTATATTATTCTGAAGACTCGTAGCAATGTATTTATTTTTATTTGCTAAAATTCAGTTACTAAACGACGTTATACGATAACTTAATTAAAATTAAGTGCTGCACGAGTACTTCCTACATCGACTATGTACATAAACCCTTCGATTCTTAATAAACATTCCGAGTCATATTTTCTTTTATTATTTAATTTGTACTTTACAATTTGTCCAGCCGGACATTTGGTAAATTTTTCCAACTTAATTGCTAAATAACGTGTGGATGGCTACTCCCAGTAGATGGGATACCATCTTCGAGTTTGGCTATTCCATTTCCTTAGTGAGATCAGTGGGGTGTTTTCCTTTAAGTCTTCTTCCTATGAGAGCTACATCAGCCCTAAACAGTACTATTTATTTCATAGCGTTCCACAGTTTGCACAGTAGTAGTAGTAGTACAAACTCTGTAAAATCTAATGCCCGCGCACCTCAACCGAACAAAAAGCGCTACAGCTAGTGCAGTTGAGTTCAGTTCCATCAAAATCAATTAGTACAGTGCATTACCCTTTAATTACCCGTGCAATTTCCCTCGTCACATTTTTCTTAGTTCTGTTTCACCGGGAATTTCGTTCGCTTTCCTCGTCGCACGCTATAGCCGTAGCCCTAATCGTCGGCGCGTTCTATCCGATGGTGTAGAGGAGACGGAGGACGTGGACGCGGAGTTGAAACGACACACGGAGAAATGGACATAAAAGCGGAGCAAAGAAGTTTTGCCGGAAGAAAGCTAGAGAGAAAACTCTCGGAAACGTCACGCTCACGGTTAAATTCCGAAAGACCGATTGGCTGTCACGATTACCGATCGTTTCGTGTTGCAGTTGAACGACCGACAGAAAAAATAAGAGCAACGCCGCAACACGGCGTGAGGAATGGATCTGTCGTTCCGAGGCGAACCCGAGTCTCTGTTGTTACAGTCCCTGATCGTGTACATGGCATGTAAATGAAAGGACCCTGGGTAGCAAGCGTAACCGGATTTTTGGTTTCCTCGATACGCGCTGCCGAGATATCCACTGTGCTTCGTCTGCCTCCTTTTTCCACCTGACTATTCCCCCTTTCCCGTTGACAATAGGGAAAACGCTTTAATTAGTAATAAAGGGATTAACCTCGATCGGGAGCATTCGTATGTAAATTAAGGAATCGAGAACTTGGATTTTCGTTGTTCCTTTTGTCCCCGTTGCGCTACTTGTTTTTTTACCGGAACGAATAGAGTTCGTTAATTTGGATGTTCGAACTAATTTGTTAAGCAAATTCTTGAATAAAACGCAACTCGACCTGTTTCGTGAATGCATTTCACGGAATCACCGGGCTAAATAAATTTCACCGACGGACAGAAAAATTATTTGATTAAACGTATTTGGAAACTTGTTGTTATGTACATGTTTAAGGCTGTTTATACAAATGTTGTTAGTAGAGTAGATATATCTACTCTACGGAGAATTTCGAATCGTATTTCATTGAGCAGCAATTAACAATCGTAGTATTTAATTATAATAAATTATACTGAAGGAACATTCGTTGTGTTTCGTATACGAACTATATTTTATAAATTTTAAACCCATGTAAAATATATATACGCGTATGATAATATTTTAGAACACTTCAACGTTATTTGCCTTTTAATAAAAGAGATCAAAAATTATAAATATCCAGGCTAAAGAAGTCTCGCGACCGTTTATCCCATCAACGTACGAACGTACACATTAACGGAGAAAAATCTGTTCGATTATTCATAGACACGAACGACCGATCTTGTCCAGCAGGACGATTAATAATTTGAAGCATCGTTGTTTAGCAAAAAACGGCACGGGAACTCGATCTATGGTCGAAAGCGCGGTGGTTGCACGGTCGGGAGGACAATGAGCCGGTCGAGTGGCACGGTCCATTCATTTCGAGATCTTTATCGTCGCTAATCGGTCCCTTGATAGACGAGCTTTCCCCTATCCTGACGGACTTGCGAGATGATGGATGTCCCAGCTTCGGAAGCACGTCGTGGGTCAGCGCATCGTTCCTAAGAGAACGATGAGCGCGTAACGCCGGGATATCGATTCGGTGCCGCTTTCGAGAAGAAGGTGTACCCTCCGTTCGAAATGTTTCGTAGATCGCAGTTAAATGTACAAACCTCGAAGGTCTCGTATCCGGTGGGTCAAATCGTCGCTTTGAGGACCCATAACGTCCATGTTAAATCACGAGCGAGACGTTTGGACGAGAGTTCGTTTGGATTAATGTTTGTCGAAAATTCGTCCATTTTTTTTATGTAATTGTAAGAATAGACGTTACATAAGGTGTCCGTGTGTAAGCAGAGATAAAGAACCAACTGTTTTTGAGCGCTTTTTCTCCTGACCAGGGGTGTGGTGAAGCAGAGATTACAGAGTCTCCTGTAGAAGCTACAAAAGACTGTGATAACGCCGATTACAACTATAAAGTAGAAGGCGACTAGACAGGAAGTTACGTCGGGAAAAATATTCAAAAATCTGGTTTACAGAGATAGTGTGATCACTGAAGCGCGATAGAAGGGAAGAGGAACTGTAATAACTGCTTTCAGATCTCGCGAGAACGCCCTTTCGCACGATGGTTTTGGCAAAGAATGGGAATAGGAATGCATTTGTTGGGGAAGGAAAGGGGACCTCTGAGAATGAGTCGCCAGACATAATAAGCGCCACAATGGGAAGATTGCCTTAAGGAGGCGGCGCGTCGTTCGAAGAATATGACTGGGAGAAAAGGTAAGGATCAAGCCGAAATCTGATTGGACCTATGAACTGATAAGGACCGGTGTACAGAGCTGATGGAAATATGTTTCGACAACAGCACCGGTTTTACAGCGATGAACGGCCGCTTTAAATATTTCATTTCGTTTAACGCGTCGAGCCTCGGCACATCATCGTTCGAACTTGTCGATCGCCTACACAAAGCCTCGATTTCTTTTTTTCTCGCTTGCTCCCGGATTGCTTCGGCCACTCCCGCCCACGCGCACCATCCGCTCGAGAAGCTCATCAACTAATGGAAATGCGATCGAGCGATGAAAACGATATCAATCAAAATATTTGTCTCTGGCAGAGAAAGCAGGAAACGGGACTTGGAAAAAGGAAAAATTAAAGGAAGAAAGGAGGTTGAAAGTAGGGGGCGACGAACAGCGAAGAAAAATAGAAAGAGGAGAAAAAGACGATAGGCGGACGTTGCTCGGGCGACGAAAGGGGCAGAAATTATTAGTCCGGCGACGGGCACCTGTATGATGAAAAATAGTAAGTTGCGTCGACGACGTCGATGCTTTTCCTCGTCGTCGAATTATACGGGGAACTAGGAGAAAAACGTTCCTTTCGGGCAGAGTGGAAGGAGGAGAAAGTCTGACAGAGGAAGCTTCAAATCTGTCGAGAATCTTCGTCGACTTCAATGAAATTTCGCGCGACGATACGTCTATATGTGAAATAAACATATTTGCAATTTAGCCTCGGATGATCCAATTACAAGAGAAATTGCATTTAAAGCTTGAAAATTTTGCATATCTGCCGTGACGTTGCGGTGAGTGTAAAGGATTTCGGATATTTTAACGATTACGTTAAATGTTACAGTTACGGAAATCTGGGTTATTTCGAGCGTACTTTGTTATAAATATTGGTTTTCGTTTATTATTATTAAAACAGTTTCGTAAAATGTAGTATGTGCTTAAGGGCAAAATGTAATCTGCTTAATTACTGTAACAATGTTTAACTACATATTGAACTACAAAACAAAATTAAGATACATGTATAAGTAGTAGTATTTCTTTAATATCGAACTCGCTGTCAAGGAGTAGACTTGGTTTGCATGTATTGTATAATACGCTATACTTGTTTAATCTCCAACTATAACCAACAAGACAACGAAAGTATCTGCTGCTGCAACTGCGTTATCACGAGATACATGTATATATAAATCGAGCAGAATATAATCGATAAAAAGAAATGCTCAGAGTCGATTTTCTCCGAAACGAAGCGTCGCGCGAACTCTACATTTAGTTACTCTACATTTTCACGTAGAACCACCTCCTGCCCGGTTGTTACGCTACGATTACCGCCGCCCCACCCACGCCTAATTTTAATATATCCGCGAGGACCAGATCCAAAGGTTGCCTCGTAAAAAGTAAGAAAGACATCACAGAGGAAGGTAACAAGAGGGACGAAGGGTAACACGAAATATCTGACAGAGCGGCGGAATACTTTGGGAAGTGACTGGAGGTACGCGAGAGCTTGGGACGTTGAAAGGCAACGATGAAGAACCAAAAGCCGATAAATCAGCCAGTCTAGTCAGAATTAGTTACCGTTCCATTTTGCCACGACGTTAAGTAAGTTCTCTTCCTTCCTCCTTTCCGTCTCCGCCCTGTTCACCCGTTTGCTCCCTCTCGATTTCCTTACTACCGTTCCCTGGCCTTATCTACCCTCCTCTCGGTTCGTCTGCGAGCTCACTTCGTTTCCTCCCCTTTTCTTCGCGGCATCCGGATCCGCGGCTTCACCCTGAGACAAAACCGCGTTGCAACCGCCACGGTTCGCCAGTTTTCCAGAATTCCACGGCTGCCAGACACCAACGTCGGTTTCCGGCGTGGCGTCACCCTCTCTCCGTTTGTTCTATCGATCCCCCCTCTTCCTTTCTACCCCAGGGGTATCGTCTAACCTCCGTCGACGATCGTCAACGATTGGAAATACACGTGATTTCTCTGACGCCGGCAGCCGACGTCTCCGACTGATAAAAGGTCACCTACGATCCTTACGACCAGGAGAGAGAGAAAGAGAGAGAGAGAGAGAGAGAGAGATTTCGCACACCCCTTGACACGTCGGTAAACGTGAAAATGTAATATCACACGATATACATCACGCCTACCGAACAAACCGCTCCGAGTCGAGGAAAAGCAGCATTTGCCATTCATTGCCTATTTTCTTTCCATTCAACGTGTATATCTTTGTGTATTTCTAAAGCGTTGGCACTGCTAGCAGTGACATTGTTGTATGTTATTTATAGTTTGGTATTCGGTTTGCTCGAAGAATTATTTAGTTGTTGAGAAATGGATATTATGACAGGAACCTCCAAGTTCATTTCTTTTAAACGGGAGAGAGAGAGAGAGAGGGAGGTGTGTTAAAAAATGAGAAAAAAATATTTTAATGAAGTCTTGACAGTTGCGTTCGATTTCTGTTAATTCTGTGTTCTATTGTTCTTCCACGACATCCTTGAAACTTTGATCTATTCGAGGTGAAATTTTTAAGAACAAACATTTGATCTCGGGCAATTTTTCTACTTTTATTTCTGCGGATTTAACAGAAAATTCAATTAGTCATATATCGCGATCACTGTATAAAATTTGTGTATTTGTCACATATCTGTTACAAGAACTGTTTGGAAGCTCGCGTGTAGATTTACATCAACTACGCTTAGTTTCCGACACACGTTTAACAAGTTGCTTCAGCGGGTAAACTTCGTTGCCAGTCACTGTCAGTACAATGATGTAAAATTATTAGCGAAATGCGTTGCTATGATATATCTCGGTTTCCGTTGCCCATCACGGATTCAAGTATCAGTTCGATTTACTGTGCAATTGCTGCTGCAAATTCAAACGTCACATTTCGGTCGAGAGTGCTACGGATTTCGTTTTTTCTACTTATCTGTCATTTCACTGGTATTAACATTTATACCTGTACTATTCGATATATTGTTTTATCGTCTATTTTTTGTTTAATATTCCAATAACATCGACGCATAATCTCTTCAACGATCAATATTCACCACCGATAAAACACATCTTCGGGATAATTCTTTTTATCCGCAATACGATTTCAGGCGCAAATCAATTGTAATAATATAGCTTAGCTAACTCTGTCGTCATAAAATTTGAAACAAGCTCGTAGTTAATTAGTAAATCAATCAATTAATTCACAGGTAAATCAATATGTATGTAGATATATGTACATACTGGTTAATCATATTAAATAGATTACTGGTACGATAACGAATAATTATTGGTTAATGATTAGCACAAACTTAATTATACATACTTGAAACGTTTCAGATAATTTTGAAATTGAGAATAGCCGCGCACGGATATCAAAGCGGTATAAATTGTTCCTTTCGTAATACGGTCGATTCTTTTAGCTTTCCTGTAAGAATTTTTATGATCTGAGAAATAAAGATAACAGAACTGCGATTCATCTTAATATCGTAGTGTGTCTCAAAGTATATGCACCGTGCAATTTTGTTTCGAAAATTATAAAACCTTGTCTGGAAAGTTATTTTACGCCTTGAGAAGCTAATCTAATTTTAATATCAGATGACTGGAAGTTCAGAGATAATGTTATCTCTTGAACATGACCCGCCATGGGCGAGAGAGTAGTATGCCGTGTACCTACGCTTTAATTTGATGCACTTTGTAAATATGCGAACTGTCATAAAAACCACATAGAACGAAGTATCAAAATTCAAATACATATCCATTTTATATCGTATTAAATTGTTTAACTACCACGATGAATTGCAAACAAATGTACAAATTCTCTGACCAGCTTCCGAAGTATACCTCGATAAAAGAAAGCCCATTGGATATTTCGAAAGATTCTAGATATTTGTAGAACCAAACGTAGTACGCGTATAAAGTGTTAAACTTATTCTAAAATTAACGCAAAAAGTAATTGCGATTCTATCGTGATATTTTTCATTTCGCGAAAAGTATTTGTCATACGATTCGTTCAAACTATCCGTAGCGACTTTAAGCCGTAAAAGCTGAAGCTCGCGCGATTATACGCGAATCTTCTATACGTGTGTTTACGATATCGAGCAATGAGAAGGTTGTTCTCGCTTTTGATTTTTGAAACAGCTTTTAAAAAACGAAAGAAGATTAACTCGTTTCTGAACGTGTTGTTGAGGATACAAGTGCGCTTTCTGCTTAAGTACAGGGCGACATTCAGCATTTTATTCTTTGTCCCATCGTCACGCGTTTCTGCCATACAAATGACGAAACGAAATCAGATTTTGAGACGCACTTTACTAACATTTTTAACGAATATTCTTTGCTACTTAATATTACTCGCCTGCAAAACAGGGAAAAAGTACAATGATATTCAAAGCTTACTGGATTGTGATTTATCGACGAATCTGTTGGTAAATTCAGAACGTTTACACACGTTCGTCTAATTGCTGAATCTAACCCATCAACTTCTGATGTTCGTAATTGTCGAATTACCATTTGGAGCTCTAGATGGAAATGTCAGTGACAGAAAAGAATTTTCGAAAGCTTTCTCCGTTTTGAAATACACGACGTTACATAGCTAAATCTAATCCTCGTAATATTTTAAATCCTCGGTATCATCGTTAACAGCCACGTCACGTTCTATTCTTTGCGCGTTACAATATAAATATGTAAAATATATTCGTTGTACGTTATAGCCGCGTTATAATCGCAATTGGTATATAGCCAGGGATAAGGTTACGAGCAAACTGTGCATCGACGACGTCAGAAGGTAGAGTGATAATCTTTCAGCTGACCGCAAATTGGTATTTTAATTTCCTAGATGGTACACGAGCGGCAATCTCCTCTCTATGTTGGCCTCGTTTGTACAGGCGGACAAAAGGGAAATAGAAAGCATTTTGAAATGCACTTAACGACGCTTATGAAATGAGATACTATTATATGGAGAGTTCAGTGGTTAATCGGTTTAAGTCAAGAGACCGTAAAATAGGGATTCGCGAAGCACAATGAAAGAGGCCCTACACGAACTTCATCAGTGTGCTGTATCGGAAATTATATAACACCTTAAACCGTGAGATAAAGCGGCCGACATATTGGACGGGATAAATTTGTTTCACGCTGGTCTCGATTTTCACTAAGCGCTACGAAATTTCCTCGTCGCGCGATCCCCTATACTCGTACTTTTGTCTTTTCTCTGTCTCCGATCGATCGTAAATTATGAAACGGTAAAATCATTTGAGAAAACTAACGCTGTACGTAGACGTTGATAAATTAGAAATTAATTAGAGATATCGCCGATTAACTTGAGAAGTTGGCGCGATGTTGCGAACAGGCGGCTGAATTTTGAAATGGCACGCAGCGAATACAAAATAGTGGGAAATGGTGCAATTAAATTTCCCGAATATCGTTACCGACGGTGAACGGCTTTGTGAAGTGAAATAATTACGTTTTTGGAATGGAACGTACCACAATTTTATTGGAAAGAAGAGAACGTCATCATTTTTGTTCGGCAATTAGTAACATATCGAGTAATGATATCGCAAATGCCAGTATGTCCAGACAATTAACTGCCAATTAATTAATTTTTACCAGCTTTGTATCTTGGAAAAGCTTAATAATACATTCTATGCCGTTTCCTTCGCTTCTTGATAAAGTCGTTAATCGAAATATAATTTGTACGTCGTTACAAAATTATCATATCCGTGACACGCTATTCGATTATTGTTCTGCAAATTTATGGTCCAGCTGCTGAACCAACGATATCGGAGTTATAATAAACTTTACGACGAACGTCGATATCAACGATATGAAAAAGGAAGCGCAGGTATAAGAAACGATGATGCAATTTTAAAATATGAAGGAGGCAATTTCTCCCAGAGTAGAATCCCTGTAACTTTTTACTTTTGGACTAAATTATTAATATAACGCGATTCCATTTTAGAAGGAAACTTTTTTTTTTTAGAAAATCATATCGCTTCTTGCAATTTTAAAATCGGAAACTCGGCAAACTTTTAGATATATACATGTTCTCTATGTAATTATAATTAGCAGATAGCTATACCGAAATTCTGATAATACAGAATTAATGTAAATGAGGGGGTAATTTGCAAGGAGAGGGAAACGTTTTGTTACAATAGATTCAAAATATTATACTACAAATTATTGATAACCGCTTGACACAAATTTACTCGACTGCACTCTCTCCACACTCTCTAATCATTGTATTTACGCTTTTCAATCGTCGTATCACCGCAACCACATTACACGCCAACTTGTCCGATCATCGCGTCTGTGCAAAACAAATTTAATCACTCTTAATGAACAATAATTGAATACGGAAATAAATTAATAATTAACGATACAACAACCGGCGACAATTAGTGGTAATCATTATTAATATTAACGTACTCTAAGTAATGAATTACGCTAATACGATCATTTTGATAAACAGCGAAAGAAACTACCGGCAAATTATTGTTATCATTGCGCTATCTTTAATTAATTGTTACGTTGTATTATGCATGCAAAAATCTTCCTTCTTTGATTCATTTGTATAAGCATATTAGCGTGTACCTTTGATAATTATCCGTTTGTTTCGCTGTTAATCATTATTTACAAACAGCAGTTAGCGTGTCGTTATTTCCAGGAGTGCAGAATTAAATATCGAAAATAGGTTGATTAAAAGTTGATCAGGGGAAACGAGTGTAATTAAGTAAATCGACGCGCACGAATCGCTATATGTGCACTTTGCGATAATTTCATATTATTTTAATTCTATTGGCATAAAACGTTTTTTCCTTCTTCCTATATATAAAAAAATACTCCTATATTTATGTTAAAAATATCCAATGCTTAAGAAGCTTAAATTCTAATCGATACGAGATGATCCAGTTATTCCAATTATTCGCACAATCACGAAACCAACTTTGTATTCGATCGACAAAGGCAAATTAAAGTTAATCTTTCGGTTTATCATTGCATAATTTTGAATCTCTAGCTTTCACTTTCTCTAGCATTCGTTGAGGTTGACTGATAGAAGAACGAGTGGATGAATTTGTAGTAGGAAAATATATTGAAATAAATAAAGGTGTAAGTATAAGTATAATGTATAAGTTTACGCTGATCCAGATCCTTGTTCTCTTGGTGTTACGATACAATAAAATCGATAGGGAGCACGTTCATATATTTATATTAAAAGGACATTACCAAAAAGGTTAATCTTGTAGCTCCAGCTGAAGGCTACAGGGAACATAAATAGGAATCTATTTATTAGTTGCTTTGTTCCTAGACCTTTTCATCCAAAACATAATTTATATTCAAGGGCACAATAATATGGACCTCTCCTTGTTTAGAATATTTTTGTTTCGCTAGATTTTATCTTCTGCGTAATAGCGGTCTCCAGGTCACGGATATACAAAAATAAAAATGTAGAGCTTTTCTTGAAGTAATTACTTCGTTATTAATCCACAATTTTATACAGCTATATACAACGCGAATACAACAATATATTAGGTTGTCCGAAAAGTGTCTTTCTTTTACAGGCACGTCTTCTACAACGACGCATCTTTATACAAACGTAAAACCTAATCTGTAATCGAACGTTGTGATCTTTATTTTGATACAACAAAATGGATCATACTTAATTCGATAAAATAATATAAAACGGAAAATGTTGTGCATCCATCATTTCCTTATAAAACGAAAGAAACTTTTCGGACGACCTAATACAGATACTGTTTCCTTGTGACAGCTATCTTACACAGCAATGCAACGACGACGAAAATATATAAAATATATATAAGTAAAAAAATAAGTACGTACCAGGACATCGTTGCACTGATTACTTTAAAACTTCCTCGCCGCCATTAAAGTTGCACATTCACAGCGCTAACAATTTTTCCGCTCGCGTGTTTTCCCACGTCTGTCGTTCCCGTACGATCCCCCGTGTCTCCTCGTACGCCATTCGTCGAATTCCGAAACATCGATAGGCGCTCGTTGACAAATATTCGTCGTGCGGAAAGAAGCGACGGAGATTTCCTGGTGGAAAGTTCGCCGGGTCCGGAAACGATGGAAGGAAGGCCGGGGCCAAAATATACGATAGCGAATTCTCGGCTCGTGTCTGGCGAGCAGTCTTCATAACTGACGAAGCCCGTGGCCGCGCGGCTCGTGTTGAAATATCCGCGCGTGAATAATGCAGAAATCCGCAAGAAAATATGAAGGTGCATTACCGAAACGGAACAGGATATTCGCGCGGATATTTCGCCGCCGTGGCGATTCTGCTGAGCGAGTGCCGGACATCGGGCCGCGATCTAGCCGAGGATACTAAGCCAGTCGCTTAAATCTACGAAGTTGGTCGACTACTCGGCAAGACGCGGCCAGCAAATGGCGTTCAAATTAATTTCACCAAAGTTCTGCTCCCCCTCCCTTTCTCCTTTCTCAACAGTAAATTATTAATACCGTCGGAAGGTTGGTGCCTGCTGACTCGGTTGTCCTCGGTCAAATACGCTGTTTAATTAGGAAATCCGCAGTTGCGGCAAGGCGTGGATTGTCAACGGTTTTCACCCTCTTGCGGTTCTACGAACTGGCGCGACCTTTTCGCGCGATGACCACCGACCAGACGACAGATTGCCTGTATTGCAAGGAAGGCGACGCGACGACCTGCTCCGTCGGCTAGTAAAACGAGCTTAAAACAATTCCCACGCGTCGCTTCGACTCGTGCTTGCGTGTCGCGTTGCGTCGACGTGCAATTACCATAGAGAGAGAGAGAGAGAGAGAGTAACGCGCCCAGAGTTTTCGAAATTACGCGCTCGAGTCGATTTGACACACAGCGGAATTCCGCCCGCTTTGCGTAACTTCCTTTTTCACGCGTCAAGCGATCCAGATGGAGAGATGTGTTTGGTGGTTGGATAGCCCGCTGATATTCGACGAGTTTCCTACGAAACTGACTCTGTTGGTAAATTGAAATTTTCCAAGCACGAGTTTCACAGAAGCGTGGATGTGCGTAACGCAAAATGGGGATGAGGTGCGATTAAATTTCGGGAAACCGGCGTTGAGAGTCACAGTTGGACGCCAACGGCCATTGTGTACACGTTTGTATGACAATTTCAGCGAACGAGATTTTAATTAGCCCTGCGCATGATGCCGCGGCAACGTTCGGTTATGCGCCTGGAATTAATCGCCGCCCTTTCGATCATACCGAGAACTACAATTTCCAATGATTCTCAATTCTTTACGTTTGACCAGGCATTTTGTGCCACGTGTATTCAAACGAGAGAGATACCTTGATGATTTCTCATACGTTCTTCCGTCTGTTCTCTAGTTTTCGAGAAAATACTAGGTAACGAGCTTTCTCCGTAATTTCTTTTCTTCGCTATTTTCTTTCGCAACGTTAAGCCTCGTTCGGTTTAATTCGAATACCTTGAAACTTATTAATTTACTTGAACCGGTATTCACTTGATCTGCAATATCCTTTGTAAGGTCCTACGCAGACGACTTTCGTCCGCGCGATTCCAAGTCTTTCTTCCTTTTTCCCGGTTAAGAACAACGAAGACAGACATACGATCGCACGGACAAAAGTCGCTCGTCTGTATCGGGCCTAGTTGAAGCATTCTAACAAAAACAGGCTCTTGTTCGTGGCTGTCTGTTTCCAGCAAAGCGAAAAAATGCTCGTATATCCGTAAGATCTGACCGATACGTTTCAATTTCTCTCTACCAGCAAATTTGTAAATTTCTTATTAAAAGAAAATAGAGATGGTGGTTTATCGTCCGAGCGATCGTGTCATATTCGCATTCGATGCTTCACTTCGCTCGAATTGCCATACCTCTATAGTATTAGGTTGTCCGAAAAGTTTCTTTCGTTTCGTAAGGTGACAATAGATGACCAACAATTAGATATTATCCATTTCGTTGTATTTCTATTATTATGTTCGCGCATAATTCGATAAACCAATATAAAACAAAAAACATCGTGCGTCTATTATTTCCTTACAAAACGAAAGAAACCTTCCGGACGCCCCAATATTCACAGAAATTAATCAACGAGATATCTTTCAATAAAAAGTTCGGGTTTAATCATGTTTGTAAATTGGACACGTTTACACGACGTTCTTCTTAAATTCGGAGAAGCTTTTAGCGACGGAAAAACACGGTTCGGTGGAAAATGACGGGAAGAACACAACAGGAACCGAAATTACTGTGTTCATAAAGCTGTCATACTTTTTAGAGTATGGTTTCCTTGCGAGCAGAAAATCGTATTATTAAACAAAAGATACCGTGGAATTGAAGGCTAAAGCAGATGTTGTAGGTCGTTTATTAACATTTCCAAGAAAATTGGAAATTCTCCAGGCTCGTTGTACATATACCTGGTGTTTTTTTATATTAGCGATACGCGTACGATCGTGTTAACAAGGATCAGATATAATGTGGCAAAGTCAAAAATATCCAAATGAAAAGCTTTTCGAAATAGGATATACGTGAATCCGTTTGAAAAGAGAAGCACGCAAATATTGCTCGTAAATCCGTATAGTAAATAATTCGATATTAATATACGATCGAACATAATATGAGCCGCACGTCTTTCATGAATAAATCTGTAATAAATAGGAAAAATTTAATTCGTATAATTAATCAGAGTACGGGTACCGCGCTGGAACAATACGGGTTGCGTGTTATGAGCAGAGGGTTAATAAAAGTTCTTTTGAATACAATTAACGGTAACTACGTTCTATCACGGAATTACCCTTACATAATTGTACAAATTGCAATGGACCTCCATGTTACGTGCCAAGCTTATTTAGCATATCCATTTAATGAACATACAGCCTAAGCAACAAGGCTATATAGCTTCTAGACCGTGTACATCGTGGACCTTATAAACTACATTAAGGTGTTGAATACTTCAGCTTGGACTATCAGTCCGGAAATCATTACCTTAATGTAAATTAATTTTATCAAACTTATCGCAGGAAGAACAAAAGCGTACCGCTTTTGCATTTTTTTCTTGCTTCCGTATCAAGAAATCTATGACGAACGAAACACACAATGCACGTACGGATATACTTGTTTGCATCAATTTGGAATTTCGAATTCGCAGCTCCTATGTGCGTTTACAGTTTTACACTTTGCGTATTTTGTCCGTTTGTTGTTTCTTCGCCGAAATGACAAAAATGTGAAAACAGATTTACGTTGCGCTAGAAGATTTTCAGATTTTTTTTTGTGACATACATTTCGCTCGTTTTATACCTCGTTTCAGAATAAAACGAGACGTAAATAGGCCGCGGATTTTTATGCAGTATCGTATCTTCGTGAAGAGAACTAAGGAAATGGAAGTTGCGTGGTACTCTGTTTCGGCTACTAAAAATCACGACGAGTACTACCCCCTTTTCATTTGCATTCTCTGGATCGCTGCACCTTTAAATTCACTATAAATACACGAAAATCCGTAGTCTATTTATAAAGGAAACTCGTGTAATGAACAGCGCGATTGTCGATAGGATTCCTTCAACTAATAATTCAATGAGTTCTCGTACCTCGTTCATTCGCCGTACATAAGCAGGAAATAAAAACGCTTAATAATATATAATTCTTGGAGCATTTACGAGCTCGATAAAGGGAGGAAGTCGAAGAACCTCCTTCTCTTCTCCTCGATACGTTGCGACAATAGTCCGAAAATAAAGCAGTCGATCTTCGTCGAAGCGATCGATAGACCGTCCGTTTCCGATTGTTAACTTCTCGATATAAAACGCTTTCTTGTCCCTCTGGTTCAGATCTGCCGTCTGCATCGGCTACTCGACGAATACATTAGGCTAACAGGGCCATATTCTTTCCAAGTAAGCAGACGCATCGATCGTCATAAGTGAATTCGCCCTTTGGATATAACCGGAGAGACGCACTTGGAATACTTGGTGGCCTCCTAAGAATTTTGAGAGGACGGCTCATGAATGCAAATTAAAACGTTTACCCCGCTCCTATCGCGCACCTCTTTGCTCATTCCCGTTATTTGACTTGCCGTATAAGCGGTGTTCAAAAGTCGATAAGCCGCTGCCGCGGTTCCCTCAGAGGACTTAAATAATGAATGCGCGGGTAAACAGCTTTACTTGCTCAACATTCTTCCGGTCTTCTATAACGTTCTCCTTTTTCACTCTGAATTTTTCCCTTTCTTCCGGGCTACCATATTTTTGGCAACTTCTATGCAGCTTCTATTTAACGCGATCCACAAATGCACGTTCATGTTTCACAACGGATGAACATTACGTTATCGTGTCAGTTCGGTTAGCTGTCGATGCATGCACATAAAATAGAGAAGGCTCTCTCAGAATTGATAATAGTTATATATATATATATATATATATATATATATAACGTTCATTGCCCAAGAAAGTATATATTGCATACGTATATTCTCAATGAACAAGGAATTTCTATTGGAAAGTGGTTTTATAATATTTTACAATATTACACGAATACACTCGTCTCAAGTATTTACATTCGTCTAAAATATATAGATGCGCATTTATGAATCATACTACTGTATGTCAGACAGCCGGTTGAAATCGTGTGGAAAATTCGGCTGGTGAAAATTGTTGAATTATACTGGCTACGCCGAGTTAAACTTGGGAAAGGTGCGCGTTAATTTCGGTACGGGTCTTTCCTATCGTAAAATAGAAACCGCATTAACGTCGAAAGTGAATTAAAATTGGCGAATCGCATGGCTGTTACCGGCGCGGCACGATTATTCAATTAGGGCGGGCACTTGTCGTGGCCGGGGCATTTCCTTGTATTTTTCTGACTAAAGCGGAGACCCCGACCAGCTCATTAATTTCCTTCGCCGCGGAGTATTGTACGATTTAACGAATCGCTCGACAACGCTCGCGTTTGTTGACCGCTGCGGATTCGGTCGCATTGCTCGTTTCTCGCTTATGTAATCTGCCGTTTCTGCGGAAATTGGCCACTAACGAAGTGAAACGGCACCGTAATCGCGGCAAGTCTGCGAGACTGCCGCTTGCTAACTCAGTTATCGAAGAATTTACGAACGGATGTAAAAATACCTTCGTTTATTTTGTGACAACTCTTGGTACATAACAATATAAAGATAGAAAGTAAAGAAAGTGCATAGATTTTTAATTTACATTTAATTATAATTGTATATGTATAAATATAATTTGTATTTAAAATTGTAATTACATTTTTATGGAGTTATTTTTATGGGTATCGATGCTTGTGAATTGCTTGATATAAAGTGGATATCTGAGGGGTGTAACAACGAGTGAAACAAGTGATTTTGATGAATTTTTCTTTGAAGCAGGTACTACTAAATTGTAATACTAAAGAGAAACGTAATTTTTTATTTAAAGTGTTCCGATTGTTTATCAACTTTTTAAACTGGCGTGCACGGTAATTGAAAAAGTAATTGAACAACCAATTTCGAACGAAACTCATTCGCTTTGTTACAAATTTCCGTTCATGGATCAAATCTCAAATTTTTATTTTATTATTTATTTATAATGCCTTTTTGGATAATATACATTCAATTTACCTGCCGGTAAAGGTAAATTTTTTTCGAAACGTTAGAATTTTTCACGGTTTCCTCTAAAAAGTAAGTTCAATCGCAGAATAATCTATCGAACTTTAAGAAAATTCCTTAACTTTCCCATTCCGACGACTATGAACCGATGTTGTACTGCACGCCGACAATATGTCAAATGACATTTCGTCAAACATAATCACAAGGCTTGTACGACATACAATAAATCATAAGAAGAAGTGAAATAAACAAATTGCACTTACACTTGAAGACCATCTACGTACAGTCCAAAGAGTTCCACATAACCAGCGGTAGTTAATCTAAAAAAAAATCATAAAAATCACTTGCTTTCATCGTTGTCACACAAAAATCCCTCTTCAAGCGTTTGATAAATCAAATGCAATAAGCACGAAAGCTAGAAAATTAGAAAGAAGAGTAGAATTATAATTAAAAGTTCAATTATGCACATACTAAATCACGAAACAGGTCTGTTTCTTCTCAATGTACATTAGTAAGAAGGTGATATAATTTTTTCGAATTTTCTATAGGTTCAAGTAGTTAAAAGAAAAAAATTCGTTTCAATCGGCTTAAAGAATAGCTTACGCCTATTTTAATTAGGGCAATATGATCGTACTACAATAAGTCAACGTTTTAAATAACGATTTAATGCTCGAATATATGTATCCTATTTAGCTGTAATCATTGTCAAATAAATCTGGTTCTACGAGCAGATACATCAATAAACATCACGTATCAATATATTATGTCTTAATTTTCTTCGTCAGCTTCGCGTTATTAAAATACATAATTTTGACGTAAATCGTAGCGGAGATACGTTAAATTGAAGCGGAGATATTGCACTGCAATCAATATTAATAGAGAGTTAAATGATCGAATCGTGATATTCCGTGATAAGCTATAGCATCGCTGAAAGTTATTTGTCATAACGTAATAACGCTATCCATATCATCGGTTTACTAGGAGCTTCGTGCACCTTAATTCTTTGCGAATTCTTTGAAAAATTTCTCTCGTCGCGTATATCACGCTGTTATTCAAACTGTTGGAAGTGTAGCGCCGCTTCATAGAAATAAAAAGCAACTGCGGTCGTCTTAACGAGGAGTGTGCCACCATGAACAATATTTTCGATATGCTAATAATCTCGAGAACGATATCCAGATATACGTTCGTAAGACTGTGATTCAAACACTCATACAAAATTCATAAGCCATCGTACATATCACTTCACTTTTTTACTTCTCATGCAGTAAATCCTTGTCGCGTCGTATCTTTTGGATTTCAAGCATTCAAGAACCTCCTTGCAACCTCTTTATCTTTCGTAATCTCATTTTTTCTTATGCCGATTTGACGAACACGGCGTAACGTCTGAACGTGAGAAACGGAAGAGACACGATAGAAACCAGACAGACAGAAACCGAGAAAAGGATAATAGAGACGAACGAAGAGATAGCTTTGTTCCACGATTACGTGTAACTCTTCTTCTATATTCTAATCGAATATGTAAAATCCACGTTCAAATCGTTGAATAAGCTGAAAACGTTTCGCCGAGTCCGTTGTTAAACACGAGGCTGAGTGACGAAATTTTACGTTTGCTATCAAAACAGATTTCACGGCATCATCGTGCGTATAATTCGTTGCCTTTGAAGCGTCTATGTTACATGCCCAGCGTGGCAAACTAATTACGCAAACAAGCCAATGAACTAAAAGGACAATAAATTAATACTCTTTGTATCTGGTAATCAACATGAAGCCAATTAATTAAAATCGCGAGCGTTGCCGCGAGACAACTTATCGGCAGCTATCTCGCAAACATTTCGAGAGAATTCTTTGTGCGAAGACTTCGCATTAAAACAATCCTCGTACCTCGTACTTTTCATTTCATTAAACACTAGGTTTCACGGCGAATGTTAATAATAAAAGAGACGCTAGCTCCAATGATCTTGGATTTTTTCATCGTTATTACTAATTACTAGCTGCGTGTGCCCGGCGTTGTTCGAACTTTTGAGAGGCTGAGCTTTTTAACTAGTATTTCCACGATAAATGTTCAAGCCATTCAGGAACACTCGCACCATCGTACGAGCAAAATTGATTCTTCGCATGTTCTCTTAAAATTGTTGAATATTATTCAGCTACTCCGCAAAAATAATTTCTCGGGCGTAAGTTAAGAGGGGGTTGTAGAGGGATGACGAGGGATACTCGTGCCAAATTTAGTGCGAATAAATCGAGCTACATAAT
Organism: Bombus cullumanus; assembly: GCA_014737535.1. Taxonomy (NCBI): domain Eukaryota; kingdom Metazoa; phylum Arthropoda; class Insecta; order Hymenoptera; family Apidae; genus Bombus; species Bombus cullumanus. Next base: position 2,631,313 of record JACXIX010000071.1, on the reverse strand, counting down.
AGTATTTTAACTTATACGCGTATAGAGAGAGAATACAGTCAAATTATGAGATTTTTGCGCGTAAAAGAAGGGTTGAGGGAACGTGACAAGACCTGGGCAACTGCTATTATTTCATATATAATTGCTAATTGCGTCGCTGCATCGTACAATTACGAATTGTTCACATAATGATGCAACTAGTGGCGAATCGTGACGAAATAGAACCCACTGGCCTTGACATATGTTGTCAACGACACTCTGCCGTACAACCTGCCGAAGTCCTTAGCCATCGCTCGCGTTATTCTTCAATAATTTATTAACAAAATTATTGCTACGTGCATCGCATTCAACCAACGCGTAAATATATGCGACTGCGAACACGCGCATAACCTACACGACAGTCACGTTTATCTGGCAGTTTTTATTTCAAAGAAACGCCGCACGCGTTGCTCGCACGCTCGTAAAAATCTAGTCCAACCCAATACCAATTCTACATACGAGCGTAGGGGGGCCGATTTTCGACGAAAAAAACTTTTTTTCTTAAAAATGGCTCGCCCGTTTCACTCACGTGCGGAATTGGTATCGGGTTGAACTAGATTTTTACGAGCGAGTGGAAGCGAGCGAGCAATGCGTACGGTGTTTCTTTACGATACGTATATGCATAGCATATGTTGTTTTTCGCAAATCTTGTTTCGTTAATGATTTTTTAAACGATAACGAACAATGGCTGAAATCTTCTGGGGGGTTACAACATATGTCAAGGTCATTGGGTAGCGTACTAGTAATATTCGGTTTTCTTTTTTTTTTTTTTCTTTTTTTTCTTTTTGTTTTTTTAAATTCTCCTCCGTTTGAAACTCGATCCAGGTTCGATGACTATACCGATCGACAAAGCAGCAGTGAAAAAAGTCAAACAGTCGCTTAACAATCTTGCATTTCGTTGTATCCGCACGTAACGTGCTTTGTTATCTTGTTTTTTTTTTCTTTCTTTCAGCGTCACTGTGCGATATCGTTTTCAACAGTGACTCGACGAAAACAGGGATAGTCATGTCACCAGGATATCCGAAACCTTATCCACCGAGGACGCACTGTACATACGACTTCCAGGGACGGGGAAAGGAACGAGTCCAAGTGGTGTTCCAGGATTTGAACTTGTATCATTCGCCGGTTGTATCGGACACAGCGAACGAGTAAGTTTCTCTTTACTATCCTACACGTTATATCGTTGCCGACATACTCTGTCCTACTCAAGATCGTTCCAACATATCCGCACGTTGAAATTCGTTCTTTTATTAGCTTGCAACGATACGACGATGAAAATTATCTCGTTATTATTGAGAAATCATCGATGACCGTGAAAATCGACAAAGGAAAAGAAATGATCCTGAAGGGAACTAACGTGAATCACGATATTTGTCGTTGCGAACTAAAAAGCTTCTTGCTCGTACATACTTTTGTTTTTGCAAAAGTAACGAAAAGTATCAAAGTGGACGATGTAGACGGAACACCCTGTACACACAGGGTGTCCCGGATTTTAACAGCCGAACGTTGTCGATATATGCTATGGTCGAAATAAGAAAAAAAAATGTACATGAACGTAAGTCGTTGAAAACTTTATTAAAAAGTTATGGCAGAGATATGAAATACGGAGGGAACGGGTAGTAGCAGACTCGCGGCTACTGCGATATAATACAGGAATGCACCAACGATATTTACGTTCACTCTGTTTATGCAAACGTAACTAATTCTTCATCTCGAAATGTTCACGGTTCTTGACAATACAAGATTGACAGCGGCCGAAAATAGAATTTATTACCCCTCACGAATTTCATTTCCACCTTGTTTCGTTTCAACGAATCCACCATTCTGACATGCAGAATTAGTTACGTTTGCATAAACAGAGTGAACGCAAATATCGCTTATCCGTTCTTACGCGATATCGCAGTAATCGCGAGTCTGCTACTAAGTTCCCTTTGTGTTTCATATTTTTTTTTTTTTTTTATAACTTTTTAATTTAAATGAAAGCTTTCTATTTAAAACGAAGCTTTAAAACTACCTATGTCTGTATATAACATCTGTCTATTATTTAGTCCCATGGAATATAACGACAACGTCTGGCCGCTAAAAATTTCACGATATTATACATGTCGGGGATGAAAGGACACCGGAGCCTTTCCTTTGAAATTTTGGGAAAATCCTCCAATACTTTAGTCTAGATTCTATCATAACCGTAATTAAGCAATCGTTGTCGTTCAATCCGATTGTATTTATTCGAGATTTGTGATAGTGGGATTGGGCTCCAGGCGACACAACTGGTCGCCGAACGTAGCCCACGGTCACGGGATCATAAGGTCACCTGCCTGACGGAGGTGTGGGGTGGCTGTATGGTTCTCCCTAGAAATGTGGTTGTGGCGGCATACGGCCTCGAGAACGGGCCTAGCCGCGTGTGACTTTGCCTCGGAGGTGTCAATATAATGGAACACGCGTTGTATTAATAATCAAACTCCGGGCAGAAACTGCCTAGCAACGGCGATTGCAACTTTCTCGATGCTTCTAACCAGTATATAACAAACGAACGCAATCGTAAAGAGAGGAAAATTTTCATCGGTGTATTATTCGTGCGATCGCCTTGGAAAGTTACATATCGAGCGGTATGTACCGAGCGTCCCAGCAAACGTATTTTGTGCTTCAAAGTATTCTACGTTTAGTTAAAGAGTTATGCCGTTGACCGTGGATTCGTTATTGAACCCAAGAACATTGTCAATAGGATCTCGCGTGCCTAAACACCACGGTTATTCGTCAAACTTTGTAAAAAGTCGTATTTATATCTGTAAATATAATCTCTGTTTTACAAAACGATGGCTAATTCGAATGAAGAATTGTCACGCGCCCACAATTCTAACGATAATCCGACATATATATATAAGAAAATAACGCTACCATCCAACATAAACGAATGTGTAAATATCAGTGAGGCAAATAATTGTGTGCTGGAGATATCCTCTGAAACTTATCTCGGAGCTATCCTTTATAACCCTCGATCGTCATGCACTGTACGTTTGTAGACTTATCCTGATATACCTGCTGCTCCTGAGCACATAGTACTTATAGCTGCCACTTAGTCATACTAATATCTGTACGTATTCTTGGTAGCTTCGCTTTTCAAACATCGCTCTCGTGTGCCACTTGTGCGATATTCATTGGGAGAGATACGTTCCAGGCGCGTGTTTGTACTGCAGACAAAATCATGAAAGTCATAAAAATTGTGAAATTCAACGGATACCTGTTATACCGACCTGGATAGGATTTTACGAAATAAAAAGCTTGGACAGCTGACCCATTTGTCAGTTAAAAACCAGAAATGTTATAGAGCATGACTAGACTGACATAGTTTTTCCTCTAGTAAAACATGATCTTTCTTGTTTGTAATTTTATGAAAAATTTATAGTACGAAACTTTACGATTCATAATGTCTCACTAATGTATTTTATTTTATAGTTATCGTACCTCTGTCATAAAATGGCAATTTGTGTTCGAAGAAATACGATTCTTCGGAAGAAACAAAATTTCTCCATAATTATGGGACTCTTGTGAGTTTTCTTATTGTTTCGCGTCTGTTTCCACGTGTTTCTCTTTATATCAAATGAAGACTCTTACGATTATCCGTCAGATTGAAACGTTAAGTTTGTAAAAACACGGAAGAGCAGAAATTTTGATACGTAATATACATAGTATATCGCTAAAGATCATTAAATATAGACTTGAACTATATGATATACAGAGAATAAAAGTATTGGATACAAATACAAATAAGTTTAGTCATCTAAAACGATGAATTTCACCGCAAAGATGCTAATCGAATAAAATTTGAACTAAACGAAAGCATTTACGAAAATTGATCGAAGTACCTTTTGATTTAAAATCGAACTGAATCGAACCTAATCCAAGCAATACACCAAAGTACGCAGCATAATACGTGCTATTTGCAACGGCTTAGATCTGAATAGTAAAAAGAGCAGATACATAAAAGTAAGTACTACGGCCTCTGCTTAGTTTCTCAACGCTGCATTCAACATCGCGTAAAAAGAGTGTCGCAATAATCTCTCGTCTTAATTCTCTCTCTCTTTCTCTTTTTGTTCCGTGCAGTTTTTCCAACGCTGAAAAATTGAAGTCAACGATGACAAAAGTCCCCATTCGATTTCTTTATCATGGAACACCATTAGAAGGTCTGTGAAAATACGACTTTGGCGGTGAACGCGTTGAAGTTAAAACGGCATCACGTCGATAATGGCGGAAAAGAACTAACGGGGCCGGATGAGCGGACCCGTGTTCCAGTGACGTCTTCGGTGTGTAATCAAAAGCCAATGTAGAATTTGGCAACTGCGAGTCCAAACGGTGCTTCACGTACCTTCAAATACAATTTGCGCGAAGTGCATCGAGTGGCGATGGCCGAATTCCGCCATTAGCGTGCCGATTGATCGACGAGTTCGTTTCGTTGTCCAGCGACGAGGATCGGACGTTCCTGGAATTCTGCTTGTCCTTGTGAAAAGCACGGGAACGGACAGTTGTGATCGATTTCACCAACGCACGTGTGTAGCGTCTGTAAAGGGATTGCGTGTATCGTGACAATGCGCGAATATACAACCTTGTCCACGATTTTTTTTCTTTTTTCCTTTTTTTTTTTTACCACTTACGCTGATTGGGAAAGAATTAATTGCTGTCTAATCGTCAGTTGGCTAAGACAATTACTAACCCACCGAGAGGATTGCCGGTCTCTCCCTCTCTCTCTCTGTTAATTCATGAAACGACAGATAGAAATTTTAGATTTGAAAATTTTTATAATAATTAGATGTGTTTTTCTACTGAATCGCGTTGTTAGTTGTCAGTTGTGCCGCGAAAGAAGTGAACCGAAATGTTCAGAAAGCGTTGAAACGAAAGGTACGTTTTGAAGTCTAAAAAATCACGAATACGTCAAGAGATGAGAAGTTTGTGGTTTATTAGTGAAATTGTACTGCGAGCTTTGGAATTTAATTAAAACGAGTTTGACGGTAAACAGGCTACGCGCAGATTGGTTTGAGTTATTATATCGATGTATTCTATCATGTAGCTATAATTATGGAGAGCTCTATTATCTAGAATTTATGTATATTTGTTTCGCAAAGATAATCATTCCATTAATTTGTTTAACGTACTGTAACCACACCATGGTACAACATTAACGTTTAAATATTTATTCTATCCGAAATTGGAATTAAAATTACGTAAACCGAATGACACTCCTCAGGCAGTTTAAAACTATTTATCTTATAATATATTTCCCAATTACATTCCTCGCGTCATTAATTGACCGACATGGAGGAACAGTATCGTGAATTTTATCAGAGTGCAAAAATTAATAATCAGAAACGGTACTTTCTATCTTTCCAACGAAATTGCTTTGTATTCATTAAATTATAGATTTAGATTACCTGTTAAAAAATTACTCGCACATATATTCTTTATCAACGAAGCTCGTTTCACTACTGAACGTTTACTAATCGATTTTGTAACCCTCTGTAAAGTGATTGCCAACTTGTTTTGTAAGAATTATCAAATACTTCTCTATGTATATAGTAACGTTTAAACCGCGGCTATTTATGCAAATTCATATTTTTTACTAGTATAATTAAAAAGATAGAGAATAAAAGATAGAGAATACCATACCGTGGGTATTTCATGTACTTTTGCGCGTTATATGCATTTTATGCATTTTTGCATGTTCAGATTTTCTAGAGATGCATGAAAATCCGCGGTCTAATAATGTTAAAAGACGTGCTTGTGTATACATTCGTGGCGTACAGAATAATTCTCCGGCTAGTTAACTCAAAAGCAGCATCGTCAATCACATGACGGCGATAACGCCATATCCCTACGTGTAATCTGTCATCGAAGACTGCTATTGCCTCTGTGTCACGGTACAGACGATTGTATGCGTGTAAAATGGTAACGAGAATGCGTGATTTGTGGTGTGATCAGCCACACTGCCTTTAAGTTAACTAACAAGAGAGAGAGAGAGAGAGAGAGAGAGAGAGAATCATCCTGTAAATTTCAGAAATACGAGATACGTGAAAAATCGTAGTATACGTCACAAGGTAATCGTTCCCTGTATAGAAGAAAATTCCGTATAAAATTAATGACTCTGAAAAATAAGTTTATAAGTTTCTTTCAAATTTACTCCGTAGAGCATTATTGTTGCTATCCACAAGATAATAAAATAGCACGTAGCGGCCATTATCCCAAACCTCGTTAACTTGGTTAAGCAGGGGGCAGGTCGTGCCATAAATTCAACCATTAACTGACCTGTCAGTTTATTAACCACTGTAGTAGAATCACGCTGACCAACAGATTTATGCTGCGGCGTCGAATCCGCTAGTCATACGATTGTCTTGCCCGCAATTTTCAAATCCGATCAACTCGCGTAAATATCACCGATCAATTAGCAGTAACATTATGCACAATGATCGGAATCTCCGTAAATCCACTATCATACTTTCTCGTAACATCTTACAACTATTGCCATTCTAACGACAAGTCTGCGCGTGACGCTGTTTTGACAGAAGCAGATTTTACCAAAACATACAGCGGAAATTGTATGGAAACTTTCAGCCGCTGTTCTTTACCTTCAATATTTGATGAACTTTTGTGTCCATCTACGTTCTCACGTGCATTTCTACCAATAACAAACGAAAGAACTCGGCACAGTTGAGATAGGACGATAGCCATCGAAGGAGGTTGAATTGCAGCGAAAAAGGACGCGCGCATCTTATTTACCGTATTCTACAATCTGATTTAAGTTGGACGCAAGATTTCCTCGCTCGACGTCTTGACCGATCTGTCGAAGATTCACGATCCATTGTGCTCGTGGAATGGAAAAGAGAGCGTTCGTCGTGTCGCGCTGCGAAGGGTAAATCGTGAGACGAGCAAGCAGAGCTTCCGCAAGCAAGCGAACGAGAAACGCCGATCGGGAAGGAGATACTCAACCGGAGGATGGTATTCGGGGAATCTGCCTACAACAATGCTTTCCTGACAACAGCAATTGCGATCGGTCATCCCCTCGTTCATTTTCCACGTGCCTGGCCTTAAACGCAGTTTAATTGCCGCTGGCACGTTTCATCGTGCGGTCACTCGAGTAATGTTTCTCTGGCTATGTAATTGTTCCCGGTTGCATTTCAGGAAAATCGAGATAATCGCGTGTAACAACATCGTTCGTGGCAACGAACCGATACGACCCGACGTTGGCAAAGAACGGGAAGAACTTCAACGAAATAAATCGAATCGATCGTACTGCTGGCAAAAAAGAATTGCTGAATTCTTCCCTTTCATTACTCTCTTTCTGTCTGCTTGTCTGTCTGTCTGTCTCTATCTCTCTATCTCTCTCTATCTTTTTCTCTGCTTCCCTCTGTCTCTCTCCCTCTCTCTCTCTCTTTTTGTTACGATCTTAATTGCTTTAATATCAACTTCGTTGATATAGTTACGAGATAGTTAATAATCGTGGCAGCTGTTGCAAACTCGTTAATGCATTGTACATTACAGGGCCCTTTGACAGACGCCATTGCTTGCGATATAATATGGAAAATTATATCACAACTTGAGTCGGATATTCCCTAAAGCGATTTTCAATTGAAATATAAGATTACTAAACCGCGGATTTTTATGTGTTTATAGGAAATTTGAACGAGCAACATTGCACAGGATGCATGACGTTGCATACCGTTGCATCGCACGGGATACGAATCGAGCAATGTGTTTACGCCTTTTAACTGTATTTCCTCTGTATTTTCATCCATCGTAAAACCATTCGATAAATACAATTTTGGTTACACCACCCTCTTTAGTGAATCAACGAGTCAGAGAACTGAATAATTTTTATAGAAACGTTCGTGCTTGCGTTCGTTGTGCTGCGTCCGATGTTAACCACGTTGCGACGAAGAAGAAATAATAATTTTATGGGCGAAATTAGCGAAACAAGAGGAAGGTTCGTGGTTATTTAATTTGAGTATTCGTGACTCATCTTTAATTCTGTAATTCATTATTCTAGTTGGCGCTGAGGATAGCGTGATAATAATTCACTTCGTTTATATCACTGTATGAATTATTTATAAGCTTGCTCTCATTATTACGTACACTTTGCTCCACGTACTAAAGAAGACGAATTATTCCAATTATTATTATCAATCTTCAAGTATAAGACGGCTGGAAAAATTCTGCCGATATCGATGCGATTCTTTCAAGTCTATTTTCTATGCTGGCGGAAGTATGAATTTCGTGCGGGGCTGTTTCTCTGACGCGAATTACGCGTAAACGCACTGCAATGTGTAACGGATAATGCTGTTCTCTACGCAAGCAGATTGGAATGAAGTCTTTGACAATTAAATTATAATTTTTCTTAAAGGTGTGACGCATATACTTTGACTTTAATAATTAATAATACAGTTGAGTGTGATATATTTTAAAGCCCGGTACGACACGTCACAAGACGCTAAGAAATTATAGGGATACGGATCGGCATATTAAAAAGAGCATCTAACAACGATATATTTACTTTAACTGAGAGCAACGATTGATATCTGACACTGACGTATCAAGAACAAAGACTATATATTCTGTCTGTATGTTGTTAACACTGTCATAAAACGTTGCAAGGGACGAGAAAAATGTGAAGCAAGACGAATGAAAAAGATCATGTAATTCAAACGGCGAGCGAATGAGTAGTAGAGTGAGCCACTATAGTGGCGCTTCGTAATGTAAGATGACATCCGTGAAAGCCACTATAGTGGTGCAACGTACCTGAGAGGATAATTTGACGGAAAATAAGAATGAAATACAACGGAACCTCGCTAACTCGAGCCTGCGTAACTCGGAAACTTTTATAAGACTAGAATTTTGTTCGTTCTTCTCCGTTTCAAAGCGAAAATCTCTAGGAGTTGTAATAAAACTTACTTTAACTCGAATTATTTGCCACGTGTCCAGATACATTATTTTTATCTTTGTAACTCGAGTTTAGAATAGCCACTGCGAGTCGAACTTTACCCCTATAACTCGAACTTCTATCGCCGCTTCCTCTGCGACTCCGAATGTACCTATAGCTAGGCTATGTGTCGCAAGATGTGAGAAACCAATTATTCGATGTCGCCTTCTCTCTTCCACCTGTTACGGTTGTCTCGGATAACGTAAGAAGACAAATATAAAACGACACAAGCTGTATCTCTAGTTCTTTGCACTGTGATCTGTGAAAGTTAATGGTTTTTCATCGGTCGGACGCATAATTCCTATCGTCCCCCGTATCGTTAACTTTTGCATTTATTTGCATTGCATGAAACGAGTTCTAAGAGAAAGCTTAAAATATACTAAAAGTTGCCGAGAAGGGGAATATAATCGTGGCTTCGTACAAAGCTTCTCTGTGTCGAATTTTCATTTGTTAAACCTCTTTCACTCGGAAGTCTAAACTTCGGTAAATCGAAGATTTTCGCTGGCTCCTCGTCGCTCGAAGTTGGAATTGCCGACTGTAGCAGAAAATAAATTACGCGGCTGCAAATATTAAAAGAGACAAAGAAAGGCAGGCAGCGGGTCTAAGGAATAACGAAAAGAGGGCCAGGTTAATCGAAATCTGTCAGCGAACGTGACAAATCTTCAAAGTCGATTTTCTCAGACAACAAAAATTTCTACAAATTACCTACGCCACTCTTTTCAACTACATTTATGAAACGAGTAATTACTTTTCCGATCGTATCTTTCACCCGATTTCGGTAGGAAAATTAAACATTATTTCCTTTAACGAGTTTTTAATTCAAATAATAAGAATTCCTCGATATTTCGATGGAATATTTTATTTTAGGAAATGAAAAATATCACGGTTATAATATTTATTGCTCGGCGCTCAACGAATTCATATAAAATAGATTGTGTCTTCAAAGCCAATAAAACATGGGACAGCTGGAGGTAAAAAATCCGAAAAGCAGTAATTTTATCTGGCAAAGGTAAAACGAAAATATAGAATAACCTTTTTTTTCCCCCCGTATGAAGCTTCGTTTCTGAACAAATTGCTGATACAAATGGAGAGAATATGCGCAGTTGTACGTGCGTGATTTTACTTATAGCTTGGTTTAATAAATATCAATGAAAACTAATATGCTCATTCGTACGTACTACAATTCGAGCTTGTTATAACGAATAATGAAAAATGATCAATAAAACAAAGGCATAATTTTACTCGAAAATTGTTATTTATTAGTGGAAAAATTGTTGCAAACGATTCTCATTTTTATCTCGACGTAACTAAGCTTTATGTTATATCCCTGTATGTTGTATTTCTATATTTCCTAGTAGATTTTATACTATATATTTTCATTTATATTTTATGCCATGGCACTTTGTTTTCAAGTATGCGCGATATATGGAGGGATATTTCTTCTTTCGTGAGTCTGTGATTATAATCTCGTCGACGTACACAGATGAGTTATTGCGGTTCTATATTGATAGGTTCGGGGGCTGTGATAGTCAAGATATTGCGCTTTTACGATCGATCCAACAAGCATATCAGATATTCTGAAGCACTGCGACATATTTTCAATTATTATCCGATAGAAACTTTTGACAATGCAAGATATTTCGGGAAATTGTTACAAACATATGTTGAGAAAAAGAAAGAATCTAAAAGTTCAGATATTTACAGCCTTACCGAGGAGAATACAAAATATTTTACATTTTGTCATTTAGGAATGTTTGATTTCGTAGGTAATTCTCTCTGCGTCACATTCGGTACAATGCACCTCTTATTGAAAATAAATGTTAACAATTACGTTACGTACGATGATATTTATTTCTCATAAAATATTGGAAATGTTTATCTTTAGGTATCTCTTTCTATATTATTCATCATGAATTCTTCGTTATTTTATTACACCGTCGAAGAGTTCAATATTTTTTCCATATGCCTGAACTTCGAAATATCTTCTCTTATCACTCTGAATAATCAACAAGATAAATTTACTTTATAAACCAAATGCAAAATACCGCGGACAATATTTGCATTAAAAATAAATAATTTTTAACCGTAAAACCATTTCGTTCCCCGTCTTTTATTATTTAACGGACAAAAACGAGCTGCGAGAAAAGTACGTAGTTTGTGGTAATATCCATTAAAATCAAGGTACGAATGATAAAACCGTACACCGAAACAAAGACCGCATATTTAATGAATTGTCAATATTGATATACTCAGACACGAGTCTTCCCTATGGAAAAATGCTACGATGTATTTTCGTTGTACGCTTTTACATAAAATCACAGGTAGCAGGATTGTGTGACAGGTCATTGATTAAAATCCACGCGTTCGATAAGAAAGGATTTTTATCAGAGGAATATCTCAGTTGTTTAAAAAAGAAGACCAGAGACCGAGATTACAACTGTATAGGTTCCTGTTATTTATTACCCAACTTCCAATAACTCTCGTGGAATATTTCTAGAATTAACGTCGTAGTACGGTGCAGGATTTGTTAAAAATTCGACTGAATTTCATTGTTACATTTGCGGAACAACAGTTTGCTAAAGCTCGATATTACTTTCGAATTACTATCGTAGATACTTTACAAATTGCTACGTTAAGGTGATAAATCAATGGCGTGGTACGTCCATGAAAGACTCGCTCACGGACCTTATCGTTACCAACGTTATTTTCGTCTAACTCGCGCAAAGAACTCGTACAAATTATTTCTACGTATTCTAAATCGTTGCCTTGCATGAACACGCAATTTGAATCGACTAATGGTTTTCCCAGTAATCTCGGTCGATTATCACATCTTACGCGAGATTTACAGATGTTCCGACGCTTAACACGTTCACTGCCAGACGAATTTTCCATGGTTTACCCAAGGCGCCGACGTGAACTTTTCATTATGCGATGCCTATTACGTTGAAATATTATTTGCAGCGAATAAAATGAGTTGTAAAATCACGCTTGAAGCATTTTTCGTGGTGAGGGCCACCGGTGACCCCCACAGCGTTGTAGACAATCATTACGATCGTCCTTTTTCCAAACAATCGTGCTACGTACTTTTAATATTTGCTGCGTCGCCGGTCACCGGTGGCCCCCGTGGCAGTCAACGTGTTAAGAACGGTGGTGTATCACCACATTTCTCCATTACTTGTCGCTTCATGCTCGATGAAATTACATAGAACAAAATCGTAACGTCAAATAATGCTCGCATGAAAGATTTATCGAAAAGAAAAACGCACACAAGGAAAAGTTCTCAGTAGAAATAAATCTGCAATACCCTTGTTTCACATTATACGTATTCCAGTATGCACACAGCGTGGCCAGGCATTGAAATGCAGTGAATAGAAACGGTGGCGAGGCCGCCGCAACCGACATCTGATTTTCCTGGCCAGTTTCCTTCCAATCATCCGAGTGGATTGGTCGAAATTTTCCTCGAGCGTCACACGCGCCCCAACGTTCGCTAGATCCATTCATTCCAAATACATTCATATCGCTACACACGACCGGCCGAGCACATAATGTTACACGAATGCACACGCAATAATATTCTTTATATCGGTCCATTCGTGCGACTACTTCACCGCTAAAAAATTCCGCATTTCACCCGTAATGCTGACCCGTAAAGTGTCAGATTGTAAGGCCGGGAAACGGAAATGATGTGCCTCTAACAGGACCCGCGAGCATATATATTGAAAGAAAAACGTTGCCATGGGATAATAGAACGTTCGGATATTAGAGTATTCGAATAATATTGGTCCGGATATGGATTTGCTGTACTTATGAGACGTAGTAAACAGTGGCTATAAAAAGTATTTCCACTTACCTAACTTTATTTTCAAACGAAACATCCTTTTTTACAGGTTCCGCGTTTCATCTTCATCGTATACTAAATGTCTGTAGCGATAAAAGTAGTACCAAACGATAGGAAATTTAATATACTTGCACTTAATCAATATATATAATATAATATACTATACTATATATATACATTGCATTTATTATAGTATAGTATAGGATAGCAATGGTGTAGAATACGTAAACAAGAAAACGAAGAAAAAGAGCACGTTATTAATAAAATGGTTTTTGACAGTAGGAAATATAACACTTGTGGAGATCGAACTGTCGTGCTAAACAACGATACTTGAAAACAAGCTATGGAACGATCCGAGTATAAATCAGACTTGTCCACTGTCAGGGATCCTAATGCCGAGTAATACATAAGATTCGCTTGTAATAAAGGGAAGATCTCGCAGTGGAGCGAGACGAAGCAGACAATTTAAAACAAACAAAGGTATCGATATCGATATCATCTCCAATCAGTATCGGTATCGTCTTTGCTGAAGATTTCACAACGATAGTATCGGAGTAAGAGAAGCTTCCTGGTACACCTAAGTGTATATTAATATAAATATTACTATAAATACGTACGTACCAAGGGTGAGTCAATAATTATCCGCAATGCGGTCGTAAACTTCGTCTGTTTCAAAGTAGGCTACGTTTTCCAAAAACTCTGATATGCAGAGAGTATTTTTTTTTCCTCGCACGAGCACAATCTGAACTGGGAAATTTCAACTTCAAAAACAAATAACCGCGCTCTGTCCGGCCTTCGGCGTTTCACACAGCCTCGAAACTTCCGTTTATTTCGTCCACAATTTTCGCTGCGCTACACTTACGGCCGAAAAAAACTCTCCATTAATTTTCAAACTAAGTTCTTGAACGCGAGAGCCTTGAAAGAACGTCCGGTATCAAGAGCGCAATATTTCTCGTGGCGAAAAAACGCACGACGAACAGGGAGTAGAGAAGATGGTGAACAGGAAGTGGGGGCAAAAAAAAGGGGGATAACGAGGGAATGGGGTCCGAGGAAGTGTGGTTAGTCAGAAGAAACGGAGAAACGGTGAAATTTTGGGATCGTAGCGCGTCCAGGACGAAAACGAAAGTCGCGATTGAGGAGTGCCGGGTCTGGACCGAGTTATTGCCTGAAGTTAAGGTGGTAATGTCGGCGGCGTTGAATATGAAATTGGACAGTAGACGTGCTGTGCGTTGTGTTGGACCGCGTGCACGTGGCCATCGTGCTAGGAAAAATACATCTTGACTTCTAACAGGACGTGAAATCAGTAGCGAATGGAAATACAAGGTGGTCCCTCAGGTGAGGCTTCCTTTTGTCGGTGGAAATGAAAAGTTTCCCCATTGAATATGTTTTACGCCATGCGCTGCTGACGTGCGAGCCGCCCTGCGTGCCGGAGAATCGTGGATCAGTATGAATAAGCGAACGAGAAACGATTCGACCAGATAGAAAGAAAGGATAGAAAACATTGCTTCCTTCCGCGTACGTACTATCTTTTAGACGTGCTTATTTTTCACAAAATGTATATTAATAGTAGAATTCAGGATCTTTGCTCTTTATAATCACCGTAATTCAAATAGCAATGGTTCCATTCGTTAGAATCATCATAATTCAAATGGCAATGGTTTTATTCTCTGTAATCGTTGTATTTCAAATAGCAATGGCTTCGATCATAATTATCGTAATTCAACTATACCATGACCTTACTCTTAACAGTTATCGGTATTCAAATGGCAATGGCTTTATTCCTGAGAATCATAGTAATTCAAATGGCAATGGTTTTATTCTTTGTAATCGTGGTGATTCAAATAGCACAATGATTTTATTCTTTGTATTCTTCGTAATTCAAATATACCATGACTTTATTCTTGACAGTTATCGTAATTCAAATGGCAATGGCTTTATTCCTTAGAATCATCTTAATTCAAATGGCGATGGTTTTATTCTTTGTAATCGTGGTGATTCAAATAGCACAATAGTTTTATTCTTTGTATTCGTCGTAATTCAAATAGCAATGATTTCGTTCGTTATAATTATCGTAATTCAAGTACACCATGACTTTACTCTTAACAATTATCGGGATTCAAATGGCAACGGCTTTATCACTACCACCCATAAGTATTTGCATAATTCCAAATTATTACAAATGCGCAAAATACAAAACATACTTCAAATGCAACCCTTTAGTCTAATTTTTGCCTCTAAATTTATCTCAAGCAATCACACACGGTCGCTAGATATAATGCGATTGTTATCGTCAATGGTCTTCGTTGAAATTAGAGAGTCAAATTTTATTAAACAAAAAGAAAAAAACGAAGCATCGGATAATTCAACGAACAGACAATTTCATTCTACGTTTTCTTCCCGTTCGCTTTCTACATAGCGCTGTATCTTTTAAGTTACAGACTTTCATGGATATACATTAACGCGTGACTCGGAGATACGAACAATTTGGAGCATCGAAGGTTCGCTGTAATTCACAGCGGATACTTATCGATCGTGTTGCTTCTTCGTTAAAACGGACGTACTGGAATTTCTCGGGCGCGTGATCTTTTGCCTAGAATTTTATCCGAGTGCTATTATCGAATGGCGAATTTTCACCTTGAATTCTCAGGCCGTTAGATTACAATTACAACCGATCGCGAGTAAATAATTGTTTCTCGATACGTAGAGAAGAAATCGACGATACATTATCCCCTTAGGAAAGATTATATTTGAAAAATTCTTATCTCATTTCAAGTCGTATATTCGATATTACGATAATCTCTGATCAATCGTATCCGAAACGAAACAGTATCCTAATATTCACGACGCGTAACTGATGAAACAACGAAAAAGAGAAGAAAACGAAACGATTAGCTTGTAGCGAAATTACTTCGATTTGTTATTAACGTACCCCTGACATTCATTTCGCGCATACAAATCGTATCGTTAAAAGAGAGAAAAACACAGAGATACTTGCAGCTAGGCGATATATATCTTTGAATACGTTGCTTCTAACGGCATGATAAATCCACCGTTACTCTTTAAAAGAAGTTATATATCTTTTGTATCGTCGTTTTTGCCAGGACGCAGGGCATTGCGCAACATTCATACTTATTATAGTCGGTTCAGCGATCCGGGCGGCATGCGAAAGTTTAGTGACTTCTCAGAATATGACTCAAATACTAGCTGTGCCCGTTTCGTTGCTCGTTCGGTCGTTTCGTTTAACGAATTCACCGACGATGTTCGACGATAAATTAATATTAAACAGCCGATGTGTTGGCGACGTGATTTTCGTCAGCGCGTCGCTTGATTATTGCAAATCCAGCGAACTATCGTGCAAATGTTTGGATAGTGTGATTAAGTTAAGTTGACAGTTAGTTTACGTGGAATGTCGAAGAGAGATGATTCGAGGATCTTGAGATTTAAAACGTCGAAGATACGGGACGAAGGTTAATTGATGTAGATTTATAAATTCGTCCCTTAAAATTGATTTTCGTTAGGAAATCATTTTTATCAATACTCTGTTCCGATGGCAATGTATGTAGCAATCGATGTTCTCAAGAAGTTTATGCGATCGAACAAAAGCGTTCGACGAAGATGAAACGGAACGAAACCATGGAGTAGAAGTTTTCAATGGAGCGTAATATATTCATAAAAGGTATCTACAGATGTTCCAATACCTTCGTCAGCCACTATTGCGTGTTTCATTGAAAAATAGTTGTTGAGATTGAGATAGGAAAATTTATCGTGGAAACGATAAATAGGACGCATCTTTTGCTAAGTCTTTTTGCACTTGAAGAACGATTATACATATGACGAGACACTTTATAGGATAATTGTAATTATCAGAAGTGTATGAGCAAAATTATAGTCTTACAGATGTGTCTTTATAGAGATTGGACTATATCCACTTGTTTCGCTAGAAACATATTTCAAGTATAAGGATTACATTGCAATGATACGCATAAACATAGACGGGAACAATTTTCGTGTAAATATCAGTGTATAACGTTGCCAGGAAATAGTACCGGCTAGCTAAATAGAATTCATTGCCCGACATTGTTTAATTAACAATACTCTAGAGAGCAACGGTAACGTAGAAATAAATCGAACTAGAATATCCGTTTATTTGTATCGTTTTACCGTGTTTGTGTTGTCAGTCCCCTAAAGCGATGTCCAGCGTTTTACGATAGACTCTGCATTTATGCGAATGCGAGGAAAGCAAAACGTGGCACTGCCAATACATATGAAAAAGATCGATCGAACAACGCCACTGGCCTGTTTCGGCAACGTATCGAAAAGCAATTTGTATACGGCGCTCAAGCCGAGTACTTTAAAATATTACACCGGTTTACGGTTGTTCCGACGCGAAGGTGTGAGTATTTCTCTTCGAAATCGGCAGTTTCCTGGCACACGGTAACCGTATTCCAAACGTAGGAAAGGTCCAACTTTATTAATTAAACGGTAACAGATTGGTTCTGTTCTCGGTGGCCTCGATGATCACACAGTTGAGATAGTTAAATGGATTTCGTTTAAAATTTAACGCGACAAACAGACTGCGGATATTTCTGTAAATTTATAGTGTGTTACGAACGTAACTATTTTCTTTCTTTTTTTTTTTTTTAAATATATAGTATATAGGTTTTAACGTCACGCTAAACGCATCCATGTGACTATCAGCGACAACGATGTGAGCAGAGAGACAGATTTACGAACTGGTTAGATTTTGCTAAATAACGATACGTCTGTCAGAAAGGAGAGAAAGTTTGATTTTTATTGCGGAGATTTTCATTTAAAGTTCCTTTGAAATTGGTATTTGCTTTGTCCCAAATATCGCGAAATATAGAAGAGAATATTGTATTTCGAATATTGGCTATATTTTGGATATAAATAGGTCCCTAACGATTGGACCGATATCCTGATGAATGCTACATCGAATATTTCATAATTTCTGTGTAGCGTGTGCACTCTGTGTATTTCTGCGCCTCTAAGCGTCCCATAAATGCACGAACATTGGCAATCAGTTAACAATTTGTCACATTTATTTAATTCTCCGTAAGCATCCAAATACCTACGAACTCGGATTGTACTTAACATATTTAGGGAGACAACATCAATTTGATTTATGATTTGCATAGTAAAACGTCAATGCGACGAATGAGTACATAGATATACAAACCACTCGAAGCTGTTTAATGCTGTAGATACTGTTTGAAATCTAAACAGGTATATCCTAATGAATTCCAAACACATTGTAATTAAGATCTGCAATTTCTCTGGCAAAATTCACGCACGTATTCAGTGATAATCGTTATGTGCAAAGAAAACTTTCGCAGTCGCCGCTAAAACTTGCTGAAAGGTATTTTGCGCGAAGACGAAGGAAGCAAAGTGGAAGCTTTCTTAATTCCTAAATGCTTTCCGCAAACTGGTATTACGTGGAGTGTGCGAGAGCACGCAATTTAGGATGGCTGTGCATGTTCCTAATTTTGGGGAAGCCGTTGCCACAAGTCCTAAAACCCATTACTGATCAGATCTGTTCGAATCCGGTGTACACGAGTTTACAATGTGCTGATGAAAATCCCAGATCTAATTAAAATTTCACATCCTCTAAGCTGGAATTAGTTAGCAAGATAGTAATTAATACACATAGATATGATACAGGTATAAGAATTTGTAATGTTAAAAATAACAGTGACGCGTAATTCGCATGCAGGCGTATTTCTATATTGACCGAAGTCGTGTTCTTGTTTATTAATAACATTAATTATCGTGGCAATAAAATTCGCACGTATGAAAACAAAGGATCGAAATGACCATGGAACGCTGATACTAATGAAACGCTGGTGTCTTTTCTCACAATTAACGAATGCAATTTACGTTTACCTATCGATAAAAAGAATCGAGTAAAATGCTTTTAATTAGATACATTCGGACAAGTTGTACGTATAATTTGTCTTATTAACGTCATTAGGTTTCGCAAAAAAGATTTTAATTACCACTGTTTTTTTATTTCCTATTCGTTCGATGCAACGTTCGACAAATATGCAAATATTTCGAAAGTAAATTCTTGTGATCAATAAGACAAAATTATAAAGTAGTAAACGGGAGAGAAAATATATTGTATGCAACAATCAAAGAAAATAGAAAATATACCATAAATTAAGTTTTTCACGGATGTCGTCGGCAACGTTTGCAAATCCAGTTTGCAACGTTTGTTTGTCGCAATTTTACGATGCTAATTTGCGCATATGTTGTTCCCACTCTGCGAAAACTAAACAAGAACTATTTTCCGTAGCCTGCGCTGTCTCGTATCATCGTCCTGTCTCATACACAATTTACCCAATTACGTTAATCGATGATAATGAATGTTGACACTATTACCCTGATGATGTATCGCGAACTACAGTCATTTACTAATAATAATAATCCAATGTAATCATACTATCGACGACGAGCGTATTTTCGTGGATAGAACGACAACGAGCAACTATTATTCATTATTTGCTCTTTAAGAAGTCGAACAACAATTCCATCACTGTGCTTTCAAATTCTATCGATATAATTATTATGCGCGTGTCTGGTTACGTTACCGATAAACGAACGAACAGTAATTAATATTTCAAAAATACTATATTATATATAGTGTTAATTAACAAAACGATATATTATTAATATATTATTAAATAATATATTCAAAAATTCTATCGATATAATTATTATGTGCGTGTCTCGTTACGTTACTGATAAACGAACAAACGGTAATTAATATTTCAAAAATACTATATTATATATAGCATTAATTAAAAAAATAATATAGTATTAATATATTATTAAACAGTATGTTTAAAAGTAAAGAGTAGTTTTAACGAGTTGTATACAACGCGCGTGATACATTTACAAAATTTGTCTACGTCAAACATCGAGATACTTTTTACCTGTACGAAATTTCACGAACGAAATGTCAAATAAGGGGAATTGTCGCTAAAATTAGTACACTTTTTAGCGTAATTTTTAACGTCGCGTTTGTTGTATATTTCAGATGCGAGGGCGTAGATTCATTAGTGGCGTACGTGCATATAGACAGGAAGAAGGAGAAGATAGACTCGTTTTGCAGTGGAAAGGCAGCACGGCCTATCATGAGTAACGGACCACGGCTTTCCTTGGAATTTAATGGCATCACATCATCTCGCCAATCGCGAGGTTTCAAAGCTGTGTATTCCTTCATAGAAAGTAAGTAGCACGTTCGTCCTTTCTTCTTGTCAAGTCGTCGCATACGAAATGACCGAATTCTTGATAAAACTTGTAACTTTGATATCAGCCTTTAAAATAGAATTAACGAAATTATGCTTCCGCGGACGCGATAAATTTTTGCTTAGAGAAGTTTGACAATTTGCATTTTCCTTTTAATTTAATCCTCCACATCTGTAACACCCTGAAACTTAGTATGCGCAATTCTGACGACAACATGGTTGATAAGATAATTCGCATTTTCAATTTCTTTCAGACAAAATAGTAATTTGTCCGATGTTATTCAAACTCCTAATAAACAAACGCGTTTTACGTGGAACGTGCGAGTGCATTCTATTGATACGTCGCGTAGGTCAGTCATTCGTGTAGCGAATTCAGTTTTCAGATAATATTAACGCGAAATCGTGCTTCATAATAACCGTCATTTGTATTCGTTTGATCGAACACGTTCCACAAACAACGGTAACATTAAATTTATTGAGAGGCGATACGACGATGTCGGTTACATCACTAGGTCATGAATGAATCTCGTCGATCGTCAGGAGAACGATTAAGGAGCGTTTCATTAGAAAAAGTGCTTGGTGCTTTGACGCGTTTAAATCGACGTTTATAAAACTACGAAAGCGGAACAGGTCGAAATGTTTCTTCCATCTATAATACTTGATTTACACGCTGCGACGATTCAATTAAGCTGAATGGGGGAGAAAAGCTGAGAAAGTGTGTTACTTTCCTCTTTATGCTTTTCTTAATGATAAATTGTACTACGTAATAGAGATCTTTGCGCGTCGAAAGTTATTATTACGTACAAATTGTGGAAACATTAAATTTCTGGAATGAGAGTTATCTCTCTTTTCTTTTTTTTTTTTTTTTTGTCGTGGAAGTTACGTGTGAATTTAATCCGCTGAAATACTTTGAACGTTACCGTTGTAGTTTGTCTACGATGAAGCTATCGCTTTAGGTTTTTAAAGAGGAATGTCCAATATCAGGAGAAATAAACCAGAAACGATTCCTTCGTTCGTTTTATCCAAACGATATGAATATGCGGGGAAAACGATTTTACAGAGGGCCAGGTGAGGATTTACAGTATAACGATACCGAGATATATAACGAACTAGAAATATTTTTTAATAACTGAAGAAAATTCGACCTCTAGGTAACATACTAGATATAAGTATGTTCAATTACCATTTAGCGTAAGATTCGAAAAATTCCTAGGATTTTTTTATTTTACCTTTTCCCCCCGATATCCCTTCTATTATTTATGCTCTCTTTCCCTCCGCGTCTTTTTATACATTTCATAGATCTGTTCTTCTCTTTTTCTTTTTTGGCTCTCGACTTTTCTCAAGAGGAATAAAGGGAACTTCCCCTTATTTTACTTTTACTCATTTCTGCCAAATTCTTTCCCTGCGTCATTACTCCTTTTCCATCCGCTATTTCTCTTCCTATTTCCACATCGTCCTTCGTTTCTTCATTTTTCTTTTTTTCTCTCCTTTCTTCTCTTCTTTTTTTCCTCGCCACGCTACATACACATTTCTCCGCTTCCACCTCCCTTTCGCACGTTCGTTTTATCTTTTACCTAGCTACCTCTCTGTGTCGCTGCAACCACGCTCCCTTCGCTCGTCCCTTTCGCGTCTAGTAAATTCAGATATTGTCAGTACCATAAATCGGTTCGATGTGCTCGGTTAAAGATAGACGATACGCATCATTGAGAATAAGTTATTGGTACGGGACGTGTTCGAGACGTAACGTCGGCGCATGACGTACGGTCTTATACGCGTTCGCGGCGTCTGTGCCACAGTGGGTCCGGTCCTTTCTGCCGCGCGCCTATGTCCCGTCAAAATTTCAATTTCCGTTGAGCATTCTATCGTGATGGCAATGTGTCTCTCCTCGTGCGGCCGTTCATCATCCACAGCCGAGGTTCAGATTGCAGCGTACACGGCTGGGATGCCCGGCCTGCGGAACAAATGGATCGCAAAGTGTGTTTGTCTTTCGCCTGGAGAACAGATTCGCCAGAGGAGAAGCGATACTCGCCTCCGTGATACTCAAAAATTCGTTCTTTCGTCGAACCATCCACTCCGGCGGTCAGGGCAAGTAAGAAGAGAGGGGGGAAACGATAGGATAGACGATAACACGACCAGTCGAATTTAAAAGAGGATGCGAAAAATTCGGATGGAATTAAAGTACGAGAGGTTACAAGTTTGCCGCATCGCGAATATTTCTGCCTGACTGCGCGAGCGTTTTCATACCGAAACTTTCTTCCTGTTTGGAGGAAAGCATTCGAAGATTGCAGTGTTTAGAGTTGCAGACAGCAGATAGGAACAAGTCGAACGGAAACAGGGAAGGGGGAAGGTTGTGGATGCTAGTCGACCATAAGCATTCGAACATTTAGAAATTATCTCAAATGTTCATACAATACGCCATCGAGCTGTGTTCTTTGTGCGTTATAAACGAAGTTTTCCATTCTATGATTTAATTGTATTGGTAATTGCATGAAATGGACGATGAGGCTTCTAGAGTCTCAACAACTTATTTGTTCATTAAGCGTTGGAAATCTCGTGTTACGTTTATTTCAGCTGTACAAGTTGGTTTATAGTTCGAAGATATGAATTTTATTCGCGATGGAAATTATAATCGCCCAATCAAATATACATATTTGCTCGCTGCTATGTTTACAGCTTTAAGAAAGGAACGTTTGGCTTTCGATATACATGTAACTTACGTTTTATCCTCTCATTTAACAACTCTGATCTAGTCGGACATTTAACTTCGAGTTTGCTAAAAATTATACGCACGCACGTCTGTCCGGAAGTTGGAGGGAAATGGTTTTACTTTTCCAATCGCTGGCGAATCTGAGAATCGAGCAATTGTAAAACACTTAGTACTTGGATATTTCAACTTTCTCGATTTTCGGAAGAAACACTTGAAATTCGATAAAAGGGAACAGTATGCGATATTCGCCACGTAAAGGAGACATAATAGTCGATAAGTATCGAGGTGCGATTCTTAGAGAAATATCGTCATATTTCAGGCAAACAAATTTCAGATACGCATACCACTTTCAGTCAAGAAAGGAAAATACTATACTAAATTTCTATCCGTTATATATACGCGGAGAAATATGAAACTAAATTAGTTTAAACTAAATTACGCTATAAATTATACTCGCAAGAAATATATATATACATATATCGAAAGGAAATATTATATCTATATTAACACTCGAACTACCACACCAGTCAAAGTGACTGGTTCTACAATTTTATAAACGTGTCAACCCTCGTTTAGGGATCGTGGTCCCAGATGGATTAATAATATCAAAAATGTACTACGTAACATGGAATTGCTTCTGTAAGAAAGTAATAAATCAATAGATATAAAGGTATTCTATTATTACGTATTTTTTAAAGATCAGTCATTTTGACTTCAGTTTCGGTAGAAATAGCTTCGTGTCAACTATCGGTAGTTCTAATGTTAAAATAATATTCGTGTTTATATTATCTATATACCTATTAAAATAACATAAAGTGTTACGATAAATAAACGAAGAATATTATCATTCATGCATATACAGGGTGCTCTAGGTCTTTTCCACAAAAGGAAGCCAGCATATCCCGCGACTAAAAGTACGAAATTCAAAGGGAAAACTACAAACGCGAAACACAGTTCCCATAATTATCTTTCAATTATTCAAAACACCGGTACTATGTGACGTACAGACGAAAACCTTGATGATTCCTACCCTCTTTATACACACATATCGGGTGCCTGTTAATTTTAAGAGACAAGTTTGCCATGTTAACACTGACACCACCATCTGACTCTATCGCTCATGTGTGAGCAGCGTATTGTTCGGCAAGTTCCGGCAAGTAGACAGGATTCCTATTATCGCGTAATTGAAACGCGAACAAACGGATTTCGAGCCATTCACAATGGCAGAAAGGAGAATCTGCGGCACCAAAGTTCTTCGTTTGAGCGCAAGTCGTTCCTTTCCGAAACGAGCCCCGCTAACGATAAAAAGTTTCGCTTTAATTGCTATGGTAGGATATCCTTCTGGGAAACTTCAAAGCTGGATATCGTCCATAAAAAGGCCAGCTTGCCTGTTACACGCTCAGCAGCCATTCATAAACGAATCTTCTGCTATTTCTAAGATACCAGGTGTCCTGCGTTTTAAGATCGAAAGCCATTAAAATTCGCAAGCCGCGTTCGCGTGTGACGCGCCACTTCAAAGCAACAGCCGGCTGTCGGACGAATCAATTTTTCAAACGAATCCGATCTCCTCGTGTTTCGGTAAATCGACGCCGCGCAAGCCAGTGAATTTCCGTCGGCGGGAAATCTGGCCGGTGGACGGATTTCTGCAAAAACGAACGAAATTGTCCCCTGCACCTCTGAAAGAGTTTTCTTTCCTCTGTACTTTTATTGCCTCGCCTACAGTTTCAAAGTACGATTCCTAGTTGCACCAATGGAATTGCTAATGCACTTGCAACTGGTTGATGGAAAAAAGCCGATGGAGTTTGCGTGTAAACACGGAGTAAGATATTTTCCCCGGAATAATGTTTACAGTTCGTATTATTTCTCCAATTGTTTCGGTCTTGTATATAATAAAAAACCAAATTCGCTACAGAGACTCGTGGATATTTTAACAATCGCTAGAAAAATGGTATAAAAATGGTGAGTATAGCCGCGTGTCGTATAACTTTTTGAACATTTCGTTAGCATTGTAACGAGCTATAACTATCGCGAGTAGATTGAATTTTCACGCGTTTATAGGAAATTAAAAAGTGCGAAATTGCGCAAAATGCGCACAATATGACAAGATTTGTGTCCAAAGTACAGTGTTTTCTACGATTTCATTCAGATAAAAGAATTTTCACAAAGTATTCAACAGAGTTAATAACGTAAACGAGCGAACAATATAATCCACGATATTACATTAATTCCAAAGCAAGCAAACCAACGAAATCGTAGGATTCGAAATTATGCAAATTGATGGGTGGAATGGCGCAGCGATAAGTTACAGTTCGTCGCACGATTTTTACTGGCTGCCCCATAACGGAACGAACATTTATTGTCGTGCGATCCGAGCTGGGATTGGAAGGAATAAAGGGACCGCGTGTTTCCTCGGCCAGCGCTGCTTCTCAAAACGGCTTTCGAACGCAAATCGCACCGTAGAACCATCCCCGGGTGCACCGACTCGAAATCACAGAAATCACGCCGCATTTCTGTGTTCCTCGTCAACGTGAAACTCCATTTCACCTATCTGATCAACGATATATTCCGCATTCCTGTCGGCGCGGACGTCGTCGTGTCGGGAAAGGAATGACTCATTTTCAGAGGGAGGTAAAGTCGTCGGTATGCCGGGTTCACACCCGTTGAATCCCGGAACAGAGGCGACGAGCACGGACACACACATACGCTTACATACATAGGGCAATGGCTGATACGTACGACCACTAGGAGGAGGATGACGTCGTCGTCGGGGACGGACGTCGAACGAAATCGACGTGAAACTTTTGGAATTCGCTGAAACGAGTTAGATAGCATCGATAGCAACAGTAGGTAGAGAAACGGATACCGGCAGACATATTCTTCCCGACGTTTTTCGAAAACTCCTCGGGAAACAGTCTGACGGATTTACGAACCCCTGCCAACGAGAAGTATGCCAAGAGTTTCGAAAACAACGGAATACTCGCGTTTGTGCCCGTGGTATGTCGATACACGCGCACTTATCGATCCTTCCTAGTGTACAAGGGATAAAGTATATCGTGTGTATACGTACACGCGAGTTCGGCGTGGCCGTGTATACCTCGACACGCCGTCCCCAGTGTCAAATGCTCAAAACTTGCATCCATATCCGCAGCAAGGTTTTAATGTAACCTGGCGTATTTCGCTTCCAAACTTGGCGCACAGGGTTCACATGCAATATTTCCGGCTTACTCCGGCCAAGTCGATACACGCGTGTGTGTAAGTACATAGGCATACATCTTCGCCAGCTGCTTCTAATATTTCGGAGAAAGTAAAAAGCGACGTCACTATGAATTTTTATTCTATCGTGTATGTGTCTTTGCCGCTTGTTCGTATTTCACGAGTACTACTATCCTGATTTATTTGTACTGTTCGTATAGTATCTCTTCTTCGACGAAATTCATTCAGATTTTACGAGTATCAGCATATTTGCCAACCTCGTGCGAAACCATCGAAATTGTTGGTCGAAATGGGAAACGAACGATTAATCAGCCAGAGGATATTCGTGCAATGTAATAACCGAGAACATGGAGAAAAAATGTATCAAAGGCAGAGTTTGTTTGCAAAAATTGTGAAGGAATGAATTAAGGATGACGATAGAAAAATTGGATCACACGAACGAAACACTCTCTTACACAAATTGATAAAACAACTGCGGACTCTTTTTTGCCTACGTACTTCGCTCTTATCCTTCTCGCGCGTTTTATTCAATTTTTATTCTTGGATATCTACATCGGTGAAACAGTAGGAAACTGCAAATTCGTATTTTGCTTGGTTTACACAACGAACACGTTCCTTAAATTCGTTTTCGCTGCGAGAAAAGAGAGATTATCGGAGGAGAATCGGATTTGAACACGTACCCGCATCTCCCGCGTGTTTGAAGACCGCTTTAATCAAATTAAGCTATTCAACTTGCCCATAAATTCCTCCTCCCTTCTGAACTTTATATATCAAATTCTTTGATTTCTTTCCACGACATTCTTCCAAAGTACATATACGAATCGATTTAGATTCAAAGAAGTTCCATTCTACTTTTAGATTAAACTTCAAAGCTTCCACGTTACATCTATATTTTGACTTGTACATAACATGTACAAATTGACACATACGTCGAATTATATAAAATACGTTGGATTTACAATTGAAATTTAAACGAATTAAACATTCGCCTTTGATTCGAAACAACACCAACGTTATTGCGTGCGCGCAAGTAAAATGAGCAACGATAGAGAGTGGTTCGTCAAAATTGGAATTCTCGAGGTACAATGAAATTGTGGAATCGTTTCTTTTACTACGATCTTCGAAAGTGGCAATGGCCTCGTATTTGTCTGAATTGTTTTTCCCGCTACCTCGAATAGCGATCGCAGAGTGAGATATTTTTCTAATAATAAAATTCCTCGATATACGCGTATAATTCAAGTAACCTCATTAATTAAAACAACTGGAATATCAGCAGATCTGCTTTATTCAATTTCGGTTCGGCAATTCAATTACTTGGCGCGCGTTTCTTTTTTCTTCTGTACAATCTGAAATACAATGATTTGCTCGGCAAATTGTTCTCTCAGGAAAATTAATTCAGATTATATTCTGATCTAATAAATAGAATTCATACATAAATGTTAAATTAATATAAATATCGCGAGTCTCGTAAACTTAGATGCCTTTGTAATACATGACACCGAATTTACATCTATACGCAGCGTATCAAATAAATGTTTCACCCGGTAGTTGTATAATTTAGACAAATTAAAAGTGCCATCGTACTATTGGCGAATATTAATTTTAACTGTTCCATTATTCACCGATAATATCGCGCGTTGTTCATAAAATCGTACTAATCCGCCGGAAAATTAATTAATTCGCGATCGTGACTATGGAAACGCGCCGCACGGTAAATAACAGCAAAGATCTAAACCGAGGCTTCGACGTTCGGTGTGACGCTACAAACACGATGATGCGACGGGGGGTGAGAGGGAGGGAGGGAGGGAGGGAGGGAGGGACCAAAGCGACGAAAAACAGTCAACAAAATTGTCGGAGCCAGGCTCAAAGGTAATCTCTTAAATAGAAACGTTCGAATGGCCGTTTTGCATTTCGCGGGAATTATTCCGCGCGAATAACGAAACGAGCTGCCGGAATCGTTATCGTTGATTACAATTGCAAAGTTGGGAAAGCGGGCGGCCAGACAGCCAGGAAGGAAGGAAGGAAGGAAGGAAACGAAAGGCGGGCCTCGACAGGAACTCGGTTACACACACTGCCAAACCAACGGCAGCTCCGGATCTTTTGTAATGTAGATCGCGGGACGATTTTACGACGGTTATGCTTCTCGAAAGTGTGATAAACAGCCCGCACCTACCCGCATAGACGCGAGAAACTTGAGATGGTCAAAGCTACGGGGCATACAGGTCGCCATCTTACGTTGCCTCGCCTAACCACCGCTTCTCGAGGTTCGAAGGCGGCCGCCTTGCCACATGGAGGAACATAAATTGCCAGCTCGTATATACTTGAACATTCTTCAACAGCCTGGTATTATAAAAGTTCTTGCAAAACTTTATCAATTTAACGGATTCGCCACGTGTATCAGGGAAAAAAGCTGCCCTCCCCTCCCCTTGACTTCCCGCCGCTTTCAATTACTCTTTCTCGCAAGTGGCTGCTGCACACGTACGGTCTCTGATTCAGAAAACGTGTCGACCGCCGTTGAAAAACGCCAGACGTTACGAGGGGCGGGACAAGGGGGCAAGTCGGTGCGGTGATTTCGGTGATTATGCAAATCAGTGTTTTCTGCGGATGCTGTTTAATTTACAAATTAGACGAAAAAAAACTTGGCTGTTTCGAGCGAGAACGTTGCTACCCCTCCCCTCCCCCCGAGCGGTTAGGGAGAGACCCGATCGTCGTGCACGGAAATATTTGTTATACAGACTTAGAAATTAACAGAATTTGAATATTTAGTCGTCGTCCGAACTGTTGAAATCGAAAGATTAACCCCTCGACGATTTCCACAACTTTCTGCGTAAGATTCTCTAAAATTAATCATTAGGACACTTTATTTAACTATTTAGTTAGATAAGAAAAATATTCAAATAAGCGGAGAAGAACTTCGATTTTACAAGCGACAAGGTGATCCTCCGAAATCGACAGGGCAAGCTGCAACGTGATTTCGGCATTCAGTGACTAAGTGGAAAAGATTTTCTACGTTATAAGGATTCTTTCGTGTTGCTTCGCTGTTATTCCAACTCGACGGCGCGCATTTTATCTTCCACCATCAATCGCGAATAAATCGAACTATCAACCGAGAAAACGATGTTCTATCGATTCTCGGCTGTCTAGAAAAACTATTCCTACTCTGGCCGATCTTTCGGTCACAGTACAGCCGTGTAACAAACCAGCTTGCGAGGACTCGGCCTTTCTACAGTTGCGCAATCTCTCACGAGATATCTTATCCAAAAAAATCGTGGGGATATCGTAAGAAAGTTGAGAAAAAAAACGGGAGGGAACGACAGAAGCTCGCAGGTCAATAACGTAAAAATGGCACGTGATGTTTCCCACAGAGGGTGGTTACGATAAATATTTCAAAGGCAAAAGCGGAGACGTCATTGTTCGACTGGTGTATCGGTACACCAACCAGCCATTTCATCTCGCAATGTTACAAGAAAACTGACGTACTTTCCCGTGTATGAATTCGATTGGGGCGGTGTATGTGGTTTTGCACGGAAGAAACCGATATCGCGAAGCGAAACGAAATTTTCTCAGGGAACGATCTTAAAAAATTGATGCCACGGATCGTCCCGGCTCGGTTTTATCGGCCCAACGGGCTACTAAACGTGCCATTTTATTGGATCGTTCACGCTACAAATACCAGACGCGGTTGTGTAACCATGCACAAATCTCGATGGCGAGACCAACACGTGGAAACGGCGAACAGAGTTCTATTGTACCGCGTAAATTGCCTGTGGAAAAAAATCGTGCCTGCCGATTTCGAATTATGAATCAAGTGGCCCCATCTGATTTCGTACGTTGAAATAACGTTTGATACGCGTGACTCGTATTCAGTGGTTACGTAGACGCAATTTTACAGAGGCTTGGTTCAACAAATTCATTTATTTATTCATTAAGTTGCTAGTAATCATAATTATCGATAATCGATTACTCGTTTACTTGTACGTATCTTTTATAATTGATTTTCCTATCGATATAATAAATAAAATCGTAGAAGTAAAAGTTTCAAAAATTTTAATTATATATTTAATGATAGAAAAGTTGTTGATTATCGTTGAAACACAGTCGAAAGTCTTTTTAATAAATATTATTTCCAATCTATAATTCGAGAATGAGGAAGTGTTTATTTAGTTGAATAAAGTATTTAAAAGATTAATAATTACGGTTTAAGCGAATAATGTAAGAGAGCGAAATATTTTTGGATCGATCAATATGAATTAAGATAATAAAACGAATGCCGAAAACATTCAAAAGACGTTCTCAGCTATATGTATATACGTGTTTATTCTCGAAAACTTTCATTTTGATTGGCACTTGCAATCAACAAAAATTATTATCGATAGACGTGTATTTATAGTTACAAATGGTAGGTAGATGAAAGATACCTGCCACGTAATTCAGTTTTCATCAGTCAAGCCAAAAAATCCAACGAAAGAATCTACAATTTTTGCTCAATTTTTATAAATATAAAATTTCGAATGGCAAAGACTATCTTTTATTTTTGACAAAATGTTACTGGAAAATATGGCTGCCACATTTTCAAAGAAACTTTTGTTGAAGTAGTATTTCAGTGCCTACTATCGACGATAGAGAAGCTTTATCGTATTTTTCTTTATTTGTTAACGACATACAAATATTTGATACGAAAGAAGAAATACCTTCCAAAAAAATCAATATCTTTGCTACAAACTGTTTTTACGCGTTAATAAAAAAAAATACAATTTGTTTCAAATCTTGAAAATAAATATGAATGGAAAAAAATACGATGACAATAAATATTGGTAAAATTGAAATATGTGTGTCGTTTAAATCTGTGAGATTACTAACAACTATAACTTAATTTGTATAACAAATATTATTCGGCTGAAATTGAAACATAAAATCATAATATTTTTACCTTACATCTGAAGAAAAAATCTTCTTAATAAGTATTTCTCCTCAACTGATGCATTACAGTCGTATTCTTGTACCAATGAACACCATGACGTCACAGGAGAAACCATGGCCGGTTGTATATAACCAACGTGGCAGTCAAAGTGTTAAATCACCATTTTCACATCCACTTATGCGCACTTTACTTTCAAAATAATAAAGCAGCTTCCCTTAATGTCCATTTATCGTTCACTATTCACTCTTCACCAAGCAGAAAACGAAAAACCTAATCGTTACGCCACGAGGCTTACCGTGACCGTGTCCCTAACCGTCGCTCGTAATACTACGGTGCCGCAGACAAATCGTCTTATAGGACCGGCGAAATATATACAATGTAACGACAAGGGCATATTTCTAGAAACGTCCGTTATTTCATATACACAACAAAGGTGGCATACGTGATCATAGGCGCGAACGGTGGCGTGATCCGAGCGTAGTGGGGGTCGTTACCCAGAGAATACAAAGAAAAAGTTGAAGGGCATTAGTACCATTTGAGGATTCAAACGTTATGTATCGAGAGATCGAGACGAATAAAATTAAAGTCGCTTAGTCTAATTTATTGTCAAATATACAAGTTTAATGTTAACCCTGTTAATTCAGTGTTAAATTCAGTGTTAAATTCAGTGTTAAATTCAGTGTTAAATTCAGTGTTAATTCACTTCTGTTATCTTAATCGAAACAGGAGAACGACTAATCGTCGATTAATCGCGGCGTCGATTATCCGAATCGTAGCAAGAATTTACGCCTCTCGCTGACGCGTTTTTGTCGCGACCGCGTCTTTCCGCGAACGGTTGTAACACTAATAAATCATTCGTTTACAATGTATTACAAATATTTTATTCGATCGTGCGTTTCTCGCTCGCTTCTTTTCTCGCGCGATGTTTCAACAAACCTACGATTTAACCAAAGAAAGCAGATAAACGGAACAAGAGAATGGAAGAATCTGTGGATCGTAAAGTAAAACGACAATTGCTATGTCCTACTGTTACACGGCAGATCATTCTAACAACATCGAAGGTAAGTTATTCGTCCAGTTACGTAATTCGAGCGATACGTACTTTTCTTCGTCTAGCTTTTTCTCTCCCCTCCTCCTTTTTAATAATACTACAAAAGCCGAAACCAGGCGTACGCATAGCGACGTCAAAGCTAAAAACTTTGTTAACGTGGCTAAGTGGAGAGTCAGGTCATAGTGTCAGATGGTGGAAAACCATGTTGCGGCGTACAAACAACCTCCTGTAATTTCCGTAAAAATGCACAAAGCGTCGGGAAACGTAGCGATCTCGTTACTTTTAAACCACCATTCCGCCGGTGTAATCGAGGACACTGTTTGTTGCCTGTAAAACAACCGGTGGTGTCGAAAAAAAGGGCCGGCCGGTAATGCAAATAGGGTCATTTCAAAATGAAAACTCGTCCGGGCCGCGACGAGTCCGCAATTCTAGCTGAACAAAAAACTAGCTACATCGAACTGTCCGGCTTGAAACCGGCAATATGAGGCTCTAATTTAGAACGCGGCCAACCTGCTCGGTGCGTGCCTCCGCGACGCACGCTACCGTTAAAACGAAATGGAGCGAAAAAAACGTTAAGCGATATAACGCTGACCGCTGTGCCTAATTCCTATCCGCGGTTTTCCATCATTTTTCTTTTTTTTTTTTTTTATCGTTCGTCCCATTACTATAGATATTTCCAAGCGAGATATTTCGTGGTCAATATAAATATTGAAAATAAAATTGAATTTATAGATTCAATGAATGTATCGATGAGTATCGATGGTGGAAATGGTAACACGAATAGCGATATCGGACATATTAGTTTGTGATTTAGCTTCTTACGTATTTGAAATCTTTGTTATCGCAAGGATAATTTATTTCTCTTGTATTTTTCTACCTATACGAATTTTAAGAATAAAATACAAGAACAAGGCGAATATCATAGCAAAGAGGAATAATTTTTAATATGTGTCCATCGGTATTTGTAACAATTGCCTCTAGTCAAGGTGCAGCTTGTTAACTATTATGAATTTTATCAATCGACGTTGCCACGATAGTGGAACGCAATTTGTGGATCTGATGTGTGTGTTGTTTCACATCTGTTCCCTTTTACGTTAGGGGATATGTATGCAATGTACAGATTTCGTAGTAACATATATGGAGGATCTACGATACAGATATATTTCAAACGGTAAATCGTATTTTAGAGCGCAATGAAACAGATTCGTAATACAGAAAAATGTGAAATTGATGCGAAATTTAATCGATTTGTACAACGTATGCTTTAATGTAAAACGACTCGCGAACTAGTTTGATATCCTATTGATTAATTATCTAGTCAAAATTGTTCACAATGATTCTAGCATTACAAACAAACGCTTTAATGGCCTCGCTAATTGTCTGTTACGTAGGAAATATTTCATTATTATCGCTGAATAAATCAACCACTTCATTAGATATCTGCCAATGGACGTGAATAGTTAACTAAGTTATATTTTGTTATTCCATGCTAAAAAGGTAGACGATACATCCCATTCAGCTTTATAAATAGTATAAAATACGCCATATATTCGAAGATATATAAAAGAGAAAAAAAATCACCAAACCTATTCGTTTCACCTGGTCTATCTTAAAGTAATCATAAGCGAATACAAGTTGGATACAAGCTCTTGCAATTCATCTTGATATTTTCTTTATGTTATTCTCGAGCCTCTTCCTAGTTTCAATATCCCATTTATCAACGGCTCCAGTACAGTTTTCTTAATTTCTTTCTTACGTTTTCCCCCTTTCTCGTCAGCATGTGTATCCATCTACCAGCGATTTTTCAACATTTTTTGCCTCCTGGATAACAAACATCCTCCAACCCGTGAACTAAAATCTTGCACACGAAAAAATATATTATAATTTGGTTCAAGACAGGGCATTCGCATCGAACGACTACTGTCAAAGGGGAAAGATATCTTGTACCACTGACTAAATAATCAGGTGTTACATATTCCAAGAATTCTCTTCCGTTAAATACAATTTAATGTTTGGATCCGTTTTCCTATAATCGCCAGCCTTTCAATCGCTACGATATTCTTATCGTTCGATCAAAATGTGTTCAAGCAATCTCTATAAATTCATTATGATCGGATTGCAAAGGGACCGCTACAAATAGCACCAAATCGCATTTAACCGATGCATGGATCAATATTTATTGCTTGGTTGCTTGTCGACCCTTCCGAGCTTTTCAAAGGGATCCCCCCTTGGTCTCGCCTTTATTTATACACCGCTACGCGCTCGCTGACGCAAAAACAACGTAATAATCCGTGAGGAATAATAAAGCATCGCGCGATCGCTCGAAACACGACTGTCTACTGAATAATGACGATCCCAATTATCTTGACAACAGGTGCGTTCGCATAACGATAACTTCCAGCTTCAAAATCTCGCTGTCTGCAGTTCCTTTCGTCGTGTCGCGTGTTTTCGCGCAAACAAGCTTGTGAAACGCATAATGATCCGCGAACGCGTCTACAAAGCAAATGTAGGTATCGCAATGCGACTCGAACGAAAGAGAACGCGATAGTCTTGCGGCTTCCGCGACTCAAATTATCGCACTTAACGCCGTTGTACGATACTTCGCGTCGTGACGATTAACATCGGATTAATTAGGTAACGCTATTAAGTAAACGACGTTCTAATTAACCCTCTAACCGCCCCCATCGTCTATTAGCAATTCGGACTACGATCATTTTTGCCATGCACGAGATAGTCGCTTCAAAGTTCGTCGATAGATTTTAGACGTCGTATGGACCGTGTTCGAATCTTTTTTATTGCACTCCCGTGGTCGTCAGTTCCCGTCGGCGGCCCTTGAAGAACGTCGAGAGGAAGAAGCCGTACCTGTGCATGTTAATTCCACGAGAAGTAGAATCGACGTGCTGCAGCTCGCTTCTCAAAATGAAATAAGACATTTATTACTCGATAAGTGATTTTAAATCTACTTTTCCCATATGTTAAGTAGGAACGTCGATCAGTGGGGAAGAATATTTCTTTTTTTTTTTGCTCGGTTAAAGAATTACGTATAGCGAAGGATTTGGAAATAAAAAGAGAAAGGAGAAATTAAGTAAAAAATAATCAGAATTACAATGTTTCGCCGGTCAGGCAGCAATGTTTTAAACACAACGCGACATGTCGTTTCCCAGGCCATTGTGAATCACCGAGAACAGGGTGGCAAAGGGTAAGAGAAGGGGATGGTGCAGCATAGCGCGGAGAGAAACGCGCAGGGGCAACCGAGGGTTCGCGAACCTCTCCCATTTGGCTGGCCGCAAATGAATATCCGATTGCCTCTGTATAGGATTCGTCGTGTGTACGTATATCCGTTATCCAGCGATACCTTTAATCGTGCGTTATCTTCCGCAAGCTATCGACAAACGTCATAAAATCGGCCGCGATTCTGTCGCAAATGGTCGTTTCAAAATCTCGAAATTCAACCATCACCCTCGTACCACGTCGACTAATGCGAATGTTTGATCACGTTCAAGATCAGTTCGGAACAGTTGTACACGTATCGCTGTGTTATGTCGTTCCGTATACGCATACACGGGTTTTGTTGGAAAACGACATTCGCTACGGTTTTTGTTAAACTAAAAAATAAATATATTACGCGTCCCACTTTTCTTTATATCTTGCATGGAACGTTACCGTCGTAATTTGTGTAAAAGATTTAACGATAACCGCAGGGGAATTTATATTTTATTCCTAAGTCGACGTAACACGCAACACATTTATTTTCCTTGTTTTTCTATTTGTTCCTTTTCTCGCGTTCAGATATCCGGTAATTATATATAGGCTATAGCGTGCGATACACTCACGGATTTCAATGATATTGATATATATCGTTAAGATCAATGTCTTGAATAATTTTACCAATGTAAATAGACGGTGATAAATATATTTGCACGAATACATGGCATATCCCCTAGGAGTTATGTTTCACATGAACGCGATTTACCTTTTACTTTGTTTGAAGTACACCGCGTAAAATACATATACATTTTGTTGCACAAACACGTTCGCCTGTGCTTTCATGTAAACGAAACAATTCATTATAACGAGTTGCGCATTATACACGTATGTATGTTCCTCCAAGAAAAGTACATAGACCAATTACAAACACTCTGTGTAATTGAGGAAAATTAATTAACGTGTTCATGTGAACATCCTGCCATAACATCTCTCGATTAATAACTATATCATCTGTATTTACTATATTTTATTCATATTTTTATACCATTTATTTCCTTCTCCGATAATTTCCTCGTATAACAATTACATAAATTACAAACTCCGATAATCAATTGTTTAAATAATTTGTTTTTTTTTTTAAGAAAGCAATAAACTATTGTATACATTATACATTTTTAGATTTGCTTCAAATTTTATCAGTATAATCGTAATTAAAATTTCTGACTGTAGTGGTATAGTTCATTTTCAGCTTCCCGACCGTATGACGCACTCCGTTTACGATTATTTTCCCTATTTCCTTTCATTCGCGCTCAATCATCTACACGCATATACATCCGCTCACACACGCGCAACCTTTTATTTTACCCTACTTTTACTACATTTCACGACTACTGTCTGTCGTCTATCTATTGCTCAAAATGTTTCGTGTAATGTAATTGTTCCCGTTACGATTAGATAATCGACGCCACGAAATGATCGATCCCCTTATTTCTATTACGATAATAGGGGTGGTTCAAATGAGGTTGCGCTGATTTAACACATATAAATTAATGTTTATTCCAACAACTTTGTAAAGAAGATATAGATTGATAAGGTATAATTGAGTTTCGATTGATAGCCAAAGTTACAGTGTGTAGTACGCGACGTAAGTTTAGACGATGAGCATAAAAGACTGACTGTCTGTGAAGATAATGCTGCGGAGGAAAGCTTGCGATGGGTGGATCTAACGTATGGGACCATCGGATTTCTTGATAACAATTTTGGTTAGGAAAGTGAGGGCAGTAGACATTGCTTCTGATTGGATGAAAGAAGGTTGGTGGACTAGGAAGAGTCCTAGCCGCCCTCGATAGAAAGTTGCTAGTGGGAAGTATCGTACGTGAGGAAAACTAACTTTCCCGTGTCTTCCCGTAGTAAACAATAAGCTTTAAAAACGATTCAGTAAAGAGATGTTTGTACGATCTGAAGGACGTCGGTCGCCGGACGTAACAGTAATATATTCACAAAAAGTGTCCATAAATGTTAAAACGTGAATGGCTGTGTGTTATTCCACGACCATAATACGTTCTGTATAAATAAAGCGACTTTAAATAGCGAAGTGAAAATTGCAAGGATCAAAGAGTTAAAGTATTTCATTGTGATCGCGTTTTTAAGCGCATAAACGTTTCCTTAATTCGAGTTTTTGTGATTCAACGCAATTAAATGACAAAAAAAGCATATAGAGCGAAAAGTAAATTAAAACAACTTTGCATATTCAATAGTGCTTGAAACTAAGATCCGTGGCATATGCACGACGTTCCTTAATTTTTCATAGTACGACTTTACATATTCCAGTCGACGTCGAAAATTGGAGTACCTGTTGACCTATTAACGTTTCGCTTCAAGTAGTATGTTCCATACCTGAAACACGTTCAAGTTTCATAGCAATGTAACCGTGAAATTTTCAAACATTTGGCGGCTCTTTGTTACTTTTGATTGTACTAGAAAGTAGTTTATAATTCCTGAATTATACGATACTTTTAATTTTCTTTTAACAACTTCGTGTTCTTCCGTTTCCAGTTTCTACGAAAGACATTCTTTCTACTAAAAATAAATCTCTAATATCGTTCTAGACTCTTTGAATAACAGCTTATGATCTTCTTTCGAATTGTAGTTTTCAATGACGAAGACGATTATAGAACGTTATTTTGAAGTTGAACGATTATTTGAGAGTTTTACAATTTATCACGAGTATCATAGATAAACTATATATGGTATAAACATTTAATACCGAATGAAAAAAAGCAAACAACGAAAATCGTGTTGCATTAAACTTTAAACACGTTGAAATATTTCACTCTGAACTTTCCCTGTAAATTTCTGCGTCGAATTTCCTATTCGTCCCTAAAATTTTCCTCTTCGATATATTTACGTATAGCTACATGCAATTGTACTAAAATTCAAATGCACGTCCGAAGAGCCACGCATTTCGAAGATCATAGGCACACTTCACTGAAAAAATCATTTTACTTTCTGTTCGACGCGTGAAATGAAGTCTCTCTCGATAAATCAGCGCAATGTTTCAGTCTTTTAATCAAGGAGCCCGTGTTCAGAGCGCGAAATATTAAAGTTGCATGAAATAGAGGGTAACAGGCGAACTCTGACGTTTGCTATCGGCGAGGCGACGCGATATAACTTACACACCTTCGCAACTGTGTAAAGATGTACATGGAAATTCGGGTGTCTTTATAAATTAGCGAAGTCGATTAAGTACTCAAAGTAGCGAACTGGTAGAATTCAAGTCCCAGGAAATCGTAAAGCGTCACGTGCTGAGCTGTTTATTCGCGCAGGCGGAAACGCGACGAGAAAATAAACTTTTAATTGGTAATATCACATACTGGCGGGCGTGAAACGGAACAAACATTATTTCATAACACGGTGATTAACACGTAGAGCGAAACAGTCGGCGAGCTTTTTCAACCAATGATTTTATATCATTTACATTATACTGTATCGTTATTTTGCATTATTCGTTTCATCTAGTTCGTCTAGTTTCCCAGGATAGATATGGAAAAATATTCAAAAATTAGTGTCGAGCAAGCGAAAAATGTTCCATTAGCGATCGGTTAATCGACCAGTTGACTGACATGTTTGCGATTCTTCCGGTTTCAACCGTGTCATTGCGCTTTCTTCCGATGTTTCGTCGAACGTTCCTCAGAACGAACTGAGAAAAAGATCGAAAAATTAGTGTCGAAAAAACGAAGAACTATCAATTGGCAATCGGTTAACCGATAATATGGTAAAACTGTCTTATCGCTTATCCGTAGCAACAATCTGGTGATCGCATTATGGAATTGATTTTAGACGTTATCAGTTACCCACATCAAGAATAATCAGCCGCTTCTGCACTGTCCGCAGTTATTCCACGGTGTATTCGGTGCCGGAATATGCAGTATATTATGCGTAAATATTTACGATCTATCCAGTGATTTGCGACAACGAAATTTACCGAAGGCAGATGCGATGATGCGCGTGCTTTGTGGTCGATTTACTTCGTCAGTGATTATCACCGACTGCATCCGTTCGTTACGTTAATATACACGTTCGCGCGAAATAAAAAGTACGGACATGACATTGGGTAATTTCAGCAGGCTGTGTACCAACGTTAGCAAATAATTCTACCGCGTTTTACGAATCATACTGAAACGTACGATGCAAGAGTTAAAACGGTAAAACGTAAAACGAATGCGCGGGCATGTAAACGCGACGCGATTATTCAAATTCGTAAATTTCATATTCATAAAAAAAAATCCCATGGAAAGCGTTCGAATATTTTCGCGTGCCACGATATATTCTCGTCGTTTTTCCTTCTATTATTATCGTCGACTTTTAAATTATTCGTACATCTCAGACGAAATTTTTGAGGGACGTTAAAACGAACAGTGCAACTGCAACACGGTTCATGAATCAGGGCATTACTCGACAACGATGGTTGAGAAAGGGACGAAACTCGTACAGCGTGTATAGGGAAAAAGACACAGAACCCAACGAGAGAGACAAAGTTCGTTGTTTCCAAAAGCGCGTATAAGTACGGCAGGAAGAACGGAAGTACGTGAAACAGCAAAACCGTGTGCGTATTCAGCAGACTATAGGCTTGTACGTCGACATAATGCCGGATGTTAAATACTCGCGACAGTCCCAACGCTGCGCGACGCTCAGGAAATTTCTTCAGAACCTCTGCTGCAGTCGTAAAAGTCTCCGAGCAGTTTCGCGCACTTGCGTGTTAATTGCGGAGAATCCGCGTGTTGCCCTGGATCATAAATAACTACGAAGTGAACCGTCTATGGGAGGTGTTTCGAAGGAGATCACAGGTTTCTTTAACGAGATAGAATAACGAAGCAAAAAAGTATGAAGAATTCAACGATCCATTAATAATATTCTTGTTATTATTAGTTATTAATAGTCTACTTGATTACTATTTCTGAGCGGGTGGCCCTCTTGAGCGTGTCACACCAGCACGTAAAATTATACATATCTCAATACGATGCTTCTGTGCATTATGTGAATATGTGCACTCGATGCTTTAGATTGATAATAAAACAGTCCCCAAAAGATTTGAGTGCTTTGAGTCCTTTGTTTTCGAGAAATTAATCGAGAAATTATGTTCTCGAAGCAACAATTAAGTTTGAAATGTTTTTATTGCAATTTTCACCGCCGAAATGGTAAGGATAATGCAGCAGTACTATATCGAATAGAAATAATCGCAAAATTTATCAAAATAGATTGTAAAAATCTGTTATTAAGAGGAAATACGATATTAGTATTAGAGGAATTTATAAAGTAACATATAAAGAAAAACTGATTAATTTCTCGAGAACAAAGGACCATGGACTGAAATCCTTTTAGCGATATTTTACCATCGACCTAAAGCATCGAATACAATTGCAGCGAACTCGTTCGAGAGTTCATAGTTCTTGCCATCTTCTTATTAAACCTGATTAATTAATATCTAAATACTATAATAAATACAATGGTGTAGTAGAGGTATTACTTCTCGTAGTTACTTTTAAGACTCCAATACGAGAGTTCCGGAATAATAACCTTCTTAGGAATATCGTAAAAACTTGAGCCGTCGAGTTCTATACCTAAAATGTTATTTCACGAAGTTTCTTGTACGCTTTAAATAACTAGAAATGGTTATGCGACTTCTGTTAAGCTATAAAACGTATAAAATAAGTGAAACGAATTAATAGTTCCAGCGAATATAATACAAAAGCGTATTAAAAACTGTCAAAAGTGAACGATTCATTGGTAAATAAAATATTTAAATATCAGAGGTAAATTTTTATAGGTTTTCTGCGCTTACAGATACCTATTTGTATTGATAATTTATATAGATAATTTATCAGAACGGTAATTTTCGATCGGTAAGCTGTAAAATGAGTACGTACACCGGCGAATTAAAATAAAATATCGCCTGGGCGTGGCTGCATTAATTCTTTATATTCTCTGTATTATAAATATTGGCAATAAACGCTTTAAAAAGAGAAATAAAATACTATGCAGACATACATAAAATTGAAAAATGTAACAGAGGAATATTTGATTTGATTACTATGCTTTTGGCCAGAACTTTGTCCGCCTGCGCTACTCTAATATACGCGAATGAATTTTTATAAATGAAATACCTGCATATTTTTCATGCTAACGATTAATTCGTTCTCCGTGCTAAAAAATATGAAAAAGCTTGGATTTCAGAACAAACGCGAATAACCATCGATGTAACCAGCTTGTCCAAACATGGTAGCGCGTACAACTCGGATGTCAAGTTATTTCTCAGCTTTTACGGAACCGATCGAGATGAAACATACCTTCTTTTCTTTTCCGGACACTAAGCTATACAGCAGAGAAAACCCCATCAAAATCCGTTCAGTAGATTCTACGTGACACTGGTACAAACAGACAGACAAACAAACAAACAAAGAAAAAATCCAAAAATTAATTTCTTCGATTGCATAGCTTATAAGCTGTTCCCACGGCAATTGTAGCAATTCACGGACACTACCCTCCTGCTGTTCTACTATTTTATTATAAACGTAGATTTAATGTCTGATTTAAACCTCTGCTTTATTACTTTCGCTTTTATAGGTATAATTAATATATCAATATTAATATAATAATTACGTGAATTAATCATCGACATACGTTAAAATGCAGCATTACTTTTTTAAATATTCCGAAACATTTTACATCGATATCGTTTGCGTCTCATGAAACTTTAAACGAAGAATAGTACGCGTCACAATTTTAATTACGTGTCTCGCGATTTCATTTGTTTCGGTCCGTTTGATTTTCCACATGCGTTGTAAACAATTAACTAATAATGGAAACTAATTTATTCGTTGGAAAGTTTGCCACGATACGCAAGATATAATTTCATTTTGTAATTCTTCCGATATTAAACAGTTATAATTTACTACTTTAGTTAGTTTACCGAACTGAGTAAGCTTTCTTTATTTCTGACATTTAATTGATAACGACTGGTTATTTAGCTGGCAGATTACGGTTGTAGGAGTTTCCAACCACTAAAGCTAACTGCAAACCGAATTTCCAAATGGTCATTAATTTAATCGCCAACCGTATCTAAGTAATAGTCTGGTCACTAATTTCAGTAATTAAACGAAACTTGTGCTTACCGCGTGCAAGAACTATCATTTATTCGCTAGTTTGAATAATACACTATATGGTATACATCTGCTATAACATTTTTCTACTATGCACAGGAAATTAATCAGAAACGTATACATCTGTCTCTCTGTATCCATTTGAATACTGTTATTTGTACTTTATTCCTGTGTGTTTGCTAATGGTCGTTTAAACATGCAGAAGTTTAACATGTAAATATACATAAAATATCTCGATCTTGATTAGAATTACTCGATATTTGATAGGTGAAACGAGTTTCTATTTGTATTTCATTAGCTTAATTATTCGCTTCGTAAAGATATGAGTTTGCATAAATAGCAACGCGAGCAAAATTGAACGAAAGAGACGTTGAAAAGTCATCGTTTTATTTCTCGATGATTTCTTTCTTGGCGACTCTTCTTCTTCTTCTTCTTTTGCCAGCGTCTTAAAAATTGCATTAACATGCAGGAAGAAAGTATCTTTAGATGAATAAAAGTTGGGTGTGTAGCATTTACTTCGAGTGAAGCCACTTGGCCCGAAGCGTTCGCAACACTTTATCATGCAGTCACTTTCTTTCCTTTCTCGCAAAGCACACAGCTACGAGTATACGACACACAACGCCTCTGTAAAATTAATGCCGAGAAAGACTATTAGGTTTAGGAAATAGAGCTTCGAAACCGGTCTTTTGTTTCTTTTCTAAAAACAGAATAAACCTTAAAGGATGGAAAATTATCTTCTACTCCAAAAAAAAAAAGAAGAAAGAAGAATAGATGCGTAGGACGAAGGAGTTAAAACGGAAGGAAAATGATAAAAATTGTTGGTTAACGTAAACCTAAAATTATTATTTTGAAGGGATCGGATTTATTTTAGAATCTTTTTCGTACGCTGTTAAAAAAGAAAGATAGGTCGAGGTAAAATATTTCAAAATGTATTATAAACATTGGCTAGTTGGTTTAGTTGATCGTACGATGAAAAATTACATTTCAATTTTGGCAACTCTTCAACTACTTCGCCATGTAATATATAGCTACGTAATAAACATGTGCAATGATCGGGAATAACCTTTTCGTAGTGTATTAAAATTATGATATAAATATTTAGCTGTTCGAGCGTGATTTTTTTATTTACTTCGTCGTGTAGCAGCTAGCAGTGACGCTATTTTGAAAAAAAGGATACGCTGTCGGGAAAACGAAAACTTTGAAACAGCAAAACATATCAAACGACATATAGTAATACGTACTCGAAAATGTAATTTATATTTAACACGATATCAGCAGAGATTAATCAATCGAGAAGTGTGGGATCGCGTTTTGAACAATACCGTGGATACATACGGTATATTAAAATATGTTGTATCAAAAAGAATAGGTCCAGGATATGTTTACGTTTAATACGTTTAAGTCCAAGTTGAGTTCAAGTTTCGGTCCATGTTAAGTTTGCTTTTGAAGATATAAATGGAGAGACGTAACCGGAAGCCATGCAGAGCCGCGAGGCATGGGTCACTCATAAGACAATAAAGCAACGACACGATATCATTTAATGTATCTAATCGAAGGACAATAGTTCAGCGATGTTTGATTGGAAAATGTTACGATGACAAATAAAAGTTTCAACGGTATCACGATTTACATCCATCGATAAAACTTGAAAAAATATCTGCAATCCACTCTTGACGAAGATCGATATCTTCTCGTCCACGCTTTTGCACTAGTTTAACGATGAACATTGCAACGGGAAAAGTTCAATCCCATGTGGCATTTACGTTCGAACGAGGTCAGTTCGCCGGAAGCGTTTACACCGTTTTATCAAGCAGTCGTTCTCTTCTCAAACTCGCGTGCTCACGTTGAACGAATAGACGAAGCACATGGCTGTTATAACAAATGCGACTAAGCACAAAAGTACGCGGTGTCCGCGAAAGCTTATTACTCGATGTTTACAATCGCGAAGAAACTTGGTCGGCGTACATAACGCTGGAGTACACTTTACGAACTCGACAGGGAAGTTTCAGCCGCAGAACTTTGCCGGCCATACTCCGAACGATTTCAAACGAGGCCTGACGACCTCCCGATCTTATAATTAACCCATTTCGCCGTGGAGCTTTAATTTTCGGTCCCCCGTCCGAGATTCGAAAGTTGCGATTCGGTAACAGTGGCGTCGCTGAACTACGCCAGTCGCGAAACTTTTATCGTTTCGAC
The DNA here is from genome assembly GCA_014737535.1 of Bombus cullumanus. Taxonomy (NCBI): domain Eukaryota; kingdom Metazoa; phylum Arthropoda; class Insecta; order Hymenoptera; family Apidae; genus Bombus; species Bombus cullumanus. Next base: position 2,586,769 of record JACXIX010000071.1, on the reverse strand, counting down.
GGATGAAACGGTTTTGGCGGCGTGAAATCCCGTAAAACGATTATTTTCTTACGCAATTTATTGCGTATAAAAAGAGGGAAAAAACCGTGAAGGACCCGACATTTCATTGGGTATGAAAAGCAACGAATATCCTTAACTTTAATCGTAAATTAACGACGCGAATGAGAAATGCATTGCAATTAATATATTTGATGAACCAATAAATTCGTTCGCCTTTCGATGACGCATATGCACTTCCGATCACAGAAGTTTGATGCATGTTAGGATTCCAAAAGAAGCAAAAATGACTTCCTCAAGTAAATAAATGTTTTAGTCACGATAATATTTTCTTACGATATTTCGATTGTAATTGATCGTATTTAAAGATGAACGTTGTAATTATAATATTCTTATTTCCTAGAGAAACGTACGTAAAAGTTTGCTTCGTGCAAAGGGCAAAGGGTAAGTAAGTGAAACTTTTGAGCGGATGTTTACCGTGAAAAGATCTTGAGGCATCCACGATAGCAATTTCGTAATTATATTTGAAAGAAATAATTGCATTTATTCAATTTTATCGACTTGCAAAGAAAAGAATGTCTTAGGATTAGATTTCAACCGTGACAGCATTAACGTGATTTTATTTACCGATGGCGTTTTACAGTTAATACCATTAGCCTGTCAGAAACCCGTGATATTAAAACCATCTTATTGATTAACAATGAAAATGTCGCTAAATATTTACCATGATATATTAAATATGTCTGGTACGTGGTTTATGCGCTCAAGTATTGGCACATCAAGCTAGATTGCACGTTCTCGTATTTAGACACACAGAATCATCCACGAGTTGTATATTTATTGACAAATTGAAGCAGTTGCCCTCCCGTTTGGTTTTCGGACATCTAGTTAATAATACGTAAGCAATTATGCCTCTGTTTATTGATGCCCATCGTTACAATATAGCGATTATGACAGTGGTGCTTTATATTTCGACGCGTGGCTGTTCATTAGCGAACGTCAATATTTATTAAGCGTACCAGATGGATAGCAATGCCGTGCAGGCAATCACAAACATCACGAAGTGATCAAATAATGTGTAAATAACGGCTAATAAGAGTTTCTATGAAACGAAATTAGCCTGACCTGCAATTTGATTATACGAGGCCGGATAAAATTATTTTCTGAATAAAGCAGAGCAGATTTCGTTCTCATTAACAAAGATAGGACAATTTTCGTGCAGTTTCACGATCAATGGGCCATTTATCGTCTGCTGATATTTCGAATAACGAAAATAATAGTTGACATCGATCCAAAGCAACAAATACAACGTTTACGTTTTATTAGAATTCAATTTCCCTGTCGTTGTTATAAAAACAACGACGCTGAACGTTTTAGTATTTTTATTTATGAAAAGAAGCTTTAACACGTTGACTGCCACGGGGGTCACCGGTGACCGCCACTCGATTTGGCTATAGCGCCGCGTAGGCCATCGGTGACCGGCGACGCAGCAAATATTAAAAGTACGTAGCACGATCGTTTGAAAAAAGGACGATCGTAATGATCGTCTACAAGGCCGTGGGGGTCACCGGTGGCCCTCACCGCGAGAAATGCTTCAAGCATGATTTTATAACTGATTTTATTTGCTGCAAATAATATTTCAACGTAATACGCATCGCATAATGAAAAGTTCACGTCGGCGCCTTGGGCAAACCATGGAAAATTCGTCTGGCAGTCAACGTGTTAAGGAATATCTCGTAAATAACAATTAAAAAGTTGTACAAAATCAATATCGAGACAGTCGAATTAAATTATATCGAATTTTGTAATTATTTGTAACTTACACGTGGCCGTACTATATGTTTTTTCTTTTTTTTTTCTTTTTTTGGGATAAAGTAATTACAAGCAGACTAATTGTATTACTTAAACTTCAGATATTTTCCGCGATATTTCGTCCGTAATATCCTCTTTAAAACCTTCCATTTCCAACTCTCGCCGTATTCTACTTTCAACGTTTATTGACCAATAAAAGTGCTCTGGCCATCAAACACACAAAAACATACATCTGCCACCAACTAATCACACTAAACATTTAAAAAGTTTATCTACCGCGCATATTCCAACGACGCTTAACTTTGACATCTTCTTTAACGTCTATTACATCTACGCACGATGTGAATTACTGTACTGTACCGTATAAATTATACTAACATAATAGTGCTATATTCCTAAATGTACTATTCATTGTACATATATAATTATCGCACACTGTGAAAAATAAGCACAACCACGTACGTTGCCATAGTATTTTAACGGTAATATACAGTCAGTGGAAAGAGTCTCCGTACACCCTTCGAAACATAATAATTTTCAGAATCACGTAGAATATTCACCGAACGTAAAGACGCTATGTAACTCGCTAATAAGACCTCGCGAGAGAATGACTTTCCGTCACGATGATGCTGCAGAGGAAAACTATAACGGGGTGTGTCTAAGGACACGAGATCGTCGGATTCGTGGAGAGATGCCTTCGTTCGGAAAGTGGGGGAAATTGACGTTGCTGTTAATTCTTCTAATAGTTCAAAAAACAAATAAAAAATCTCAAATCGTTTGTTATCCTGTTTTAAGGAAAGTGGGGAAACTTTTCTGGTCGACTGTACGTCATTTACCATTTCAACAGCTTCATTAATCAGTCGCAAAATATTCAAATCCATAGTAAGACAGCTCGATCGTTTTCTCTAGCCGTGTCGAAACATCGTCTGACGAAGAATCGCTATTTCGCTTATTCAAAGCGCTCTTTGAGCGATTTCTCATTACGCGAACGAACCACGGTGGAAGAAAGGTCGAACAAAGGTGATTCCAAGACCGATTCAAAGTTACCTTCCTTCCTTCTTTCCGCAATTAAATACTTGAAATAGGTGCGATTTAATTAACGAGCTTCAGAAACGTCATATTTACCGTGCGGAAGGTGCGCCGCCCGCTGGTCGCGTCTCACCCGGAGACCGCTTCTACTAGAGCGCCAAGTTTATTCTCGGCTGCGAGCCGATTTAAGTCACGTTAACGCCACATTTTGTATTCTAACGTGTGTTTTAGACTTCGGCGTAACGACAGGCCGACAGGAGGCGCAATACCCCTGTGCGTTTGTTTACAACAGCAACGAGACACGAAACGGTACGTTCGCCTCGCCGAATTACCCGGGCTTGTACCCACGCGACACGGAATGTCATTATTTCTTCAATGGCCAGCTAAACGAGCGGGTGCATCTTCACTTTCACTTCTTCGACGTGGAGGGCGTGTCGCCGTAAGTAAAAAAACTCGATAAGACAATGCTTTAACCTACACGTTCCCCGATAGCTATAGAATATTAGATTTATAATTTTAAACTTTCAAGATTATCATTGTGTGTTAATGATTGTTGTGCGTTACGTGGGTGGAAGATATTTCGCTGTGTATCTGGTAACAAATTGTTTGTCCTGATATCGTTAAAAAGAGTTTCAAAATGATTTTGAAAGGGAGACATTAAGGGAGATGTTAACGAAAACAATGGCACGTAAGTAGTAATTTTATACACTTGGTAAATGCTGGATATTGTTACTACCCCTTTCGATGGATATTTTCAATTTACCGTTTATTAATTCCTGCAACTGCTGTTTCTAATTACTAATTTTTCATTGATTCAGGTATATTCAAGTATCTGCTGTTACTGTAGCGTCCGGATAGTTTTTAATTTTGTAAATATTAGAGACGTCCTTTGATTTTCATTCTGACGTGGCTGTATTTGCAGAGCCTACCATTTGGCGACGTAATTTTCCGATTGTACGAATTAAATAAGAATTCAGAGTCAGAGAGAATTATTCAAGACTGTACACGTTACTCTGTAGTATTTCATTTAAATAACTTGAAAAGAATTATCCATCCGGATGAGACGGATTTAAGTACCGGTATTCTGTTCGTCATACAATACTACACAAATTAATTCGGCGTACAAAGAAAAGAATCAGCCAGTATCCATAACAATATCGACAAAGGGGGCTTGTAACAAATTATTTAGATAATACTTTTACTACTTCAATTTTTCAAATACATTTTGTGTTTAAAATTAAACTTAAAACGCACGGTAGAAAGGGGAGAACAGTGAAAAGTGATATTAAAAGAAACGCGAAGAAACGGCACATGGAACGGCACGAATTACCTTTCGTTCCGTTAAAATTAATATTTTATCCTGTCAGTTATGAAAATCAAGGGTTTTCCTCGCTGAGATTTTTCTATAGAATTACTATAAAATCGACCGATCGTGCCTTTAATTTTTACTAGCAACGAGAAACACGTATTCCCATGAAATTTATCATTACAACGATCATCTACTTTCTATTAATATTTGTCCCGTGAATATTTAAACACAGAAATCAATAATGTACGTAGTAGCGAAATCAGAAACGGCAATAAAAGTCACATAAGGGGAATCCTTCGAATCGCGTAAATGGGAAGGAACACGAACATCAGACAGGACAGATAAACTAGCTATTCGAGCGTGACTAGAATTCTATGTATCGATCCTTCTCCGTTTCCTTCTCGTCACTCAACGAGACTAGGTGAGACAAAGTGAGTATCCTTAGCCAACTAGAAGGCTACTGGAAGCAAATCGATGCTAGTTCGATTGGGTTTCCTGATGTAGTTCGACGTTCCACTAAATCAAACTACGTCGGACAAAGTTTCAAGCTGCTTATCGGGGACGAAGACTTCACATGCAAAGAGAATTCAGTAACCGATAGGCCAAAAGCTCATCGGAACGTAGAGTATTTGCATCGTGCTGACCAATTAGCAAGCACAGCTGATTAACGACTATCGGTGATGAGAGACGGAAAAGCTCGATGTAATCCATCATCTGATATTAGAACAGATTGCTAAGGGCTACGGCTACGTGGTTTATCAATTGGTTTCAACAATTGCCGCAATTGCTGTTTTTCAAAAGAAGATCTTCGCTTTCATTGCCGTCAACGTGCGATAATAAAATTGGTATTTGTAATTATGGAACACGTTGCAGCGCTATTTTGTCACTTGGCAAGCCTTTCATCGTCCGATTCTTTCATTCCTAAATTACAAATTACGCTAAGAAGGATCCTCTAAAATTTATAGAAGGACTCTTAACGTTAATGCAACCGGTGGTATTTAAATAGCGAGTTCGTGTAATGGTACGTATAGTAAATAATAAAATATAAAAAAGTTAATTGCGATCTAAAATCCACGAGAACGCCCTGATGCCTGTGAGCGGCAAATCTTTACACGTTCGATCGTTCCTTCGATATTAATCGCGAACCGTAATACGGCTGATACAGAGCAGTAGCCTTGCGATACGGGGGAAAAGAAAGAAGTTTACGTAATAACCTAATTGGGTCGTATTAAATCGCCATCAATAACCACGTTGTGATACACCGCATCGTTCATTACTGGAAGCCGCTAATTAGTCGTGTTTTGCCGATTTCTGCCGAACTTTTGAACAATAACACCGAGAGGAAGCACGAAGTAGGCCTCTTCTGTGACTCCATCGATTCTGCTCTCCCCGGCGAAATACGACCTGAATTTAATAATTCGAGGTCGACCGATATCAAAATCCTTGGAAGAAGGCACTTGCGTCTGTTGTTACTGATAAAGTAAATTCACGTATGACGGGCACAGCGACTTCGTTTCTGCTCCTTGCTTCTGTCTGCCCTTCTTCTTTCGTTCAAAAAACATCCACCGTAAATATCGCGATTCGAACAAGACTTGAATTAGACGAAGTGCAACCGCGAACCTCGCGATTCTTCGGGCGCGCGCGTTCATCTCGTTGCCGTCTCGCGAAGAAAAGATACATTCCTATCCGTAAATCCGGATGCGAGTAAACACTGCGAAATATATGTTGGGAAACGTGAAAACCGAATGATGATTTATCACGGGAATTGCCACTTATGTCATCGGTGGAGGGGGCGATTCGCATGCTATACATCTCTGCTTCGACGATAATAGCATCATCATTCACGTATCAACATTTCTTACGAGCGCGATATATTATTTGCAGCCAGCGAATGCATTCTTCCACGGGAGAAACGGTCGCGTAAATCGTCGTTATCAATGTCGTACGATGTTCGTGATCGCCGTTTCCCTCCGACTTTAATTACAGGACACACGGAGTCGTAATATTTTCGGCCGCGGCTTCCTAATATTTCTGATATTTCCGCGGCCGCAATCCACCAGACGGTGGTGACGTGACGTTGGTGGTACCGACCTGCACGTTACCATTAAAGTTATTTTCGCGCGGTCGTGGCAAACAAAAACTCGAACTTGGCACACCGTGGCCGGCCGTGTGCTCTCAAATCGTTTCGCCGTTGCAGAAATAAAGCGTTATTTCTGACCGCCTCTGTTCCGCCGAGCTTTAATCACGGGTTACGTAATCGGGAATTCGTCGACCCCGGCGAAACCACCCCCTCCCCTCCCCCCAGCGAATATTTATGGAGCACGAAGGCCGGCTACCCCCGGAATATCCGAAAACAGAATATCCAGAAGGATATTCCCACTGTAAATACCGTGGATGAAGGCGAGACCGCGCACTTACACGCGTACAGATATCGAAATTATGCGCGGCAAGAGCCAAGATTGAATTACTTATGGAATTGCCGGCCCACGCAGCCACCAAAGCAATTTATGAGCACGCGCGACGCGTCGCGCGCCCGGAAAAATCATTCGAATCTCCTCGATATTCGCCGCGAAAGGTGAATATTTCAGCCACGTCCCGACGTTCTTAGTCCTCCATGTATATCAATTTACCGGTGATTGCGTAACACACGACCTTACCGAAAATATAAATTTACCAGACGAACGACAAACTTAGGGCACCGCTGAATAATACATCCGCAATTGTATTTTATACGTAATAGAAGCGCGCCCCGGTTATACGGCGGACCGGTCATCCTTGCTGAAATGGCTGATGTCATAAACTTTTATGAGCTTACTAAATATGTGCTTTATCCGGTGAGATTGTACGTGCCGATGAAGAAATGAATTTCCTCGTCGGAATATAAACGTACGTTTCGATCATTCCAGCGTGATTAGTCATTTTGGTGTACAGTGACTTGCAAAAGGTGCTTGTTGTACATCACTGTATTTACTATTGCATTTATATATTAATCAATTAGATCCCACAAATTTCGAATCGTTTGGCGATATGTACGTTTATATCGTTGCGAAAATTTGATGCTTCTTTGATAAGAATTGGACAAGGGGATACGTTCAGATACTTTTCGTAGCCAGCGTGGATCGTTTTCCATGCTGCACACTGCAAAGGTGCACTTGTCGTTCGTAAGAATCTGGACACTTCGATCGATTTCCTTTTCTACGTTTTACACTTTTATTTTACATTTGATTAACAACAACACGAATATTATTAAAATACAGGATTTAATGGGAAACTGACGATGAAAACCGACGTTTCCTATCATTTTACGAGACCAACAGATATACACAGTGACTGCAAAAGTATCTACTCTTCATCGTATCTTTGATAACGTGAACGAAGAATGAGAAATGGAATACTTTTAGAGCGAGAAAGATCTTCGGGTCAATCGCAGTTTTTCTTTCATTTTAATTGCTAATTACTCGTTTCTACTGCAACATTAACTCCCGCTGCTATTAAATTTATGAGACACACATTGATGAATTATTGGAAGCGGTCTTTAACAAATCATACCACGGTAAAATATCCATTGAAGATTTAATAATTAGCACTCGTATTTCAGAAACAATTTTCTATCGCGATTGCAGAAGGGAGACGAGTTTCAAATTTATTAATCGACGCACGATCGCACGCGAAATTAGAAGCAAATAACGCGTTTAAATTATACTCGGTGTATACGTTATTAAAATATCGAGGCCGATCGATAGCGTTGAAAAAATCGATAACTCGCGAAAGTGTATAGACGCACAACGAAAGAGGCAGACTTCCGTAATAAAACACTCTGAAAATTGTGTAAACTTCGATTCCGTATTGTGCTCGCGTATTGTATGTAGTTTTATACGCAGACATCGATACGCTTGTCTCCTCGTCGTTTCTTCGGTATAATATCGAACGCAATAACATCCCCTGCTACATTGTATTACTATCCAATTCATAAGATTATACCGATCTATGGAGGACGTTTTAAGAGGACAGAATATCGCAGGTCAGCGATTTCGAATGGAATTTTCTCTACAAGCAAAAATGTTTCAACGTTTTCGACGATTTGTTTGTTAATTATATGCAACTTCTATGTGGACACACTTCGCCGATTTTTATGTATTAGCTTGTCCGAAATGTTTCTTTCGTTTTGTAAGGATATAATGGACGCACAATGTTTTTTGTTTTATATTAGTCTATTGAATTATGCACGAACGTAATAATAGAAATAATATGAAACAGAAATTGTTGTTCATCTATTATCATGAAACGAAAGAAACTTTTCGGACAACCTAATATAACTTCCTTAACGTTAACGATACGATTAGTTTCTCACTGTCAAAATATTTTTCAAGGAATAACTAGAAACTAGCTTCGTAGGAGAAAATTACGAATTGTGGATCATCCGACTTTGACGTCTTTCCTCTACATACCGATAATTGTCAGTAATGTCAATGAAAATCTATGACTCTCCGAAGAAACAACTCTTTACCATCGATAATGGTTACTGGTATCTGAAAAACATTTTCACCGCCAATAACGCAGGTTACTGGCAACTGAGAAACATTTTCAACACCAAGGATGGTTACCGGTAATTGAAGAATATTTTCACCGTCAATAATCGTTATCGATGGTGGTCACCGATAACAAAACAAACCGTAAACATTCGTAATGCACTTTAAAATTAAAGTAAAACAAATTTTAATTTATTATTTTCTAATCCCCTCTGTTTTTTTTAAATCTCTTTGATATAATGCGATCATTGTTTTCCATTGAAACCTACCGTCCTCCTCGCTTCTTTTTCGCGTTTGTATCTTGCCAGATATCGTGCTTTTGAAACTCTTTTATTCGTGAAAATCGTGGAATACACAGAAGGTAGGAAAACAACGAAATGATAAAACCAAATATTCGAAAACGATGTACGTATATTTTAATAATTTTCTATCGAAATACAACGTTCGTTTCGGGTCATATAGAGGAGGACAGCAGGTTTAAAATTAAGTTATCGCAAGAGTCTAAAAAGAGGACTGCTATTCTTTTTTTTTTTTCATCTCTAAGATAAACGATATTAATGTTACAGCTGCGAAGCGGTGTCTGCTAGCGACTTCGTCGAATTTTCGAATTACATGTCTAGGGACCGGAAGTATTCGAGGCATTGCGGTCAACAAAAGGAATTCGACGTGGAGAGCGACAGAAAGTTCTTTCGCGTAACCTTTAAAAGCAACGGCAGATACGATGGAACAGGATTTAACGCTAGCTATGTGTTTATGGACGAGGAAGGAAATTATACAACAAAGCCGCCGAGTAACGCGTCAACGTTAAAAGGTAAAACTAAACTTCCTTTTTTTCTCCACGAGCAACTTTCGTCCCCTTTCTCTCGTACTCGAATTTTTACGTTCCCTACACAATGCTCGGACGTTTTTTCCCTTTTTTCTTTTTCTCTGCTCTATTCTGGTTAATTTCCGTACGACGACAGAGAAATTAAAATAAAATTTCTAAAATATTAATGTAATCCCGTCATCCTGATTGTACAAAAGGAAATTTAAATACGCCTTGTTTAAAGCATACACGAGAAAGAGAGAAGGCGCATGGTATTCCCCTGCCTCATACAAAATATATAATTACGGCATAAGGAACGCAAGAAATTTTTTTACAACGAAAAACGTATTCTACAATTTTTGCAAATATATGCCAGCACGAGATAACAGAGATGATATGGAAACTCGGTTCGTATGTTTGCACGTTTATATTACGTAAAAAGTAATGAAATTTGTGTACGCCGAGTAACATCTATAAAAACGCGTTGAAATAATTATAAACCTTTAATTGAGTCGAATATCATTTCAAATAGCACAATTTCGACGTTTATCTATAAAACGGGGCAAATACTTCTAATTAAAAATTAATACAAATAACTGCTGTTCGGTGTATCCGTCTCTCTGTTAAATATTTTAAAATCAATTCATATCGGAACGATCACAGATACGACATATGCGACCGAATCACGTTTAATATTAAACGACGTGAAAACAGTAAATGTTAAGATAACATGACAATTGTGTATGCGAAAGATTCTATATAAAAATATTATCTACGAGAAATATACAAAATAAGAAACGAATGTCAGTGTAACGTTGTCCGGTTATTTATATTCCACGATAAATAATATTATCTAACCGAGGACGTACTCGTTAGAAAATAAATATAGGTGCATACATTATCCGTGTATATCCGAACGTTCTGTTATTCAACAGAATGTTTGTTTACGACAAATACTATTTATTTACATGTATCATTTATACTTAAGCTGTTACGATCAGCTAAAGAAGAACATTTGATGTTCTGAGACAATCTTCATCGCTATCTATTTTCCTCGAATTGAAGAAATTTTCCTAACCTGTATGAACCTAATATCTTCAACTATATAATCTCTGATTTTTATAAGAAGAATACGGCTCGAAATTTGTATCTATCAGCTTATTCGCTTTCCTTTCAACCGAAAGAAGAACATTTAATGTTCTAAGACAATCTTCATCGTTATTTTCCTCGAATTGAAGAAGTTTTCCTAACCTGTATGAACCTAATATCTTCAACTATATAATCTCTGATTTCTTTTAAGAAGAATACGACTCGAAATTTGTATCTATCAGCTTATTCGCTTTCCTTTCAATCAAAGAAGGAATATTTAATGCTCTAAGACAATCTTCATAGCTATCTATTTCCCTCGAATTGAAGAAATTTTCCTAACCTGTATGAACTTAATATCTTCAACTATATAATCTCTGATTTCTTTTAAGAAGAATGCGACTCGAAATTTGTATCTATCAGCTTATTCGCTTTCCTTTCAATCAAAGAAGGAATATTTAATGCTCTAAGACAATCTTCATAGCTATCTATTTCCCTCGAATTGAAGAAATTTTCCTAACCTGTATGAACCTAATATCTTCAACTATATAATCTCTGATTTCTTTTAAGAAAAATACGACTCGAAATTTGTATCTATCAGCTTATTCGCTTTCCTTTCAATCAAAGAAGGAATATTTAATGCTCTAAGACAATCTTCATAGCTATCTATTTTCCTCGAATTGAAGAAATTTTCCTAACCTGTATGAACCTAATATCTTCAACTATATAATCTGTGATTTCTTTTAAGAAAAATACGACTCGTTCGAAAATGGTACAAAAAACGTAGTAAGATTAACATTGCATCAGTGAAATGTATTTACTGCGACGCGATTAAAAAATCTAGGTTAAACATAACGCAGCCACGTATTACAAAACCTCCCAACGATGCGTTATCGACGCACACGTTCTAATGAAGCAATCGATTCTGTACTGTTAATGTTAAACTTTAGAAACGCGATACCGAGCTAGCAAGGCTCACGAGGCTGTAGTTTCCAATGCAAACATACATACGGTCGCGATTGCGCGTCACGAGATGCGTGCACTGTGCGTATTAATATTTTCACATGCGTATACGCGAAGCAGGTAGTCGCGCGCAAGTTCGACGAACTTTCCTCTGTTCTCTTTTTTAACGAATTACGAGCTTATTGTCTCCTCCCTTTCGTATCACTTTTATATACATATTGCTGTTTAAAGAACGTATTTTCCAAGCCATCAGAAACAATAGCGAGCTTTTATTTCGTTTCGAATCAATAAAATAATCCGAAGCGTTATCTCGTTTGATTTTAATAAAGAATCAAATAAATCAAAATGTCTTCGGCGTACTACGTATTGCAATTTTTTTTTTTTATAAAATAGAAAAGGGGGATGTACAAACCGGAAGCCGTCCTAAGCCGCGAGACAAGGATTATGTACAGACAAATGATAATATTAAAGTTTTTTGTTATTCGCGTAATTGCCAATGCTCCTCTTAAGCTTCTTCGTTCCGTAGTTTTTCCTCATACTAGTTTTCCGTGTTCGCGAAACGAAAGGCTACATTGGTTATGGGTTTAAAAAAGTTCAACCTCTCATCGGATTCAAACACTCACCGGTTTATCGTGCAATCCCATGAATAATCGACAGTTTACATCCGAAACAGCGGAAGCATGCGTTAGTGTAAAAAAGATTATACACGATTTATAAGAGGATTTGCGATAGACGAGCGACCAGTGTTGCCCTGCAGATATTGATAGAGGAAATCGAATTTTTGTGTACTTTCTTCCATTATTAAATCACTCGGAAGATGGATTCGTTTGCTTTAATCGTACATAAATCGAACGAATCAAGAGCGATACGTGGAATAGAAAGCGGATACCGGTGCCTGGATCCTCATGTTCCAAAACTTCAATCCTGTTGCGATTTCCGAATTTATACCATTTCCACCTCGTCCTCGCTTTACCTTAAAAAAAACGTACTTTAACGTTTTAAACAAATATTTCATACGAGATATAATACGAATTTCATATGAAGTTGATACGAAGAATCGTACGATTTTTTCATATTTTGCTCAAGCTCGAGATGTTTCTTAACGTTAGAAAAATACAATTGAGTACACGAACATTCGTCTTGCACGATAACTTATTATAACGACAGTAGATTCGTAGGCTTATGAACAGGATTGAACAAATGGAACTTGAGCATGGAATTGTTTCACTAACGAGTACATTAGTTTGAATGTTTTCTATATTTTTGTATCTTTAATTAATTTCTCATAGATGCAGAAGAATCGACCGTTTGTTGGTACAATTTTCCTTGTGGAGCTTTGCCTGTTTTATCGTTGAATCGTGCAAGAGAAAATGTATTATTCTCCAAACGTAAATACGAATAAAATTTACATATACTATATGCTACAGAAATAAATAAACAGCGAAGTAAATTTTATGGAAATTATAACAATGTTTATCGTTGAACCGTAAAATTGAATCGAACGACCAGATATTACAAAATCATAAATTAACAGCGTTACAAATTAATACAGTTAATTAAATTTCAATTTTCTAATAACGAATTCCAATAACGTGGAATCAGTCAAATACTCTTGGCTTATTTTCATCGCAATTCTTCTCCTTCGCTCGTTTTTTCCCGCGCCCCTCCCGCGTGCACACCTCATCTATGTATCGTTGGTTGGCAACTAAATGATTGCGGATTTTGTCATTAGGTGGTAACGACAAAATCCGCAATCACTTAGTTGCCAACCCAATAGCTTCGCCTTTAACTTCGACAAATTTCGATCATTCGAATTTTCGAACCGCCTCTATTTCCCTCGTATCCAGTCAATTTCCATACTACGAGAGTCGTTTATGCGAGTACAAAAATGTAGCATACGTGCATAAAGCACAATTGCGTCAAAGATACAAATATGCATGTCGGGTTAGCGTTGGAATTTCGGGCGTTTGACGGATCTTCACTCGAATTGACCATCGTGGTTATGCATTCTAGCTGATCGTTATTGGTACAGGTGCGATTATTACAAGAGTTAGCAAGTAATAGCGGCGATCGTACAAACGAGATGTCGATGACGATGAATTTAGGTTCGACAACGAGTCCACGACCAACGGGATGACGAATCCGATGCGATACAACGATCCTGGTGCGACTCAACGTACAAGTAGTACTTCTCTCAATCAACTCTCCTGCAGTCCAAATGGAACTGCCCTTATATAGTCCTCTCCCCACCTCTCGGGTCGATCTTTGTTTTTAAGGAGAGCTGTTGGAATATAACGATATTGTTCATACAGACACCTACACAGGCACTTCAACAGGACACTTACGCAGGTCATACTCAATACTGTGGGGCTAAAAATCTTTAAGGGACCATGGGTCACTACCTACAGTCAGTCTGAGAATAACTAGCCAACTGTCGACGATCCGTATCACTTATATACATTCAGTTCTGTAATATTGTTTAATAATCACCTAACATTATTTCAACATAACCATTGTGTCTTCCAACAGATTTATTTTCTTAAATATTTTAAGATTAAATTCTAACAACAGCTATGTAATTAATTATTCCATACCTCGTACTTAGGTACACGTCTCTCCCGTGACCGTGGCTACGTTCGATGACCCGTTATGTCACTTCGAGTCCAAGCCCATCGTCATAAACCTTGAGCACCCATACTCGGATTAGAACATTACAACTATTTCTGAGTTTTGTTACTTCAGTGTAGCTATCGATGGTATCCCGCTGGAGGTAGCCACCCACGTGATAATCTAACAGCTAAAAAAATTCTACCAAACGTCCAAATTGGACAAATTGTGAGTGCGAAATGTTAAATAAAAAAAAAGAAAGTGTAGCTAGGGTATTGGGGGTTTTGCCAAACATTCCAAAAGAAAGGCCCCGATGTCCTGTCATCTCCGACGTGCATATCAATAATTATCAGTATTGTAGCGAAGAAAATTTACAGGCAACAGTTGTTCGCGATACATCGCCGTAAAGATAGCGTTTTACACAGATAACGGCCGAATATCAATGGAACAAAAGTTTCGAGTCGAGGCAACGTTTACATTCGAAACACGTTGTGCACGCGCATTTTTATTTTACAAAGTTTCCCTCACGGACGACACAAAAGGCCTTTCTTCTTTCGTTTTCGTGATATTACACGCACGTTGTATGTGTCTGCGCTTGATAAAAAAAATCCCAATAGAAAGAGCAGCGAAGTCAAAGCAGAGAGAATATACTCGTTCGCCCTTCCTCTAAACTCGGATGCGATGCTAGAGCACGGAACGCAGACCAATACTAAAGACAAGAATCAAGTTTCCCGGGTATAAAGGAAGCCGAACAATCTTACGGAAACCCTTGGGATGATATAATAGAAATTACGAGGGCCACGGTTTCTTCTCTTCCTTCGATTCCCTCGGAGAAATTCACTCGAACGTATTTACTTACATCAATGTTTGTCGTTCGTATCGAACAGTCGAATTATACATTAGCGCTTGGAAATTTTCACATTTCACAGACCTTCTTCCGATATTTCAGAAATATCCTAAAAACTTATTTTCCACGATTCGAAGATTATTCTTATCGATATGTTTATATCTGCGAGCGCTAGAAGCAATGATAGAGAAGAGGAGGGCAATATAAGACGGGGAGGAAGCACAGCAAGCAGGCAAAAGCCCAAAACTTGCAATAGTTGTTTTTAGTTATTAGTTTAGCAATATAATAGAGCGGATAAGAGGACAGGTAGATACGTAAAAAGCGAAATAGATAAAAGAGATGTAAAACCGAAAGCTCGTGCAAAGCCGAAAGGCACGGACCAAGCAATAATAATAATAATAATAATAATAATATATCTGCGAGCGTTTGCGTTTTACGCGAATTCTGTGCGTTCTTGTATCCGTAAATCTCGTACGAACGTACGAGCATCCACGCGTATTAACTAGGTTTTCTACGTTGTGAACTTTCTCAGTTATGAAAACTCCCCTGTTAAGCGATTGAACGCGTAAAATTCGTTTTCGGGATTTACCGACGTAATCAGTGGCGATTAACAGACAGTATTCATTACTGCGCGTAATAATTCACGTGCTCTCGTTCACGTCCCATAATGCGGAATGTTATGAATAAATCGGTGAACGTATTAATCGCAGAAAGAAATCGAAATAGGTTGTACAATTGAATCCCGTGAAAGTTAAATGGAATCGATATTACTCTAACAGGATTACGGTATAATCTGCGAAATTGGCTTGCCATTCGCCCGTTAAAACTAATTAAATTTGCGTAAGAACGATTCGCGATAGGATGTCATTGAAGAAAGGAAAAGAAAAAAAAAAAGGGGGGTATAAAGAAACATTTGGAAGATCAACAAGTGAACCTTAACAAACAACCGGGACAGAAGAATTTTCAAACGGCGATAGCAGGAAACGTGGAATTAATAGGAAACTGATGGCCATTAATGGCGTATCTGATCAAAGGGTTCTAAATGTATAGCGTGTCTGTGTATTAAATGAACGAATTTGATTTATATAATGATATACAATTAAATACGAAACGCGCACTGTATTGACGTTCGTGGATATACATCGGGCAGGATACTCGTGTACAGCATCGTATTAATTTAAAGTGAACAGCTTCTATTAATATCGAAATATTGCTTAATTTTCGATATTGTGTAATGAAAATTCTGATTGTATCATTTTTCGTACTCCTGGTCCTGTTTCCACTTTTTACCATTTACTCTATGCTACATAATCGTTGCGTAAATTCGCCTTATTTACAGAAATTGCACTCTAAAGTTCGTAATAGACGGCGGAAAATCGTACGACGTTCGTATTGCTGAAGAGTAAAATAATACAAGTTACTACGTAGATGGATCAGAAAATAATTGAATGCATATAGGAAGATTATTTCTACCGGATATTAGATCAATACTTAGTATCCCTATATAATAAGAAACAATATATCGATCAATTTGTGTTTCTGTAATACATCGTATAGAGCGCATGTGTAAGCCATTAACTCTGTTTTTACAGCATTCTTCTCGTTTATCTAAAACGGGGCACGTACATAAAGCGCTTAACAGCTGAAACGTTAAATTCATTTTCAACTATTTGCAGCGGTTTAGCGAGAAAAAGTGAAAGCAATCAATGCTGAACCGTGTTATTTGTCTGTCGATAGAGAGTAACATTTTTCAGTCGAATAAGAATCGGGGAAAAATGGTCGCGAAAGAAATTGCAAGCTAAATTAAAAGGAAAATTGCATGGATGTAGCGAATGCAGCGGCAACGGCGTGAGTACGGTAGCAAAACAATACAATTCGCCGGCATCAGTCGGTGCAATTTAGTCGATCATGAAAGTAATTAATGCGTTCAACCCGATATCCTCGCACAGACTCCGGCTGGTAATGGAACTGACAGGGAAGTTAGGGGAAACAGGGACGGGGAAAAAAAGGAAAATACAGGGAGGGGAAAAAAAAAGAGAGAATTCGGTGAAACTAAACAGAGCCAATTATTACGCGCGTCGCGCTTCCAGAGCGACCGATACAATTGAATTGGACGCCATTGTTTTGGAACAAACTGTAAATAGGACACGGGCACATCGTATTTGTATATTCCCCCATAGTCTATAGCGTCACGTTCTCTTCGGCTATTCGTTCTTTAAGACGACAGAATGCATTTAAAGGATTCGATATCCCTAATTATATCATTGATCTTCGATATTTACCGCGACACGACAGCGCAACATTGCGTAACGTTCTCTTCGTTACAAAGCGAAGGTACAGTGACTCGCGAAAGTATTCCAGCATTTAATACAGAAAACTTTTGTGAACGTATTAGATTGTCCGGAAAGTGTCTTTCTTTTACAGACGCATCTTTGTACAAACGTGAAACCTAATCCGTCGAACGTCGTGTGCTTTAGTTTGATAGAACAAAATCGATCGTACGTAATTCGATAGAATAATATAAAACGGTAAATGTGCATCCATTATATTCATTAAAGAAACTTTTCGACCTAATGTATCATTATATTTAGATATAACATGCATTCTACGAAACTTCTTCAAACTTTGCTGGCACTGCGACGAGACACGACTATCGATGATTGCAACAATAAAATTTGGAAGCTTCTTGAGGTGGAAAATTAGCATACAGCACGAATAATAGCATAATCTTAGTAGAAAAGTCTTGAACATAGGACTTAGCGCTAAAGATAATCCAGCGAATAAACCGTCCGTTCAAATAGTTTGGCAATCTTCGCGAAACGTGTACTTTCAACGAATATCTCGTAACTTCCGTACGCGCATCTTCGTTGGTCTCAAATTTCATCGATTAATGAAAGAAAATATTCTTTTATAATCTGTACGAAGAAAAGCTTTCGAACGTTCGAATACTTTTGCGAGCCACTGTATTGCTCGCTTCGAGTCGGCATTTCTTTCCCTCCCTCTTCATTTTTTTTTTCTCTCTCTCCCTTTTGCTATCGACCGTGCTTTCGAATGCAATTACTCTGCAAGTGCCCCCCTTCGAGCGTGCCCCGATACAGGATTTTTCCCAATATCTGTATTACAACGGAACGAAAATCCGTGCAACTCGTTTGCGATGCAAATCAACGCGGGAAACGTTCCATCCTTTCGCCTATTGTAAAGGTGTATCGCATTATACGTTGTTAGGGGAACGTAAACGCGCTTTCAGCGCGTGTAAACTTGTATCAACGATTGGACGGAAGAGACGAGAGAGTATAGGGAAGAGCTGTTACTTACGAACATAATGGTAACTGTACAATAATAACGAGCAATAATAATTCGTTCAAACGAACGATCAAGGATAGGTTTCTCCTTTTTATACCGCGTCTGTGAAAGACGCAAAACAATTAACCAACTTTTAAGTAGAATTTTTCCATTACAGTATTCATTAAGACGGATAAAAGGAAATTGAGTTTGTTATGAAAATGTAGTTTCCGATCGGGAAATTTTTTACCATCGAATGTGCAAACTGCTCCGTGTCGGAGCTACACGGCGATATTTAAACATCGTTAGCTTCAATCGTTTTATTATGTGGCAGCAGCCGTCAGTCACGTTTGAATTAATGTTTCTAACGTTATCGCGAATGTCGCATCGCTTGTTAAAGTTTTCACGTGATTTTCGTTAATTATTCAACTGCGCGCTGGCAACGTGTGGTTAAATAAATCAATCGCATCCGCGATTCAGTTATATCGCGTGAACGATGCAAAGCGGCGTAACGATTTAATTATTTCCAAAATAAATTGTATACGCAGAAGAGGGTGTTCGCGGGTAGTTACGGACCGGTAACGTTCCTTGTAAAATGTGAAAATATGAAAGTCGAAACCAACGCAATAACAAACGTCGATGTTTCATATCGGCGAGTTCTTATTACGATCCTTATCAAAGACAACAGCGAAATTCCGCTTTCTTCTGCTTCTTTCGCAAAGCTATCGTTCGCAAAGATAAACATCGGATAGTAACTACTTGAATATCCCGCGTACACGATAAACCGATCGATCAAATTGCAAACTTCCTATTTTAGAAAATTCTTCGTTTCTCACGGCGGCGAGCAACAACTGCAAAGATAAACGGTAACATCGAGGGGAGGAGAGATAAAAGCAAGAAAGTACAATAGTCGCTGGGAACGTAAATGATCAGAGTTAAATATCGGCCAGGGGCCATTATTCTCGCATAAATCATTTCATGGACATTATTTGTACGTAGATTCCGCGTGGATAATTATACAGACAATATTTCGCCGTTTCCATGGAGGCCGCCGTTCCAGTAAACGAGTATTTACGGGAAGACTTAGGGCAAGCGGATGCCACACAGCAACTAGTTACTTGTGTTATCGTAAATGCCTGTTATCGCGTTCTACGTCCGTTCTTTCTTACGTCGAGTGCGCCGGCTTGGTCGTCAGCCACCCCGTTGCTAGAACGTAAAAAGATTTTTAGAACGTCGTTATCTTGATCGCGTCAAGGTAATCACAAGTCTCGCTACTTTATTTTTTGTTAAAGGTGGAATGGCGCTGCTGATGCTGTTCGTGAGCCTGCTTCTCTTTGGCCGAGTTTCGCTTTAATCACGATCAGTAACTTGGACGGGTCTTTGGCTCAATTTACAACGAACTATAACTTCGAAGACAGGAGCCATCCAAAATCCTCCATTATTCGTCGTACGAAAGAAAGTGGGTACACCGTTTGCATCAGTGAAATTGCCAAAGGGATACCAAAGTCGATCTCCCTCAAGATACATACACACAGAGGACATTAACGACTCATTTATTAAATCTACGTCGCCGCACTAACTCGCCATCGTTCATTCTCCATCGTTTTACTACGTATAACTATCACGGAAAAGAGTATTGGCAATAAGAGGAGATCCGAACCTACCGAAGGAAGATTCGCGATGCGAGATGACTACGAAGTTTTAGAAGAGTGTATCACGGTGTGTTGATCAGAGATGCGCGGTTTCGACTAAATCCTCGAAGAAATTTCGAAGCTTGGACTAATTGGAAAATTGAATATTTGTTCCTCGCGTGTTCTTAGCCGACTTAACGATTTCTTAATTCAGAAATTTCGATCATCGTGGAATTAAAAGTTGATAAAGAACGTTCAATGTTCAATTTCAGTTCGATGGATTCTAGTCCTTAGAAAAGTCTAAATACGATTTATTTTTAACAAACCGATACGATGGATGGAAACGTGAGAGATTCGCAAATAAAAATATTATCGCACTTGATTAGTCGGAAATTCGAGTAACCAGTTTCCCGGCCAATCAAGTTTTACAAGCAACGTAATTTTTTTTTTTTTTTTTATTAAAAAATGAAATTTATCGCGTTACTTCGATTATATAGATTTCGAACGATGAAGTACGATTCTTGAGAGATTCGCTGGATCTCTTCCAACGATCGGTTACCTTTACGTCTCTTGACAAATTTATAGAGTAAGAGGCTCGTGAATCGCTCAACAACACGCCGCGTGCACTTGCTAAAAACTTCATAACGTTTTATCTTTACAAACTCGAGAACGTTCCCTGTTAGTATAGATACTTAACGAACGCGTACGAAGAGAGGATATTACGAGAGTTGTATAACTAACGATACAAGTCTATAATTTGTTGTAGAATGACGTATCCAAAGTGCTGAATTGTTAATGTTTTTCTCCTCGTACGGAAACGAATTTATTAAATCGCTATGAACTATCTGCCCGAAGAATTTATTTGAAAGTCATACATACTACGTATAGCGAACAGAGAAACACGAGATATTCGCCTTCCTAAGTACACTACGAATGTATTTATTATTACATCCTCTATATGACTGTGATGTTTCCATTCCTTCTTAGTTCATTAGAAAAAACGAATACAAGTCTGATAAAACGCGAACAAAATCATAGAGGGGTTCGTAACGTGAACAATAGTCGATCGAACGGTTACGAACCGCCGCTCAAATTAAGTCAAAAATAAACGGATTTACGATATGCTGTCGAGAGAGCATCGATATCTTCAAGGAATCAATTTAGACAAGCGGAGAAAGTACCGGCGCGGTACGAATTTCGCTGGCAAGCGAAATCGGCCGGTTTTAACAATGTATGCGCGTGTTCGAGTATTGAAATGAGTAATCATAAGGATGACTATCAAATCGAGAAGTATAGTCGGACAGTAGAGGGAAGAGCAATACCTAAACTTTAATAATCGATCGGGACAATTACGACTACGCTGGTTATTGCTGAAAAAGTTTGAAATAATTTTCTGAACGCGGTTCGAATACTATAAGGAAGGTGATCCTATCTATTATGAAGTAAATTAGGCTCATTTTCGCAAACTATTGAAACCAAAAGCTGAGTTGCCGAGAAGAAGGGATATTTCGTTCTTAAAGAAGAATTATTTTATTATATGCTCTAGTTATATGAATAACAAGCTGTGTAATCTAACAGCAAGTGATACACAATTTTATGATATAATTCGCACGAATAATTCGGATATTTTTAACAAACAAAGTAATAATCGAGTTTTTCATTGCTTGACCTATTGATTCTCAATTCTGTCCCTGATAAGCTACGCTCGGAACAACAATGAACGCCGCTTAAACAATAGTTAGATTCTGTTTCGAATCGAAGCAAGGGCGAATAGTTCGCGAAATGTGCAAACAGTCGCGGTTTAATGAAAAGACAACAGAGTAAGAAGCTGCAGCTCGGAGGCTGTTAAGATAAAACGCGATACATAAAACTTTCATGTTCAAACTTCATCCACTTCAGGTATAATCAATAAAGACAAATGTTTAACGACCAATGCGAGAAAGAGGTATGAAGGAGGGACAATGGAGAAATGCATCGGCACATCGCCATGCCGAGGCAGAAAGTCATTACCGTCGAAGTTAACGATAGTTTCGCGGTACTTCGCGCAAAGGTCCGCCACTTTCCTGGAAAATTATTTCAAACTATAAACCGGCCAAACTGTAAACCGAAAATCAAGCTCGCTCGCCCGAGTTTCTCGCGTTAAGCATAGCCAGCGACAGAAGTGAAATGTGGTTTTATACAATCATTGTGACCGTCAATCTCGAAGATACGTCGATCAAATATATCGTGTAACGAACGACAAAAGCGAATAAACTATAACGAGCGAACAAGGAGAATACGAAGATCATCGTTGATGTTCAGAAATGTTAAAGCGCCAAGGATACATCGAATGTAGGCAAAATCGTTAAACTCTGGCGAGTTCAACATTGCATCGATGTATCCAATGATACATAAGGATAGGTAGCAATACTGTCATTGTGTATGTTAGACTACTGTGGATATTTTTTAATAGGTTTATAATGCGTTGACTACTTCTCCCGAGTTTCTAGTTGATTTATAAAGAAAGAAAGAAAGAAAGGAAGAGGTAAAAGAGAGGAGTATGACTGTGTATTACGATTTGAACGTCTCTGTGCGCATGAGAAAGTAAAAAGATGGACTGTACAATGTATATGAGCAGTTATCACTTACGTTTATTGTTATTTATATGTTGTCTATGAAGAGATGAATACGGCAGAAACACTATTAGGAAGTTGTACACCCGAATTGGCACTATGAAATGCTTCTATGTAACTACCACGTTGTAAATATTGTTATATTTAATCCGTTCGAGTTGCTGTCAATAACACAGTATATTGTCAAGCTGTTTCATTCCGTACCGATAAAGCTCAGTACGTGGCGGAATTAAATGAGAACGATAACATGTCGTAGCTTTGGTGGTTCGAACCTGAGGTCTACTAATTTTGCTGTTCCGTTTCAAGCACTCAGTCTCACGTCTACGTTGATTTAGACAGCGATAAACAGGCGAATTCGTTCGTTTCGCGTTGCAGCTCTGAAGCCTTAATTAAAACGACACTTATCGATTCTATTAGGAGCTACGCGTATTTAAACGCAGAGAATTTGATATACGTGCGCGCTTCTAAACGTAGGCGAGATTATTATTATACTTTGCGCGTCGTTCTATAAAGTTAATTTGCTGCAATTTAAAAAAAAAAAAAAAAGAAAAAAAGAAAATGCCTAGTTGAGTTTGCGAAGATTAGTGCACTTGTATGCAGTTAAAGGAGGATCTATGTGTACAAGAACGAACTTAACTAGTTGAATAGTTATTAAAATTTCAATCTCTTGCGATTTACGACTCAACGAGCGCTCCGTAATTAGGCAGGAAGTTCAGGGGCGGCCTAGCAGCAAGTTCCTGAGTCCAAAGAAACAAAAGAGAAATAAAAAAAAAAAAGAAATAAACTTTTATCCTTACACGCCGCATATTACTGGGACCTGTAAGTTATCAAAGTTGCGCCTGGGGCGCTCCAAAACTTTGTCCTGCGGTTAAAACTGTTCAAAAGCATCGTAGTCATGCTCCGGACAAAGCGCGATCATTGATCGGAGCATCGACTATGGTATCCGCTAGTGGCGGATGTATTTTCTTATTCTGTTTTGAGGCTCTTGCCGGAACATCTCACGCATAAGTTACTAAACTGTAATGCAATCATCGTTACTGTCCTAATAAACCTTAACATATGACTCTGTACGAGACGTGTAATAATTTTTCTTCGCGTCACAACGAGACGATTTTGTTCTGTTAATTTCAGTTCTGTTTGGGAAACGTTCGAGTAGATGAATAATAACAGCGACGTTCTAAATAAAATCGAATGTCTTCTGGTTTCATCCTAAAATGAATTATTACGACGATGTTAAATAATATTTTATATCTATGGCGTTAAAAGCAAGTCAAATATATACTGAAAATAAAAATACATGAAATATAGCTATATACGTAACTAGCTGTATTTATTTTCAAAAATCTGATTTTTACAAATATATTCCTGAATGGAACTGACATTATTAAAAATTTCTTTGCATTTTTTTTTGTAGATTCAATTAGTGCATATCGTTACCTGTTTACTTTATTCTTTACTTGTCGAAACTTAAGGATATGCTGCTCTATTTTCATTTCAGATATCAGAAATTTCATAAAGACACGGAACAGTTGTGTCAAACGTGATTAAAACTTAATTTTTATTGTCATTTGTTCAAACAATTAATTCGAATAAAGAGTTACTTTGGAGTGATACATATAGTGTCAGTACAAAATAAAAATTCTTATTTTAAATTGCTTTCAAATGACCACAATCTTTCTTTTTCTCCTATTCCAAGTAATCTTCGTTCAGTTTTAATTAACAAAATAGTTCATACATATTCCGCAGAAAAAGAACTTTATTAAAAAGAGATATGAAAGTAATAACATGCCTGTAATATTAAGAATTTACTTTTTCGTGTAAACTATAAAAAGAATTTACCTAATGTTACAATTTTTAAATAATTTAAAACGCTTTGAAGTTTTAACAATGAAACGGTCTTTTCTTGCAGGAACAATTTGGACTGAAATTAATAAAATGTTACAAAAATACGTATATACGTACTTTAATCCTTTGTCCCTGCACGATTTTATTTAATTTTTCTTTTTTGGCCTTTGATATCGCACGCAAATAGCGCGGTGTCACAGGTGAAGAGATCTGAATCTTTACTTTCAACGCAGAAGATTTATGTCATTACACAATAAATTTGCGCAATAAATTCTTCAACATTATGTCATCCGCTTTATTAACCGCGTTCACAACTGTGTGCTTGTATTTGAAGAACGCGGATACGTATATCGCATTAGCAAAAGTTTGCGGCGAAACGACCTTACTTATACTAGCCATCACGTTAGCTGTTTATATCGAAAACGCTAATCGACCAGAATATCGAATACACAGGAACTCCGCAGTAGTGTTCGCCACGTAGAGAACTCCTTTGTAGATTTACCACGGAAACCTGTTCATCAATTTCGCGTCCTACATTGCCTGTTCGCTTTACGGTGTTCTTTTTACACTGAAAACAAGCCACTATGGTCCTGGAGACGCTGGTTAAATTCCTCCATAACTTTGCAAGATCGTTAACCAAGGAAAGATCTCGCCACTTGAGCTTAAAGTGCTATGAAATGAGAATACTCTGTTCGCGTTGTATAAACGTCCGAGTGAAATTGTTCGAGATAATTATCTGTAGCAATTAGAACGCGGACAAACGGTGTGCAAGCTCTCGTACAGCAGTAAAACGTCACTATTCTTTAACAAAATTATTTTTTCAAGTACGAAACGTGAGTATAACCTACAAAGGACGCGCTGAAAGCCTTCCGTTTTTCTAACGGCATTGGTCACTTGCCAGATGCACGTAGATGTAACTGGGATAAAACGCGTGCGGGTGGGCTACACTAAAAAAAAAAAAGTTTGTCGCCATTAAATCTCCTTAACATTTTATTTTTATTTTAGAGCGTGTCCCATGTGCGTCAGAATAAAATGCGTTGAATTCAACGTACTTTTTTATGCAGCTAATGTCCGTGTCCGGGTATCGTTGGTTTATTTAACGAAACGAGTCACGTTCTTTATTTTCGATTTCCGAAAACATTTTTACAAAGGGACAACCAAAGATGTCCTTTTTTTTATAAATATTATATTCGTGTGATAATACCTTAAGGATGATAAAATAGATCTTCTGATAAATAATGTAAAAACGGAATTTCTTCAATTAAATTATCAGTGTGAGTAATAAGCTCTATAGATACTATTATGATGTTTAATTGATTGAACAAACAATTTAAACATCAATGTTTATTTTAAAATTATTTGATAAATTTGTTATCGTACGATGTTATCATAGATAAGATATCCTCGTTATTCCTCATACAGAAATAGACCATTTTCACCTAAACACGTAGCGGCACACCGCGGCGAGCGCCTGTAGTTTGATATTCATTCCACGTATCACGTATGTTACCTGCATTTCAAAGTTTGTGGTGTCGCAGGTGGTATCATCCGTCGTTCACGAGAACCACGAAACAGACAAATAAATATAAAATTATCCATAATAAGTAACATTTAAAATCAAAAATCTCTTCTTCTTCTTCTCTTATTAAAAAAAAATACTCGAAACAAATGCCTAATTCTCAGCTCGACGAATTTTCTCAAAAATCAACTAGAGAAAATCTCGTTACAGCTTAGTTGTAACTGTGACAAACACAGAAAACATTTGCAGTTATCTAAAGTTCCTTTCTTGCGCATTCGAAAATGCGCTTCAAAAATTCCTAATCAATTCAATATATGAAAGAAATTAGGTCGATTGCCAGAGCGTCGCGACGCATCTTGCGATATGCTATCAGGGAGCAAATACGTGAGAGTCGCTGATCGGGAGAATTCGGGTGTTCTCGTGACGTTTGATTGCCCCTCGCCACAGGCGAGGTACATCTGTTCTCTTACATCGATTCACTTACACTGAGTTGCTCGTACAGTACAGTTAGTGTCCGCGGAGCGCACGGAAACGTGAAGAGGTTGGCAAGGAAGAGAGGTGTGCTATCGACGTGTAGAAAGACAGCAGATTGTATACCGTGAATCGCGCGCGTGTGCAGTGCGGTGTATCGCATGAAGGAGCAGCCGTGCGTATGCGTAACCGGCTATATGGACGAACTTGAAGTCGAAAGGGAAGAAGCTGTGCGAGAGTAGACAGAGCGGCGGCGGCGGCGAGCGCGGGCAAGCGGGTCAGCATTGGTAAGCAAGCAAGAGCACGATTAGCCGAAAACGCGCAGTCGCGCGGTGATCCTGTCGGGTGGGAGGCGATCAGCTGTAAGCACGCGAGGAGCGAAATGTTCGTCCTGCAGAGGTCTATATTGTGAGTATCAAAAATTTTTGCTACAAACCGCGTATACGAAGCGACGGATCTCGATTAAACTTGTAGCCCAACCTTACTACACCGGTATACGGTAAGGCACGCACGTGCGCGTCGATTCAGATCGCCAAGAGAGGCGGAAAAGACTAGCAAAATACGCGAGAAGGGCCGCCGTAACCTAGCTTCTGCCGCAATGCAGTGCTGAAAATAGGAACGCGCTGGGAATCCGTCGATCGATACGGGGTTACCGTGTGTTCTGTGGGACAGTGCCAAACGAAATCGTATCGTGCTCACGTCCGGATAAACTCGCAAATTTTCCCATTTCGCACGCTCTTTGTTTCCTCTATACTTCATCCTGCACCATCCAATTTCCGCCGGTATCGTACAACGTGTGCAAGGGCCGGTAATTTTATCCCCTCTATCATCGCATCCTGTTTCGTCTTTCCTTCCTCTCGGAACATCGATTCGTGGACGTGCTAATTGATACTTGTCGAAAAATTTAAGAAAATAGGGGTTCGTTTCTGGTGAAATTTTCTGCTCGTGCCTTATCGTTATTCTCTGAATCTTATTTATGAATGAGTGATCATTTATTTGTACGGAATAGTTCACTCGCTTGATTCCCTTTGGCGCACCTATCGTTTCAACGAAGTTTTCCATCGATCGTAACACGTGCAGCAAGCTACGCTACCAGATACATATGTATATCTGGAATTCGTATTTCGCTCGTTGTATTCATCTTTTCCCAAACGAACATATATATACACTGCATTAATCTATTTTTATAACCGAACGATATTAGACGTTGTTTGAGGTGTTCTTGGAAATGTGTAATATCATGTCTTCGTGGAAAACAGCGTCGACGAATTTTGAGTTGAATGTCCTTGCAGTTCGTTTGACCTCTCTTATTCTCCTCCCATCCATATTTATTGATCTTCGCTATACTTTAGTAAATTGTTAAAAAAACGACACGTATTTATTATTATTCGTTTGTAGTGAATGTATACAAAAAAGAATTGCTTGGATTATTTTTCTTCTTTCTATTTTCGTTCTATAAGACAATAACCAATACTGTTATTATGACATCTAGAACTTATACATATATATACATGTTTACACGAGTTTAATGCATTCCTAATTGTGTATATTTGGTGACTACCAGTTTTGCAAACATGATATACGATTTGAGACTTCGCGTTGCATATTAAATGAAATATATGCAATAAAATTGTATATTTAAAATATTTAACGTTATTGGACGAAGGGAGAAGTTAAAATATAAAACTATTATTACATCCTGATTTTTAGTACGGCATTGAAATTCTTAACAATATTTTCTTTTTATATCTACAAGGTTATCTTGAATTTGTATTTTATTTCGTTAGATTAATGCTGTTTTTTCATAAAAAAATTTCATCGTCAAGTAATACAAGGTCAATGGAGATAAAGAGCAGTTTAAATAGATGTTTAGTATAAACTTGGAAGGTAATCTATAAATACGAATTAACAGCTGTCTAAGTCCTCGTTTCTTATTTGAATATTAAATATTACTAAATATTTTAGTGTTACTCGTTCATAGACAAATATTAATCGTTCGAAGAACAATGAAATTATATATTAACGTAATTGGGACCGAAGAATTTTTATTAAAAAGTTCTTCAATTTAATTAGAAACAATAAAAAATTAAATTCTTAGTTTCTACTCTTTTATTTGGCAACATTATTTTCTACGAGCTTCCTCGCCATTTGTCAACTATTTTATGTACCTCTGTTTATCCGTGTTATTACATGCGTTAACTTTTAAATATTAAAAGTTTCATATTTCATATTTTAAATGTCTCTCTAACAGCGAATAAGGAAAAATCATAAACCGATCATGCAGAAAAATGTTCTTGCTACGATTACAAGCGATTGCTCGTCAGATTAATCTCTGGAAATTGCGGTATACTCATTGACCATGGCCATTACATACCAATAAAGTTATATTGGTATTTTACATAATACTTTAAATCGACTAACTTACGTAAGGCACGTAAACAATCGTTTTGTACGTGGGATGTAGTTCAGTTCTGAAAAATGTACAGAATTTACTTAAACGTCAAGTTCTCGCAAATTGGTAAAATATTTTAAGATAATATAACAATTAATGGTTACAAAACGGTAAAAAGATAACTTATCAATTTTTTCATAATTATTTAAATTATTGGTTGTACACCTTATCGTATAACTGATATCTTAACTATGAATGTTATTTGTAGAAGAGAAAGAAAGAATTAATCGATGGTTTTATACGTTCAGCATCGTTCGATTGTAATATTATTCATTCGGCGTATCGACTTCGACTCTTTGTCTATCACGTGCTCTTTTTTTTTTTTTTTTTTTTTTAAAGAAAGAAGAGATGAAAGAGATATTACTATAAAGTAAATTTTAAATCGTAAACGTAAAATGCTTGAATCTATCTTTGCAAATTCGAACACATCGTGCAACATTCGCGAAGATGATCCCGCGTTTATTGTTTAACTTTCAAATTGTGAACCGTGTATGCAAGTATTTCGCAAAAGCTAGCGAACACGTTATAATTTAACATATGCAAATATTTTTTGTTCCCGGTTTTATAACAAATAGTCTTTACAAACACACGTGCTTGCAGAAAATGACGTCAACGCTATGCCATGTAGCTGCACCCAGCTAATACCGAGGAAACCGTAATGACCGAGCTACCATATGATAGAGCTGATACAGGTCAAAGCTGATCATACAAATGAGTTGCGTACAGCAGGAAGTTGCGATTCAATTGAAAAGAGAGTCTCATACGCAAAATTTTTCATCCTGAAGCATCTTCTAACGTTATCCCATGAACGCTCGTTTCTACGTTCTTACAACGAATAAGTATTTTTCTTACGAATCTGTAAATTATTGGAACTGGAGTGTATGATTTTCAATAACGATCCGATAATATTATCTTAATAGCGATAAAATTCAACAATGATTTCTCTGAAACGACTGATAATCGTTATGAAATAGATCTTCGTCCAGGGCATAAACGTTTCCACCAGCATATTTTTCAGAGTTATTTGTTTAAATTTGGCAGTGTGCCATTGAAATAATTATAGATCGGCCCGTTCTCTTTACAGAAATGCAATAACGTTTTTGCCACCTAGTCACATATACGTGAAAGTATCTGTGTTATTATTGCACGCCTACTGGCTACGAAATTTGGTCGTATGAAATGTAGCGCTGCTAGAAGCACAGGCAACTTCATCCTACCTCGACCCATGAAGTGTGTGTATAATCAATTGCAGTCACGTGACTTTAATTCCATAGTTTAGTTATAACCAGATCAAACCGATAAGGTTTTATTGTGCAAACGTGTCCAGTTATTATCTGTGACTCAGAAATCTTGTCGAATTCAAACGAACAGATAAAAGGAACAGATAAAACGAATTCAAAAGAACAGCTAAGTGCACTTGATCGTCACCTTTGGGAATTATCGTTCGTATTAAGCGACCATGAAATTTACCGAATAGTCAGATGATCACTCGACCTTAAAAAAACACAAATTATATTTTCAACGTACGAACATAATTTTTTACTTCATTTACATTACGTTTAAAGCTAACAAAGGAAATTCTGATTTCTGTTTTAAGAAAATGTTTTTTGCCAACTTGTAATATCGCAATTTTTATTCATGCGACTCTTTGTTAGCTTAGCTCGAAAGTGTCTGAAAGACCATGACCAGTGACGAATGTGCGAACGTGTTAAACTACCACTTATGCAGAATTTATTCTAAGTCTAATGAATATACGATTAAATGACAGGGTATCGTGTTATCCACATTCCGCTCGGTTTCTCTGGTTACAATGCTTTCGACGCGTCCTTAATCGATACGAACTCTCCACTTTGACATTTTCGATCTTTCTCGATAGTTTGATTTACTACGAATCGATTGTAGAGCGCTCGCGGCTCTTTCGTCCGATTACGTAAAAGAAGAATACGAATATAATCGTAGTTATATCTATCAATCGTAAAATCGATATCTGTACTATCCGTGACATTCAGTTTCCGACGCAGCAGTTCTGAGCTAACTGAAAATGCCGACATCTTTCTGCATAAGCATAAAACACATATGGGGAAGTTAAAATTAATTTCATTTTAATTAATTTTTTGCCAAAGAAACAAACACGCGCTGAACAGGAAAAATACGTATTTTTAATAAAATACTCATCATATTATATTTGCTCTGACTATATTATAGAAAAACTGCTATTGATAATTTACAAATTGTAAAATTTCACTAATATTACTGTAGCTTAATTGTACAAAAAGGGTGTCTGTTATCGTGATTTGTCAGTTAATTTTGTTCAATTTCTTTCAAACGTTTTCCCTTAAAATCGTTCGAGACTTTATCGTTTCCTCAACCAGTTACTTTTGCAACAAGCGTTTGTCGTTAAAGAGAAAAAGCCGTCGATCATGATAAAATTGAACAGAAATTTTTTTCAGTGACGTTAATAATCGGTCAGCTTTAGAAAAGCTAAGTAGCTTTAACTCGTTCTCACGCATCGAACGTTACGTAAATGATTCATTCATTCAGTTGAATATACTAATTGGCAAGCATTTGTGTTGAAGATTCATAAACCAACGGATGTTTTAACTTTAAATACAATTTTGTTAATAGCTAGGGAACAAATAATATATACGATGTTCATAGCGCGGAGTTATGGACGAAAGAGGAAATGTTTTCAATTTAAACGCAGAAGAATATTAAAAGCTTCTATTTCTAGCAAATTTACTTCTCCCGAAATTACTTAAATTACGTTGCGGGAAATGAGGAACTTCAACTTTTACACTATTTTTACGCTTGTTATCATTTCAGAGATAAGGAAACTCTTAAAAGAGAATTATCTAACCCCCCTTATAAATTATCCTTCTTTCACAAAACATTGCATATATTTCGTACAATCGTGCACACCAACCAACGTAATAGCTAATTATTATTAAATTGATAGAATATAGAGATTCTGTAGTCGAGAATTAAAAAAAAAAATTGTGCTGAAAGCTTTATTTTCGAGAAGATTAATTAATTCTCATCTGGCAAGGAATAGACAATTGGTCTAGAAGATTGCCCTAACTTTATTCCGAGATAAGTCGAAGATATCAAATTTTCTGTGCGAAGTCACGAGCTCGAAGTTTCCAGGAAAATCGAACTTGAAAATTCGCGACATCGTATGCAGTTATAAAAATAATTTACCCCCCAAAAGAAACAGATGAAATGACTATTTCTTCACGACGATTACCAGATCGCCCAGCAGCAGAAATTGTGCAGGATCATGGGCGCGAATGCTGCCACCTACGCATCCTGCTGCAAAGGATATTCAAAGGATATACAGAGAAATCCACGAAGTGTCTGGAGATGTCGTACCTATCAATATGGTGAAAGGTATTGGCCATTTGAGGGACCCTCGACTTAACAAGGTATTTAAAATTCATCCCTATTGGCTACCATGTCTTGTAAAGTATCTTTATGTTTCTTCTTTCATAAATTTCGATTTTTCGTTTAAAACTGTAATTTAAACGTAACGAACAGAGAGCAGTCTGCAGAAAAACCGAGGAAAGAAATAATCTTTTTTTTATCATCAGTCAAATGATAAAGTTCCCTCATTGTGAAAACAGATATTTATCACAGAGGTGTGCCTCTTCTTGAGATATTCAAAGATCTGATATTCTCATATTCAGGGGCTGGCATTTACTTTGCAAGAGAGAATATCCTTAGGTATACACGGCTTGCAACCACCAAGATTCAAAACTCAGGAAGAACAATTGGCTCTGTGCAAGGCCTCGGTCATGAAGTATACTGAGGATTTAAATCGGTATCTTTATCTCGTTGAATTGCAGGTAAAATAAGAAATAATTTTCAGTTCTAAGAACATACGAAATTCAAGGTGATTTTATCGATATCTCGCCCGCTTCAACGATTTCGATAATTTTTGGATGCATCGAAGAAATCAACATTCTCCCCATTGTTTTTCCCCAATACGTGTAACTCCCGATTGGCCTTAATTTCCAAAATATTCGCAAAATAACTGTCGGTATTTACGTTTCAACTATGCGTTGGTTAACCATGCATCAGCTTGATAAGCGGTATCCTCAAGGCCACCAGATAAAATGACGCCCGAACAAAACCTATTTCTTATTTCTTGATTATACTTTATATAGATTTGGGTTAGGCCACGAGGCAGCTGGCTACCAATACCGATTCGTATGCTGTCACGGACGTACGGTTACGAACAAAGTTCGCTGTAGTGGTATCGATAGCTTTTGGCTGTGGCCGAGCATGGGTTACACGTACAAGAAAAAGTTATCTAGCCTTATAGCTCTAACAACATATCCAAAGATCTTCGAAGTCGCTGAAATGGATAAGATATCGATAATTGCCAAATTGGAAGCGATGATTCACGAATCGGTTAATCCGTAGGAGAGAAACGAGAGATTGTTTTTTCGTCTATTAAGTGAAAACATCGAGCAGATGATGCCAATCGTGTACACTCCTACCGTCGGATTAGCCTGTCAGAAGTTCGGCGTTATCTACCGCAGACCTCGTGGATTATTTATCACGATATACGATAAAGGTCACATTTACGAGATCCTAAACAACTGGTTCGTATTTCAAAAAAAGTGCAAATTAGCGCTTTAAGTCCTGAACTGTATTACCGTTGCTTTTATATTAAATATACATATTTATGTTTCGTGCATTCCTATCTTTGAAATTTATATTTCGAAGATATGGATAAGTACGTACCTTCTTTTGGCAGCTAATGGAATAAATTATTGAACAGATTAGCACTCAAAAGCTTGTAATGTGTTTCTACGATTTACAAAGCATGTAAAAATTAGATTAAAAACTTTCCTATTTGCACTGAATTTTTTTTAAACCGTGAATCAATTTTATAAAATAACATATTTTAAATTATATATATTTCCTCTTCTTGTAACATATGGATTAATTCACAGTAACATTTACATTAATTTGCACAAATATAATTTGTCACGTAACGTTATATTTAGGCCTGAGCAAGCGGTTCGTGCAATTTGCGTAACAGATGGAGAGAGAATTCTCGGTCTCGGTGATCTCGGTGCTTGTGGGATGGGAATTCCCGTAGGAAAATTAGCTCTTTACACCGCCCTGGCTGGCATAAAACCGCACCAATGCCTACCAATTACTATCGACGTCGGCACAAATAACGAACAGCTGAGAGACGATCCTCATTATATTGGTCTTAACAAACCCAGAAGTCAAGGCGCTGAATATGATGAATTGATTGATGAATTTATGGCTGCTTGCGTGAAAAAATACGGCCAAAATGTTCTCATTCAAGTACGTTTACAAACGATGCCGTTTCTTTTCCTTCGATTCAGTTACGTGTAATAAATATTTCATACCAGTGTACTGTTACAGTTCGAGGACTTCGGAAATCACAATGCCTTTCGTTTCTTAGATAAATATCGTGACAAGTATTGTACGTTTAACGATGATATACAAGGCACTGCCGCAGTTGCGGTTGCTGGAATTTTAGCATCGAAAAGAATAACCAAGAAAACTATGTCCCAGAATAAATTTGTATTTTTGGGCGCTGGTGAGGTATGCAATAGTTTATATATCATAAAAACAGATCGCTATTTTTACAGTCAAGTCCTATTTTGAGTCTTAAATCTCTTTTAATTAACAATAGGCAGCTATTGGAATAGCTGACCTTTGTGTTAAAGCGATGGAAGCAGATGGTTGTACCGAACAGGAAGCTCGTGATAATATTTGGATGATGGATATTGATGGATTGCTCGTTAAAAATCGACCAGAAGGTAACCTGGAAGGTCATAAGATCTGGTACGCGAAAGATCACAAAGTGATGAAATCACTATTGGAAGTTGTAAAAGAAGTGAAACCAACTGTTCTAATTGGTGAGTAACCCTTAATTTATCGGCATGCTTTCATCTCTATCTAAAGTAGGGATGTTGGTACAGGTGCTTCAGCAGCAGCAGGAGCATTCACTCCTGAAGTCTTGAAAGAAATGGCCAAAAACAATGAAAGACCTTTGATCTTTGCATTGAGTAATCCAACTAGCAAAGCAGAGTGCACAGCTCAACAAGCTTACGATCATACAAATGTATGAAAATTATTTTTATTAATGAAACTTTATTCGAAGCGTGCAGAAAAATACGATATCTTTTTGTATCTCAGGGAAAATGCATTTTCTCGTCGGGTTCTCCGTTCGGCGAAGTGCACTATAACGGAAAGGTATATAAACCTGGACAAGGAAACAACGCGTACATTTTTCCTGGAATCGCATTGGGCGTCATCGCGACTGGATGTCATCACATTACAGAAGATTTGTTCCTAATCTCGGCTCAAGCTGTTGCTGATCACGTGAAAGACGAAGATCTCGAAGTGGGCAGTCTCTACCCACCGTTAAGCACTATTCGTGAGTGTTCAATTGATATCGCCGTACGAATTGCTGACTACGCTTACGCTAAAAGTAAGTTCTTTGACTACGTATATTTAAGTTTAATTTTTCAAATCAATAACAATATACAAGGTGTCCGAACAAAGATTGTAGAACATCGAAGGTGCTTCTGGAAGCCACAATAACATAAAAGTGAAGAATATAAGAATTACGGTCGAGACTAGTTGAGTTTTAGATATCATTAATTAATAAAAGTCTCGATATTTTGTTTTCTTAATTACCGTTGTATTTTGGCCTGTATAAGTGGCTCCTAAATCTTCTAGCATCTTTATCTGAGCACCCTGTGATAATGCGATATATAATAATGATATTACACTTCTAAATGTGGTTTTGAACAATATCTCTCAAATTTTATCTTATTTATCAGCTGGGTTGGCAAGTGAGTATCCAGAACCAAAAGACAAACGCGAATTTATTGTAAGTAAGATGTACGATGCTAACTATGACAGTCCACTGCCAAATCTTTACGACTGGCCAGGAGATTATGCCAAACCACGTGTTTTGCCAGATAAGTAAGTACGATATGAAATCAACAATTCCATCTAGCATTTCTCATTTTATTGTAAAAACACTTTTGTTTAAAAAAAGGAAGCGTTTTTAGAAATAATGTAGGGATGCG
Organism: Bombus cullumanus; assembly: GCA_014737535.1. Taxonomy (NCBI): domain Eukaryota; kingdom Metazoa; phylum Arthropoda; class Insecta; order Hymenoptera; family Apidae; genus Bombus; species Bombus cullumanus. Next base: position 2,550,888 of record JACXIX010000071.1, on the reverse strand, counting down.
TAGACTAATAGAAATTAATGGTATTAGAATTTATTTAGAAAGGCAATAGTGCATACAAGAAATAGTAAGTTTAAAGATATAACAGTAGGCAAATTAACATCAACTCAGTGAATACATTAACATGTATGTCGCTTTTTAATCTCTCTTGCAGAAGTGCTTAAAACGTAGCATTGCTTTATTTCTCTTAGTTTTGTTTAATACTTTTCTTTCAAAAATTTAATATCACTTAGAAACTGAAACTTTTTTTCGTTGTTGCAATTAACTACAAATATAGTTAATCATAAATGTTCAGTATTTAGCTATCACATATTCATTATCTTCTGCAAAGAAAAGGCTATAGAATATTATCTGTTAATTTCTAAAAACTAAAAAAAGTCGAAAGGAGTATTTTTTCTCTGCACAGCTACCTTTCATATTAAACGCTTGTTTTATGAATCGTAGTTCAACTATTTCTTTAGCGTTTTACGTTATCGTATGCTCGTTGCTCATCAGTGACTGACTTCGGTGCAGGCCGCTGAAGCTTAATTAATCTTTTTCAGAGACACTGTAGAAATCCGCCACGATTTAAAACATCTGTAGCGGATTTCACCGGGCGGAATATTCAGAAGCTATCATTATTACCATTATCAATAAAAATATCGCTGTATCCTGTATTGAAACTATAAGACAGGTCGTGACACAAGTACAGGCAACAGTGCGGTTGTAAAACAATTTTAACTGTAAGGACTGTTACTCTGTCAGTGACTAATGCCAGTGCTTTTACCATATAACTTGCACGAGGTGTTAAGCACGAGAAACAGTTACATAGTGCTATTATTACAGCATCGAATGTCTCAGTAAGCTAACATTGCAGTATTTTAACGTCCTCCTTCATCCCATATGCAATATTAGGATTGCTAGTTTATCGTTCAACACCGTACTAGGTATTAACCAGTGAAAGTATTTAAAGAAAGTTTATAACGTTGTTATTCACCTCTATGCCCCACATTTATGTTGCATAAAAGAAAGACACAAAAACCGATATGACACATAGAGGTACGCCTGCATAGTACGTTTATGATTTTATATTATACACATACATACCTAAGTATACATATACAACAAACATAACGTAATAAAATTAAGTATATATTTGTACAGTGAAATTTTTCGATCGTAAAATTGATAACAAATAAAATGAAAAATTTCACGAATACAATACGATTGTTTCTAAGTGTGACTAGAAATTTCATTTTTTTCTTTTTTTTTTCGTTTATTTCGAGTATTTCGAGGGTTTCTCTATGAAAGATGTTATTTTATAAATAACATTTTTTTCGACGTAGGAACGAATCTTCGTAAAAATCAAATACATATTGTACTGTATGTTTAAGGTTACCCGATTTTTCCTTTTCGGACGATGCCACTATGTCCCAATCTCCTCTCACCCTGAAGAGTCAATCTACTTCCCCAAAAGAAATCCCCATCAAATTGAACAAATGTACGGTCCAAAGATGATTGGTGCACTTGTAGCACACTTTAGTGCTGTCACATTTTCATTTTGCCATATTTTATATATACTTTTAATAAATAAACATCATTTTATAAATAAGAAAGGGAAAAGATAGTAGTGAGATTATGCAAAACAACTGTCATTTGTGACTTTTAATACAACACGTTTGATCGTTGCTTTTGCAATTGGTATCAGTTTCAAATTATAGACAAATTTATCTTAGGTTTGCTCAAATATATTCGCGAGTAAGCGAATAACATTTTACGGGTAAAATAATGTAATGTTTAAAGCTACCGATAGCACATACCGACGTAATTGAAAACTGGTTTCGAGTTTGCTATTTGAATGTCTGTGTGTCACATGTAAAAAGTATTTTACAAACGATAATGAGATCATTAGATATGTGTATTTCATATCCTAAAATATACATGCAGTTACGTATTTGTTCCTGAAATATTTTCGGTGTTTATACTTTTCGGGCAATTGTTGTATAAAGCAATTCTATACAAATCAAATAGTACGACTTATTTTTCTCTACGTATCAAAGAGTGTCTATTTTCACGAAGACGTATTGAAAACGCGCTATATATAGATGTCAATATTTTATTCTAGATTTGTAACGATATATTTTGTCGAGTTTCGCATGCTCTGTCCAATATAAAATTCCGAGAAACCGCACGAAACGTATACTATACATGCATAAAATGTGTTTGTATGTGTCATATAACATGTAATTGATCGTTAGTTAGCCAAAAATGCCGGTTATTGAGCCCGGATACAATGCGTGAGAATGTTTGCTACTACGAATTTCGTTGTTTACTTTTACACTTTAAAATGTCACAGTGAGTTTAGCCAAGTGACGAAATCTCGGTGTCGAGTAATATAGTACATTAGAGCAGCGATTGGAAGAGATATATTCATGTTCCAATCTAATTTCTTATGTACGTAGCTGAATACAGTCGCAAATCGTCACTTAGTTAAGCGTAACACGTTAATAAAGTATTATTACACCATTACTAACCGTGTTCTTCTCCCAACAGATTATGACGTGTTGGCGAGTTGAAAGACAAGACGACTGCTCTGACGTATATACAGTCGTTTTAAGTTAATTCGAGTCAAATTTCAAACAGAATGACTCAAAAGATGGCTACACTCCCATAATCCTTTGAACAAAAGTTTTATTCTGATACATCAGGAAATTCAGTTCTTAATCCAACTTCTTTAAGTGCTGATACTCCGTACTTATTTATTATTAATTTAAAGCCACAATTATATTTTATATATATATACGTAGGCTGTTCACTAATTTCAGATCCGTATCTCTATTTATTTTATTTATTTATAACTTTTATTTTTACTTGTATTTAAATTGAACGACTAACGTATGTAAATCAAAAAGTATTATTATATTGTGATACTTTCTTTTGAACACTTAAAGAAGAAATTAGTGAATAGTTATTGCTTGTAGGAATTACGTCAATATATTGCTGATATATTATCTATCATTTGAATTTCTATTAATATATGAACAATTTTTTTTATCAAAAACTGCAATCTAAGTAATCGTGTGAAATTTAGTATGATATATTATATTTTAAAAAAGGCGATATTTATAATCATCAGAAGAGTAAAAATTTCTAAACACGAAGATATATTCTATTCTGTTAGATATACTATGTAAGGCCACATATGTATGTATGTAAATTGTCACTTCGTTTGTTCGATTTTATCATGGTTTTATATTGCATTAACAAACACTGTCATCAAGAAAAAGAGATAGAAAGGCAACATTGTAAAAACCGTGTTTTTTGTACTGTATTGTAATTGTCATTTTTAAGTTAAGTAAATATACAAAAGTAAAAATTCTGTCACAAGATCCCTATATGTTCCGTGAAATAGAAACTTTGATGAACAATATGGATTTGATTATTACTATCACGTGACAAATATAACAAAACACCTCTCTTCTAAATTATTCTGAATTATATCAGATTATGCTATTACAAAGGTGAAAAATGGCTAAAAAAATGAATACAGGTCCGATTGGATATTTTCACATTATTTCCAATGATTATTTCTAGTAGATCTAATACAATCACGAAGACACGCTTATTGGTCGAAAACGTCACATATCAAGACCATATAGCAACACGTGACGGCGAACAATAAAGATCAGTATATACTTCCCTTGCCCCTGTGCCGTCTCGCTAGCCATTTCTCATCTCTGTATTAATGTATGCATATTACCTAGAACGAGAGGAATTCAAGTTATTCAAATGCAACTATGTGCTCATTAGAATTTGTTACTGAATGTGTACATTAAACACTAAAGCTACGAATAAATGTTAAATTATGGTCGTTAATGTGTATTTATTTCATTATATTCTTGCTCCGATATTCGAATGAAGATACTTTCAGACATTTACAAGTGCAAGAAAAATGATTATTTTGGGTTCATTAAACAAAGCTTTATGAAAAAGACTCAATTATGTACATAATTATAAAAATTATTTTCCTTATTAAATATATCTATTCCCTTTTATACATATATGTATAAAATTTCAGCCATTGTACAAAATGCAAATGGCAGCTATAAATTTTAATGAATTCATTTTACATTGGTAGATTTGCTTCGAACATGACAATCTGTCATCTAAACTCTAGTACTTAAACGATACTTTTAAGTACTAAGTTTGTATTTAAACACTCAATGAATAGGAATTATTTTATAAATAATAGTGGAGAACTATAGCATATTTATTTAGGCACTATCATCAGAAACATTCGGCTCATAATCAGGGTCGTCATCATCGTCATCTTCTAGATCCAAATCATCAAGATTTTGAAACAGACTTTCGTCTACTTTAACAGAATCTAAGAATTTGAAAAAGCAATATTATATTTCTTACAAATATTTTGCATAGCTCAACTTAAATTAAATAAATTAAGCATTTTAAAACAATACCATCATCCAAAAACTTCAGATCAGACTGATCCAATGTTTTGTCAGTCATAAATAATTCTCTACCAGTTAATTTTTTCCCTTCTCTCTCAGCCATTTCTCTTCTTTTTGTGTATCCCATTTCTTCGTCAAACTTTTCTTTCCAACTTAAAAATGTTTCAACCGTAACTCGTGTTCCCTCAAACTTTTTCTATGACAATGTAAGAGCTTTTTATATTACAAGATCAACGAGATTAATCTTATTTTAATATCTTTACAATGTTAGATATATCTTACTCTTTCTGCTTCTTCCTCTTCCCTGAGTTTTTGTGCTGCACTCTCTTCTCTTTTCAATTTAATTTTATCCCACTGTACATTAAGCCACTCCTGAGCAGCACTAACTAAAGTAAATACCATGACCATTCCAAGGTTTTCATTCATTTGTTCCATCAGATGTTCCTTTAATTTCTCAGCATTTCCTTCTTCAAAGTTTTCATGTTCCTCTATCGATATAAGAAGTGACTCGTCTGGATATTTTTCAGTATATGTAAATTCCAATGAACAGCTGAGTCCATTCCCAGTACCTGGTTCATACTCTTCAGTTTTAATAGGTATGGAAAATGTATAAAATGGTTCTACAGCTAAAACTGAAGAAATGTTCCATTTATAAAAAATCTCAAAATTGGAACTGCAGAACATTATTTAACATAAATCTATTGTTTCAATAAATTAACTAAGAAACAAACAAACAGTAATTATAAGTAATTCTTTATAAAGTAATATATTTTACAATATACAAACAAATTTGTAGGTTATTGGACATTCCATGCATACTTTCCAATTCTCCGCAATAAATTGACTCCAAAGCTTCGATCTCATTGTGTTGCTCATCTTTATAATCCATAATGATTAAAATAAAATGAATTGTTAAAAATGTTTTATGTTGCGTATTTAATTAATTCTTTGTAATAAATTACAGGAAATCATGATAAAATCGTAACAAGTTGTGAACCGGTGGACGGCGCCGTAGCAGTGTACGACAAACAATATCATTGACTAGGTAGATACCTACAGAATAGACATCACAATATGAAACTTTGTATCTCACTTTCTGACATACCGATCTGCTACGGCGAACGTACGAATTACATTCAAAATTCAATTTTTGAAAGCGATAATGACAGTTGCTGTGAAAATATCTTAATCTGTTAAACGTATAAATGCAAGAGAAATACCCAATACATTTTTTATTCTATTTTCTATTCCATTCAATGAAATAGAAGGCGATAAATTCTAATGTTGATTTCTATGAATTTACAGCAATTTATAATCAAAGCTAAGAACGATCGCGATATCTCATAAACCGTAACACTAAAGTAAACATAATCAATAATTCAAACCGAAATAAACATCTGTGCCTAGCTTTAAACGAAAACGCGAAATTTAAATTACTTCATTCAATCAAAATTCATTCAAATTTAAATTATTTCTTATTTCTTTATTTGAAACATAATACACTCGCTATTTAAAACATATCTTTTCTGGAAATCTGACGACTCTTATTGGTGCACGCTTGACTTACCTGCGAGTCTTCCTCTCCCCACTCCTCGTCAACCGAAATTCGCCGGCTAACCCGCCGCGCGGGGTGCTAGTTTAGTGTCGAATATCAGAGCGGTTAGATGTGTTTTCGTGTCACTCCGTAGCAGATACATATTTCTCTTTCCATTACGTGGCATTTTCGTAGTCATTTCTTCATCGCTTAAAGCTACCCTATTGTTAACTTCGTATAATTAAGGTATTCTTTTGTTTAATGCTTTATTATAATCTATTAGGTTAAGTAAATTACGATTAGATTAGTGCGTAAATGTTTTAAGTATACAAAATATGGAGAGTTGAGTGTAAACAATTGTAAACCAAATCCACTTCTAGATCTGAAAGGCCGAAATAAAAATAAATTATTATCGTTATTATTATAATAATGTATTATTTGATTATCTTCTTTTTTCGATTGCCTTGTTTGCTATCAGATTTCCTGGTAGGTCGTATAATAAGCTTTCAGGACTATTTTAACGTTGACGTATTGAATCATAAAATCACGATGTATCGGATCCTGTGGAAGGTTGTGCCTTTCTAATGGTGCGTAATCAAGTAATACATATTTCTTTTTAACTGGATGATTTTATTTTTAAAAATAATTTCCATTATATTTAATTTTGTCCTAGCGCACGAAATTCAAGTGAATAAAATAAATTTTCATTTAAAACATAATTGTTATTGTCGTTATCAACATAGACGCGTAAGTTAACCCTGCTGCCATCTTCGAGTTTCTCATGCTTGGTGTCGCTTTCGTTTCAATCGGAAAAGAGCGTTCAATGTTTTAAGAAAATGATTAGAATACGATTGAAATTACATACATTAACAACGATTGTCTCTTATTTCCTACACGCTTGAGAATTTTTGTAACGATAGAAAAATAAGATTCAGTCGAAGATAACCTAAAGAGCGCAGGAGGGTTAAATATCCAATGCAATAAAAATTGAATACATTATATACATAATGAGAACAATGATATTGATAATGCGTCGCGAGAGCATTTTCTGAATTAATTTTAAATTAATTTAATGAATACGACTTGGCGAACATATGCGTATCGTGACAATAAAGATTTTACAGGAATTTTGCCAACAAAGGAATTGTTCAAACTTGGTTAAATTGCATTTTGGATATGATCATTTTGGAATTGCGATTTGGATATGAAACTCCTAAGTTTCCTGATGGTAACACACGAGCAATTGTGATACTGCTTCATAGATTATTATTTAAATCGTCGTCGACGATATCATATTAATTATACAGGACGATTTCGAAGTGCGGGTATACTTAAACTTTTGTTATACTCGAAAACGAACCCCCATATGAAAAAGATCAATTCTATATATTTAACTTACTTTTCAGGGCGTACCGCGACTTCAAAATCATCTTGTATATAGTAAACAGTATAAGCAACATTACGCTATAACATTCGTCACTTATATTGGAATTCTTGTCCCCCTAAATCAGTCGATTGAACGTATTGTAAATAAAAAAAAAAAAACACTAAAACTAAGCTAATAACGATTAGCTAAAATGACACACTAAAGTGACACACTCGCTTAAAAATTGTTCATATCCGAATTTCGCACTTGACTGAAATATCAAACAGACCTACCTTACTCTATCAAATACAAAAAGATAAATACGTTCGGATTTTCATTGGACGAAATAAATATTAATAAATGCGTTATTCGACTGCATGCCTGAATCTCTCTCAGACTATACACTACTAAACGGTTAATGATAATAAATGTGGCAACACTCGCGTGAGATATCTAATGCGATTATACATATGTATATAAGAAAGAATATGTATATAAGAATACGCGAGGTTAACTACACAAGTATTACATAGAGGCGAACCTAGCATTACGTTCTAATTTTATATTAACCTAGGATTGAAACGGCCTATATGAAGTATGAGACCCGTTGGATTGTGCCGTACGAAATAAAGGAACGGCTGGTCCAATTTTAATCTCGGTTTCTCTTCTGATCTTTCTATAGTCCTCATTCTTTCCTTGTACGAAACTGTACGATAGTTCGCCGGCTCCGTATCGACTGTCCGTCTTGTTCTACGGAACGTTCGCTCGCCGGCGTGTCGAGAATTTCGTAAAGTAGGACTAGCTGGATAAATTTCCATGTGATGTCGTCCATTAGCGATGTTTTCATCGCCGCACGTACTGAACAGATTCATCTAGAAACGACCAATGATAGGGTAAGTAGCGTGAATTAAGAAAATTTAGAGAAACAACTTGAAAATATTCCATCGCAAGAATTTTTTGAATAAATTGAATTAATGAATTTGTATTGCGTTTTTGTTTTAGGCTTATGGTCTGATGATCTTATAGGACTAACTTAGGAACTAGCGCATCTAATTAGTAATTTGTCATTGATCTGTGAACTTTGGCGAAATCCAAGCACTGCCGTTACAGAGTGACTAAAGTGTTTGGACATTTACGAACGACAGAGTAAGTGTTGGACAGTGTGCGACACCCTGTGTAACTACCAGTAACCTGTAGAATTACCTGTAAAACGTCGGACAAGAAGAGACGATTTCCAATTCCATTGATCCCTTTGAAGTCAGCGTTAGTCGAAAACAGCTGATCGAGTCCCATCCTCTTCAAAGCAGCGGTAGCGTTCACAATAGACCGATGACTAAATTTCGGTACTTGTAATTCAAGGCTCGGTCTAGGTATAAGAACCTTCAGGAGCTTATCCCAAGCTCTATCTTGAAAAGCTTCTTTGATAAACCTTTGTTCCAGTCGATCCAAAGTATCACCAGGTGCAGCGTGACCTTGTTGACCTGGTACGAGAAATATGGTCGAAACGAGCTTATCCGCGCTTCCAATAGCGCTAACAGTCGCATCCAAACTGGGCTCATAACCGGCAAGAACGTTCGATCGCCAAACGGTAGCCGGAACGGGGATCAATTTCCTCAATCTATGAGCAGCTGAGACGGCGAAGTATAATTCCCCGTCACGGCCTGTTGTACTCGCCGAACTTGTGTTGCAATCCGTCTGAAACACGTTTGCTGAAATTGTAGCCAGCGGTGATCTTAGAGGAACCGTGTTGCTCTTCACGAAATCCTTTATTCTACCTCCAGTCTGTTTCCTAATCAATAGATTGGTTCGGCGACGCACGAGATCGCTGATAGTAGCGAAATTTACTTCGGTCACCAATCCTTCGTAGAATTGTTGAGCTTGCTCCTTGTAAAACGGCAACAATCTTCTCACCTTAGCTTTATCCGCAAATAATTCGCGGACAAAGGCCGCGTTCGCGATACCTTGGTGCCTCGCCAAGCTCACCGTGTCCGTTACGTTCTGGAAAATAAGATGCGGGTTGAAAGTGGCCACATTGTCGAGACCAAGTATTTCGTTCATCTGGTCTGACGTTGATCCTCGAGCACCGAGGAAGATCATCGCCAACAGGCTAGTCATGCCAAACGGTGAAAGAACGAGCGATCTTCCAGTACTCAATCCGCTGTTCGCCGCGACCCAAAACTTAATTGCCAGTTCGTTACAAAGCCTCGAAAAATTGACAATATCGGCACTGGCGTTGCTCGTGCTAGTATCCAATCCGCCGATGCTCTTCGAGGCATTTAGGGAAACAGTCGATTCCGCTTTGTTCGCGGGAGTCGATTGATAATTTGAGGGATATTTCGTGGAACTCGTGTCCACCATCGTCGACATTGTCGATGTCGATGCCTCGATGCGCTTCGTTGACGTGGTAGATCCCGTGGTGAATTCTGTCGACGATGGAATTACTTGGTGCAACGATATCCGCTGCCACGTGTGCTGATCTATGCTCGTGTTGTTCGTTTTGCTCTGTAACATCGAACTTGGCGAATCATTCGTCTTCTGATTTATGTGCGACTCGTTATTGTGTAATTTACTTGCGGCTCCCAACAACTGCGTTCCTATTGAGTTATTCATACTGACATTGCTCTTGTTCGAATACATTTCAATGGGAATTTTTGTTTTGTTCTCCGATCTGTTCCAGTCCACCGAATTCATCGTACTACCTTTGATCTCGTTTGATTCCTCCGTGATGGAATTTAGAGCAGTGGTTATCGATTCAGGAGTAGACGAGACAACGGAAGATTTCGTATCGCTGAGAGGTGTTGTGGTTGTGTTATTCAAAATATCGATCTTATGTTGATTCTCGGGTGTATTAGTCAAAATATTAATTTTATGTTCGTTCCCATCTGTGCTATTCAAAATGTCCATTTTATGTTGGCTCACGATTGTGTTGTTCGCAATGTTAATTTCTTGTTGGTTCACGGTTGTGTTGCTCAAAATGTTCGTTTTATGTTGATTCACGGTTGTGTTGCTCAAAATGTTCGTTTTATGTTGATTCACAGTTGAGTTGCTCAAAATGTTCGTTTTATGTTGATCCACGGCTGCGTTGCTCAAAATGTTCGTTTTATGTTGATCCACGGTTGTGTTGCTCAAAATGTTCGTTTTATGTTGACTCACGGTTGCGTTGTTCAAAATGTTCATTTTATGCTGATTCACGGTTGTGTTGCTCAAAATGTTCGTTTTATGTTGACTCACGGTTGCGTTGTTCAAAATGTTCATCTTATGTTGATTTACCGCTGTGTTGTTCAAAATGTTCGTTTTATGTTGACTCACGGTTGCGTTGTTCAAAATGTTCATCTTATGTTGATTTACCGCTGTGTTGTTCAAAATGTTAATTTTGTGTTGGTTCGCGGCTGTGTCGTTCAAAATATTAAGTTTATGTTCATTCATAGTAGCGTTGTTCAAGATGTCAGTTTCGTGTTGGTTCATGGTTGTGTTTTCCGAAATGTTGATCTTCTGTTGGTTCACGATCGTATGATCCGTGTCATTCTTTGCCTGCTCTTCAGTCTTCTTTAAAGGACTTTGCAGTACGATTTTGTCTGTCGAACTCTCCTCTGCGTTAGATAAATCCGCGATGACCGTGCTAGATTCGCTCAAGTTTGTCGACAATTCATCTATCACGGTCTGATACGTAAATGTTTCTGTCGTGTATTCCAGGTATGTTGTAGAAGTTTTATCATTGTTCTGCGATGCTCCCTCAGTAATATTTTCAGCATTCGCAATTGTGGTTGCTGTGTTCGTACTTGTCGAAGCCTCGTTACTCGATATTGTCGTCTCGTAAGTTGATGTCTGTTCGTTAAACGCGTTATTCGCGAAGGAAGTTGATATTCCATCCGCGGCGGTAGTTTTTGCAGCAGCTTCAACGATAGACGACGCTACTGTCGTAGTTTCCGAAACGGTGGACAGTTCGTTTTTTAATAGCGAAGATTCAATTTTCTGCTGGTCGGTAAACAGATCGTCCTTCGTTGTATCGTTTGTGCTATCCTCGTTAACCGAGGTAGACAACTCCGAATTTGATGTAACAGTCTCTGTTGAGTTGAGCTTCTCAGAAGATGACACTGTTGTCTCCTTGAATACAGCTTGTGTTTTATTTGTCTTCGAATCGGATAAATAAGAATCAGCGATGAGCGAGCTTGCTACAGTGTTAGGTAACAAATTCTCCGATAAATCGTTCGGCAAGGTGATTGACTCGATAACGGGTCTATTCGTAGCAGGTGAGGCGGTGTGAAGCATACTCTCGATAAGCGCTATCGCTTGTAAAATGTTGGAACTAGTAACCGGTGTCTCGTTAATATTCGTCGTTGACTCTGTCACATTTGTCTGAACACTCGATACGTGTATGCTATCAGATTTCGTCGAAATATCCGAAACGTTTGCCGTTTTATCGAGCTCTGTCGTACTCGTCGAAACGATCGGCGCGGATATAGTAATGGAGGAAATCTTCTCTTGATCAGGATCGGACTTCATCGTCATTTCGCTGGACGATTCCTGTATACGTTCTTCGGACGTATTATTCGCATTTTCTAGTCGGTCATCGTTAATTGTGGAAGGATGCGTTGTAATTTCAGAACTGTCATTACGTTTTCCCTCGTTTTCACTGGGAATCGACTGGAACCCGAAAGAGGAAGATAACACGGGAGAAACGTCGTTGGAGATTTGACTGATCACGTTTGATAAAGAATTCACCAGCTCCATAGATGGAGAAGATTGTGGAGGCTCGATCGGCTCGCTTAAGCGATCACTTGGTTTGGTTACTGTCTCGTGTATCGTCGTCGATGGTACCAATGTTGTTGTTGTTCTATATTTATTCGTACTTGCAGGAGTACTCGTGGACGATACAGAAGACTGCGGTGGCAATTTCGTAAAAGATACAGAAAACTGTAATGGCGGTTTGGTAAACGGCAGAGAAGACTGCGATGGCAATTTGCTAAACGGTTCGTTAGTGTCTTGAACTTGATTCGCTTCCATCATGGACGGTGTCTGCGTTTTCAATGGAACTTTATCGTATTCCTGGTTCGAAATATCGGTCGTTGGTTTCGTCTTCGTTTGTGTTACCAACGAATCGGTCTGATCGGTAACAGTCTCATCAATGTGCGATGTATTATATTTTGCCTCTAACGTTTCACTCGTCGTAAGACCGATGTTATCGTAATTGTTTTTGATAGACTCGCCCGAGGTCGACGAAACAGAAACGCCGATGGTTGTTGGTTTTGTAATGGCACTCGTGGATGCCAGGTTTTCTTCGTCCCGAACGTTAGATCCGTAAGTAGTAGTACTTTCTGACAACGGTATCGCTGCAGTCATCTTATGCAAAATGGAACTCTGAGTGGTATAACGATTGTGAGCCATCAATTCGACATTTTGCTCAGTCGTGATGACAGATACCGGGATCATTAATTTCTCCGTATAAGAGATAGTCGTAGGTTTCGTAGCAATTGTCGGCAGCGTTTCGTTCTTCTTGGTTTGCTCGTTTCCTTCGTTTGTATATTTGTTAGCATCCTCCGGTTTCGCCTGTGCAACCGTTTCGCTTACGTCAGGCTTGGGGGAATCGGAAACAGAATCATTCTGTTTATGTATGATATAGCTGGCAGATGACGACGGTTTCGATATTGGTTTTTCAACGTAGTGGCTTTCTTCGACCTTATTTCCGTATTTGTCACCGGCCAAAATAGCTGGTAAAATATTGCTCCACTCGACGTTCACGTTTTCTGGGATCATCGGGTGCGAGCCAGAGAGCGTCGATAACGGTTTATCCATAGCGCTTTTCAGTACGCTTTGCACTTTTTCCACGACGTCCATTACCTAGAAAAGATTTTAACATAACGTTACCTCGTTACTTCTGCGAAGCTAAGAAACGATAATACATTTAAAGACCGAGCAGTGAGATAATGCGTAAAACTTGGCGTAAATGCACGATATTAAACGCTGAAAGACGTAATTAAAATAATTTAAATATTATTTCGTCGATGTAAAAATACGTATTAGGTTAGGCGATTGTTCGTTAGAAGCCTATGCTACGTAAATCTAAATCTACGTAAATGCTAGAAGTAAAAAGAAAAATATAAATCTTAGAATTTAGACGGATAATGAAAAGATCTTGAACAAATTGGAGTAATTTTCACTCTCGTACTCCAATTTTTCTTACAAGGCAACCGAATTTTCTATTTTCTCGGTTTAACCAACCGCTCATTCTAGGAGCTCTGATCTCGCTTTACCTTCTTTCCTCCCGTAAGTATATCCTCAGCTTTTTGGGGCTCTTGAATGTCCATGTTAGAATGATCCGGACCTCCACTCGCGATTAAAGCTTGAATCTCTTGCATAGTCATTTGCCTGGTGATCATATCGCCTCTCTCGTTGTACGTGTAAAATTGAAATCCATCGGGTTTCAGCAAATTCGCCGGGGACGGTGGCAATCGATGAAAATTGACCGCGGCCGAACCAGGTGACCTGTTGTTTCCCGTTGCACGGACAACCTCGTTCTTCGTATCTTTCGATTCTTTCGATATGCCCGATATTGGCTGATACGTGTCCGCCCTAGAAATTCCAGGGAATTATAAATACGTGAAGCTTCTGCAAACTAAAATCATCGAACGAGTCGCAACCCACTGGAATACTGATTCTTTTCGAGCTAAACGCGATGTATACTAGACCATCGGCAGACCGTCTGGCAGATGATCGTGCATGCCAATTAGTTCAACTTGTCATTATCGTGCTTCGTACGTACGTTTCGTATCTACGAAATACAATAGACTCTTGATTACCCGATCAACCGAACGAACGATTATCGGAATATTAATTGACGCGAAATTTCGATGCGAATAAAAATGCTGGATAACGCGAAGGTTCTCTTGTAAAAGAGAAACTAGTATACGGAAATAGAAATTGGAAGAAATCGTTACGTTTTTATTCGGACCTTCTTATTTCCCTTTTATGTTCATATTTATAAAGTGGTCATTCCAGTATGCAAAGAATCTGTGTCACGATCAAATCGTACAATCAGGCTTTTACCGTATTACAAAATTGCAATTTCAACTTAATGTCCACGAGGAGGATTTTTTACGAACGACCGTACGTTTAAGTAAGCTAAAGACAAAAAGATCGAAACGATAAAGGAAAGACGGACGTATAAAGTAACGCAAAGATACAGAGGAAACGTTAACGGTAATTTCGCTATCGTTTAATCGATCTGCTACTTGTTTTTCACGACATATATATTTTGCAACGTAGGCTGCAAAACTCGGTTAACAATCTTTCGCGTCTCTCTTGCGATCTTTACGAGCTTTTTACTCCTCCGTTTCTAACAAGACGGGGAGGAATGACAAGAGGGTAGAGCACAGCAAGGAGGCAAAAGACCGAAGCGGCAATAATGTGTAATTATAAGTGGCAATAGTTCGTAGTCAATAGCTTTAGCTGCTAGAGATAAGAATATGCTAAGGAGTGCAATACAATAAATGTAAATAAGAAATGTAGTTCGTCGAAAGCCGAAAGGCACGGACTAAATAAATAATAGTATTAAATAATAATACTCCTCCGTTTCTAGCTTCCGCGCGATTCTCTTCCAATAACGATCTCGAACAACGATACATCGGCTACTATACGAAGCAAGGAAGCGCGTGGTTACATCTCGTCGTTATTTATCGTTGTGCTTCTCGTCGAACGTTCGATTCATGCACGAAACGCTGAAATACTGACCTAGATTTAAAATATTTCATAGGCAGCAATACGGTTGTGGTGCTTTCTGCAAGTGGGCGTTCCGATGCCAGGCTGAAACTTAAACATGCCCACAGGACAAGTGTCGTCAAAGTAGCGTGAGACGATTCCAACGACATATTTCTAATGCTTCTCCTCTTGTACGATCTGCAATCAATAAAGAACAAATATCATCGAGTGACCGATTTACTCGTCTACGAAAAAAAAAAAAAAAAAAAAAAACGGAGACCGACTGACTAGCGATAATACCGGTAGACCGGTGTATGCCAGATCATGGTAAACACCATATCTATACGATAGAAAAATGATCGTGAAAATAGATCGGCAGAAATAAACGGGGGACGAGTCTGTTTTCTTTTAGGTGAACGACCCTACGGTTCCTTGTTACCCTCTTACGGATCATCGCCTTAACACGACGACCGGTTCTCCGTCGTGTTATAAATCGCTGAGTAAATCGCGATTTACTCGAGTGCAGCTCGTGAACGACTTTTATCGAAATTCACTTGAAACCTATCAAACTGAATTGCTAAACAGATTGTTGATCGTATTTAATTATTTAAACGTAAGCACGTGAACTTTCGAACTGAATTAAAGATTTGTTCGCGGCTAATCGATGTCTAACTACCAGTGATAAAAGAAGTAAAATGAGAAAGAGAATATACGTTCGATCGTTTGCGTCGAAAGGAAGAGACTTATTCCACTTGATTCGGAATATCTGGATTTCCTGAGATATCGGGATACACCGGCGTGTGTCGTACGAAGAGAGCAGCGTACAACGAGATTGCGAAGAAACGCGCAATCGACAAATGTCGACGACAATGCCGAAAATCTACGGAATACAATAAATGAAATGTTCCGTGGAATGAAAACTGCGTTATTCGCGCTCTTAAGCGCGTCAATTGTATTTCTTCGCCGTTTCACGATATCCTGCCTTACTGAGTGTTCCCTTCGGCTAACGTTCATCGTATCCATATCGACAATTGTTTCTAGTACAGCGACGATATTCTAGCGCTTGAACGAACAACGAGATACGATCGAGATACTTATGCACCTCCCGTATAAGGGTAAATATATCGAGACAATAAATTTAACTACCTCGATTAAAAAGGCGATTTAAAGGAATACTCTTCCGAAGATTAACACACTGCGTGAGTTCGACTTTTCCTTCTTCCTTTTTCCTTTTTCTCGCTGTCTACGTTTCTTTTTTCTCTTTTTATCCGTTGCCGTGTCTTCTTGACAGCGCGCGCAGATCTGTATTTCTTCCCGTATCGCCTGCCGTCTCCACCGTCTTCTACCTTGGACGGGCGCGTACTACGTGCTTGGATCCTCGGTTAAGACGAGTGCATCGGACTGAGAAAGAAAAGTGATCGAAGAGGGGGAACATAGTCTTCGAACGAAAAGATGGAGAAAGGGTGAACTTGGAGAGTGGAGATGTTGGTTGGAACGGTTTACGCGGGGGGACAGACGAATGTCGGAATACATGGGAATATATATCGAAAGAAAAAGGAAGAAAGAGAAAAGAAGGAGGGATAGTATGAAGTTGAAGGACCAACGTGTAGAGAGCTGAGTTACGCGGGTAAAAGGAGATGTAAATCGAAGGTGGAATAAAAGATCGGAACCGATGCTTCGAGTCCGTGGACCGAGCGATGCACCGTTTTTGCATTTCCACGTAAAAACTGCGCGTTCTTTGTTTAAAAAGAAGAAACGAATCGACCATTCGCTCGTCGTCGATCGATCATCGCTACGATGTTATAATATTTTGTAATAACGTCATCACACCGTTCTTTCACATTTCTTCTACGAAGTTCCATTTCTTTCTACGAAAGTGATATTAACTTCTCCTTTATTTTTAATTTCGTAATTCGTTACGGCTAATGTAATATCGCAATGTATTTCAGCTGGTAAAATGATATTTAGCCGGAAGAAATTAACAGCGATTAACGGTACATCGACTGAATAAGTTGCCTCCACGATGATACGTAATTTGTAACGAAAGAAATTTTGTAGAAGCTACTTTCGTCTAAGTATATAGACACGCGCGACTGTCTTCTGGTATTTCTTCTTTCTTTCTTTATAAATGTCTGTACGAATGTTGTATGTTCGTATCGTGACAAAAGATGGAAAATACTTTGTTTTTATATATGTGCATGTATCGTATTTCTATCTATTCTACGATGAGGAACAGTGACGAGCGCTTAACGGTATTCGTTTATTCTACTTCCCTTTCCACTCTGTCCTCCAACTGTTTTAAGAAATATTCGACCGACTTGACCTGCTGCCCAAAAATCGCAAAAGTATCACAAGAGCAGACCCATATGACATATGGGAAATACAAACGAGATTCTACAAATTCTTTCGTATAATTTAGCCTGTTGGTACCACGATCGTTCGTCATCGGTCATGAGTTGAAATTCCACGATCATAGCAGAAACCGTAATTGTATATCGCATAGTTGAAATTCAGGATAACTCGATATTCTTAACGCGTACGTACAGGTTGCGACGGATATTGGAAATAAATAATTTCGCGGTGGCGGAAAATATCGCGATCATAAAGATACCGGACGATCTTATTGTTCTGCTTTTTCCCAAATTCCACGTTGAAAAGATATACGTAATTCGTTGATCAAATTATAGGGGAGAGATTTAGAATCATAGAGAAATTAGAGAGAAAGAGTACGTAACAGACACAACTGTATGAAAAAATCAAATGGTCAAATGAAAAATGCTTCAGATCGATCTAAAGGCACTTCGCGTCATATTCGATATCGTGGAAATAATTGAAACGATATAATATTTTCATTCGAGACGCTTTTCTATGGTAACGCTGTAGTATTTCGTTTGTGTTTATATCGTCTATATTATTCGGATATTGCGTCAAAATTACAAGACCGGATAGAGAAGAGGCCGAACGCACGCAAACATGAATGTGCAATCGAAGAATTCCGGAGAAGAAACGCGTTTCATCGATGGAAGCGAATACAGGGGCACCTGGAACGTACTAGGAATGGAGGGAATTGGCAAATTCGTTCTGCCGCACAGTTAGTATAACTACCAAGAAGTATTACAGAAGGATCTCGAATGCATTACTTTGCACCTTTCCTCTATGAATCGTTCGGTAAAAGAAAGAAGCGGAAGGTGAAAGGCGTTATAGGAAGAGTAAAGATGAAAAGAAAAGAAAAGAAAGAAAGAAAGAAAGAGGCAACCATAATAGGAAATAAAATGCAGGCGGCGAAGTGTAAATAATAAAAGAAAAAGAGAGACCAGAACCAGAAGAGAGTATCGTGCGCGTATGCGAGATACGAATGTTGTCCTTTCCGGAACTCGGAATTAAGTCTTCTAAGATGTACATGCTAACTCCAATAATTGTGTCTAAGAAGTATGTATGTACAGCACATGTACTGGTTTTTGAGCACGACATTGAGCATTTCTCGCGCGTAAGTCGACACGTACCGTTACGCGACCATTTTCGTCGCTTCGTGTTCTAGAGTTTGTACGCGTTTTTCATTTACCCATAGGCTTAAGAATCCCGGTCTTAAAATACATACATTCACCATACAAATTTCACCAACACCATACGTACATACACGTACACAAACGTTTATTCTTTCTCTTCTTCTTCTTCTTCTCTCGCTTCGTCTCTCTCTCTCTCTCTCTCTCTCTGTATATATATACAGAGAGAGAGATGTATATATGTATATATGTATACATGTATATATATATATATATATATATATATATCTTATTTTTTCTACCGTTAGGTCACTTGCTCCTTTAGTCCCCTACTTCTGCACTTCAGCCTCATTTCAGTAAATGAACCGAATCTATTTGCTCGTAATAGATGCCATCTTTGAAGGAGAGTTTCGCGATGGTACATTTCACGGGCACGGTAGCTTATATTTTCCTCGCCTACAGAGAATAGATGGAATTTGGTGGCAAGGTGAATGCAAGGACAAACGATATACCTTTAACGATGGATTAGTTTTTCGTAGCCATAACTGGGAGTACTGCAGATTCCCTGACAGACGGTTGGTAAAACACGTTCCATTCCTGAAGATATTTTAGAGATTAAGGATAAAGATAAAGCTCGTCGACCTGTAGCTTGTCCCGTTTTGATCTATTATCAGAGATCAGTCGTAGATTATTCATTTGCTGTATGAAAATGTGGTTGAATGATTTCAAGGGGGTCGTAACTTGTTGTAAATCATCTTTTTGCCGGTGGACACGTACAGGACACGCGAAGATCACCGATATCTTGTTTTAATAGAAACATATAATTTTTAGTGCATCGGTCAATGAAGATCGTTAGCAAATTAATTGTTTAACATGAACGAATTAACACGTTTTTTTTGTGGGGAATAAGGAGTTGCGTCAATTAGCACATAGATAATATACGATCCGATTTAAACATTTACACTATTATAGCCACACGTATGTTGAATGCTTCTCGTTGCTTCCATTATTTTACTCGCGTCATATGTGTCCTATAACGTAAAATATTAAATAAAGTAAAGTTCCTTAGATTTTTCCGATAAATGTAACGTGTATATATTGTTTACAAAGTGTATTCACATACAGAAAGATTAATGAAATCCGTACTTCTCTAAACCATTCAATTATGTCCCAACCGTTCTTCTGAAAGCAACTGATTTGCAAGTAATTTGCAGTAACTGACTAAAATAAAATACTACGGATATTAAGATTAAAAATAAACTACACAGCGTTATCGTATCTTAAAAGAGTTACTTGACTTGTTAAGGCTAAGAAAGAAAGAAAAATATGTCTTTCATTAGACCAACATCTTTTAGATACCAAACGTGCATTAAATACGGATTGAGACCTGGTGGAGCAACATTACGCACAAACGATCGAAACGAATTTCTTATTCCCCCTACATGCTACGATGCAGGCATTGGGATTTTTAATCCATGTAAATATCATATTGTATCCCACCAAGACTCGAAGAAGGTACATACGTCGAAAAGAAAAGTCTGTTATACGATAATTTATTAAATTTTCCAAATATTCAAAGGTACTTGAAATACCGAATAGCAAATTCACTCGCTGGATACAGAAGAACTGTCAGAAGGGGTGGTCTGAGCCAACCGGAAATCGAAAAGACCTTTATGAAAATTGGTTTACCGACAAATTTGACACGAAGTTTCTTTCAACATTATTACCATTTTCAAATGAGTCTTTCGAACCTTGGTGGAAAAGGTACAAGCTAAAATACACAAAAATTAAATAATTGCAAACATCAATTTTAATCATCCCTACCTCTATTTCCTTTAAGATTGACCACCTTTCGTTCAGATTGCAAAGAGAAGACTCTAACTAATGAAAAAAACGAACATTTCCAAAATCTTGTTGAGAGTCTCGTTGAATTTCATTGATTAAAACAGGAATATAAAGAATACTTCAGAAAGAAATCACGTTTGTACCTTTTTATTTCTGTGACGCACATGCACAGTTAAATTACAACATATGATTAATCATTTTATACTTGATATTCGGTAAAAAAAGAGAAATGGAAATAAAAATGTATTTACTATTTAACAAAAATCTTTCTTTTTTCTGTTACAATAGTGGAAGCATCTGGTACTTGATGTACACGGTACACTACTAACAATGTTTTTGATATACACTCGGTAGTTTTACAGGCAACTATTTTCAAATTTACACGCACCTCGTGTATTCCATTTCCTTTGAAAAATTTTAGAGATACTGGATTTGAAAGTTCTCCAAAATTTCCCATAGCCGCCCATCCAGAACTATTCGTTGTAAAATTTATATCCCACCTCTGTGGTGCATCCGGATTTAACTTTAAATCACGGTCGGAAAAATTTATACAGAACAAGACGTTTAATGTACCACCTGCTTCGCTGATGGTAGTATCGAAGAAATGAACATTCTTGTGATCATTGTTATCTTCGATTATTGGGATATTTATCGGTAACTAAAACGTAATGAATAAACTTATTCGTTCAGTTTTATTTTTAACATCTGTACTCTAAAATGTGTAATAATTTACCGTAGTAATGTTTCCCTTTTCCGTATCGATCACTTTCACAGCGTGATTATTAGTGTCAGCTATGTATATGAGACATTTTTCTGGACTTATAGCAATACCGCTAGGTTCATCGAACTATAAATTATAAAGAATTCATAAATACACGATTAAATTGATAACTATAAAACTTATTTTATAGACAACATACAGAAAAGTTTCCATTTGGTATTGCACCACCATATATGGTTCTACATTGCTTAGTGTTTACATTGAGTATCTTGATTTTATGATTGTAAGTGTCTGCTATATAAATAATGTTTTCTTTCGGATGCCATGCTATACCCAAAGGATGTTGAAGCTTTACCGCATAGTTTACACCGTCTAAGTCTCCATAATCATACAGATCCTGTGATATCATGATTATCAATATTATAGTTATTATTCGATTAATTAAGAAGAATCTTCGCTTATCGGAAATCGTTGAAATTAATTCGTATACATTCAAACATACCAATGGATTTCTATTTCCACCACAAATGGCTTGAACATGTCCATTTTGTAAATCTATGCTCCTAATAGCACTGCTTTCACTGTCGGCAAAAACGGCAATCTTTAGTTCTTCGGCAATAGTTATACCAGACGGTTGCGCTAAACCAGCCGAGTGAGGATACGTATTGTTGCGATTTTCCTCCATGCCACTTCCTACTATCGCCAGACAAGTACCCTCTTTGTATCTTCTAGACAAATTTACGAGCAAAATATATGATTCTCATTGATGAAAAAAGAACTTTCATACATATTAAAATAATTTTGATGTTACTTATTTTTCCACCAAATAGTATCTTCCAAGAAGAGTGCCCAAATCTGATGATTACCAGCCATTGCAATTAACAATACAGGTGTGATATTGTTACCATGCCCATGTTTATAAACAGCCACATCCCATGGTGAAGCTAAAACTTGATCTTTACCGATTTTACCTCCGACGTAATCGTGACCTTTATTACCAGTACCAGCAATAGTAATCACTCTTTTTCTTATCAGGTCTATCTAAAAAAAAAATATTAATTATACTTACATCGTATCAAAAATACAATTTCACATTTGATAGTTTAAACTACTACCTTCCTAATTGCGTGATTTTTAGTGTCGGCTACGTAAATAAAACTGTCTAACGTACACACTCCGTGAGGTGCATTAAACTTTGCAGTTTCAAAATTTCCATCTTTGAAATCTGGATTAAGACCACCAATAACGTGTTGCACATTTCCTGTACTATCCATTACTAAAATTCTGTTGTGGCCTGTATCAGCAACAACCAAACTTTCTCCTTGCTCACTTTGAAGGATTTCCAACTTACTTGGAAACAAAATGTTTCCATTTCCAACAGGCAATAAATGTTGTGCCAATTGCAAAGGAATATCATTTGTAAGAATTTTATTTAATGATCTAAAATAAGTTAATGCTACGCCTACATGTATTATCAATTCATCTCTGTGTCCTTCTCCTACAAAAACTGCAAGTAATTCACCAGTAGGACCTAGTACGGGAATAAGTTGTTTATTTGATGTGTCTCCGAAGATAATTGTCACCTATAGATGTAAATATATGATCATTACCTAACATTACTAATGTTGGCCAACATACGATTCCTAAGTAATTCCACATTGACATTGTTCTGTCATTTACAACTGGATGTTTTATATTATACCTCTGTACTGCTGACAATAATCTTTTTGGATCTTTTTCGTTTGAAAATTTTGCACTGTGTACTCCAACCTGTAGGAAAATAATGATATTATGTTGTTCAACTATTAATCTTATGTAATTAATTGTTGCATATTTTATAGTATATCTTGTATATACTAACAACAACAAGGCCATCCTGAATTGAAAACAGTTTCTCAAGAACATCTAAATCTGATAAAACGTGCATACAATTGACGCAACAATATGTAAAGAAATCCAAAATAACTATTTTTCCTTTAAGATGTTGATATATAGATAATTCTTCTGTGACATTGAACCACTCCAAACCTAGCATATTTAAACAAGAAACTTGTTTGGAAATTTTATTACAAAATTACTATAACAATATTAATATACAAAATTAATATAACAAATGACAAATATTAAATTTTAAGTATAGGAAAAAAATCATATAAAGAAATCATATACAAAAGGGTGGGTGACAGAAAAAAAATAATGTAGGTACATATATGTCATATATGAGAAAATGTGAATTTTTAATCTTCTTCCAATGGTAAATCATATTGTTTATACAGATTCCTAATCGTAGTTTTATTTGCTACAGCTATTGCACCTAGAACCATTTGAGTTACATCTTTAATATCATTGTATTTATGTAATAAATCCATAGTTTCTTGAGTTGAACGAAATTCTGTCTCTTCCATCCTCAAATTGGACAATTCTTGATCAAGCATTTTTTCGTATTCTACGAGCTTGAAGTATTCGCGTATCTCCTCTTCCGTAAGTAAAATGTTCTCATTATTCGAATGTAATGACCGATTCGATCTTGGTGTATTTACCCCCCTAATATTCTTCATACGTTGTTCGTTGGATTTCTTAAACATTTCGCTTACAATTCTCACGTACAATACTCTTTGCCTGACGAAAACCAAAGTTATATAAAATCTTTACGATATGAGAATTTCAAAATCGATAGATAAGTTAATATGACTAAATAAAATACATATTCAAATTAGCTTCTTGTATAAGGATCTTATATGCATATACAGAATTACCTTCAAAGTTTAGAAACTATAGATCATAAATAATGAACATCGTAATCAAGTCTCATAAATTGAATAAGCTTAATGCAACTAACATTCGAATATAATACACATATCACAAGAAATGTTCACTTTATACAACATCGAGTAATAAAATGGACGTGAAATCATTAACCTCGTTGAAAATCGATGATCCGCGTTTCCTTCTTTGCAAACTTTTTGATATGCCGTAATACCAATTCCTCTTTTCTGTTAATCGACAATTCTAAACTTTGACTTGAGGCGATTTCCATACCAGTTTCTATCAATTCTTCTACTATTTCCTGCATATTCATATTTTGTTCCATGTATCGACTTCCGTTATTAAAATAAATTCAACAATTTAAAATATCATGGAATAGCACAAACAATAGAGAAAAAGAAGTGGTACGTTATAAATAGTAGGGACAACATATTGATGGAGGGGATTCCAAACCCATGTAAATAATTACATACGCATATTACAGATAAGAAATTGGCTAGGCAAAGGAATACAGGTCTGATTGGTTATTTCTATGAACACGCATTTTATAAACTCGCCTTACAGCAGCATAGTTAGTACTATCACGTTTAATTAGAAAATTATACAAATTAATAGGTAAAACATGTATTTAAAGATATATAGTTTAAAATAACGTATACAATGAAGTTTGTCAGTTACATAAAATATATTCTTCTGTTTGCAAGTGAAGTTCGATCTTGACATTTGTCCTTTATATACTAAATTAATTGATTCTTTGCAGTTTATCAAATAATAAAAAATGCTGGTAGGTGCAACAAAAGATCAAGAAACGTTAGATGAATTAGAATGGATTCGAGTGGTACGCAGTGAGCTGAATGAAAATAATAATAATATCAGAGAGCCGAAAGGAACAATACAAAAATTAAAAGAGAATCCTTTAGTACCTATAGGTAACTATAACCTCCAAAAATGTAACTTCATTATTTGATTTATATATTTACAATTTAAAAATTTTATGTCAAATATCTTATTTCAGGTGCTACAGCAACTGTAGCTGCTCTGAGTTATGGCTTGTACAGTACTTTTATAGGAAATAGTCAAATGGCGCAATATATGATGCGTAGTCGAGTTGCAGCACAAGCTTTCACTATTATAGCCATGGTTGGTGGACTCATGGTTATGGGGAAAAAACCAAGTACTGATGTATAATTATTATACAAAGATTTATTTAATAGTAATCATGTAAAAAATGTGGTAGTCAATTATAGTCAACTGCATTTTTTCTTTCATCAGGAAAGCATAACATGAAAGTTTTATGAACTATTGAAATTGTTTAAAAATTATTCTTTATTGTTAGGAGTTAACAGTCCAATATTATGAATGATTTTATTAAGTTCATTTACACAAATGTCAAATGACAAATCTTATTGAAGAAATGCCTATAAGATTTTAATGAAATGAATAATGGTGTGAGAGTATACCATCATTGATGCATTATTATAATATTTAAAGAGAAATTTAGGTGATATATTTAAAATACCTATTCTCGAAAAAATGCATAGGTAAGTCAGTTCTAAAAATAAAATTGGCATTTCTATATATTAAAATTTTTACAATTTTTATTCTTATATTATTCACAGGATTTAATAACTATAATTTTTATTAATTTAGCAAATATTAATATACTTGAAATAAAACTTTTATGTAGAGCAAAGTATGTTTTCTTCCCTAAAAATATTATCTGTTAAAGAAGTTTCGTCATAAAGAGATCGGTGTCGTTTGCTCCTTCCATTAGAAGTATTCATTATATTTATATTTTCATTCGAATACTCGGAATGTGGAACTTGTTGAACTGTTATCGCTGCATGTTTCCATCTGACATATTCTTTAATGCATGTTTCCAATTTTTCAAACCATTCTTGAACATCTTCGTTTGAATATAATTCTATAACATCACGTATCTCGTTACCATTTAGGTGATTGATTATACGTAATTGATTTTTCGTTGATTTCGATCGGCGGACAATAGTTTCCTGAAATATAACAATATTATCATCATATTCAATATCGATAAAAAATTAAAAAAAATATAATCCAAAGTTTCATTTTACCTTGTTTACACAAATCGTATACGTAGGTTTTTCTAATTTTTCCAAACATTTCTTCGATTTCCAAACTTCAATTTGGAAACTTCGTAATCGTATCCAGCATCGTCGATTATTTATAATTGCGAATCCAGCACAAACTTCCTTATCGATGTAATATGGTTGAACAGCTAAACGACAGCAAAAATGTCCGAAAAGCGGCAATGCATTAGCTTTACTACCAAAATTGTTTAATATTAGATCATGTGAACGTATATTCTCATCGGTATCGTTAAGGGTCATCTTTGCGTAAGCCAGTAACTCAAACTGCGGTGCTTTATTAGACTCATTTTCATTTCGTAGAGCGGCCGCAAACTTTCGACCTACTGTTTTCGAAATTGAAGAATGAATAGTTCTTCTGATCTTTCTCGGAGTGCTGGCAATACTAAGGTCTTCTTGCAAAATATGACTATAAACTTCTAAAGATAATTCAAATTCAGCTGATACGTTATTGAATAATAAAACGTCAGGAAAACTAATATCCGTTTGCTTTCTATCGATTGGAAAAAGTAAACTCGTATCCTGAACCTCTGCACCAATTCGAACTATACAAAAAATCGCGAATCTTCGATAATCTCCACGGTTTTTAAAGTAATCAGAATCTCTCCACATCAAAGGAAATCTAAGATCCGAGATAGATAATTTGCCCTTGCTATCTGAACTGCTGAAACATACAAAGTTAAATAGTATTATACATATTTCCGTGTATTCCTATTTACAACATATTTTTATAAATAGACCAGTACCTTGTTTTCAACGATGCATCTTTTCCTCGGTTTTCTAATTCGACCATATAGGCGGACATTCGTTTGTTAGAAGTAAATAAAGCACGTGCAGCCTCCAAACTTTGTGCAGGATGCCGCGCAGCAGCCAACAATCTGGAAGAGCCTTCTTTTATTTTAGTTTCCAATTTAATTTTTTGCTCCAAATCATATTCCTAAAATGGAAAACATATTTTTGTAACGATTTCTATTATTAAAATCGTTATGCCTCGTGAAAAGAACATGGATTGAACAGAAAACATTTATAATTTAACTTATATTTTCCAGAAGAAAACAAATCAATTAACTGTAAGAAAAGATGAATGCAATGTGTATCATATAGGACCTTTTATATGTATGAAATATTTCAAAGTAATATTTCAAGGTAACATTTAAAATAACAATTACGCTAAAATTAAAATGCGCGTTATAAATTATTTAACGTGACAATTGCTAATTATGAACGAATATAATTTTAAAACTGCAACATTCTTTTTGTTGACAGTAGAAATATAAATTATTTGTATTTGTATTAAATACCTTCGAAAACAAATAAATAAGTAATGTATATAATTGAAAGAATTCTATTTATTAAAAATGCTATAATTAAATATTTAAATATATCTTTAAAAAATTTACTATGTAGAAGATTGAATACATATCTTATTTTAATTTAGATTTTATACATATACATTTAGTCCTTTAACGGCTCTTTCAAATGTCAAACATAACCTATGCTTTCTTAACGATAATTAACAATTTTTAAATAATATTTAACAAATGTCAATAATATAGCCTGTTTCAGAACATTAAGATGAATGAAAGCAATTTCTACTTTTTAATAATAAAATCCTGATAAAATAAAAAATATTATAAGACACAACGTATAGTAAATAATAAAATTCTATAGATAATCGAATATTTACTCACAGCTACATTTTTATAATTTCGAATACTTTCTCGTCTGCGAACTCGTGCTTGAAAATCACTTAACGAACGCAAATAATTATTTTCCTTGTTCAAACTGTCAGTTAGTGGAACGCGTAGAGAGCCAATACTTTTTCTACGTGGCGCCATTTTGAAGGTTCATTACTTTTTTTTCAGCGGTTTCAAATGAGCGTGGTTTCAAAGTCTCTCGGCTATTGCAAAAATATGTAAAGGAAAGATGTAGGGAAGGGAAAATTAAGAAAAAATTATTGCGTACAAAAAGGTCATTTGACAAAATTATAAAAATGTTTAGTATAAGGTATAAAAAATGTTAAATAAACTTTTGGAAAATCTGAAACTTATATTTGGTATATATGTAGATATTCACATTCAAACAGCAATTAATATAAAGTAAGGGTATTTGTAATGATGTAGAATAATGAGCATAATTTTTTTATTTTTTATCCTTGTCCTTGTCTTTGTCCTTCTCTTTCTCTCTTTCTTTATCTTTATCTTTGTTCTGTTGAAGAGACCCAACGGCTTGGCGGACGGCTTCCGAATGAGGATCAACACCTGGTAAATTTTCCAAAACTGATTGTAAAAATGCAGGATCAGACATAACAGCAGCATAATCCTCTTCAACTTCCATTGCTTCCTCTTTGAGAGATTCAAGTTCTTCTATAAAACAAAATAGATAATAATAATGTTCACACACGTGTACGTAGATATAAATAGTTATATAAGGATAATTTTCGTACGTTGATCTTGCATAGACATTTGCATTGCAAAAGCAATTTGTTCCTCTTCGGTCATACGTGCAAAATCCGGTGCATTTATGTTAGCAGGAGTAGCAGTATTGTCAGCAGTTGAAGACGAAGTTTCTGCACCCTCGAGTGACATAGCGAGCGCGCGCTTTAACATTGCCTCTTCGTTATGTACTTCTTTAATCGTTTCTGGCGGTTTATTTGTAGCCGCTTCATTAGCTTGTGCGCGTCGCGCTTCATCCTCTTGACGTTGCCGTTGTTCTTCCATTGAAACGCGCAATGCCTATATATATAGGATAAAGATGGTAAATAAAACAAAGAGTGGGAGTTTTATTAAGGAGCGCAATTGCAAAATAACAAACCAATGCCAATTCTGGATCTTCATTTGGATCAACACCAAACTCATAAGCAGATCCTCCCATGCCTGTGCCACCCATTCCATCTTCTCCTTGAATTATAGGAGAAGAAATCAATGCATCAGACAAATGTGGCCCAGGTGGAACTGTGACCAAATGGCTCCCTGTTCCATCCTTTCCATTCAGAGCATTGATGAAAGCTGTCAGCACTTCATTATTAATGCTTTCTTCACCGAAACTAATCACATCCACATTAACTTTTTCCTTTTTTAATCTTTTTGCTAATTTCACAAGTTCTTTCTCATCAATTTCTATGGGACTACCAATGAAGGCCACAATACGCATTTTATGATTTTTACCTTGACGATGTTTCAGTGCCAACTGTTGATTTATTTTTGTTGATAGACATTACAATTATAAACTCTGTATAACATAACATAAGGATAATTAATATACTCACATGTGCAATTCGGATTCCTGTTATTAGACATAGATTACCATTTGGTTGGACTTGATGGAGTTTTGATAAAATCCTGCCCACATCGCTAGTAAGTGTAGCTAACACTTCAACACTGTTTAGAAGAATAAAGTTTAGAAATAAATGAAAAAATAACAAATATTTTCTACCACTGGTATATAGGATATGATTTAACATACTTAGCTAGTGTTATCAAGCCAACATTGTTTTCAGGATTCGAGCGCGTTTTTGAATGACAAACCAAATTAACAGCATCCTGTTGTGCTTGCAGTCGTGTCGGTAAAAAATCTCCATTTCTCATATAATCGCTGTTGTCGACACTATAAGTATTCCAAAATGTGTGAACGAAACGATAAACGTTTCGTGAACAGATTTAAGAGAAACTATTTTATCTTAGTCACATAACCTGTACTCGATTGATTTATACAAATCGAAATATTTATATCGCAATTTACTTATCGCTCATTATATTTGTAATTGCAAATATCTCATTTGCAATTAAATTTAAAATTAAATTTTACTTTCGCTAGATTTAATTCAAGAATGAAAAGTTAATCGTGAATATACTATGAAGTATTTCAACTTTGCACTGTCACTCATCCTATCGTTTACAAATTGCCAAAATAGTTGCCGTTAGAAAGCGTAGAAATATAATGATGTGAGATTCAATGAAAATTAAGAAGATAAATTAAGAACACAAAAAATGTATCGCCTCTTGCAAGCTTACAACGAATAAATATCAAAAGCTTACCATATCATCGTACTTTCCAGTACCATCTTGGTCCAAATTACTAAATCGTTTCATTCCATTTCGTTCCGTTCTGTCATATTTACAGATAATTTTCTGTCTCGACCCATTTCATTCCGTTCCGTTCCGTTTCGTTTTACCTTTTTGATTTACTTGATTGTATGTTTTACGAAAAGTTTCAGATATTAATGTATTCAAAATAAATATAGTTAATCAATAATCATTGGCTGAAATGGAGAAAAATGATATTATGGGAAGGAGGAAAAAATAATATTGCGTGTACATATTAAAAATTATGCCGTACATACATATATATATATGTATGTATGTATATAGTTTTCAATTAAATACAAATTACAAGATAAAATCATTTGTTTACGCTTAGATTAAAGACTTTTACCGCCTTTTGAGTCAATAAAATAAAACGGATAATGAAAAATCCTGAAGATGAAAAACATAGAAGTGGAGAACAGACTTGATGGAAAATATAATATACACTTCCGCTCAAAGGTCTTAGGACATATATTTATACATTTTTAACAAAACTTCAGTATTTAGTGCAGATTATATGCATTTTTACAGCTTGTTAATACAGTAACACTTTATGCATAAATTACTTTCTTTGTCCTATAAACTATGCGTTTAAATTATTTCTTTATATCTTTTAACGATTATTTAATATTTTCTAATTTTAAAGTAAGTATAACTGTCTTGAGATTTTCGAGCGGAGATGCATCAAGAGCGAATTAAAAAGGAAGAAAATGAAACAACGAATATAAGGAATTAAGGAGAAAAGGAATCGATGGTTGCGTCCAGTTGAAGTGTCGAGTATCTCGGTGTTTCATCCATTAGTGTTGCTTCTTCGTAAGTTGGTGGTTGATCATTATAACACCTTGATTTTAACATCTGTCTGTTTCGCCTTCTATTGTTAAAAGTACGAATAATAACTATAAGCGGTCCTATAAGTAACATAACAACGCCGATCATAAGCATGGTTATAGCAATAGCCGCCCCGACTCGATTTACCGGGCGGCGTCGCGATTTTGTTTCATGCTTGTTCTTTTCTATACTTTCGTCGGATATTTTATTATGTTCATGCTCGAAGAAATTTCTTTCAGTCAATTTGATCAAATTAGTCGTACCAAAGTCTTTCGATTTAAACGAGGCGCTTGGCGTGTTATTATTTATTACAATGTCTTCTGTCTCGTAAGGATTTTTATTGGAAGCAAGTGGTAAAATAACGTTCACTTTGTGATTTACTTTCTCTACTTCATTTCTGTTGTTTGAATAAATAGTCGAAGTTTGAGTCGAATGTACGTCTTTGCCATCTTGTTTACGATGAATCGCCGTACGTCTTTTAATTGTTGATATCGTTCTAGATATTCCACTGCCGATACTATCCGTTTTATCGGAACCAAGTAATTCGCGGGGCCACTGTTCATCTGATATAGTATCACCAGAATGATCAACAGCGATGTCTTCCCGCTGAGTTCCGATTTGAAATTTTATAATTTTAAAACGATTTTCTGTGACATTCGATTCTCGAAACAATTCACCTTTGTTCCATCTCGAGAATTTTTCCTGTGAAAATAGTATCCTCGAATGTTTCCTCAGTTTTCTTATTTAAAGATATATACACAATCTCAAGAAATATAAATCATATGTGTATACTAATGTAATTAGATATTGAAATGTGCACAGTTTTTTATATATATAGTTCGATAATTTTCTGTTATTGGAAATGCGATTGATTATCACTCAAGTATTAACTAAAAATCAATTTTAACTAAATATTAACTAAAAATGTTATTAAGTATTTACTTCAATTAAAAAAAGATAACTGCGTGTTTATTTATAAAAGTAATATTTATCAAAACGTTAATAATCAAATTATTTGGCGTAAAATATAGCATTGTATATTTTTATAATCGATTAGAATATCGAACCTGCATGTTAATTGTATCATTTCGTGCTTTCGTCTTTTCACATAGCGAAATTACACCTTTTTGTAGAAATATGAATCCAATTATACTCCAGATAGTCAGCTGAAAGATGATTGTCAATTTTGTAGCCCATTTATTCATTCCTATATTTGAAGGCATCTTTAAAAAAGATGTCTCCCGTAGATATCGTATGACCCGCTTGCGCCTGAATCATTAAATAAAAAGTCAATAAGGTGACACATACCATGATAAAAGAAAATAATAAAATTATCTCACTACTGTTAACTTTTTATAACATGAACTTCACATTTTTTCATGATTTAAATAAAGGTAACTTATATTTGGTGTTTATAAGTCACTAAATGTTTGGATTCTGAAGGGCCCTATAAGATTTCTTCAAGAGAGAAATAAAATTTTTAATATATTTCTAATCGTATCGTTGCCAACATTTAGAATGATTCAATTAATAATAAATAAACGATTTTTAAATGATAATCGAATAAGAATTTCATTAATAGTGCAAATAAATTGAAAAGTCCTACTTAAATGGCGGGTGAAGTTATTTTAGTACCGTTATACAGAGTCGTTAATATATCCAACAAATATGGCAACACATAGTAGATAATTTAGTTATAAACGTAATGAAAAGAAAAGAACAGCTGTATTGATAACATTTAATTTTCTTGTAGTTCTATGTTATTAATAGAAAAATTGACTAATAAGAATGTTTTTCACCATTCTCCCTCTATTACGGTGCGCATATTCGTTGTTGGTTTGTTGGACGTGATCAGTCCGATAGCTTTTTTTTACCTTTACGTATCGCGTTTCTTCTCCTATAACGCACTGTATTAAAACGCTGTTGATAAAAGTTGATCGGCACGAATACATTACGGTAGATTCCTTATATATCCGTGTCGATTTATACCCGTTTATTTATTTATACTCGTTTAATTGCTTGCTCTAGCCATCCTTAAGATCGGCTAATTGTTCGATCAATTTGTCATCAAGGAGCAATGCATTCGTCATACACTATACCACAGACAAGGTATAGGATAGACCTATCACTTTACAAGACTTTGTGTCCCATACTGAAGTACCGATCGTGCAAAAAATCAGAGCTTTTCTTGTGCCCTCTATGATTGCAAACGTTGAATTCTGGAATTACATAACATGTATATGTATTCATTGTTAGCGATTATTGTTAGCTATCAATTTTTGCAAAGTCAACAAATTAAAAGGATTTTGTATAACAATGTGATTCTGGTATCAAAATATATATATTTATAAAAAAAGCGAAGTAAAATGAAAAATTATTAAGAAAATATTTAGAACATTGAAACAATTACTATTTCATTCAGAATTTTAGATTACATCCAAAAATCGGAATATTTAACATTATAATTATACATTTATACATACATATAATTTATTCATTTATATATACAATAATATATAACATATCTAAAGTGTAGCATTCAATATAATATTAAGTGAGTAGAAGAAATCTTTGGTTAAGTTCCATGTCTTCAATTGTGTTTATAAGGATATGATTTTTCCATTATGTACAACATAATTAAATCTTTTTTTACTTTTATATCCACTGTATCATTGGATCATTGTTTTAATTTTGATATTCATATTATTCAGTCGTCTTTCTGTCATAGTTGTTGTTTAATCCCATGTAAGCTGGTGTAAGCTTCCATAAAAGATAGATTCGTACATATTTTCTCAAGTTTTCTATCTCATTCCAAATTCCTTCATAAAAGTTTAAATTTGAACATCATTGTGACTTGTAAAATTTCACTATAATAATAATAGTTTAATCGTACAAGATGACCGTGAGATTTCGTAATTTGTTTATCGTGGAAATTTATAAGTTATTGAAAGTTTGATTAGATGCTTGGCTCTGAGTGAAAGGGAAATTATTCATTAAATTCGAAATTGATAAGCGAAACTGCAGCACATCATTTTGCTGTCCAAATTCGTAGGTAAATGTTATATACCACCATGATGCAGTATACACGAAATGGTATATTGCCATAAAGTGCTAATTTATCATTGTGCATACATTATCTTTAAAAAATATACAAACATTTGCTTATTTTTGATAAGATGTATTTTAATTGCAGTCGTAAATCTTTATAACTATGTACGTATAGTATTATATGTATATATTATATGATG
Organism: Bombus cullumanus; assembly: GCA_014737535.1. Taxonomy (NCBI): domain Eukaryota; kingdom Metazoa; phylum Arthropoda; class Insecta; order Hymenoptera; family Apidae; genus Bombus; species Bombus cullumanus. The sequence continues at coordinate 2,516,729 of JACXIX010000071.1, read as the reverse complement.
TGATTAAATCTTTTTGGAAACCAGTATGTAATAGTAAAGAGAGCGTTTTTAATTATTGAACCTTCTAGAGGTATTTTATTATCTGACAAACTTTTTATTTACAGATTTTTAAATTTCTAAAAATTATGAGTTATCTAAACAAATTTTTCTAATAGAAAAATTTCTGACATTGACACAAACATTGATATTTAGATAAAGCGATAGAAAAGGCAAAAGTAAAGAATCTATGCTTTAGCAATATTCGGTCACAATTTTATATATATTTTAAAAATATTATAGCTGATTATGGTTATTGATAATGCAAAATTCGCCCCATCTAATAATAAAGTGACGCCATCTATGTAACATAAGTAGCATATAAGGTTATCTGTCGAAAGAAATTCTGAAACTTGTCATTTTCATCATTCATTATTTTTAATTAATATAACTGCTTGTTTTTGTTGGATATTTTCACCTGCCTCAAACTACGAAATCGTGACAATGTTGTGAAACAGCTTTTATGGCAATTTCAAGCTATAAAATAGGTGAATTTTTTAGGTAAGCAATAAAATGATCAAGTATAAAAACAAATCATCTGCCGTTTTGTAACTATGAACATATATATATGTATACACATATAAAATGCGAGACAGTGGGGAATTTAAACTCGTAACTCGTCGAAAGAAACGTATACCTCATGTTCGAAATATATGCCACACGAGCACAATTTTAACCACTAACGATGACGATGATGGTAATCTGAACATTAATTACGAAACACTGTTTGGGTAAGGATCTTTTACATACGCGTTTCTCGAAGGTGTGTATACAAACTTTTTTAACAACAATTCTATAATAATTTTCAGAAAGCTACTAGAGGCTGAAATTGAAGTAAAAAATTCATCGTTTGCTGACAATGTTTTTCATTACTTAAAAGATTCTTTAACTGCTCTAAATAGCAGTGGCATTTGTGATATATTGTGCTATGGTTTGGGTCATTTTTCTACTCACAGATCCTCTAAATATCAATTGGCATTACTCCTATCTTTGAAAAAACATTATAACCCTCAAATTTATGTATATGACCCAGTTTTTTCTTCTGAAGAAATCAAATTTCTGAAACAGCTTAATTTTAATGTTATAACAATTAATGAAGAATGCAAACGCATTATAGGTGATAATGTTACATTGGTATATATGCCACACTGTTCAGTACATTTAATCAACAATTTCCTTTATGCAAATTGGTGTAAAAACTTAAATAAGTGCATCCTCTTGACAAATAGTTTTTCAATAGTTGCTGATGACTTGAGAAAAACAAATAAGTCCAGTCCTATTGATTATGTCTTTCGTATTCGACCATACGTTACAGAAATTGCTTTACGAAATGATTTCATATATGAAGAAGTATTCAATGACTTAAGTATTCATACATTTCTTGAACAAAATATTAATGCAATTCCTGAGAGTTTTTGGAGTACACGAGAAAAGCCTTGCTATCAAGATATAGATATTGATTATTTGACTGCTAAGCAAACTAAGGAAATAGATGCTAAGAATTGTAATTATATCTTTTAAATGTATTATTAAGTAACTCTGATATTTTTTAATATTGCTAATTTAAGTTATTGAGATATATATGTATATCTGTGTGTGTATTGATATATCATGTGCAAAAGTAGTAAAGTAATTATTACATTTATTTCATAAAATTTGATAATAATAATTGTATAAATTAATATCATTATGATGCAAGAAAAAGTTAGAAGTAAATTAAACAGATTAAACATTTAAAACAGATATTAATATTTTTTAACAAATAACTATTTCTGTCTGTTATAGGTAACAAGCAAGATGAAACCTAATATCAAGTTGCTTCACACACTTATACAAGAAATTCGACGAACATCGTCTCAACAAAAATCAGAAAATAATATTATGTCGCAATATATTTTGGAGCAAGCACGATCCCATCGAGAAACGTCTGAAGTTTTGTGCAAAGCACGAGAAGAGCTAAAAAATTTAGCAGAAACGTATCTTTGTTATCTAAACTCTCAACGAGTATGTAAAGAAATTCAAATCCGATATGCTGGTAAAGGAGAACGAAGTATCAAAGAAACCGCAGATCTCGTCGGATTTAAATTACCTCATGATCCGAAATGAATTCAATGGGAGTTAGTTTTGATTAAAATAATATAAATTTATCAACAAAATATTTATTATTATTAATGGAGTATAAAAGAAGATAATTGTAAAAAATATCTATTATAAATGTAAAAAATAAAATATAAAATTTTGATTTAAAAGACGAATATAACTACATATTTTCACGAATATTGTTGACGAATGCATTTGGCTATGGTTGATAATTGCATATTACTAGTGCCTTCGTAAATAGTCCCAATTTTCGAATCTCTAAAATATTTTTCTTGAGGAAAATCTGTTGTGAATCCTACTCCACCCATAAAGTCGATGCATTTTGCGGTAACACGTAAAGCCGTTTCTGCATTGAAAAAAAATATATAATAAATTTTACGGTCAATATTTCAATATTTTACGAATGCCGTTAAAAAACTAGAAAGAGAACATTAATTACCGGAAGCAACCAGTTTTGCCATGGCAGCCTCTTTTATTACATCTCTTTTGGCATCGACTAATCTGGCCGCATTGTAAACGAGTAACCTGGCACATTCAAGTTCAGTGGCCACTTGAGCAATTTGATGTTGCATAGACTACACACAAAAATTATACAATCTGAGTCTTAGTTCTGATATTCATTATATTAGAAATAATTTATCTATCTTATACTTGAAATGAGAATATGTCTTTTCCAAATTGTTTCCTTTCTAATGTGTATGGTATGGTAGCATCGAAGCAGCCTTGTGCTATACCAATCATTTGAGCTCCAATACCAATTCGTCCTTCATTTAAAAATTTTGCAGCGTATTTGTACCCTTGTCCAAATTCTCCTAAGATATTTTCCTCAGGAACCTTAATTCAGGAGAGAACCAAACATTTAAGAAATGAGCATCTACGAGCAATATTCGAACCATTTTTACATTCAAAAAATCATTTCATTTACTCTGACGTTGTCGAAGTGAATCATACATGTACCCGATGCTTTAATTCCTAGCTTATCTTCAGGTTTTGCGATTGTTAATCCAGGTGTATCTCGTTCTACGAGAAATGTTGTAATGCCACGGTATCCCTATTTAAAAGATTTTTTATTATTACTTGATAATATTGCTTATTTACTTACAATTATAATTTTATTAAATCGCATTTTTAAAAATAAGTGATTGCGATAGATAATTCTGTCGCATTTGGACGAATGCATTTGACAAAAATCTGAGAAGATAAAGATAGCATGAAGTATACCATAGTCTGACTCAATCTATTAAAGACTGGTAAACAACGTTAAATACTATATGCGATTTTATTAAGTATCAATCAAAACGATAATTCTTACTGCAGGATCAAACAATATGAGTCGAGTCCGTATCGCTTCTTTTCTCCTATTTTTTCTTCTTCTGTGTTCACGAGATTCCAAATTACAAACATAATTTAATAGAATAAGAATATTAAACTTACGGCAGAAGGATTTGCATTTGCGAAAACAAGGAACAAACCCGCAATATCGGAATTTGAAATCCACATTTTTGTTCCGTTTATAACATAATCAGATCCATCCTTTTTTGCTTCGGTTTTCAAGGAAAAGGCATCTGATCCTGAACCAGGCTCCGTAAGACAAAAACTTCCCGCCTAGAAAATGTAAATGATGAAAAACATCTTTGTTCTTTGAAATTATTTATAAGACGCTATCCAGTTTATTGCGCTTTGTTATTCAACTACTTTATTTCATTTGCTTACTTACGTGTTCTTGTACTAATCTCGGCAGATATTTAGCTTTCTGTTCTTCCGTGCCGACTTTCACAACTAACGAGTTCACTAAAGTATTGTGAATATCGACCAGAGCTGCCACAGCTCCGCAAACTTTGCCGACTTCTTCAACGGTTAAAACCGTTGTCATGAAATTACACCCAGAACCACTGTATTTCTCCGGCACTTCGATGCCCATTAACTATCGATAGATCGATTAAATGTGTGTTATATTATGTGTTAGTAAAAGATGCGAATAAAAGTTTGATAGCATAAATGTCTCGGGTTAATTATTAATTGACAGTAGTTGATTCGAAAATTAATATATATATATATATATATATATATATATTAATTCACTACAGAGATAGATAAAAAACTTACACCATTTTCGAAAAGTGTTCGTACTACAGCATCGTCTATTTTTCCCTCCTTCTCCATTTTTCGCACAAGCGGAGCAATTTCCTCTTTAGCCAATTTAGCAACTAAGAAATTTTGCAAGAATTATATTTCGTACGTAGATTCTATCTATGATTATATAAGTAATCTATGGAATGCGCAGAATATTCGATAATAACAACAATCTTACCACTTTCTTTCATCAGAAGTTCTTCTTCTGTAAATTGAGTCAAAGGGCCAGGACAGTGATGCAATTGTGTTATACAAGTGGTCAGATGCCTATTGTTATACATTTTTCGTGATATCTGAAAAATTGATTTCATCGAATCTCTTTTAACTTTGAATATGTATATATATTACGATACGAATATTTCAAATTACGTTTCCAGACTGCTATAAAGTATATCACTTAAAAAAAAAAAAAAAAAGGTGTTTGATTAAAATAAACGGGAATATCGATTCGAGAATTTGATTTGTAACGTGGAAATCTATAGTGTTCTAAAAGATGTACAATAAAGCGAAATAAGAAAGCATTAGGAATATCTACAAATGAAAATTGTGTTATTATAAAAAAAAGAAGAATACAAGAAGAATTGTACAATAATAGTTTGGTTGTACAGTTTAAGCAAATAAAAATTGTTAATAATATATCAGAATAGAATAGACAAGTTCTCATTAAGTAACAGATTTTTGTTCTTTAAAAGTTTTGTTAAATTTCAAATTTTTGCATGCCACGTCATCGAAATTACTTCTCTCTCTCGTTCTATATTGAAATTATCAAAATTGTTAATGAAAAATTACATAGTCATTATTAGGAACGCACGATAGATGCACAAATCACTGAGAAACATACACGTACGTACATACATACCTGCTTAATCGAAGATGTAAATAAATTCATATTTGGTTTAATACTTATTTTATAATACTCTAAAACACTTTTTAATAACAATTTAATTTCGATGATATTCACGAGAATTCCAGCTGGACACTGCGTATACGCGATGTATCACTGTCTTAGAAAATTTAGTAATTCAAATGAAAGAAAAGGAACGTAAGTCAGTGTGTTGTTGATCGGACAGCAGATGAAGGACTGTATCATTGACTCGATTGTAACACTGTGCCTACGTATCTGCTACCACTTGTTTCTATATACAACACATAAACATGTTCCAAACTGGTTCTTATGTAACAGGAATAACAGGGAGAAATCCTTGTCAATGTTATCCAAATTTATGTTGAGTTTATCCAAAGAAATTTCAAAGGCATGACAATTACTACTTGTATAGTTATGTTTCCTAAATCGAGGTTAAATACATTACTATCTTCCTATGCTTTTGTAGTAGAATATAAAACATTGCGTGCACATACATATTATATATGGGATGTGCCTGTTGTTTGCTGTCACACATTGCTAATACATTCTAAGGCTATGTTAAGATAAGAAAAAAAATATCAAATAATGCACAGCATTGGAAACATTGATAAGAAGTTACAACAACGAAAGAAAACGACATACAAAATGAGCTGTAACGAACGTGTGTTACTTCGGTACAAGGACTGAATAAATCAAGGATATTTACATCTGGTAATAATCAGAAGATCTCATAAAATTTTTACAACTTATTGTTCATCATTCCTGTTAATAAAAGATTGCGATAATTGAATTTATTACTCGTCTGAAGATATTGTTTATTATTCGTCGGAGTTATATAAAATGTATTAAAATCGCTTAACATAAAACTTGTATATTATATATTGATGTTTCCATACTTTTCGCATGCGAAAATGTTTGAAAATTTAATATGAAATTGAAACTAAAAAATAAAGAAAATGTGGAAAGAAAGATGGGAATCATATATGAAAATATTAAATTTCTGTTTAACAATGATTCTCGTTAAATCGAGATATGGAATCGTATCTTATTTATAAAGTTTATCGATGTACTTTAACCTTCTAACCCACAATGAATGCTATTCAGTTTATGATTGAATCATATATGTAGACTCTTTTATATGGTTCCACAGGGCACTCTACAAATCTCACAAAAAAATTTAATAAAAAATGTCACTTGCAATTAGTTTAGTTGTTAATTAGCTACATCTATTTCTTTTTAAAACAATCGACAAGCTTCAAACTTTTGTAATCGTTGGTAAGCTTGTTTGTCTGTTTAAAATGATCAGTTCGTTGATCGTCAAACAACGTAGGAAATCACGTTTTCTGAACTACGCAAGAATATCGCTTATGGTACACAATCAACAAGGGAGTAGTTCTACGTGAAAAAGTATGTAAATAGAAAAATATAATATCAAATTTCTTTAATGTTGGAATTATGTAATAAAACTAAGTATGCACTGTTTGCTTAAATGAACCGCTTCTGATTCGCTACAAAAGAAAGATACAGTAGGCAACAAGAGATCTATTTGTTAATAACATTTTGTTAAATATTTTTCTTTAAAAAAGCTATGCAATTATATAATCAATTAAATAGTGTTCTTTGTAAGTATTATTTAGCCCGCCGTTTGGTGAACATAAGCGCTCGAGCGATGCTCAGACCAGTTACGGCCAGTGACACTTGACTTGACTATCATTCTGAGTGGGGAGTAATACTATAGGCTCGTATAGCTTAAAGTATAAACTGACTATATGTATAATATAGTACCTTTAAAGACATGCGATCCGTTCTACGGTACTACTACATTGCCCGTTATATTACTACGAAACCCGGTTTACTGCCCGCCGATTTGTTTATGCTCGGACCGTTTCAATCCAGCTATTCTATGTTAATGACCGATAATTCAAATATTACGAATAATATTAACATATTAAACATTCATTGATAAAATTAATTTCATTTTATTTTATTGTAGTTATTTCAAATTAGTAACTTATTAGTAGCAGTAGGTATATTCTTTGTGAAGCGCATTGTTTAAACTTTTCAAAGCACGTAATCCAAATTGAACGATGTATATCAAAGGTGTACAAATATATATGTATATTTGCATTGATAGAATGTGAGGAAAGAGAAATGAATTGAATAAGTAAGTGAATGGATAAACACATACATATATGAGAAGTATATGTTGCATTAAAATTAAGATGTAAAACGATATATTATTCGATATAACTATTGTTATATAAAATTATGTAGGGAAGGAAATATTAAGATTAACTTGTAATGACAATATTTCAATCTGCATTGTCAATTTATTAATAAATGACAAAGATTCTACTTTTTCTTGTTTAAAGTATTTTATATTGCCGCAGCAAAAAATATTATCGATTAATCGTAACATATCGACTTTCGATGATTTTTGGTACATACGTATTGTACGTAATATTTCATTGGTTGTACAAATCTCGAACGTTTTGATTGGACGGTAACTTGAAAGGCAGCCAATCAGACGGTATATTTTCGAGAAGCGATTTCTCATTGGGTCGCTTTCAGATCAGTTGCGCAGCAGTATTGTGCGCACGATCCGCGTGCCCGTTGTACAATCAGTTGGAGGAAAAAAGCAGGAATGCGGAGCAGTGTAGAGACGAAGACGAAATATTCACACTTGATAACCAAATTTTAATACATCGTTTAGGAGAATCTACCTCTGTACACAATAGAAAGGGGGCCAAGTATGAGTATTCTGTCTGACATAAATACATGTTATATAATATAAATAAATTATAAAAGCATAGGTTAAAAAGTAGAGCTGGTTGAAAAGTAAATACAGAAAGAGAAAAGGAGATATAAAGTTCGAAGTGGTTGTAACGAAAGTGGTGAACAGAAGATAGAGGTGGAAGTGGAAGTGGAAGTGGTGGTGGTAGGAATAGTAGTGGTGGTAGTAGGAGCGAAGCTACTAGGAGGTGGAGGAGGAGGCTTGGGGAAGGTTTGCCAGCCGCCGGAAGAGCATCGACGGCGACGGGGGCGGGGAAGCTGTCCACCGAACGGAACGACCGCTCGGTGATACGAACAGCGAGTCGAACGGTTCACCAAACGAATACGGATATATCGATCATTGACGATAGTTGCCGATTTTGCGTTAGGTAAGTCACTACTTCACTAACTAATAATAAAAAATACCATTGTAAATACGAATCACTTGGAAAGTTCCAGCGCTCTGTACGAGAAAACGTGGTTCGAAATAATTGACAAGAATGACGTAGCGTAAGGGGTGTGTCGTACCGTGCCGAGTTGTGTAGAGTCGAGTCGAGTCGATTGAGCGGCAATCTTGGATATTTTTTTCTACATTTGTGGACACTTTTCGACAACGCATTGTCTCACAATTTCGTTAGTCGTGTTTCCCATCGGTTTAAGAATATTTGGTAAAAGTACGTCGATAATTACTGTCAAGATACTCGCTGTCATAATTGCGCCATTGAAACCCATTACTCACCATTGCTGTATCGCCATTTGCATTGTTAAACCATTGACCTTCTTTTATTTCTATATTCGTGTTAAACATATAGTTTTAATGAAAATTTAACCTTAAACGCGATTGCAATTTGCTACTCCATTCTTTCACTTAACATAATGTTTCACAGCATTGCGTAAACTATGACCGGCGGGAACCATTCAGATGAAACTAGAAACTATATTCATTTCAGGTTTTTATTTCGTGAATTTAAAAGTTGATATTATTTTAGTGTTGTATATGGAGGTTGTCTCTACAATGATAAATAAGTGTGTCATTATTTGAACAGCAGGCGAGACTCAGTTTCCTTTCGTTATTCTCTACGTGTATTTAATCAATTGGTTACACTGCTCCGCCTAGTAGTGTCAGGACAAAAAAGCTCGACAAGGTGTAACCAGTGTACAAGTTGATTCTCTTTTATGCTATTAAATTTACTTCTGAATGTCGCGGGCGCGCACGGTTGTGTACACGAAATTGCTCGCGTTTGTTTGCAGAGGACTAAATTGACATACATGTAGTGGTCATTTGGGCGTATTCACACGAATAACCATACGCTGAGTTCGTCTCAACGTCCTTATGATCGAATTCATAAATGGTGGGAAAATAACAATGTAACGCGGATATTCTTGTGTAGGCCAAGTGTCTTAAACAAAAATCTTAAATCATCACCAATTTTACCGTGAAAAGTATTATTTAACACGTAGGTCCAATAGGTTGCTGCATAATCATTGACGTCTTTTTTTTTTTGTTACAAACTCCAGACCGCCCGCGCGCAATCTATCGTCGCTTGGAAATAAACTTGCTACTCTCGAGTTTCGATTCTATAGTAGGCACGCTCACCTGTGCGTTTGCTAGTGTGTTGATTTATCTCTTCAGTTTTTTTCAACTTTTGATTCATTTAAATGCATTTCACTTGAATTTACCTGTAATTATAATTTGCTGTTCCTCTGAATCTTATTACATATTTTTGAACAGTATTACTATTCCAAATATTATTTCATTGAAAATAATGTTATTATTAATAATGGAAAGCGAATTTAAGTAAAACGTATATAATAACAAATGGTTCGTTATTTCGTCAGAAGATCTGTTCTACGAATGTACTATATTGACGTAGACTACAACGATCGTGCCTTTCATTATGCCCGGGCAAACGTAGTATCGCCCAACGAGCACCGATAGTAAGCTTTACGTTTTAAGTTATGACATCATCGCGTCGAGAAACAGCGGACGCGTCGCATTAAGTATCTCGCGCGCAATACGCGCATTCAGTTCACTATCTCGATAGTTCAATACATTATCTACGTTTTTCATCCTAATTGGCTCTTTTCCACGAAATACTAACAGGTGTCCTAACTTGTTTGACCAGTTTTTATATTCTTCTCAAAAAAACACATATTTAAACAGACGTATAAATGTAATAATTATTCTTATGAAATATACGAGAAAGCGAAAAATTGATATCGTCATAATACAGATAAATGATAGCAAGGTAATGTCGATTAACCGTGAATGGCTAGAATTCAATTGGCGTTCGTTGACGAACGTTAATTGAAGGAATGACATTACTTGGTCATAATGAATTATGTACGTACGTAAGATAAAGAAGTTGTTTGAAATAAGAAATATTTTTAGGTTTTCTCTTTCTGCTAATTAAATATTCAGATAAAATAATATAAAATAATTTAATAAACATATATATTTTTTATCTGTCACATACTAATCAATAAAATTTAATGTAAAAATTAACCAAGTTAGGATACATATAATACAAGAGAAAAATCATATTAATATTTAAAATATATAATAATGTAAATATGGATAGAACTTTGTAATAGTGATCGCTATTGTTATATCATATATACTGTTTATGATTAATCTTGAAAGTAAATTTTATTGTTAAACGTATGAGAAATAAAATTTATATTATTATATATCTCAAATATTGGTGTAACAATATAACAATTTGCTTTTTATAAAATAATACAATGACTTTAATATTAGACAACGTGCATTACTCGATCAATACCTTAAACTGCAGTACTTTTTTATTTGTTTCAACGTAGCATATAGTTACAGAATTTTGTTCATATTTTAAAATAGGTAGTGTTATTTTTTAAAAATGTAGAAATAATAAATTATAATCACGTTTACTGAAATTAAAAAGAACCGAGGAAATTGTTAAATAAAATCCTTCTCTCCACCATTGTGTGTACGATAACGTTTGGAACGAAATCGATAAAGTGAGCGGTAAAAAAGCAATTGAATAGAAAATCGCTCTAGACATAGTGGCAAAGATATTTCGTATGAGCAGTAAAAGAATTTGTAGAACGATCTCTGCAATTTGCCTGTTTAGAGTAGAATTTGCGGAAGTTGAGAATTTGGGTTAAGCATACGCTTCCGAATTATCAAGAGCCGTTAAACAAGGTTATTAGCGATACTCTAGTGTATGGTGCTTGACACATCTAACGATGAACAGGTGCAATACAAAATATACTTATTTTTTTACTGTACGAATTAACTTAAATAATAATATACCAAAGCAACATTTTCTGTTCTTTATAATTGTATTATAAATTCTCGTATTGTAGAAACAGTTCGCGTTATACAGTGCTCAGGCTTTTCTATGTTTTCTGAGCAATCATTGATTGGATAAGTATAAAAAAAAAATAAAGCACAGGTTAAATATGTAATCTTCAACAGTATTTTAATTCTATATGTCCGTATTAAATTTCTTTTATTAACCAAATATTCTTAGAAGTCTGACGACACTTATAAGTATTATTCTTGTCGCAATTATGCTCCAATGGTTTTAAGATGTATCTATTTTTAGCATACGTGTTATTTTAAACAGACTTGAAATATCAGAAATAAAGATGGCGGCAAAAAATCAAGAGGACATAATCGAGAATATAAGAGATTAAATATTTTATTTTTGATAGTAGAATCGCAGGAGGTAGATACATTATTGTCGTGGTATATTTAAAAACTGAACAAAAAGAGATACGGAAAATATAAAATGAAAGATAGCGTTAAGATAGGGGGATTAGGATACGACCATAGGGGAAGACGATGGAAACACGTGATATAAATAAACGTAGTAAGAATTTGAAAAAAGGGAACTACGATTTCAGTCGCACTAAGGATTCTTGTAATTTACCCCTACCATCTACGCGTTCGACGCACCTTACTCTACTTGACTGTTACTCGGAAGTTTATTGATCGTTTGCTGTCTCCTGTCGCTTTTCTTGTGTTCATTGGTTTCTACATTCGAAATGAGTAGAGAAACGTCTGAAAATTATCTTTCCTATAGATAACGAAGTATGATATACCCCTTATGTCAGAATCAAAAGAATACTGAAAGATAATGCGTTAAATCAGTTCTATTTAACTAGAAAGATAAGAATTATATCTAATCGAGAAACGAGTCCCTTATTTTTCCTTTTAATTTTTAAATATATATTAAAACATATTAATAGTTATTAATAATGATGTAAAACATTTTGTTTTAGTCGGTATTCAACGGCAGGGGTGGAAGGAGGTGGAGGTGGCGGAGGAGGTGGCGGCGGTGGTGGTGGCGGCGGTGGAGGTGGTGGTGGTGGCGGCGGCGGTAGCAGTGACAGTGGTAGTGTCGTAGCTAGTGGTAGTGGCGGTGATAGTGATAGCGACAGTGATTAAAAATACGAAAAAGCAAACAAACGACGAGGAAAACGAATATAATTTAGAAAAGAAAGGACAGTAATTAGCAAGAATGGCAGACACAAGTCAGCAACAACCGTTGACTGAACCACATACGAATGGGGTAATGGACGGCTTGACAGAGGAAGAGAAGAGTAAAATGCGGCCTGCAGACATCGATGCGGTAAGATTTCGAAAAAAATTTTTTAATAAATAAAAGAATTTTTGTGGTATCTTGTACTTACGTTTTGTGCTACGTGTAACGTTTTCGATACATACTGCGCTTTTTAGCCACCTCTTTGGAATTTCTAGGCATATATAAAATAGTCCACTATCAGACGGTATATGTGACTTGAATGAAAAATCGCACAACAGTGTTGCATATCTAAGAAATATTTTTAAATTATATTTTCCATTACTCTTTTGTGTAGGATATGAGGGAGATGGAAAGAAGGAAGAGAGTTGAAATGATGATGAATTCTCGACTTTTTCGCGAAGAATTAGAACGCATTATTGAGACACAAATGAAAGATGGTGCTGGACCGTCAGGTCTACTGCAGCAAATCTCTGATATGATGGGTGCACAAGGTGCTCGGTTTAATGCAAATGTTTTTAAAAGTAAGTTCATTGAATACCAGTTATTCAATTGTGTTTTATCAAATGCTTATCTAACTAATTCTATTACAGCTTCTAATTGTGTATTACCTATCAATGATATACGCGGTGTCGAAAGTATGGGTTATGCAAAGGGAGAGAAACTATTGCGTTGCAAATTGGCAGCAGTATTTAGACTGCTTGATCTCTATGGTTGGACTCAAGGTGTTGGTGGACAAATTACAGCACGTTTAAATCAAGATCAAGAACACTTTTTAGTTAATCCGTATGGTCTGTTGTATCACGAAGTTACTGCTTCAAGCTTGATCAAAGTTGATATGCAAGGAACGGTCGTGGAACAGGGGACAACCAATTTTGGTGTTCATGTGGCAGGGTTTCAATTGCATTCAACGATTCACGCTGCTAGACCCGATATAAAATGCATTGTTCATATTACCACTCCGTCCGTTACTGCTGTGAGTAAAGAAATGCATATTTTATTCTGTTTTTACATTTTGCGTCTCTGTTAATTATATATTTCCTCAGATCTCGTCATTAAAGTGCGGATTACTGCCAATTGGACAAGAAAGTATAGTAATAGGGGAGGTAAGCACGCATCAGTATGTAGGTGGATTTTTTGAACCAGAAGAAAAAGAGAAGATAGCAAGAAATCTTGGGCCAATGAATAAAGTTATGCTTTTAACGAATCGCGGTGCTCTCTGCTGCGGAGAAACTGTCGAAGAAGCTTTCTTCAATGTTTACAATATGGTCCTAGCTTGCGAGACCCAGTTGAAGCTAATGCCTGCTGGTTTGGATAATTTAAATCTTATTTCCGAAGAGTCTAAGAAAGCTATATTCGAAGCCTCGAGAAAACCACCCACACCGCAACAAACGACTCAAATCACCGAAACCACTGCTCTTGCTGAGAAACTCGAAAAGCGTTGGCGAATTGGTGGAACTGAATTTGAGGCACTTATGCGAATGCTCGATAATGCAGTAAGTATATAGACATTCCGTTGTTTTTATCTCAGTACTTCTGTTTTTTTCTTTCATTCCGGAACGTTGCATCGTTCTCGCTTATTACTGATTCTGTAATAGCTAACAAGTTATTGCGTCATTCGCAGGGTTTCCGAACTGGCTATATATACAGAAATCCACTAGTAAAAGGAGAACCTCCGCGGCCTCGAAACGATGTAGAAGTACCACCGGCAGTCTCATCTTTGGGATATTTACTCGAAGAAGAAGAACTTTATAAACAGGGGTAAATATGTTTGTTATATAAAGGTGCTTCACAATTATTGAAGGAAACTTATTACGTTCCCACTTTTTTATAGGCTCTGGAAAGGTGGCCGTAAAGGCACGGATAGGTCACGTTGGTTAAATTCGCCCAATGTATACCAAAAGGTCGAAATACTTGAAACAGGAACTCCTGATCCGAAGAAAATTACAAAGGTAGAAGTCATCACTTTTGAGAACAAAACTGAATAGATGTAACGGCGTGCTTCTAAAAAAAAAAAATAATAATAATAGAAGAAAGTAAAAATAGTGTATGGAAAGGAAGATGAAATTTGCGCAAGAATTAGACGATCTTGCATAATATTATTAAAAAAAAAGTACTATTAAGACAATGTCAAGATTTGCATTTATATTAAGATTGATATTTTAAATGCACATGTTGTTACATTTATAATCTTCTATAAAGTTATTTGTCGAAACGTAATTATCATTGTTAATTGTAAGGAAAGAGATCGTACAAATTTTCAAAAATATTGCTTAGTTCCTTTGAGTTAAGGAAACAAATCAATCATATTTCATGTTGTCCATTATTCTTTTTCAATATACTTTATTGCATACATTTAAGACACGGCGAAAGAGAAAAGATCTCATATGGAAAGTAACTGAAAGTAAAAGTTCATGATTATTCTGAACATTGAATCCTCCTGATCAATTATATTACATTTGTTCGTTGTCTATAATCTTCGTAGTGACATTTGCGTTCCTTCGATACATTCCAATTTATGATATTATAGTAGAAAATACACTGTGAAGAAATACATGTGAAAAGAAAGAAAAGAGAGAGGGAAAAGGGAATACAACCTAATACATCTAATAAATTCTCAACGATCTACTTATGATTAACATAAAATGTAGTTCTAAATAAATGTTTCTATAATATTGTGTATCTTTCGGTGGATTGACTAAAATTATAATGGGACTTTATCGCGCCTCTCTCTTGTAGCTTATTAATATATAAATAAATATATGTCTACTGTTTATCGTGTATAGGTAATTTTTCGAAAAAAGATAGAACCCTTCTCTTTACTTTACAACGGCATGGCAGCATGTATAAAATGAAGAAAAAAATAGAAAGAATTTTATTGAAGTGTGTTATGAATCTATGTTTCAATGATCGATTCGATGAACAAATAATAGCCTTATTCTCGAGCATTTTATCGAGTTTATGGCATTTTAACGCTGTTGTATGAGCATCGAATTTAAGATAATCATATGATGCGCATGGATATCATTATTTGACTGATTCACATTCGAAACTGTGTATGAATGTGTGCCTGTTAAAATCGTGTCGTCGAAGGGATGGATATTCAACTCTTCGTCCCACTGCATTTACAAAACCAGATCGATCGACCCTAGATCAGAGGGAGGTAGATATGAAACACTCGAAGAATATTTGCTGTTAATGACAGTAGTATATATAGGCGTAAATAGACATAGACGTAATTTTTTTAATGCTGTAAGAAGATTAGATCGTAGGTAAATTAATCGAAAAATTTGTACTTGAATTTGGCAAATGAATAGTCTACTAAAATGTTGCAACATTAATAATGTGTTACGCACGCAAATTGATTGAAATGATAACGAGACGACATCACCAGCAAAGCAGGCACACATAACATACGCAGACAATGCGAAAATAGGTATCTCATAATGCTGTGTTGGATGTCGAATTATCGATAAGGGTCGACTAACGTTCTGGTTTTGTGTGCAGTGGGTGTCAGACGGATCTCCGACGCATAGCAGTACACCGGTGAAGATCGACAGTGCCCTTCAATTTGTACCGAAAAATACCAATCCAAAGGAATTTAAACAATTACAACAACAGGTAAGTAACATGAAATTGCATTGATTCAGTTTACGTTCATTTCTTAAAATATTTCAATGAAATAATATATAAATATTTTGTATTTGCAAACTGATTAAACCGTTGGAGCTGTGCTTTTTTGTCTAGATAAAGGATTACCGTAGGGCAGATAAGATATCAGCTGGACCACAATCCCACATATTAGAAGGAGTTACATGGGAAGAAGCCAAAAAAATGCAGGTAATGTGACACATTTTTAAGTAATAACTCGAAATTAAAATTATAATAATTTATTAATTTACTATCTTGTTAAATCATACATCCTATTTTTTGGTAAAATGTATATTGATGAGAACATTCGCTTCTTATGAAAGGATGCCACTATTAGCGGAACAGGAGAACAAGTAGTGTTGGTAGGGGCAGCCAGTAAAGGTATCATTCAAAGAGGGTTTCAACACAACGCAATGGTTTACAAGACACCGTATGCCAAAAATCCTTTCGATGCTGTTACCGATCAAGAACTCGATCAGTATAAGAGAGAAATTGAGCGCAAACAAAAAGGAGATATCTGTAAGCAAAGTAGCATATAAACTTGCCCTCAATTGAAAATTTACATAGTGAGTAAATTTAATCTTGGTTTGATCTTCTCTTGTTTTACAGATGATGAATCGCAATCAGAATCGGAAGCATTGTCATCATTCAATGTTAGTCGGGCAACACACGAATCAAGCACTGCCAAAAGTCCAATTCAATCGCCGGTATCCGTAACTTCGGAAACAGAAGAAGAGAGCAGAGATGGTAAGTAACAACAAATTCACATATGTTTTTTGTATTTTATTGTTATCTCAGAAGTGAAAAATAGATCGATCAATGCATCGTGTCTCAATTACTTTCAGAACCCCGAGTACTACGGATAGAAACGAAACAAGTGCCTGCACCAAGTCAACCTGAAGTTGTATTGAGCGACGGTAAGCTATTTTTTATAATTTTTAGCTTCCAGAGCCTATGCACTTAATCGATTATTTTCATAGAGGCGGAGGTATATTGAAAATGATCGAAGAAACGTGCAGTATGCATGTTCGATATAATATATGGGGAGTCTTGTGTCGTGTTACTTTTACATTTTCTTTTTTAAGTCTTATTCCTTTTGTCTTCTATGTGTTTCATAATATTGCATTTTTAAATGAAATTTCGTATAATTAATGATAACGATCGCAAGGCTTGTTCCATAAGCACGAAGGTGTTGCAATTTCTCATTACATTTTTTTCCCAACCTTAATTTGTCACCTTTATTTATGATCACTAACGCTTGCACCTTGCATGGATGTACTCACATTCGCATAAACATTTTGCATATTTATGTTTAGTATAGAAGTATAAGTGTTTCCTCCATATTCTTTCCCTTTTTTTAATTTTTGTCCTAGATTGCACGTTAACTACCTTGCATCGCATTAATAAATAATATTCTGTTCTCATTATAATTTCCTCCTTGAATTACGAATTATAGTAAATGTAATTTATAAAAGCTGTGTGCACAACTCGAATATGGTAATGACTGACACGATTTTTGAGAAATGAATTTGTCCCGGCATATACTCGGACCAATTTGTTTGATTTGTTTGATGTCACAGTTAAAAGATTTTAAGATATTATACTTTTCATCTTGTCAGCTGTTGCGAATACAAGAAATTTCTCAGATACGCAGGTGTGAGCATCCGTGATCATAATAAATATCTTCTGAGAAAGAAGATAAACGAAAGGAGCAAATATTAAAATACAATTGTGGTGTTATGGGACACTATGGTTGCAGATCTTGGTTCGCCGAGCAGGTTCTGCAGTCAATGCAAAAACAAATGTGAGAACAAGATTGAAAATGATGCCTGCATTATTAGTAAGCACCGTCATAGTCCAGTTGCTGAACTATATCGATACGAACCACGTTTAGAAATTGTCCGAGGTGACATAATCGCAGAGCGGTTAGTAACTAAGTTAATCGACTACCGTCCTTGTCCTCCAGTTATATTAACTGGTGAGCAAGTAAATTGCTCGGGTGACACGAAATACAATGGTCTTGAACAAGTTCCAAATTCGGTTTACTTTGAAGACAAAAAAATACAGGAAGAATCGACCAAGAAAAGAAAATCTAAAGTTTGTAGATCATTGGAAATGAAAAATAACGTGAACTCATTGAATGTTCCGTCTTCTAACGAAAAAATGAAAGAAAAAGATAGAAATGATAAAACAAATTTGAAGTCGATCGATACAAGCTCTATGGAACAGATCACCGAAATAGTAAGCTGTATTGATTCAAACATACCGCCAACGAAAACAAGATTAATCGCTTTATCTTCTCCTGAACTTAGAGTCTCGAAGAAATATAGTTTAGATCCGTCCGATATGAGTTTAATATACAGTTTGACACCATGCATGAATTCAGAAAATGATCACGAAAATGTCGATAAAACGATGATAGACAAAAAATCGTCGAAGTTATCAACATTTACATTTGAACCCAATAATAACTTGGAGCAGAATTGCCTTTTGCAATCGAACGAAGAGAAGAGTCCCAAAAACGAACAACAACGATGGGAAAAAAAGGACTGCGTAGACGATAAAACTGATAATTATATTTGGTTCAATTCGTTATCCGACAGTGAAAAGTGTGATCTTTCTAACGATAACAAGACTATAAATAACGATGTATGTTTTGATAATGGACAAGTTGAAATTCGTTCGAACGAAGGATCTGATATGTTGGAACTATTCGCTGACACGACTTTAGAATTGCTGGAAACTACCGGTGAATATTTTCGAAACGACATAAGCAATATAGCGAATGAAATTATCGCAGAACTTAATGGAAATGACACGTACGTGATCATTTACTGTCTAATAAATGAAATTTTTCAAAAAGTTTACGATACTCTCTCGAGTATAGAGTTAAATCGATGTAGTTTGCCGTTATCAACCATTTCTCGGCAATTCTCAACTCCAAAATTATGTTTGAACGTAAAAGATAATGAACACACGCCGAAAGAAATCGAAAAGGCCAATCAAACTACACCTGTTATCGTTATACACGAGGTTATTCACCATGTGATCGATGCATGCGATGAGATTAAGAAAGCGAAAACCTATGCAAATATAGAGCTGAGAGAAAAAGGGAACAATGATACTGTTAGCAATGACGAAGAAAACATCGGACAGCGGAAGGATTCGACAACGATGATAAACAGTGACAAGTTAAAAAAAGCATCTGATCGAAACACACAAGTTGCAGCACCGACTGTTACCGCTTTTGAGGATCTGGTTTCACACGAGAAGAATGATCAGTCTGCTGAAACAGCATCAGAAGCAGATGACATGACGGAAGCGGCAATTTTCGAATTTCGTACACTGGTGAAGGGGAAGCCAACAAATACCGATAAAAAGGAATTTGAATTGAACTTCCGAATAGAGAGAAATTTTGGTGTTGAGAGCAGTATTGAAAATAAAAAATCGCATAGGCAAAATATGGAAGAAGTTGAGCCCGGTCTATCTGAAAGTCTGGAGAAACTCGCTGAGATAGATTGTAATATAAATTCAGATGTTGGAAATAAAAGATTTCATAAAAAAGATAAGGAAAAAGTTAAACTCAGTCTATCTGAAAGTTTAGAGAAGCTTGCTGAGATGGATTGGAATATAGATTCGGATAATTTATCCGAAATTGATGCAAGGGAAGAAGAATTAACGAAACTGTCAGAGGCTTCTAAGGCTGTAGAGCTGAAAGAAAAAGAAGATAGTAATACTAGTAACAATGAGAAAGAGGAAATCGGGCAGCAGGTAGATAATTTGACAACAATGATAAACAGTGATGAATCAAAAAAAGGTTCTGATCGAAGTATGGGAGTTACATCGATTTCTTTTGAGAATTTGGCTTTAGACGAGGAGAATAATCAATCTGTTGAAACAGAAGCAGACGCAATTTTCGAGTTTCGTACAATAGTGAAAGCAAAGCCAATAAATACTGATAAAGAAGCAGTTGAATTGAACTTCCGAATAGAGAGAAGTTTTGATGTTGAGAGCGGTGTTGAAAATGAAACATTGCATAGACAAAATAAGGAAGAAGTCGAGCCTGGTCTGTCTGAAAGTTTAGAGAAACTCGTTGAAATGAATTGCAATGTAGGTTCGTATGATCTGTTCGAAATTGAGAAAAGAAGAAGAGAACCAATGACACTATCAGACACTACTAAAGCTGTAGAATCGTGCGTTGATTGTATTTATTGTATGAATTCCTGTCCTATGGATTGCAATCAAGAATATTCTCCGTTATCGACCATAGGTGAAGAAGAATCAGACGAGAAGATTGTGGATTTAAACGCAGAAATTGGAGGCAAACGACTTAATGATACTTATACATTTTGTGATTCCGACGAAATCGTAAATGACAAAGAATTATCTAGTCATAGCTTAGAAAATAACAATAACGCGTTCCTTTAAAATGATTTCATCAAACGATCAAACATCGTCCTTTTCAGAAATTCATCCCCTCAAAGATGTTAACACTTGCTTCAGTGGAGTTTCTTTAAGTTAATAGCTTGAGAAAACCAATAGTAGAACCATCATCGTAGAATTTAGTTCCTAGGATTATTTTAAAGAATACTTTTTCAAATATCCACAGAAATATTCCTTTTCTGTTGCTACAAACCAAAGAAATTTTTTTATTTACCAAAGGTATAAAAACGATATGTTAATTTGTATTTTATTTTTACACAGTGCTCGTTTTGTTTATTGTTTATATCTAGTGTTTGCAGCTGTATTATGCACATTGTTCGTGTTCTGATATTGCATACTTTGTCTTTTTAGTTTTTTCTTTCTTTATTTATTTGTTTTTTCTTTTATTTGCATCGAGTACATGTTTTGTATGCCAAACGTACTAAGATTATGAAATAAACAATTTTCCTAAAAGTAACGAGATACAGAGGTCAAAGCAAATCATTTTAATATCCATTTTAACATCTTTATCAGTTGTTATAATGTGACTGCATATTCGAAATGCTTGAAGAGCAAACAAGAATTATACTTTGGTTTTCGTTATCGAGGTAAGCGTGAGCATTTGACTATTCTTCGCCAATTTCTTGTGACATTCTAACTTATATCACTAATTTTATTTATACACTCTCTGTCAATTGTAAACATAGATCTTACATATTGATATTATGCTTCCCTTCTTTCATCATTTATATGAAAAATTTTTAGACAACGTGTAATATTTCTCACCTTATTGTTTCAGGGGAAAATACCGTAAACGGCGATCACTCTGATGCGCATCACAGTACATTTTCTCAAAGTAGTAAAGAGGTTTGTTTCTTATGTCATCTTAACTTAAATATTATCATTATCCTCGAGTTTTATCACGAACGTGCAATAATATCTTACACAACTTTAATCTTTATCATGCTATATTGTCGATTAATAGAACTCGAGAAATACAAAAATAAAAAGGAGCGATGAATTATGAAAGAAAAGCTCGAGGATTCTCAAAGTATATATATGCGATAACGAAATATACATCGCATATATATACACACACGGTCACAAGATTGGAACATACCTTTTATCATGCATTAAATCCTTATCATAACAATTTAAAGATCAGTGCCAATTGCGTGACACGTTTTGCATATAAGGATGTTTCGTAAAATGATAAAGCTACACATTTTTGTCATTTACTATTTCTAATGAATCTACGTACGTCGCATCGTTTTTTATACGCGAAAGAATTAGTCGCGGTTATCTTTTATCTTAAACTAATCGTCAATTTTTACGAATCTTTGTATCACAATCTCATCTTTAATTTATCGAACGAGTCTTGAGAATCATACACAAATGCTGCTTCGTCATTAACTGCGATATAATGCTAGGAATAAGCTAGTACGCCAATAGTGTTCGCTTGCATGAATCTAAGAATGACCGATTTTTATGGATCCAATAAAGATCATGCAAAACGCTAAGGGGCGAAGGAAAAGATATTGGGACACACGCGCGCGTGTATTTATACACATATGTATGTACAATGCTATGGAAACATTTTAGACCATCTCATGACGATGATCTCACAATTGCAGGTAATTTTTAGGAAATATTTCCATACCATATACAGTGTTATATGATATTTTGAAAGTCATAGTGGTACAAGTCAAGATTTTGAGAATTTGAATTTTTCAATATATCATTTGTTTAGTTTTATAATTAAACTACAACTTCATTTTCTGTCACAGTACGTTTTTATGCAAGTGTGTAAAAATATAATCAATTCTGTATAACAATAAACATAGAATACTGTTTTGTGTAATCAGAGGTCTGACTTATACCACTATGATTCAAATAAAAACGAACCTTTAGATATTCCCTACAGTGAGTACAGATTGATATAGAATTTTTTACCGTAATGTATATGTCGGAGATGAAAGAACACCGGAGCCTTTGGAATTTTGGTAACGTTATAATCTAGACCTTACCACAGCTGTAATCAAACAATTGCAGTCATTCAGTCCGAATTGTAATTGTCCGAGATTTGTGATAGTGAGCTTGGGCTCGAGGCGACAGCTGGTCGCTGAACGTAGCCGTGGTCAAGAGATGAACGTTTGTTTAATAAAGGTATGGAGTAATAGTATAGCTCTCCTTAAAAAAAAAGGAAATAGTTGCAACACTCGACAGTAAACATTGCAACAGTCTCCGTCCCGTGGCTCGCCACGTGCAGATCCTGTTCTTTGAGTAAGATGATTGCCAGATTTAAAGTCCTTCAAACAGACGAACAACGTCTCCCGCTAGCAATTTTCCCTTGAGAGCGGCTAGCATCTTTTCTAACCACCGATATGGAGATTGACCAATTAGCAGCAACGTCAATTTCCCTCACCTTCCGAACGAAGGTTTTCCTCGACGAATCCGAGGATTTCGTGTCCTTAGACACACCCCGTATAGTTCTTCCTCTGTGGCATCATCAGGACGGAAAGTCATTCTTTCTTGCGATCTCATCGACTAAAGAGTAACGTCTCTACGATCAGTGATTATTTCACATTTCGCTAACAAAGAGTCAGACTTAGATTTTGTGAGAACGTACAACTATCGTCCCTTTGACTGCGGATTCGTTATTGAACCTAGGATCATTATCAATAGCGTCTCGAGTATCTAATTGCCACGGTTACTCGTCGAAATCCACAGTAATCATATTTGCACTAGTCGATATCTTCTGTATTGCATAACGACCATGTCTAATCACAACGAAGATTCGTTTCACGCCCCTAACCTCAACCCTAATCTTAACGTGAATCCGACATATACATATATATGCAATATTATGTATTTCGAATCGTAAAAGTAACCGTGACCAAACTTCAACTTATAGCTAGTAAACTTTTACTTGCAAAGGTTAGGTTTCTTCGAATTCGAATTACGAGGGTAAAATAACGCCATCTGGTCATATGACAAATAATTCGAACTATAATAAGTTTATATTTCAATATGTACAGATTTTCATAGCGGATTCATACTACAGAATAAAATTGTAGAAATACGAATTAGGGAAGTTCAGTTATACTGGTAATTCGTAAATTAAACTCTTGAAAGTAATAACAGAGTTCGAACAACATCAAGTATCGTTATACTCGTTCATAAAAATGAAATACTTCCTTTTTTGTAGATGGTTTAATATTTTTGCATAGTACTGTACATGTATATATTGATAAAACTATACATAATGGAAGAAAAGAAAAGAAAGAGCAGACGCGCGCGCGTGTGCGAGCTTGTAGGGAGAAAGAAGGAAAAGGCGAATTGGCTACTTGCATGTGCATGCAGAAAGGTTTATGGTTACGGTTGGGACCTTCCGTGTTAAGGGTTCCGTGTCGCAGGATGTGAGCGTTAGCGAGGAGTCACCGAAAAAGGAAAAGAAGAAGAAGAAAGGCCTTAGGACGCCATCTTTCCTAAAGAAGAAGAAAGAGAAGAAGAAGCCAGTCGAGGCGTAGGTAGTCCTAACTTTGGTACGTATGTACAAAATACACAATATTGGAATTGGTATCTTTATTCATGTCCACCTCATTCATTATTCTCGATTATACATTATACATCTTTTTCTTCTCTTTTTTTCTTATTTTTTACAATTATTGATTCTAACCAGTTGACTTTGCGTAGATAAATGTCGCATTTTTAGCAGATATTTGTTTAAAAGGTTATGTTATGATTGATGACGGGAATAAAGTTGTCACTTCATACGAAACTTCCACTTATCTTCTTGCTAATTGGAATAGTTATACCGCGACTTACATCAAAATTTTTGTATCCAGGAAATACTAATAATAAGAAGAAGTTCAAAGAAGAAAGGTAGGATAGAAATTTCTGTGTGAGAATATGTCTTCCTTCTCTTTCTTAATTTTCATTATTGTTATTGTTATTACTATTATAGAGTAGAAGAGCTACTGATGCTAATGTAATTCGCATAGTTGCAGCAATCTTAGATCTCGTATCCTATAGTCGCCAGTTAGAATCATGATTGCTATGATGGTGTTTATACGGTCACACGTTATTATTCGGGATTGCGTGTAACTCATCTTTTGTTCACTAGTCTCTGAAAATCATACTGTTTAATCGATGTCTATTTCAACATGCATCACGAGTATAAATAATGGAAACATAAATTGTTATTGGATCGTACTTTATGAAAGGTTTCCCCTTCGATTTTTTATTTCCAGACACTGCCACGAGCAAAAGCTTATCGCAAATAAAAGAACTATTACCGAATGAGGATTAAGACGCGAGACAGAAGAGTCGAAGATCGTAAAGCGAGTTAAAAAAAAATGCATATACCGGAGACGAATGAAAATAGAAAATAGGAAATAGAACATAGAAAATTTAAAATTGAAATAACCGTGCAACAATCACAGCATCTTTCCAGGACTCAAGACTGCCATCGCATTACGTCTACGTACGATAAGAAACTATATTGTACTGTTAATGTTTTTACGTTTTTAATTTGTTAAAGCGTCGCGCTGAACTATTTAATCCGCTATTTAATTTTGCCTCCCCAGCCCCGTTTGTGTAATGCAATAAAACGAAACAAACGAAATACGTCTCTGATTGACAAGAAAATATGTGGGATAACTCCTCGTCGTGTTATAATTTTCATCTTCAATTTCTTTATTCCAAATATATATATCCTTATCCCTTCATGTGCCGCCTCTATCTAAACTATTGTATGTAAGTACGTTATGTGTCACATTTATATACTATTTTTCAATTTTCTCTTTTTATGATACATCATTATACTTTACAATATCAATTTATTAACTATATATGTTAGGATAAAAAAATATCTGTTCCTGACAAGATTTGTCGGCAGTAGAAGTTTTAAAAAAGATGAGGAAAAAGCGTGAAAATCAGAGTTAAGTGGTGAAACGAGAAAATTAGCGAAGAATAGACCAAAGGACTAAAAACTATGAGAAAAATAAGCTCGATTCAGTATTCGTCGGCATTATCTGTTTCTACGTCAACCGAATCTAGCCCAACCTCTTCGTAGTCCTTCTCAAGAGCTGCAAGATCCTCACGAGCTTCGGAAAACTCACCCTCTTCCATGCCTTCCCCAACGTACCAATGAACGAAAGCTCTTTTAGCGTACATAAGGTCGAATTTATGATCAAGACGAGCCCAAGCTTCAGCAATAGCTGTTGTATTAGATAACATACAAACAGCGCGTTGTACTTTAGCTAGATCTCCACCTGGTACAGCTGTTGGTGGCTGATAATTTATACCAACTTTGAATCCTGTCGGGCACCAATCGACAAACTGTATCGTTCGTTTCGTTTTAATAATAGCGATTGCAGCATTTACGTCCTTTGGAACCACGTCTCCTCTGTACAACATGCAACAAGCCATATATTTTCCGTGCCTGGGATCGCATTTGACCATTTGATTCGCTGGCTCGAAGCATGCGTTGGTGATTTCCGCGACCGAGAGTTGCTCGTGATATGCTTTTTCCGCGGATATTACAGGAGCATACGTAACTAAAGGAAAATGGATTCTTGGATAAGGAACTAAATTCGTTTGAAACTCGGTTAAGTCTACGTTTAAAGCGCCATCAAATCGCAACGAAGCTGTTATGGAGGAAACAATCTGTCCGATTAACCGATTAAGATTGGTGTAAGTTGGTCTCTCGATATCCAGATTACGTTGACAAATATCGTAGATCGCTTCGTTATCGACCATAAAAGCGCAGTCTGAATGCTCGAGAGTCGTATGGGTGGTAAGAATGGAATTGTATGGTTCAACAACTGCAGTGGAAATTCTCGGAGCTGGATATATCGCAAATTCTAATTTAGATTTTTTTCCATAGTCAACAGAAAGACGCTCCATTAATAGGGAAGCAAATCCTGATCCAGTACCACCACCGAACGAATGAAAGATAAGAAATCCCTGTAATCCGGTACATTGATCCGCTAATTTACGAATTCGATCAATAACCAGGTCGACAATTTCTTTACCAATTGTGTAATGACCACGAGCATAATTATTCGCTGCATCTTCCTTGCCAGTGATCAATTGTTCTGGATGGAAAAGATGCTTGTACGTTCCAGTTCGAACCTCGTCTACAAACGCATAAACAATATCGTCACTGTCTTTGAATATCAAATTTTTAATGATTTAATGACTCCTTTTTTCTCTTACCAACTACTGTAGGTTCCAAATCAACAAATACTGCTCTGGGCACATGTTTTCCGCAGCTGGTTTCACTGAAGAAAGTGCTAAAGCTATCATCGCCACCAAACTTATCTGATGGCATTTGTCCATCCGGTTGTATTCCATGTTCCAAACAATAAAGTTCCCAGCAAGCGTTGCCAATTTGAACGCCAGCTTGACCGACATGAATAGATATACACTCACGCTAAAACGTAAAAATTTTTTCTATAAAGATCTATTTCTTCTCCCCTTGCTCTTATCGCATATACAACTGCCCTTTTGAATTCAAAATATCGAACCATCACTTCTTTTCCGAAGAAAATTAGAATACAGGAAACTATCTACTAATTTTTACATAGTTTAATAATAAACAAAATGTTATTCAGACTAGTAGTGTATTAATGATTTATTATTTAGTTCAATTTTTTATTTCATCTTTTTCTTTCTGTTACTTTGACTACAGTAGTCACTTTGGACCGAATTGTGAATTTTTCTTACCATTTTAATTACGTAGAAATATAAAACTTTATTAAACACAAAATATTTTGCTGACTAATAACACGTTTACACAGAAGATGGATGACGCTTCTTTGAACGATTGAAACTTAATGATGCAACACAAGAACGGTCGTCGGCCTCTTATATCCACCACTTCGAATCATTTCGAAATGTAGTCAAGTTAATTGCAACTATTCATCGGAAAAGCTATTTTCCTATTTTGGTACTTTTCGTAATTAACTGTGTTTAAATTTGGTACTAAACTGTGAATTTTTGTTTCATCAAAGTATCGTTTTTAGATTTAAGAGTAACAGAGTGAATATAAAAAGTTATATCTGACAAGTCCGCTCTCAGTTACGTCGCACTTAAGATTAAATCTAATAAACGAATATAAATAGCATATCTTAGCTAAAACTAGCTTTTGCTAGCCAAGTCGTAACTAGCCAATTGAACGAAAAGTTCGTGATGCACATTCTTGTGGTCTATTTTTGTTCACATACATATGTATATCTTTGACACTTACAATTCAATCATTATGTGTACATATAGTACATATAAAAATACATATGTATTCTGTCATTACATTCGCAATGTACGGAATATCATTATATTCTTAAATTTTCTTATTTTTCACATATAAAAAATGTATAAACTTGTATAAACTTATATACATAAAATATATATTCGTGTTTAAAAAATTTTCTTTATTTTTGCCTTTTTGTTATTGACCCTTCACTTTCTACAACATATCCTCATTCAAATTTGTAATATTTTAAGTTCATATTAGTGAATTAATGATTAAATATCAATAACTGATAAATACAAATAATATGCATTATTTCTTAGCTCTTTAAGCCGCTATGAAATAATATGAACTCTATTAATCAATCAATTTTCTGAGTAAGCAATTCGAATGAAAATAATTTAATTCTTCGTATTTTAAGCATGATCAATAATGATTAAATTATATCGATATTGTGGATTAACTATATTATGTACGAATACAAACATGACAATAAATGTCGATGAGTCGTCAGCTATAAAGGACGTCACGAAGTGTAACACTGTTTTTTGCTATACATACTAAGAAATTATTTACATCACAAGATATTATTGCTATATTATAACTGGAGATCTTACCTACTATTATTTTGTGTATGATATGAGCATATCAAATATAGATATTATATAGTTATGTAGCATAATATTACAACTGTGTTAGACATAACCTAATATGATTCAATTTATGTAAACATAACCTTTTTATTCTATCAATTATATATTCGATATAAAAACGTACGTGCGTGTATGAATATGTCTATTCGACAGCCTTTATCACGTTATTATTAAGTTAATTGTAAATAATTAAGTAATACGAAGTATGGGACGTAGTCGTACACCTTCACCAGGAAGAAGAAGAGATCGGTCCCGAGATCGTGATCGAGAACGCGAACGAGATAGAGATCGAAGAAGAAGACGTTCTCGTGAAAGAAGAAGAAGGTATTTTCCTATATTTTTCTATTAGACTTAAATGATATAAAGATTGCATGAATTTCAAATAATCCTAGATCTGTTGAACGAGATCGAGTAAAGTCGAGGGATAGAGAAAGAGATCGTGATCGTGAACGGGACAGGCATAGACGTTCATATAGCAGATCTAGATCAAGAGAAAGGGACAGACCTAAACCCAAATTAAAACCCACAACAGAACGTCCTGTGATTACAGGTATGTAAATCTAATATTAGTAAAACTCGATATAAATTATAAAATAACTGACTGTTTTAAATGAATATCTTGCAGAGGCTGATCTTCAAGGAAAAACACCAGAGGAACAAGAAATGATGAGAATAATGGGCTTTTGTGGTTTTGACACTACTAAAGGCAAAAAAGTTGAAGGAAATGATGTAGGAGCCGTACATGTTATTCTTAAACGAAAGTATAGACAATACATGAACAGAAAAGGAGGATTCAATAGACCATTGGATTTTGTAGCATAAAAATTATAAATGTGATGATTCCATAAAATTCTTTACTATTGATAGAGATTCCTTAACCTGTGCAAGTTCTATTGTTTTCATAAATCTAATCAGAATAATAAGACATATAAATAGTACAAAAAATAGTTTATATAAATGAAAATATAAGTAGACAAAACAAATGATATAAGTTGACAAAGATAGATCCGTAAAATTTTTCATTTTAAAATTTATTAAACAATTTTTATATAAAAATACTTAAAATACAAGCTTTTTTATAATAAGACAGTATTAAATATTTTAATTAATAATGTTTCAATCATCCACCCTAAGTCGTTTGCTTTGAGATGTATCATCATCACTATTGCTGTCACAATCATTCATATTCGATGTTTCACTCTCAGGGTTTTCTGGAGCTTGTGTATTGAGCTATAAAGTTTAGAGATATTCTAGTATTATTATAGTATGGACAATTTTGTGAAAAATAATGTATAATGCAATATCTTTTCTTTTACTTACTAAACTGACATCCATTGCCTCAAGTCCCTCTATCAGTTGTGGATTTTTAATTCTAAAATCTCTCGTTATACTTCGTTTCAAGTAATTTTCTAGCGGTATCTAGATTTATGCGAGTTAAAAATTGTGAATATAAAGAGGAATGAAGAATAAAATATTTAATACTTGTATTTTATACTTACGCCCGTTCTTTTGCCGAGTAGTAATATTTCTTTGTTAAATTGCTCGATTTCATATACTACACGAGGTATTACTTTGGTTTCTTTTAAAATTTTATTCCTTTGTGCGTATGAATCGGATTTTAATTTTAACTTATTTTGATTTTCCTTCAGAAAATATTTTATAATAAAATAAAATAATGAATAATGATACTGATGACATTGATTTTTATTTATAATGTATGAAAAATTCGAATTCGACATACCTCTACATATGTTACCAAATTGTAGAAAGCAGATTTTAATGATTTTCCAGCTATTTGTACCACCTGAATGAATCTATAACCAGTGAGATTTGTCAATTTCGGTAAACGTATAAATCATTAGTTACAAAGTGATATATGTACGTGCAGCACATACTTGACTGCTTGAAATGCTGCATTCTGATCATTCGATTTAGCATAAAAGTATTTTGTAAGATTACCAAGTAAATGATACAAATATTGCAAATTTTTGAAGGTGAAGTCAGTGGATGGACCTGGTTTGATCAATGTATTAGCTAATGTTTGAAGTGCTTGAGCAAGATAAGATAATTGTCTACATAAATTTCGTTCTTTATCTCTTAAACTGTTATTCCCTGTTAAGACAATATCATTTTTTGTGAATATTATAAAATTTTGATTTGGAATTTATATTTATATTTACGAGTTTCATCAATTGTTCCAGGTGCTCTAGCTATAGTGTCTTCTGCCTTTAATCGCATCAATAACCACGAAGCACTATCCAATTTTTGTTTAATGTGACCACTCAAAACATTATAAACTTGTAGTATAGTATCTTCACGTATACTTTTATATGAACCATTTGCTACTAATTCAATTGTTACCTACATTTAGGTAAGAATAACAATCAATTTAAGACATAAAAGTTTTGAATATTATGTAACAAAAATTATTGCTTACGTTATCAATGTTTCCAGCTTTTTCACATAATTCCACACAAAGTTCATTCAATGTATCTCCACATTCTTGACTACGTTCTTCCAAGTTCAAGAAGAATTGTATGATTGTAGGAACAATAGGGCTTCGAATATCTTCTACTTGAATAATTTCTTTTATACATTGGAGCATCTTTTTTAGTGAAAAAAGGGATTTATATAAACAAAGAAGATCATTTTCATGAAAGATATACTAACCTCTTCAGAATTGTAACCTTCAAAGTTAATCTTATATGTAAATTGTTCTATTGTTTGTAATAACAGAAGTGATACTTTCTCCCTGTTATCATTGTGCGTTTCTTCTGTAAGAAACTTCTTGAGGTACGACTTCAATGAAAAAATAATTTCTTGTAATTGAGAATTGATATTTTTAGATTTTGATTCCTTCTTGGATTGTACTTCAACTTGAAACAGTAAATAAAATTGTGATCTAAATTGTCGAAATAACATAGTAAACTGTTAAATAAATACATACAAATTGAATTGAGAAATTTTGGTAATTCAGATGAGAGTAATGTACATATACAGCAAGAAATTTCCTTGAAACATTGTAAAGCCAATATAGTTACTTGTTCATCATTTATGAGTGCATCATCCAGATTTTGTATAAAATATTTATAAAGCAATCTAAAAATGATTTCATTATTATTATTATGCTTTTATTGGCATTATTATCCCATTTCAGAACTTACCTTCCAACATCAATATATGTATTTACATAGTTATGATTTTGCAATTGAGAGATATCCTGTATAAATGATTTTGTGTGTTGCAAGAGTTGCTCACATGTTTGTAATATATAGCAACAAAAGCTGTGGTCTCTTCTAAGTGCAACATCATTTTGAGTAGAAGACCTTCTATTTATGAATTACAATTCATTTTTAAAATAAAAATAAGCAATTTAAAACCATGGAAACATTCAGAATGGTTTAATAGTTGTAACACTCATTTCAATCATCATGATACTTACGAAAATAAGAGCGGTAAACTTTGACGAATTACATCCAAATCCATAATAGTATTAGGTATTTTGATATTATTTGATTTAGCCGACTTTTTAGTTGTATTATTGGGATCTCTGTCCTTTTTAGATTTATTACCATCACTTTTTTTCGTTTTGGTGGATTGCTAGAAAAATTCATAGCGAATGTCATGATTTTTAATACAACAGCTAAGTAAATAAAATCCAAATACAGAAATCAAGAACACGCGGTAAAAGAGTAGGGGATTAGTGTAGGAGAGATAACCAGTAAGAAAGGAAACAATAAGGGCATAGACTGGATGAGAAAATTGAAAAACAAGAAAAACGAAAGAGTGAAGAGAGATGAATATCTAGCTAAGGAGATAAAGATTTATGCAACAGACAATAGACATAAATAATAGTTAAGGGTTACATGGTAGACAGTAGATAAGGGATAGTAAAATAAGGGTAGCATAAGGTTGTGTGTGTGAAGTGAGAGTGCAAGACAAAAAGGAGAATAATTTTGTTATAAACTGAGTTCCTTTTATGGCCATGAAGCTAAAGTAAACTATATTATATAAAGAAAAATTATTCTACCTTTTTAATAAAGTCTATCAAACGTGTATATCCTTTGAACAAATTGTTAGTATCATGAGAGCTTTCCTCATTCCCCTTCGACCATTCTCCAATTTGAAATGCCATTAAAGCCTCATATATCCCAATGACCATACCAAGATTCTTTAACTTGATCTCTGACTTTGGAAAGTCTCCATGAAGTAAGTCAGTTCCATGTTCCTAAAATTATTGAGGTTTACTTTTACATTGACATATCAACGCCACTTTCTATATTGATGTCTAAATTTTAATTACCAAATTTAAATGCTCCAATTCCGTAATTGCCATTTTCCTGCATAGTGATTTCAAAATATCATGTAATTTTTCAAGAGTATGTGAATTTTTTACAACTGTATTAATATATGTCTTTTGTAACGTAAATATCAATTGAGCAATAGGTTCTCGTAATACTACTTCCACTCCATGGACATCTGTACACAATTCCAATTTTACAGGTGGCAAGACACTATCATCTGTATGAAGATATAGATTCAAATGTGAAAGGAGCATGTCTACTAGAATTTCTGTTATTTCGGGATTTTTGGTCACAGTACCATACAGGCCTAAAAACGTAATTGAGATTAAGAAAATGGCAATATCAAACAACAAATTGTTGGTCGTTCAAACAAATCTTCCATACCTTCGTACAAGTGTAATCTGGTTTCATACTCATAAGTAAAGGTCTTTTTTAATATATCCGATATTTCATAATATAAAGTTTTATCGCAGTCTGTCACCGATTTTCCTCGTTGCGAATTATACTCCAAAGTTACCTAGATCGAGTGATAAAAATTGTAGAATTTTTTTCATAAAGACAAGTGGAAGTAGTTTCTTTCCATTTTTATTTATGATCTTTATATATACCTGAGTTAATGTTGACCTAGAACTAGCGCTCATTGAATCATTAAATTGACTAAGTCTAAAGCTAAGTTGAGAATGCATGTTTGTATATTTTAACATTTCAAGATATCCTGTCACAGCTGTTTGTCGTTTTAATGCACCTTTCCTGTAAAGAGCTTTTCTCAAAGTCAATAAAAGGTTTTCTCGTATATTTGGTGAAACACGCACCAATGGAAAAATAGCATACAAAACTTGATTAGCAACTGTAAAGTGTAAAAATAACAATCGTTCGAGGATAGTTATAATCCAGACTTGATGATCCAAAACAACTATTGACAATTCGCGGCACATATACTTTAAACAATCTAGAAAACATTTGTTTTATGTAGGATTAAAGAATAGAGTCACATTTGGTGCAATTCTTTGATAATATTATTGCATTTTTACCTGTATAGTGTGTTGTCGGCATACCACCTGCTATTATTTTATTAATTAACTCTTGTAATACAATAGGAACTGTCTCGTGACGTTTCTTAATTATTTCTCGTATTATTTCGGATCCAATACGCCACATAGCTGTTGCATTATTTTTGGATTTTTGATCAGCATTCATTAACGTAAAAGCTAAATTTGTAAGTCCCCTTAGTACTAAATGACGATCTTTATTGCTGTAAAATTAAAATTAGACAGTAAAATAAAGCGTATATGTGAAGAAAGAAATATTAATTGAATTGACCTGCTATTAATGACTTGTCGAATAATACCAATTATATTGCAAGGTGTAGGTAAAAGTTGTCTCATCCATGCACTGTTTTGTCGTTTCTCTTCTTCTAGGCTACTATTAACCACAGCCAGTCTTAATATCTCAAATATCTGTTAAGAATATTTTAAGTCAGAATAATAAAGTAAAAATACAAATTTTTGATTTCATACTAAAAATTTTTACTACCTGATCTTCATATATTGTAGAAACTGACATCAGCACAGAGAGCATAAAGGGTTGTAGCACATACTCTGGGGCATGAGACACATGCTTAAGGAAACGGATAAAATCTTTCATGTTTTCATGATTTAACTGAGCAGCTTGGTACACATGATACAAAACAGTGCTCTCAATGTCTTGTACCTCTTTTAAATTAATTATATCTATAAATATCCATATAAAAACAAATATGGCAATTAGAAACTTATGCAATGAATATACACAGATTTTAGTTACATATTTTACATACCAATATTTTCAAAACTATTACTGTCATCAGACAAACTTGTTTTTGAATAACATAACTCAAAGTATTTGGACAAGGCATTCAAAAGCTTCCTATTATCTTGATTTGGACATAATTTTAACGTCTGATATGTGAATGAGGGTATTTGATCCAGAGGGAGATTTGGAAGAGCAGAACATAACGTCCTCAAAACCTCATTACGATCTGTTTTATCTAGTACCATATCCCTTTACATGGGTAAAATCAAACAACTCATTTATCTCTAAAATTTCATATATGTAAAATTCAATCATATAGACACAAAAAGTCAGTTACCCAAACATTTTTGCCAAAGATGGTAAAAGATTGACGTTCCAATGATAATTACATATGGCTTTAATAATTAGTGATTTATATTCAGTTCCAGAAACTTCAGCATCTGCATGAACAATATATTTTTCATTTTCCAGTGCCTCCAGTAATGCAGGTAATAAATCCTTCCAACTGAAAAAGGAAGAAAATGGTTTGAAAAACTTTCATGCAGAAAGAAAAAGAAGAGAAGAAAATGGGAGCAAAAACAAATTGCTGTACCTGCATAGCCCATCATCATTATTGCGAATATTTGTGAGACAGAAGTCAACAAGTTTGACAAGATGTTGCTTTGAATAGCTTGGCAAGTCAGAAATTATTCGGTTAACGATCGCATTTGCCTGCCCTAGAGATATGTTAGTTTCTTCCAAATTTTTTAACGTAGATTCAATCACTTTTCGTCGCTTAGTTTGACAGGCTTCAGAATCGGAAAATGCTTGCAGAATCTCATCTAATGTTTTTATTCCATTCGATTTACAAATACTGCTATGTATTAATCGCGTAAGCTAATGAAATTACATTTTAATCTTAAATGTTACCACCATATACGTCAGTCATAAAGTCATAAGTTATGGTTGAAATGGAATATTTATGATTACCTGTTCCACGCTCGATTCTTGAACAAATGCGCATATTTCTGATTTATTGCCACGTTCTCTCAATTTTTCAAACCGTTGACTCATATTTCGATATTTTAGATCTATTTGTTGCTTTTACCTCTCTTATTCAGAATAAATTTAATATAATTCACGGAATTTTCAATTTCTTCGTTACTGATTGACTTCAATCTATCAAGAATGTAAGATTTCAAATCGTTGTAGAATACAAACACATGTGCGCAAGTGTTATATTATTTACAAGTTCGACGAAGCTTCGTATAGAGGCCGTACCTTCAGAGATGCATATCTCTGATATTTGATATTTGAAGAAAAAAAAGGCGGGAAACGTCTTTCACTCAATAATTAATCTATTGTACATGTTAGTTCGAAATATTCGTAGCGTTTCTGACAATTAGTATTAACTGCTATTGTATATTTGGTTAAGATGGAAGAAGATTACACATGTTTAGTATTAGCAGGGAGGAGTATTAGGAATTATAACGGCTCTAATTCAACGCGTGAAATTAACATTCATTCACCACTGTAGTTTAAAACGTGGAATTTTGACCGTTTCGCAACTTTAATACAGATTAATTTTACTCACTAGTAACGATAATACAAAATCGCGACTTGCCCGATATGGAGACTATCAGCCAAAACACAAACTACTACTCAACTACTACTCCAATTTCGCTGTGAACATTCCAAATAGCTTACAAGTTTAACAATTTCATAGAAATTTACGTATAAAATGTAACAGGTTGAAAATTGTAATATACGTGATTTGGGAAGTAGAAGCTGTATAAAATATTTAATTTGATTTGTAAACAGCGTTGCAATTGCCCATTATCAAATAAACAGAATTTTCATAGAAATTATTTTCTATAAATATATCTTCTAGAAAAATATACTTCGTCTGAAACGTACAGAGACGAAGGGTATTTTGTAATCATGTCGTTTTATGTAAAAAAAATAGAAAGGATTTTTTCTGAGGTAAACGATAGGAGGTAGATTTTTCGAAAGTGAGAACAATGACTGTTCGAATGGTACGCTATCATTTTCATCGGTATTTCAGATTTCAAGCAGAGGTTTGGCAAGAGGATAAAATGATAGAATAAATGGATCGCGGTCATTTTTTTCTCTGACGGCAACCAGTCGAAGGTTTTGGATTTTTAGTCCAAGGTCGGAGGGGGATAAGTTAACGATATATTATTGAAAGAGTGAAAAAGAGAAAAAGGAGATTCGGGCGTGGCAGAGAAAAGTATACAAACGATTACGCATGTTCCTATGGCGAAAGTCTTTTTCGGTGCTCGTTCGAAACACGCCCTTGTACCCCACCTGATTTCGCGTATCTCATTCACCTAACCGAACCGGACTATATAAGATTTCGGCTACCAAAGGATCAGCACGCACTTGCTTTCATACATTGTTAGCGAATCGACCAAGGTTCTCTTTCAGACTCACAATGTTCTCGAAGGTAAGCGATGCAGAATAATCTGTTACGTACATCGAAATTGTATCATACGGCTCTGCGCTATACTTGAAATATATCTCACGTGTATTCCAAATGTGACTCGACTCAAACGAGTGGAAACCATTCGCAAGTTTACAAACAAAACTATTCGTTAATTATTTTGTGTAATTTTGCATTCTCAGGTCTTGAAGTTCTGCCTCTTTGTTCTGATCTTGTTCTAACACAGGATTGAATTATTTGGCAGTAGCAGAAATTTTTGAAATACGCGTGTAATATACTTGAAACAGAGGAAGATGATAGCTGTGAGAAAGAAGTTGTTTTGGTAACGATATCGTTCAGCTAATTTTGTTCCTTTCTTTTTCAGATCGTAGTACTCGCTTGCATTCTTGCCATCAGCAACGCCGGTATCTTGGCACCAGCTGGACAATATACTCTGACCCCTGCGGCTTTAACGTCCACATCGGACAATATCCTTCGCAGCTCGGGAAATCTCGCACAAATTGCGACCCAATCGAAGACAGTTGCCACCCCATTCTCCAGCACTAGCAGATCCGACATTCGCGTAACCAACCCGGCCATCTATGCTCACACCGCTCCAGTGGCATACGCCGCAGCCCACGCACCTTTGGCAGCACCCTTGGCAGCACCCGTGAGCCCACTCCTTGGCGTCGCTTATTCTCCAGCGGTGGCTGTTTCGCACATGGCCTACAGCAGCCCCATCGGTGTCTCTTACTCCTGGTAATCGTTTCTCCTTCCGAGTTTCTTGGACCGTTGCTCTGGCAATCATTTGGAATAACTTTCATCGCACTATGTTTGTACTAAAAATTTCTTTTACTTTCTATTTATTAAATACGATATGTATTGAAACGTAACAAGTTGCGCCTTATATTTTCCTTGCCCCTTCGCCGTTAATTTCATATTTGTTAGGTGTTCTCGGCTAGCGTTGATTCTGTTATATCTTGCTGGATGTTCGCTATATCTTCTATCGAACGAGAATACACATAGTACGTAAATCGAAGAATCTATTGCAATCGTACAACAATGTTCAGATTACCGCTCGACACAGGTCTATTCCCACGAAGTAATCGCTATTGTCTGACTTGGATTCGCGAATACGTTAGGCCTGAAAATGAATATCGAAAAAGAACGAGTGAGACAGAGCGCAGTGCATCTCAGAATTCATGCAATATGTATACAACGTGCAATATCATTTTGATATCATCTTGATCGTAAAATACTCGATAGTGTTGACTAGAACGATTCCAGAAATCATAATATTCAACGTGAAACGTTCCTGTTATGAGCTCGATTGGAACGACGAGAACGAGCGAACAAGAGTACGAATTTGGTCTCCGAGCTTCGTATAGAGTTACGATTGATTTATTGAATATTCGATTATTACATTCTGTGACAAAGTTGATCGTTTAGGTAGTAAAAACGATTCGCCATCGACACGAATGTTTGAACGTGTTTCATAATCGGTCGTGGTTTTAGTCGAGTCCTCCGCCGCTTCGTAGTGGTTCCAGCGTGTGGACCTTAAAGAACCTTGACGGCTCCTAATCCCTGCAAAGCTCCAAGCCCGTTAAGCCCCAGAGGAGTTAAACCAGCGGTGAGAGCGGGTGCAGCTCCGATTGCGGTGGTCAGTCCAGGTGCGAGAAGCGCAGGAGCGGCAACAGCTGCTGTAGCCACTGGAGCTGAAATCATCGCACGAAACAATCGTAATAATCGAATTTTACAATCGGATCGAAGTCAAAAGCGAAAGAATCGTACAAGCGATCGGCATACTGGTGTTCGCCTCGTTATTAGCGAACAATGGCATGCCACTGTTCGTTTTCAACTTGAGCTTTTACTTATACGCCTATTCGTTAAATAATTGGCCGCGGGAAATACACGCGGAACGATATTACTTCGCTATATCGTACGACGAAGCGTGGTATGCTTAGTATATTAATAGTACGTATCAGGTTGAGTAATAAAATAAAGTTCATTCGCTTGTTTCTTACAAGAGTGCATAGACGCGTTGCTATATTCCCATAAAATCTACGTATCCGATCAGGCGATCATTTGTTCGTCCCATCTCTCTGTGAATGTACTATCTTTCGTAAAAAAAATTCAGGTGCACGTACTTCTACGTTCTTCGTAAGAGACGAATGAACTTGTTACTCAAGTCGATATATGTATAAGTAATAAGACAAAACGAAAGATAGAAAAAGGAAGTGGAAACTAAGGAAGAAGAAAGAAAACGAAAAAACAGAAGATATAAAAGGTATGAAACAAGTAAGGAATTATGGCAACAACTGAAACGATAGAAGGGAAAATGAACACGAGAAAAGCGGACTAACAAAATATCGATTCTAAGGCATAAAGGAAGCGTGCCGGCAAGCGAATGCCAAGCGCCCGATTTCCTCGCGATATCGTCGAGTCGACCGCCGTCTGATATTCGACTATATTCTAATCGTTAAGTACATTGCGGTTAGAAATGGTCGTGTAAAGGTGCACGTGTGTGATATGTATAAGGTAGCGTCGCTGTACAATGACGCACTATCGATGTATGTAATATATGTGTAGCGATCTAACGTATAGGCTAAGTTCAACTAAGTTGTGGATGTTAGAGAGTTACAATTTAATTGTAAATTGGCACCCATTAATCAGGTACCTGCAAGAGCGGTATTTGCGACCGCAACTACCGGCGCGGGCACAGCGGTCGCCGTCACGATTCCAGGATTGTTAACGCGCACGTCCGCTTTCCTGACGCTACTGAACGGCGTATCTACGCTCTTCGCGTAGGCCGATATGGCACCTAAGTTACCGATACCCCGTATCACGTTAGAGGTGGATGTTGCGATAGTTGGTACGGCGAGCGCGGCTGTGGGCAGAGGAAGGGCTGCTGCAGTGGACAGAGGAAGAGCCGCTGCTGCCGCTGGCTGCACCGCGACCGCTGCGGGCGCGGTTGCGAGCAAACCACCGCCGATCACGCCAGCTTGTCCAACCGCCAGCAAGCAACCACAAATCACCAAGAACTGAAAAACAAAGGTTAATTTTCCCTTTCTCTTTTTCCCTTCTTTTACGCTACACCTAACGATGCGTCACTTTCTGTTTCATTTTCATTGCGCTTTACCTTCTTACACGGCGACTTTGTTCTCCGATTTGTCGCTTTGCTTAAAACTTTGTTTAGACGTAAGAAGATTCCAGAATCGAAATGGCACGGTGAAGTTAAGTATCTTATACGAAAACTACAGGGAAAGAAGACGATGAATCGTTTCGGTGCACCGTCATGCCAACATTGTTTTTTCATTCGATTTCGAAGTTAAACGACGGGCTTTTTCAGACTCTTCGTAACATTAGAGACGTCGCTCGATATGGTAAGAGATCGAAAGATATCCAGATATCGTTTGTCTCGACAGTTCCGTCTCTTACAAAGAAAACTTCTTGTAGTTTAAGGTTATAAAAAGTATATGATACTGCTTAAACTTTTTTTTTAAGCGAATTTGTGAAGCGCACTTTTGTGAAAAGTTTATTGCATCAGTGAATTCTGTTAGACAAATATTTTACTAAATTATCGGAACCAGATCGAAAATTGTGGCAATTAATTCATGGACCATCGCGTATGTCGGCGTATACGAGTCTTTTACTTACTCTAAACATGATGATGATAGGTAGGAGCTGCTTCCTTCACCGATTGGAAACGACAAACGAATTGAATGCATCTAGTGGATTTGTCAGCCTATTTATACGTAACCTCTTGTAATCCTGTCCAGATAGTTAACTTGAAACATTTTTTCACCAAAAACTTGGTATCAAGTGTCCGTCGACCAAAGACCAGCGTATTGCATAGAAGGTTTGCAACGAACCGGCGTTGCAACACATACATATGGCCAGAGAAAATTTGATATCGTAAAACTCAAGTAGCAGATTGCACTGTGATCTTTCTAAAGAAGATTTTTGCTATCGAAACGAAATCGATAATCAAACCACCATCGAGACAAAGAAATGGGGAAGATGGAATGAAAAATACTAATTAAACGCGTTAGAGATAATGCATAATTTCGTTAGCTTGTGTCGTTAAATGTGTGTTATAACAAAACACCGATATGTAAATATACACCGATTGAAAAGTAAAAAACAGACAGATACTCTGCGCAATTACTCAATGTGAATGTATCTCAAATTGCAACCGATATGTCTTGGTATCCAGGTATACTATAGAATTACAGCTTAGCCATCGTATAAAAAATCGTACGTTTGACAAATATCGCGTAGGATATACATGGATAATAGCGAACTATTGGAAAGATTGTTGTAATCTTTATGGCTGATGATTAGCGGTTCGTGTCTCAATCTATTGATTGGGGTTAGGTTGCATTCAGGATCGTATATACAATATCACTGTTAGAAAATTCAAACTGACTTTAATGCTATTCATTCGTCGTTCTTTCCAAATTTCAAAGACGTTCAAGTCAACCCTGCTACGATCCTCGAATATATACGTATACACTACGCCAAAAAATTAAAAGATCTTTAAATTTTGATCGAAAACTTATCGATATTTGAACCACTGTAACTTTGTCAATAAGAATCGTACGATACTCTACTTGGGCTCGTTTCAAAGGACGAATCGTCTACTTTCACGCCCTTAAACGTTAATTTTGTCGAAGATTCTTTTTTTGTTGCGAAATAGAGTAGGAAATTAAAATTACTTGTTTCCCTTTTCAAATTTTAATTTCGTATTATTTAGCAGTACATATGTACTTTTGTATGATTACAAAAATTTTATACTATAAAAATGAAACGAAGAACCCGGCCAAAGGCACTTTATTGGGAAATAATGTGTCGATACTTCTTGTAACATCTGTGTGCACTTCAATGTATACTAGAAAGAACTGATGCTACAATGAATAAAACTCAAGAATCAATTATTTCGTTCTAACATACCCTGCTGCATGTATAAAGATGTGAGTATTTTGTCTATTTCAATTAAGTTACCTTATGTTGAATCCGTTAATAAAGTCATATTTGATTCCAAGTAATTTGGAAAAAATTCAGCGAAAACGTGAATGTAAGTAGCTTCGCAAGATCACAAATAACAAAAATGGGAAACGAGGGCGTGGAGAGTAGAAGGGGTAGAAGGCGACGCAACGGAAAGAATAAACAAGTACAAAGTGAGAGGGAACGCGATCAGACGACCACTGCCGGTTGCAGTTGTTACGCAATTGACATTGGCAAATTGTAACAGAACAAGCACGGCCAAGAACTTCGAGATTTCATAAGCACGCCAGAGGCGAAGGAGTGTATTATAATTTGGTAAGATGACGTAGCAAAATGACTTGTTCGTTTTCTAATCTAAATCTTTAGCCATTAATGATTTATATGTGTCTCTCGCGTGCAACATGATAGTCACAATTTCTAATAAAAGGAATAACGAAATCGTTGTACTGTTTTGTAACTCTGACAAATAATTATAAATTATATCTTATACCATGAAATATAAGGATAATAATACCTACATAAAAGCATATTTAATTAGAGAAAGTATTTTGAATAAACTGGTTTTAACAGATTCGATCGCGCCGAAGAAGTGAAAACATTATCGATACAATAGGTTTTATTTATTTATTATTTCTCTGTAAAATACAGTAGAACATATTCTTGTTAATAACACATACTAACAATTTGTTGGCTGATTGTACTGCAACAGCATACGAGGTGATTCCGTTGA
Organism: Bombus cullumanus; assembly: GCA_014737535.1. Lineage (NCBI taxonomy): Eukaryota > Metazoa > Arthropoda > Insecta > Hymenoptera > Apidae > Bombus > Bombus cullumanus. The sequence goes on along the minus strand of JACXIX010000071.1, from coordinate 2,474,059 downwards.
TATATCATTAACACCAATAGTGTCTCCGCTTGGTCATATCGATTACTTAGATCGTACATATGGATAGAGTTACCTAACAATTCTTCATCTCAAGCTGTAGGAATGTCGGGAATAATATGCCGAGATCATTAATTAATAATTCCACCATTTTTTACATTATCGTAACGAGTTAATTGATACTATAATTTTCATATTCGGATAGACCTCGTGTTCTCGAATGTGTAACAAAAGCATCTCCACTTCAGTGTTTCACCATGTTTCTTAACAATTATGTTATCGCGATCGAAAAATATTATATTACTATCGATAAACTATTCACTCGATACTGCACGATAATCATTATTTTCAAAACATCCACAGATTTCGCGCACTGTAATTTGTATATATTTGTACATGTTTCATTTTATCTATTCTTTTTTTTTCTTAAACACAGGCTTTTCGAACAATGGTCAACGTTCAAGTCATTTTATTTTTTCCAAGATCACTTGCATTCTATACATATAAAAAATAATATATAAACGTATACATATGACATAACATTTTCCCCTACTTCACTTTTCTTTCTTCTCTAAAAATTAAAGATGAAATATCTTGAATGATTAGTTAAGTTTGTCAAGCGATGGATCATCTAAAAATAATTTTTATGTTTCGTTTTCACAGAATATAAGTACCTCCCCCCGCTCCTCGAGGCTTTATAAGAAAACCATAGTTTTCGATACACGAGTATTTCCTTTTGTATTCCTGATCTATATCATCATCATTATGATAGGGTTCCACTATTAAATAAAGACTATTAAAGAAAGAATATTTTTGTCCAACAGCATTAATTAAAAGCCGAAAAAATAGAAAAAAGAAAGAATAAGCATAAATACGTTATTAAATATTAATTTTACTAACTATAATAAACACATTGTTAAGAATACATGAAAAATAACGAGCAAAAAGCTGCTGCTCTTTGTGTATTTTTCGTTTTATCAATGCGTTCATTCGTTGACTTTAAAAAACTCAGAAAGTGACAATAATATGTATATATTTCTATCGTGCTTTCCTTCTAGAAAAATCCTTCTTTCCGAATTAATCACTATTAATTAACTAAGCTTAGATGTAAACCAATAACAATTTACTACATTGGTTTACATCGATGTTGGGGACCAGAAATTCATTTCTCTTAATTGCGATGGTTTTGCTCGAAATGCATTTCGGTAGGCAGCTGATTTTTCTGATTTCTCATCGCTTCCTACATATGTAAGATTTTGCGACGAAATGGATTTCTTCCGAGCAAGCGATCTATGTGGAGCAGTTGCGACTTCGATGTTTGCTTCGTCCTCCTCTTCGATCTTGCTGGTAACGAATTCCCTAGATTGTCCGAAGATGCTTGCCAAGATCCAACCTCCCTGATATTTCTCGCGATCAAGAAGGGATGCTCCTGCAAAGTATCGATTCGAAGAAACACGACGACGAGCCTTAGGCGAACCGCTTGGACTGCCTGATGGCGAAGCGACTGGAGTGACTGGTAAAGATTTGCTTCCTCTTCTGGGTTGACTGGCGGCCTGCTCGGCCGAAATATTCTCGTGAAATTTGTTAGACATCATCTGGTTAGCTACAAAAACAATTGACTTTCCACAAAGTGCTGGCTTGCCGTGAAATCCATCATCTACTCCCTGTGATTTTGTAATCTTCGTATTATCGGTCGGTAATACCCTCGGACTTGATTTAATTCCGTTTTCTGGGAGCAAAATCAGAAACATTGAATCACAAAGAGTAAGAAAGAAATTTTACTTGTTATTCGTTGTTTCAGTCGTAATAATTAAAAGAAAATTCATATAATTACTAGCTGCACAAAGAACGCATGCAAAAGTCAATTGTAAATTACCTTTGTTCGCTATTAAAGTTGATGGTATAAACGGTTGACAAGGTAAGGGATGTTTGCTGAAATCAATTTCCTGACTTCTTTTCTTCTCCTCAATAAACTGCTGCTTTTGCGTATCCTGTACTTTCACATTATTCGTTGATGAAGTAATATTCTGTTCGCCAAAAACTTCGTCAATCGGCCGATATTCTTGCGAAACCGATGATCGATTTTGCGTCTTCGGATATCGTATGTAAAAGAAGCTGTCGTCGTGAGATGGTGGACTAAACGTGGTGTCGTTGAAATCACATCTGCATAAAAGAGAAAGGACGAGAAGTTGGTAATTACACGTTGCAAAGAAAGAAAGTAAGGTTAATGAAGCAAACAAGGGTATGCTACTCGATAAATAAAGGCTCTTCGACTGATGGTCTTTTGTTAGAAGATTCTTTCAGCTTTAGATATCTTCTTACCATTGATATATTGTTCTCTTTACTACCAACAGTTCGTCTATAAATTTCTAAGTCCTATAGCGATGCGTTTCTCAGAATGCTAACCCGTCAACTAATTCAACGAATAATTCAATGCCTGACATAAGTATTTTGTTGAATTCGATACTATTCATAACATGCGTGAACAAACAATCGTTATTTAATCCGATGTTTTAATGTAAATCGGCATAGATCTACAAGAGAGAATAAGAAAAGAGTATAACAAACGTTATGCACCGCACACAGTAAACTATACGAGGTCGCACTACTCTTGCGACGAGTGTCTTGAGTCTAAGAATAGCGGGCACAATACCCATGCGATTAACTGCTTATTCGTGTAGTAGTATCACGCGTTAGCCAAATTTCATGTATAAATATTTCTTATCGTTTATTAAATGTATGAACTGAACATCCAAGACTTAAACAATGCGAATCTCTTGTTCTATGTGAATAATTATGATATATTCAGTGATTAATTTTGAGATCAACTCTTCCATAAAACTTAGTAAAAGGAAAAATCAGTTCACCTGACTGGATCATTTCTGTCAATTACGATTAGTAAAAGTGACTTAACTTTGAAAATACAGCACAGAATAATTTAAACGATTTTAATTAAAAAATAATAATTATTCCGAGTAAAAAATTTGTTTATGGCATGCACTGATCTTTTTACAATGTAACAATTTCTTGTTTGTAACATCATTCGAGAGCTAAGCATATCTGCAAGATCTAAATTTGTTTTTAATCAAGATTGATATTGTTTTTCTATTTTATACACTAGGCTATGATTATAATGGATGTGTTTTCTGATGAAAGAACATTCTGACAGACACATGATAACAGTCAAATATGTATAAGAATAGCTACATTGTTCTTCAAATATCAGGTTCATCAAAATAGACATTCATTATAATCATGAATCATAGACTTAGTTTTATGTGAAAGTAGATAAAATCCAACCACCGGCTTGGCAGCACGATTTTTGCATAACAAATTGATTTGATGATCATATTAAGAGGGTTAATGCTAAATCTACTTGTATTCAGTATTTACAGATTCACAAAGATGCCCTGCCAGCAATCTAAAAAATTGCCTCTTACCATTGCAATTGGTTTAAATTTCTTCTACATTCAGCAAAGAACAATGCTACGTTAAGGCATCACAAGCCTGCAACTCAGTATAAGTCGAAGTTTAACAACCTTACAACACTTCAATTCTACAAAGGATTCGAAAAGAAACGAACCTATTTTGAGTTCGGTCTTTGATCCACTGTGGCAAAGATATTCCAACGTTGAGTAATCTATCTTCTTGTTTCGTGGAGCCCATTTTTATAATTCGCCAAACTTTCCCTTCCTTTCAAATTGAATCCAATAAAGAATAAGATTTATTTCCGTTTAAGTTTGCCTATATCTTTCTTTTTTCTTTTTTTCCTTTAATAGATCACACCTTGAAACATTGGATTCAAAAGATATCCGATAGTTCAAAGTCGTAATCTTTCAACAATTTTCAGTAAAAAACAAATTCTCCTAAAGGATTGATCTGCACGTTGTTTTACTGACCTAGAACATGAATAAAATGATGGATGGGCGTGAGTGATTATGCATGATTAAATTTAATTTTATTAACCCCTTAGCCTACACGCTATCTGCCGATCGCGCGAGCCATAGTAGACAAAAAGTTCGGTCGCGCGCCGTGCCATTCATCTGTTCAGCCGTGTGCCCGAACTGGCGCAAAATGTATACTTCTTATGACATGTATATTTAGGGGCTACAAAAGGAATTGTGAAATAATAAATAACGTTTGAGGACAAATAGTGTTTTTAAGACGTCTAGGGCGTAATCATGAACAATTGATCAGTTAACAAAAACAATTTATTATTTCAAAGTGGATAATGAATCACTAGCAATTTGTAAATTACCACGAGTCAGATACGTGGATTCCGTTTATAGCACAAATTCCTTACCACGTGTCAGAGTCATGGCTTTCGTTCATGGCACAAATTCTTTACTATGAGTCTGACACGTGGTTTTCGCTTATGGCACAAATCCCTTACAACGAGTCTCCCTCGACGTTATAGGCTAAGGGGTTAAGCATTTTTCCATTCTAGATATGGGCTACTTAAATGCATTGAAAGAAAAAAGAACACATTATATTTCATGATTAGACCGCCCATTTTGTTGCAAATTCATATTTTTAAGAACATGATTCAAAAAAATAACATCTTAGTAAAAAATTGTTTTATGTATTAAATATTATAAAAAACACTATATATACTTTGTATATTTATATATTTCTTCATCTTATGTATGTCCATTTTACGCAATTTTATACTTTCAGATTCTCTAGAAATGAGGAGGGAGATGAAATGACTCATTATTTGTAATATTCGGTCCCTCTAAACACATAACTTCGATTATTCCAAAGCTATGTTTGTAAAAAATATCAGTTCACTAATGATTTTCTATTTATATACTCTTTTATCTTTGTTTTTGTTGGACTTGTATTTATTTTTGCGATTAACTAGTAGTACATTCTACATACATACGTTTTTGTATTCTTTCTCTGTCTTTGTCTCTTTCTTTCTTTCTTCCTCCCCCGTGCCCCTCAAGAGTATATTTTTGTTATAAGTTACAACGTCTATAACGACATCGACATTAAAGTATTTCTTTATAAAAGGCAAATCATTTTGTTTTGTATTATCTGCTAACCAATAACCAGGGTATTTCGAAAGCAATGGCAAAAAATGTAAACACAAAAAAGTAATCGAAATAATACCAAGAAATAAAAAAAGAGAAAGAATAAAATTTATAACGATAAAAATGTACATAATTTGATAAATGCGGAAAAGATAATTATTTTTATAGTCTCTACTATATTACGTTTCTGATACTTATTCATTGGAGTATATTATTCTCAAAATTGAAGTACGAGTATAAACAAACACGCTTCACTCAACAAAACAGCAATATGTATATTGATCGATTACTTACTCGATTTTTGTGATATTTTGGATGTTTTTGTACATTTAATAACCCCATAACGGCAATATTTTTGCAGAGCTTCGGAATATCGTGACTGACGAACAGCTAACCACCATTTGCTATGGCAGAAACTCATATAATGTATTAAGCTTCGTTGTGCCAAAGTACCAACTACTTTATCTAATGGAAAACTCCTATTCGTGGACAAATGGAAAATAACTAGGCTAACAAAAGGAACTAGGAAAAATGAAGAGAAACAACGTTGACGTTGTTATTGAAAACACTAACAGAAAATCGCATTGATTCTTTTTATTACATATTCAAAATTAATTTATTTCTTTTCAAGATTTGGGGAATTTAGCGTGATTGAAGCCCGTGGAGTGCTGAAGCACTCTGCTCGCATTACAACTTCCAACAATTCCAAAACTAATTTGATGTTTAAATGAAGAAATACATAACAACAAAGATTAACTTGCATATTTTATATTTAAAACTAATTATATTTAAAACTGAATATTTCTAAAAGATTGACTGCTTTAACAGGATTTGATTTTTAATGAAATTTACTTAGACACTGAGCTCGATTCAACGATTCTGATGATTCTTTCCTTTTTCGTCGTAGAGTGGCCCATTTATCTGCTCGGATTTACACGACAATCTACGATTAATTTGTTATCCAATAGGACAAATTCTCATTAACCAACGCTAATAAACATTATTTTGATTGGAGTTTACAATATCAGAGAGCGAGCGATCTATGCCTTGGCAATATTCTTTTCCATGGTAACGAAAGATATCTATGAAAGATAGATACGAAATTTGAGAGTGATCATAGTTGTTACTGATAAATAATTTTGACATTTAATCTATTAATAGATCAAATTTATTAATTTGTTAAATAACCTTTGTTCGTTACCTCAGCTACGCTGCTGTACCGTTAAATTCGCGGTGCTAGAATTTACCTTATTGTCATACAAGATATTCACGCTAAAGGGAGCCACAGGCCTACATCAGTTCACAACAATATTTGATATCTTATAGAACCATAAATATGTTAAAACTTTAAGACGAATTTACAACAATGTTACTATGTGTGAACTGGGAGGAAGATAGATTTTCACTAGATTGTATAGATAAATTTGTATTTCTTTCGTGCCGAACAAGCGCTCTTCCGGTTGGGTCTACTGAGTCGCGCTGTTGACGGTAAGTTCATTGAAATCAAAATCGATTTCAATCGTACTTAAAAAAATAATCTCGGCAGAAATTTTATATTAAAATCATGTTACTCTTTCTCTAATATATAAATATGAATATCTTTATGTTTTGAAAACGAATAATAATTTTAGTTGAAATAGTGACAGTAACTAACCTATAACTGTTTGTTATTTACATTCAACATACCACATGATTTTACTACGAGCTATCATAATTGCACTTTATTATAATTAATACAGAGTTATATTTTGCATGCACAGGTAACCAACAACAATGAAATTCAATAAACTTGTTTCTTCTTCACGCCGAAAAAACCGAAAGAGGCATTTCACGGCACCTTCTCACATTCGGAGGAGACTTATGTCAGCTCCTCTTTCCAAAGAACTTCGGCAAAAATATAACGTTCGTTCTATGCCAATTCGTAAAGATGATGAAGTTCAGGTAGGATAATATTTTGTAAATCGTTTGAAGATTGAAAAGTGTTTATATTAAATGTGATAAAACATATTAAGAATAAGTAATTATTTTATAAAACCTCATTCATTAAACATTTTCGTTTATTTATTGTTTAAAGGTTGTTCGTGGGCATTATAAAGGCCAACAAGTTGGAAAAGTTGTTCAAGTGTACAGGAAAAAGTTTGTTATTTACATAGAAAGAATTCAACGTGAAAAAGCTAACACTGCTAATGTATATGTTGGTATCGACCCATCCAAGGTAGGTACAGCTATTTTTTATATTGTGTTTGGTATATATGTATTATTAAATTTTGATAAATGATGAACTAAACCATTCACATAGATTAAAGCACAAAGCTTGTTGGTTTCGTTGATATACAAGGGTTCTCCTTTATGTCTATGAATTTGACTTGTTTAGCTTTTTTACTGCAGAAAAGTTGGCACTGATATAAAACATCACCTTTTTTCTGGTTAAAAAGTATTTACTGTTTTTTAATTTAAATCTTCTGTGATTTACAGACAGTGATTGTAAAATTAAAGATGGACAAGGATCGTAAGAAGATTATTGACAGGAGGAGTAAAGGTAGGCTTGCAGCATTAGGCAAGGATAAAGGAAAATATACCGAAGACTCAACTGCAGCCATGGAAACTTCATAAATTTAAGTCAATTTCATTTATAAAGTTAAATAAAAACATTAATATTAGAATCTGTGTGTAATACTTCCTTTTACTCATTTAATGCTTTGTCACACACTAAAAGGTGTTTTTAGGATTTAATAAATACTTTATTTATATTTATAACATAAAATAAAAGTATAAAAGTAAATGCTTGGTAAAAAATAAAAGTGCACATATTTATAGAATTCTTGTTACATTTATGCGTTCTATAAACTGAATGTCACAACATAAATTCTGTCCTTTCTAAAAATATTACTTCAACATATAAATTCCTTAATTAATCTAAAAATTACAGAAACTCGTAATTTCCTATATATACATTATTTATATAAGATATCTTATTCATTAATATTTAAAGACCTTTTTTTGAGTGATAGATTTTGCTCTGTTTGGGAGCGTCTCTTTCTTGAGGTCATCTCATCTTTGATTTCATCAGAAGAATCGATATTGTGATTAGAACACTGATCTGAGAATTTTGCATGTGAGTTTTTTGTAACTTTCTCTCGTACTACGATTCTTGCTATTGGTTTAATGTTTACTGAAAAGAGAAGAGAATAAATTAATAAAAGAAGCATATTTTTTTAATAATATTAATTTAAGTATTTATCAATTTACTCATTACATACCTATTTTGTAAGGTTTTTTTCGTTTTCTAGTACCAAGAAAGCAAGATACATTATCTATATTTTTATATTCAACTCTGTACTTTTGTTTTCCAAGTTTCAATGTTTTTTCTGTGAAAGCTATTTTACTTTGCAGTAACTGATTTTCAAGTAGCTAGATACAACAAAATATAATTTTTTCAATAATATACTACATATTGGATTGGGCAATTATATCATGACATATATCATACCTTAGATGGAACGTCTATAATAAAGACTTCATCATCTTCTTCCACATCTCTGAGTGTAAAGGAAGGCTTTGTTGTTTCAACCAATAAATTTTCCTTCTCTATAAATTCCTGTAACTTTAAGAGGGCAAAGGATAAGAAAAGATTAACAAAATATAGAGGTAATATAAGAGAAAATAGAAAAAACAAAATTCTTATTTATACATTGTATGGTCTACATGTTGATTCCTTTTTCTCACACTGCATCATATCTTCAATTTTTAAGTCCTTTTCACTTGATGCTTTCGTATGCTTTTCTTTGTCAAAATTACGACTTATTGTACAGTTTAAATCTGATTTATTACTAGCAAATGATAATTGTTTAATATCTGGCGATGAATCTTCATTGGTGTTTGAACATTGTTTCAAAATATTATCTTCATCATCCGAGCAATAGTTAGTCTGTTCTGAAAAGTCTTCATTTTCTCGTAATTCTGTATGAAGCTGGATTGAAATTTCATGATTAGGATGTATGTTATCATTTTCATTATCTAATACATCAGAAAATTCTGAGGAACGTTTGAATAGCTTGTCTCTCATATTTTCAACATTGTAATTACTATCATCATTATCACTGGTACTAGAGTCACTGTCTACTAAATTTAATCTCCTTAATTGTTGATATCGTTTTTCACTTATTGGAGAGGTACTGTCTTTCATTATCAGCTCCATTTCCTTTACCTCAGGTTTTTCATCACAAAAATCATTTATGCTTAATTCTTCTGATTTAATATTTTCATTAAGCACAGATATATCGCACATTATTTTATACTTTTTATTAACAACTTCTGTATGAGTAACTTTGGGTTGCAATTTATCTGTTTGTATCTTTTGTTTGCATTTTACCTGATTTGTATCTATATTTTCATTTGCAAGTAATATTGTATCTTTAGAAGTATTAGATTTCAAGTTATCATCATCGTCTATTAAATTATTTTTAGAGTTTACTATGGAAGAAGTATTTGATGTATCTTCTTCTTCTTCTTTTTGAGTCTTAGTTTTAAATTTTTTATAATGCTCTTGTCCATGTTCTAAAATTTCTTCCTCAGTATCTTCATCAATACCTGAGTCTTTTAGTTGGCATGTGTTACCAATAACTGAGGGCATGTTCATAAATGTTTCTGTAATATTTAGGTCTTTTTCTACCTGATTAGGACAATTTCGATCCACAGACATATTTTCACAATTAGTACCCCAAATTTCATTAACATTATATAATGAAAATGACAACCTTTTCTGTGTTCTTATGTTAGGACTTCCAAGCATTTTATAACAATAATTTTTATCTGATTGGAATTCTTTACTGATATTATTCACTGTAGGATTTGACTGTTCTAATTTATCATTATTATTTGTTACTTCTTGTACTGTAGTTGCATTGCATGTTATTTCAATTGAATCTGAAGCCGTGTCACATACATCTTCAACAGTATCAGTATTTATTTCATCTTTCACTGAAACTTGATTTTCTAAATTTGAAACATTCTCTTCAATACAATCTATAAAATGTTTATGAGGTGTGTTTGTCTTACTTTGTATATTACTTTGAACATTATCAGTTATTACAGAAAAAGCTTCTTTAGTATCATCATTATCAAATGTAAATTTATTTGCATCTGTCCTTTTTTTCAAATAAAGAGCTTTTTGAGATTTTCTCTTAACAACCTTTCGCCATCCTAAATTTATAGGTCTTTTTATGACTGTTTTTTTAGGTTCTATATTAGATATAAAATCATCTTCATTAGTCTCAGATTCTATTTCATGAGAATATCTTCTATTCTTTTCTAACGTCTCTTTTATATAATTTGATAAAGATACATCAGATTTGTATAAAATACTATAATCCTCTTCAGTGAAAGTGTCATTGCAATCTGTTTCACTGTCATCTGCCACATTTCGAAGAACTGAAGTCTTCATTTTAATATATTGGCTATATGTCTTTATGCTTTGATACTGTTTAATTTCAGCATTCATAGCTTTATTTCTGCGACGTAATCTTCTATGTGGTACCAGTTTATGTAACAAAGAGGAATCTATCATTCTGTTTGCAACTGTATTTGGTACTATATTCCATGTAATTTCGTCAGAATCCATGGTGTAGCTTTTCACTAACCTAATATCTGTAACATTAGAATATTTTTTATAGAATGTTAATTACATTTAAAAATAATCGATATCTCAAATTAATAGGTATAGAAAAATGATTACTTGAATTACAGTTTACAACAATGTAGCCTAAAAAATGTATCACTTCACAAATGAAGCTGACACGCAAGTACAACCCAATAAAATGAATTAGAATTTAGAGGTTAGGAAACTTTATGCACATGTAATATACATACATATATGTGCATACAATTTAAAACTCCATATTACGTTTTTAACATTTTTTTAAATGAATTCATACAATTCCTTTACATATAATATTTGATTAAAAACACTTTTCTAGCCTTCCAAAAACTATACGTAAAATACATTTTCAATCGTTGCGATAAAAGTGATAAAAACTATATTTATACATCAGTCAATCATAAAATTAAATAAAAAGGTAGACAAATTTAGAATATAATTATTAAAATTAGTATGAGCTTTCATAAAACATCTAAAATTTAGCGAAATAAATTTTTTAACTGATATCAATCACAATTTATTTTATATACGTTTTTCAAAAATACAAGGTGACTCCGTAATTTATAGTGCAAATGGGACCAGGGAGATTCTATGGCTCAAAACAAAACGAATATAAAAAGTAAAATTGCGTTAGAAATTTCTTTCCGAATCAAGTTTAAAAATTTGCGAATTATACCTACATTTGCTTAATTCATGGCTAGGCAGAAGTAAATAATCGATAAGAGGTTATTCCACGTGCGAAATTAAGTTGAGAATGTAAAATACAATTTTTTGAGCCTCTGAAGCCTCATTTTCGAGAAAATCGAATTTGAAAATTTGTCTAGTACGCGTGTACTCGGTTAATTTTTTACTATTACATACATACACGTATACATGAATGAGTATGTAAATTGAATGGTTCACACCTGACGAAATGGAATTGAATTTAAAGAAAAAGATGAATAATAAAGAAAGTTCATTTCACTTTGCATAACAGTTTTTTATTTTTATTATCGGCATATAAAAGTGGAAAGAAAACGCTATAAAATTACTTGGGAGGCATACAGGGTTTTAACATCAAAAGAATTTTTGTTGTACGAAAATAGGATTCCATACGAAGAAAGAAAGTGTTTCGTTATGAAATTTCTAGTAGAATGTGCATTTGTATACCGGAAGTGTATGGATCGATGAATATAGGTACAAACAATGATGTAAATGAAAGAAAAGTGGAGGGAGTGAAAGGATAGAAGTAAAAGAAAAAGAATAATGAGATTGCCAAAACATTTTATAGTTGTTCGTGTGTTTAGATGTATGAGATAAATACTAGTACATATTTCAATGGTAATAACAAAGATAGGATGCTATATACACAAGTAAAAAAATTTTGAAAAATTCTGTTTTAAAGTTTAGTGGTGCAGTAAGTAATAGAGTGTGAGAGAAAGAGGTGCAAAAGCGCAGAAAGAACGCCGTCACGAACCGCAAGCGTAAACGGTCGAAAACCGATTTCAAATAGAAATTGATTATAGATCCTCTATAGATGATTAGTTAGAGTCAATCGAGTGATAGAATAAAAAAATCATTCAACTTTCATATTTTCACTTATTCTTTGAAAGAATTAAAAGAAACTGATGGAATTTAGGGAAAGATGATTCGGGAGTTTTTTTTGGATCGTGAAAGTGTTAGGTGAACGATAGCCTTTGATTGACAAATTAGAAAGATAAATTGGAACTTGTATGAATTGATGAAAAGAAAATCTAAGAATGCACCAAAACAGAAAAAAGAAAAAGCGAGTGAATTACGGTGTAAGGGCAGTCGAGGTATTGCGTGGAATGAAGGGATTTGGCTTTACGATCTCGGGACAACAACCTTGCATATTGAGCTGCATCGTTCCAGGAAGTCCAGCGGATATCGCTGGATTACGAGCCGGCGATTATTTAGTATCTGTTAATGGCCACAATGTTAGCAAACTACCCCATGACGATGTTGTGCAATTAATTGGTCGTTCAAAGGGTATTTTAAAGTTGCAAATAGCTGAAAATTATTATTCTGATTCCTCTGATGAAGAAGGAGTAACAGCAGTACGCTGCAAGCCCAAATATATTCATAAACCTCGTGCAAGTAATATGGGAGCGTTACAATTACAATGTAGAGTTGCCAAAGTTGTACGAGATTTACAAAGTGGTGCTATGTTTGATGTAGCAGGAAAAACACCACCTGAATTGCAAAGCCATGGAACTTATTGTAATTTACATTATCACTGGGATATGTCTAGTCCTCTTCCACCACCACCACCGCCAGCATCTCATAAAAGAGATTCTGAGAAAATAGTGCATAGAACAGTTGTTGGTTACCTTGGAACTATAGACATTCCAAATCAATTGCATCCGTCTTGTATGATGCAGGTAATTTTGATAACACTATCATTACTATCTCTTAATTCTGTGTAAACACTAAGTTATCCTTGAATTTGATCTAATATGATTTCACTAATTCATATTCATTTTTCTAGGTATTAAGAAAATGCATCAAACGGTTGAAAGCTGAGAAAAGAAATCCAACCACAGTATTGTTAACAATACATGTAGCAAATATAAAACTCACCAATTCAGAAAATCGTGTTATAGCAGAATATCCGTCCTATAGAATAATATTTTGTAATTCCTTTTCTGAACAAGATAAACAATATTTTGGGATATTAACTAAATCTGTTAAAGATAAAGAAAATATTGTTTCCAATTCCTGCCATGTTTTTACAATATACTATAAATTAATTGATCATATAGTACATTCTAGTGTGTGCAATATATTTGGTTTTACATGCACCAAAACTTCTGAATTAAATGTATGTCAGGAATTTCCAGACAGTTGCAATGGTCTGATTGGTGCTATACAAACTTTGTACATATCAGATTCAACAGCTACTGACACGAATCCATATAATGAAATGAGGAGACATCAAGAAACTGCTTCTCCGCAACCAAGCAATATAAGTACATCAACAGCTCATTCGAGCAATAGTGATTCTGGAATTGGTTATAAGGATGATTGTACAAGTCGATCAGATAAAAATATTGTACAAAATATTCCCAGAAGAAGATGTCCAACTTTGGAATATAGGGTATGTTGATTAAAATGCTCATAGCAGTTAACTCAGTTAATATTAAATGGATTGTAGGATTTACATTGTAATAACACTATTCTATAATATTTGTTACTTAGTCAGTAAATATATATTGAAATGTATGTAGTCCTTTTTTTGTTATTTAAAATATAAAGTTTTTCATGGATACACCTGTTACATTTTGTCATTCTATCTATCTGAGTTCTAAAGAAATTTTAATGATTGTAATATGGGTATTATTCAATCCATTGTGATTATAAAAAAAAAAATACTTAAAATATATGATAGAGTTTAAATTATTTTCATAACTATTCTAAATTGAACAGTTTTCATTTTACTTAATAAATAAAGATCTGCTTCTAATTAACATGATATGTGTTTAGGATGCGTGTGAATATTCGTCAAGATCATACGGTAACGAAGCTATAGATTTGAGACTAACGGTACGAGCTGTATCGAAAACATGTTGGAACGAAACAAATAAATTGTGCAAAGATAGTCTGGAATTGCCTCGTGAAAGTGTGATGTTTAATGATTTTTGCAATGGCATAAGTACGTGTTCGGAAGTGATAGAAAATTCCGACATGAATTCCGATATACAAAAGGGAACGAAGAGGGGGGACTTGCCCACCTGTCCATTGCCATCTGCTTCAACAGTTAAGCAGGGGTTGCTTAGTTCGTCCGTTGGCTCTCTTGTATCCGTTTGCACCACCGCAATGCTGCACGGTTTAAAAGATCCTGTTGAGACGCCCGGTGATGCCGCAATTAAGTCGCAATCGCAATTATTGGGACTTACGAGACTAGCAGAATCAAAAGAAATGGACGTACCAGACAAGTTTAGCCCGAAAGTATTTTCTGGTATTTCCAAATCTTTAGTGCATAGTTTTGAAGACCTTAATACAAGCATGGATTACGTTCGACCACTGTGCCAAACTTATTCAGATAAATCGGATAATTCACGTCCCTGGGGAAGCTTGCAAGAAATTAGAAACGTTGGTACCTGTGCGCAGAATATCTGTCTGGTAAGATTTATATTTATTATTTCCAATACTTACTTTTGCCAACGCGGTCTACAATGTGAGAGATTCAGGATCAGATCGTGTTTGGGGCCTGTTTGGGGTTTCCAAAAAATCTAAGAAAGTTAATGGATACTTATTATAACATTTCTATTACAATATCCAATAAGTTTCAAAATGGAATATTTATCTCAAATACCGGGTCCGATATTGTTCTCATTGGGGGCATAAACGTCTCACGTTATACACGGAAGATTAATTGGTACTTAAATAAGTTATCAATTTACAATTTGAGATTATTGCAATAAATGGAATACAAATATAATGAAAAAGGAGGAAAAAATTTAAATATTTGCATTAAATGAAAGAATAATGCTTGAAATTGCAAATAGGGAAAAAGAAATATGAGAACAGAGGGGAAGCACGAGTAAATGAGTGAGCTCTATGAATAAGTGAGCGAGATAATACACGAGTATGAGAGTATGTGTAAGCGAGTGAGCGAGCGAAAGAAGAAGAGAAAAAGAGAGAATGGTGGGAATTAGAGTATCATATTTCGGTTCGATAGTTTTACAATTTTTGGATGAAATAACGAAAATAATTTTACGAAAGAAATCGAATAAGTAGATAGAAGTAGCAAAGAAGATATATTTAGTATGAATAAATGAAGGTACCGACGGATAAACCGACCGACCGACTGAGCTTGGAACTTGGAAAGGAGAGGGAAAGAGAAAGAGAAGGAAATGAAGTACGAGCGAATATACCCGTAGCGGTAGTGCACATGAGAGTGACATGTTACACACAAAATGAACGTGACGCTGTCGTGCAACAGTTACAATGTTGATTAGTATAGAATCATGGTTGAATTAATTATTTAGAAAAATTAATTGAATAATCGTTCGTGTAAATTATCGGTTCGATTGTAAGAAATCGATCGGTCGATCGTGTCGGTTCTGTCGGTGTACGTCGTGTTCGGCTGACCATTGGGTTGAGCAGACACCGTGTGCGGAATCATAATTGTCAACGGGTGCATCGCTGCAGTTGGGCGGAGCCCTTATTATTACGAGCATACCGCAATCTTGTTTTGATAGTTAATACCAAAGAAAATTATTTCCTTGACTGTATTATGTTTATATAAGTATTTTTATTTTTCCTTCGATAAATGGGATCGTTACGTGTGTACACGAAGGAATACGATCTTCGATCACGACATGGATACCGTGGTGAAATCGGTATGTACGACACGGTCAATATTTTATGGAATTACTAGGAGATCATCTAATGGATTCTAGTTCGACGTTCCTTATTTTTCAAAGTTAATCAGTTGTTTACATTAAAGAAGTGACAAAGTGAAATCAAAGAGCATTCTCGCTATTGTTATTTTATAAATCAGAACAGAAAATGAAATTTTAATGATTTGATCTATGATCAATAGTCGACAACGTCAAATCGATATGTTACGTCGATACGTTATACTGTTACACCGATACGTATTGTTATCGTTCTAATAATTGAAATTAATTACGATCTCGCGCCCTCTTCAATCTTTTTACAATTATATTTTCCTTAATTCTATTTTAATCATTTGTGATTATGATGTACTTGTTCAAATCTTATCAACGATTGATATATATTAAATAAGTGACTCAGATATTTATGGTTGTATATTTTTGTTGTCGGGAATGTTACGAAACAGGGAGGAAATAAATGTATTAAGAATTATTTATTATTACGTACAATTATAAGTAATTTTCGTTTTTACGTTAGCTTTTCTTGTTTAGTATATTTTGTTACATAGAAGTATACAAACATAAGATATCATTATTCTCTCTCTTTTTTACTTTTGAATTCATAATTATAAATATTTAAAGTTCTTAAAACGACTTATATACAGTTGCTTAATTATAGCTGTAGTACAATGGATTAGATGGACTATTATACGAATTCAAGTTAATGTATAAAAGACCATGAAGTTCTATTGACAAGTAAATTAAACGTTATATAATAACAATTATTAAAGACCGTATAAAGTTAGTGATTATATCTATTGCATACCGTTCTTTTTGTTCCTTGATTTATTCTTAACTAATATTTGTAATATTTGTTATGTTTGCAATACTTGTATATAATAATCGTAATATTCGTAACGTTCGTATAAGGCTGAAGGCGCACGCGCTTGATCGTTTCCCCTATGACTCGTTTAATCCCATTTAACGACGTTATCAATAAAATATAATTTTTTTTAATGCTTCTTTCACACAGCACGGTAGTACACAATTATGCGATAAGAATACCGATTGTAAAAACATACATGCATGGGCCAATGGTTTTGAAAAATTACTAGAAGATCCGAAAGGTTTACAAACATTTGCGGTAAGAATGAAATTCTATTTTCACTAAATAAATACGCATTGCATATTTTTCTAATACCATTTTTCTTTTCATAATTTAGGAATTTCTAAAAAAAGAATTTAGCCATGAAAATATCTACTTTTGGGCTGCTTGTGAGAGATACAAAGATACTAAAGATGTTACTACAAGACGTAAGTTGGCAAATCAAATTTACCAACGTCATTTGTCCACTACAGCAGCTGAACCTGTAAACGTTGATAGCCATGCAACTGGCCAAATAACGCAAGAACTTCTTAGTGAAGCACCTGCTGACCTTTTCTTACAGGTGTTCATGACATGTTTTCTTATTCTTCTGTTCAATTCTGCAATTGTGTTTATTACCATTATTAACATTATATTAGTTGTCCTGTATTAATAGAAATCGTTAGTTTGTATTTTATTTTCAGGCTCAAAAACAGGTTTTTAATCTAATGAAGTTTGATAGTTATCCGAGATTTTTAAGATCTGATTTATATCGTCGTTGTGTAGAAACAGGAAATTCCATAACTGGAGTAGAAGATTGTGATTTAAATCTTACCAGTTCTCCTAGTGTAAAGCTAAAGAAGAGTCACTCAGATGCAGAAGATCGATGTAGAAAATCTATTCTTCCATGGAATAGAAAAAACAGGTACTGATAATAAATAGTATTTAATAAATATTAATTGAAACCAAGTGTTATCGGTGTATATTCGTCATAGTAATGTCTTTTTAGATCTAAATCAAAAGATCGTGGGGAATCTGAATATAATAAAGGCCCTAATAGAAATGAGACCATATATAAGAGCTTTACAACTATGAAAAGAGAAGCAGAAGGTAATAACAACGACGACAGTATTTCTATATCTAGCAGCAGGTCTTCATTAGCATCATGGGATTTGGCATTAAGACAATCATTCCACAAACATGTAAGTATTCTTTCTTTTTCTCTTACATTGTGATTAAAAATAAACTTAGAAACTATTTTGTTTGGTAAAGCAATTATATCGAAGGCAAGTATAACCGTTGTATGTGTTAGTTTTACTTGTAATGCAAGTGTGTAGTAGATATTTTGGTATTGCAACTATGCGCAGATGTTTGTTGAAAGCTAATGTTAGTGTTATTAAGCACACATTTAATTACGAATCTACAAAGTTGTTGTATGTATAACTTGTAGTCTTTATCGTCCTACGAAGGACAGTCGAATGAAACGAAAGAAGTTCGTGCCAAATGTACCGGGTTATGTCGGGTAATATTACCCGATGGATCGACTACGGTTGTGCCAACTAGCCAAATGGAGAGTATTAAAGATGTGGTTACACGCCTCCTTGATAAAAGAGCTCTTCGATATTCTAACTATGACGTTCTAATCCTTGCTACAGATGAGGTTTGTGATCTCTTGTATTTATTTAATGCATCTTTTAAGATTATCGCTCAGAACTAATAAATAATAAAACTATAAAATAATTTGTTGATATTAAACATGCATGCTATGTATAGGACGTGCTTCTTTCTTGCACATAGTCTGATTGAATGAAATGATAAGGTTGAATGGTATAACAATTGTAGGAGATTTTTGTTTTATGAGAATTGTTATGCATGCATTTCTGGTGTAGCTTTTGTAGTTGGGCACATTTGCATTAAACTTGATGTAAAATATACGTATTTTATGTATGCCGTACACGAATAATTTATAATCTAGTATAAACAATCCAATCGAAACGAATATTCGTTGTACTTGTTATTACCGTACTTGTACAGTATTAATATCTGAAAATGACAAAAAATTTCTTGTGTTTTCAGACTATAGATACAAAATATCCATCATCGGTACTGGCTGGTCAAGAAGTGGAAGTTGTACCAACGAAAATATTGAAAGTCGATCTACCTTCCCGTCGAGTGATAACTGTGATTGCACATAAAGGCAGAACTCTTAAAGATGTACTAAGGCCACTTCTAAATAAGTATGGTTTTAATTTAGAAACTATTACTGTATGGAGTGAAAACCATCGTGTTTGTACGGATGTACAGGCTATTGATGCCCCTGCAAGGCTAATTTTGACCAACATAAAGGATCAAGGTAATAAAAATGTTGGGATATAATAAGCTGTAAGAAATTGGTAAAACATTAACTGTTGAAATAATTTGAGGGGAAACATTTTTGTAGATCCACAGAAAGAATTGAACACAGTTAAATACACTCATGATGGATCAAATTCTCAATCCACTCTAGACGAAATCACAAATAGAGTATTTGAAGAGCTTTTGGTGGGCAAAGGCGCGAGTAAATATCATTACAATGATGGTTCATGTAAGGTAAGAAATGTTTTATTTATCTAAATAATTATCCGAAAAAATTAATTGCTTTTTTATTTATGGGTTATTTTATTTTCTGGGATATAGTCCGACGATCAACGTTCCGAGGGTTCCTCTATCTTGCCGAGTAAATTTTTTCTTCGAGATTCTACAATGCATGGAAAAAAGAAGGTATGGTAGATTCCTGTTATTTTATATGTCTACTTACATTCAGTGTACATGTTGCTTTTGAAGAGCGATTTTTATATATCCATATATTTTAATGTTAAAGGGAGGGAAGCCTAAATGTAATATGACCGAAAAAAGCAATGCGAACGATTATGTCTCCGAAGAAACTGCCAAATCTCATCCTCCTTTAATAGCAAAATGGCGGAATGGGGTAAAACTGCAATTACCGGGAAAATTCGACGGTGAAGGTAAATTATATATCATAGTACGTGAATAGTATTGCTAATAATAGAATTAGAAATATCTGCAATTCTTTATCCAAGTATAGGATAATATTTATATTTATATTTATAGATTTATACGAAGGTTTAAAACGGGCACAAAGATCTAGATTAGAAGATCAAAGAGGCACAGAGATCAATTTTGAATTGCCAGACTTTTTAAAGGTAAACAAAAAACGAAACTTATATGCTCTGGGGTATAATAATGCGTATTTTTTTAATGGTACCAAACATTTTCATAAAGCATATTGTCAGTTATCGTAGTAACGTTTTTAAATACATTTCATTTTTGAAATTTTTATTATGCGTTGCGTTTCGACCCTTAAAGCTATGAAATTACTGATCAGAACAAGGAAAATGGTAAGCCGACGGATCGCAACAAAGTTCGAAGACCTAGGATAATAGCTACCAATTGCGAAGCAAATGCCAAGTTTTACAGTTCGATTCACGAACGGCAAAACTGTGGCGGACATGATCAAAATACGACAACAACAGCAACACCTGTAACAACAACATCAACCGCAACGACGACGTTGGCTTCAGCAAAGAATGGAGATCTTGATAAACGATTCCATGTATTGGCTACTGGAAAGGAATTGCAGAGTAAGTCATCAGATAGTTCGTTCATATTAGATACAACTTTGACGGACGGAGATCGGACCGTTGTAGAGAATGGATCTTGTTCCCGAAGTACTGCTTTGGATTCTTTCGATACTCAAGTCAACTCGTTAAGTGTAATGAAATCATCGAAACCTCCACCCCTTCCGCCGAAGCCAAAAAATCTTGTAACATGCGCAACAAAAAGTGGGTATATCATGTCTTCGAAACCTTTACCAAAGTCAAATTGTGCCGTTTCTTTAAGTCCAACCGAATTTACTCGGAAAAATATTTTATAACGTATTGCATTAGGGAAACGATATTCACATATTTTTGTATCTAGAATACATAAAATATACCACAAAACGAGCGAAAGTGCTTTCTAATCAATTTTATATGTATCATATGCATTGCTACATATTTGAAGCAAAATGGTAATAAGGCGAAAAAGTTTGTATTTGTAGTATTATTCAGAACTTATTACCATCACGATCTTGTATCATACCACTTCGCCTCGATCGGTGGTAAGGTGCCCGATCCTCAAAGATGCCTTTATTCTAACGATATTCACAACGTATTTTTAATCATAAAAAAAATAGTAGTCTAAACTTATTTATGATGTTTTTACAGTACAGCTGTTACTCTCCTGGTTATACAGGACATATATTTTATTATTGTAATTTATAGTGAATGAATATTGTTATACGTAAACGATGGAAAAAATGTTTGAGATTTTATGCACATTAAATAAATTATATAAACTTTGTTTTATAGAAGCGTTTCTTTTGTTTTTGTGTTAATTCGATATTTATTCCGATACAAATAGCGAAGGAAAAGTCGTTCCATAGTAGTGTAAATTTATGTTCGGCGCACATAGGAATATGTGTTCAACGGTTTTCTGTCTCCTTTGTATTTTTGATTTCTTGATTTATTTCCTTGCGCTTTTGTAGGTGGCGTTATATGCAATGATAATATATTTACGCGGGCTTGTCATCATTGTCAGTTTGTTTAGCTCGATATACGAGTCAACGAAGTTCGATTTGATTATCGTGTTTCGACCAGCGAAATTATATATGTATCTGACGTTAGTTTTTGATATGTTGTTCTACCATGTTAAAAGAGAATCGTTACAGTTAATTAGTACAAAGTGTAAAAAAACTTGATTTTTCAATATTTCAAGTTGGAAACTTTTGTACAAAAGTCTTTTAAATAAAGTCTGATCAAAGAAAGGTAAGTAACTGAAAGATTAATTTAAAGATATATTTACAGATTATTTTATTTCCCATAAATATTACTTAGTTACTATTAAAGCAGAATGTTTCGACCTATAAAAGATAATAAGAGATCATCTTAAATTATTTAATGTTATTATCACCTAACCCTACACAGTGTAAATACGCTATCCGATTCTTATCCTTTGTTCCATTCGTTCTGTTACTGTTCAAAGACGATTCTCTGTCATTCAATGATTATAAATGAGATATAATGTAGCATGTATATAAGAATAATTAAACTATTAAATTAAAAGTACAATAGAACACATTTTGTATCGATAGTGTGAAAACTATTTTACTATTACGAAATTTCTCAAAATTTCTTACTTTTAGCTTTTACTTTTTGAAGATTTTATCTTTTATCATTCGTTCCGTGTATCAAATAATTACAATATAATACAAAAGAGTTATATATAATTAGTGAAATTTAATATTATATTCTCTATTATATTATGCGTATTAAAAATATCGACGAAGTAAGCAAGGGGAACATGTGTGTTGCTTTGTTCAAATCTTTTATTGTCAAAGTGTTTTTCGGTGCGTTCAAGATTGAATCATTAGGCTCATACATGTGTTATTAAAGAGGTAAAAAGTAAGATACTGAAACCTTTTATTGTTGATTGGTCAGATTTGATATTTACGAATGATAAGAGATAAACGTATAATTAATTGCTTCTAATTCTAATTGCAGGTTAAGTATAAGAAAGATTCACAAGATACTGCACATTAACTCGTGAAACAGTTTTTATTCAAAAGTTTGATTGGATAGCTATTTAGACTGAGGGAACAAAGTAAATAATTAAAAAATATTTTAGTTTAATAATATTATATTATATTATATATAATTTAATAATGTTATAATTTAGAAAATAATATTGAGTTCGTTCTTCGCCCTTCATTATTTATCATTTTATCATTAAATTCGTGTTTCTTCAAATTCTCACGTAGATTCTATATACATCTCCTCTGTATTTCCGTTTGCAGATTATTTTTGATTCGTAGTCCTTGTAAGGGCACGTAAAACCTATTGATTTAGACGCATTGAAAGTGTTGAAAAAATTAGACGCACAAGAGAGACGATGTCTGGTTGTAAACGTGTGTCTATATTATCGTGCATTACTGAAATAGACGAATGTTCACCGGACAAACGTCAAGAGCAAACAGCAACATACCTGTCACCGATTTCCGGAATTGTTCATAGCTTGATGAACTCCGCGCTCTCGCCGCGCAATTATTCGAATCGCAAGAACAATGTAATCGATGAGAATGTAGTAGGTAAGCAAAATGAATACTTGCAAAACTACAACAGTACAGCGTCTCAAAAAATACATCGGCATATTTTAGTCATCAGATTTGTATAAAGAATAATTTTTCGTATACACGTGTTTCTTACGCATGATTGATAAGGTGGGAGCTATAAAACCATAGTAATTTTCATTTTCACGATAATTTGGAAAATACCCTCTCCTAGCACTACGTAGTTAATTAATGTATAACTTAACGACTATATAGCGATGTATTATCCGAATTACCTGCAATACTACTTTTTATAAGTTTCTAAACATTTCTATTTACAAAAATGACCACCATAGCAATTATGAGTTCGGTCTCATTTCTGGTTCATAAATTACTCATATTTGGTTAATTATCGACAATAAAAAAAATGTTGAAGTTGTGTAGAGAAAACTGCAAGTGGAGGGGAGTGTGATTAAGGTGGAATGGAGTGGGGGTAAAGAGCAACGTGGTGGGGATATGAAGTAAGCTATTCACGTTGGAACGAGAATAACGGAATAAATACGTTATTTTGCGCAAAATGCAAATTAATGCAGAGCAATTTGCAATGATTGCTTCAATACATAAGTAATGTTCTCATATACATTTATTTTTCCGTTTATTTTGAAACAAAAGATCATCTGGTAGGACTAATGGTGAACCAATACGAAGTGACTGACTTCTTTGATCAGAAGGAAAGCTGTTTGGGTTGACAAAAAAAGTCTGATTAGTAATTCGGTTTATAACCGTTAAAGGTTGCCGATCAAAACTTGGAGGTTCAGATTGCAAGACCTGCCTTACCGGCTCCACGAGAAATGCTAATACACCGAAACCCTCGAGAATACAAAAACCTGAGATACCCCTCACACCTTATAGGTCCTTATAGATTCCCGAAACCCTTTACCATCTCTTCGTCATTTTCTCTCTTCTTTCCCTCCTTCTTTAATTTCTTTCACTCCATACGTCCACGTCTTCTTCCCCTTCCTTATAATCTTTTTTTGCTTCTCCGCTCCGCTTTTTTTTCTTCTTGATCGACTTTATATCTACTCGAATATTTTAATTTGACATTTGCTTTTATTGTTCGTTCCGTAGTTATGGTAAAGATGCGTTAGCGTTTCAGACAGTTTGAAACGTTGGAAACAGACGTTTATCGCAACTCGCGATGCGGAAGAGCAAGAGCGCGGTGAAACGTATTTCGTTAGCAGCTGTGTTA
The DNA here is from genome assembly GCA_014737535.1 of Bombus cullumanus. NCBI lineage: Eukaryota > Metazoa > Arthropoda > Insecta > Hymenoptera > Apidae > Bombus > Bombus cullumanus. Next base: position 2,449,769 of record JACXIX010000071.1, on the reverse strand, counting down.
TTCCCTGAACGGTGACCTTTGTTTAATCGCCATTTGTGCTTTATCACATATTACGCGCTGATGCACGCGCCTGTATAATCACACACGTTATCAGAAATATCTATTTAACGTATAGTCCCTCTTTTTCCCCCTCTACTTACTTGCTGTGTTTTTAAGGTTTCCTTTTTTTTTATTAGCATCGTATAGTAAACAAAAGGGCAACAACCAGAATACTTCTGCGCTAATTAATACTGTCAATGAATTGTTAAGTGACAAGTTTTAGGTTATAGAAGTAAGCTATAATTTTATAACCGTATGACAAATCAGATAATTGGATTATTTGTAATTTGTAAAATTTTGTCGTAAATTTTCATGTGTTTTATTATCAAACATGTCCCAATTGTGTGAGAGAATCTATTGGTATTGTCAATTTGTAATTTTTGATTTGTTACAAAATATTTGTTCAGATTTCACTAATAATATTCGATCGATTATGCAAGTACACACAAGACAATAAGCGAGCACAGATAATAAAGCACGTTGTTAATTTTCTCAAATCTTCAGGCAACCATGGGTAGGGGTTTCCCTTATTACCTGTGCTACCCTCCCTTTCAAGTATGTTATTCATCGAAGGTCGTTGAGAAGAGGAGTAAGAACGTACAATTAATAAGCACAATTATCTCATGTTAATGGAAATTGTTCTGCGATAATCTTTAATTTTTCAATAATTTTGCGTCACTCTGTAAACGTACGAAACGTTCCAGTTCGATACCTTGACGGTTCGATGACGGTCATGGTGCAATGGGTTGCACCTGTGTGGTAAACGAGCGATATATAACTCTTTCATTCCATGGTTCATGACTTATTTGTTAGTAGCTTCTATTTATTCGCTTGTTATGTATCTGACTATCATCCAATTTGTTCGTCTTTTTATTCATTGTAAAATAATTTTATTATTTAAATAGGATAGAAATAGAAGCAAAATATTATTGTTGTTTAAAGAAAGGGTATTAATATTGAAGGAGCCTACACGTTAGAAGAATATTAGGAAAATGAAATATTTCATGTTCATCAAGCAGCTATTTATAAAAATTACAATCGGATTCGGTGATATCCAGTTGGCGAGGGTAGTCCGCGCCCTATATATATCTCCTGTCGTTTTTTTGCTAACCGATCGATACCTCTACTGGTCAACCGTCGAACTTTTTCTCATCAACGAAATTGTACAAGTCGTATGAACGCTACTACGGCATAGGGAACTTGTGCGCTTAAGTGTATGATATATAACGTATTGCGGTTGCAATGAGCATAGATAAGCTGAGATACGCGATTATATAAATACAATACAAATGTACTAGCTTTCTCTGTAGTTTGGATAATTGTTATTTTTCTTAATAGGACAGAAAAATGAGATTGTACCAAAGGAAAGAAAATGGATGAAAAGTGAAAGGATGAGAAAAATGGAAAGAGAAGGGCTGAGACAGAGAATATATATGATCCACGGTAGGAACAACGGGAGTAATTAGGTGTAGTCGCGTACTAGAGCGTTGAACGCAGGAAAACGATGGGGCGCTAACGTGTGCCTCTGGTGTCTCCTGGTATTCCAAGGGGTCGGTACTTACCCCACTAGGGGAAGGTAAGGGCTCAGGGGGCAGACATATGAGCACACATGGGACGACAGTCACCACCTGGCAGTGTGTAGTCGAATGCTTACCATCGTTGAGCGAATATACGAACGTACGCGAGTGTACGAATGGTGGGTACCCGAGTGAAACGCGTTGCAACCCCAACCCTCCACTTGGCTCGTGCCACCGTACATTGTCGTAGGCTTTTCTTCTCTCGGTTATCGACTCGAAGACAGTCTGTTGGATGAAAACGGTTAGACTCTGCGACCATACACCGTTTCATTATATTTGCACGATCATTCTGCTACGTCTGCTTCGGACACCAACGAGTATGTTCTAATTTAACGATTTGTTAATATATTTGGAGGCACAAGGTATAATACATAAAGGAATTTTAAAGTCCAATACACTTGTAACTAGCTGCATATTAGTTTGTGGCTATCGTAATTGTATAATTATTCTGTGGTTTCGTATATAAAATTTCTTGGACTGTTTGCCTGTTTTTTTAAACGTAATATGTCTTTGCGTATAGCGAGTGGTGCTTTTCAATACAAGTAACGATAAGTCACTCTTTTGGTCACCAAGTGATCAGTCAGAAAATTGAGAAATATTCACTTGTCATGTTTTCCTCCTATAATCTTCATACCAAATAGAAATGCTAAGAGATATGAATAAACTGTACGTAGTCCGGACTACTTGCGATAAGTTTCTACTATAATTTGGGTCAGACCAGCATTATGTTTGCACAATCATTCTGTTCCATCTACTTTGACACCAAGCAATTCCTTCTTACTCGACAATTATTTTTAACATATTATTTTATATTTCAAATACAAATAACAGTGGATAAACATTAGCTACATTGAACAATGCGTGATAATCGTTTATTGCAACGTTAGTTCAGACGTTTGTCTAAATTCGATTTTTATTTGATTGAATTTTATTGATATGATATCGATCGGTAGCATGTACAGGCATGTATACTCTCATTGGATGTGTGCACGTACGATTCTAATGATTACGGAACATACGTTCGACATCTGCATCCTAATCTCGCTGGTCTGGTCCGCGTGACTGTGACAGTTCCTCCGCTAGTAGTTTGTATTTATTCTTTATTTATAGAACACAGATATTCACGTCGAAAATAGATTTTAGTAGGAGGGCGGTTATTCGAAAAGTCGACATGAACATGTCCAAATGCAGTTCCACCCTAAAGTCTCTCCCTCATCCTTTTCTCCTTGGTGATGTGATGTATATTTAACCACCGTCGTTTTTTACGCGGTCCAACGGTCTACGGCAGATCTTTCCATGTTTCAGCTTAAGTCTCATCCTCGAAACCTTCAGCATCCTTTCCCATTTTAACACCAGCGACGACTAAAGCATAAAATTTGTACTAAAGAAATTAAACCGCAGATCCATTCAAACTTAGTAATTTACAAACAAAATTAGCGAAGGATTCATATCCTTCAAAGAAATTTACACGTGACTTCAGAAAGAGAACTGTCCTGTATCAATATTTTTACTCGCTACTGGCCACGATACAGTCTTGTCCAGTAGTAAAGGAACGGTTGTTCTCTCTTGCTTTTTGTTCGTGGTCTTTCGCTTGCCTCGGAATCTGTTTGACAATTCTGATGTAAGCTGGTGCAGTGACGAGACTGGTCAGTCGCGAAAAAAGAGTTATTCATTTTCGTAACCGTATCCGCATAGCCTCAACCGTAACCGTAACCACCGTAACCGTAACCACCTTAACCGTGCCATCGCAAGAAAAGGAAAGACAAGATGAAAAGAATCGTTAATGAAGAAAAAAACATACTACCTGAGTTAACTCTAAGAGGTGGAATAAAGATAGTATGTCAGAACAGAATATTCCTCTGTTCTTTGTCTTTTTCTTTCTTTAAGTAAATAGCGTATTTAAAAAAAAATCATTTAGAATATTTTATATAAGAAGACTTACTTTATTTATAAAAAGATATAGTATAGTATAAAAGGTATAGTATGGATTATTTATAAGTAGAAGATATACTTTGTTTATAAATAATAGTCAAAAGGATAAATGTACTAGTAAGAAGTTGATGGCCAGTAAAACGAACGAACTCGTCACAGACACTGCACCAACTTCCTGCGGAAATGCTGTACAGTGAACGCAATAAGGAGGAAAGGCGTTCCGGTCTTCTAGCGACCCTATTTTCGTATTGCGGTCACCTTTTCTTTTACCTTGTACACAAAACACACTCGTTACTGCTCGATTTCATGTTCTTATATTTTTCTCATATCTAACTATCCGGTCAGCGTAGCGTTTAAATATAAGAACTCTTTCTATCTAGGGTATTTACAAATGAAGGAATGCTTGCGGATCATGAAGAAATGTATGCTTGTAGAATATATATCTTTATATATGTATCTACTATTTAATTTAATTTTCTATACGTGTATTTTATCCTTATACATCAACTAATCTTATCTTTTATTTAATTCCAGATTTGAATCACCATGAACAACCCGGTTATAGCAACAACAAACGGTGAGTGTATTTTTTGGCTTCGATTCATATAGTCGAGTAACATTTTATACTAACTCGTCAAACGTAGTACTACAAATTTTACGTCTTAACATAGCATCATTTGTAACACTATTATTAATATTTTTTTCTTACAAAAAGTTGACAATATGTACTTTTTTTTTTATCCAAAATCTTGGATATAGAGATATCATTTCTTAAATCGTCTATTCTAAGTCTTCGTCATTTTGTTTCGTCTTTTCGTCATATCATTATACCGACAAAGCATTCGTTTGTTATTTACGAATTGTTCGAGACCATCTTAAAAGATCAACGATGTATAAACAAAATTAACATTTCATATTAACGCATCGTATACAAATTATTCGACGTTTGATATATTTTCAAATAGACAATATATACATATTCATATACCGGATATCTCGTTGAACGCTATAGCTCGAAAACGCTGACCAAGACCATTCATATTTTCTAGTTCCATTCATCGCGAGGAAGATTCACTTGTCTTTTCTTTCTCTTTCTACCTCACTCGCCGGTTCCCACCGTTTCTGGTAAGCCTATCCATCTCGTTCGGCGCCGTACTCGTCGGTTTTCTTTCCCGTTTCACGCTTCAACTAGCTCCTACGCTTTTTATTCGATATCATCCTGCCTCCTTTTCCTTCTTCTTCCTTCTCGACTCCCTCTATTCCTTTTACAACGAGTAGACAAACAGCAGACGAAAATTGTTGTTAAAATTATATCACGCGTTAGTTCATCTACTTACATTTGTTCGCATTCCAGCGAGTTTCTGCTGCAGTAGCCGATATTTTATCTTTATATTTCTCTTCGTTGCTCTCGTGACGCGACCGTTAAAAAATCAAGCAAAACGGTTCGGGCAAGCAAGTTCATCGTATCCCTACTCGCTAAGAATAACGCCGCCCACTTTAGCTCGTAGACGGTTCGGGTGCGTTTGGGTCGTGTATATGTTTCAACTTTGCTACACGAGAGACCACACGTGAACTAAGTCTCTAGCAATTTTACTCCCGTCGATCACGTTTGCGTACAGTACTCTGTAGAAGTCTTGGGCGATTTTGTAATAGCAGTTAATCGTTCACTGGTATCTCGTAACTATAAAACTGTTTAAAAAATGATCGATTCTTACGTGTCGCGATTAGTACGATAAGAAACGAGATACATCGTGTTTGAGATCGCAAAATATGAAATAGTATACGGTTTCTTTTTCTTCAGAAAGGATAGGTTATGTTCATTGGAAGGATGGTAAGGAACTAGTTTCCGTTGATGTCATAACCACAGAACCAACGTAACAGAGTGTTTTATTACACACAAATTAAACTGGGCATACAATGAAATAAAATTGTATCGATGACTTAGTAACGTCAAATAAAAATATCACGTATACGAAGTATGGCTGTGAGCGCGCAAAGTTCAGAAAAAATTGACTTGATCTAGGGAACCGACATTGGCAAGTACGAAACTGTGATGGTATTACATAACCTAGCAACAGTTGTTTCTGTTTAGTCAAGATATAGCTGAAAGCAATAACAGTTCGATTTTATTTAGAAACCTGAGAACACAAGTTTTAAATTAGGTATAACAAGCTTACATTAATCGTTTCTAATACGACATTAATAATCAGATCGGATAACAATCTCGCTCGACAAACTCGAATCGCTAGAAGTCACGTGGATCGATTAACAAGAACGAGAGTAGGAATTTGAAGAAATATTCCAACCTAAGCAAAGGATAGTGATTTCTCAATAAAGTGGTGCCAAGTTACTTGTATTAATCTGAACGAGCCTTCAGACTTCTTCTGCACGCTGCTGTACATACACATAGACAGCACTAAGCTATCGCATGTAACAGAAATTGAAAAGAAATATCGTATTTGGACATGTTCACAGACATCTACCATTGAATGTAATATACAGTAGATATGATAACTCTCATATGATATTCTACGACCGAAAAGTTTGTTAAAGGGAAGAGGAGTAACGTTACCAACGAAGCGAGATCTATTTACAATTCGTTATTTGCTTTTACTAAATCGAGGTTACCATGAAGCACGTTTTCGGTCGTTTTATCGCTATTATCTCCTTTCGACGAACAATTGTCCAGAATTGTTAGAAGTGGAATTTTTCATAGATACACGTCAACGACACAAAACGTGTACGCGATACAGGCCAGGCATCTATGCGGTGGTCTCCCTCGTGAATGCAAATGCTTTGCGTTCCTTCTAAGAAAGCCGACTTGAAGGTAGGGGAAAGACAAACGAGCAAAAGAGAAGAAAGGAGGAAGGGAAGAAGCGAGAAAGGGATAAAGCAGCGGACTGTCATTGGCGGAGGTTTCCCGCCAAGATGCCCCACGCCAGGCTAACCGGTTTGTCGAAAGGGCCGACCGGCCAGCCTCTTTTGGAATATTTCTCAGCTGATCGCCGCAACATTCCCGCTTTTTTTCCACCACCATCCTAGTCTTCCCTCCAAATTTCTCTCTTCCTCTCTTTTCTTCTCCTTCGTTCTTAACCTTTATGCTCGATTTTACGAATTAACTGTGCAATAAACCAAAGGAAGAAATGGTCGAAGAATGAAAGAAACAAATTTGAAAAACTCGCGATAAATATATCGAAAAATATACGAAAAACTAAATTGTCGCTGGTGGTGAGTCTCAATTAGAGTATTTTTTGAATCGAGCCTTCAGGTAGGTGTGAGAAGATGTTGAACACTTTGTGTAGTACCTGTATCTCGCGGTCACGGGGATCGATATACTTACCTGAAGTCTTGAAGAAAAGAGCCCACGAAAGGAAAAACGGCACGTTTCCTTCTTTTGGCCCATTTTGCTTTGTTGCCGCGTGGGACCTGTCGTTAGAACCTACGCTATTGATGCCATGAGTCGTTTATTTATAAAGTTCCCTTCGAATAAATCCACCGTAGAATTCCATTTATCAAACTACAGATCATTTTCAGCGGTTGTCTGGCATTTTTTTTCTCATACCACGTTACAAGAAATGATTGAACTATTGGCTTGCACAGACTGCCAAGCGGTTTGAAAGATTTCTACTAGCTTCTTACTAATTTAAGCCTTTTGTTAATCGTCACTCTTCTTAAATTTTCCCACTTTACAAAATAGCGAAATCCCAAGAGCGAACCGCAAACTTGGGACGATTGATCTAATCGTGAACCATTTGAATCAAAATTCCAGCGAAGACTATACATATATATATATATATATATACTTGCACGAAATATCTTGTACCTTTTGTATTCATTCTTAAATTTGTTTCGAACTTTACCAATACAATCGTGATAATCGAGTCTCGTTACGGTGCTAATGAAATTTCAAAATGTTTCGTAGAAAAGGAAAGGTTTTTACAAGTCCACGAATGCTTCCGTGAGCTGCTATATGTATGTACAGGAACATTTAACGTGAAAAGATTAATATATGGTAAATACAGTAAAAAATTAGTACATTGTATAGTACTGGTATAAAAGGCCTTTTGCACAAATAAATGGGTACTTTCTGGCGGATAAAATCAAAAAGATCTCAGCTTTAAACCACAGAGAGAAAGAGAGAGAGATAGAGAGAGGAATATCATTATCCTATAAAAAAAAATCATGTCATAAATAGAAGTCACAAATTGCAAGTACTTCAGAACGAAATTCATCCGGCGAACGTGCAATATTGTGGCGAAAAGAAAAGATCGAAGATAGTGGTGTTCGGTGTCGAAAGTGTCCGGCGATCAACCGACTCGCGTTTGATTATTTGAACCGTGATCGTCGTAACGGTTGGAGGCTAAAACGGTGAAGCGGAGATAATGAAAAACAAGCGCGATTCGTTGGATGCGCGGACAACGTGCGTGGACGTTCGTTGCAACTCGACCGGTTAGCGTGAAGAAACGAGACAACGAGGAAAGTAGGAATGAGCGCGGGAAAAGGTAGCCGCGATACCAACGTCGGTCTAAGGGTACGAATGTAAAGGGAACGGAATGGTGTTTACGCCTTGACAAGGTAGGGGGCGAGATGAGAAGAAACGAGACGAGAAGAAGATAACATGAGAGGAGGCGAGAGCTGATGGGTCGGAACAGGCCAAGACGAAGTTACAGTGGCTCACGAAAGTACTTGAAGAAACTTTTTCTCTATATATTTCACGAAAAATGTTTTATTTCATTAGCACTGTAACGAGGCACGGCTGTCGTGATTACATTGGCATTAAATTTGAACGGAATCTGAAAACGTATGTAGAAGTTGCAAGATATCTACTTTCCAGTAAATGGAAATAACATGCGTTTCCCAAAGATCATCAAATTATATGAACAGTCAGCTCTATTCGCTTTACTAGCAAGCCGCAATATATAGTGAAACCATGTTTAGCGTGAATTGTGTATTTAAGACTATTATTCATGAGGTATACCAATATTTCAGTAACTATATGTTTGCAATAAATGTCATGTAACTTTTATATAGATTTTCGGATTGGTTTCAAATGTTAGTATTACGATGTATTACAATGTTAACGATATTTCCGAAGATCTCGTACAATGTACATAGCGTATTGATAAAAAAAGAATTCTATTGTAAATGTTCAAATACTTTCGTAAGCCACTGTACGTCGCGTCGCGTCGTCAGAAAGGCAAACCTGGTGGGGGATGGGGCCAGGGCCGGGGCCGGGACTGGGGCTGAGGCGAGTAGGCCGACGCGCAGCAGAAAACAAGCGTGGTCTTTTAAATCGGCGGCTACGAGGGATTTAAAAATGGCCGGGTCTGCCTACCCTTGACAGCCGTCCCTTCAGCTGGTCGGGCAAATACCATCAGCTGACCGGTTTTGGAGGGAAACTGACTGAGATTCTCGGTGGTTTCGACCATTTCCTCGAGACGACCCAATGCCATGCGCCGCTAATTGCTTTTTTCTTTGTGTACAGACTGTTTATTGTGCGTCCTTATTCAGTCTGTGTGAACTGACATCGGCCAAGAATACTATCCTAATGTTTCCAACGATCTACAATACGAACTTTTCCGCTTGTAACTTTCCAACGTACTACCTACTGAGAGTTATCGGAGACTCCGGTCTTTCTTCTCGTATTACCAGTGCACACGTGGAACAAATGCGAGATTGGATTGGAAGCGAGTTTTATTCAAGGAGCACGTTAAAATAAGATCGTGTATTTATAAATATTTAAAACAAACGCGCATATGCGTACTTCACGGAAGCGGGGAGGAAGTAGACGCGCGAATTAGCGAGTATACGTGTGGTCATAGGATGTCTTTTGTCATTCGAGATCAAAGGAAAGGAGCTGTTATCCGCGCACATACACGCAGCTACTCCCCGAACAGGTAGAGGGGAACAGGTTGTTATTCGTACTTATACGATTCACTCCCTCACAGGTAGCTGCATAGCGGCGGCAACCAACGAGCTGGACCAAACCCGAGAGCTGGTCGAGAAAGAAAGAAATCGGATGCATGCCTCGGCGGCTCGTTCCGGGGGATGAATTTTATTATGGCCTTCTTATAGCTCTTTCCTTTTATACTCGTTCCAAGATTCAGAGATCGTTATGTTCAGATCGTATCAATCGATAACTGCCTTCATCTTTCTTCTTCTTGGGCGCGTGTTATCGACCTTTCACACGTTCCATCTTTATTCTGGCTTCACCTTTTTGGATCGTCTTATATTTTTAAATAAACGGAAGAAGTATTTACGTGGGTTGGTTTGATGCGCTTCTCTAATGCCGCGTCGGTTGACCGTTGCGCAACTTCCTCCTTCCTCTCAACTTCTTTCTCCAGTATCCACTCGGTGCCTGTTTGTCTGCATGCCTGCATGTCTACCCATACTCGTTTCCCCATCATCCCGTCACCTCATCCGCCTCATCTTCTACGCTTCTCGCGCCCCTCTCTCAAACACTCCTTTCGCCTCTCTCTTTCCGTATCTCTTTGCTTTCTTTCCTCCTTTTCTTCCTTCTATCATATCTTCCCCACCCACCAATCTTCACTTCGTTCTTTCGTCTTTCTCCTCCCTCCGACCCTTTCTCCTCTCTTTCTTCTTTTCTCGCGCGCCTTTTTTCTCCCACTCCTTTTTCGTTTGTTCTCTTACTATTCTTCTGCCATCTCAGTTCTCCGTTTATCCGTTACTTTTTCGAACCGTTTTTACTCCACTCGTAACGGTGGAGTTCGCCCCCAGCAACAGCGCCCTTCCAACCAATTTTTTCTCTCCCTTCCATTTCCTACATTAAGCCTCCTACCACCCACTCCATTTCTCTCTGTCTCCCCCCACTCCCGTGCTTTCTATCGCGCTCTGTCGTTCGTTCACGCGCCAATCGATCGTGTGCTTACATAAGCACAAGCATTTAAAAAACTAGCTTCGCGCAATATTTCGAACGGTCCGTAACGTCGAACGTTGGAGCCTCGCTGTATGTAATCGGTTATAAAGTGTATTCGTGTACCGAGATCTTAACGTCCTGGTAGAGGTGGCTTTGTGCGATGCGCAAAACGAGCAATTTGAACGAACGACCTTCGAACGCCGTGGTCTTTCACATCCTCACTTAGTAACCGAGCTAGCGTGAGAAAGACGCCCCGGGGATGAACGACGTTGGTCGTAGATTTTCATCTTTTAACAAAATTTCGTTTCTTCGAGTCCTGAAAAGCTGGTTGGAAAAACCCATGTAACTCCACAGACCTCTCTGTAGACGAGCTGAATCGTTTACGCGCGAAATTTCACTCGTGAATTTCTTCTTTATTTTTCCTGAAAAATCTTCCGAACGTTTCACTCGAGAACTAATCGTATATTGGGAATCTTTTGAGATTTTTTTAGAGCCTAGAATGGAAAAAAATTAGGTAGTCTAGTAAACAATAAAAGATGATTTTACGTCGAAAGGGCTGCTCTTAGGACCCACATTGATTAGACATTTTTTATTCCTCTCGATGAGTTGTTTAAACGTCCAACCGCTCTTTTTAACGGCCTGTATTTAAGCGATTAAGAATCGGAACGGCGAGTTAATTCGTCCTTCCCAGGTTAACAGGTTAAGACCGAGACTGAAGAATATCGATTGATGCTTATTGTTTCGTTACTTGATGCAGACGAAACCTGTTGCAACTAGTTTCATTGTGAGTGAAATACTCGAGACTGTACGATACGCGGCGAGTATAGAGAAATAGAAAAGAACGGCTTTCTGGGAAGGTCGTTTTATGAGAACGGTACGGAACAGGTCCGAAGGAACGTCGTTGTCGTCTTGAAAGAAACTAAGATTTCACTGTGAAGCGACAAGAGAGACCAGCAAACTCAAAGATGGGAAACTGTGGGAGGTATTAAAAGAAGATTTTCAGCTTCCGTGGTGCTTGGCCAGCACGGTACATGGGTGGTAGATCGCTTTGTCAGACAATTGAAAAAGAGAAAAGTTGAGCTGCATTAGAAGCGTACCAAAGTGATCGTACCATCGCGAGAGATCGTACTCTTTTCCTCTTCGTCGTTGTCATTGTTGAGAATCGTACAAACGGATGAGAAAATGAAACGAGTATGACTAGACGACAATCGAGCTGCTTATTTGCCAAATCGTGGCACGAACTCCACGAACCAAGAAGTAGAGGAAATTGACGAAATTATACGAGACAAGCTTCGATATCGATCGAGTGTATTGACGCTAACAATTTTTTAAATCTCGAACTTTGATCCGTGAATGGTCCAATTAGACTGGAAGTTTTATGTGTAAACGATACATGTATACACATCTGATAGAAAATAGGCCTGTAAAAGATTGAATATTACCATCGACGGTATCAATCGTATCGTTTAGACTGGCACAAAATACCAGAGGCGTTCCGCAAGATAAGAGTAACCGGAGCATTTAAACGGGAAGCGGTTGCGTAGGGACTGTAAATACGCTAATTGGGACATGGTCACAGCAACGTGCTTTAACGTCGGTTTAATATCCTCCGGAGCTGAGGGATTGGATCAAGTGGATATTACTCTTTTTCTGTTTTAAACGAAACACGGGCTAGAATATATCGTGTCAGAGCCAGGCCAAAAAGACGTTAGCATCGTTTCCTTCTTTCCCTATGTACCGTCGCTATTATTCAGATTGAAATACGAATAAACGAATATACAAATTATACAAATAATAAAAATACTTTTCTCCAAATACGTTATACAACCGAATGATTTTCAAACGTAACTCTTCCCGTTTGGTATAGAGGTAGGAAGCATAGAAAGATGCAAGGCATGTATATGCATTGATATACAAGTCGGCGGGAGTTAGCGGGAGTTGGCGGGAATAGGTAGGCGGGAATTAATACCCGTTACGTCTCGAATAAATCGAAGCTAGTATGCAATTTGTTTTTACTGGAAATGTTCGCCTACATACTGCTATCAGTATTCTGCTTGAAAACAGGAATCCTTTCCTTTTTCCTATTGTACCTTCTCTGTATCTCTATCCCTTATCGTCATTCCTACCATGTTTACATCGTCACTTCTTTCCAACACTCTGTTTTCCTTATCCCGTTGTCAGTAGTCTTTCGCTCTTTTAACCGGAATCTTCTCGCCCCTATTCCCTATTCCCGTTTCCAGATACGTTGATTTCTGTGCCCTCTTCATCGCGGCCTGTTCATGTCTACTTTGTACTAGTTGCTTAGTTCACTGTTGAGTCCCTTTTCCCCAGGGTTGGAACCGAAGTCGTGCCGGGGTCGTCGAAGCCCGAGATCGAGAACGAGACCGAATCCGGAGCCGAGTTCGAGACACGGCAAAACAGTGTGTTCCATGGGTGGTTGCTCCCTTCTCTCTCTCTCTCTCTCTCTGTCTCTCTCTCTGTCTCTCTCTCTCTCTCTCGCGCGCGCTCTCTTTTCCCCCTCTCTTCTCTTCTCTCCTCTTCGCCCTTCACTCTCGCTCTTGCTCTCTCCAGCATGTACACACACTTGTACACGCGAGAACGCTCGCCTTCCCTACCTCCTGGTCTCGGTCTATCTTTTTCTCTTTTCTTCGTTCCCGTCGCACCGTCGCGAACCTCAGCGGTGTCGCCTCTCCCCACTATAAAAGACCACGACCGACCGTTGAGATTTAAATTCCTCTCTGGGTGGACGGAGAAGAGTCTCCGGCCTGGGAACGGCGGCAACCTTCCTGCGCGGGACGAGGAGAAACTCATCGTCTCGCCGCTTTGACCGTCTACGCCGTTCGGTCATCGTCGTTTTTCCCTCCATTCCTTCTTTCGCGTGTTTTTGGGAACCGGCCCGTTTTGCGAATCGTACTTTTATATATAAACGTACTTTCTCAATTGAAAATCCTGTAAAACAGGAACAATCGGATCTTTTTAACTATCGCGCGATACAGGTAATTCCTTTACTCCTTCCGTTATTTCTATCGCGTGTTCTTGACAACCGGCCGTCGTTTTGCGAATCGTACGTTGGACGCATCTGTACGAACGTACTTCTTCAATTGAAAATCGAGTAGAACAGGAATGACAGCGCTTTTTAACATATTGTTGATACATCACAAGTAAACATGAATATTCACGGACAAATGCTGTTAGTTCCTGTATAAGATAGCCGGTCGCGCAAGTTGATTTTTGCATTAAATAGCCAGTCGACAATGCGTTAATTATCGCATGATATGTAGATAAAATTTGGCTTCTTTTTTCATTTGCAAGTATCGTCATTCGTGCGTCTTCGAACGCAATGATTTATGATCTGATTACGATTGAAATGAATCGGATGAACGGAATTTTCAATACACGAAACACCTCAACATTTTCAGCGGTCGTGACGTAATAATAATTAGAAATTCCGATCGTCATTGACAATTTTTACACGTTCCTGTGAAAAGAGTTTATTGCACGTATATTTGCAGGAAGTTTTAATTTCACTGTCCAAATTCTCCTCCAAATTTTTATGCTCCGAACCTGCCTCTTGTTTCGATAAGACGAAGTTCCTTAAATGATTAACAATGGCTGTTAGTCTCCTTGAACTTAGTAAATTTTCTCGACAACGAAACACGCGATTGGTTCCACGCCACGAGAGGTCCAACGGACACAAAAAAATTAAAGTACGTCCTATCTTCCTGTCACGTTCTCTCCGGTTGTAAGTTTGAAAGATATATGGTTTACTGAAAACAGTTGGCGAGAAAGTTTGATCTCAATTGAGGAACTGCGTAAGGAAGTAATTTCTGTTAAGGTTGTGTGCTAACATGCGTTCGGTTCGAGCGACGAAGTTCAGTTGGCGCGTACTGAGAGCCACGTGGAACGCACGAAGAGGGAAACGTTACCGAGAACTAAATGCGAGATGTGTACGTGCGACGATTTGATCGTTTGGAAGTTCGTTAGATCGTTCATGTACCGGCTAGTTGTGGAGGTGTACGGTTTACGTGATCGAGCATAGTCGACTTTCGCTTGGGTAGTAGGAAGCGTTACACGCCCCCATATAACACTTTCGGCCTCCCCCATGAGGGCACTGTGTACCGTATTGTCTAACGCTTGGCTCTTGCGATATGCTATACGGGTGCAGCTGTTACACGAGCTTTACTCGTACGTGAATAATCGATGAACGCGAAACGACTTTCTCGCTGGGATAAATCGGCTCGTATCGAACGTCCACCAACGTTCTTATTAGGGTATTCCATAAGCCGTATTCGCAGGTAGATCACGGGCGAGAAACGTAATCAGTCATACACTACCGCTCATAAGTCATCCGGATGCTTGATTGACCGGTGGTAACAACAATATCTTTACGTGCAATAATAAATTAAAACAGTGGCGTACAAATACCTTTTATAGCCACTGCGCATAACAATTACGAACGCGAAACATACAACGATATTTATATGTATATAAATAAATCGACTTTTTTACGCGGAGGATCACACGTTTTTCTGGTTGTATCGAAATTTGAAGATCGTTCTGTATATTCCTTCTTCTAATTTTCCAATTACTATTTTTTAATTTTTTTCGTACTTTATCTCCTCTGTATCATCTGCACTTTCTCTCTCTCTCTTTCTCTTTCTCTCTGTTTCCCCGACACACACACACACACACACACACATGCACAAGCGTGTCGGCATCGGTTCAGCATCGGCGAGATTGTTGATAATGCTGAAAAAGATAAACGAGAGAGGAAAGATGTAGCGAATAAACGAGTATAATAGAGAAAGGTGAGAAAAGTGCGAAGAAGTGAGAGAGAGAGAGAGAGAGAGAGAGAGAGTGATTGCGCGCAGGAGAAGGGGGCGGAAGAGTAGAAGGACGAGGGGAGAGAAAAAGAGATCGAATGATAAAGTTCAGATGAGCGAAACGAGGAAGAAGAAAGGAAGATATCGTCGCGATATTTCGGTTGCGGTTAAGCGTCGATAAGAGTTGGTGGTAATCCCAAGGTCTGGGTTTGCGGGCACCGTTGCATGGCTATTCTCAGAAACCTAGCTGTTTGAAGCGCGCCAAGCCCCCAAGCTGTTCATGTGTTTTCTCCGTTTAACTCATATGACAAGTTCTCTTCATATGTTAGTTCCATACCATTATACTTATTTCCATATATTAGGTATATCGTTGTATACCGTTAATCCTTTAATCAAGTTATATCTTAAACAGAAATTTCTACAATCACGAAAATAAAAGTTGACAAGAATCGCGATAAAATCGAAATGAAAGATCAAATTCCAGTATAGCCATTTCAAGACAGAATTTGATACTGTCGTCTCTTTATATGGAGTTTACAATTGCTTACGAACTCGATACCAGGATTAACTCATTTGTCGGGTCTCGCACGACGCCATAAAATATAATATTGATAATAAATTCGTGGATTTTTCGTTGGATTGTCTTTAGACGTTTATTATAAATGTTCGTATAATGACAATAAATAAATGACATTAGCAATTTTTCGATAGAGCAACTCTTCCACGGAGTTGTAAAGCATTCGGAGTATAATTACTCGGTATCCGTGTGATAATTCATAGAGCGCGATTAGACAAGCTGTTTCTCAACTTTTCGGGAAACTTTTGGAATTGGTACAGGCCGGCAGAAGGTGGAAAGGTAATACCAGATTACAGCAAAAAAAATAGCATATAAAGAATAGATGGGTAGTGGTTCGACAGGGGGTTGGAATTTTGTGCTATTTAGCAGGTAGGCGGCGCCGAAAGCCGAGTGACCCTTCTTCCTTTGATCAATTCACGGAGAAATTTTTAGGTTTACCTTTTTCTATTGTGTAAATAGAAGTAGAAGGCCGAACACGATTGACAAAATGCAAAGTAAGTGGCAATGAATTATCAATGTTTTCCAATGATTTCAAGAAATATTTAAAAACTATTATACATAAAAAATATATTTTTCTACTTATTCATTTAATTTTTGCCTTTCGGCTTCGAATGATTTCCAGTTTCCGCTTAACCCCTGTACATCATTTCTACGCCGTATATGTACGCAGTATGTACTATTTTTTTTATACTATAATTTATTTTTCTATTTTGCATCCCTAGTTTAATCTATTCTACGCTATATAAAAGAATATAGAATTCTATTTTTAAAAAGACACCGATATTTTCCATTTTTCCATCATTACCGGTCCTCTACAATAAGCAGCTAACCAGCTTATTTTGACAAGTCGTACGACGACTTGAGGATAAGTACCAGGATAAGTAAAAGTACATCACAGAGATCACTTGCTACCTGATATTACCCGAAACGAAGGTAATATTTTTTGAATGATTATAAACGATAGATTTCACAACGATGAGAAATAGTAGTTCCACGATATTCTAGAATCTGTAAAACCGTCCATAATCAACAAATTTCCCTCAAATGACGACGAATAGCAACAAAATCTGTGGATTTTCAAATTCTACCTCTCGGCTTACGGTCGCAGTTTAGTTCTTTTACCTTTCGTGCTTATTATTTTATTGTTTGGTTCCTTTACGTACCGTTCAATACTTATCGACCATAATGTCGAGGTACTTATTATTTCTCGACAATATATCTTAAGGCATATATTTTAATATTCTGGGTTAAAAGTTGTATTTCTTTAAACCATATGCGCCTTATAAAGGATTAAAAATCTTCACAACCAATTTCACAATTAACTTTAATTTAATTATCGATAATTAATTAATTATACATAATTATTATATATAGATAAATTATTCAATTAGTAGTTAATTGGTAAGTGGTAATTGTTTAACAATTGTTCCATTGTTAGAGTTTTCCAATAAATGTAAAGAGTAGATGTCCTGATACTTATAGCCGGAGTGTACCTCTTTCTCCATTTCGTCTTCCATTCTTCTCCTCTTTTCACCTTATCAATCCTCCTCATTCCTTTGACTCTTTACACGTCGCGTTTCTGGTTGTCCATCCCGTTTCTGCTGCTTCTTCACTTCCCAGGGTGATTATTTTTTCTGACTTCCCCATCGTCTTCGTCTATCCATCTAAAAGAGGGGACTTTTGATAGCTGTTAGCGAGGGGTTCGAGCAATTTTTATTCTCCTCTCCTCCTCTATACGTCCTTCTTTCTTTCTTTCGACTGCTTCTCGGCATATTGCGAATTTCGATCTCCTGTACAGTGCATCTGCGACGGCTGCATGTATCGAAAGAATAGCAAGAACGACCAGACTGTCTTCTACACCCTTCAGGATACCGAAGGAACAGATGATGATCTCGTTTAGGAAGCTGTAAAGCCGTCTTGTTCTCTAGAATGCTTTACGGTTACGAGGTCATTGGCACTCTTCTAATACACATTCAACTGTCTAATTGCTAATTCAAATCAGCGTATTTTTTCAACAATCTTTCGTCCTTTTCGTCCTTTTTACGATTACATTACGATTATATCAGGTTATGAAGTAAGTTCGAATCTCTTTACAAGAGTATCAAAGATTATTATTTCAAAACCAGATCTGTTTAATCCTAATACGATTCCCGAACTATATTCGTTTTAAGTTTTTTTTAACAGAAAAAAGAAGTTTTAATATTTCGAGAAAATCTTTAGGATAAAATTAATATAAGAAATGACGCATATCGGTCATTTTATAATTTCCCTAAACTCAGGAAATAGTTTACCGACAAGGAAATACGACCCACGGACAAAATCGATTAACGGAACGCAGGGAATACCGAATTCTTCGTATTCTTTGAACTGATGAGGAAATTTTCACTAACTGAACGATTAACAGGGTAGAGATTTTCATTTCTCTTATGAGAAATTTTATCTTTAACTCAACAAAGTAAAGTGAGTAAGGTACAGCAGATATTTCAATAATCCTTAATTTGCTGCAGTAAGTGAGAATCAATAGTTCCATAAATCCTTCAAACCTAAATTAGGCCAGTTTTTTTTGTTGCTTATTATCTTTATATTAACCCTAGAATCTTCTGATATTTGAGCTTTTTTGTCTTGTCTATGATTCATGTGCCGCTACACTTTCCTTCCCGTAGTAAATTTCTATAAACTATTTATTATTGTTATAAGACTTTATACATCATTTTATACAAATGTAAAAATATTTCTGTTACGTTCTTCAATAATGCTTTACGTTTATCCAATTTTTATATGTCTATCGATCATGTGCAATCTTTACGAAACATTTCGCGCCTTCTTCCCGTGAAACGTTTGCCGAATGAACATAAGGTGCATATACATCATATACCTGTATCGCTAGAGTAACGAAGTATCGCTCAAACGCAACTTATGACAGAATAATTTTTATATTTCCATACTTATCAAATTATTTTACTTCCTATGTTACGTTTTCATTCGTAAAATCGAATTGATCGATGTATAGTACACTGTACGATGTATGATAATATGTCAACGAATTTGTTTAAAGATAAATAATCATAGCGTATACTCGAAAATGCGGAGAATCTTGAAAGTGTAAGGCCCTCCCGTCAGGTATTACGTAAATGGCTGGCCACGTTTTCGTGCCGGTGTGTGCCGTTAATGGAACGTCAATGGGACATCGTCACGATTATACGTTCGTGTAGAAATATACGTTTCACCCACCGTACACGTATCTTCATGTATCTACACGTACACGATCATATCTTGTACACCCATGCGTGCATACAGCACACGCTCGTTTGGAAAGTGTCTGTTACATGTACACACGTATATGCACTTAGCGGTGCACCATCAGGGTACCCATGGTTGGCACGTGCCAACCATCACAATGGATACGACCATCTGCACTCTTTCTTATAGAAAAATCAAAGTCGTAGGGAGCCAGGCGTTTGCCCGATTCCAAGTTCCCAGTTCCCTTCCAGTCCGTTATACGTTCGAACCGTTCGTTTCCCGTGGAAGACGGTTTCTGGACCAGTACCGAGTGTGTACTTACACACAGAGAAGAGAAAAACGTGATAAGTCTGGTTTTTTGATATCGATGTTACGTTCAGAAACCATGTTAATCGACCGCATAAATGGAGAGGTAAAGAAAAATGACGATGTCGAGGACGATACTTTTTTTTAAATTTACCTCGAAGTTTATCGTTATCTAACCGCGTCGTCTTCTCGCGACAAATGAACTTATAGAAGTAGGTCAGTCGTTTCTTGAGAACTGTGCGTTAAATCGTGTATCTAATGAAACGAAGAATAGTATGATATGATGGTGTATGATACGAGCCCGTTCACAGGCCAATGTGGTTAACACCACTGTTTGAAATTTCTGAAATTTTTATGACAAAGCATTTGATCGACGCTTATCTCATATGTAATTTTATCAATCTCTCTCTCTCTCTCTCTACTTCTTCATTCGCGGAGTTAACCGAAAAACAAATAACTGACTCGTATATAGCACTGTTATATTGATAAGAATTCAAGTTTTCATATCGGGTCTGTATACTTTTTAACGATTTTCCGCAAGTTAGCTGTCTAAGTTGGATTAGAGATTGTCTCTGAAGCCGGTGTACGGGTATAACGTGTCGCGAGGATGGAGAAGGTGCACAATCAGCCAGCTGTACGTGAGGGGTGCTTCTGCAACCCCCGATATATGGCAAAGTAAGCAGCTGAGCTACCCCCATGGTCGCACTGTGCGTTACGCGCGTTCGATGCCCTATAGCGAATAATCTTCGCATTTATGACTGCTGGGAACAGACCGATGGATCGTTCGTTATATTCCTTCGGTCCCTTATTTGTTCACCCTCTTTTCGACTTCTCTCCTCCGCTTCTTTTTTTTTTTTTTACTTTGTCTATCTTCTAACTGACCTTCGTTTATTGCTTCAATACGTGATTACCACACCAAAGTGAGAAGTATAAAGCAGTAACCACAACTTTACAACCCAGACTAAAGAAGTTAAAAGATTTATACTTAGATACTTAGATAAAAAAAACATAAATAAATTACCAGGAAATCTTTGTTATTAAAGATATACGTATATTTATATTAAATAGAAAAAAAAGAGAGCATTGTTGAAAAATGTGGAATAAAATGTCAAGCAGAAAGCACGAGATGGTTATCAATGGAATTTTATTAACGACAAGAAGAGCAATGCATAAATTAGTGTGGCGAAGTTGCTACCTGCTGTACCTATTTATCCCTTTTCCCTATTTATCCCTTTTCCCTATTTATCCCTATGATTAAACAAGATAAGACATTCATATGTACGCGCAAACATACGTTTCGAACTTATTTGCGCGATTGAATCTTACGAACGCATAGCTGGCGTGTCCGTGTGAAAATCTTTAAAGAATGCGAGGGTGGTATCGGAGATCAGGTGAAGCATTGTGATCGGCAGAATGAAAAAACGGACCGAGCTGTACCTGCTGAGAGCTGCATCCTTCGGAATGGTCGGTGCATCAGTCGACGGAAAGAGGAGCGTAGTAACAGAGAGAGACGAGAACAGGCCCTTTCAGTGCGAGCAACAACTCCTACGGTCGGCAACCTTTTCCGGCCTGGTATCGAAAGTGAGCTAGCCAGTGAATGACCGAGTATACACATAGGCACGAGCGCGAGAAAGAAGGGAACATAAGCAGCATAGATTTAAATGTTCCTTTTTTTCTTCTTCTTCTTCTTCTTTATTCGTCTTCTCCTCCGTCTTATCCTTTTCCTTCCTTTTCGAATATAATATATATGTCGGTTTGATAACTCCAGATATGTTAAATAATTCCTTTGAAAACGCGGTCTCTTCTATATTAATTAACTTTGATAATGAGTGCCTTAGATATGGTCTTCTTTAAAAGCTTTCGAACTGTAATTTGTAGATCTACCGTGGAGAATTTTTACGTAGATATTGCACGCGTTATATAAAACATTTTATAATTTCTAACACTGTAATAAGACACGATCGTCATGGTCATATTGGTTAAATTAAAAATTTAAGACCAATCCGATAATATACATATATATGTATAGACGTTGCAAATATGTAATTTACTGTAATCATAAGCTTACAATCATCAAAATATTAGGGTGGAACATGAATAATAATTTTAAACGTATAATTGTGCCAAAAATAGAATATTATGTATTATTAATATAACGAGCAATTAACTGTTCATGTACGAGATACTCCGATAATCTTTATGGAGCGTATGCTTCCGATGAATATCTTGTAATTTCTATATACATTAACAGGCTCGTACCAGATGTTACCAACGTAATCACGATACTCAAGTATCGTATGTATGAGATACAATTGTACCTCATTATAATATTAATGAAATTTCGAAATGTTTTCTGTAACACGCGCGATGTATTCATGGAAGCTTCCTATAAATATTCAGATACTTTCGTGAGCTACTGAGGACATAATATTTTTCAAAGCCAACAAGTAAGCGAACGTACCATGCGTGAAGAAACCTGAAGTTACTATAAGGTTTAAAATAGTTAAAGAATTTTATCAATAGACTTTTATTTCGAAACTAGATCGAAGTTTACAAAGTCGTAAGGGAACATATGCAGACGCAAGTGTGCTTCTATATATATATACATTTCATATAGATTTAGCAACTGGTAAATATCGGCGAACGATCGAGTAAACGAACAAACGGATGTAACGAAACACGGCGGCAAAGAGGCAGAAAAGGGCCCCCCATAGCGGTTACCCTAAAGAGTGGATTCCGCGTTCCGTTCTCCCTGTACGCCCTGAGAAGATTTAGGCGGGCCCTTTCCCAGTTACCGATTGGTCGGCCCTTTCCCCCCACCACAACAGGCTGCTACATATAAAGACGAGACTTCCCGCCAGACCACTCAGATAGTGCGCGACTTCGCGGGTTGCCGTGCGTTGGTTCGAGTCCGCATTCGGCGAAACGAGTGGGGGGTTGTCGTCCGAACTTTTATATATCATCATTTCATTCTTTAATTTGTTAAAAACGGCCATTCCGTACTGTGGTTTCCCGGCTCGCACAGTTCTTTTTCTTCTCGTTTATCATTGACTGGTTTTAACTGTGACTTCGTGTTTCGTCATTGATCGCTATGTTCTGGCAAGATGTTACTAATTCGTGTGAAATGTGGCAATGTACAAGGTATATATCATAATAACGCTAATTTTCTGCTTCCGAGCTATGTCGATTTTTCGTTTCTTTCGTCTCGTACTTTTCGTGTGAACGCGCGTGTGAATATGTGTCTGTAAATTCAGTGCGAATTCAGTGCGAATTCAGTGAAGTATATGTACGTAGGGGAAATTTGTTTACATTGCATCTACGTGTTTTTCCAATATGTTGAATCAATATGTTCATAAAGAATTCTTAGTAACATGTCCACAATTTCACCTACTAAAACTATATTAAGTCTTATCCTATGTCTTTTACGTATTATACGCTCTTATTATACATGGATCAGTGATTCCTAAACTGCGAAAATAGATATACCGGTGAAATCAGTTTTGCGCGTCTGCTAAGTGCATGTGGTGCTCACGCGCAAGCGCATTCAGTTGGCGCGCTCTCGCTCTACCATATTTCCTCGTGTTGTACATATGTAAAATATTCTGGCAGTAAATTTCGTTAATGAAACGGCAATGTGCGAACGACAACGTGTTCTTTTGTATCGCTCAGCTTTGTAAATCGCGTAAAATTATATTTTAACATTGTGTAACTGTGTTTAAGAAAGAAGAAACGCGATTAATTTCGAGGCGATTTATAGAAGTTAATCATTCATTCACAGTAGAATATTATTGCTTGTAAAACATGTCGATAATATCTGTGACAATATTCCTAAAGATGTGTTCAATGAAGTTCAAGGTGCGTGATTTTCTTCAATTCGAGAAATCTTTTGTTCTTAATTATAACTTCCAAAATACGTATCTTTATCAGGACCTAGTTATAGAGGTTAGGTTTATCATTGAACTGATATTGTATTTTTGTAATTGCATATACAATTGTGTCTGTGTGTATAAAGGTATGTAATAATTATTTCTTTTCTTTACAGCCTCTTCAAGGATGTATTTAACATTAAAGACACTTCGAACAGCACAGTGAAACCTAAAGTCCGCCGGCTAATTGGCATGGCAACGCGACGTCTTTCCAGTCCAGAGCCAGTCTCGCCATCTACCGACAAAGAAAATAACAGTCCGCATGGTACTAGCCCGCAAAAGGTATTGTTATCAATACATATGTTCTTGTATATCTCGACTTCTTTTTCCATTTTTTCTTCTTTTTTTGTTACCCTTATTAATTCTAACTAGTGCTTTTTCATTAAATTACGGACGAGCGTAAACGTCACCTTTTATATCGTCGCGTTAAGAAAAATATGCACCTGTTCCTACATTATTCGTGGCTGTTTATCGCTCACTTTCAACATCTTGAATATATTTAAAGTAGTTATCAAATACGGGGGCGCGCGTCGAAGTGACACTTCCGTTTCTGTTGTATTTTGAATTGAATTAAATCGAATCTAATCTGTCGATTAATCTAGACACGGACCGAATTAGTTTTCGTTATCTGCATTTTGAACAACCGGCGTGTCACATTCTGAAGCGTCACACCGGGTCGGTCTTTAAAATTTCTTTTTTCCATGGTCGAACAATAAACGTCGAAAGACAAAATTAATTCGATAGAGCGTGATAAATACTGAGGTCTATTTAATGTATTTTACTCAATACTCAAGTCTAATTAATTATTTTTAATTAATGTAATATAGATCGTTGGTACAAAAAGGATCCGTCATCCTCTAGAAGATTGCGATCCGAATAGCCAAGACAGCGGATATGAAGCGGGCTTCATTGAGAGAGAGGAAAAATCGAGGCGAGATAGATTTCGATTTGCGGAGCCCTTGGCCGTTGCTCCGCGTCGAATGTCTGTCGAATCTCGGAGTCCGATGGAGTCGCCGGTACGATCATCGCCACATCGAGCGCTAATCGCACGATGTTCCCTCTTTCGAAGCACTTCATCCGGTTACGAGAGTATGGATGATGGATTCAACGATCTGGTAGATACAGAGAATTTGGACGATGCGACGCAATTACCAAATGGTATCTCCACTTTACTCTGCGGCAGTATAGTCGGTGCCGAGATCGCGAATACATCAACGAATCCTGACTCAAGTAATCAGAGCACGCCCGAGTATCCACACACCTACCGCGGTACAAGCGGAAGCTTCAGACGCTCGTTGTCATTGCAATATGAAAAGGAAAATCAAAAGATCTCGTCGCTTTCGAAAGTACGTTCCTGCTTGTTTCGTTCTCCGAATGCGAACTCATCGACTAAGACTGTAGATTTCGACGATGGTAGCCCGCTAGCGACGACTCTACCCGTTGCACGACGCCGACGAATTGCTGAAATTACCGACGAGAACACCGACGCGGACAACACATTCAATTTGCCGTTTGCTCGAGCTTTGAAACGGCCTGAACCACTGATGGACGAGAGCCCGAGACTAGTCAAGAGATCACGAAGATCCAACAACTTCTTTGAAGTCGTGAAAGATTGTAGCAGTGGTGAGGCCATGATGTTCGAGATGCCAAAGTGTAGGACGTTACAGAAGAGCTTTTCTACATCAGGAATAGAGGCGGCATCTGTAATAGAAACGATATCGACGAAAATGGAAATAGAGATGAAAATGGAAACGGACACAGAAATGGAGACAGAAATGGAAACTGGGACAGAGACAGAAGTGTCCTCAGAATTGGAAGCACACGCGCACATCAAATCGGCTATACATCGCAGCGTCACCGATACCGATCTCACAGGAGATTTCAGCAAACCATGCGTCCTGCCATTAGCTGTTGGTCATCACGAAGATTTAAAATCAATTTCAGTCGATACCTTAGCCGCTCTAATACGTGGAGAATTCAACGATAGAATTAATTCGTTCGAAATCGTAGATTGCCGTTATCCGTACGAGTTCGATGCAGGTCACATTCAAGGTGCTCTAAATCTCTACAGTAAAGATCTCATCGAGCAATCCCTATTAGATCCGCTGAAAAACACGCCTGAAATTGAACCAGATACGAGTAAAAGAAATATTCTAGTGTTCCATTGTGAATTTTCGTGGGAACGAGGTCCAAATCTCTCACGATTTCTACGAAATTTAGATCGTCAACGTAACAAGGAATATTATCCCGCTCTCTATTATCCGGAAGTTTATTTGCTGCACGGTGGATATGAGCAATTCTACAGGGAACAGAAGGAATTGTGTTCGCCACAGGGTTATCGACCGATGAGCCATCCTGATCACCAAGCCGATCTCAGACAATTCCGAAGCAAAAGTAAAAGCTGGCAAGGTGAAAGGTTAAGATTTAGTGGTTGTCCAACGCGTAGTAATCTGAAACGTCTAGGTTTTTAGATAAGTCTCCATTTTCCTCGTTATCGTTTCTGTCATTTACCTGATCTCCTCTTTCACCCCTCTACCCTCTTTTCAACTTTTCTTCTTATCTTTCTTTTACCACCTCTTTTTTTCTTCTCTTATCTCATTCGTTTCATCTCTATCCTGTTTTCCTATAATTAGCAATCAACACGCTCGGGATAGAAAATTTGCAGAAAATTGTATAAAGGTGCAAATTTAAGTTAAAATAATGACAAAGTGGAATAGGAAAAAGGAAAACGTTTTCCTTTTAGCGCGTGAAATTTGTACGATCGTTCCTACATGTTACTGTAAATAATAGTAATTTCTTTAATTTGCGAATACGCTTAATTTTTTAGTTGATCAGTTGTAAAGAGATGTTATAAAGAGCATGTACACATGTATGATAAAGGACAACGACAGCAAAAATATCAAGTTAGTGCGAAAAAGGTCACATTAGCAAAACAGTATTAATTCGAAAATTGAAGTAAAACAGTCGTAGAAGAAAATTGTATCGTAATACTCTCGGATAGGATTCTCATTCATACCCATTCGATATAGTATTTTCATCAGATCCGCACGACCTTGAAATGTTTTCACATAAAAATTGATCGCAAACGTCGTCGTTGTTTCCTGATATTCTTGTTCGCCAAAGTTTAGCGCGTATGTGTACACAGTGTAAAGTACACGTAAAGAAATTATGTTTAAGTGGGGTTACATTGACTAAATAAGGGTGTAGAGCAATTGTTTATGAAGAAATGAATATATCTTTAAATGTGCAAGCTTGTACGAATGTTGTATATGGATAGTTTATGTTGTATGACGTACGTATGATGTGTATACATGTACATAACGCATGCTCGCGTATGCGTATATGTAGGAAGATATATAGAAAAATCAAATATGTCTTCATTTAGTCTGTGTACAGTGCATTATTTCATTATAATATAGCATTAAAATAATTTTGTTTCTGCATTTTTGTTTCTTTATTTGAAATTCGTATTTTATAATGCAAGTATCTGAACGCCTGATGCAATTCGATCAAAAGGTCGATATCCTTGTTATATTTTTAAAATTATTGAAGATTTCCATTTGACATATAATGTACATGTTTGCAATAATTCAGCGGATATGTTAATATTCTAATAAATATTAAATAATTAAGAAAATGTGTTGTCAATACTTGAATTCCGATAGATGGCGTGTATTACAGCGATGTTTACCAAAATGATTTCGCGCGCGTGATTGGCCAGCGCTACAACCTTCTTCAATGTAATACATATATAATGCATATGCTGATCTATATAGAGCAAACATTCGCAAAAGGAGGGGACGATAAGGACGAGAATCGACTACAGTGTGCCGGTTTCTAAGGTTGTTACAAAGTCAGTTGTATTCGTAGCTTCAATAATATTCTTTCTTTAAAGTTTAAAGTATTTTCTTTATGAGTTAAAGTCCGTGTTGGGTGTCATGCTGCTTTTAATTAACGCAAGTAATATCTATTAGAAAAATTGATCGAAGCGTTGTCACATTACTCCCCTCCCAATGTTGCACGTAATAATTAGTGTCGTAGAATACGCGATCTTTTCTGTTTTTCACCTTACTTCGTTTGCGTTTTTCTTTTTTTATTGTATGTTTTGTTTTCTTTGCGAGTTAATAAAAGATTATCGATTATATGCAAAAACGGTTGCTCAGTATCGGTCAAATTGTTTGTACGAATTTGTGATAACCTAGCTGTATTTCTGGTTTGGTCACGATTGCGAAGAATGGATTATTTGTTAGTTTCGTAGCCTGTCTGTTATTACTTGGTGTACTTTCAGGTTCATTAATTGCAAGAAAACCTCTCGTTGAAATTGGAACTCGTCTTTTGTCATCCATGGCTCAAGCGTTGCAAACTCATGGTGTCGTACCTGACGTCATAGACAAGGTCCCACAAAATGTACTACAGGTCACTTATCCAAATAATCTTGCCATTGAAATTGGCAAAGTGTTGACCCCGACACAGGTGAAAGATCCACCTTCTGTTAAGTGGGATGGCGATGCAAGTGCTTTCTATACCCTTTGTATGACTGGTACGTATTGAAAGAATAGTCATTTTTATAGTAATTACACTGCAGGTTTTAATGTAATGTCATATTTTTGTTAACACAACTAAAGAAATGGTATCTATGTAAAAATTTCTTCCTGCCATTAAATGTTATAATTAGACTACAGATTTTTATCCAGTCATAGGACATTTGAAAGCGTAAAATTGCATAGGTTGCACATATAATAGTAGTTTTTAATTAACAGTTAAATTAATTTATTATATTTTCCTTCCAGATCCAGATGCACCAAGCCGCAAAGAACCAAAATTTCGTGAATGGCATCACTGGTTGGTAGGAAACATTCCTGGTTCTGATGTTTCCAAAGGTGAAGTACTCTCTCAGTACATTGGTTCAGGTCCACCAGAAGGCACTGGACTTCATCGCTATGTGTTCCTTTTGTACAAGCAGCCTCAAAAGCTTACATTCAATGAACCTCGTCTGACTAATCGCAGCGGGGATAATCGAGCAAATTTTTCTATTAAAAAATTTGCTGCAAAATACAAACTGGGAGATCCTATTGCTGGAAACATGTATCAGGCAGAATTTGACGATTATGTTCCACTTTTATATAAACAATTAGGAGGTTAAGTACATAGCATGGATAGAATATGAGGGATATGAAGCCTAGTATATAGACATTGGAGACTGGTGCACAGATATTTTGTATGAAATTTGATATTAAACGCTCATTCATGTAGTACAAGCTCTTTTACATTGTGTAATGTAACACCTGTACACAATGAACAAAAATAAATGAAGTTATAACAAATCATCATCATAATATTCGATCCACCAGCACATTTGTTCCATCAACTATGTAATATATATATGTTGTATTATCTAATATTTAAGATCAATGATTTAATAGAATGATTAGTGTTTTTCTCCATTCCACTTTAGAGGATTTTGAAAAGGAAAGAAGTTGTGAGGAAAGGAGCGTCAAGTAGCAAATAAGAGGACGCGAACATTCGCGAAAAGAGGGGGAGAACCATGGTCGTTCGACGCCAAATGAAAAGAAAAGTTAAATGCAATAGGAATTCTTGTCAGGTTATAAGCTAGGAAAGGGGTGGGGGACGTAGTCGGTAGAATAAAACGTTTCTACAGAGTCGAGCGTGTGTAGTCTGTCGAGGCTAAGTGCAACAGAACGAGATAAAGATGAAGTATTCCATGATAATAGGTACGTGTATATCTTTAATTAAAATCGAATCGCGAATACAACTATGTACTTAATTTCACTATTTTCGGATCGTTGCGTGTTAAATATGAGATACAAAATAAATTGCAGGAATTCTTGTCTGCGGTATCCATATTATCACCGGTACAGATACTCGTACAAAATTTGAGGAAGCACAAATCGTACCCGATATACTAGACACGGCACCAACAGAGAAGATCGAGGTGTAGTTTTCTTTGAATAATTGCACTTAACGTTAGTGTGAGTCTGGGAGTGTAAATGCAAGCGTATCGTAAGGAGAAAGCTGAATCTAGTAGGCATAGATGCGTGTGTCTGAATAGTTTAAAAGATGAAAAGTATCAAATAAATTATTTTATATAACTAAATGAAATTATTCAGTTATTTTATTTAATATTTATCTTATGGCAGTAACGTGTATGTATCTGGGTTAGGTCAAGTACGGAGACAAAGTGATCGATTTTGGAAATGAGTTAACTCCCACGGAGACGCAAATAATTCCAGAGATTCATTACAAGCACGAAGGGGGAGTACTTTACACGCTTGTAATGACAGGTAAGTCAGCAGAGAGTAAACTCGTATAGTGCAAATTTGTTTGGAGGCTAGAGACGATTCAAGTTAATTATGGAGAAGAACGCGACCTTATATACATTACCTTATCCTTGTGAAACTTTCGAGGAGTGCAACTCGCGACAACTTTCACCGAGTCGACGTGAACAAACCTGTTTCTTTCGTTCACTATTTTTTCTTTGCCATGTCTCTTGATCGATCGATGATTCGATGCCTCATAATTTGATGCTCGTTAAAGCCATTACTAATGAAGATACTGACGTTCTCTCATGCGTAGATCCTGACGTACCGACTAGGAAGGGATACAATCGAGAATTTCGACATTGGCTGGTCGGAAATATTCCAGAAGAAAATGTCGCGAAAGGAGAGGTACTAGCGGAGTATGTTGGTCCAGCGCCGCCAAAAGGTAGCGGGAAACATCGATATGTCTTTCTCGTTTACAAGCAGAATCAAGGATCCATTACATTCGACGAGAGAAGGCTGAGCAACAGGTAATGTCGAGCGTGCATAGTAGATATATAATAGCTTGCGTGCTTTTTAATCCTTTGTGGTCGTATTGAGCTTCAATATAGACACCATGGTGATTAGAATTAATTTTCGTTGAACGGACGCTCAAATAGTACGATGAAAGGAATGTGTCCAGAGACTGAAGTTTGTAATCACTAGTTTCGATTTCACTGACCTAACTTGTGAGATCTTATTATCTCATTAAGGATCAAAGTTGCGTTAACGTAACGTTCTATTTGCAATTATTTTAATCCATTTACATTATTGGATCTTGTCTTTTTAATTGTATAACTATGAAAGAAAATATCAAGGATTGTAATAAAATATCGCTTATTATCTTTCTCGGTGCTATTTCTTGCACTTAAATTCTACAATCTTACATAATTTAAAGAAATTATAATAGAACGTATAATAAATTATGTACGATAAAGAATGCGTTATGATAAACTATTGCTTGATCCTTAACGGATTAAAAATCTTATATATTTCCAAAGCATGTGACAGTATAATGTACAATCTGACTGGTTCTTCGTTTTGATGGCTGAGAGCATACGACCCCAAAGAACTAATTGCTTTTTATTAATTACTAGCTAATAACGTGTTATTGACAAGTGATAAGTCGCGAATTACCGGTTGATACGAATTTCAGGGATGGTCCTCAACGAAAGCGATTCAACATAAAGAAGTTCGCAGAAAAATACAACTTGGAAGGACCAATAGCAGGAAACTTTATGAGGGTGGAGTACGACGATAACGTGCCGACATACGCGAAACTTGTAGGATTGTAAGACAGACGATTTTAAGTCGTGCACCCGGCTTACGAAGGATATTCTTTTCATTGATATTTATAGGTGATGGTACGAAACAATTAATTACCTGTACAAATACGACTGCCGACCAACCGAGGTACGATATTGCTCGATTTACAATGAGAACGGTGAAATAAGATAATAAACGTTTGAAGAAGATAATACATACGAGAAAATCGGTCGATTCGTTTATTTTCGTTGATTCTCGTTACAAATATAAAACGTATCCTATGTAAATTTCGCGACTCGTGGATGGCTTTGGTTCGCTCTCGGAGTCACTCCAAGTTCAAAAGTCTGGGTCGTCTCGAGCGGCGAGTATTGTCAGTCTAACGTTGTTTGCTACCTTACTGGAAGCAATTTGTAGACAGACAACGACCATTTTTTTTTTATTTTTGTTACCCATTTATCGTTAATCATCATTGGGTACGATGACTAGAATACGTGATAAGCGTGTTTCTCTGGGACTTCGGCGACCGGTCGAGACGCAAATTCGTTAAGGAGCTGAGTCGCTAAGCGCGAAATGTGCTTCCGCCGCTTGAATCGGTTGCTAAGTTTAGCACGAGTATAAAGATAAGTACGCCGCT
This sequence comes from Bombus cullumanus, assembly GCA_014737535.1. Taxonomy (NCBI): domain Eukaryota; kingdom Metazoa; phylum Arthropoda; class Insecta; order Hymenoptera; family Apidae; genus Bombus; species Bombus cullumanus. Next base: position 2,418,255 of record JACXIX010000071.1, on the reverse strand, counting down.
AGGGATGCCGCGCGATCTGATAACAGACCGTGGGATCGATACAATAATTCGTCGACGCGAAGGAACTTGTTAAACGAGCATCTTCCACGAGAGACGAAACTGGATGAGTCAGGACGAGGCGGGAACGGAACGGGCTGAGCGGGATGCGACTTTTTGGACAACGGGACAAAGAACAAGGCAGGTAAAGAAATAGAGGAGGGTTTGCGAAGAAAAAAAAGGAGAAATTGAAAGGATATTTCGATGTCGTTCGTTGGAGAGTTTGGTCTCAAGGTAAAACGAGATCCGGATAAACGGTAATGTTCCAACAAAGCCGATGATCCCGTGTGTCGCCCCATCCACCGTTGCCCTTCCTGAGCTTCGTCTTTTTCGCAGTGCCAGCTACAGTAAGCGTCAGTTGAGTAGGAAAAAGATGGTCTCGGGCAGCCTTTAGGACGTTTTGAACCTTTGCTATCACAGCGGTCGATTCGCAATTGGTTTTCTTGTGATGGACTCCGCTGGTATTGGTAACATTCATAGATCATCGATTTAACGATCATAAAAGTATTTCACTAGAGGGAGATACGACGTGTGGAAAGACAGAGGTGGTATATTTCCTATAATCGTTAGATATCTGTTGGAATACGATAGGAGGTATAAAAAGGAGGCATACGTTTAAAGGTGGAGGCAAGAAGGAGAGTAGGAAAGAAAGAATTATTCCGACTCACCATTCTCCGATGTGAAAAACTCTGGGCGCTCGCATCATCATCGTGATTAAACCGGATTCTGTACGAGGCGCGATTCCGGGTCCTTTGCTCGGTGGCATACAAGTTTGCGCGATATGTTGAAGACTCCAGTCCCAATTGTAATCGTCGTACGAGCAGAACTGGGCGGCGCACTTTCTCAATTTGTTCCAAGTGACGCGATTAAACGCCATACCCATGTTGTGTTTGCTCGAGATCCAAGGTATCACTTCAGCCTGAATGAAATATCACGAACGCAGTTCTTAAGATGCGACTACAGTATCATAGCGAGGATAAAATGAAATAGGAAGATCGCGGGACGATCGGTGCGCGTGAGCGCGTGCGCGCACGCGCGTGCATGCTACTGCGTGTTAAATATACAACAGAAATCTCATACAACGCGGCTCATTGTATACATAGCTCTGATTAATCGCTGTCTAACAATGTCGAGCTTTCTTTTCTGAGATTTACGAATGTACCCTGAACGATTACTCGAAGCTTGCTTCAGCACGATGCGCAACGGCGTGTTAGAATTTTATCGGTCACGAATCTATCGGCGGACGATCAAATTTCGGGAAAATCGGAGAAAATGACGCGTGCGTGCGCACGTGCGCGCCCGACTTCGTACAGATAGGGGGGAAGGATGGAGAGAATTGCACGCATAACGAGGGTCGTCGAAAGATGTCGGCAACCTTTTGATAATGATTGTAGAGTTCGGGTAGGAGTTGGAAAGCCCATGCGGAGGCAGATTGCACGATCTGTGCGTTGCGTGCGTTTGGTAGGATGGCGGCAGCGCCAGTGTTGCTGGCGATGGCATTTCCGCTAACGCTGCTGTTTTTGCTGTTGCTCGCCCCGGTAGGAGTACTATTGCTGCTACTGCCGGTGCTGCTGCTCCCACTGCCGCTGTTGCTGCTGCTGCTGCTGCTGCTTGGGATTCCGTTGATTCTTCCGCTGTCACCGGTACCGATGTTGTCTTCGGCTTTAGCCGACTGTTGCCTCGCCGATGCTTCCCATCTTTTTAATCCACGCAGTAGCTCCTTTTGCAGGGCGCTGTTGACGCCAAGGAACTAACGGACGAGGCGTGCGTGAAACATCGACACACAGATATTCATACTGAAATCGAGCTGATGATTCGATACGACGATAATTCGGTATGCACCCATCGTCCAACGATTCTTACGCGATCGCGTTCTCGCCACACATTCTTTGTTTATTCAGATCGACTCGAATTTGCCTACCTCTCGCGCCCTAACTTTTCGTTCTTTCGTTCCTTTTATCCATTCCTACTCTTAGCTAACTCTCCTTCCCTTCTTTGTCTCTTAATAATAAGCACGATTTGTCGCAAACGCGGCGGTAAGAAGAGAAGAGCGGAGAGTAAAGAGGAGAGTAAAGAGAGGGAGAGAAAGAGAGAGAGAGAGAGAGAGAGAGTGCAGCTGTTATGTCAAACAACTAGCACAATAGAATCAAACAGAGACCACACGGGAAAAATATTGTTCCTTTAATGTTTGTTCATTTTCTGGTTTGTATGTCATCTTGACGACTAAAAAGAACTATTTTAAATATGAAACAGTTAAACCTCAGGGAATAACCTGATAGATTCGAAGATGTACAAGTGTTTCGAAAATAGATGATAAGCTCACGATGCTTCGCGAGAAATCTTTCAAATCCTATAATCAAATGCAGAGATAACTTTCACGCGATATTAGTCGACGACGAATCGAATCTTGAAATGATTCTATGAAAAATAGACAGTGTCGCTCATATGTGTTCTTCGCCTGTGGCCTTCGAATCGAGCGAGAAATCAGTTGAAACGAGAGATCACAGTGATCGAGTAGCGAGGAATATGGATCGTCGAAGCAAGTAAGAGGTCGCGCAAGCTAACGGTTCGCGAAGCACGATTTTTCGATTGCATATCTGGTTAGGGAAGGAGGTGTCGAGTTCGCGCACCGAACGAGTAAAGCGATTAGAGTGGTTAGAGCGATTAGAACGATCTGAGCAATTAGAGCGATCAGGGCGGTTAGAGCGATTGGAACGATTAGTGCGACGCGTGTGAATCTCTCACCTTTCGACTGAAATCGGCAAAATAATTGTAGGTTTTGAGATAGGTGCCCAGGGACAGTACGTTGCATCTTTTGCAGCTATGTTTACAGGTACGTTCCATCAGTCGGAGAACGTGTAAGAAATCTTCGGCGACGTAGTGATCTTCCTCGAGGAAAAGAACTATGCCGGTATGATTTCTCGTGATCGATAATTGATCGAACACGCGGTTCGCCTTCCACCACCAGTGATGCTTCGTCTGCGTGAATTTCGCTTCTCTGTAGTGTCCATAGAGGTCCGGATGCTTTGCGTTGATGCAGCCGAGATTCAGAGCTCTGTGGAGTTGCGATTTATAGCGGCGAACATGTGCAGAGAAAACGTACGCCATCGCTCGAAGGTCTTGGGACGGTTCTTATTATGTTAACTCAAAATTGGAATAAATTGGATTAAAAAAATGGAAAAGAAAATGGAAGAGATTAAAATACATTATGAATAATAATGGTAGGAAGAAATAATATTTACGCGATAAAGAAATATATTAACGATTTTATCAGCAATTTGATATTCATAATCTACACCGAATAACGCAAAATTTTATTAAAAGAAGGAGACGTCCCAACATCTTTGAGCGAGAGCGTGTAGGTTCGTCGAGGATCGTCTTCAACGTAGACAAAGACAGGATTTTCTATAAGCGTCAGATGCGAAATTTTAGAATTGAAACGTACGCTCGCGTTGTTTTCTTCAGTTAACTTCTACCTGTTGTATCTATAACATTTCATATCTCGTAATTTTCATTCCCTTGTTGTCTTTGTTATTTCTCGTTCAATTTCAAACGATTAGCGATTGTTACAACGTAGACGAACTATTACACTACATTAAAAAATTATCTGTAATTATAGAACGAAATTTGATGGATAAGTAAATTAATGATTTGCTTGTAAAGGAAGATAGAAACTGATGTAAAGAAGCTGACGCACCTGACCTACAAGAACCTGACGCAGGTGCGTGCGTATAGAATGTAGCGAAGACAATTAGTGACTCTACTTAGCGCTTTATTTTACGACCTCATTGCAATGTTTCCATTTACGATTCTCTGTTTTATTCTAACAGGCACACAAGTGTTTGAAAATTACCACTAAGAAAACAGAAGCACGTTTCTTCGTTGCATCGGTGCAAATACGTCTGCAGCAATAATATGTGACAGTTTGCAATCAGGTAAACATTTTACTATATTCTTCAAACTGGCCTAAATTCTTTTGCAAATCTCTTGGAATATAAGGTGAACAATTTATTTATTTTTAATATCAAAAACTGTTTCACTCCATTATATGCCAGGTGGCGATCACGCAATGGCCCCCCATAATCTAACGCTGGTTAAAAATCCCGCCTTAAGAACACCGCGGTTAACGCATTCAATAAAGAGGAGGATTACTCACTGTTCTTTGCGAATGTTTCGAGGGCAATCGTTCGGATCTTCGCCGGGAAACGTTCGAGGATGAGTCTGTATGCTGTGAGGGTAAAATATTTGCATGACACGGCAGAAGTCGACACTTTGCACGAGATAGTTGATGTCCGGATGCCAAACGTCGTGGCTAAAGACCAGAAGGGTTTGCTCGATCCCCTTCGCCTGAGCCAACGACACGATCAGGTGTCTGAGGTAGGTGAGCCGTGTGTGCACTTGAATCACTATTATGGGAGCGTCGTTAGCCAAAGGACCGAAAGACTCTTCGTTGTACACTCTTTGCTCGGCATTCGCCCTTTCTATGTTCCGACGAATCTCCGCTATTTCGAACTCGGTTAACGTTTCTGTGCTCGCGTTCGTTAACGTCGAGGAAGAACCATTTCGACGATCTTTCAGAAACCTGGAAGAACAACTCTTTTTCTTTCTTTCTTTATCCCTCTTTGCCAACGTCTTACTTATCTTTTTTTTCTTTTTTTTTTTTTAATAATTATTTTCGTACGTATTACCGTACGTACGGGCGACGAGGATTTTTCTTGAAAATGGCGAAAATGGCCGTATTTGCACGGCCTGATTTACCTATGTAATTCTTGCGGTACGAGGGAGAACAGCGTCTCGTTTGACGAGGTCTGTCCAGCGGAATCTCGGCCGGTCAGGCTGATCACGTGAAGTTGAAGCCAGAGGAACGTCGCCAGGAAGACGAAGACGAGCGTCCTCAGGAAAGTTCCGCGTGCCGATCTCACCGTCCCCAGGAACGCCACTCCTGCAAATACCGTGTTATTCCGCGGTCTCGCTAATCAACGGCGTTAACGAATCAGCATATGTGTACTATCGTTCAAAGATATTTGAAAATTCGCTTATCCTCGACAACATGTTTAATCGCAAAATTACGAATATACATTAAATTGCAAAGGTTTTACTCGTTAGGATCATCGTGGCTATGTACGACGGTGTATAAAATTTTGTTATTATTTTTATTATTAAAATTGTAAAACTGATATTGAATTGATTTTTAAATTAATCGTTAAATTAATTGTTAATGTAATTGTTAAATCTTGCGCGAGTACTTTGTTACTTGAAAAGCTCTTCGATATCTTTAGTATCCGAATGATAAATCACGGTAAACAAGATCCAATGCAAACAGTTTAATGTAAATCGTATGTAAATAGTAATTGTAACATCGATGTAATAAGTAGCAAACATAGTAAATAGCAGTTTATATCGATAAATATTATTATTAGACGTCTGACGAACTGTCGATCTGTTGATCCCATAAAAAACTAATAAATTCTAATTCGAATCATTAACACGACATTACCTCGAACAAATTTAAATGTTATAAATGTTAAATTTAAATGTCTTATTACTTATTATTACTTATTACTAATTAATCAGAGTGCCAGGATAATCTTTGAACGATGGTACTCATATTTTTTCGTATGTATTCGACGAAGTATAGCATTGTCTCTCTTACCTCTCATTCTGGCATTTCTACGCGTCCGTTCTGCAACAGTATAACACAGTTAATAGACTAAATCGTCATTTCTCACGTCTGTTGTATCATTTAACGAGCGAAATAAATTTGTATGCAACTTCCATTTCTTTAGTTATGCTAACAGAGAACACGGAATCGCATAAAAGTCCGCGATTACCGTACAAGAATATCATTAAATGATACGACGAGTGTAAGAATTTCGACCTGATTAATTGGCATTTGAAATAAAATAAAATCAATTAGTGCGTACATAAGTAGGGTTCGAATACTTTTCGTGTAGCCACTGTATTTGATAGGAGGTAAATCACCGTCTTACCTCGTATCAGAGAAAAGGCGCGACGGATGGTCCCTCATTTCGACGAAATCTGCGAAAAAAGAAACGAATACGAGCACTGATAAAAACGAGTAGCATCTCTTGCATATATTTATACTTGTATCTCTTCTCGTATTTCGCTGAGATCGCGATTTCGGCGGCGACCACGATCACAACGACAACAACCACGACTACGAACGCGAGAACGACGATGAAGGGATGAATTTGTCCGTGATCGTTCGAGCTCGGTAGGCGTATGTCGGCCCCCCCAAAAGAAAGAAAAAAAAAAAAAAGAAATCGTGTCAGGGGGCGTGAGCGATTAGTATTGGAATCTCAGCTGCTATCGGTCACTGGAAATTACAGTTTAACAGATCTTCTTTCACACGGAGATACGTGTATCGCGATACACGCAGAGATACGTGCCCGAGAGTGAAACATAGAAGAACACTGTACATGCAATACACACTTATTCAATAGCTGGACGTGGATCGTTCGTTTCTTCGTTAAAAATATCTTCTTGCGCGAAATACACGTTTTTCAACGAAGAATCTTCTTTGGAGAATCGAACGAGATCGCGAAGCTTTGCTCTCTTCTTCGTACGCCGAGTCCCTCGCAAGCCGAACCGTTCAGCTTTGTTTCTTATCGATATACGCGATTTAAGAGATTTACTTCGGCGAGCTCGTTTATTAACAAATGACATAGACGATAGCAAAGTGAGCTTAAAAAACAGCGTTCGAAACATCGTCGCTTCTCTCCCAACATTTTTGAATTCACGAGGTTGATCGATACAGCTTCTAAATAGTTCATACGCCTATCGTGGTATGACGTACGTAATGGATATTTAATGACGCATAGAAACCTTTATGCAGCGACTGCCGTGAGATAAGGTATCGCGATACTAATTTTGTGCATCCAGCCGTCAGACTGGCGACTCTTCCTACGAAGACAAAACACAGGAAAGAGTCGTTTTATTCGCGCGAGAGTTGTAACATCGCTCAGTCCGTACGTACGGTTCTCTCTTATCATTCCGTCAGCTGCTGTCTTGATATATCGTTACGCATATTTCTATCCACTCTTCAGTATTATATCGTACGCTGTATTGGCCAGAAATTCTTGGAACGAGTGGCAATAAGGTGGAAACAACCGAAGAATTTCCCGAAGTCGTTTGCCGTTCCTTTAAATAATACGCGAAAAGCATCGCTTTCTCGTCTCGCCTTCAGTATTATTCTTCCGTTCTCGTATTATGTACCGTCGTCCTTTCCTTGTCCTTCTTTCAGCCTCTTTATCCGACAGCGAGGAAGAGGAAGCTTCAATCTCATCCGCTTCACCAAAGAAGGGTCTTCGTCCGAAAATGTGTACTTCGCGCGCGGCAACTCCTTGCTCGGTTTCCATTCGTTCGTTTCATGGTCGAGAATATCTATTCCAACGTCTATTAGAATGCTAACTCTAATTCCTATTAGAATGGAATATCTATTTTTGACGAAGAAACAAATAACGTCCACCTACCCTATTACATATTTATAGGTAGGAGCACACCGTGTCGCGTATCTTCCTGCCTTTCTTCCTGCATTTTAATCCTGTTCGCTTATTTCATACGCCACGATACATCTCGATACACGCATCTCTGCGTGGAAAAGCTATAAATTTGCAGAGATATCGAGCACACTTGAACCAATCTGGCGGTACCGTATCGTCAACTTCGTTGCTCGTCGCTTGGCAGTTATACCTGTTGTCAATTCCAATTATTATCAATTGGTATATAAATATTAGTAATAATAATAATAATACTAACAACAGTAATAATAATAATAATAATAATAGCAAGAAGAAAAAAAAACTAATCGCGTTTCGAACGCACGAATCTCTTAATCGTGTTACTTAAGTATCCCTATTCGACCTTCTGTCGTTTTTCTCTTCGTTTGCTTCTCTTCCCTCTTCTTGTTCCTTCGCTTCGAATGTTCGTGTATCGGTTGCTTCCGGCGATCGACACCGGTTCGCGATCCGTTTCACTGAACGTCATGGAAGTAACAGAGGAGAACGCGTTTTCTCGTGTTCGGCCGACCCGTCGACAATTTCTTTCTGCCGCTTTTTCTTCTTTTCGTGGCGGCGCATACGAAAGACGATGCTTCGGCATTAACTTTATTTTTAGTACGGCACGCGGACTTATAGAAAGTTGGAAGGGGAGTGTAAAGGAGGAAGCGGAGAAGGAGTAGGAACACAGAGGAGGAAGGAGGCCCGATGGAGAAGGAGAAGGAAAACGAGGAAGAGAAGAAAGAGGAGTGGAAGGTGTGAGAGGGGCAGGGGCAGCGAGTTAGTTGCATTAACAGTGAATGATGCCAATCAAAAACGTACCAAATGTCTGGGCAGCTTATGCGATCGGCCTTGATCGACGATTACCATAGATTATCGTCTAATCGGCGTGCCTTGTGATTTAGTTACGCGACTCGAACGATTCCAACTATTAAAGCGCAACGTTATAACGCGATGTATAGTAAGCAACACGCACTTTCCATTGTATTTGGCTGCTCTTCTATGCCATCGGACACTGTCGTTGCGTTATTCCGATAACTTTGATCGTGCACGGCGTAAGATCGAATATATTTAACGCGATCGAAGGAGGAGAAAGAGGAGGTGCATCCAAGTGCCTTGGTAAATGCAATGACGAATCGCATTACTTGACTGTTAATCAGTTGCATGGATCGTCGATCGTAGATCGAAGTTCTCTAGAGCTGCGCGCGTCTCTAGCGATACATAAATATCAAGTTCGTCCTCGAATATCCCGCTACGGGAAGCTCGGGACACGAGCTCGGGTGAGTCAATTTTCTCTTTTTGAATCCGAGTTCCGATCCACGTGTGCCAACAAGAGATATAGGAAAACGAGCGAGAAGTTGCGTGTAGCGTGGACGTTGCGACAAATATCGAACCGTGCTGCGTGAAAGAGTACTTTCAACGACGACTACGACGACGACAGTGACAAGCACGACGCTAGGCACCTGGGTCTGCCTGTAGAGACCACGAGTAGTTTTCCGTAGATGAGCATCGAGTGGCTCGATATCCCATTTTGCCTGGTGCCTGGCCAATGTAGGTCAGCTGAGTTGGCTGGTTGACGCGAAACAATGCGGATATCCGTGTGGTAAGTTAATAGCGATATCCTCTTCTTGCGAAGCAGCGAAATGACGTAAAGGGGGGAAAGAGGGAAGCGGTAAGACACTCGACACAGAAGCAGCGCAGCGATAAAACGCTTAAACCTTCCCGTTTTCTTTTCGCCCCTTCACGTTTGCTTCCACCGCATCTTTGTTTCCGTCGTCCTGCACATTTCACCTCTGCACCGCGGTCTCTCCCCTTTCCTGCCGCGTTTCACCTCTCCATCCCATTATGTCTCTTAAGCTTCTCTTTCTCCGCTTTCACGTTCCTCCTGTATTTATCTTTTCAGATTAGAATCTCGAAACGAAGGTTGAAGCCTCGTGCACGTCCGACAGCTTGGCGCTCGAGCCACCGTCGAGATTCTGCCACTTTCTGCCACTTTCCTGCCCTCGGCGAGATCGAGCGTTCCCGTGGTCGCTGGCTCATCCGCGACCGACTATCGTCGTCTTCTTCGCTGTCGTGTGGTTGGCAGAAAAATCACGATACGCGAACGCTCGCGTGCAGGGTATATACACGCGCGAGAGAACGAAGATACGCGAGCCGCTAACGAACACGCCCGCACGCTCCGTTACGTTTCCTGCGACGGTTAATTCGCTCGACGCGCAAATGCAAACGACTGAACTCGAGACGGTCACGCGTCGCTCTCAAGGTAAACCGGAAAACTCTGTTTCTCGCGCCGCCGTGCAGTTCCTTAACTGCCATCGTTTTTCTTATTACACGGATGGAGGGAGGCGCACATGTGGAGAAGAAGAATACAGGTAATGGTAGGAAAGGAGGACGAAAAGTCGCGAAGCATGGGAAAGCGTGAAACGCGAAGGCGAAAACAACATAGCGGCTCGCGAAACAACGACGTTACAGGGCGGGTAGAGAGTAAGTAGAGTAGAGAATTGGCCGGATAGAAGGTCGACAAAGCCAGAAAGGGTGGCGAATGACGTGAAACCTCGTGGAGAAACAAAGAGAATGGAAGGGGTTTTATGTGCGCTTACGCGCATATACACGTAGAAAAGGAAAGCGAGAAGGAGAGAGGGGTAGAGAAACTAAGGGAGAGAGAAAAGCAGCGGGGTTGGTGAAATATCGATCAGAGTGGCAGGTCCGGGACAAAAGCTCGGGCTCGGCCACGAGCTTGAGGTCGGCAGCCATCGTCTGAAAAGGGCAATGTCGCTTTCTTGCGCGTATTAGCACGCCTGCCGGCATCGTTGCCTCCTATTTTCTTCTACTTACGTAGGTCCACCGTCTGGAAAAGTTGTCCCAGGATCGGCGTATAAATCTCACGACCGCACGAGACTCGCGTTCCAACCGATCACGTATCGACGAGCCTGTCAGGATAGATCGCGAGAAATGCGAGGCGGGAGAACCAGCGGCGAGTCATCGCGAACTGTCGCAGTATTCCGTTTGTTTCGATGCACCACTCCAATTTGCCTTTCCCCGCGTCTTTCTTCCTTCCTTCCCTTCGTCCTTCCTTTCTTTCCTTCGCGTAGATTCCGTCACCGTTCGCGCGACTTTCGCTCGAAACTGCGATCACATCGACTTCCTAGAAGAGGAGAGCGAGCGCGCGGCCGCGCGATCGCGACCCCACCCACCCTTCGCTTTACCTTTCCTTCCCGTCTGCACCACCACTTTACACCGTCGCCCTCGTTCCACGCGGCCACGTCCACACGGGGTTGCGATTTCTAGCCACAGCCGATCGATCTTTTCCGTCCTGCCATCCCTCGACGGCAACGGACGTCGTTGCTCCGGCGCCACTGCTCTCTTGTACATAGACGCCTACGTCGATAAACTACGACCCACGTTTATCCTTTCTCCACGGGTAAAACGCTTTTGCTCGCTTTTCTCGCGGCGGAGCCACTCGCATCTACGATTTCTGCTTTCTTTCCTCCCAATTTCCACGAGCCTCTTGATATTCCCTCAGCCACGTCACTACCTCTTACCGTGTCCTTCCTTCCTCGACCATCGAGTCGCACGACTTATTCGAGGCTCTATACAACAAATATTTGGCGGATTGAATAAATACACTAACACGTTGACTGCCATGACTTTAATATTTGCCACGCAGCAAATATTAAAAGTACGTAGCACGATCGTTTGAAAAAAGGACGATCGTAATGATCGTCTACAAGGCCGTGGGGGTCACCGGTGGCCATCGCCACGAAAAATGCTTCAAGCGTGATTCTATAACTCATTCTATTCGCTGCAAATAATATTTCAACGTAATACGCGTCGCATGATGAAAAGTTCACGTCGGCGCTCTGGGCAAACCATGGAAAATTCGTCTGGCGGTCAACGCGTTAATAGCGATTGGATTATTTGGTTGAAGATAGCGTTGCGAGTGTTCGGCGGACACGGCGATAGAGCGTCAAAGCGAACGCACACCGCGGCAGAATATCAAGAAGGCGATCGATCCTCAACGATATCCGGAATGTCGATTAAGTAGAGAATCGTGCGTGGAAGTTGCGAATGCACGTGTGCCTGGATCTCGCCTCTACGTCGTGCATTCTAAATAAATAATAATTATGGAAGATCACCAGAGATTGCGTAACGGCAGACTCAACTTTCGTCATTCCTATAAACTGTTTTGTATTGCTATGATAGAAGCTCGTTTATCCGAACAGACTGAGCAGCTGACAATCGAGCAGTTCTAGCAATAAAGATTCATTGGATGGATATTCTCTTCGGTTCTTTTTATCAGTTCGAACATTAGGATTCACGATTTTAATTCTTCTTTTCCGTAGAACACGTGGAATTTCTTTCGAATCAAAGTAAATATTGCACGTGTCACATATTGCGAAATTAAGCTGAATCGCAGTTCGAGTAATAGAGGCACAGCGTTAATTTGTATGTATAAACGGAGTGCGGGTAAATCAGGTTCTATTGTATTCGCACTACACAGTTGAATCTCGTTTATCGATGAACGACTGATGGACAAGACAGCTGACAGACAACCGAGCAGTTCCGATAATCGAGCTTTATTGGCTATCAACTCTAGCGCTTCTTATTAGTTCGGGTAATAAGATTTAACCGCTATGATTTCAACTGCTCATTCCTTGAAATTTATTTTCGACGCGAATAAATGATTCTATATGTCGATACGTATATTCGTTATATAACTAGACTGCGGATATTCATGCGAACTTATATGCGTTTATGAACGCAATTAAAATAGCAGAATCTTGTCGTACGAACAATGGCAGTTATACGATAAGATATGTAAGAAAACAAAATCTTTTCGCGATTTCACGATCTTGTATTAATCAACGCTCATCTGGCGAACGTATTAATCATTTTCCTTGGTTCTACCAATGCACTCAGTATGTTCATTCGCAAACGTTTACGAGACTTACGTAAAACTAACAAGTACGTACCGTGTTCTTCTATAAAATGATACAAATCTTGCTTTACATTCATTCGGTTCGGAATCGATGACATGTTCTATCGACAGCGGGAGAACGCAAGTCCTCCGATCTTCTTATATCGACGAAATCCCGCAGTGTCACGATTCTCAGTCAACGTTATTTTTTCTTGCAAGGATGAAAAAACATAAATCGTCTGCCATGTTCACGCGATCTCGCGTGTTTCACGTGAAATTTCGCGGAGTCGGGAAACTTCGACTTTAAGTTTGGCTCTCTTGCCGATAATGATAGGTGTCGGAAGAGAGATACTTGTGCACGCGTTGAAACATTGATCATCGAGCTTGCGAGCACAACGCGCGGATTCTCACGCGTTGCATTAACTTTAATAAAACCGAAGACGGGAAAAAAAGAGGGTGGGGAGGAAAGATAGAAAAACGAATGGCCAAATATAGACAGACCGAGCCGGCACGAGGAAAACTCGCGAGACCTGCGGCAAAGTGAACCGTTTTTCGGCGAATTTATATTTCTACCAAGAGGAAGTTCGAGCTCAATTTCGATTCAGTCGAAAATTCATATTTAAAAGCTGGGACAAACAAAGCTGTATAGACATGAGCGATGATAGAACGAAACGTGAATTCGAAAAGACGATCGATCTAAATTTGACTCTCCTGAGATTGACCGGTGTAGTTTCGAGCGAAAGAGCGAGCAGAGACACGCTGGCGAGTTTGGCGTTCGTTTGCATAACAATTCACACTATTTCGTACGTGTACGAATTTGCAACGAGTTCCCACACTCTGACCACCGTTTTGGAATCATTTGCAATGATCATCGCACTCGTAGCAGGACAAACGCGACTAGTGATCCTTTTGTGGTTGCGCGATTCTTGTCAAGCGATGTTGAACATTTGCGAGTCCTTCTGGTCGACTTTAAATTCACGCGAGAAGAAGATCGTTCAAAGTTACACGAACAAGGCGAAACTATTGAGTCGCTGCTACTTGTTCAGCTGCGTTTCAACCATATTCTTCTACGTGCTGTTGATAGAATTTGGCTCTTTGATATTTAGCGAACCGAGGCATTTTGCAAATGCCACGGTTTATGGAAACAACAGCAGCTTTGTTCCGTCGGAAGCTGTGGAATCTCTGGAAGTGACGGACGATAAGCGACGACATTTACCATACGCGTTTTTTATCGACGTGCAAGAAACACCGTGGTACGAGATCGTGTACGTTGTTCAACTTGGTTCCATGATCAGCGTCGGTCTGACCTGTATCGGCGTGGACACCACCGGTCCTTTGCTTATTCTGATTGTGTGTGGGTATTTCGACACGATTAAATCTAGAATTGAAAATTCCTATTCGTTCGAATCACCGTCATCGCCACAGATTTTGGCGCCGTTATCAATCGCAACAAAGACGAAGACCGCAACGGAAACCACGTCGGTTACTAGAATAGAATCGTCGTCAAGGAATATAGGCATGAAAAATTTGCGAACATGCCTGAATCATCATCAACTGTTACTGAAGTGAGTGCGATTCGTATAACTCGGTGCTTTGCACATTTTTTTTTTTCAATCGTGTCCATTATACTAAATGGGTACAACATTTCACATTTCCGTTGCATATTTTATATTTCGTACTCCTTAGCTCAAATGCTATATTCTATAACTATTACCTTAATCCATATCTTTCACCTTACTTCTCACATATTTAATTTCTCCATTCCATATTTCCATATTTTATATTCCATTTTTCGTATTCTGTATCCGTCACATACAGCATCGTTAATTTACTGTTACCACATTTACTGTTTTACGTTCACCATTTCATCTCATGGATTCCACGTTCAGTATCCCTGGCCCGTATCTCCTATTTTAATTCCCGTGGCATTTATCTACATTCCATCTGTTATACTGAATATTTCCGTGTCATTCATCCACAAAATGAAATTCGTTTCCCAGAAATTTTCCACAAAAGCCAGAAGAAATCGACGCCTCGGAGAATCAAAAATTGCCATCCCACGAAACAAAATTCGTTGCCTGCGAATTTCCCATAAAACCCACAAGAGATCAACGCTTCCCACAAACCAAAAGCACTGTCCTACAAAATGAAATTCGTTTCCCAGAAATTTCCCATAAAAGCCAGAAGAAATCGACGCCTCCGAGAAGCAAAAATTGCCATCCCACGAAACAAAATTCGTTGCCTGCGAATTTCCCATAAAACCCACAAGAGATCAACGCTTCCCACAAACCAAAGACACTGTCCTGCAAAATGAAACTCGTTTCTTACCATTATCCCACAAGACCCACAAGAAATCGACACTCCCCACGAGAGAAATTCGCTATCCCACAAAATGTACTTCGTTTCCCACAACCTTCCCAGAAGATCGACGAAAGCGACAGTTTTATGAGCGACGAAGTTCGTTTCGTGGGATACTGGTTTTTGTTTGTGGGAAGCGTCGAAACCTCCCGGGTTTTGTAGGAAATCCGTGGGAAACGAATTTCATTCTGTGGGGTTGCGATTTTGGTCCGTGGGATGTGTCGATTTCTTGTGGATCTTGCGTGCGACGAATTTTGTTTCGTCCTACTTTGTGGAATAAATAAAAGTAACGAAGCATCTAGCTATATTGGCTGTACCAAACAGATTACGGCTAGTTAAGTGTACGCGTACTCAACGAGTGTTCAAACTCAACATTCTCGAAAACGGAGCTGTACATGAAAAAATCGTATCCTATAGTTTTGGTTTACCTTTACTAGAGGAATAGCCATCTTCCTGGTTGTGCCACGATTTCAGAAACACCTTGTACATCAGATGATTTCACTCTATATTATTCTTTCGCTATAAAATTTACTGAATTCACTCGAATTGTATAATTATTACTTTGACCACTTTTACACACTTTCGCACAGTTTATCCCTGTGCTATTACGGGCTTGATAGACCATGACGATGTAGTTATATCAAAATAAGTGCCAAGTCTTTAATTAAAAATAACTATGTCCCTCCCCAAATGGTATACGTATACGTATAATTCTTTCTCAACGTTACATTACATTAATTGCCGTATTTTATGCCGTTAGATTGTGCGAGGATATCGAAAAGTTGACAAATATAATGTTTCTGATACAACTGATCACCAGCACGTACAATATCTCATTGATTGGCTTCAAAGTAGTCGAGGCAAGTATTCAGCTAGTTAGCCAAAGATTCTTTCCCCTTTTCTTTCTTCTCCTCCTCTCTTTCAATAGCGTGATAACCTTGCATGACATACACTTGGCTGATACTTGACAAACAGGACAATCCCGACAAGGTCAAGTTCGTCACGCAACTTGGCATCTTTATTATTCAGCTCTTTCTCTGCAATTGGCCACCGGATCTTCTTCGATCGAAGGTAAATTATTCAGGATAATTGCGGATAATACGCTACAGCGGCACAAATCATCGTATCGTCGATAATTTCGTAGATAAAGAAGAGAAATGATCGTTTCTCTGCCTCGAAGTAGTAGAAGCAAATATGTATAAATACGTTCGCTCTTGTTTCTTCGTGTCAATCGCGTTATTCTCGAGGATTTTCTAATTTTTCTAGGTAGCTACGATCGGTCAAAAGATTCTACGTACGTACATTTACCTAATTTTAAACGTTATGACGGGGATATCGAGCCCCACGATTATCCTGCCACAATTTTACCATTACCATTTGCCATCATCTTCGATATAGCACATAGAAATAGGAATATGCAGCTCAAGGACATTGGACCGCAATAAATGCAGCCGCACACGTTCAATCGCAATAGACGTAACGTGCGAGTTATTTCGATAATATCCGATTCGTCTGGAACGATGTTCTTAACGTTGCACGAAATGCAAGCAGGATATTTAAAAATTCGGCGAGGCAATGCGGTGTTCCCCTCTGAAAAATATACCTTTTCTCATTCACGTGGAACATGAACGATCTTAACAGAAAATCATTCGCGAATGAACGTAGGTGGAGCAGGTGACGAGCAGCTTGAACGAAGAACGCGTCCGAGCGCGAGAACTCGACGGTGAACGGGATGAATTCGGAGAACAACGTTCAGAGGCTGAGACGCGTTTGAGAGGAAAGTTGGACGATGCGTAGAGGTTGCGAGGCATTCAGTCGCTACGGGAGAAAGTAGGAGAACCGGAGGAACAGCTGCTGAAAACTGTCGCTCAGCGGTGTAAAAACGAGCTACTCGAGAAAGAAAGGCTCGATTGAGGAAAAATGCCGAACTGGAACAGAAGTGTTGGGCGTGCAAAGGTCGGAACGCTGTTTCACAGAAAATGAAGAAGCGAGTCGATGAGTTCAGGGGTTGTCTGTACAGACCAAGGACGAATAATAGATTACTCTCTCAGGTGATTATCAGACTTGAATTTCATTTATATTTATTGGAAATTTAGCTCGACAGAGTATTTGTAATTTGTGTTTAGCGAGATTGTGTTATTAATTCTTGTCATTTACGCGTCAGGAAAATATATCACATCCTTGTGTCACAAAAGTGACACATATTGGAAGAAATTTCCAATTTGTTAAAAAAAAAAAAAATTGGATGATTCATCCCTTAGGACTTTTTCTGATTAAGAACTGAAGATAAGAGAAACAATCTTTTTATCATTTTTATAGTGAGGATATATCGCACATACTAAAGTGCCGAGTTTTTAAAGCGGATGCGTTCCTCATCCAAGCTGCTCGGCACCTGATCCACCTACGTTCATTTGCGAATAATTCCACGTTAAAGTAACTCGTGTTCTACACGTGAAACACGGTATAACTGAACAGAAAAGTATCTTCGGCGTGTGTACACGTGTACGGAAAATTTCAGTTATTTACATAAAAATAGTGGCAGACGACATTCCGCTAACGACACCTCCATGCTTGGAAAATTTTTAACGGAGATCTTAGGAAGATTTTTCTTTATTTCGTACAGTTTCCTATAAATTTCCTATAAATCTCAGGCGCGTATAACTTCGATGTATCGATACATATTTGCTTTATAATAAATCTCAGGCAATCAATAATATTATCAACGTTTTAAGATTCTCAACGAAAATCCAGTTTGCCGAGAAATGTTAACGATATTGTATTGACAATATATATATATATATATATATATATCGATCCTTTTAGTTGAGAAGCTTAAATTATTGACGATGTACATGCATTGATAACCCGAGGTCAGCCTATCAGTGACGAGGAAATCTTTCCATGTAGCCGCTGTGCCCGACAAAAAAATCTAGATGCGTCTGACGCTTATAGTAATAATAGCATAGTAGTATATTTATTAACCTTAGCCGGTTGGCCTTGCAACGGACTTGCTTATGTTTGCTCTTTATCTCGCTCATACTGCGTTCGTCCAACTTACGGTCAGTTCTAGATTATTTGGTTTGGTTGCTCCTATTGCTAGTTACTTGCTATTCTTGTCGCTTGCTTTTACCACACTGTATCCGATATAATCTCGCGTGTCGGGTGCTTCGCTGTCTTTGATTTTCAGTCGACGTCTGACTCTTATAGAAAATTCTACTTGAAGTCTGCGCGTCAATTTCTTCAACGGTCCCTCAGTCCCGTTCTATCTGTCTCTCTTTCAGAGTGAAGCTATCGGTCACGCCGGGTATTCGATGCCTTGGTATCGGTATCCTCGCAATTTACAAAATCCAGTGAACATGCTTATGGTGAGAGGTCAAAAACCGGTCCGCTTGACTGCCGGGAAATTCATCGAGCTGTCGCTGGAAACCTTTGCCTCTGTAACTTTCTTTCCTTCTCTGCCCCAAACTGTCTCACCTCCTTCTCTTATTTTTCTGTCGTCCCTTTCTTTCAGATGATATCCACCGCTGCTTCGTTTTTCACCATGATGCGAAGCATGAAGTGACTGAACTGACTGACAAACACCGACCATAAAAAAGTACGCCATCCAGGATACGAAGAGAATGTTACCTTCTTCACGCTCGTCCAATAAACATTGTATTAGAGATGTCGTTCGAGTATTTCCAGCGAATACGAGTAGACGGCTAATCGAATAAACACGGTTGACTGAGAATACAAATCGATCAGAGAATTTCTTTTCCGATTGTTCATCGATCAAAAGAGCGTCGACGAGAACGTAGGCGAAAAGAGAAAAGGGGAGAGCACGAAGGCAGGAAGCACGAAACTGACGTTCGTCTCGCGAAACACTGACGATAGAATCTCATTAATCCCCCTCTTACCTTCTTTCCGTCATCTTCCACCCAACTGTATTTCTCCAACGCTGAGCAATATCTGAGAGTTCCATAAAATATGGAAAAATTGTTGTTGGTACATATCGTCTTTTGCTTCAATTTCGTGTGAAATATTTTCTTACGATGTTAAGATATGTTTTCGTTTGCTAAAATAAGTCAAGCACGAGGAGGAACGTAATTTCCTTCTTCTGTCCGTTCATTCGATGATCATTAGACTTCACGCATTTATAAGAAATGCAAATAAAAGCGCAAAATTGCACGGAACGCGCATAACACGGAGAAACACATCAAATATTCAAAGTATACGAGACGAGCGAGAAGCAATTTTCTACCGAGCTTCTCTGCTCTTTTAACGATATTTCAGAGATATGAATGTACGCGAAAGTCTGCTTAATCGTAACACTTCTTGTCATCAAACTGCAACATCATCGAACTAATTGTCTATGCGAGCGTGTAGACGATTGAACAGTTCTGACTGAAAGTAGAAACGGATTTCGAAATTTCATTTCTAATTGTACACCGATCAAAAGAGGGGAACCAGGCGATCCTGTGGATGAAAGGAGGAAAGGACGACGATAATCGACGCAAAGTCAACTCGTGCGAAGAATAAGAGGAAAGTGCAGAGTAGACGGGAGAAAGGGTTTCGATGTAATCGATCGTTCGAGTTAAAACGTTTCGCGCGTTCCATTCTCGTTTTGATTCGTGGTAAGACGAATCTCTCTCTATAAGCGAGCAGAGAGATGTTTCGTTCTGTTGCTCAGGATGTACTTCCTTGTAACGTAACGTGGTACAGCAGTGTCCGGATGTCTGTCCACAAGCTGTCTTATTTCTAACTATTGGCTCGGACAAAGTCTCCTCTTTGACGATGATTCAATTGCTATTGAATTTCTGAAGCGAGAAACATGTTGTATCTTTTACTTGAAACTGGAAGTTTCTTATATTTCTTTTTGTTAGTTATAATTATTTATTTTTATTATTTAAATTAACATATACAGGCGGAGTCAGTAGAAACTGCTACATGAAATGATTCGTCATCTACTGATTTTGTAAACAAATATTTCAAACGAAACTTTAGTATACCCGAGGAGCCTGATCCGACGGGTAGATCTTAATTGTTCAATATCTCGCATCTTCTGAAATATCCAGGTGACCTTGAGTTTTTTAATATTTTTCAACATTAGTCGATCCAGTTGAACATTCTCCGTATAAAAGTATCGACATATTTATACAGAAAAACCATCGATCTAACAGAGGTGTCTTAACTTTAATTTGTCAAATTTAACGCATGAAAAACAGTTCTCTTGAGTTTACGTCGTTCCTGTCGTTTGAGAGACTCAGGGTTGCCTTAATATCCAAAAAAATATGAAGTATTAAAAAAATTTCACTTGAAACATTTCCCGATATTACGTCAATAGATGAAGAGTTATTTCCAGGCGATAGTTTTTACTGATTCATCCTGTACGTAATAACAATAACATATATAATATCCTTCAATTGATATTATCAACCCTTAACACTAGAACCACCGACGTTTGAGAGGTAGCTATCTCTACCAAAACAGGTCGAAATGACTAATCCTTAAAAAATACGTAATAACGAAACATTTTTATATTTATTGATTTATTATTATCTTAGAAAGGGAACTACGTGTTCTGAGATCCTAAAAACTATATAATAACAACTATAATAATAACAATAAGTACGATAATGAAGAATATTTAGTACCCAAATCGTTGGTAACAGATACAGATTTCAGGCTATAGTGATTTACGCTGTAAATTGTATTTATTATTATGTTCATTATAATATAATTATTGTTGGAATTTAATCTTAAAAGTTAAGAAATAAATCTGTGGAAGACACAATGGTCCTGCTGAAATAACGTTAGGTGATGTTTATTAAATAATATTACAGAATTAAATGTATATAAGTGATATGGATTGTCGACAGTTGGCTAGTTATTCTCAGACTGATTGTAGGTAGTGACCCATGGTCCCTTAAAGATTTTTAACCCCACTCTCTACACAGTACTGAGTATGACCCGCGTAAGTGTCCTGTTGAAGTGCCTGTGTAGGTGCCTGTATGAGTAATATCGTTGTATTCCAACAATTATATAGGTAATTTAATTTAGGTACATACTGGTAATAAAATCAAAGTAAATGAAAAATTCCAAATTAAGTAATTTAAACCTAAACTGTTATGGTTCCCAACGAGTTTGCGCTAGCTAAACCGGACGAGCGAATATCCCTGTTCGTTTGGCGCAAATGCACCTTTAGCGGTCAGGTACGCGCGAACGAACTTATATTGGCCAGAAGAAAGAAAACCACGTTCCTGTTCGTCGACGGTACTTGAAGCTGCGTTAGAGAAACCCTATTGGCCTCCCTATCGATGATCACGTCTATCTTATCGTTCCCTTTTTTGCTTCTTTTTTTCCTTTTTGTTACTCTTTTCTTCGATCTGGACTACTACGTTTTTGGCTACGGGCGAATCGTTACTCGCGACGTGTTCGAAAGGTCGTTAAGTCGAGTTCTGCTTTGCTTTCGGCGCAAGGATGGATAGAGATAAAGGCGAGGAAACAACAGGAAAATTGCTTGAGAATTTCCATGATACGTCGCCTCTGAAATTAACAAACCGGCAGTCAGAACTTTCCATAATTATAAAAATACTCTTAACGATTTGTACAGTCCTTGGTTCGCCAGCTTTGTCGGTGCATGCGTCTAAATTTTACGTTTACTTTTTCTTCCATTTTATACTTTTATATCGTATGTTTCGCCTATGTCTCCCATTCCTCTGCATCGTATACACCAAAGCAATTTTATCCACGTGAATAAATAAATAAATAGATAACAACGATAATTTGTTCGTTTTGAACGGCGTAGAGCCATAGCGGACCTAATCCTACTTTTTCAAATCCTCGATCAATTCGTCGACCGTGTTATACCATTCTAATAAATAAATCCAGTCCAGCAACTGCACCGAAAGTCTACTTTTCAATCCAGCGTTTATCCCCGCCGTTACCGAGAATGCGACATTCCGGCGTTACTGGAATCTAAATGTGGCTCACAGTATCCAATGCTGGCTGAGGCGTACATCTACTGTTTTATTCGATTTTTACGTGAATCCACTTCCACCGTAGTCTACCGCATTCGACGGTTCGAAGAAATCTAGAACAAAGTAGACATCGACGAATTCCAGTCGAACCATTGTGGAAAATAATCGCTGGGACCAGCGACTGGACTAACGTAAACTCAGCTTTTCGATCCTGTCGTTGGATTGGATTGTTGCAATGCTATTGCATCGATGTAAACGCAACTTGAAGCATCCACGCTGACAACTCGTATGAAATTTGAAAAGTCGTAACTTGAAATTAGTGCTCGCTCTTTTGCGCTTCACTTACACTACGCTTACACTTTCGTGTTCTCGTGTACACGATGATGCAGGGGATCAAATAAATAGATAAATAAATAAACAAAATAGACGAGACAGAAAAGGGAGAAGAAATAAATAAATGGGTGAATTCTTCGTCAATTACCAGTTAAGTGAATTTTTCTGTAATCCGACGAGATTGTTATCCGGAGGCATCATTCTTACGATTACTGTCAACGTGATGTCCTGACTTGGGTCGCTTGAATCGCATCGAGACCTTCACCTACCGGCGACAGACTGCGAAGACGAACGAGAGAGCGTTTGGAAAAGAAGAAACGAGCAAGGACGAGACGACTGTACAGTTGGTCTGATGCACACTCGCGACCTTCCTCACGCCATATGCATTTGCCATAGAACTTATTTATACGATACGTGAGCACGTGTTATGTACGTTATACGTAATTTTTTAAAATTTCGACACCATCGTAACGACCAGACCGCGAAATAAAAATTCGCAATCCGCGTAAAAAGCGTTGCATAGGAAACTTAAAAATGCAAGATCGTATCGCAAAATCCGTATTATACAAGAGAGGAATGAAAGGGAGGAAGATAAAAGGAGAACACCATGAGACGAGCGCATGAATGAATGTGCGATAAAACAAATTCATTTCTGTTTGAGAAGTGCAATAGAATAGAGCGCTGTTCGATAATATTTCAAGTTATTGCGTTATATATGTCGGAGATGAAAGGACATCGGGGCCTTTCTTTTGGAATTTTTGGCAAGATCCGCAATACCTTAGTCTAGACTATTTATTATAGCTGTACTTAAATAACAAAACTTAGAAGTAGTTGTTACGATTCAATCCGATTACGTCTGTTGCTTAAGCTTCAACGTGCTGAACATCACCTCGTACTTGTTTCAACGTCTCTCGGGTATTAAAAATCGTTTGTCAGTTAAGATATCAAAAAAAAAAAAATATCACGCCACGTTCTATGTAACGTTAAGCGGAATAGTGTGCGAAACTTTCAAATTAATCGAATGCAGAGTTTCGAAAATTTACTGGGTGCAACGTTGAAAAACGTAGTTTCTAGAGAAGCGCGCAGTGTCTTCAGCTAATTTTTCCCTAAAATAAAAGTACGCATTCGTATTCAGCGCTACAAAACATTGCCGCTTTATAAGATTTCTATCACCATTTCTATCACACCGTTTTACGAGTTTTAAAAAAAGCGCAAAAAGGAATTTCGAATCCTTCGAAGTCGACACAACCGCGTGCCCTCTTCATGAGAATGCGCCGGTGGTAAACAAAATGTTAAGAACCGCTGGTCCGACGAAAACGATCGACGAACAGGTTAAAGGGAAACACGAGGAATCCGTGCAAGAGACGATCGTCGGTATCGCTGCCTTCTATTGGTGTCGCTATCCGTTCTTCTTGAATTAATTACGCACAGTAGATAGGAATAGGGAGATAGAGGGGCGTCTGTCGCGGACAGGATTTCTATCTCGTTCTATCTGTGCGAAATGTCTTTGGCCGTTGTCGACGCTCCAATCGAGCAACCGTGCAAACCAGTCGAGACGAATAGGAATTGACCGAGAAGCAGCAGCAGCAGCAGCAGCAGAAGATCGAACGAGTTGCTCGTGCAAGCGTGCCGGTTTAGCAACAAGTTGCAGTTGGTGCGCGTTTTCCCTAGAGTTTCCTAAAATCAACAAGTGAACTCGCTTTCCTGCTTGGAATTTCTATATCGCTTTCTCGTTCGGCTCCACAGGTGGTAACACGGGAGGCGCGATTCGCACGGTAGCTACGCCACTTTAATCGGTGTCGTTCACCGTTGCTATCAAACGACCGAGTCTCGCCACCTTTCGTAAGCTGCGCCTCTCGCTCAAGCAACAACGAGCAACTTTCTGTCGATGATGCTGTTCCTTATCTAACGTTCCTGGCTCTCTATGTTCGTTCGCGTTTCCGTTGCCAGTTCAACGGAAGGTGTTGCCCGTTTCCATTCGAGGTGGTAAGGATCGAAGAAAAGTAGAAATCACGCGTCACAACACACTGCGACGGAAACAAATGTTCGGCGTATCGCTGGTCGCTGGCAGCACACGATGCAAATATCTGTCTGCTAATCGTGGTTGCTTCAACGTGGACGAAATTTCTTTACAAATTGCCGTTTCTTATTTGCGACAAAAAATGTTCCTCGTTCTTTCTTTAACGAGGACGTAGCACCACGAAAGACTCCAAAATGCTTGTTCGATCGTTGTAAATGAGTTTACGAACGGATCACTCGACTATCGTTTATACTGAATTTTGTTATAAATTTATACTAAACGAGCACGAGTTTGATCTTCTTCTATCTTGCTTTGCACATTTACGATTTCACAGCTATGCGGGCGAATTTTTCAGCCGAGTGTCGGGAGCGCCACCGCGCAAGAAAACGATCGATCGCGCTTTCTGGAGCCTCGCGTGGCTGAAAAAAGACTGGAGACTCCGTTTCTGGAACGTGATAAAAGCCGGTTTAATAAAGCGACGCTTCTACGCGTTCACGTATCGAGAATTCTACGAAGGCTTCGCGTTCCTTTCGACCTCGGCCCGCATTCCCATCGTCCACTATTCGCTTTTCCATTCCTCTATCACACCCCTTGCATCTTAATCTTAATAGCGTTCTCTCGGCGAATACCTCGTCTTTCACCCTCGATGTCTTCGATTCTTCTCATTACGAGTTTCTCGCCGTCTGCCTTTATTTTCAGTCGCCACCATTAATATGCTAATATCGCAACTTTTCTCTCTTCTTTCTCCGATGTCCAGCTTTCTCTTCTTTCGCCTCGGTCGTTGAAACCGCGCGGAACAATTACACGAATTACAGCGGACACGCCGCCTCACAAATTATCGTTCAGACGGACCAAGCATCTGAAAACTGAAATGCACATACTCGTAAGTAGACTGCGGATTTTTGCGCAAACTTCAGCACACGATATGCGTACTATCGCGAAAGTGTATAAAATACACGGGGTAGATTCGGGAGCAGAGACGAGCCCATCTTACGGTGTTTCGTTTCTTTAGTTACGCGTATTCGTAAAAATGTGAAATTTCGCCAACATTCGCAGTCTACTTGTGTTGAAGTGTTGAAGTTCACCAGTTCTAAGAAAACTCTACATCTGGTCTTTTTAACTTTCTCCAGCATATTGAAGCCATCGACAGCGTATAGACGAAAGACTGCGACGAAGGCAGACCATAAAACAGTCGACGGGCAACGGTGGCTTCAAGGGTTTTTTTCAGTTATAGAGTAACACTGCTAGCGTGCGGATCTGGACCAGCTCATATTATATTATTATACTTGTACTTTCACTTCTTTATATTTGAAATATATATTTTTCTGCCTTATAATTTATCCACGCGTCTCTGTCTTTATTCACCGAGTAACCTCAACAGTAAGAATACGCGTTCTGACAAACTCGATAGAGTGAAATAGTCAAATATAATGCGCGTTTAGCGTATACACGTTGTACATACGTGTGATACTCGGTTGGCAACTAAATGATTGCGGACTTTGTCAGTACCACCTAATGTCAAAATCCGCAATCACTTAGTTACCAGCCCAATAGATTGGTCTTTGGGTATTTTATTCTTCAGAAGGACGTTTCATCGGAACACGTATTTCACTGGAACGATGGCTTAGCGGCTTACCAGTTTAACGCGTTGAGGGTGCTGATGGCAGATGACTGTACAGCGACGACTTCCACAGGCGGATGACGTCAGCGCGTAACGTGTTAAGAAAAAAGAAAAAAACTCTCGGTGGTTAGGCGATTTCGGTTCTACTTCGGATCGACGCGTTAAGGCGATTTTCTAGCGAACGACAACCACCGATGCGTACTCGCATATACTTGGTGCGTAGGTTTAGAAACGGCGCAAGGGTGTGCCTACGTAGAATCGGATCGCGACGAGAACGAAAAGAAACATAAATCACCAAGATACTCGGAAGAATGTAACGGGAAGAATAAGAACATCTAACAAACGCTATATGATAACTAGCGTAATTAAAGAGTGAAGAAAGATAATGCAATCGGTAAAATATACACGAAAGAAGGAAGAAGAAGAATAATGGAGAGGAAAGGAAAAAAGCAAAGGTAACGAAATAGCAAGCAGTAGGATTAGAGGACGAAGAAGGATACGATCGAAGGTAAGATACTGAAAAGAGAAAAAAAAATGAAACGAAAATAAAAAGATTAAACTACTGTAAATGAATAGTAGGATAACTAGTATTAAAAAGTGGATGAAGAAAGGATGGAATGACAAGTCGGAGAAGCGACGGTGGCGAGGAGAATCGTAGGTTTCGAAGGAGGGATGAATGAGGTGTGTGGGTAGGGACAGGGTTAACGCGGAAGCGTTCGAAACAGGGCGAAGAGGAGCGTTGAAGGGGCGGGAGCGAAGGAGAACAGTGGGGGCTTCCGGAGGCACTGTGGACCATGCGCTTTCGCGTCCGACCGAAAGGACTTTGGATCTTCGAGGATCGAGAAGAGAGGTGACGGGTAAAGAAGTGGCAGAGGCGCGAACGTGGACGTGGCCGCGATCGCGAACGCGAACGCGAAAGCGAATGCGGACGACGGTGGGCAGAGAGTGCGACCGAGCCCCGAGCCGGAAAAATCGGGGTGAGATGCACCCTCGCCACCATCGTCGCTCTCAATCGGCCGCGACGCTTCCACCTGGAAGCACGGCTACTCCACGCCAACCGGCCCGACGTCTCGTTCACCAGCGATTCATCAATTCCGAGGGGCCGACTTCTCTATCGTCTGCTCGCACGTTCGATCGACTTTGCCCTACCGATCAATCTTCAACGCCATAGGTAAGAAATTTCACTCATCGTTTTCCATAATATCGATGGCTTGCGGCGTAACTATCGTGCGTTCGTCTTTAGCATTTTCGAGAAAAATAGTTTTTTTTAGAGAAAAATAGGTTAAACGGATACTCTCTGCGTTGTTGCGTTTCTTCTCGTCGATGATGTCGTAAAATTGGTCGCAAATTGTACAATGTCGCGATTTCTTTGCTGAATAGAAAATGACAAGGGCGGAACGTGATGATGAGAGTAAGTGTAGTAAAGAAAAATATTTACCAAGTAGATGTAAATGCGATTTCTGTACAGAAACGTAAAGAAACCAGCGAGGAACTATTTTTCTGCATGTAAAAGCTCAAATTTGACAAGAAGCGGGCATACGATGCTTTTGCAGCGAGACATCGATATTGTCTTCAGTATAGTCCCCTTCGCGTTTCTCTCGATCGTTTCCCTTTTCAGTTTCGTTTTCATTCTTGTTTCTCTGTGCATGCAGTGGAGGAGGAAAGAAAGCTCGAAGGAACAACAGTTCGAAAAGAAAGCATCATTTTAGAAAATGGAGTTATTATCGACAAGAACGATTAAACGATGAGTAGATATAATACAGAGGCTGTAAACAACATGGTGAAAAATGTTCAGTACCATAAATATGTCACCAATGTAACGTAGTTGTTATACACGAGCGTGAAATTCAAACTTTCATTTGTACGCCACGATATGTACGATACAGTACGATACAATGATTTAGAAATGACGACGAAGACAACGATCGACGAGTTGTTCCTTTTACAATTTAGATTTGCAAAGATTTCGACAAAAACAGAGTGGCAACTGTCCGCGAATGAGAACGACGATCGACACGTTGTTCGTTCCGCAAGAGTTTAGATTCGCGAAAGTTTAGATAAAAGCGGAGTGACGATCGCGAACCAGTGGATCGATGAATGAACAGGAAAGGAGGAGAAGGAGGAGAAGGAGGAGAAGGAGGAGAAGGACGAGCAAGAATTTTGATCGTCGACGCCCTGTTTCTCCTCCGAACGACGATCAATGACAAGAGAAAAGATCAGATTCGCGTTCGATTCGTACTCCTCCTTTTTCTACTCTTTCGATAAAAGAAGGCAAGTGCACGGTTTTTCCTTTTCCTGGTTAAATTTCCGTTTGTCTCGCCTGTTTCACGCGATTGCTCGGGGTCGCGTAGCATTCTAATCGAGGCTCTAGTCGAGTTTAAAGCTCGGTTTCGATTCACACTCCAGGCTGTACCCTCATTTCCGTGTGTCTCACGCAGGTTTGGCTTTACATTCGACCGTACGGTTGCGAGATCTTCGTTCTCCGTTTTCACATTTCACTTCGTCCGCTACGACGATAACGATTAAAATTAGAACGTAAGGAAGAAATAATCTTGATCGCGCTGCCTGAGAATCTAGCCGATATTCTTTCGGATTGGATTGCAGTCGTATTTCTGAATGTTCGGCAGGAACGAGACGTTTTTGACAACGGTTCGGAAGAAAAACAGTTTCCGGTATCAAGCTCGCGAGGTTAATAGATCGGTAACAAGGTTATAAAGCAATCTGCATAACCCTGCTCGGTACTTTGCTCGAGCTACAGGCTTGTCTCGTAGCACTGCGAGCGGTCTTGTAATTACCAGGTATAATGCGATTACTCGATCGCCAGACTCGCCGTAACCGAGAAGGCAGTTTCTCCTTCGAACTCACTCTCCGCTCTTCCTTTTCCTCGCCTTTTCTGTCCTTCGCCTCTCGCTCGGTCTCTTTCTTTCTTATCCGTTTTTTTCTTCCTCCATTTCTCTTTTTTTTCTTCTTCCTAATTATTTCATTTCTCTTTCTTTTTTAATAATTCTTATTTTTGCAATTTTCCTGTCTACCGAGATGTCTCGCCGTAGCGTAAAAGGCAGTTTCTCTGTTCTTTCTTTTCCTCGCCTTTTCTATCCTTTGCCTCTCTCTATCTATCTATCTGTCTCTTTCTCTCGCAGTTCCCTCTTTTCCTACCCTTTTACCTTCCTCCATTTCTCCCTTTCTTTTTCATTTTTTCCAGTGATTTCATTTCTCTTTCCGTTAATAATTCTTATTTTTGCAATTTGTCTGTCTACGGAGGCGTCTCGCCGTAACGGAGAAAGCAGTTTCTCCGCTCTGCCTTCTTTTTGTCTTCTTTACCTTTTATTTCCTCCTCGGTTTCTTTTCTTTCTTTCTTCCTTTCTTTCTATCTTCATTTGTCTTTCTCACGTTCCCTTCGCCCCGTTCATAATTTCACGTCTTCTCAATCTGCCTATTTATGGCGGTTTGTTAGAGTTTGTATCGATTGAAAAAGCAAGCCGGTCTCTGCGCGCCCCTTCGTACTATGCAAAGATAGCGAGACGGCCGATGAGTTTCGTAATACGTATCCGAGGATATCGTAAATTCGTTTAAACGACGTCACAGCCGTAATTTTATTTCGCGTTCCTGTTTGCCTTCAATCGTATTCCTTCAGTCGAGTCTCGCCACTTTCACGTCCTCCTTTTTTCATTGCCCCTATTGCTGACTCACGATGTCGCACCCTATAACATCCCCACGAGATCAAAAATGTCCGGGATATAGATACGTATTCGCGATTTGATTGTTTCGATGAGTGAGTGCGCTCCACGTGTACAACGTGCATTACGATGAGCACCGAACCCGTGGATTGCAAATTATTCTCCAAACAATCGTCACGGTTATTTCCTCCTGGGGATTTTTAACATTTATTTATCGTATTTTAACGTGGCCATGTTACATAGTGGCCACATTACAACATAGATCGACGTGATTCTTTCTTAGTCGAAGATTTTTAACATTTATCTGCTTTAATATCGCTACATCGTATGTTACATATATTAAGCATAAAAATAAATCACTGTAATTTGTTTCAATTAAGTATTTATTTATTTTAATACTATTTAATATTCCATCCTACATTAGATATGCTAAACGAAAGTAAATCGTCGCTTGTTTAGACGAAGTGTTTTAACATTTATCTATTTCAATATCGTTACATCGTATGTTACATATATTAAGCATAAAAATAAATCACTGTAATTTGTTTCAATTAAGTATTTATTTATTTTAATACTGTTTAATATTCCATACTACATTAGATATGCTAAACGAAAGTAAATCGTCGCTTGTTTAGACGGAGTCTTTTAACATTTATCTATTTCAATATCGTTACATCGTATGTTACATATATTAAGCATAAAAATAAATCACTGTAATTTGTTTCAATTAAGTATTTTATTTATTTTAATACTGTTTAATATTCCATACTACATTAGATATGCTAAACGAAAGTAAATCGTCGCTTGTTTAGACGATGTCTTTTAACATTTATCTGCTTTAATATCGCTACATCGTATGTTACATATATTGAGCATAAAAATAAATTACTGTAATTTGTTTCAATTAAGCATTACTAGTATTTATTTATTTTAATACTATTTAATATTCCATCCTACATTAGATATGCTAAACAAAAGTAAATCGTCGCTTGTTTAGACGAAGTCTTTTAACATTTATCTATTTCAATATCGTTACATCGTATGTTACACATATATTATCATAAAAATAAATCACTATAATTTGTTTCAATTAAGTATTTATTTATTTTAATACTGTTTAATATTCCATACTACATTAGATATGCTAAATGAAAGTAAATCGTCGCTTGTTTAGACGGAGTCTTTTAACATTTATCTATTTTAATATCGCTGCATCGTATGTTACATATATTAAGCATAAAAATAAATCGCTGTAATTTGTTTCAATTAAGCATTACTAGCATTTATTTATTTTAATACTATTTAATATTCCATCCTATATTGGATATGCTAAACGAAAATAAATCGCCGCTTGTTTAGACGAAGATTTTTAGCGTTCATCCGTTTTAATTACACCGTATGTTACGTGTATTATCTAAAAATAAATCGCCGTGGTTATCGCAGTTTCATATTTTTTCAAATACGCGTAAGGAATGCCCATTGAATGACCGTGCTTCACTTTTGATATTTTTATATTTAGCAGTCGTGTACGAGCTCATTATGCATTTTTGCATATTTGCGCTTCACATAAGCGCACAAATACCGCAGTTTACGTATTACATATACATATATTAGCATCAGAAACAAGAAAATTCAAACGATAGCTGTTTATCTTTGTCAAGCTGTATTTTAATCACGAAGTTACGGCTAAATACCGAATTGCAAGGATTTCATTTTCTCATAATTATTATACCTACGTGCGGTAGAATATTAGGACGCGACCGAATCACTTTTCGAGAACCAGCGTTCGATAATAAAATTAGCATTTTCGATTGCCGATCCTTGTGGAACTATTACTTTGCTGATCGATAAGCGGTTTATCGTTAGAGCCGATAATTTATGGATCATAAGCCAGTGTCAACGCAGTCACTAATATTAAATAGATAGCAAAATATATCGCTGCTGTCTTCCAACGGCTGATTTGAATTTATAATATACTAATTTCATAGAAAGACAGAAAGTGTCTTTTTGCCATTATACTAACGCCTCGTTGGCACATTTACCTCTATACAATTTCACGTAACGTTACTTACTACAAATTGACCGAAGTGGCCGAGTACGTGTTTATGAACGGTAATATGCATCAAAGAAAGATCAATTATACTCCATTAAGAAATATCTACCTACACATAGAGAATCGATTAGGGTTTCTTTATTTGTCATAAGTGGCGAAAATAAATGTCAGAAAAGATTGACGCATACACGCGCTATCCTAAACCGTAGACAACAGAATCATTTTTCCTCCTCACACGCGCTGTTTCTCTTCCCTCTCCTCTGTCATACTATGTTCTTCCTGTGTATGGAAACGGTTTGAAAGTGTATTGCACAGATATCGTTATCGAAGAAGCTATATTTTCAATCGGAAAATTCCCGATCGCCGGTCATTGTCTATCAACAGGGTGCAATGATTTTCGAAACTCGCAGTAAATGCAGCTGTGACGGCGAACGTTCTACGTCTAGATCGTCTCGACACTCGGTCTAAGCTCGTTATTCCGGCTTAACGATCGTCTTTCTCGTCTCTTGTTCTCCTCTGTCTTTCACTTTGTATGCATAAACATCCACTGTACGCGAGGTTTCGTTCACTTTGAACGTAAGCAGTGTAAACGGTCAACCATTTGTGTACATGTAATCTCAGTATAGCGCGCGGACTTCCTCCGCGAACATTGGCGAAAACAAGAAGACGAACACGTTAGGTACAAAAGAGGAGTAAAGTAATTTGTGAAACATAGTAGGCGGATGTTTATGTTGTGTCTTGCGATTCGATGGAAATCTCGGATATCGGTGTAAAGTACATTTAGCGCATTTTGCTACGAAAGAATGGTTTTTAAATGACACACGGTATTTGATAAGTTCTGATAAATCTCTTGTGCCGTAGGCTGTTGTTCCATTGAAACAACCAGCGAGATAATTAGCCAGGACACAGTGATTATTCCTTTTTTTTATGCGAACTGTGCTTTAGGTCTTTGTCGAGTAAATTTCAAACGCCTGTGCCTCTCGTGTTCAACATTACATCGTCTTCTGTTTACGAATTAACAACCTGTGTGTGCCGAAACGATCGACAGGAACCGTGGAAACATTACTTTGCAGTTAACCTTTCGAGCGTTCGCTAAAATAAACAAATATAGCGAAAAGACGCAACTTTCTTGCGACTTTTAATTTCCGTAAGTAACGTCGAAATATACGTGACAATTTCAAACAGACATTTGTCCTACCTAATTTAAGACCACGTGTAATACCACAATCTGACTTGGTTCTTTGACGAAAATGTGCTACGGACAAATGTGCTTCAAGCTTTCTCAATTAGTCGAAAATTACGTATACTCAATTACGGTTCGTAAAGAAACGTAAAGTACGAAGCCTAACAACCTAGCAGCAAATGATAAAGCTCGACGAAACGCGGGTGTAAGAAGGGAGAGAAAAAAAAGGAAAAGAAAAGTGTGACAGTGTTACTGCAGAGTTTCTATCCGTGTGTCGAAGACGGAGCAGTGAATCGATCTGTCGGCTAATCGCTTCCTCGGTCGGCCAACTTGTTGAGGCGCGAAGCAACAGTTTGCCTTTTAAACGCGTCTCCTCGCGCCCTCGTCTTTTTCATCCTCCTCGATTTCCACCTACTCTTTTTTTTTTTTCTTTTTTTTTTCATCCAGAAAATTTCTTTTTCCAGTTGTGCCAGATCTGCCTCGGCAAGGTTTAAAAAGATAGTTAACGTAATACGGTTCGAGGAAAGTCGATTACATTCGTCGCGATTAATCGCGTCCTACTCGAGTAATTCTCTCTGTTGGCTGCGAGAGTCGCGTTATTAAGTTGTCTGGAAGATACGATCGAGCTATTCATTCGACGGAACTGTGCTATTCCGGTTGTTCGGTCTGCAGCAGCACCAGCAGCACCAGCACCAGCACCAGCACCAGCACCAGCACCAGCAGTACTAATTGCTTCTCAAAGTGGAAACTAACTTTACGAGAGAGGAGGAGTTACCGCGGCGCGTGCAAAGGGTTCGCCTGTCGGAAATCCGATCTGACTGGGTCTCTTGGAAAGGAAACGATTTTCGTTAGCCGGTTACCGTGCGTATCCTCTATACTCTATTACGTTATACGTCTTTCGCTAGTCAGTTCTACCATGACTCGTGGTTCGTGAAAAAGAATCGGGAATCGAAGGAGCAGTCTGTAGAGAGCGAATAAAACGTACGAGCCTGGCATGAACGTAAGATAAATCGAGCCGGTTGACGGTCGACACGATTTTTCTATTAACTCGCCTTTCTCGCTCTAGGAATGACTCGTGAAAGTACATATTCCGACAGTTATCGTAGCACATTTTTATGAATACGTTACTACGTTGTAGGAAATTTTGAAAATTAATTGACGTTACGACTAACACGATTATGTACGTTGGTACAATTTTCCACAATTTTATATTGGTAAAATCTGCACTGTTTTATATTGGTCAAATTTGTAAATTTTTATATCGGTAACCAGAGTATGACATTTACTACAAACATGTATTTGCTAGAAAATTAGGGCACAGCAAGAACAGTGACGCATTAACGATATAACGAGATGTACGTTGGTACAATTTGCACAATTTTATATTGGTAAAATCCGCACTGTTTTATATTGGTCAAATTTGTAAATTTTTATATCGATAACCAGAGTATGACATTTATTACAAACATGCATTTGCTAGAAAATTAGGGCACAGCAAGAACAGTGACACATTAACGATATAACGAGATGTACGTTGGTACAATTTGCACAGTTTTATATTACTACAATTTGTACAATTTTATATTGGTAAAATCAATCGGAATATAAATATAACAGTGACAAGACCATTTAATGCAAGCACAGCATGAATAGTGGTGTTAAAATAGTCCCGCTAAATATTGTAGCTAATTAATACAACGAATAATTGTCTGTCTAAATACTTTGGCGATCTGTACGAGCTATATGTTCACGATAAATGGCATAGAACTCCTACAGGTATATATTTTCAAATTAGCTTCATCCAGTAAAATCGTGATAATCTTGTTTCGTTAGAGTTCTAAGGAAATTCGAAGGAGTTTCAAGCAACACACGCGAGATATATCCGTAAAATGTTTCCAATATATGCGTTCAAATATTTTCGCCAGCCACTGTATAATCGCTCGCAATGTGCGTCGCGTCGATGCACGAGCACGAGCGAAAAGAGAAAATGGGTGTAAGGATAGGTGGGACGAGATGAGAGGCAGAATAGGGGCGAAAGTGGGGATGGGGAGAGGTCCGGTGTCGATTAAGTTCAGGTCGGGAACAGGGGTGTGAAAAAAAGGGTGGTCGAGTGGCGCGGAGGTTGATGGTGGTGAAGGAGCAGCGTGGAAACGCGTACGCGTTCATCGAAACGGGATAACGAGGTCGGACGAGTTGCTGGTTCCACAGTCACTTCATCAACGCGAAGCCAACTAAGCTGTCAATCGCAAAGCCACTACCATGTCAAACCCTTTCGACAGCATCTAGATTCTCGTCGATAACGCGTTGTACTTCAGGCATCGATTCCAGGCGTCCGCGGTTGCACGCGATACGACTTCTCGAAAATTCAATTCGAGCTCGATTAACCATTGCAACGAGCCGTCTTTCCATCTATATAACACAGAGGTGCATGTACATCCATCGGGGAAACAGGTGTCGTTAACTGTATTCGATACCTTCTTGATACGACGAAGCGAAATTGGATGAAACGAAGTGAAAACAATAGCCGTTAATACAACAGGCTACGGCTATTTGTGCACCGTTGTATTTATCCCGGTATTTCTAATGTACTAATTGATTAGGCCCGGGGCAATATTAAATCTCGTGGTATTTAGTAGCGTCCCCGTACGATTATAGAAGTACAAGATAGAAAATAGATGTAATAAGTAAATGTAAAATAGAAACACGATATAGGAATATAGTACGAAGGATCGATACTGTGAAAATTAAATGTAGGAAAAAAAAAGTTAAAAGAGAACACAACGTGTATGCGCAAGTACCCTTCGTAGTGTCTGTATAGATTCGCGAAAATAAAACAAAGCTAATGGAAACGCGACAAAAAGTGAAAAGAAGATCTTTCAAGCGCAGGGTGTCCAAACAGATATAAAGGATAGTGGAATTGCGCGGATATTATTTATCGAGGAAACGAGTTTCGCGAACTCTTCTTGCTACCTTGTTGACGTAACATATTCGCCAAGATGAGACCAAATTAAATGAGACGAAATGGACAGAGTAGTAGCTACCAAAGGTACAGTGTCCAAGTATTTATGGAGGTAGCGGAGACATGCATATATGTATGTCTTTCTAGGCGAATAGATATGCGGGTGCCTTAGTTAAGGATGACCGTGTACAGGGTCAAGCGAAATATTGATAAGACAAGGGTGTGCGCGCCTGTCTTCCGGCAAATGAAGGAAGAAACCAAGTGGTAAACAGATATCTAAGGCAAGGAACAGTATAGAGAAGCGAGGGTATCGGAGGGAAGAAAAGAATTGGCAAGGAGAAATCGCGAAGAGTTAACAGGGGTGGGATGACAGCCGGGCGTGGCGGGTGGCGGACGGGGATGGAGAGAGAAGCAATCAGCATTTTCCTGAAAGCCGGGTCCCCTGGGTGCGTGCATTATTCTCGGAAAAGACCGAAGAAGATTTTTCTCTTACCACTTTGGTTGGCTCCCATACTTTGCTTTCCTCTCTTTCCGTCGTGTTTCATTCTCTTATCTGTTCGGTAATTACGACGAAGAATGACCGCGAGCAGTTCCGTCTCTACCTGCGAGAAGTCTTTACCGGCTTTTCGTTCTTACGGGATTCTGTCGTTTCTCGTATAGAATCTATTCTCTTCATTTCGTTTCATCCACTTTCGTTTCGTTTTCGCGAATATGCATATCCACGCGAAGAAAATAGCGAAGAGAACTAACCGTTTTCCCAGTATATATATATATATATATGTCGATACACACGCTACTGTTCGCTGGTATTGGGTTTCTTTTATTTATTTATTTGTTTATTTATTTAATTTGTACTTTACAATTTGTCCAGCTGGACATTTGATAAATTTTTCTAACTTCATCGCTAAGTAACGTGTGGATAGCTACCCCCAGCTGGATACCATCTTTCAGTTTGTCTATTTTATTTCTTTTGTGTGGGTACTGGGGTGCTATCTTTTTAGTCTTCTTCTTATATGGGTTTTGCTAGTTTCAGCAGCCAGCTGGTTTGGATGTGTTGACATTTTTCCCTTCTATTTTTGCGTATTTGCCGATTTCTTCTTTGACCATTGATAAGGTATTGGCTTGAGTTTGTTCAGTCCGTAGGGGTTACATTTTCGGAATTATTATAGCGTGGCTATGTCACTATCACCACGTCCCTTGCCAATAGACAGAAAATCCTTCTCCGCCTAAATTTCTCTCTTCCAGGTACTTGCAATCTTCTTCCCTTCCTCCGATCTCTTCCGACGGTTCGCTCGTACCTGTTAAAGTCAACATTGCACATTTGGCCACCAGATCCGAACGGACGCACCAACAACAGACTTCCCAAATTTTCGCTTCACCTTGCTGTTCTTTATCTCTACCATCTCTTTATCTTCTCTCGCCTACCTTCCCTTGCTGAAGGGCGCAAAACGGCAGAGATTATCCGGCTCGTGACAGTCGTTGTGCACCCGCGCTACGCAGCAAGTTCGTATCGACGTAAAACGTGATTTCTCTGTACGCGTCCTCGCCAGTTTGTTATTGATGTTGTTTCATCATTCTTAAGAAATTGAGTTTGCACCCGGGCAAACTTCATTCGGCTCACACTCATTGTCCGATAGAAATGTCATATGTACACCCTCGTTCATAAATATTAGGATGCTTAACTACAGGAAATTAACTTAACACTAGCTTAACCACAGGAATTAATTATTTTAGAATTATCATCTTAGACAAATAAGAGAGGACATTGCTTGTAGAATAATTTGTGATTATTTTTGTGAAATTTCCCAAATATCACTCTAACGCGAAGTATACGTGCCTTA
The DNA here is from genome assembly GCA_014737535.1 of Bombus cullumanus. Taxonomy (NCBI): domain Eukaryota; kingdom Metazoa; phylum Arthropoda; class Insecta; order Hymenoptera; family Apidae; genus Bombus; species Bombus cullumanus. Next base: position 2,380,780 of record JACXIX010000071.1, on the reverse strand, counting down.
TACGGTTTCTTTCTTTTATTTTATTATTTAATTTGTACTCTATAATTTGTCCAGCTTGACATTCGGTAGTTTTTCTAACTTTCTTCATACAGTGACTGCAAAAAGCATATGCACGTATTTTAATCATTTACCAAATGTCCAGCTGGACAAATTGTGAAGTACAAATGAAATAAATAAAAGGAAATCGCGTCTTAACTTTTCATTAAGGTGTTCCTTACTTTTCCTCGTGTAAAGGTATATTCCACTTAAACAAATAATACGAAACTTACGAAATGCAACTATGCAACTACTCTTCGCAGCAACGATAAATTTTCAATAATTTGAAAATATCCAAATACATTTTGCAGCCACGGTAAAGTTACGATAATTTGGAAATATCTAAATATTTATGGAGGACAGCGTACGACGAAATTGCGAATTATCTATTATAGGAAATTATCCGAAGAGACAACCAGGTGGACTAGACGGATAAACGATCGAACATCGAATGATGGAGAGGTGTGTACATTACGCTGAAAGAAGCGAGCGAAAGCCAAAGGAGGCTTATCTCGCGCCAGCAACCCTCTCGAAGACGACGGGTTCTATATCCGAATAGAGTTCTTCTTTTCTTTTCCCTTTTCTCTACCTTTTCGGTTGGTCGGTGATCTATCGACTGCACGAGTTTCTGCAGATTGCTTCGCGGATTCTTCTTTGTGCCCTTTCGTGGAAAAAAAGAGAAATCGAGAAAGCGCCTTTTAATGAGGTGACAAGGAGGGAAGTGGTAGGAATCGTTGCCAGGTACCGCTTTAGACGGCCTTAATGGTTTCCTATTCACGGGGAGCGTGCGAAAATTAGCCGAGCTAAAAGCATCGAGTAATCGAGTTATTACGAATAAAAGAGGAGCGGCGAGGACATCGCCTGTGGAATGGTTGCGCGACAGTTCATGGGAGATACCGTTAAAAGCGACCAATTAATGCCGTTAATTCTATAGCCCAAGCATCGAACGATTTTGATCGTGTTTCAGAGAGAAATTATTCCAGATTTTCGAAATAGACGTACAGCTATCGAGGAGCCTTACACGTAGGTCAAAGAGCACGTAAATTACTTTCTTTTCCTAAAAACCATATACATTTTCTTTTTATTATTATTTAATTTCTACTTTACAATTTGTCCAGCCGGACATTCGGTAAATTAAACGGTATAAATGAACCGAAAAATATTTTCTTTCTGTTGTTAACGCGAACCCTACGTTCGATTATTAGTCGCCAATGTACATGAGACGTGGAAAAGTTTTTGGTCAGACAGATTTTTTACTTTAGATTGCAAAGACGATATTTCCGAGTCTCTTATAGCTTTGGTAAAGTATTTTAAATCTTCTGCAGTATAAAACTAATACATTGCTTATGCTACACCTTCTATACCATACTTGCGTATTATACGTTCATTTGCATCAGATTGAGAAACACGAAGCGTGAGTGAAACAAAGAGGAAGGTTCATCGGCTGATTTATCGGACTACGCAATTGTCAGTGTATTTTTAAGTGAAAAAATAAGTTGGAAAATACGCCGCAAACGACATTTCTCTGCAGGAACTTTCTTCGTTGTTTTAATGTCTAGTATCGCCCACAGCCTAAAGTACACGTTGATTAATGTCAATCTTCTAATACGTTGTGCAATCTATAAAAGACACGAGTCGAAACTGTGGAAATTCCATTCGATCGTCGAATGCGTAAAATTTTGTCGGAAGAATTTGTACTCGACAAAGAGTATCTCGAGTGCCGGAAGTTCGAATCACGAGCCAGCAAATGCCCTTTCTCAGAGATTTTCCTATTTCTACCATCTTCTACTGTCCCATTTTCGATAGGAAGTTCCTTTCGCCGCGTAAATCGACGAATCTCCGAACGGAGAGAAACGAAACTTGATTTTAACGTTTTCAACGCTCGAAGATCATTCGAGGAAACGTGCTGAACAATGGAATGGAACGAATAAACGTAGCTAAAAGGACTTGCCATCGATTGCACACACATATACACGCACACAACGACACCTTTGGTCCACTAATTAGTTTACTCGGTCGGCATCTCTCTTCGACACGACTTTGCTGTAACTTAAATACAACTTCGACGCGATTTCTTTACGTACGACTTTCTCGAAAGCTTCACAAACCTTCTCTCGCCTATATCTTAGTAAATAGCTGGAAAAATTTACCGAACGTCCAGCTGGACAATTTGTAAAGTACAAATTAAATAATAATAAGAAAAGAGATTTTAGTAAATCCTGTGTTTTGTATTAAATGGAGTGGGGGTTTTCGTGTAAATTTATATTTTGATGGGCACAACCGAAGAGATAAAACTCGAGCAGAGATGTCGAAGAGTGAAAGAAGTAAAAGAGGCCGTTTTTAAAAAAGAATTTCTTTTTCCTTAAAAAGGTTGTTTATATGAAGGTCAATATCAGCGAATATGAAGAGAAGTATTAGGGTAATAATTCATACAGTTGTTAGTATTTCCTATGCGATATAGGATGTACACGTTGCATGATCAGTGTACTGCGGATTTTTGTATTATAGTATTTTGGATTTTTTGGAAATTTGAAAGTACGAAATTGCGCAGAACGTAGGTACGGGAAAATGTATAAAATATTCAAGATACAGTGATCTTTATAATACTTGGTAGGTAAAGCAACTGTGCAAGTCCTATTTTTTTAAATTATATTCAGAAAAACACGAACTCGCATAAAGATCCGCTGTCTAATGATCGGTTTTCTGGATTAAACTCTAAGTGCCATGCGCCAGCGAGCCCCTTTCCTCGTACTTGAACATGTACGTAGATGAATCTGCTTCAATTATCCCATTAAATTAGAAAATCTGTACTGGCACTTACAGCGTTTTTAAGAAAACTACATAATGGGGATCTACATCCTCTCTTAAAATATAAAATCGTTCGTTCGCAAAGCATAAAATGCAAAATCTTATCGTTAGCTAACTGGTGTCTGAAACATTGAAATAAAAATATCGTAAAGCGATATATAGTACATGTAACAAATAGGTTCTCTTATATTTTATTACTAAATAACATTTTGTGTAAATAACATCGACGTTGTTTTCTACAAAACTTTAATTTCACCGCTTGCAGTTTTATTTATTTTCACTCTTTGCTTCTTTCGCCCATTAAACGTTACAACGAGTAACACACTTGGCATATTTTATACATCTCTACGTATTTTATGTATTCTATGCATTTTTGCAACTTTGAATTCCTCACAAAATGCATGAATACCCACGTTACATTCGTAGCTACGAACCCCACAAATTTCGATGTTTCTATGTTGCAGTTAATTCTACAGAAACGAAACATATCCGAAGGAAGCTGGAAGGCAGGTCGTATATTCGGTCCAATGGTTAAAGGTTCACAGCTTTCGATAATGCCAACAATTGGATATATTACGGGTCTGATGACCGTAAGGAGCCTCGTTCAAAACTGTTTGTAAATTCGGGATTAGTTCTTCCTTTGTAGCTTAAAGGAAATTGTCTGGTTGTAAAGAAGGACAATTGTAATTTTAACTTCTGGAAGTTTAGATTCTATTACTCGGCGTTGAACAGCCCAAGCAAAAGAAATCGATTTGGAAAAACTGACGTGCTGGAATACAGCCCTAAGCGTGGGACCATAATTAACGGCTAGATCAATCGGTGACCCTACTCAACGCTTTTGTCGAAAGTTGGCAACTTTAACCGCTGACCGATTTTACGCCCCCGCCATATTCCTTCCACCTACGTAATAGGTAATAATGGACAGCAGAAAATTATCTATGATGAAGTTAACAACATAATTTATAGACGTTTAAACGTATTCGTGTGAGCGGAGATGAATTTCCATTGAGGTTTCGAGCGTTTAGTAAAAGTAAAGATAGAACTGTAATGATAGCCTGTAATTGGCTTTAGCGCGTGTTTCACAGCGTATGAATAACTTTTTTTTTTAATTTTCCAACTGTTTAAATAGCTTTATTTTTCATCTATTTTCTTTCTTTTCTTTTTACAGATTAACCAACGAACCAAGACGAGTGACTCAATAGAGCAAGGATGGGTGGTGGAGAATGGAGCGGCTGGTTGCAACGATGTCGAGAATCGCGAAAGCTGGTTCTCATAATCGTTGCCATCGCTCTGCTCTTAGACAATATGCTTCTGACCACGGTTGGTGAGTAGCATCGATTTGCAACAGACGATTCGATTCCTTTCATCAATTGATTGATCAATTTCTCCGGCTGCTTTAAAATTCTATTATCTATTATACTATCTTGTTTTTTATCAATAATAGATTTTTAATAATAATATAATTTTTATGGAAAAAATGTCCAATATGAGGTATTCGTTATAAGAGATTTAGATTTGGAGGATGAAAGAAATCTCTATTGCAATTCTTTTATCGTTTCTTTCTATTTCTATTTCTTTAGTTATGTTCATAAAAATCTAAATTTGCCTATAATTACGTATATAATTTTTAACTATTATTAATCACTTACTGCGACCGCTTCGATGAATTCCTCTTTATATGAATTCGTTGATATCCTTTGGATGATTCATTCTGTGTCAATCGAACGTCGATTTAAAAAAGAAAAAGACTATCGATCAGCATTGTTCGGTAGACAAACGATATGTACCGATGCTTAAGGACAAACAAATTACATTCTGTCTTAAAGTCAAAACGATAATCTCGTGTTTAAAATTAGACTAATAATCTTATCTCTCATATTAACATTTCAACAATATGCCAAAGATCGTAAGTCATAGATACATTTTAATTGAAATATAGTTTATGCTAGCTATTCAAATTTATCAATTTCTGACAAGACAGCTTTAATAACTCGAAAATTCGAATGTTCTTGAAACATGTACGGGTTTGTAGGCGGTCTCGAGAGAAGTGTCACCAAACTACACCTTCGGTTACTCGGCGAATATTGTAGCTTCTTGTTACAGTATTATTTCATAGAGCTTGTACGTGTTACGGTTTACTCGTTTACGCTTACCGTGTTACAAATACAATTACGCGTTAATTATATAGGAGAACTTAATGTAAAGAACCTATTTCTAATATTCAAGCAAAGATTTGCCTCACCTGCCAAATACTATGAACGCATTTCTACCTCTTCGAATTCGCGGTCCAGCGATAAGTTTGCTCTACGTATACTTTGTCAGAAGTTCTAGCTTCGCGGGCAAATTCGTGAATTACGCGTGATTCCTAAGATGCACATCCATTCGTCGAAAACTAGTTACAAACCGTAATCGAACTAATGTCATCAGTAAACTGCGGATTTTCATATATTTATGACATAAATCTCTCGTCATAATCTTCGGTAGACGAAACAAATTACTATGCCAATTTCATTTCCTTAGTTCTCTCCGTAAAAGTACGAGAAAAAGGAGTCCATAATCTACGATTTGTAACTCGTCGTTTGACTAACGATGTTAGTCGATAAAATTATCCGATAAAAGCAAAAGAGCGCCGAAAATGCCGGAAAATATTTTTGAACGTTGAGGTAGATTCACAAGAATGTTCCTCATTTTATTCGCTCTCGGATCATTTATTCTTAACTCTTGCAGCTTGCCGAATTCTCAGACTCGCGATCATGTTCGAGCCCTCGTTCGACCAAAATGTCCAATAACAAGTTCTTAACCAAAGGGAGAGCGCGTTATATATGTGGTGTTTAGCTGTCGAAGAAAGTACGGGATATAAAATATAGGAAATAAAATACAGGGAATAAAATATAGGAAATAAAATGTGGGAAATAAAATCGAAGGAAATGGTTAAAAAAATGGATAGGACGTTAGCGAATGGTTACTCGGATTTTCCAGTTGTTTAGCTTTTTTACTCTTGACCGATAGTGGTCAAGTAGAGGTGGAGAGCTGGCTTTCTTTTATCGTGCCCTCGAAAGATGTTTAATTCACGAGGCACGCGTCTATATGACCCCCATACGATTCTTCGCTCGGAAAGCTAGAAGCTGCCAGGAAATATACGCGAGGGGACGGCTGACGACGTTCCGGCAATCCAGATAAGTGGTCATACATTTATGTAGCGTATACGAAACAGCTTCCCAGCGCTCTCACGCGCGCTAACAAATTATGGAAACGCGCTTCCGATGGATAAAACGATCGTGAACCTTCGCCGCCCTTTTAACACCGTACCTTCGTTTCTGATTTCTTATTACCATTTCCTTTTCCCCTTAGAGAGTAACGGTTTATCAGTTTACATCACTGATTCCTTCATTCGTCGCATCGCTAACAATCGCAAGTGTCTCTATATGGTCTCGCTTCGAACATTTTCACGTACTCGTTAAATTCATCGAGGAATGTTTCTTTGAATTTCTTGCAAATGATTCTTATAACCATTCGACGTGTTTTTGCAGGTTTCCAACGATTCGATAATTACCTTGTACAAATACTAAACTTCGATGAATTAATTACGTCTCTAACAATGTGTGTGTCAATTATCGCGCTCCACACGACAGCAGCAGGTGTTCTCTGATACTTACGAAGGAGAACACATACACACGCGCGCCTATTCATACATGGAGACATCTGTACGTTGTAGTAGAGATTCATCAACAAATAATTTCATTTTCTGAAAACGAATCTGTTAAGATCTTGTTTCCTGACAAAGGTATCATTTAATTAGAAAAAAAAAAGAAAGACTTACGAGAGTTTCAAGACGTCACGAAGTTTGGGATTGGAGTACAAGTCCAAGTCTCGGGGTATTTCTACTTACGACTTACGCGAAGAGAAATAAAAAAAAAAAAATTGATAACGCTCTGGTTGTTGGAGGTGCTGGGATTTGAACCCAGGACTTTCAGCATGCGAAGCAGACACTCTACCACTGAGTTACACCCCCGAGCTGTTACATGCTACGACGGAACACCTCGTCACAGAAGCCAGAACATGCACGCGTCTTGAATTTTAATTTAGTATCATACCGTAGAATTACTTTGTCGAATAGATTCTTTGCTGACACTAAACAGATTTTTATCTTCTCCGTTCTATCTTTGTCTTATGCTCTGTACGTTTCCAATGATTGTGCCGCAGTGCCCATTATACCGGAGTTTCTATACGACATCAAACATCCTAACGCAACTTTGAGTCAGCATCTGAATGAGGGTGGTTCCCGTCGAACGTTCACCGGTGTTCAACCAACAAGCGGTAACATCATCACGTCTACGAGTTCGAGTGTAACAACTACGCCGAAATGTCCTTGTGCTGTGACCAAGTCGAATGATTCTCAATTGGAGTTTCTTTACGTGAGCACGCCTTCTAGCATCGAGTCAAGCGGTTTGCTCGGTAAGAGTAAATTATTTCGTGATATTGCGACCCTCTTACACTTGCTTTAGAGCGTGCCAATGTTTCGTTGTGTTCAAGAAAATATTTATCGAACTACAACTATCGAATTTTTATTTCGAACGAATATAATTTACTTGAATATTCTGTTTGTTTGCGAAAAATGATCTTCGATGGAAAATCTCCATGCGACGAATGCAGAAAATCTGTAATACGATTAGTATACGATGATTAATCGCTATTGGCTCGCGTTTGTCCCAGAGAGTACGAATAGCGGCGAAATAAGTTCGTCAACGGAAGATCCGGATGAAAAGGCGCAACGACATCGCGAGTTGCTGCAAGAAACGACTGCTGTTGGTTTAATGTTCGCTTCCAAGGCTTTCGTTCAATTGCTGGCAAATCCAATCGTCGGTCCGCTTACCCACAAGTAAGCGAGTACATACATAATGTACGCTGTATATGTATGTATATTAAGTTGTATAATATGTTCGTTTCTTCCTTTTATATAAGATTATTATTGTTTCTGCTTATTATTCTGTTCCGTTATCATTTGCAATGGGATTAAGTTTCTTTTCACTCGTCCAAAAGTTTCAAAAAAATTGCATACCATTATATTCTTCTCTAATGATTTTCCTAACTTTCTAAATATCGAGACAAACAACATTAATTTTACACGACTTAAGTTGGATCTGTATATCGTTCTTCCACTTAATTATTCGATTATTACTCGAAATAAAAATGTGACAGCCGTATTTATAGCGCATCGAAGTACAGAAACGAACTCGTCATTTGTCTGATTTGACCAACACCATTGTGTTTCTTTCCAGAATCGGTTATAGCATACCCATGTTCACTGGCTTCATCATTATGTTCCTTTCTACGCTAATATTTGCGTTTGGACGAAGCTACGGAATACTTTTCTTAGCGAGGGCGCTTCAGGGAATCGGCTCTTCGTGTTCCAGCGTTTCAGGTAAACCCGATAAATACGAAGCACGTGTCCAACGTTTCGCTCGTGAGAAGCAACCCGTGTATGAATATTGAATACGTATCAATGGGGTCGAGAATGATGAAGAAGATCAATTAACACATTCGAGACAGATGTATCTCGCCGCAATGACCGACGACGACACTTTGGTCAATTCTCAGACAGTTACAAGTATAAATACTGTTTCTGCCTATTATATACATATTATATAGTTTTCCGATTCCTGAACTAATTATTATTATCTTCTACGTATTTCTTTTTTTTTTTTTTGAGACGCCGTTTTTAAAACGCTATTTTATTCGGATGACGCACATAGCATATCACATAGTCATCCATCAAAATTATTGCGGATGAACGATGACGTACCGTGTATGTCATGACATACATAAAAATTGTCTAACATGTGTCTTTTTTTTTATTCCTACGTTGATTAGCTTCGCTTGCTTTTTGTTACAAACGTAAAAAAGATTTCGGTCATTGGGATGAGTTTTATTCAAAATCACCGGTCTCGAATGTACTATGCCAGCAGAGCGAATGTATTAAATGTCTTCTTATGAGTATTATTAACCCTATCACAATCCTCTACATATACTTTAACCTTGCTATCATTCTAGCAAATAAAGAAATTTATAACGTTTTAAAGAGATGTTTAACAGGACAACAGGATTTTGTCCAATGTATTTTGTCCAAACCGAAGATATTTTTTAACATTAGAGAAATATAGTCGGACTTCATTCTGTTCGAATTTCGATCGATCGTTCGATTCGTTCACAGGTATGGGAATGTTGGCCGAAAGATACCAAGACGACAAGGAACGTGGTAACGCGATGGGTATTGCACTCGGTGGATTGGCTCTTGGTGTTCTCATCGGGCCTCCATTTGGCGGCGCGATGTACGAATATATCGGAAAATCTGCTCCATTCTTAGTACTTTCGGCATTGGCCCTTGGCGACGGAAGTGAGTATTTCTCCATGTTCATCCTTTTCTTACGCGCCATTTACTTCCATTCTATCTTACATTTATCGATTGCACTTTGTATAATACCATTCCCAGTTCTGCAACTGCTGGTGCTTCAACCGTCTGTCGTGTACACCGAAGCGGAACCACCGTCTCTCAAATCTCTGGTCACCGATCCTTACATCTCTTTAGCTGCTGGTATCTATTATTTTTCCATCCACTAACCTGAAAAAATGAAATGTTCAATAAGGGCGAGAAACCTAGCCAATATACTGGATATTAAGTATTATAGGTTTACGCCAAACGTATTGCAAAGAAAGTTTAAAGTTACCAAGTAATTTAGTTGTATATGCGCATGTTAGTAACTTTTGCATCAGATATTTTCCACTATATTGTCGTGTACGCTGTATGTATTCGTTACTCTTGTCAAATACAATTTTATAGAATTCTTTCATCCGCTAAACTGCATTTGTTCCACCTTAGATTAACACGTATTATTACCCTTTCAATTGCCAATGACCAATCTATTTTTCAGGTGCTATTACATTCGCCAATATGGGTATCGCAATGCTAGAACCCAGTCTTCCTATCTGGATGATGGACACGATGGATGCGAGTAGATGGGAGCAAGGTGCTGCCTTTCTACCGGCAAGCATTAGTTATTTGATCGGTACTAATCTTTTCGGACCACTTGGACATAGAATGGGCAGGTTAGTAGATGTTATTACAAATATCTTCTTGTCTAAGCCCTTCATCTAATATTCACCAGTAAATGTCAAACATTTTGAATATTTTATATTTTGTAAAAATTTAATTCTGCTAGCAGTGGATAAGCAAACACGTGGTTACCATCGCCTGGATAGCTCAGTCGGTAGAGCATCAGACTTTTAATCTGAGGGTCCAGGGTTCGAGTCCCTGTTCGGGCGGTATTATTTTTTTTTATATTTTTTTCTTTTTTTCCAATGAAACCCAATTAGAGATTCGTTTTACCTACGAAAATAAAAATAAATTTACATACTTCTGTAAAATATATACGTTCCGTTTTTTTTATACTTTAAATTTATAGAATAAATGTATAAATATCCGCAATTTACTTATTTTCAATTCCTTCTATTCGAACTACTTTCTCGTATATCTACCAATATCTCTTTCTTGTTATTATAGATGGTTAGCTGCATTGATCGGGTTGGTCGTGATCGGCATTTGCTTGATGTGCGTAAGTATTTCGTTTTTTCTTATTTTACTTGTACGGACCAACGTGAATCATCGTCAAGCTATAGAGCACGACATTTTTTTGTTATTATTTTCTTAAACAATGATACGATTAGTTTTCTCACATTCACAGATACCGCTGGCTAAAAGTATTCATCATCTGATCGTACCTAACGCAGGCTTGGGATTTGCTATCGGAATGGTGGATAGTTCGATGATGCCGGAATTGGGATACTTAGTCGACATACGACACACCGCTGTCTATGGAAGTGTATATGCTATCGGAGATGTTGCGTTTTGTTTAGGTTTTGCCGTTGGTACGTGTATATGTGAAAAATCCGCTTGATAATTGAACCTAATCAATAATATTGTCAATATTGTAAGGTTCTCAACCAAGATACTATTTGTCGATAAATATTGACAATACATATTGATCCTTCTAGTTGAAAATCTTGAAATAATGACAACATATACTGATAGTCTGGGGGCATCGAATGCCAAATGCTAAGTGTCGAATAGATTAACTTTACATTTTACACTTTTTTATTTCATAACCTAGATACATCATCAATCATCGTTTAAACATTCGTTCGCATTCAAATTTTAAACACGCGACGAACTTTTTACTCTGTCAGTGGAATTTTAATTTTGTATACTTATACTTAACTTTGTATACTTTTGTATAGCTGTGATACTTGTAATATTTTGATTATTAATCGTACATTATCAGGACCTGCTTTGAGCGGCACGTTAGTCAACAGTATCGGCTTTGAATGGATGTTATTCGGCATTGCCATTTTGAACTTTATTTATGCTCCACTGATGTACTTTTTGCGGGCACCGCCAACGAAAGAGGAACAGAAGGTAAGACGAAATTTCTTGCTTCTATTTGTTCAAAAATTCGTAATTGAAAGCTTGTTCGATCTCCGTATTAATGATGTATTACCTTCTAGTCGTTGATAATTGGCGAGAAGTCATCTGTGCGCTACGTAACGTACCAGAATGAGGAAGAGGATCAGTAAATGGACGGATATTTCTGAACACAGGATAGCGGCGTGCATTTCGTTCTCTACATTCTTGAAGATGGAACAACGAGTTAAATGTAATACGGAAAATCTCTATGTTAATAACGTTCCGAGAAATCTAGATAGGCAAAATATTATTATGTATCCCTTTGTCTAGCGCAAACTGTATATATACGTAACATTAGATCGTAAGAATAAGTGTGTGCGTTCAAGAGAATCGTATACGTTGATGACACGTAGCTAACGTCGATAAATTACACTTACGTCGAATTGATCGAGGCACCGAGGCAAAAATACATCGATATAACGAACACGTGTGTAGCTTAAACGCACGATGCCCAAGATTGGGATGTTGTCCTGTCGTGAAACGCAAACTATGCGAAATTTCAACCGCTCGAGTCATTGTCGATGTTTCAAAGAGTATCAATTTCCTAAAGAAAGAAGAAAATTATTTACTCGGAGAACCACCTGCTTTGGATTCCCTGAATGGCTGCAGGGAAACCATGCGATAATAGCGAGCAGGCACCATGAAGTGTTCTCGAAATTACATTGGATCGAATTGTGAATTAGCATTGAATCGACCATGAGAAGTGGTTTGATTACCTTTTACGTAAGAATACTTACGAAGCACGTAATGCCTTAAGGATTGGAGATTCGCGAGTTTGTGTTTAACGAGTTAGGATAAAGACCGAATTTCGACACGTTCTTTCGCACGATGCATGATACTCGTCAGATCGATCCGCTGACGAGTATTTTCGTTGTGCCCTACGTACGATAGACGTATTCCTCCGAAATGGAGGAAATATATTCAAACCAAAATGAAACTATAATTATCGAAGGATGAGTGAACAGCGTTCAACGAATTTGCAAATTACACGATAAACATTATGTGAGTTCGCGGCGGAAAACTCTAACAAGAAAATGTTTGTGCTTCCTTTTTCTGTGCGTGTAATGCTTTCCGACGATCAAGTCGATTCCTTTTTGTCCGTTGTGCGTGTTTATGATAGGTATCAAACGAATTAGAATATAGTAACGTAGGAACTAAACTCGTATATAACACGTTCTTTCTTCTAATAATTCTATGTAGACAATACACAATCCATACATACACGCGCGCGTATAATATATTAACTACAGGTAGGACATATCTATAGAAATATATCATAGAACGTATATATCGTTTACTTATATCGCTACAAAATATGCTAAAGCTTGTTGATCATTGTATAATTGTTGTTTGCTCGTGAAAAATGCATAAAGTCGTTACGAACAAAAGTTATACGATTATAAGAATGTTTGGATTCTAAGCTACTGCGAATGCGTATGGAAATTAACAAAAATACGGATCGTGTCGTTGCATGTTAGATGAATCTCGAGTGCGAGGTTACCACGATTGAATTTCGTGATACATATTTTTCCGATAAGAAAAATATTATATATCTCTGTAGTAGTGTTGTAGAACGTTTGAATTCATAATGTTGCCGAACCTGTACAAAAGTATGTATTATGTTAATATACATATAATAATAATATATATATATATATATATATATATAGCAGAAGGGTTGCAACGAGATGAAATATAATATGGAATACATATACATATATAGAATTGAATTCTATTCAAGAGAGAGAGACAGTTTTCCACCGCGAATTCCGTGAATTCTCGAGGTTGCGTTACGTTGTCACGCGAACGCCGACCTACTCCCGATATGAAACGCGAGTCAATTCGATTTGCAAATTCATCGCGAACGTTTGCCACGACCGAGCGTACTTGAGAGGAAAATGTAACAGAGTAGGGGCATCGTGTTCACAAAAGTGGATCGAGATCTCGAACGATTTCCAGAACCGAGTGTAACGAGCCAAAGAGGTTAAAGAAACGTACGAATTGTCATCCTTGCATTGATATATCGTTATAAATTATCTGTATTAATGTTACAATGCAACATATATTCTCGTTAAGGATTCTTTACATTTCTGTAAATATAGAGAACGTACGTATGTATTTAAGGAGCAATTATAACAGAATGTAGTTAATATTTACGGGTCAACTTCATTATTAATCAACAACGATTTACCAGTTTCTTCATTTCCATATTCTTCTTTTTCTAGACTATGATTTAACCAACACGAAAGATCTGTCGCGTACGATAGAACTTCGACCATGATGTATAATTATTAGATTGCGGATATTTATGCAAATTCATATTTTTATGAATATGTACATGTTAAAAAATCGAGCTTAAATGGTTCTATTGTCTAAATATCATAGCAAATGCCCTACTTTCGATGTTTTATATATCTTCATATGCTATATGTACTGTGTCCATTATTGTACTTTTAAATTTGGCATAAGTACATAAAAATCCACAGTCTAGTAATTATGATCTATTATTACACTCATCTGATGTTATGTCGCTTTTGCAACATTTTGTCTTAGCGTTCCATGTCGGATGAATTGAAAGTGATTGCTGCTATTGCAAACAGACAATAAGCGATATCATGAAACATGAAAGTTTCTTGGCACACGAAATCGCGGAAACAAACGGTCGTTTTAATCGTTGTTTGATGAAACCTTCTCTTTGATAAATAATGCGTCCTTGATCCATTTGGGCTTGACAGGTTGTTAAATGTCGTTGAAAGTGGGTTTCATTGAATTTAGACGAAGCCAGAACGAACAACAGACGTCTCACATATATCTAAGTGTGCATAATTCTATCTCCAACGGGCATTGCGTGCAGGCATAAGCCAATAAATTACCAATACATTTTCCTTCCTCCTATCCTCTGTCATTGTAACGTATATACATATATGCATATAATATTTAACCAGCTGGTGTATGGGTCCGATTTAATCTGTCTGTGTAGTCGTCGAAAAACAGCGAGACTCAAGAAGGAGAAAGGTATTTTTTATTCTTGATAAGCGATGCAATTGTATTGTGTGTGCGTACGTGTGTGTGTACTTATGTAAAGTTGTACCGAACTTTTGAAGTACGTAAAAATCCATGTATTTGCGAAGGGAATATTATATGGCAAGGGAATTAGAACGCGCACGAAAATCGACTCTGAAAATCGTCAGTTTTTCGCCCAACGATATCGATGTCCGAACGCGATGCTCCAAAACATTTCGAATTTTTATCTCATAAGATCGCTACGAACACGAGACAACCTTATTTCAAATGAATCGAGTGTTATTCGACGTTATTTGTCGTTGAAACGCATGATATGTTTATGTGTATGTTGTTCAATAATATGTATTTAAATAAACATTTACGTGTTTAACGTGAAAAATCATTGCATACATATATGTTCATGTCTGGGAAAATTAAAAATAGAATATTAGTGCCTCATGAATATTCTATGAGTGTTAGATTAGGTAATATCTTTTTCTGGTCATGGTGCATTGTACATTTCAATACATAATGATAGATATATATATATCTATATGTGTGCATATAATATAATATACATACACATATATACACAATATTAAATTTATTTATTCTCTAGATATCCAGGGTAGAAAAATATTTTGTTAGAGAACACGTGTCGATGACTGACTATGTAATAATTTTCGACGGATAAATCAGATCCTACGTTACAAACGAAAAGACTATAATATGGTTGCGTTAATACACATCGACTTTTTATGTAACTCACATATCATCTCTCATTGATAGCTATCATTACAAATAACTTTAATTGATAATTAACATTCAACAGCAGTATATACAAAAACATATTACTTAATACTACTATAATCATATTATCGTATATGTGAAGATGTGCAACATAAATATAAATAAATAAATAAATAAATATATATATATATATTTATATATATTTTCATATTTATTTATATTTATGTATATATTTGCATATTTATTTATATTTATATTTCATTCTCAAACAATTACAATTAAATTAACATACTTCAACTTATATGTAATTACGTTGAGATATTTACTTCTCAAAAGACACTAAAATAATAAAACAGTGTCGATTGTCGTCACTAAAGTATTTACCAAATATTCAGCACTTTTCCATAGTAAAATGACCTAATATATTATTTTCACGGTTTGACGACAAGGTCGGAAATCAGTGCATTAAGCCAAATAAAAAGTAACGATTACCAAATTCGCAACATACAATGATTTGATCTAAGTATATGTATGTCCTTCC
Source organism: Bombus cullumanus (assembly GCA_014737535.1). Taxonomy (NCBI): domain Eukaryota; kingdom Metazoa; phylum Arthropoda; class Insecta; order Hymenoptera; family Apidae; genus Bombus; species Bombus cullumanus. The sequence goes on along the minus strand of JACXIX010000071.1, from coordinate 2,365,124 downwards.
CGTTGGCTTAAGCGTTATAGATCGTTCACATTATTGTATCACAGTAATCTAAAAGTAGATAAGTCTAGCGTCTTCTGGATTTTGTTCTACTGGACAATATGGACATTTCAATCTGGAAAATAAAATTCAATTTTTATTTATATTCTATTAATGCCTCTTGCCTTTTATTATGTTTTTCCTAAGTGGTTTCAACTTTTAATTTAACATTCGCCTTGTTATTAAAATACATACTTGTTTGCGTTAGTAAGTTTATTTAACGCATCTCTTGAAATAACGTGTCCACAGACTAATTTCATTGGCGGATTATTCTCTGTACTTTGTTGTCTCAGAATTGGACACGCGAAAACAGAATGATAACGACCGTCTTTACCGAGGTCTATTTCAATCTGCGGAGGAAAGTATCGGTTAAATAATGCAATATTTGTTTTCCATTTATTTATCCAGTTACTTACAGGTAATTCATCTTTTCCATTCCAAACGGTATTTACTTGCCTTTGTTGCATAACTTGCTTAATGTTCAAAAGCGTTGGTAACGCAGTACAACCCGCATTAATGCTAAAACATAACATTACCAGATTTTCCTATCATTTATGCATTTATTTTTACGCGTTTTACGATATCAGGAACTATGAAAAAACATACCACACAGAAAGAGGACTATCTACGCTTAAACCAAATAATGTGCAAGCCTCTCTCGTGAATACATCGCGAATATCTAGCCATAAAGTAGGATCCAATAAATGACTGTAAGGAGAGGACTGTATTCCATTTGGTAAATACAATAACGTGCCCATTAATGCCTGCACCTCTTTTTCATGTCGTCCGACGTATTGCGTAAAATTTTGACGAGCATAATTTATTGCTTCAGTTTGTTTGCTAGGTCCTTGTTGAATCAGTCTTATAAAATGTAATCTATGAAGCTTAAACTCAAAAGACGAATTCTACAAATAATGTTTAATGTCAGATATATTTGCACCAAAATAGTGTTATCTGAACAGTAGCAATGGATGATGTTGTGCGTACTTGTGCTAGAAGTGCTTCTTTATGTCTTTTAGCCCATTCAAGTGCAGGTTCCAGATTTCTTTGCTTTAAGCAATCCAATATATAAATTAATTCTGTGAATGGCTCCTTTGTACCTTCCTCTATTTTAATTCCAGCTTCCTGTAACAACAGATCCATTGTGTATATAGTTAAAAATTTATATGGTGTACACATGTGTATATATGAATATATTTATATAGACTTACTGCTGCTAATTCTGCTGCAATGTCCAACATGCCATGGCGGTAAAAATGCTGACAAATAACTTGATTTAAAAGATGTGATTTTTCTGGACCTGAAAAAACATCTTCTCTGCTTGTACTTGCAAAGTCTGCAGTGAAATTTCTATCGATTGCTTTTCCTACTTTTGAAACAGAACCATGTAATTCTCTGTGTTCTGTGGTTAAACGATGTACAGTTTCACAAACTTTTTTCATCGCCTCTTTTAATATTTGCACTTGTCCTGGGGTTAATTCATGATTGTCTGGTGCTGGTGAACAAAAAATCCAATCCTTTTAAGTGGAGGTTGTTAGGTTGTTAACATCATATACGTTTAATGATAAATATAAGATTAAAGTGCATTCAAATACTTCGTGAATTAAAACTATGTAGAAATATTATCCAAAAATGTAAGCGAAGGAGAGATATCTTGAACAAAGGAAAGTTCTAAATAAGCGTTGTGATAAAAGAGGTTAGAACTAGATAGAACAATATAAGAGGAAAATGGATAATATAAATATCTTTCAGGTTACATTTTTTGAGATCTACATATTCACATAGGAAAATTGAAATCTTCTTGTCCTATTTCCACCTTCTACTACCACAATTCTTAGAAAATGTTATTTTTTTGTTCATAGATTGTCAACGAACGATGACATTGTAAGTAGCGGGAGAGCTTTCAGTTTACCTTGAGTAAATTCCCTTTTTAAAGATTCGATATGATTTATTAGATCCTGCAATACTGTCTCTGCATGCTCGTTTACCACTCCAAATTTTAATAAAATTTTGTCAACTTCACGTTCAACGACATTACACGCCTCCATTATTGTTTTTCTTAGTGATATCACGTCACTGCTTGTCACTTTTGCTTTATACACGAATCACATGTATGTAGATGTATATCTCACGTACACACATAAGAGCACGTACAAGTAATATAGTTACATACCTTTCGTATTCACGAACGTGACATTCTACATGTGCGCGCGCGCGGTTTTTATCTATAGACACATGCAAATTTATTTTCATGTAGGTTATCGATTCTCTTATTTATTGATACAAAATTTGATGAGACAAGGGTCGTGTTGAAAAAATAAAATGAAACAATCACATATAATGAACAAGTAATATGTAACGAATTTCATTCGAATATGAATTGTTTTATTATTGTTGCGCTGTTATTATTATCATTATTATCTTTGTTACATAATATACATCGTCCTTTTCACAGTATGAGATTATACTAAAACAATGTTTCACAATAAATGAAAATATACAATTGTCATAAAATATATATATATATATATATATAAATTTAATTTATCAGAATGTTTCCTTTAATACTTGATTTACATTTTTAAAACATCTGATATACACAAAAGCCTAATTTGTTTCACTTTCATTGCAGTAATTATACAATTCACTAATTACACAAACTTTTAGAAACGGTTTGATATACCCATAATAAATGCATATTCCTCCTATGATTATTCTACTATTAATTAAATTGGATGTGGCTCTGTAACAAACACATTTGATGCAAGAAAAAATTATGATTATTAGTCCTGTGTAATTTATAGCAAGTATATGTATAATGATATTATAGTAATAAGAAAACATGTTTACCCATTCTCGTGCCATCATAAGAATCGTATTTTTAGGTAATTTTGGTCCGATTAAAGGATTCATTTGAGCCATATAGCAACATAACCAGCTGTAAGAACAAATAATAATTTGCATGGTATTTAATAAAAAAATTCAGTTAAATGCTTCATTTGGCATTTGTTAACTTACAATAACCAACATGTAAATGCTGTCAACATAAGCATAACCTGAAGGATCCTGCAAGGAAAGAAGACTCAGGTTATTATTAAACAATCTAGTACTTCACTTTTGTTTTTAACAAAAACAATTTTTAAACATTAGAATTTTTGCTCAGAATATTTATCAATTGTAATAAAACACGTACCCACGATTAGTACCTCTTGGAACAAAGATTGGTAAGACAATTCCTACTACAGCCCATAATGCCGTAAAAAGTAACAGTGGTATTATTGACGCTCCCATTTTCTTTGTAATAAATAAATTTTTTATGTCTTTTAAAAATGGGCTGAACCCACCGAGCAACCAATTTACTAATGTAAATGGGAGTCACGTGAATATCTCGATTTGCTTTCAACAAATACACACACTAGTTTCATAAACGAGAATAGCGAGATACGATATATCGCATACTCTTATTCGATACGATACACGCAGTTTGCGATTGATTGACAATCGAAAGGTTGACTAATATAATCGAAATTAAATTGGAGGGGAGGCAAATTCAAAAACATTCCTTTATTAATGAAAATTTTACAAATTTTAAAATTCATGAAAAAATTGAAATAGAACATAGATATAAGTAAAATCTCTATTCTTTATCTCCCCCTCTCTCATTCTTTTTCATTTCCTCGCTCTGAAAGTATTGTTGTTGTGTTTAATAGAAACCATTTTAAGGTACTATATTTCAACAGCGAACGTTTATATTTTCTAATCGATGTACTGAAACTCCAAATTCAATGAAGATCAATGTTCTCCTTCACCAACATAAATCGTAATGGCAACATTTAATCTCCAAATAGTCGTTCTTGTGTTATTTCTGTACTTTTATTCGAATGTTGAGTATCATCGTAACTTTTCGATATATCCACAATTGATGGCCCGTCGCCTCCGCCGATCGTAGAACATTGATCCATTTTACCAGTTGTAATCTCAGATTGCGTTTCGATGCATTCAACCAACGATTCTGTTAAACGTCTAACAGACTTTTTATCTGATTTTTCAGCGATCGTATCATGTTGCGTTTTTTCTACGTGATGAAACTTCGACGAGGTTGTGCACAGATTTGTACAGGAAAATACAAATCTTTCTAAAATACCTGAAAGTTTTATTATACCAATGATTAGTGGTTAATTAAAATTATAACATGCAATAATTCAAAACTGAAATATTTTTGTGCTCACTAACATTACCTGTTAGATTCATAGTTTCCTCAGACAAACAGATATCATCATGAGAACTAATACTGTCCCTGCTAAACAGATGCTGTCTGATACTAGTCAAACTACGTGGTTTTAACCTAATGTCGGTCAGGGATCGATCAACAGAGTCATTTTTGCATGGTGTTTTATACATGACCGAACGTTCGGTGCGCATCTCGCGCCCTTTCTTAATATAAGGAATCAAACATGATAAATTCAATTGTGTTTTAGAAATACTATTCGCAGTCTGTATAGATAAGGGTGTTTTGCAACTGCTCACTAGAAAGATGTACCAAATAAAGAGTAACAAAGCATATAGGAGAATTAATGATACACAATATACTATTCTTACCTGTATAAGGAGTTCTTACATAGGCTAAAGGTTTATGATGATGATTATCATTAGATAATCCATAAATTGTAGATGCCAATTTGTTACTCACGTCTAAGAAAGGAAAGATTCGTATATCGAAAGATTATGTGCAATTAATTGGTAATTAAAAACAGAATAACCTACCGTGAATAGTATCACCTTGTCCCTTACTACTTTTTCCATAACTTGTATTCATCAATGTAGTATTATTCATAATAGCAACTAAAGCGGGATGTAATCGTTTTACTACGTTTAAAATTAATTCGCATCTTTTTATTACTCGCAATTGCTGTGGTTCCGTAGCGTTATCCACTAACAGACTTTTCGAGGCAGCATCAGCTTCGAATATTGCTTTAAAATAAAAAAAAAAAGTCGATTACGGGTTTACATATAACAAAATATAAATTGACGATTTCATAATAAATACTTACCAGCTTTTAATTCTCTAATCATCATTATTGTTTGCCTTTCAATAATGTCGCTTCCAATATCGTTTATGGTGATACTTATTTGGCGGGAGAGCGACAAGGATCGAAGTACAATACTTTGTACTTGTGCTTGAGTAACAGGCTTCCTATTGTCGAGACAATTCGTCATTACGGAAATACGATCCTGAAGATCGTCTAATACTACCTAAAAATAATGATAATGGCGTGGAAATTTTGTATAGATGTATCTTTGATGTGCATAGAATAGACATTGTCATAAAATACCTGACAATAAGCACCCGAATCTATAATTAGATTAATCGCATCATGCAACTTATTGACTTCCAATTGCCACTGTCCAGTTAACAGTTTTACATTTTCTCGCATTTCTTTACTCTCTGGGTGTAAATAAAAAGTGGTAATGGCAGAAATCAACTCTGTTTCCAAAGATTCGAGACTTGCCAAACAGTTTCGTATTTGATTAATCCCTAGATAATACAGCGTAAAGAATGGTGAATAACTTACAAGATACAGATGCGAATTTTGTATTAATTAATAGAGTTTGACTTACGATTTTTATCTTTGCAAGAGGCAATAGCAAACAATCCAATTTGCATGGATTTGTCTATAATTTGATCGAAATCCTCTATAGCATTGGATAAATCGTTCTTAGATCGCTTTTTGGCGCTTAATGAATTGCCACAGATTGTAACAAGCTTTCTCAGAGCGTGAAAGGGATCACTGAAAACTTCCATAACAAGATTCAATACCGACACATTAATTTTACGTTCTAATCGATAAAGCGCGTCACTTAAACTGTTCATGAACAAATTATTCAATGCTGTATCAGATGATTCGGACATTAATTGGAACTTCAAATTTTCATATTCAGATATAATCGACTGACAGGTTCCGGTTATCGCTTTAAAATTGCAAGGTTTGCAGACCTGTGCAATTGCCATGGCACACGAGAATACATCTTCTATTCGAAGCCATAAGTCTTTGCATTCCAATATTTGATCTTTTTGTGATTTATTTGGAATCTCTGACAAGATATCCAATACCAAATCCATCCTAAATATAAAATAAATTGATAAAAGAGATATAAAGTGCTGTTTCCTTAAAAGCAACTGGAATTATTTAGTTAGATTACCTATAAACAAAATGATTTTTTTGTTCAAATGCTTCATCCTCAGGTAATGAATCTGATATATCCAATATTTCTATTATCATCTTCAAGCAAAAGCAGAGTCTTTCACAGACATATTTCTTGCAATTCTATGCGAATAAAAGCATAAGTATCCTATTAGAGTAAGCTTGTGTGTGCTTTTAAAATGTAGAGATCATAAAATATTTTATTACATAGATTGGTGCATTTAGCCGGTGTTGTTCTTGTACTAATTGTACTAACAGCTTAAATGCTGCACACAACTGACACAAATATAGTTTGATCTTTTCAGCTAACAACTGACACACTAAGCTTTTTTTATATATTTGTAATGGTCCAAGCAATTCCAGAATGGAAGTGCCTAATTCCTGATAATATAATTTAATATAATATAATTAGGATAATTGTAGAAAATAATACAGAATGTCTTGTGTCTGTATCTTTTATACCTTGATGTTCTGAAAATGTTCAATTTCATTGGCTTGACCCATTTCCTTGATATACTCTAGGCATTCTGTCAATCTTTGTTTCAGTGGCAAACATTCTAATTTTTCTAGACCTTCAAGAGTTAATTTAAATTTATCTAACACAGTGGACAAAATTTGAACTGCCATTTCTTTGTCTATGCTTTCAATCTAAAAGGAATTTTTTTATAATGGTTGATAAACTAACTAATTATGATAACTAATAATAAACTAATATGTATAATGTTCTTCGACATACAGACTCATCCATATATTTTAGTGAACAAAATTCTTCTACAATACTAATAATCTTTGATTCCATTTCTTCATAATCACTAATTTCTCCTTTTACCAAGGTATCAAATTTTTCTCCCAAACATTCCAAGTGTTCGAAGAGAGACGAGTTTTTTGACATAGACCCATTTGGAGTAACAGGGTTAGCATTTATTAGTTCTTTCAATTTATTTACCTAAGATATGGAACACATTAAAACTTTGTTACTCTTTACAAAATTGAATAATACAGGAATGTTAGAAAACTGCTATTATTTTCTTACTTGTTCCTCCATAGGTATTAATATCCCTTTTATTTGCTTTGTTTTTATAGGCATTTTTAAACTTTTTATTTTTTAAACACTCAACGATGATCGGCTTAATCTCGTAACTCTTGGTTGTTTGTAAACAACATGAAAATAGTAATTAATTGATTTTTAATTTACCACCACAACAAAACAAAAACATAATCCGTTGATGTTTTGAATTGTTACGGTCTTACCACATTTCATACTGAAAAATGGTACATAACCAATCGCTTAACATTTTCTTTGAAATTTTTTTACGTACAGTGAGTATTTAAATGGAATAATTTATCTTTAAACACGTGTGTTTTCATAGAAATTCCAGTGGACCAAGTTTTCTGGAATTAAACAAACAATATACCTTTGTTTGTTTTTCTAATTCAAGTTGTCCATACTGACTCCTAGTGTATATGCAAGCATGCATTTGCACGTGTGTGAGTTTAACAAACATGCCTGGAACACGGTAAGGCACAGTTCGATAATATCGACGGTGGAACAAGTCGTTTACCAGTTACTCAGTGTATGACACAACGATTAACTGACAATTGGATATGAAAAAAGTGTAATTTATTAACAAAATAACTATGTAAGTAACATAACTATGTTATGATTTTGTGTTAGTTTAGACTTTTAAACAAGTATCAATATAGTCTTCGAGAAAAAGGCGCTGTACGTTCACAACAAATCAAGTTTCAAATCAAAATATTCTTTCGGAGTGGATTAATCTTTCTGGTATAGGCACTCTTCTAATCTTTTAGAAAAATTTTAATTATCAATGCATATTTGTAATTTCGTGATATTTTGGAATTATTACAAATCTCAATAGATCCAAGTGATAATTTAATAATTTTATTTAGTAAGCTTTCAAATATCAGAAAGGGTTATGTAATTTCATTCTCTCTCGATCGGATAATTAATGATAGTTGATTCGTTTTCATGTTAAGTTGATAAAATTATATTAATGCATGTGTATAAAAAGTTTATCTTCTTTTGCTTTTAAATACGTTTTCGAATTTTATGCTCTTTATGTGTAATATAGTATATACAACATGTGCATGTGTCCTCAATAATGGCTTAATACTATTGCATAAACCTCGAATTTCTTATTCATCTACAAGAAATATTATTTTTATTACTGTGATATTATACTTTTTTCGCGTTATGTTAATGTTGTGATATTAATTTGTGGAATTACAAAAGTTTATTTCTAAACAAACTGATTTTTTGTATACTTTTGTATTTTCTTTTCTCCTCTTTGAAAGGAAGAGAATTCCCTATATAAATATATGCTTTCATACGTGTATTCATATATGTATTCATTTGGTTCAATTTCGGATTAAAAGAAACAAGTTAAAATTAAGAATTATCGACATATGAATAAGTTTGCAAATTGCAAAGAACTTGTTTGAATGTTATAATTCTGTTTAGACAGTACAAATTATACTGGTCAACAAAATGGTAAAGTATTATGAAAGTAATACAATTTACCAATTTAATTGGGATCAAGTAGCACGTGGATTTTGGCAAAGATATCCAAATCCTAATAGGTAGGTATCAAACTCCAAATGCATTTGTGAAATATGTAAAACTATATTATTATTTACTAATAAATATTTAAAAGAATTAGTACAATTCAAATTATTTTTTCAGCACCCATGTACTTACGGAAGATACTGTATCAAGGAAGGTTAAAGATGGCATATTACATACCACACGACTTCTGACAAAAACTAACAGAGTACCAAAATGGGGAGAGAGATTTATTAGCAAAAGTGTTGTAAAAATTGTTGAAGAGACCACAGTAGACCCCAAAACGAAAACTTTAACAACATATACAAGAAATTTAGGTTACACTAAAGTCATGGTAATTTGGTATAGCAAGTTTGCGGGAGCTGTTGTATCGCAATTACTTGGAAATTAACTTTTATTATGCTTTCCTTGTTTCACAGGTTGTTGTGGAGAAAGTTGTTTATAAGGTGTGTGAAGAAAATCCCAATTGGACAGTCGCAAAAAGATCAGCTTGGATCGACAGTCAAGTATTTGGATTTAGTAGAGCTATTCAAGCATTTGGATTGGATAGATTTAAAAAGAATTGTACTCTGATGCATAACGGGTTTAATTATGTCCTAGCACATATGTTTCCACATACAGCACAGTATATGAATCCAACACTTTCCCAAATGGGTTTTGCTCATCTAGTAAGAACAACGTACATAATCCAAGCGTCAAAAGGAAAAAATTTATATTTACATGTTTCTTTCTTTTCATTTCAGGTCGATGAAGGAGCTGGGGCAAGGACTAGTCTCAAGGAAGATTTTCAACATTCGTTACAGGGTAAAGCAGAAAAAGTAAAGGACGCAGCTAAAAAGGCAACAGATTTGGCAAAGAAAAAAGCTGGAACGATTTATGCTGCGTACCAATCTGAACAGTCGTAAATAAAGCGACATTATTGATGTGAACAACGATTTAAAGTATTTGAGGAACAGAAACAATGAAAATTAAAACAGTTTGGAAATGGAACCGAAAGATAATTCTTGCAAATCGACCGAGCGAATAGGATGAAATCGTTGGTAATTGTTTAGCATTGTCAATATTCATGTTAATAGTTGATTAAACAGGATTCGTTTGTCGATGAAGCAAGGGAGGTGAAAAGAAATTTTTGTTTGAACCACTTTACTGTAATGGCTCTGTATAATATTTTCACGTTGTCATTCCTGTTAACTGCCAACTCATATTTAATTTTTAAGATTTATTTAAAATATTTTTGTGACAGACGGGACAACATTTTTAAAGATAACAATTACTAACGATACTAAATTGCGCGAACGTGGCAATATTGCTATGCGTGTATATCTCACTAAATTCGGAAAGCCGACAAAACTGAGGTCGGAATATCTGTTTTCTGAAAAAATTTCTAAATTTCTTATTGCTTCAAGTACATATGTTTTACTTTGATAACGTGTAAACATGATTAAATACGATAACAAGAGAAAAATGTGGGAGGAAAAGTGTAGATTGTTTTGTAAAATATTAAAATAGTATAAAGAAAATTAGTCCAGAATTCTAACGAATGTATTCATGTTAATAAGAATCGAGCATAATCTCTCTAAACGAGATGGGTGGTTTCTAAAGGAAACATGAGTAACAAATACTAGTAATAGCGAGTGCATATTGCACCTAAGTATTAATCATTTTTTACCGGTACGATCCAAACTTCGTCGGTATCTATATAATATTTTATATTGGTGTCGATGGTTTTCATACATAATTGTAAAATTGCAATTGCACTTAGAACATATTTGTGAAAATTCTGTATTCTGTGCACGCTTTTGCGTACACAACGTAAAATTAAGATACCTGGATGTATACATATTACATAAATATATAATAGAAGAATTTGTATAAATTCTAGTTACAGATTATATCATGTTTACGTTGTAAGAAATCCCAATCTGATATTTAGTCGTCATTGTAACTTAGGCAAATATTATGTAAACAGATAACTTGTATATTGTTAAAATATATGAATAAACTACTATCCTATTGAAAACTAAGAAACACAATTTTATACCTCCTTATTTTTGTAATTAATGATTATTAAACATGATTCGAGATTTTGTCCTGATTTAATTGATGCATACCGGAAGAGTATCTTTAATATGAAATACTCGTCACTAGCCTTGAATAAATCTCACGGAAAGTGAGATTTCCAAGCTGGACGATTCATTATGTACTTATAATGTATAACATGTATAATATATACGGAGACACGTATCGAAGATGTATCATTTATCTTTGTTCTGCATAATAAAATAACAAAGAAGGGGATAAGAGGGAAGCATAAATTAGCAATTCTAGAAATGGTCGTTTATTACTTCCTGTGTTGTTCTTTTCGAAGGCGTTAAAAAAAGAGAATGAAACTGAACAGTGCACGGAATAGTGGCCGAACAGGAAAATCCAGTATTTGCATGTATTATGTGGTTCGCGCGGGGATTTTGTAAGATTAATCAACAATTCTCTCTGGTTGGCTACTACACGCTACTATTCGTCGCCAATCTTTCGGCTCGTTTGACTCAGCTATAAAAGTACGCGGACGACTTCTTTCCATTCAGTAAACTCTCGATCTTGGTGTATCAACCAAACGTGCAGGAATATAAAGATCGGGAAAGAAAGGAGAAAAATCGGCAAAGTGTGTTTATTTGTGTATGCGTATAAATTTACGAAAGAGAAAAGGAGGTGCACGATTAACCAAAATGTGGCAACTTTGTCTAGTGTTAGGTGAGTATGTCTCGCGAAATAAATGGATCGTAGAGATTCGTATAAAGGATCGATTTACGTTCTAACGATGGAAATGCATCTTGTGTGTGTGTGTAGCTATCGCGTCCAGCAGAAGCGTGATCGCATTTCCACAGGTAAGGATAATGGTTAATCGTTAAAACGTTTTATACGTTTTATCAACTGAATCTCGAAGTAATTAACTGTTGGTGTCGTACAAAGAACAACGAGGTGGCTGCCGGCAAAGTCGAGATTCAAACGATACGCAGTACGTTCTCGGTGGACGGATTCGTTTTCGACGGACCCGCAGACGGCAGAAATGTCGCAAGTACCACTAGTTCTGCAACACCTTCGATGACCACGACGGGTGCTTCCTCCAACGTTCAATACGACCAGTGTATAGCTACGTGTATGGTGAGTCATGAAAGTCCTTGAAATTTTCGATCGTTTTCTTTCTTTCTTCTATTTTGTCGCGGAGGTTTGTTAAAACGTGTCGAAGGTCATGATTATTTATTCGTTATACCGGTCATACTGGTTTAACTTGGTCTATAACTTGCCGAACTTCCAAGTGACGCGTCACTCCTGACGATGTGTAAAGGCGAGATTTTCTATACGCATTAAGTCAGATACTCACGTTTCAACCAAAACAATCCACAGGCATGCTGTTCTTCTTAGTTGAAACGTCTTATGTAGTATTTTTCCATTTTTCAAAATACATCGAGATGTTTACAGTTCTCGTATCTTTTATCTTTCGAGACATTGATTGCGGAATTGACGTGGCGGGGTTGCTCAGCGTGACTGAAATTTTTGTTTCCTTATAAATTATATCGTACAGAAGTAGAGGATAGAAAGTAGAAGAAACGACGACTAAATATTTTAAATTGAACGAAGAAGAATAGCATTTGAATTAAGGAGAACATCGTACGTCTGGGCACACGCGACTAACGCTTATAGAAAATCCTGTCCCCTGTTCTTATGGGTTCAAAAGCTGAAAAGTGAAACGCGATTCGTTGCACTAAATGAGAAGGAGCGATGAAATTTTCAGACGACGAGCGAATACAATCCGGTATGCGGCTCGGACGACGTTGAGTATTCCAATCCAGGACAATTAACCTGCGCATCGGCATGTGGAAAAGGTAAAGAATGATCGATGTTAGTCCATACGTCACGGAATATTTATGACTAAATTGCGGAAGTTTAGACAACTACTATATGCAGATGAATACGAAAAATATGTTCAAGATACATGCAAAGTACACGAAGGACAGATAAGTTAAATACGGAATGTGACAGCAAAATAGAAAATAATTTTCGAGATGCTTTAATTTGACGGAAGATATTGATACTCCTATCGAAGTTTCACTTTACTTTGCTTATCGCTTCACGAAAGTACGCACTTTGCATAAACTTCCACAATCTACTTGTTACATTTGGAATGACAATTTAATTTTCCTCGTAATACACGCGATTAATGAGCGTTGGAGTCATTTTGTAATTACAAAATGGCATTGATACCAACGCATTATAACGTGTGTTATAAGGAAAACTGAATTATACTATGTAGCGGCGATCTTATTCGTTAAGATTACGTTCAAAATTGATAAGTATCCCATAACCTACGGACGTGTGTAAGTCTCCATCTCATTCCCTGTCTATCTAAAACTTGTCAATGAAACGCGTTTGTTCTTTGTTGCAGATGTTACGTTAATTCACTACGGAAAATGCAGGACTACGAAGATAAGAGGATAGACGACTAAATGACTGCATATTACCGATCAACAATATTGATACGCGAATATTACTCACATAAGACTAGTTTACCGCATAGTTACGTAATTGTCTATTCATCGTTGTTCCTTCTTTAATACAAGTTTTGGTTGAAAATAATCACTTCTGCGGCCTTGTATCTCACGTCCTTTCCTACCATCCGTTCAATCATCGTAAAGAAACCGATTGGAAACGTGTCAATGACAAAGAGAGGGGGGGGAGGGAAGAAATGTAGCTATGTGGGCAATGCAATCAGGTTGAGTCAGTCACGAGATAAGGAGGAAAGATTGTGATCAGCCCATCTGACTCTCCGCGATACGTCCAAGTTTCCTCCGTGAATGCCGTAGAGATGCCTGGCTAGGATATTGGCTCTGTCTTCTTCCGCTCGTATGGCTGTTCTTCTGTATTGTGCCACGGTCAATAGACAGCCAACGATAAGCGCTATTTGGATGATCAACAAGAAGATCAGTAAACTCAAAGCGAGACTAGCGTCGACGCAGAGCAATCCGTCCACAGAATCTAAGGGCAAGATAGAACAGAAATAATAAGCGAGCAAAATCGGACGCGAAATAAAAAGATAAGTTCTGAGTTGGTTTGGAGATTGCAAAAGTTTGCGAAACTCACTTCCTCCGGCGATTAGGACGGTATCAGGAGACGAGTTTTCCCTCGAAGATAAACGGTCAGCCGAAGACGCGACGGAATTTTGCACGATTATGGAGAGTTCCAGCGATAACTCGTCCGGAGTTTCGTCCTTGGACGTTGGCGTTGTTTCGGTGTGATAGGTTGCCTCCGTACTCCAAGACTCGCTAGCTCGTTTCTTTTTTCCATAAGAAGGTTTATCGCCGCTGCAGTTGGTCTGTAACACGTATCACACAGTGAATCGATCATCGGGACGATCGTGAACGTATTCTTGGCGGAAAGGACGTATGTAGCGACGTTAAGTTAATATTAAACCGAATAGACTTGGAAGGACACGAAAACCTTCTGAAACTTTCGAAACCGTAGTTTGTGAATACATAAGAATAATATTAGAAGTATAAAATGTAAATTTAGAACTAATGCTAGTTTTACAGCTTGATCTTAGGTAACAGTTATTAAGTAAGCTTGCAACTAGAAATTTTAAATATCAATTTGTACGAATTTTAGTAATTCAATTTTTTAAAAATCAAGCTATTTTCACTGTGCAGCGCCTTTAAACCAATAAAGTTGCAGATATACGAGCTTAGTTGCGATTAAATCGATCGATGTTCCCTTGTCCCTTAAGTGTTTTCATTTACACCTTCGCCATACTCTTCCCGTCGAGGGTGCCGAGAGAAAAGGATCGTAGTGATAAATGCGACTGTGCATTTGACTCACCGGTGTGCACTTGTCCAAGCAGAATCGGACGAGTACGTTGAAACGGACTCGTTGACTATTGGGGAACTTGAAGGCTGTGAAAGTTGCGATTAATGAACGACCATCGACTGGGTCCTTCGAGAGAGCAGGAAAGGTGGTTGGATCGGTGGGACATCCGAGTTCGTCTAGTAGTAGATACGAGGCATCGCCGGAAGCGCTGCTCGCTACTAAGTGTCCAGCGGTAATGTCATAAGGACCTAAAAGCCACAAATTGTAGGAAATTACATGTACAGAATAATTCTTGCTATTGGAACAGGTTGTATCTGTTTTCTGGTTAGGGTTAGGGCGACTGTTAGATGAAAAGGACGTAAGATCTGTGATTCTACAAGTACAGTTCTTTCGTATGTGCAACGATGTATTGAAAAGATATACATACGCTTTTAGGAGGAGCGTATCTACATTTTTTAAACGTACCTTGGTCATTTAGAATATTTCGCGTCAAAAAGCGATAAAGGGAATTACGACTGAGACGATTAGCTTAAAAGCTGTTCTAAGTTTAATTATATTTGGAGCGTGTAGAAAGATAAGGAAACGAAGATTACTGTAAAAGCATTCCATTACCATCTGGTGGACTCAATTGAATCTTCAGAGTGAGCTTTTGACCTAAATGCGTGACCATAGCGACTGCCGAGTTCTCGTCTAATATCCTCATGGTGACTATCGGCGCTTGAGAGGACGCGTTGACGATCGTTGAAGAGATCGGCGGCACTCCTGCGCTAAATAATATAGGAAATGGAAAATGGAAAATGGCGTATCGCGAGTATCGCATGGTCGATAAAAAAAAAGACGAAGACATAGATACTCACTTTGGATCGAGAAAGCTGAAACTAGATTGAACGGTGACGTTTTTTGGTTGCGGAGGTGCTTGATCGTTTAACGAGCATCCAACCCTGACTGCTTGATCGCCAAGTCGTTGAACGATCGGATTGAATTGTACCACGATCGTTGCCCAAACCAACGGTCGCGTTCTACGAATGACAATATCATCTTTTTTTTCATTTTTGTTACAATGCTTTTGGTTCTCTGGCAGACAATCCAGTTACGAGTTACCTTCGTGCGCTAATGTTTTGTGACGTGTTCAGGGTAGACCTTAAAAAGCAAACTATAAAGTTCGCGACACGATAGTTTCCCGAGAAATGAGAAACATGACAAACAGAAAGAAAGTTTGCAATTTATAAAAGATGCTTGAACTATTTACCCCTTCAAGATTTTCTCCGATTAATGTTTCGATATTCGAACCGTGTAAACTCTAATTGCTCGCTGACTTAACGATCGTGCTATATTGTTTTCATCTATGATATCTTACCGATTTTGATCGTCGACGGAAAAGGCAGGGTGCAATCCGCAACGAAGGGTACCTTCGCGAATCTGGTCAGCGGGTGGAATAGGTAACGTCAATATTGTTTGATTACTGCCAGTACCTTGAACGCCGCAGGTATCCGCGTATCCGTTCGAGTAGAGCCGGCCAAAGAAGGGGTCGCTAGTTTTCAATTCGACCGTCATCGTCGAATCGTTGCACCGTACCTTCACTGACCACGAGAAACATCAAGCGTGAAATCTATCATGCCGCATGATTCGTTTTTAAATCTATGACAAGATCACTTACGATCTAAACAAGGTTCTCGCTCTCTGTAGACCACGTTCGTCGCGTCGATCAACGAGCTAACTCCTAGACTGGTGGTGTCTTCCGAGTGCAGTAGGCAAAGTGGTTGACCCGACGAATTGGCAAACGTGTATCCTCGACAGATAAAACCATCCACGCTCGAGTCGCATCTTTTCTCGCACTGCGTCGATTTGATCGTCGAACGAAATTAGACGAAACACCAGGAACACATACGAGCATACAAAGCAGATTAGAGGATTAACGCCATCTGCAACTCTGTTGCATGAGCTAAATGAACAGCAGCGAAGAGAAGTTTTATAAGTTTGATAGATCGATCGGTTATTCCTATTTCTCCTATATTTCCTGTTATTCCTATTATTCCTAAAGTACCAAAAATTTACCTGCTTCTCGTCGAGGTCCATCAAAGCGACGTCAGAGTACGGTAACGAG
This sequence comes from Bombus cullumanus, assembly GCA_014737535.1. Lineage (NCBI taxonomy): Eukaryota > Metazoa > Arthropoda > Insecta > Hymenoptera > Apidae > Bombus > Bombus cullumanus. Next base: position 2,348,341 of record JACXIX010000071.1, on the reverse strand, counting down.
ACATTTTGGAATTCCGCGTACGAGCAATACTCGTCTTTGGCTGTAACACGGAGTTTCTTCGTTATCGACCATTGTGTCCGATTCAGTTATGATCGATACTGATCGGTTTTCCAAGTTTCTGCATGTTACTAGAAAGTTGCTACTCACACAGATTTCGACATTGATCTCTGAGGTACTCGTCTCTGTACATGGACGCCCTGTACGCTCTCGGTCTGGTTCCTCGTTCGTGCAACGAGAGGGAGCATCGTCCGAACGCTGTTTTGTCGATCGAGAGGGGTTTCGAAGTCCGAAATTGCGCGGACTCGCAGCTTCTTCCTGGGAGGAAATCGCAAACGAGTTAACTCGATCGATCTCGACTCGATCTAGCTCGCTTACCTGTCTCTATGCATTTCTCGTAACATTGGTTCCTCGTGATCGGACCAGATAGATGGAACGCGCTGGAATCGATGAACACCGCTCCTGGACTCCTCTCTACCTGCCAAAGTTTTCGTTTCGCGCAGCTTACCGGCACTGACGGCAAACAAAAATAATTTCGACGAACAATAAGAAATGGTATAAATAGTTCGATTTCAACTTACCTTTCACGCAAACTCGGTGGTAAAAGATGGAATTCGGTTCGGGTACCAGTTCGTCGTCCGCTATTCGCACGCTGTAGCAGACGCTTCTACCAAAGTCTATCACGAACGCGGTGCAGTTTACGCGTTCGCATCTGAAGTACGAAGCAAGACGTTGGTCAAAGAAACATATTTCGTTTACCTTATCCGACATTTTCACTGGTTGTTACTACTACTTGATTTAGATTTTACAGGAAGATAGGACCATTCCGTTTGTTTCGGACTAAGCAATTTATCTTGCAATCGGACAAAAATTTGCCAAAGTAGTTCGTAACATATAATACACAGAGTAGGAACACGTAAAATGTAAGTACTTGAAAATAAACATCTACTAGAGTAAAATAAAACTGACGATTTCATTTTATTATATTATATTAGACATTCTATGAGAACCATGACGAATATACACCGTAAACTGTATATACATTTTATATCTACCGCGATATATCAATTCGTATTATATATACCAAAAACCTAAGTGATCCGTAAGAAATTATTCTCTAAACAGTTCATCTTGAATTTTCCTTCGTTTTACTGCACAGCGAAGGGGGTAAGATTCGCGCCTACCTTTCGAAGCAACGCTTCGTTATTCCGTTTGAGTTGACCGCGCTAAAGAGAACTGTTTGCGCGTCGATGGTTTCCGGTTTAACGCCAGCGATTTTCTCCCAACTGTTGTGCGAACAGCGGCCCTCTGCAACCAGTGGCAAACCAGTCGACTCGGTCAAACGGTCTACATACGAAATTTTAGATGATTTTTACCTGTTCTCGTGATAAAGCCGAATATCACGACCCCAGCGAGAAGACGAGCGATCGCCGTCATGTTTATCGCTCGTTTATCGATCGCATGGCGCAAGCAGCGCAGGCGCGCGATCGGTCCGCGAGCTTCGATATCGTGCCAAGGATTTTCGCGAACGTTGCCTCGCACGCGGTCGTGTACACGGCGATGTATCAGCTTCGCTTACGTAACTACCCTGAGTCGAGTCGGATAAAAAATAGTCGGGACGAAAGTTCAAATGTTTCCGCGGGGAAATCCGATTGCTTACGAGTCGTAGTTAGTCATGATTCTTGTTAAGTCTCGTTCAAATTCGTCAAGTTACTTGAATCTAAGCTGCTTGAGTGCAAGTAATCCGATTTCAAGCGGATTCAATCTAACCCTTTGCTCTCGGTTTGCTAATTGCGCTGGTAAAATCTTTTCGACGTCATAATCCTAATACGATAGAGTTCCATTTATTTTATTCGAACGACGAATTCCACTTATCGCAACGAAATTTTAGCCGAAGCTCGTTTAAAGTGAACGTTTGCCGGCTGATTCATTCACGTATCGGAACGTTTCCGAGCTGCTGCTGCTACGTCACCAAAAAATAATAAGTAACGAGGAAAATTTGCGAGCACCTATTACGCCAACTCCAATTATTACATATAAATTGTTTGTTTCTCGACGAGGTCAGATAACCGTCGCTAATGGCCGTGTTTGTCGCTAAATGATGGAACAAGTTCAGATAAATGGAGTTTTAATGGAGTATGAGTCATGTAAATTACGGATATTTGTACGAGAGAAATTTGACAGAATATTCGAAGCCGACTGAACGATAGCGACATAGACGAAGGAGTTGTAAGTTACTTGAATCGATCTGAACGAGGATAATGATCGAGAGAAGCTGCAATGTAGCGGAATCGGAATCGATTAACGCGGTAAACGATCCATTGCCGCGACGATCGTCATCGAACGAATATCTGCGAACGACTGGTCGGTTTAGGGATTCGGTTTGGAAAAGACGCGATCCAACTGCAATTTCGCGAGCAACTGATGCACGCTGGTAGAGGTGCGTACGCGTTCACCTGCATTGTGGCGAGAAACGAATAGGAACGAGCGCGTGCACGTCCGCCCGCGCGCTCGCGATGGTCCACAAACGAATAATCGCGGTGTGTTGTAACGCGATAACATGTAAACTCGTAAACGGATGTTTGATGGATTGTAAGACACGCGAATCGAGTATCGTTTAAACCAGCTTCGACTAATACAATTTAATACGATATTATATAAACTATGAAAAAATACTATACTCTTATTTTTCATCATACTGACTAAACAAACACCCAGTCCATCTATACATAGATTTCTAATCATAGAATTCTTATGTGAGATTTGACGTGCGATTTGACGTGCGATTTGGCGAACCAGACGTGCAAATTAACAACCGTGGTTGGCGTTGAAACGTGACTTCGGATGGGCGGGCGCGTTCACGGACGCTTACGGTCATCAACGACAAAGGCTTGGTCGCGACGCAGCGCATCCCGGTGCATCGGTGCTTATCGCTTCACCACATACCGTGGGCAATTCGCGTGTAATTAGCGGTATACGCGAGGTTATGGAAATTCTATGACTCAAAAGCTTACGACTTAACGAATTTTATAAATAGAATACGCGAAACCGACTAAGCGACAGTGAGCTATCGGCAGACGGTTGTTGTATGCCGAATAAAATTTGCTCATTTTCGGTGAATGGAGAACGCTGTGACGTTGAACGTTCGAAGATGAAGCTGATGTTAGATCGTGTGGATTTCACTGACGATTTCATGGTTTTCGCACTTCGTGTACGAGCAGCAAAGAGCTGTGGGAAAGAGGCGAGTCGCGGCGAATAGTACGATGACGCGATGAGTGATTAGAGGCGTCCTTCGACTTGCGTAACAGTGATTTTACACGCGTTCGGTTTCGCTGTTTACTCGCGTCATTCTGCTTTTCCTGGAATACGCGGTTTAATCCCTAACGAAGTCTCGTGACGAACGATCAATGAACCGATACGTCGCGAAAAGACATCTGACATCTACTGTTTAGCACGTTGCGTTTTGTCTCGACGTTACAGATCAGCCCCATGGAAAAAGCGATTTAGGATGTTTACGAAATATGTCATCTAATCGTCGCGTAAGTTTAAAGTCTAGGTAACTAATATCTGTTTCCAAGAAAATAGCAAAAAAGAAAAAAAAAAAGAGAATGGCGAAAGAATCGATTGCATGCCAAATGTCCCGCATTGCATTTTTACAGCCGATTTTACTGGTAATTGTATAGGCACGTAATTGGCGAACGTATCTTGCACCCGCACTCCTTAACAATGGAGAAGATTTCTCCTGTTATTCTTTACACTTGTTGCTGTTGTCCTGGTTGCAAGCGTTTTCGCAAGACGATCGTAAAACAAGGAAGATAAAGATGGTGAAAGAAGCGCAATGACTGATAAGAGGAAAATCAAGGATATATAAAATTATGCTGTGTAGAAGATTAAATATATATTTCACAACGTGGTGGAATGTAACATTTATAAGAACTTTGAGGAATTTTTATCTTTTTCCGATCGTTTCAAACGAAATGTAACGACAGCGGCTAGAAATTTGTTGTCGCACACTTTATTATACATATAAACTCTGTGTTATAACAATTAATAAATTGATCTATCCGCATTGATTATCGAGAAACAGTTCTCGAACGTACGTTATCTGTTATTCAGGTCATCGTTGTCTTTTTCCCTATTTGATATACCACGTTAGAAAAGTTGATGGAGAAATCTTATTTGCCTTACACGCATTTTAACACGCAAATTAGTAATCCCCATACAAACAAATTATCATGAAATAAATAATAATAATAAATTATTTTCGAAGCTTCTTCCCTTGCACGTGTTGCGTCCAGAATTTTATATTTTCTTCTCTTCACGCTAGAGCGTATTATCGATCTTTAATATGTATCTAAATATATTACACAACAGTTAACTAAGATTAAATCAACGTGACAAACGAAATAAGTGCACATGCTCATACAGTTTCATATTTTTTGTCTCGATAAAGTTAAACACCTACTCAGATACTAGCATCTAACAAACAAAAAGAAAAAAGGAAGAGATAAAAGTAGAAACAGAGAGTCTTAAATACCAAACATCATGACTTCTTTGACGGCTCTAGCGTTAAGATCAAGAAAATAATTTCGACCAGCCTCTCGAGCCAAAATTATATCACGATGCCACGTGAGACTCATGAGTTGATTTCACTGATCAGGCGCATAAAAGAATAAAGAGAATTGGCACTTCCAATCGCATTGTTCAAAAAGGATGGCAAAACATCTGTCTCCTGGATTTTTTCGAGAACATCGTGGAGCCAGGGTAATAGTCGATCGTTTATAAACTTCCATATCACTTTTACTATAGCTCCTACGATACGTAGAATTTGTTCACCAACAGAACCTCCGATCGAGCTTGTCGCCTGTTGGAAATAGCTTACCGGTAATTGTAGCAAGTTCGGCAAATCACTTATTAAATCTGATAGGCCATTTGACACAGTTGATCTTCGTCGTCTCTGATTAGAATTCTGAGTGTTATTGAGCAGGTTTGCGAAGAGCGATTCGGTGTTTTCGATCCACGAGAGAAACGCTGATCTGATCTTGCGGATGACCAAAAGGATAAAGTCTACGATGTTGGTCGCCAAGTTGGTCGGAATACTAAGAAGTCCCGATGCGATTTGTCCGATGAAGCTGGGTGAAGAGGTTTGCCGCGTGACTCGCTGCAACTTTGTAGCAACCTCGCTCGGGACAAGTTCTACTGGAACGCGATCCCGTTAATAAAATTGTACCACCCTTGAACACTGGCCTCTTGCGCGATCGAACATTCATATTAACGTTATTAGCAAAATATGACGAGTCACGGACGAGTTGCAAGCTACCGGTATTCGTAAACCACGAATAAGAATGATAAGTTTGTTATCAATCGAAAAGGAAAGTTTACGAGTAAAGTTAACGACAGTTACAAGCTATGTGATAAAAAGTTGGGAAATTGTAAAAGAGAAGTCTATAATTTATAGACGTAACGTAACACGCGTCTGTGACGCGATATTGAGTCTTGTAACTTGCCAATTTATCAATATATTTAGTATTGGTAAATAGACAAACTATATGCCGGATTACGAAATTCTCTTTCACGATTTTACGATTTCACACCGGTATTTATATAGAGAGTTGCATCGAAGATTAATTACTCTCGAAGCAGGTTACCTGCGATTGTCAATGGGAGCAGAAAACAGGTGAAGGCGATCGGTGGATAAATTTATTTGCAAGAGCACGTATTCCAGCGGTAGAATCAGAAAATTGAAAGTCAGTCTTAAAAGCGTCAACGTTGAAAAAGCCGGGTGCCGCGTAACAGGCGTGAATACGAATTAAGATTGATAAGACAGAATAAATAAACGAATGAATAAGGAAGTCTATCAATGTAAAAGTATGTAGTTGTGAATGACATTAAACAGAGAAAAAAAAAGAACGTATTCGCAATAGTTCTTCTATTTAATTCGTAATCCGATAGATGACAAGATAACTCGTAACTCGTAAACTTTGCCTTTAATATTTCATTGTCAGACTTGCTATTGCAATAGTAAGAGGGAATTTATTAATACTAATGTCCTGTAGCTACCGACTTATAAAGTTTCGGTAATGATAAGATATTCAATGGCGCAAGATTGTGTAGCAGTGGATCGATCGATCGATCACAGCCGTTTTTTACCTTGATCGAGAGAAGAGACAGCAGGAGTAGCGCCACACAGCGCGCAAAAGCACATCGACAACAGTAAGACGATCGTAACGGTGTTCATGGCGCAAGTTCGATGTTGATCACGGTTGTTGGAAACTTGGTCGCTGACTTTTGGTCGACCATCGGAATCGCGATCGGCTTATACCCTTTATCGACTTCCCAACACGGTCAAACTGTCATTTGACTCGTTATCGATGCTAATTTACAACCTTGCATGCTTTTTACATGTCACGCGATGTATCGCCTAACGGAAAATTGCGTCAGTCGAATATTTTTCAGTATTATTTATTGCTGTTTATCGCGTGCAAATCGACGCTTATCGCCAAATGCCAACCCTCTTGCTTGACTCACCTCGAACTACACAGCGAAATGTAGGAGGAGGAGCGGGTGGACTGATTGCGAGCCGTGGCAATTATATTCGACATTATCGCATCATTTAGAATTTTCACAATGAAAAATTCTTGCAATTTGTTATTCATTTTTACACAAATAGTTTCTATCGCGAGTTGCCATTTCATGCTTGTGTCAGGCACCGAACCGGATTCGGCAACGTCATTTAGAATCATACCCCGCGTTCTTCGTCGTCAACCTCTTAAAGATCAAGGATGCAGGTAAAAAGTTTCCGAATTTCATTATCGTAGATTCAATGATCGATTATCGCGCCCAATGATCGTGTATCATGATTGAATTTTTTTCAGAAGAAATTCATTCTCAAGTCCAGTCTTTAGAATGCAGAGAAATAATTTATCACAGTGTTTGTAAAATACTTGAATTTCTTCATAAACTTGTAGGATCTACATATCGTACATATGATACGTGTGTGTGTGGTTGAGTATATTTAGATATGTAGAGAATATTGCTCCTCTTATTTCTACATTCCCACTGTGCCAATACTTTTGTCTCTCGCATTAGACACCTTTTTCGATGCTGCATGATTTTGAGATTTACCTTCGCTATAATTCATGCCTGCTCTGGTCGCAACGTAATGTAAAGGAATGAAAAGAGTCATGGACAAAGTCGATTGATCTTTTTTCTCTTCTTTCTACGAGATGTATCATTCACGTGGGAATATCGTCGGCGACCAACTCGACCGACCCCTTTGGATTTCTTTTTCACGAACGAGAATCACGAAAACGGCGGTTACGGGAAAGTCAGTGTTTGCGAAGCTGGTCAAACATCGTAAGTAAATGAGAACCGACTTGAACAGAATAAAATATGCTATAAGTGTATCCAGACAGTTGCTCTTCTTCGACGTGATTAGATTATAAGTTTAGAAGTAAAGAAGAAAGTGATCGTCACAACTATATATAGAACTCAACCGATATTTATTAACAATTTCGTGCCAGTTTTCTTCAGTATTATTACACACGCTTCCCAAGTCTGACTTTTTCGTCATTTCTAACAGAATTTAAACGTATAATTTCCGTAAGAAGACAGTAAGTGCTACCCGTAGTCGCTAATTAATCGCCAGTTTAAAGACTTGCTAGATATTATCGTATTATTATCGCAAATTTACCAAGTACTGCAAGTACCAGATTTGATAAAATTCATATATCAGTGCGACGAATTTATCAAACACTACGAATCTCCGGATACCCACGTACGACAGTGTACAGTAAGCGACACGCAAACTTTGATCGCGCGAAGATGCTACAAAGCGGAGTATCAGAATTGGAAGAGTCACTGACTCTGACGTGTCGTCAGAAACGACCGTTTCGATCCGCGCCATCGCGATCGATTTCTATGTAACTTTGTTGTGCTTTAGTGGACGCAACGGGCTAGGCAACTATCGTCATCGGAAGAAGAGGAGGACGCAGATTAATCAAGCGTATCCGATGCGATTCGATCGACCAACAGTCAATTTCCTGACAAGACGTGCAACGTGCTTCACTATCTTCGACGTTCCGCTCTCGTATGATCGAGCAATTTCATACATCACTATCTAGTTTAATTTAGATGGATGTACAGACTTGGAAATCGGGAAGGTAGAATCAGTCGCGTGACAGCTGCGAACGAGTGAGTTAATCGTCGTCATACTAATCGACCGTCGACAAACTTTGTCGTGTACGAGACAATTCTCTGGTACGTGGGCAAAGGAGTATAAGTCCGATTTTCGCCAACAGGATAAGTACGCTGCTATCTATGATTCTAACAGCACGAGTCAATTTCAATTTTGCTTCTATCCTCCTTTTTTTCCCGTGGGATTCCAAAGCTAAGTGTTCACTTGATAGTAAAACTATCGCGAGTTGCTCTCGAGGATAGTTCTTTATCCGTATCGCTAACTGATCGCACATAACGTAGCGAGAAATATTCCAGCGAGACCAACTCCAGATCGTTTTAATCGCGAATGAACGCAACTAAGTAATTGCCAAACCAATATATTGGAAATTTAATATAATGGCTTCGCGTTGGGAAGCTTCTCTGAAAAACTAATAATTTTCACTTACGCTCTTTCAGTTGCTAGAAAATTACTAAGGAAGAAGGTGACCATGCTTCGATTCAGACGGGAATTTTGTGCGGCGTTGTTGCTACTGTGCGTCTCAAGAAGCACTCGTCTCTCCGCGTTTTTTGCAGACGCCGAACCTATTTTGATACGACCGCTCAAAGTCTACGAGAGTTTGATCAAAGGTGTTCACGATCACTTCAATAACACCTGTGTCATACTTTTTCACGGCACTATGAACGTGATAGAAAAGAAAGGTGAGCTGCCGATGTTTCAATGAATGTAAGAACGTAACGTTGAAGATCGAACGGTGGATGATCGTTTTAGGATTGGAAGATATGGATGGACTGTTGGCGCTCCAAAGGTACTTGAGTGGATCTCAGAACATCCGGACTGTGATTATGGATTTTAGCATGTTCAAGACTCGAGTAAGTTTACCAAGAAATGTCGGATTCACAGTAAAGTGACAATAAAAGGAGGAAAAATTCGGAACGAACGATTTCTTGCATTTCTGTTATATCAAAACGTATATTTTCAATCATTTGCCGAAAAATATTTTAAAAAAAAGGAAGAAAAGAGAAAGGAAGACACTCGTCTTGTATCGTTTAATGAATGCAAAGACCTCAACACTGATCAGCTTCTTAGAGTCAATGTGTTCGCTCGTTCGTGAGCCTCGATATTCGTAGTTTAATGCCTTGTGACGTAACTCAATCGGCTATGGTGTCTCGTTTCAGGTAGGAAATACTTATCATCACATCAAAAGGCCGTTGTTCGTGTTATTGAACGATCTCGACGGGATCAGGGAGCAATTCACTTCGGTGAGTGAAAATAAAGACAGGTAAGAGAAAATACCAGAGAAGAGAAACGGAGGTTGTCGACGAATCCAAACGAAACGATAACAGGTTTCCAAATGGATCGCGATGGCTTATCCGACGTGGTTGCTGTTCCTGAGGGACGGCACTAGATTCGACGAATTTTTGTCGAACGTCTACGTACCATTTGACTGCATCCTGATGGTGACTCAGAGAGATTCGAAGGGAACAGGTGAGATTGTCCGGGACGTGTACCAAATCAGCAAGGAGGATAATCTGAGATCGATGAAGTTTGGCGAGTGGAATGCTAGAGAAGGATTCCAGGGACCTCAGCTTGGATTATATCAACGTAGAAACGATCTAAATGGACGCAACATACGAGTGGTTTCCGTTCACGTGAGTTACAGCGATCGTTCGTACACAGGTTGTACGGTTGCGCATAAAAGAAAGTTTAAAACTGATACGATATGGATTTCAGTAACTTTTGTGTTAAAAGCTTTTTATCGTACGGATAATAATCAGTTATTCTATGACATATACAAATTTTGTATATATACAATCGTGTATTATACATAAAGATATATACTACGTTATATTAATTTACTGCTTTTATTAAATAGAAATCCAGTTTGTAAAATTATGATGCCTTTCCATACTCACTTTATAAACTTTCTTTTGCCAGCCATTGTACTTTATTGATTTAATTCAATCTAACAGCACTACTTGCTTTCTATAAGTGTCTCGATACTTACATAAGAATAGAAATATCTGAGGAGCTATGGATCGGTATTGATGAACTGTTTCACTGGCAGGATCCTCCAGTTTCGCGGATCATTCGCGATAAAGCTGGTCAGCCTTCTAGGATCGGCGGTTTCTTCGGCGAAGTGATTCAACTGCTGCAAGAAGGAATGAATTGCACGTTAGTATAGCGATTACAGAAACTATACCGATTACGATATACAATGAGATTCGATTCAATTATCGTAGAAAACTTTTATGAATATAGCGTAATTATGGGAGAGCTGTTGTTACATATTTAGGGAAATTGGTGGAATTTTCTAATGGAAAATTATTTTAAGGACAGATATTGTTAATAGAATATCTTATACTACTATTACTTTCATCGAAACAAATTTAAATTACGATACACATAATATTTAGAAAATTAGAACTAAGAATCTTCTTTTTCAGGGAGAGACGTCTCCCTCCTAATGAAACGTTACGTTTCGTACGACACACATCGTTAATACATTCAAAAAGGTTTCTTAAGCGTTCGCGAACCATTGTAACATGTGACCATTGATCAAGCGTTTCCATCGGTTTGCTTTCGTTCATCTTTGCAAGTTCGTCTCTTCGTCCTCATCGCAAGAGCATGCTACGTCGTGCCTTCTTGTCTTTTTCTTTCTGACAGCCGTCGCGTCTTCTTCTTGCTCGGCTTTCCTCTTCAGGGCACGTCGAAGTTCTCTCAGCTGCCTGGCCGTTTCCCTCCGAAAGTATTCGTCTTGATTAGCGGCCGATCTCTCTTCAAACCATTCTCTCTTCCGGCCGTCGCCGCTTCGTCGATATCTTTCGTAAAAATATCGTCGCGGAGTCGCGGTTGTGCTGCGTAACACCATCGCGCATCTATTATACGACATTTAATGGGCAAAATAAATTTCTGTAGCTGAAATAAATTTAGAAATGAATAGAAAGAATAAAAAATAAATCTCATAGGAGTAAGTGGTAAATATCAGATGTAAAGTTACTCTGTGCTATCTCTTTTCAAGATTTTCTCGCGTTATGTTGTGAAAAATGGTTAAGACAATTTTTCTTTAATTTTACGCGCATGTAACTACGTACGGTAAGGAACTTCTTCTTGGGCTAACGGGTTCTAGACATTTCGACGCGAAGCCTCGTAGCATGCTCTCCGTGTTGGACGATTCCGTAGCCCTTCTTCTTCTTCCTCTTCTTCTTCTTCCTCTTACCCTTTCTCGTTTGTCAAACAGACAGCCCATCGTGTACGAAGATCGCGATATCGGGCTCGATTTGTCGACAACTTCGCGAGGGAGGTGACTCTCGAAGATTTAAATTGAGCTACGTCTGACGTTCAGAGCATGATCAAGCAAGCTACTTGAATCCAAGCAGCTTGACAACCCCACTTTACCGCTGTGAATCTGTAATTTACTTGGGTCGTCGCTTGAATTTTAAGTTGCTCGAATTCAAATAATTCGACTAATCTCAATGAGGTCCTAGGTCCATTTGTACGCGATTGGTGTAATTTACGAGATCGTTCGTCGTTCGAAATGTTCCAAAACGTTAATCTATGGAGAGTTAATACATAAATAAAAAAGAGTATACTTCGATATATAATACTTAATACACGTACGAATGAGGAAGAGTAGTATTCATTTGCATAATTTTTTATGTCTCTTTCAAATGACTCGCGCGACACCGAGGGACTCAGGTTTACCTATATGGAGGCCAGCTCATGGGGTACCCGATTACCAAATGGCACGTGGACAGGTTCGATCAGAATGTTGGTAGAAGACAAGGCAGATCTCGCGGCAACTGAGCTGATGATGTCGTCCGACAGACTGGACGCCATTAAATTTACCACTCCCGTCTACTCGACCAAGTAAGTTAAGAGTCAACAGCTTTCTTCTATTATTGCTATTACTATCGTTTATTCACTCGACGCGACGTGGTATGCCGAGCGATGCATAAAAGTCTGCAACCTGGTGGTAATTAACAGTCATTTTTTACCTCCGCCTGCAAGCAACAGATCCAAGAAATCAATCCTGCAATTTCTCTAACAACATACCGCATGCAACGTATCGGATCAGATGTATCTCTTGCTTGCCTTCTTCTTGCCTCCTTTTTATTCAGATGCCGCGCATACATCAGGAGACCGGACACAACAGCAGTGAAATGGAACACGTACTTGGCACCATTTGCATTCAACGTTTGGAACGCAATCGGTCTGACCGTCGTGATAGTGGCGCTGACCATCACCGGGATCGATGCTCTCTTGAGAAAAGTGAATTGGTTTCCGATTGATCTCAGGCCCAATTCCAGGTCCACCTTATCCGAGATCCTCTTCTCCGTATTTGGTGCGTTCTGTGGACAAGGTGAGTGATAGGCCAATGGAATTTGGCAAATTTGGCGCGCCAGTTACAAGCGAAGAAACCACCTAAGGAAACCTACGAGTTGATTCTTATTAAACTAAGTTAAACTTATTTTTATTAAACTATTTACTAAGTTCAAAAGTATCTGCTTCGTTGCACACGAATATGTCACGTCGCGTGAAACGGTTCGCGCGAAGTCTCTAGTTACCTTTTTTTTTTTAATTTATTTATTAAAATTTACAATCAATTCTCACATTGAGAATTTTCAGTAATTTTTTCTGGCGTGGCGCAGTGACATGGCTAATTATTTATAATAAGTTAATACTTATTCTAGATATGTATAATTTATTTATTAAGTGAGTAATATGAATAAGTAAATATTACTTAATATAAATATCTAAGTAAATCTAAAGCTTAGGTCTAACTGGTAATGTCTCTTCAGTCTACCGATTTGGTCCGACGTATCGAGTTAATCCAGTAATTAGGGGGTTCGATGTTTGTCGACTCGTTTCTAGTTACCTGGCCGCCAAGGGTCTGCACCGTTATTCAGACCCCCAATAAACCTAAGGACCCACCATAAATCTAGGCTTTTAATCTACTTTCTGTCTTGGTATTTATAACTAATTCCTATTAACGTTGAAGGAATCGTTGTTCCTCTAAGTGTTATCGATTTATGGATGGTCCCTGGAACAGATCCTTGGTCCTTAGGTTTATTATGCGTTCATATTAATTAGGCAGAACTTATCACAAGTTACCAACCACCCTGTACATTATAAAGTGTTAATCGCAGTGTTATACAAAATCAACCACCCCTATTGTCCTAACCGATATACGGGGATCGAACTGTTCGTGGTGTCGATTATTCTAATCGTAACGAATCTAATCGTTCGAATTTGTGAACAGGCATAGAACCGTCTCCTTTGGATCCCACGCGACTGGTGCATCTGAACGTTCACTTGACAGGCGTGGTGGTGCTTGCAGCCTATTCGGCAGCGTTAATCAGCTTCTTGGCTATAAAGACGTTTGTGATGCCATTTACCACGATGGAGGGTCTGCTGAAAGATGGTACCTATCGATTTGCCGTGGTTGGCGATTCGGCCGATTACAGTTTCTTCCAGGTAGGAGATCGTACTTCTACGTCCACCATCCCTCATCAACTACAGCGCGTCCCAATTATCCAATTCAATTCAATATAATCTATTATAAATAAATTTTTCTACAAATTCATAATGTTATAAGTGTACCTAAAGAAATGCGATCTACAATTATAATATTCCTGTATATAAATGTTTAAACGTATATCGTTAAAAAATATTACGATCGTTGGATTTCAACGATTTACAAAGGTACGACTACTTTCGCAATTTACTCCGAACATATTTCGCTGGTTTTTCTCGGGCACAAATAGAACACCAGTGACACCGTGCTCACGGTCATGTTCGAGGAGCTGTTGGCCAGAGAACTTGATCTGCCGGTAAACTATTTCGACGGTTTGAATCGTGTTTGTCGGGAGAAGAAATACGCTTTCATGACGCTGGATAATATGGCCACCGTGCTGCAAGGGAAAGTCGAGTGCGCGGTAGAACCTCTGGATGCGATAATGCAGACTACCATAGCTATGGCAGTCCCGAGTCATAGTCCTTATCGTGGCATTATCGACACCAAGTGAGTCAAATATAGTGTTGTGTCGTTCTTTCTTCTCTCTTATCGGTGACCTTTCCTTCGTAGTATTCTTCTGCTACGGGATAGCGGTATCCTTCAGCGGCTGCTTAAGCTCGAATGGTCGAGCCAAGTGCGTTGGGTGAGTCATTGTGAACTATCTTAAAATATGCATACTTGCAATTAGTATATCGTGTGGAGTGAATCGGGAGAATACACTATAGATTAATTACATTTGACGAAAACTCCGTTAAGGATTAAAGCGAATAAAAAAGCCACACTTGCTTCAGAAATGTTTGAATTTTAACGCATTAACGAAGAGGAATTTCGTGACATGGGAAAGTTATTTTATTCGTTAGATACAGTGATTGACGAAGGTATTCGAACACTTGCCACGGAAATTTTTAACGAGTATTGTATCATATGTCTTATATTTTTTCTATTATTATCATTATTATTATTCGTAATCCTTGTCGCTCTGCGATTTAACCACTTAGGTACGATGCGCCACTATAGTGGCCTTCGCGGATGTAATCTTATATTACGACGCGCCACTATAGTGGCTCTACTATGACTCATTCGCTCACCGTTTAAACTAAATGATCTTTTTCATTTGTCTTACCTCGCACCTCTTTTGCCCTCGCTACGTTTTATAACAGCGTTAACAATATACAGACAGAATATATAGCGTTTGTTTTCGATACGCCAGTGTCAGCTATCAACTGTTGCTTTTCGTTAAAATAAATATACCATTATTAAATGCTCTCTTTAACACACTTTACCGACTGATAGTCGGTAAATCGGCTTTTTGTCGCCGACACTTACCGACCGATAGCCTATTAATTGACATTTTGTTACCGACAATTCTTCTCATTATTTGAGCAGTAATTTGTTATTTAGTACTAAGGTACCTTGCTCAGTTGCCTCAGACGCTCGTACTAACCGATTCGCTAAGAAGACAGTGTATAAGTCGTAAAATAGAATCGCTGGTGACTCGTTAATTAGATCGCTGATAATTCGTTGATAACTGGTTGATAACTGATCGACAACTAACTGTAACTCATTTCCTTGCGATGGCGTCCGCTTATTTATACTGGTCGGGGGACAGTCGGAAAATTCAAATTCGTCTTTGTTCGACGGTTGCACGTAGCGGCGACATTGTTTTGCTCGGAGTTTATTTATTCTTACATTACGCGTATCCTAACGATCTTGATACTCCGAGGCAGAACAACAACATGATTTGAATTGTACTCTAACACATGTGCCGCTACAAGTTAAACAGTATCGTGAGAACGCTGTTCTCCTTCTCGCACTTAATTCCGCATAAATAGTTTCGAACAGTATTCGACTACTTTCGTGAAACACTGTGCGTTCACTTTGCAAAGATATAAAGCTTGTAGACAAGATATAAACGATCGTACCGAATCGAGTGTAACGATCTTCTTGGGATTTCAGGCAAAATCCGGCTGGTCTTCGGTAGAACTGGAAGACGCAGTGCCTCTACTTCTCTTTTTGATCTCGTCTTATCTAGTCACCTGTTTGGTGTTATTAGTCGAACGTATAGTGTGTCGCAATCGAGAGCAAAGATCTCGCGGCGATCAACGGTTTACAGGAAATTAGTCAGGCGAATATTTATCGGACCGTGCGCGTATCGTCCTCTCGTGCCGACGCGTTATCAAATTAGTACGCAAACATAAACAAAGCCACACTTGTGCGCGTTTCCCCGTGACGGTTGGATAAGATCGAACAGAAAACAATTTCTGAGAAGAAATTCTGAGAATATTTTGCAGAAAATTGGCATAGATGTCTCACGTGGAACAAAACGCGCGCTTCTTAAAAACGAAGATCCCGTGCAAGGAAATTTTGCCATCGAGTGAAAAGGAAAATGTGGCAATCGGTAAAAAGAAACCATCGATCTCGCGCGATATGCGCCTCGCTTTAAGCTCGAAAGAAGAACGAAAAAAGGGAACAGCTTTGAAAAACGAAGATAGCCGCGTGAGCCGCGAGCTTGAACGAAGCGCGTGTGCGAAAAAGACGCCGTTTCATGTACATTTCGATGAGAAAAATATCGCTTCGAAGTCGAATGTTGCTTCGAGGTCGAATTTCACTCCGAGATCGAGTTTCGCTCCGAGGACAAATCCCAATTCGAAACGAGTATCATATCGCTTAAAAATCGAGTCGAAAGTCACGTCATCCTGCAGAGGAAATGATTCTAAACAGATAAACAAGGCAACGAGCCCTCCTGTTCGTCGAATTGAATCAAAAAAGGTTAAAATGTCGAACGAATTGTTTGGAAAAAGACAATTGGTAAAGGAGCCAAGGATAGACAAACAATTTCCGCCATCTAAGATACCTCGTCGCAGATCTCGTTCCGTTCAGCCGTTGCGAACCGTCACCCGTAACACGTCGCAACGTTCATCTTCGTCCGATTGGGGCAGGAATAGTTTTGGATTCGGGTCGGTTAATAAATGCGTGACTCTAAATAAACCAGCATCGAGACCAATAGAAAAAGTAAGTGTAACTCTAGGGTCGAGAAACAAGGTCAGCGACAAAAGGTACAACTATGCGATTTTTCTATTTTCTTGTTCGATACGTTACGCGTTCACGTTTTATGGAACGCGTCCTTTTATTTCTGACAGAAAACAAATCTCGATCAACTCACCGAAGATCGCTCGAGAAAAGGAAACGTCGCTGACTGTAAAAACAGCGACGCCTGCCGACGTATCGTTGCTACCGCCACCGCCAAAGACTCCTATCAAGGTAGGCAATCGTTAAATGTTTTCTTCAAATAACACCTGTCCGATCGGAATGGAACTTGCTGTCAATGGTCGAACGTACGAAATCTCAGTTTTGGTCATATTCGTGTTCACAAGATACAGACAGTTGCTCGCAATTCGAGACACAGTTAACTTAACCCTTTCGCTTCGGCAGTCCAGTCCGCCGAAGTACTACTGTCACTGAACGGAAGCGCCCTCCAGAAATGCTCACAGTGTACGTGGTTGCTGTATACACGTTTGCCTAAGTCTCTTAAATAACAATAATTCGTGTAAGAACCGTATATGAAATATCGTTTCACTGTTAATGGATTTAACAGATTTTTTAGCACGAAACAGTATACGATCGTTTGGATGTTTGAAATATATTGCGTAAGACGTTTTTATGAACAGCACTGTTTCAACACTGAGTAACTTTTAAGAAGTGATTAATCCAATATATCAATAAAATCAACAGAAAATGTTCTGCCGATAACGAAAATATATATTATTGACTACAGATGGCATTGGTGTATGCCCGATATGCCCAAATCCACGATTCGTCGCGCAGTCGTCGCCTACACTCGCGCCTACAGGTTATTTCGTGGATGTCTTTCATAAGCAACGCTTGTACCTACAAGTTGGTACAAGGCGGGCGTCGCCTATAAGCGACATCTCAAGCGAAAGGGTTAAACGAAGAAAGACAAGTTAAGGATGTAAAGTGGCGCTCTTTTACGTGAATTTTTATTTTCGAATAAATTGTTCAAGTGTATATACGTTCGACCATATTCGTACATAATTAAAATCGTATAGATTCGTACATAGATTTTATTGTCTATATACCCATAATTTATACGTATATATATGAACGACGACGATATAATTTAAAGGTCGAAATTTTGTTCTCAACGCCCGCAGATCTTCGTGTTTGCTGGTGCGTCTTCGTAATGGCACGCTATTTCTCACCCTTGATTTTTCCTGTCCATTTACATTTCGACCCTTCATCCCTCCCTACCCTACTTATCGAGTTTCCCTTCCCCGAATCGGTTATCGTTACTATTCAGATATATACTCACTTTCCAACTCTCACAAATACACTCGATCTAAAAAAGATTGAATCTATTTGTCTACTATTTTTAATTTAAATTTGAAGGTGGTAATTCAACGGAGTAAATATAACACAAGCGCATCTAACGAGGGCGAGCTACTGAAACGTCAAAATAATTGTAAAGAAGAAATCGATGTTTTCCCCGCCGGATTACTGTATCATACAGAATATCACGATGATTTGCCGATGATCGAGCGTGAAAGGGAGCAAAATGCACCGCAATTGTCGAGTAATTTCTTAACGAGGCACATCAACGCGGACCAGAGGAGGCTGGTCGTCATTTTTATAATACGTCTTGGAGTGAGTAGAGCGAAAAAAGAGATGGCGTAATCGTCGAATGCACGTGTACTCCTCTCGTTTGTCCTTTTCTAAACTATTTTAATCACAGCGACAGTGTCGTTGTTCGTCTTCCGGCGAGTAACAATTTAATAACGAAATAATTTAAAAAAACAACAAGAACAGAGAAGATGGTGCACGTGTATTCCATGATTCTACCGATTTTTCCATAACCTATGAACGAACACCTGGTCTTACTAATGCTACGTAGTACCTTTACCTTGAAACGTTGACCGCCACTGTAGTCATCACGGTGGTCGTTATATTCAATTCTGTAGAATGAGAAATTTGAAAAACTAGGAGAGAATTTAGTTAGTTATTTATAATTTATAACATTATCAGAAAAAAGTATTATTTCTATTTATTATTATTTAGTCCGTACCTTTCGGCTTTGGACGAACTTTCGGTTTTACATCTTTTACACTTATTTCTTTGGCTATTTATCTGTAATGTCTGTTATATTTGAATTTCCTTATCCTTTTCCCCCTATCTTCTGTTTCACTCTTCCTTTTCTCTTCTATAATTTGGTCTGCTGTCATCCTTTCTTCTCCTTCTCTTGCTTCCACCCGTGTCCCTCCATTTTTTACCTCTTCTAGTCCCTTCTTTCTCTTTCTTGCTCTTTTCCCTTCTCAGCCATTTCCCCAGTTTCTCTCTCTTTCTCTCAGAAGAAAGTATATAAAAAGCAAATATAGCAACATTCGATAATATTTTACAAAAATTAATCGTTATGGTATAGTACAGCGGCTCTTAACTTTCTGTTTATCGCTTTAAATAATTTTCTGTCTCTGTTCTATATTTCTTTTTATTATATTTATATTGAGTGAAATTCTGAAAATCACTCAAAATCTAAACCCGTAAAGTATGCCAAATATGTATAATTAGAACGTCCTTTTTGAAGAGAAAACGTTCGTTACAAATAAATAAATACACATAGTACGTATTTTTTAATCTAATAATATAATAACAGCTTGCATGTGTGAGGACTTCGTAGCCACGTAGCCGAACGTTCGCGGACTACAAATTAAGAACCGATGGTGTAGTATGTATTTCGATCTATCCCGGTTTCTAGAGCAAATAATATAAAGTTTGAGTGGCAGTCAACGTCTTATAGAGCGTTAACCTCGTACTAGGATCTTCCTCAGCATCTTCCATGATCTCCCTCGAATATGACTGTTCCCCTATTATCTGCATTCTTATTCTTTCTTGAACAATAAAAACTCCTCACTTCCTCTCGGCTACGAGTCAATATCGAAATTACAAAATCACCTAATCCGGACATATCATGCCGTTTACCATTTTATCTTCACGTGTCTTCGTTAAAACGTCTTGGTTTTATTCTAATAGAAACAACCCTGTGTAGCATCGCTTCCGGTAATTGACGTCTTGCACACGTTACACACAGAACGACAAATCTCGTTATTGTTTGTAGGTACATTGCCGATATTCGTCGCGCATTGTGCATCAATCGGTGAAGCTGTTCGACGTCGTTATGGATAAGATTACCACGGATACGACGCTGATCCAATTGTACGCGTTGGCCAGTTTGTGGATCACGCTCAAGAGACAAGAGAAATTTCAGAAGATTCCGTCGGTAAGCGAATGGGACTATTCCTCGCAAGCATATCTTTTATTTTACGCTTTGGTTGTTTATTCGCAGGCTGCGAAGATGGTGTCCCTCGCCAATGATCTTTACACAGGAAGGGAGGACATGTTGATCAATTGCGAGAGGAACATTTTGGTAGTTCTTAATTTTAACATCACGTTCGCCGATACGTATAGCCTTTTTACGCATCATCTCATCAGCTGCATGCCTTACATCAACACATCCGAAGAAACTTTAACATTTCTATACAACTGCGGCTGCTACATGGTGAAGATCTATCCTTATTACTATTTCGTTTCTCATTTATCCGGTCCTTAAGTTTGTTTTATTAGGCCCTTTATGGCTCTATGCGGCTTTAAATGAAATTTTACTTAAACACGTAATAGCAAGTCATAACTTGTAACCGCGATTATGATAGTTATTTTTTGCTGCAAATCGTAGGCAGCAAATCTGACGAATGTACGCATATTGTATTCTCTTCGTGAATGTTTTAGATCGACATCACGCTTCTGGACGAGCAATTTTGTAGAACATCCGCAAAATTGATCAGCGTAGCGGTATTAGAGTTGGTGCTCAGTATCGGTTTGGACGTCGCAAAGGACAATACTGCACCCCGATGGTTGTTTTGGAGAGGTTTACTCTCCGCCGCCCTTAATTTGCCCCGAAGGTTAACATCGCTTCTTTTTCTTTCCTGTAGATGTCGTACATTGTGCTTTCTTATACGGCACAACTCCATTTATCCAGAACTTGTCGAAAGAGAGAGAGAGAGAGAGAGAGAGAGAGAGAGAGAGAGAATAATTTATACAATTGGAGTTGTATGTACAAATAATCTAATATCAGGCGATTATTTTCAGGTTCGATGACAAGATGATCAATTTACTTCGTGTTATGATATTGCGGCGCGTGTTAGATTCGGGAACCCAGCAGGACAGTTTCAATGTGGTATACAAAAAATATAGTCGCAGCAGATACGGTCGGATATCGAAACCTTTCCTGCAGCAGGTTACCAGGATACCTGCTGCAGAAACTATTTTCGATCCGTAGAATTGATTTTTATTAGTAGACTGATCTTTATTTATCTTTAATTAGCACCTTGATTATTCTTTTTAATCATTTTGATACCTCGAATTTAATTGTATATTTATTTACTTCATTTTATTCTTATTATTTGTCATATGCGGTCCTCGCCTATTGGCGTAGGACAAACTTCCGGTTTTACATTGTTCTCGATTCTATTGATTTTGTGTCATATTTGTAACTTTCTGGTACAAAGAGGTGAAATACAGATTGTTGTTCAAACAAATAAAATGAATTATTTGCTATGCTATTTTATTGTATCGTTAAATATACAGCGTCACGTCCATTTGAAACCTGCGACGAGGAATAGTGTCTCTCAAGCTTCATGCTATGCCGTATGTTTGCTGCGTTTGTTGCCAATCGTCCCACTTGTTCCACGTTTTGTTCACTGATACGAGACCCTTTGCCTCGTCCTGAAATTGAGAAAGTTCAATATTGGTTAGATTCTTCTCCTAGCGTACAAGTACTACGTAAGACTACGTACTCTCAATTGTGTCATAAACGTTTTGCCAACAGCACACAGGTGAAATTGTACAAAACTCTAGCGCTTGTTTCTTAGCTCTCGTGTTTTCTTTCGCGCGCTACGTTTCACATGCTTTCATACGAATTTTATAAAAGCGTCGTTTTCAACCGAACAAGTGGGAGAAATTACGCGAACGAAAAGTTACGAAATAAAACATTTAAGTTTAAGGAATTTTTAGTTCTACGTGAAAAGATTATCGCCGATTTTTGGGGAAAAAGAGGAGGAAAGCTCATTACCCTGAACAGTATATTCGATTGGCCGGACCAAGTGCCGAACAGGTGTAGAAGATCGGGCCGCTTCGAATAGAGGTCACTGGCGGCTAATATACCATGAGTGAGCTCTTCCAAAGCGTTCGGGGTTTTAGCAGCCGAGCTGACGATCAGCCTCGGTGGCTCCAGTCCTAAGTTGCATGTCTGCCATTCGTTAATGGCAGCGCGTCCACCATTCGGGCAAAGTAACTCTATCTTTGAGGAATCGACGTCGCTCAACAAAGCTGGCGATGGTAGGAATGCGACATCTCCCTTGCCTTCTAACAAGCAACTAAATGTGACAGAAACAAGAAGAAAAAATGATAAACAGGAATTTGATGTTTGATATTTCGTGTAGATTATGAACTTTAAAATGACACCTTATTCTATGCACGTACGTTTATTCGCGATTGCAATCAATCAGTTTGGAAGTTTATCGACTTACGCGAGAGCTCCCTTGCCGCCGTTGTACGCCTCCTCGTTATTTGGCTTGCATTTGCTCGCTTCTCGGACTCGATCGTCCTTGCTCGCCGAGTTTCCAACGCACTGTTGACACAATGTCGACTCGATTGGCGCTCCAGGTGCACACGATGCCGTGAAGAAATTGGCTAGATCGTCCTCCGAGGATATAAACTTGTTATCTTTCAATACATGCGACGGTGCTGCCCAACCGGCAAAGTTACCCTTGTATCCACTGTGGCAAGATTTCTTACCCTTCAGATCATCTAAAATTAATTTACAAACGACAATGAGTACAGTCGATTATCTTATTACATAGATCGATACTATGACACGTGTTACTATGTTATTATTACGGCATTGTTATTCCTAATCCATTAAAAAATTTCTCATTCGATTCGGTGATGATAGTGAAGTATCAAAATTGAATAGACCTGTAACTTTTAACCTATTGTCCGATGAAAGGATGAAATCTTTTTCTATTATTATATTCAAAAACCAAATTGTTTATTTGATAATATTTTCCATTCATACTGCGTATATAAAACAGAGATTTTTGAGAAACGACGCTTCTTAAGATCGAATGATATTAGCCGGGAGTAACGCTTCTTATTTCTTACCAAGTTTGTTTATCGAAGAAGATTTCTTGATAACTGCCACTGCTGCTCTCTCGCCGAGGTCTGTGGAACCTGGGCCGTACGATTCCGCGATTATGGGGATCGCGTTAAAGTCCTTGATCGCATGAGAAGCCCAACCTCCTTCGATAACCAATAATTCCGCGTTACCTACCTTGATGGCTTTCAAGCAGTCGTCTTGACTATTTTCGAGCAGACACTCGATCTTTGGCCTGACATCTCTGATGAAACACGAAAATGAACAACGATAAATCCTCCAATTATCCTATTTCAGATGAAAACGATAAAATTCGAAGATCAACAACGTTGATATTCTACGACTCGCAAACTACCAGTTTACCGATATTATCAGTCGATAAATTATCCTGTAAGAGCAGAAGAGCGAACGTGATTTACCTCGAGTACGCTGCTTTTGCAAGAGCATTGCACTTGTCAAGAGCGTTTTTGGACCAGACGCACCATCGAGCACTTTTGTCTGTAGCTCCAGAGTTTCTTTCGATCACATCAAGGTATTTTGCGTCTTTCAAGTGGTTCGCGGGCAATACCGGTGGCGCGGGGACTGCTAAAGTCTTTTCGTCCAGTAGCATGATATCTTTCCACCAAGCTGCCTTTTCTTCCTCTCCTAGCTTACCAAGATCCGTCAATTCCTGCACGATCGACAATATGTTCAAATGTTAACCAACGAGATTTGCCAAGGAAGAAGAAAAATACGAAAAAGAAGAAGAAGGAACCCCTACAGAGAAATATTTCTGGTTAGCCACTAATATACTAATACTTTGAGTAGATTAAAACTGGTCGCGGCAGATTTCATTGATCGAACCAAAGCATTATTGAGGAAGTACTCGGTAGTTGCGAGTACTCTTACATGCTTTTTCAATATTATACTTCTTAGTAGATCTCAGTAAGTTTTTTCTACAAGGAAAGAAGGTAAGAAGAGGTTTCCGATATTACCGACTGTTAGTACTTCCCCGGTAATGATTTGGTATGAGCTACGAGCTACAAATCTTAATAACTTAGAAATATGACCCAGGGATACTATTATGCGCTACTGGTCATTACCGATCACTACTAAACTCCCAACAGTATTTACAATTATCAGAATCCAATAATACAATACTCAGAATCAGTACTGATCAGTTAGTAATATACATATTCTTCTGCAAGGAAAAGAAAGGAAAGAAAAAGAGAAAAGAGAAGAGGGAAATTAAAAAAAGTAAAAGGGAACCTTTTGAACCGCTTCTATGTCATTCACTGCGTTGTTGGTCATGTATCCTTGCCAAGGTCTGGCAGCCCAGGTGCAAGGTTTCGTGTTTGCGTCTATCGGTACTTTGCTACCGTCCGGACAGAAGTATCGGTAGTCAGCAGGATTTTCTGAGGTCGGGACTGCAGGTGTCATGCCGACTGGCAAGCCGAAGAAGCGTTTCACGTAGATCACCTTCGTCCAGGCTACCTCACCGCCATTATGCGCGAGACATCGCAAAGCGCCCTCGTATCCAGAGTAAATGTCCGGATAATCGCAAACTTCCGGTTTCTCGCAAAGAGCGCACATATTTGAATAGGTTTCCTCTGAAAAGTCGAACGTAAACGTGATCAATGGAGGAATGAATATACAGTGACTGCAAAAAGTATACACAGTTGTATCAACTATAGCATTTATGTAATGCTTAATTAGATTCAAGTAGATTAAATTTCGTGTCATTTAGTAGTATTTTCATGTAAGTATACAAAATCGATACCGAGTATTTATTATGAATATGTTACACAAGATCTTCTGAAATTTCATTAATGCTGTCATGATTATATCGATAGAAAAATGTGAAATCAATCTAAAAATGTATACGCCACGATACTCGTTAGTTATTGTTTGAATCTAGCTGTAACAGCATGCGTTGAAAAGTTTCTCATTCGTCGCTTTGTTAGAAAAATTTACCAAATGTCCAGCTGGATAAATTGTAAAGCACAAATTAAAATTTAAAAAAAATTTGTCGCTTCAGCGAGGGCTCAGCTACGGTTTCAGATAGATGGCGACTTTAAATAGAATTGGTTCCATGTTCCTATGGGTATTACCGCTATCGTTGTCGCTGTAGTTAGAGAAACTTACTGAGTCTGCGGTTGATTGCTGGATCCGGAGACCAGGTGCCGACCAAACATCCCTTGGAGAAGAGAGAACTCAATGCACGTAGCTCGTTCTCGCGCGCCGAATATTCTGGATCGTGTAGATTGTTCAGTACTCCCATGTCGGTGAGTTTGGTGATGGGAATTTTGTAACCAACGTTACGACCAACACCGGTGTGGCAGGACTTCAATCCACGCAAGCCTTGCACGTTGTTGATGTTCAGGTCCTTGTGTATCACGGCCACAGCTTCGTAACGATACGGCGCGTGTGGCTCCTCCTTTGTTCTCACCTGATGCGATGCATGCAAAATGTCAAGTTCCAAGGTGAAATCGCGAAGAAACTATCTTCTGCCTGATTTCGATGATTTCGAAATACGTTTGTAAAAGCTCGACATTCTGAACAATTTTTTCCTCTCACGAGAATGTTGGACTCTCTTAATTCCGAGATACTCGTAAAGAACTCTCGGATCGCTACAGCGAGTTTTGCCTATGATATTAAAATCTACGAAGTTGGATAGGAGGCGACTATCCTACAATTTTACCAATTCCAGTTTCATTTTTCCGATAGAAGACTAATAGACCGTGAATTTTTATACAAATTCTAATACGTTTTTACGAATATAATCAAAGAAATAGACAATTGCTTTACTTATTAAAAACTGTAACGATTTGAAATGTACAATAAATGTTGTACAGAAATTGTCGATACACTATCATCGTAAAATAAATTGAAGAAATCCTGCATCGATTCTTGTTGTACGTTAACAAATCATAAATTAACATTTTCTCACCTGCTCGACAATGTTGTAGCCGGCTTTCTCCTGTAGATGCTTGTTCTTCGCCACCAGGTACATATCCTCCGGATCAACAGCTACTACGTCGGCCTCCTTTTTACCAACCCTTTCGATGCACTCGTATCGGTCGCGACCAGAGATGCACGAGATTGGAATTCCCTTGACAGCTGAGTCTTTGATCATGTCCGCGCATTCTTTCCAATATATCTCGGGAACGCATATTGTAACTGCAATAATAAATAATCGTAAGAAATTGCCACTTTGTAAACGAAGACACAGCCGACGTCCAATAAGATGAAATGCATGCTTCTTGCATTTCATATTAGAAGAACATTTTCTTATTTTTCTAATTCCTCTCACACGAAGCTCGCGAACACCCGTACGCACTTGCAATGCTACCGCACTGACGTAAATTCTTTCGGATACCGCGCGCTCGAAAGTGTAAAATTGCACAGAACGCACACAATACGGAAAAATAGAATTTTTTTTTCTCGTTATTTTAGCACGTTCAAAGAGCTTTCAAGAGCAAGTTTCCACCGAGATTCTACTTTTTTAACAATATTCTCAAAGATACGAATGCGCATAAAAATCTACCTATGACTGACTATCTATAGCTACGTTGCACGTATTCTGCTTTTCGGATATTCGCGCTTCATTGCTGCGAGAGACAGTTGATTGGAACATGTAACCGTATTCTTATACTTACAGATTCGTTCCGAAGAATGAGCGGTGGCAAGAAGTATCACGTTCGCGAGGAACGCGAGAGCCGCGAGGGCAGAACGACGGAAGATCATAGCCGTCAGCGTACACAAATTATCTCGAGTAAAACGTTAAGCGAAGAGAATATAATATCGAACGTAAGAAAGATGCGCAACCGGATAGAAAAACCGAAGACACGATAAACTGTTGCGAGATTCTACGAGCTGCTTTCAGAGCCTGCTCAGCCCGTTTATATAGAGGAGCGCCTTTTTCCTCGTCTTGTGTTCTCGCGTAATACCTGCGATCTGGAGGGAGTAATCAGAGACGGAGATAGATGATCGCGACGTTGCTATAACACTTTCTCTCTCTTTCTCCGTCTGTTTCTGTTCTTCCCTTTTTCTCTTCTTCCCTCGTCGAAGCGGATATTCGCCGGCACATTTGCATAGCGCGAGTTCGCGCGCACAGGTAGCCACGGAATTTCGAACACTTCGAATCTGCATCTCACGACGAACAGGAGCGCGTCCGATCCAGTAACCAGGGATTTCGTATTATCATCAAGGCGGATAAAAAAAAATAAACGTAACATAAGTAATCGTCGAAACCGTTTAATCGCGTTTTGTTCGCCCGCGACGAGGAATACTCGCTGATTCGATTTTGCAACATGTTTTTGGCAAGCGAACCTGTTACTCTTAATAACTCGTCGCAGTCGAATTGGGAATCTTTCAGCTTTCGCGATTGATTAAAGATAAAGGTTACGTTTAGTCGGACGAGAAAGAACGATAACAAGTCAATGACTTTTCTGTTTAATTGTTTTTATCTCGGCAAAGATGCGGTCGCTTAAAGTGGCATAAAATAACCACGAGCCTACTGTAATGTAATTTAACCGATAATACAAGCAAGTGTTAATCGCTTATGTAACCATCCATATTTTAACTCGTACGTGTTAAACTACATTTGCTTCCGACCCTGTCAACGCTTTCGAAACGTATTAAAATCTTGAAAGTTCATAAAGAATCGATAAAAGAGATCTATCAAGACGTCGATCATCTAAAACAGCTCTAAGCTACGAATCT
The DNA here is from genome assembly GCA_014737535.1 of Bombus cullumanus. Lineage (NCBI taxonomy): Eukaryota > Metazoa > Arthropoda > Insecta > Hymenoptera > Apidae > Bombus > Bombus cullumanus. The sequence continues at coordinate 2,320,726 of JACXIX010000071.1, read as the reverse complement.
CCGTGATCTTGGAAAACATCGTTTCGTTGTTGATATTTGAACGCCTCATTGTTATCCACTCTGTGTCTGTTTGCTCGCCCTGCAGTTTCCCGCACCCCTGTAAAATCCATGCGTTTCTTGTTTTTCGCGAAGCGTATGTCTTACAAGGCGACACGGTTTACGAGCTAATCGACGACGGTCGAGGACAGCTAGCAGTTGCGGTCAACAATGTACCATGATTGGTCGACTGCGACGCGGTATGTTTTCGAATGAGTGCGTGATTCCCCTCGCGTCAAGGTCACGACGACCCACCGAGAGTCTGTACATCCTTTCGCGACGAGGCGCATCGAGTTTGATCGATGCGAAAATGCGAAAACATCTGCCTTCGATAATAATGTGACCTGCAGCGTGACCTCGGGTTGACCTTTGCTCTTTGTTTAAATTATCGTTCCCGTTGTGCCATCGCGGAACAGTTAACTTGTTATCACCGATCCTCGGGAAATTCTTTTTCTTCTTGAGCTAGAGGAAAAGTTAAACGGAAATGCTCGCCACGGTATCTTTTGCATTGGGAAATTCCAGCAACTGTGACCTTACCGGGAGGTCCGACCTGACCTTGCAAGCATAACAACAAATCTGTGTATGTTTATCGATTGGCAAAAAATTGTAAGACGACAAAAAAGCAAAAACTACGTATGATATGCAAAAGATCGTAAGAGGCATGTTTGTAACAATCGTTGGTACGATCATATGTATTTTAACAAATTTATTTCACTCGCTTTACAAAGGACAAAAGATACAATAATCTAACCGTAAATATGAGATAGAGATTTTATTGAAATTTTATAATTAATTTTTAAACAAGCTATGTTTCCGTGTTTTTCATTTATATTCATATCGCCTGATAAATTATATCGGTACAGTTTGGGAAAATCTGCAAGCGTTTTGAATATTCTCGATTGAAGAGATACAGCGATGTCGGCAAATTAATTAAGCTTGAACGCGATAATATTGATAGATTATTTCTGATACAATCAACACGATCATAAAAACGCACATATGTACACGTTAGCCAGAAGTTTCGTACGAAATAGAAGTGACGACTAAACATTCTAAATTGAATGAAACGATATGAATTGAATGAATCGGAACAAAGATTATAGATCAGATATTTTAAACGAGACAGTAATAATTACAGCTACAAAACCGGATAAGTTGGTAACCAACTATTTTCCGAACTAGACTTAGGGAATGATCATTTTCTGGAACATTTTTTTAGCTTTGCACATTATACATGCTTCTGTTCCTGTTCTCACTTTAAATCTTTGAAAATTATTGCAGCGTAAACGCAAACCTTTTTGTTTCGTTGATCAGATTTTTCTTCTCTAATAACAATTCGTCCAACCTCATTATCGCCTCGTTGCGTTTTTGATTCCAGATTGCAATAGCATCCTCGAGCATCTTCAACCTGGCTGTGTTTCGTTTTATGGTGTCGCTAATCCACTGTAACACAAAACGTAAATGCCTTGCCTTTCTCCGCTTCGTCACAATGCATGAAAAGGTAAATTTATTTCGAAACGATCACTTACCTCAGCTTTGCTAATCCAGTTCATGTCTTGTACGGGCAGCATCCTGCTATCAGAATGATGCCAAGATTCGTGAACCACTGTGCTGGACTGTGAACGAACAAGCGTGTGGTTTTTCAGAATCAAAATAAGTTTAATGAACTCACGTGAAAACTTCATGAATTGTGTTAATTGTGAACTGTGACAATTAAGGGTATCTAAACATTTATGCAAATGTAAGCGAGGCATGAAATCCTGGAACATGTTAGAAAGATGTTAGAAAGCGGAAGGGAAATGTTAGTACTGTAAAACCAAGCCAAGGGACATTCGAATACTGGAAAGCATATGCAAAAGAAATTGATAAAACAAACCTGAGCGTGAAAAGAATGCCAGCCGAGGAGAAAGGAGAAAGAGGGGGATGGGAGGCGAAGCAAAGGGGGCTACTGTGTAAAGTATGAGATGAAAACAGTGTCCGATGAGATGCAGCTTTAAGTAATTTTACGGCACAAAAGTACTTTATAGCATGTCAAAAGGCAGTTTTAGAATAGGAACGGTGAATGAATCGTCAAAGAAATAATTGTTGCAAGACAGATTCGACAGCAGTGCGTGACAGAAATAATGTACATACTACGATCTATAAAAAATCAAGTTCAATTTTTATGCTAATAAGTTGAAACGAATAAATTATTACTACTACTTTATGAAAATTCATCTTCATGAAATTCGTATAATTTAAAAAATGCAAGCTTCCTCAAATACCGATCTATGTACGAAATAATTCTTCAGAACATCTGCCGGTAAAAATGAATCGAAGTTTGGAACCGGGTGAATCGGAAGTATCACCACACTCGTTGTTGGCTGTTGTTCTCGCGTAGCGACGACCCGACGGTACCGCAAATTTGCTCGATTGCAAACTGATTTATCGGCAGAATGTCCAAAGAATTATCATGTCGATATAGATGAAACGTTATTACGTAAGTGGACCAAAATGCGAAGGAAATAAATTCCCATCGCATTTCGGATAAATGCCAATAACATTTTCTGTTACTTGAGAGATGCCGTTAAATGTCGTGCAAAAAAATTTTTCATTCACAAGGAAATCGAAAAATGTCCATTCCTTAACACCCCTTTTAACATCCTATACATACACAAGCGTCTGCGGTCTATGAACGATATTTTGAAACTCTTCTCGAGCTTTTACCTCCATCGGTTCTACATCTTTTTCGCAGATCTGCATATCCTGCATCCTGTCCCCCCATTCACGGCGAGGCACGTAATACGGAGCGACCTTATTCATACGCTGGATTCCTCGCATGCCGAACGATTTTTTTTTTTTAACCCCGTTTCTTTTCTCAAACATCCGATTCACCTGCATCAGTTGCTTTTTGAGGATCGGTTTTGGGTCCTCACTACTAGTTGATGGATAGTCATACGAACGAATACACATTTGTTTCATTTTTACAATTAACATGGTCTCTTCATCCTCCGACCAATCCATTATGCACTCTTCTAATCGTTCTATCTTCTGTTTGCACTGGTGAACCTTATCTCGGCTGAAACAGCACGCGTTTCGTAGGAATGTCAAGCTCTGTTCTGCTTCCGCCAACTCGATCGCGCAACTTTTCACCTACGAACGAGTTCCGATTCTTAGTCACACACCGCGATAAATGTTGGAATACTATGAGAAATCTTGAAATTTCACTTGAAACACAATTTATTAATGATGAATTCAAAGTTTGTTCAAAGTTCGAATGTATGTTAGTAGAGAGATGAGCACGCTGGCACTGTTACTCTACGATATGGCTTCTAAGTTGTGGGCCTCTGCTTATTTATAGATTTTCGAAAATTTACCTAAACCCCACCATCTGTACATGGTGCCCCATATAATATATAAGGGTTATGAAGTCAATAGGTCCTTTAAATTTATTTACAGCTAAACAGTAGTTAATGGTTTAGAGGTTTAAGAAAACCGAACAATAGAAATGAAGTTAAGAAGATTTACCGAATGCCCGGCTAGGCAAATTGTAAAGTAATAATTAAGTAATAAAAGGGAAATTAGAAAAGATGTAGCGTTTTCTTGGAAATGAGGATCACTTCAACAAGTACTTTCGTTCTTTACTTTTATATATTTTTATACTGTTTATATATATATATATGTAAAGGAAAACCGGAGCCTCTCTTTTGAAATTTTGGGATAATCCTCTAAATTTGGTAGAATCTTTTAGCTGTTAGATTATCACGTGGGTGGCTACCCCCAGCAGAGTACCACCTTCGTGTTCGTTAGGTTATATCCTTTATGAGATCTGCTGGGTGCATCTAATACTTTAGCCTAGATTTTATCATAGCCGTAATTAAGCAATCGTCGCCGAACGTAGCCACGGGCACGGGATCATAAGGTCACCTGCCTGACGGAGATGTGAAGTGGTTGCATGGTTCTCCCTAGAAATGTGGTTGTGACGGTATACGGCCTCAGGAACGGGTCCAGCCACGTGTGAGTTTACCTCGGAGGTGCCAATATAATGGGACACATATTGTATTAATAATCAAATTCCAGGCAGATACTACCCGGCGATTGGAACTTTCTTGATGCTTCTAACAAGTATATAAAAAACAAACGCAATCGTAAAGCGAGAAAAATTTCCATCAGTCTATTATTCGTGCGATCGTCGTGGAGTAGTTTATGCAGAGCGTCTCAGCAATCGCATTTTGTGCTTAAAAATATTTTACGCTTAGTAAAGTGTCATGCCGTTGACCGTGGATTCGGTTGAACCCAATAACATTATCAGTAGCGTTCATTAAACTTATTATTCGTTAAATGTACTATTCATTAAACTCATCATTCGTTAAACTTTGTAAAAGGCTTGTAGGTTTACGACAGTGGACTTATATTACCTCTCAGAGGGTAATATTTCTACATTATATGTATGGCATAATATATCATTTACCCTGTCACCACGGATAATCCATGTCCCTGCATTCTAATTTTATATATTATACTATATTTACTACTATGTAGCTCAAAGGATATAACCTGGCAAACACGAAGATGGAATCCCGCTGGGGGTAACCATCCGCACGTTATATTATTATACTACTAAGCTATAATATTTTACCAAATGTTCTACTGGACAAATTGTAAAGTTTAAATAAAAATAATAAAAAAAAAAAAGAACTACTACTATGTAGATGGTATCGTCTAGCATGATTTTACCTTAATCTCCGCTTCTATCTTGAGTCTCCTAAGACGGCAAAGAAGGTGCCAATAGTCCGGCTGCAATCGGCTCAGCAGTCCTTCCGGTAATCTGTCTAATTCATCCATAGCTCGAAAATAGTTCGAACATTCTCTAGGCAAGATATCAGAGTTTCGCTGTTCAATGATACAAACAGCGAGTTCGGTTAGAAACGCAGCGGACGTACCGCAGGGTCCATGCGCGGTTAATAATCTCGGTCTTTTGCGGTATTGTCGGAACAGATGCTCCGGTATCGATGGTTTTAGTTCGGCAAACTCCGATCGAAATTTTGTCTCCAGCTGTTTATCTCGTTTACGCGCCTTCTCATAGCTGACTCTTAGTTCCGCGACACCTGCCTCGAACAAATCTCGTTCTTCGGCAAGTGCGTCAGCCACCTTTGTCGCGGGTACGAGTTCCAACTCGATAGTCCGTCGTATCTGCTGTCTTTTCTGAACGATTTTTCGATGCTGTAGAATCGCCTGCATCTTGGCCAATCTCTGTGAGAGTATCGATCGTTCGATTTGTATCTTTTCTTTGGACAGTTCGTTCAATTCGTCGTCGAAAGATTTTGCGCTGTTCGAGAATTCTCCTGAAACACGGACAATGGGCGATTCATATCGATTCACCGCTAGTTTTCGAATGAAATACGCAGAACAATAGGTCTATTTCCAAGCTCAGTTTTCATTGTTAGATTGTCGGTACTCGTGCGTTTCTGAAAAATTTGTAGGCGCAGGAATGTAAGATGTCCCAGAAAGTAACAGAAAATAACAACAAAGTCTCCAATGAATAGGGGATAATCCATTTATGTTTATTGAGGATATAGGGGAATAGGAGGATATTCTCAATTTACGACATGCACAGCATCTGCTATGTTTAAGATATTGGAATTTGTGATATTGCAAATTGTTAAGTTTACTTTCCCATTACCCCGATAATTTAACTAGTATTTTAAGCGTTTGATGGATCTGCTGAATAGTAAACGACGTGTCATAAATTTCGGGATGAAAACTCGACGATAAACTATTGAATAATCGCTAAAGAGACACCAATAAACTCTCGGCCATGTATACAAAAGAGGCACCGCTCGGTAGACATCCACAATTCGACAATCGCAGAATTAGACACGGGTTCTAATCTCTTGAAACTTCCACGAAAACTCACCGCCTAGACCGACACCTACAATATAAACATCAGACTGTTCCAGAAAGGACTTACGCTCAACTTACGTTTAAAACGAATTTAGACGTACGGAATACCAGTTACATAAATAAATTAGAGTCGCTGCAATCGAAAATACTCGGAACAATAATCAACGCTCCGTGGTTATATTAGAAACGAGTCAATGTCAACACATCCAAACCAGCTGTCTGGTGAAAAGAGCAAAACCCTCGCAAAAGGTAGATTAAAGGGAAAACAACTCACTGACCTCGCTAAAGTAATAAAATAGACAAATTCGAAAATGATATCCCATTAGGAATAGCCATTCACATGTTAATTAGCAATAAAGTTAGGAAAATTTATCGAATGTCTGGCTGGAAAAATTGTAACGTACAAATTAAATAAGCTTCAGGATAATAAATCTTTCTTGTTCAATGATCAATTGGTAGTAATTATTTATCAAACATCTTGCAACATAAAATTAATTGTACCTTACATATGAAAAGAACGGTACGATTTGCGCAACTTCGAATGCTCAAGTCACACCGTGAAATTTTTTTTTTTTTATTTGGAAGAATCTCATTGAGAATTATCATCTCATTGAGAAATCTCATTGAGAATTATAAGTAAATTATTCTGGCGTGGTAATATAACGCGTATAATAGGTGATTATCGTATGTTTGATCTATGATATGATGTATGATATTTAAATTTAGAGGGACACCGTGAAATGGCTCGACGTCTGACCGACCCTGCCGTCGGTTACGGCGCGTGCTGCTGCAACTTAAATCGTAAAAGGCAAGGAGCTAATATCCTTCAAGGATTGTGACACCAAGCAAACAGTTGCAATATAACCGATAGTCAGTCACCTAATTGACAGGTAGCAACAATGTTACGTTTCTTTGGTCGTACCACTGATCCTTTCGATCTCAGCCTCCAGCATCGACTTGTACTTCTGCCGATCGACTTCCCTATCGCGAATCTTCTTCTCGTACGACTCGATTGCCCGAATGTCCTCCTCTGTGTAACTAGCTGCATCTTTCCGCGTGAGACAGTCGGGTTTCGGAATGCTTCTCTTTGCACGGTGTTCCAAACTACGGCAGGCGAGGTCAAACGAAAAAAATGACAAATTAAGGCTTTGGCAAGAGACGTCTATCGATGCAACCGCGTTTGGTCTTAGTTTCCTTAATATTAATTACGTTTCAATCGGTAATTACAACTACTCTTAAACAATAACTCCTTTTACATTTACAAAGTAAGCAAACGCTCCAGAGTAATTCTATTATTATTTGACTAGAAAATATACCACCTATATATTTAAAATTGCCACCTATACATTTACTGTATACAGGTCGTTTCTTAAAAAATTCCTCAATTTTATATTTCGACTGTATTATCGTGTATCGTCTATAGTACGATAAAATGCGATTACCTAACTTCCAGTACACCGTCCATCATCCTGTCGAGCATCTGTTCACGAAAATCATTGACTTTCGTTTCGATCTCTACTTCGTCTTCAACTAAGTTCTTCTCATTCTCGTTGTTTCTTTCGGGTTCATTTAATCGTGCGTCGTGAACCGTTTTCGCGTCTCGTTCGAATTCGTCCTCGATTACTTCCCTTGGATGCCACTGTGGAGGCTCGAAGAGTTTCGCACTCGCGTCCACGCGAAACACACGCTTCAGCTCGAGAACGAGCCGACGCATTTCCTTGGAGCGTTCGTTCGCCGCTTGCATCACTCTTTGCTTCGTTGATCGTGTCTTTTCAAACAGTTCGTTGAACTTTACTTTTAACTCGCGCTCTTGGTGATCCGCGATAATGCACGTCTCAAGCACGTCCACAAAACCGTGGCAACGAGACTGTGGGTTCTCGGTCGTTCGTGAATTTTCTTCGCCCTCCAATCTGCATACCATACGTAAATATTGCAACGAATCGGCCGAACGATCTCCCCTCGTTGAGATAATTATGGACGAGATGAGCACAATTTGAAAAATTAATTTCAAAGACAATGAAACACGGAGGTGGATCGGTCATGGTGAGGGGGTGCATGGCTGCCACTGGTACCGGAAATTTGATATTTATTGATGGAATACTTGATAAATATAAGTATTTAAATATTTAAAGAAATAGCCTTAAAGGAAGTGCCCGTAAATTAGGATTATTGAAAGATTTCCACTTCTAACGAGATGATGATCCTAAGCATACTGCAAGAATTGTGAAAGAATTGATATTGACTATTTCTGCTAAAGGTGATCCAACAAAATATTAATATTAAATAATTTAATAATATATGTGGCGTTCAAATACTTTTGTATCGTAACTCCTATCTACGTTTGTTGAATCCTTTTCAAATTTTACCGACACAATCATAAGACTTCCATCTTCCTATTGACATCCGCTTGTCTAAGCAAATTACTTTAATGTACATTAATTTCGGTGATTAAAGTTTGCATATGTAAACGTTCGAATACTTTCGCGAGCCACTGTATGTATATACATGTAGAAATCTTCGAGTCAATTAACGAGAAAATTATCCCGCATAAGACTAATAGATCTGTTGTCTTCCTTATGGTTTTTAAATAACATCTCTGCCAATGCGACATCTTATCAATAATTATCCCAGTTACAAAACAATTCTGTCAACGGTGGAGGACAATAATAATTACCTGGACACAAGTTCTCTCATTCTTCTCGAAAATTCGCACCAAGGCGGAATATACGTTTGCTCCCGAGGTACGAATTTATCGAGAGGATAATTGGTGACCTTCGATTCACCGGACAAGGAAAAGATGCTCCTCGGTCGGACGATCGAGGGATCTAGAAATCGTTGGCGCAAGTAGAGTATCGATCGATTCAGGCGCGAGATTTCTTCCTCGGCGTTCTTCGTCAATTCGATTTCCGTAGACCTTGCCGCTGCTAATGCCAGTTCTCTGCCACGTTGATCGAGATCGAACGCAGAAATCGGCAGTCGAGCGTTTGGTGGTTCCGTCTCGTTCGAGTCGAGCAACGTCTTTACCTGTCGTCAGGAAAACGGCGTTCTCTCAAAATTATCGTTGTTAGATTGCTCGTTGTTGGCATCGTTAATTACCACTTTTCGATTTTTTGCGACACAGGAACACATACATGCTCTAAAGTGCCTTCAGATAATACGAGTTAATGCTGACCTTGTATCGTTCAAACTAGGAAGGGGGATTGTTGATTGCTCCGCTGGTAGGAAAAAAATCTACGAGGAAAGAAAGAAACTTGCGCTTGTTGCACAGATTTTTGATACCTCGTGCGAGTTAGGAGCTGTGAAAACTTGCAAGAGGCTCAATGAAATAAAATGACATTAATACTCCTTCCGCAACCCTATTTTTACCGATATCGTCTGCATACACTGGATCATTTAAGCGCAGTATCTTTTTAGGTTTTCTGTGTTTCAAAAAATGCCCCAAAATTCTTCGATATCCTTCCAGAGTTTCTAGAACAACCTAATGGTTCGCGATTATATGCGCTGTATTTTCGCTGCGCGGGGGTCAGTGATTATACGGCCCCTTACGACGGGACATATAAGGTGATACAAGGCGGAGATAAAAATTTTACAATAGAAATCAACAAGAAAAACATGACAGTTTCCATAGACGGAGTGAAACCCGCTTTTGTAGTAGCCGACGACATCGAGTACCAACAACATCGTTAAAATATCGTTAACCCAACCGGGAAACCAAAACAATGGAAACGATGGACGGGCAGTTCGGTGCGAAGGAAGAAAAGTCAATAGAATAAGCTCGGAATGTAAAATCTATTTACGACACCATTGTAAAATAAAAGAAACCGTTACCACTGACGCAGTGACCATGGCCGTAGAGTAAGTTTCAAGGTTGAAGCGCATCTGTTAGCCGCATGACCTGTGAAACGACGTGCAATAGTCATCGAAATAAACACTGTTGAAATTAGTAAACACCGACTGCTTTAATTACAGCCTACGCATCCTTCATCTCATTTCCATGCAAAATAAATTCTTTTCTATATCTATTTATTTCTATATATCAAAAAGAAAAAAAAAAGAGCAAATGAAACTCTACCACGTAAATTCCAATACTGACACTAATGAGAGTAGCTGGAAGCAAGAATTCCCTTATTTAAAGAATTTCTGTTATCGAAATTTTTCAATTACCGAAGTTACCTTGTTCCCTGCGCTGTTCGTCCAAACGAAGATTCATCGTATTACGCTTCCGTAATTACAGCCCAATCGCATAAAATGCATCAATTAGAAACGGGATACCTAATAAATAATTATTTACCCGGCTTTTCAACTTGTTCCAATCATCGAGAAGAGAGAGACGAGTCGCTAAAGCTTGTTTCTCCTCGGCCATCGACCGCTGGCGAATTACCATATCCATCCACGTCTCCGTCCCCTCGATCTCCTCGTCCTCTGTCGCATCCGACCGTATGCTTTTTCTCGTTTTCAAGCGGTCGTCGAGTGTGGTCCAACAATAGGATTCGGTTGACCTCGAACCTCGATTATCCTCCTGTTCGGCCATCCTGATCGTGGCAGAACAGCTTAGTCAGTCGAGGCAATAAACAAAACGGAAAGAGCAAACAGAAAGAGAAGAAAGTAACCGGTTCGGTAATTTATTAGCGATCAGATCCCCGTTTCTACCCAAAGAAACTACCACATTGTTGAAGAGGACTGTGCGTCGACCACCACCTTCGGAACGATGGTGCGCGGCGAACAGGGCGAATACTCGTCGAAGCTCGATGCAGTCTCTCCACACGATTAGTCCATCGAATCCGCAGGTGAACAGGCTTGAGGGTTCACCAGATTTCGTGTAATGAATGGCGATGACGATGCTTCTGGTTTGGTGCAGCGATGGCAGAGCTTCCGAGAGTAAGGCGTTTTGGAAATCATCCTGCGGATCGATTCAATGATTCGTACATTCTCTGTGCTAGCTGTAGATTCGGTTTTTCAGCTTACGTACATTTTTAGAACTTCCTATTATATTATTTTATTTATTTATTATTATTTAGTCCGTGCCTTTCGGCTTTGCACGAACTTTCGGTTTTACATCTCTTACGCTTATTTCGCTTCTTGTATCTTTACCTCCCCTCTTATCTACTCTATTGTATTGCACTCACTTAAGTTATTCTATCTCTGAAAGCTAAAAACTTACTGACTAAAGCTATTGCAAGTTATGATTAAAAACTATTGCCACTTTTGGGCTTTTGCCTCCTTGCTGTGCTACCTTCTTGTCGTTCCTCTACTATTGCGAATTTTCTATTATATATGTACAGTTTGATTCATACGATTCGTACGATTCGATTCGTACGATTTTATTTTATTTACATACATTCTCGAAATTTTCCTCTTTACCTTCAACTCTAGCCGATGCAACTGTTTCGTGAGATATGGCACACCAATTATTTCGTAGCTCGATTCTTTTCCATAGTGGAGGTGCTCGAAGGAAGACAAAAGTTTTATCGAGCGATCCGCGTTTTCGACGTAGACATCTCGATCGAAGAGTCGACACGAGTACACGATGATCTCGTCCCCAGCTCGACAGTCGCTCGATTCGATGCTCGTAACTAGAAGTAACGCTTTCGCCTGATCTTGGTCCATTTCGTAGATCAAAAAATCGATCACCTGGCACGGAATTAATATGACTCGACGATCAAATAGGTGTCAGCTTTACACAACGTTTTACGTTACCTTTCGCCCAAGATTCAACCAGGCCGCGACTTTGCTGGCTGACATCCTACAATCACGTTCTTCAGGTTCGACGACGTTCATCGACAAGAGGAACAGCCGCCCGATTTCAGACGAGGCAACGCCCAGCAAATGACCTCTGTTAGAAAATTTGACGCGGTCCAAAGCTTCTCGTTGAAGATGAACGCAATGCTTTCGGACAGATGTCGTAGGACACGATTCGATGAAAAGGCAGTTTCCCGTGACGCTGCAGCTTACCAGAATCGGTAACACGGGATGCGAGACGAAATCAGCAACTGTGATTAGCAATGATTATTATTCGTCTCTTTCGTAATTCTTTCAGTCAGATTGAACCCGGAAAGAACAAGCGTTAAAATCCCCGATATTTCCGTTTCAACTGCGTAGTAGCATCGAGCATCTGTTGTTTAAGCGGATCTGGTTTCTTTCAAATTACGTAAGTATATGAGGAAAAGAAAAAGGAAACGTGATAGGCATCGTTAAAAATATAATATAATATGGTATAATCAATGTAATATTTAACATCGTGGAATAATCATTTTGAAAAAAATGGCCAACTTGCAAGGAGTACGAATTACAGTGCAGGTAGAAAGTGAAAATGCTAATGGGTCAGAAAAGATGAAAAGTTGCCAAGGGCCATTAGACCCAACGGGATGCAATAGAAGTACGAAAACCGTTATAAAGGGATGCTTTGGTGGAGAAGGAGGTTGTTGTTTGTTGATTGCCGTCGTTGGGTAACGTGAGTTGCGAGTTGCGAGCTGATTAGTGCTTAGGAGTTGATCAGTTGTGTCGATTTAGTCGCTTTAGTTTTAATTAATATATCAACACTTAGCCAACAGCACGCGCAGCAGCGAGCTATACGTTTCCACCACGCTCGGACAAACCAAACTATACCACCGCGCATTTTTCTAAGTATCGAGGACTGATATTCGCTACTTAAAAAGCGAGAAAGTCCAAAAATTATTTATGTGGTTAATTATATCTTGCCGTAATGATTTTATTTAACGATTTCGCACATTGTTTATACAAAACATCAAATTAAGAGTGTAAAAAAATATAGGTAAAATTAGAAACATTATAAAGATAAATAACACGACTTGAACGTGAAATTAAACATTCATAATGCATATTAATATTTTTTTACAGCGTGGTATCGTTCGATCATAACTTTATTTAGCCGTAACTGACAGTGTAACTTTTTAATTAACTTTAACACCGCTAAATTCATCTATTTCATTATATACTGTACTTTATAAAAGCAGAAAAAAGTGGTGCAATTAATTGGGAACAATTCCAGGTAAACAATGGCTGATAGTAACAATAACAACAAAAAAAGAAAACGCGTTGCTAAAGTCCAAAAGGAAGATCTCCCCGTTCGGTCACGCAGCGATATTCTTCACAGAGGGTAAGTCTCCCCGTTCGGTTGGCTAAGTGTTAAGAAATAGTCTCAGTTAAATAATCATAGTTCCCTGTTCCATTGTACACGCTTGTAGGGTGAGCGATCTGAATGATAAGGTACGAATGATACGTTATCGAGGATCTGGCGAATGTTCGCGATATGTAGAGCGCGCAGGGAGTGAAGAACGATTCAGAGAACGCACGTGGCTACACGACGACAGATTCAGCTTGAGGTATTATCATTTATCAAACCGAGTTACTTTACTCTCAATCCTACGCGAATCCTACAAAAATAGAGAGCACGGTATACTCCGCTTAACCAAAATATTTCGAAGAGTTTAAATAATTCTCTACCAAGCATCTACTTTCTTAAGTGTATTCCAAAAAATGCGAATTTGCATAAAAAAAATCCGCAGTCTGATAAATTATTTTCGATCCCAGTTTTGAACCGACCTTTGCCGTGATGTGTTAACTGTATAGTCGGTGAGGCAAGTTCACCAGTTGCAACGTCAATGACCACCAGACGACCAGTTTGGTCTAAAGCTCCTAAATATGGGCCATGTAACGCAGCTATATTTGCATAGCCCGTGTCATCTCGTAGTAGAAACTTGAGGCGAGGTGGACAATGATGCAGCAAACCGATTATCTCAAAGAGATCGCCGTCCTCCCCGAGCATTAAGATTCTATCTTGACTTGGGTCGCTTTCAGCGTGTCTCGGGTACGACGGTAGCGAAATCGTCCAAGCCGGCCGCCATTCTTCGTTTTGATCCTTCCAAAGTTTCCTGTAAAACTGGCAATGGTTCGTCAGACAGATCGACCGTGAATGACTCGTGTGAACACCGCAAATGCATAATCCAGACCAAGATACAGCCAGATCGTAAATTAAACGTTTTTGGTGGATCGATCGCTTGCCACCATCGACTCTAGCATTCAATAATCGCGTGGAAAATGTTAAAATTGTCATCGTGCGTCGTTATGCAAAGAAACAAATATTCAGGATACTTCAACCGAGCCAAGAAACAGGAGAAATACTAATAAACCCTCGATACACAGACTTTTAACCAGTTCGGATCGGCCGATTTCAAGTTCCAGCTAGCCTGCACGGTATATATGCATTTTTTGATCTTTGTCCCGCATCCTCATTCAAATGCCGCACTGTGCAACGCGTAAACGTGACCCTCGAACGTGATCTGGAAACGTGTGAACGTGACCTGTGAACGTGGTCCACGAATTTTTATTTTTGTCCTGATTCCCCGTTCAAATGCCATGCTGCGCTATGGGATCCTGAAATGATTGGAACGATGGACCAACATCATTGAGCGTAAAGCGGTACGTGCATACCTAAACCTACTTCCCAAATTACGGTGTTACGAACACCATCTCAACGTTTCTTTTTTTATTTTTAATTTATGCTTTACAATTTGTCCAGCTGGACATTCGATAAATTTGTCTAACTTTATTATTAAATAACAAGTGGATGGCTACCCCCAGCGGGATACCATCTTCTCAAAATTCACACGACTTATCTACAACTTATCGATTGACCCAATACTATTTTATTTTTTTATACACAATTCTTGTCGAATTTTCGGCTCGTCAAGTTCCCTATATTTTTATCAACCTGACTTGTTTCTGACATCTTATTTTTTTTACGATCTCGATACACGTATCTTGGCCCAAGTTACACGCGTCCTACCGTTGCTCGAACCTCGCGACCGTGCGTCGCGCCATCGACGACCAACGTGCCATCGCCGTGACCCACCAACGTGGGGTTTCTTTGCGACGAAATCGTTCTATCATCTTCGTCAAGAGGTCGGACGATTGTTCGTACGCCAGGGTCCACTTGCTGCTCGAAATCGACGGACCAAACGGTGCCGCTTTCGTCACAACAGAGCAAAGTTCCGGCCGTGGACCAGGAACAGGAAACTGCAGTGCGCTCCGAGTGGACTTCCATCGGAAACAGTCGAACGGTATTCGAGCAAGTCAACACGCGGTACACTGAAAGCGTGCCGGTGGATGGCACAAATCGTGCTACCAGGTGGGCCGAATCGGTCGAGCATCTACCGAAAATCGATAAATAGTTTCATTCCGATATATCGTATTGTTGCACTTAATTACATACATAGGGTGAACCATTTGTTTTCTCTGAAACGCGTTGAATGGTTCGGAGGTGCTATAACACTTTGGAATATAAAGAATCGTGAGCGTGAATTTCCTAGAGGTGGCGGGGAGGGTGTGCAAAAGTTGCAAAAGAGTCGATGAAATTGCACAAGCGATTGACAGAATCGGAGAGAGGATATTTTGAATTATAGCCACGTAGGAGTAGAGATCGCAGGGGCATAAAAATTAATCAATTGTAGGAGTTGTGAACGACAAACAGTACTATTAACCAGCTCGAACGGGACCAGAGTAGTTTGCAGCAATTCTCCGATAGCTAAGAGACCTCATGCCAGGTTCGTTCATGATTGGACTATAATATCATCAACAGTATTTTCCTGTTCCAACTAGTAAGCAGCAGATCTGAGAAATCTATGCTGCGATCGTCAAATTGACAGACACATATTTCAATATATCGATTTACAAATGCCAGAATTTTCATTATTCTATGTAATCCTTAAATGTATGCGCTTGAGGTATAAACGAAAATACCAAGCTAAATGGACACGATCATAGCGTCGGTATCGAAGAATTTAATAAACTTGTTACAGAACACTGCTTTTAATTCGTTCTCCTTTCACTTGCGACGTAGCAAACAATCGTAAATAATACTATACCTTTGACAAATATTACTAATTCTACTCACACGAGTCTCGTGCGATCGATGTCAAACATCGTCATATCCGTTCCGTTGATTTTTGTCAGTCGTTCACCGGTTTTCCATTGCCAAACCGTCAGGCAAAAGTCTGGGAAAGTTGCTTGACCGAGCAGGTATTCGGTGCCAGCGAACACGCAACACAAGTAGCCATTCGCTTCTTGACTTCCGGCGCACTGACCGATTCTTCGCATCGTAGGATAAGCGAATATCGAGATCCTTGGATTGGCTTTCCTTTCAGTCACGGAGAAGATTGGAGCGACCTTGCACAAGCGCCCGATAAATTTAATAAATATCCAATAGGATAAATGGCATAAAATAAGATATAATACTGTGATTGTACAATGTACGGACACGCCGGTATATTCTTTCGACGTCAGTTTTCTTTCCGCGATTTTACACTAAGGGTAAAAGTTCCTTTGCTGGTTCTCTAACTCACGATGCACAGCTGCTTATTTCACGCGTATACACCTACTTGAACGATTTCATTTATCAGGACATATATCAGGACAATGGCATAAATCGTAGTAACTTGATCGAAACCTAAAGAGGATGCGAACTCACCGAAAGTCCCGCGAGACAGCACGCGCCGTCTCCTCTCTCGCCACCATCGAATCGTTCTACTCGTGCCTTTTTACTCGCAGAGTCGTGGAAACGGACATAAATGCCAGAAGCCATCGCGATCGTGTCCTTTCCGATCAGCGCAAAATCGCGACAGTTTCCAAACTTTGCCCACCTACAAAGAAATGGAAAGTAGCTGGCAATCGAATGGTTGTCGAGACTGTAAGAGATGATTAGGGTAAAGGCCAGTGGTACCGACCACTCATTTAGCGTAGCGAGGGAAGAAAGCTAGCTTTAGTAGGTACCGGCCGATTTTCCTTTAATGGAAACAGAACAGACACGTTCAGTAATCTAGACGAGTGACGAATAGCCATTTACTACTTAGCGCGTACAAAGCGTCCGGAGTTAGTACAATTGAGTTACGAATCTCCTTGGTTAGTAGCGAGTGGAGGGGCAACCCTAGTCGACTAGAAAAAAAATTTAACGAAACAGATCTACTCGACTAAATCGTTCTACTAAACTACTCAACTAAATTCTCGTACCTACACACACGGCGGGCTACTAAATTACTAAATTACCAAGGCACACGACTTTCTTACTCGCCACTCCACTAAACGACTGCACACGTTCTACTAAAACTACTCGACTAAAGACTCTCTCAGTATTTACGCGCGTCGAGTTACTAAATTATTCGTCACTCGATTAAAATACCGAGGGGCATGTCTGCGCTAATTTCAAACTGTTCAATTTCTTGCCACTCGACTAATGTTTATGCTTACTTACGATGATCGAACTTTTACAAGCGACATGATTTTGCCAACGACAAATTAAAGAAGCCGGAGGACTGTCGGGTCGAGGCGTTTATTCTGGTTGCCTAGGGACGCTCGAAGCACATCGATCGATCAGCGAATTTCCCTTTCCGCGAGTGAACGCATTGGAACGTGACCGATTTCCGTACGGCGTGTGGCAACAAGTGTGCCAGTGGATCGTAGGAGGAGGTTCGATGAATCGCAACACCGTTATGAAAACGTCACCAAATGCATAACAATTGATGAACGCCTTGTCCTATTCTCTCTTTCGCTCCCTTCGATTCGTCGTTTCGGGGCGAAGCATGAGAAGGCGACACCGTAACGCGGCGGAGGTGGCGATTCAAATTCGAGCGTTCGAGGCGAAAACGAACCACGAATACAGAACTTGAACACCGTTACGCGCTTAATATGCAACGACGGTGTTATCGTTCGAGGGGAGAAGATGGAACCGTGTGCACGTTTCCTCGGTCGTTGGTTTATCGTCATTCGAAAACTTCGAGTCCCCAGGATCGTTCCATCGAGAGTTCCAACTCTATCGTAAACGTACGCGCGCGCGCGCGAGTTCTGTTTCTCCGCTTACTCTGCTAGGGCGAGCGATGATCGAGAAGTACGGAAAAAGTTTGCGAATCTTTCGCGTCTTTGGCCTGTTATTTTCATTGACGATCGTAGTCGCAAACGCTGACGAAATCTCGAAAAACGCGACTACGACCACCAACGATGAAGCAGCCGTCCCAACGTCTATTAGCCGCGAGGACAAAATGGAAGCGAGATCCGAAGGAGAGACTCTGCTGGAAATAGAACCATCGACGAGAAGTGTTGAGTGGAAAAATAGCGGTCCATTTACTCGTAGGAAGGACAGCTATTTGGACGCATTAAGACATTCGCGAACTAGCACGGATCCTCGCGAAGGAATAGTCGCAGTGGATGCAGCGGCAAGTAGCTCTATTCAACGAAGAAGGGAACAATCGGTGGGACCAGTCTATGCAGGGAAAAGGTCCGAGATATCGTTCCAAACCAGCTCGGACAGAGATTCCTTCTCCATGGTACCAAGCGATTCGTATTCCTTGCCGACACGATCGTCCAGTGACTTTTCGGGCCTCAAAAGTTCTTACGGACCTCCTCGATCGCAACCGCCGCGTGAAACGTACGGACCGCCGCGTGAAACGTATGGACCGCCGCGTGAAACATACGGACCACCTTATCACGATCAATCTTCGTATGGGGGAGAATACACGTCCGTTGCTGCATATCCGGCTCAGCAACAGCAAGGTGAGACTCGAGGTATTGTATTATTTTCGCGTACGTTCTATTTTCAGAGGATTGCGCACGATCAATATCATTGGCAAAAAATCGATAAGAATCGAGACGGGCGGTAATTCCAATATTTTTTGCTCCGGAAGCTGGTATTGAAACAGTTTATGCGCATATTGTATGCGTGTGTGTGTGTTATATCGAACGTTCAGAAACTGTATTAGCATTATGATAAAATCAACGATGGAAGTTACAGTGTACGTCACGAATACCATATCAAACATATAAGGTTTTAAAGATAGCTCCATTGAATATAGATATTGAACGATATCGAGGCTATTTGCGTGCTTGCATGTCTAAATACTTTTCCGATGTACGCAGTCATGCTAGTTCAGTTTGGTTGCGACGGTAACGAACGTGCATTCGTAGTGCACCACATTCTATATTTATTGCCACATTGCCTTGTTTACCGGTTACTACGTATATCTTTGCTTTGTCGATTAAATGTATCCTTGTAGTTTTCATTTCCAGTGGTTTTCCACTATTTTTCTCAATCTATATGCTAGCTACAATAGTGTACGAACGTTATTTTTTATATGATTGATCGTTTGCAACTCCCATTAAGTTTGTCATGTTTCCTTCCTCTATGATTTAAGATAGTAATACACGATGCATATTGCAGCGTACGGAGTCCCGCACGGAATGACCGAATCGGTGCATCTTGGCTTTCCATCTATCGACTTTTCATGGCCCTTTGCCCTCAAGCTGAACGCCTTCACCCTGGCCAAGATACTTTTGAAATTGGTTATTTTCAAAATGATAGTTAAGTTTATCGCTGTTATTTGTCTGCTGCTTTTCATCCCCAAACTGGAGATTAAAAAGACGATCAAGAAGGTGAATATGCAGAGTAGCAACAACGACGATGACGATGAAGACGAAGGCCGTAGTTCGCGAAACGGTAACGTTCCTTCTTCAGATTTACATTTAAAACGTATTTGTAACGGGAAATTCTCCATTGACTGATTGGTTTCGAGTTACTTCAAATTAATTGTGCATGCGCGATATTAATGAAACTGTGTGAAACGACTTACAAAAAGTTGCTTATTCGTGTACGTCCGGCGCAATAACATTTTTTAAATCTTCCTCAACGTTTATGCGAAGCGTGCTCATGCTTTTGATAAATATCTTGCGATTTGCAATTTATACATACGTTTTTCTACATTCCTTTCCGATCTTATCCATATGGTTATGCGATATAAGCGATATCACGTTACCAATGGTAACAAAATGTCAAAGTTACACTAATTAATTTTCTACAATATATCTATACAATTGTACGATAAAGGTACTTGATCATAAAAGTTCTTCCAAAAACATTCGTGAGCTACACATACAGATCACCATTATCATTATTATTATTCACGGGTATACGATCCTTTAGTGTACAATTGCAAATTATTCGAGGATGACAATGTCCCGCTAGTATTATATCCAAAGGAGGATTGCGAAAAGATTCGAAAATTTTTATCGAATCATACGATTTATCAGCTACTCTTAGCGCATTGGCTAAAGGACGTACAGCGAGTTTCCTAATATAGTACACCACGACATTTTCCGAACGACGCTGACGTATTTAACTTCGAAAGATACGATACACCAAGACGCATGACAGTGTCATTTAGTATTTTATGTACTATCGGTAGATTGAATATGTATAAACTGTCTGCAATCGAGAAGTAAATTTAATAAATTTTGCATATTCGACGAATCGCGATCGTATATCGTCAGCGGTGAACCCGCTGATCGGTGGTCGATCGGAAAAAACTGATGCTGTGTACTTTCGAGCACGTTACAAAGATAATGTTCATAGGAATATCCAATAGCCGACCAGTATGCCAAGTAAGGGCGTTCACGTGAATAATACAAATTCTCGATACGTTGATATTCCTCGTACTAATCGCATCGTGAATGATAGAATATCGGTAAAAAAAAAGTGAAACTTCGGTGTAAAGTTTTAAGTCGAACGATTTAAAATTAATCGACTTGGTCTGTTGACCATAAGTTATCTTACGTAACGTGGCTTTACCAAACGCGTTAAAATCGATTTCAATGCTAACGACGTTTTATTCTTTCAGCTAACTGGAAAGTATGGGATAGACTAAATCTCTTGACCTTGGTGGTAGACGAGGCATGGAAACAACACGAGATCGCGAACGAATCTCGCTCCAGTGAATGCTCCACGCTCCAGTGCCAAGTTCGTAGAGCCTTCAAAAACGACCAATCGTGGCCCGATTATGAGCAATTATTGCAGAACTATATTATGGAGGAAACGCGGCGCCTTTAAACCAAGTCCTAGCCTGTTGGCTGTTTGTCGATTCGTCCTTACTTATGGAAATCTTTCGGTTCGAACGCACTCAGTGATTCATCCATGATCACATTGCTCATGTCGCGTATTTATGCGTTACCTAGCTATTAGTATAGTCGAGGATAAGAATAAGTGGACAGGTATCGATCAAGCCTCGTTAAATACGGCTTGTTGCCGCGCACAAACGTGTAAATATTAATTTCTATTATTTATTAAACGTATGTACATGTACTATAAGGATATATAACAGATAGACTGCGAATGTACACCGTATGCAAAAATATATACAGATATTTCAATTATAGCAGCCTTTGTCATACTTAACTAGTCAGCTGTTCTTGACGAATATACTTGTCGCGAAGAAATGGCAACAATATCGACGAGCTCTGTCAGCAATAAAATTAAAGAATAAAACAGTCGTTTCATTGCAATTTGATTCTATGTTATAACAGTCACGCATACTCTTTGCTTCGCAAGTATACTCACTCGTCACCGCTTACCTTTTGCCACACATTTTAGGCACGCACATTTCAAAGAGGTGGAAACAGCTAACCGGTTGATAGACGAAGCAATTTTATATCCATGTCTTTTAACTTTATTCGTAAAAACATGAATTTGCATGAATATCCGCAGTCTATTAACGAATAAAGCTTAAGTATAACACTAATATAGTATGTAGTTCGATTAAACGTCGTTCATATTATGTACCTGCTTCCTCTACCTATCCATTCTTATTTTTCTCTCCGACTGTACATGCATGTACCTATATGATGTGTATCACGAGATCTACGTGACTCGCTCGTTGTCTTCTCGTTGAATAAATGTACGTATATCGTCGACATTGGACACGCGTCGCAGATATACTTTCGTTTCTTTCCACTCGTTTTGTTCCATTTCCAGCGAAATCGCGACACTTAGCAATTTCGTTGGTAAAGAGCGGAGGCGCGAGTAATTTTGAAGATTGCCGTTACGTGATCCTCTCGGTCTTCTCGAGTTTTCCGGAGCGGAGAACAGGGTGGGGGTGTGTCGGTTTATAAACGCGACCGCTACAGGCGACAACGTTTCAGTCGTTTAGTCTTGACAGATGAGTATAGTCGTTCAAGTCGTAGAAGATTAATCACACGGAATTTCGCACAGCTATTACGAAGTCATGAAGTCCATCGTTTTATTAGGTGAGTAACAGACCGGGAAAAATAGTCTGAGAAGTAAGACGATATCTCGATCAGACACGTGACATTGATAATGCGCGAAGGAGGAACAAGATGTAGATTATTTAATACGTTCACTGCGTTCAACACGCGAATCACAGCCAAGACATCTTTTTACAAATTGCTGATCGATCTTGCAAGAAAATTATACGTTTATCTTTACTGTTATTGTATTTCGCATTAACGGAAAAGCTTACGAAATCGACAAAGGTTTCGTTAGTTCGATAGATTTTAAGTGAAATATTAATAATTCCTTGGGTTAATAAGAATTATTAATATTAATTGTTAATAATTAAAAGAAACGAATAATTTTGTCTTGCTATCGTTGAAATGTCACGCACTGCGCGTCCGATCGCGAACGTTCTTTCGTTTTTCTCTATTGTTCGCAATTCGATAATCGTATGTTTGGTCGTCGCATAATTTCGCGATTTAGCATTGGTTGTCGTATGCGCCGTCGCTTTTATCGAGGAGACGAGCGCCTTGCCCACGGATACGACCACCGTGTCGACGAAACGGGTCAAAGAGCCTAAGGAGATCAAGGAGACGGCGACCGCATCCAAGGACGTTAAGGCAGCTAAAGAGGCGGCCAAAGAGGCGAAAAGGAATAAGAAGGATTGCGCGAAAGAATGTGTAACTGCGTACGATCCGATTTGCGTCCATGATCCGAACGACGCTAACTTTAAGCCAAGGACGTTCGCTACCCAATGTGCTCTGGACGTTTACAACTGCGAAATGGGAACAAGTGAGTGTGTCTCTTTGTCCGAGTCGGTGATTCGCGCGCATGTCCTTCCGAATATACCTATATTCTGAAATCGGTGACAGATCCAGATGGAATTTGGCGAATATATATGTAACAAAGAACGATGAATCTGAAGTATAACCAGTCAAACCAACACCAACATCGTTTTAAAGGAGTTGGTGTTCTTTTCGATCATTGAGCGTTTTCAGAGTTTTTGAGCTGAATACAATATATACACGTATCCCTCAATTATATACCTGAACTATATTTGCAGGAATTTTCGAGCGCAGCATATAATAGCAATCAAGATTGATAGTTCCGTTAAAAAAATTATTGCGGTTCTTTAAAAAAAGATAGCGGTGGCTTTCAAGTCTTTAAAGCACCTTCGCTTCACATTGCGCATACATTTGGAGCTATTTACAATAATTTTGGCTAACGATATTTTTTTCGATCTTCTATTTTAGCTTGATAATTCAGTTACATAGAATACTCTGTATTTTAAGTTGTCGAATCTTAGGTTCATCGTTCTTTCCGAGATTTCATTTCGATCGAGTACCGGTGTTTTCCGGAAATACGGTTCAACGCGCCAATTTACGTTTCCTTTCGACTTGTTTTCACAGAACTGGCAGTGAAGAACAAGGGCGAGTGTGCCGGAGCTGGCGGCGTGAGGCTCTCTTAAACAATGGGCGGATCTTTCGTTGCACCAACCGTCTGCTTCGTCCACGTTAATGGGAAAACACCTGCAACGCTTATACTTATGTGACGTCGCGCTTGGGCTTTAGCTCTAGCTTTAGCTTCGGCGAGAATAAAGAAACTCGAATGAAAATGAAACTGAAGATGAAAATAAAAGAGTTCGTAAAAAGAGAAACCGCAAGTTTTGCAATTACGCCCGGTGAGCGATTTTTTTTCCTCGCAAAGGGCGCACACAACAGTCGTCGTTAAAAGGAGTACACGTAGCAACAATGTAACACACTCGTCATCCTTATATCATAAATCACAAGTAGTCATGAAATATTAGTATCGATAAATTTTGTCACATTATAGTAACAAATTTGTTAATAAAACAATTGTGATTCTGCAAAGAAAATCTCACAAATTACGAGTTATTTGATTGTTCTGTTTGATATAAACTTACGAAATACGATCTAGAACTCGTAACTCGTCGATCGAGGGGCTCATAATGAAAACGATCCTTATCAAACTACATTCGTTAATACTTGGTAAACTATCGTACAGAAAAGAACCCAGAGGGTGAAAGTTGTGCATGTACGCATATATATATATACACGTAACACATATAAATATATTCACGCTTAATGTATGTACTTAATAGCATCGATTTTTATCCACAGCGTATACGCTCGTGTGTACTTCATCATTGTTACCATGTAATCCGGTAACTGGTAAAACGCGTGAAACCCTCCCGTGACAAAAATCGCTGGTCTTCGTTTGTGCGTTTCTTTGCTTTCGAAGAATGATACATGCACGGCAGCAGGTTTAGATTCGTAATGAAAGTGAAGGCGAGTGGCCATTAGCAGGAGGTCGGGGTGCCGGGGTACCAACGATTACGATAAGTGGTAGATAGGCGATCGTGAGGTCGCGTCAGCTTACTTAGAAGCTCCACCATTGTTTGTCAATCTCGAGCGTTACGCGAAAATCTGCAACTATTAACGGGAACACAAACCGGAAGCCCTTACGAGAATGATGGAGGGAAGCAAGAGGAGATCGAATAGTGGAACGAACGTGCGAGGAGAGTTGGCGCGACGAGTCGAACGAACCGGGTGCCTCGAGAAACAAGAAGCTTTCGCTCCCTACGAGGATGATTCTAGTCGTTCGATTGTTGCTCGTGCTCTCGGCTACTCTTTCTCGGGCAAATTGTAAGCCGCGACCAGGCACTTCTCGCGATTGCGCTCATTCAGAGTCCACTCTCGAACGATCTGCAACTACGGAAACGGAGTCGGAAATGGTAACGGGAACGATTTCGACGGATGGTAACGTCGCGATTACGATTCTCGAGGAGCTCGAGAGCCGCTTATCTCGTCTGGAAAGAAGACTCAGGGCGGTTGAGCAACCCGGTAAGCGTAGCTTTTTATCTCGTCCGAGCTTTCTTCTTTTTCCTCTGTTCTTTTCTTTTTCTTTTTTATCAATCGTATCGTTCGCGTAATCGTTTCGAAGCACGTCGAAAATACGAATGGTTCGCAGTTTGGCAGATGAGTTCCGCCGAGGAAGATTGGGAGATTTGCGCGGAAGGGCCGTGTAGATGTCAGCCGGAAACTAAATCGGTGTCTTGTTGGAGGCAGAATCTGTTGGATCTTCCCGCGGCGCAACTAGTTCCTCGAGATGTATTGAAATTGTAAGCCTTCTCTCTCTTCCTCTCGCTTCTCCTCCCTCGTCGTGTATCTTTGTCAAAGAACGAACAGAGAGGCAATGGAATCCGATCGAGAAAATCGTTGGAAAAACGGTGCTTTCAGGGACCTGGCTGGCAATCGACTGACGGCGCTTCACAGGGATACCTTCTTGGACATGACACGGTTGAATCATCTGTGAGTATAGAAAGGGTTGAAGCCGTTCTCGCCGTTTCGAAGTATCGCACAGTCGTCTGGAAAGTTACATTTAGCGATTTAGAATTATATACGATTATGAATAAACGTAGTTGTAAACTGTTTGATTTGAGGTGTATAGGTCGTGATAGCTGTGAAACGAACACTCAGTTATAGTTAACAATAAGTGTTTATCCTGGATTTGTTCTGGATATACACTGAAATACACGACTCGCGAATACGACTAGCGATGCGCGATTCGCGGTTAACCGTTCGATTCTGGTCAGCACGCTTTGATGCGACGGGTGTTGGGCGATGATTGCACGAGATGCCGAGGACTCAGACTGTGCGATTGTGTACGGATTCTATCTAGGAGACTAACTGTAAGGACTGCATGTAGAAAACTGACTTTCCGTCACGATGATGCTGCGAAGGAAAACCGTGATGAGGTGTGTCCAAGGATGCGAGATCATCGGATTCGTTGAGGAAAGCTTTGGGTTCAGATAGTGAGGGAAATGGACGTCGTTGTTAATTGGTGAATTCTGTGTTGGTCGTTGGAAAAGGATGCTAACTGCCCTTGAGAGGAAGTGGCTATCGGGAAGCGTCGTACGTGAGAGAAAGCAGATTTCTTGTGTGTTCTGTGTTAACTTAGAGATTGATAAAGCGAAGTCTATTTGTCTCTTAGCTAAAGTAAATCCTAAGATTTATTGCGGGTCCTTAGGCTAGCTGCGAATATTCAGTTAGAATTTATAATTTCAGATTTATAATTTCTTGTGGATCGTGTAAAATCCAATTTTTCGATTTTAACTCACGAGTGACGAAGGCTGGCTCAATTCTTGCTCTGACTCATGCACATGTTTTACGATTATTACTTTTCATGTTACACTTACGCAATCGTCTGGAAAATTACATCATTATTCTATCAAGACTATTTTATATTAACGATTTTATTGCTTTACTGCATTTTCAGTCGACTCTTCGTTTTATTGTCATAAAGTAGAATATGCCTGTGACGAAGATGATACAGCGTCTGCAACGGTCAATGTTAAAAAATACTTCTTTCTTCTATAAACTGATAAAACTCTTCAAAATTTACGGAGAATTCTCCTCTAACGTTGCTCGAAGAACACCGCTTGCCAGATCACTGTGCGCCGCGTTCGAAACTCGATGATCGTCGTTTTCTTTTTTCAGAGATATTAGCGACAACTCGATCGAGCATCTTCCTCTAAACTTGTTCTTCTCGCTGCACGCTGTCACGCGCATCAGGCTGAGCAAAAATTTGCTCGGCGAGTTGCACCGATCTCAATTTCTGAGCACGCGAAATCTTCGTATTCTGTGAGTGATCCTCGAACCGGCTGAACTTTTCCTTTGAGACAGCGAACCAAGTGGAAAGAATCGAAGCTCAAGTTTGCTTGACCGTATCGATAATTTCTTTTTCTATCTCGCCTTTTTATTTCTCCATCTTTTCTTACAGCCAGACTCGATGCAGACGAGCGATTGATTGTTCGCGCGTTATCGTAATCCACATGCAGTATCATTGAAGAAGGAACATTCATAGCCACGGAGTAACGCTCATTGTGGACGAGTTGATAAAAATTAATATTACGATAAACGCATAAAGTATAGTATTCTAAAATATCGATAGCTGATTAAAATATATCTGCGAAATATTCAAGACATCGGCAAGAATATTTTTCGTTCGTACCTAAATAGGGAGAATAATATAGGATTGGCTGTATCGAATTTTAAAATTGCTCTCCTGCAAGAAATTAAAATAGGCAAATTTTTCTGTAGATTCGTACTTGTATGAAATGGAATCTAAATAGAGATAGAGAGAACCTTACTTTGCTTATTTTATGCATTTTTATGCATTCAAATTTTCCATAAATGCATAAATATCGACAGTCTATCCTGTTGTTCCTCTGTGGTCTTCGTACGATCCAACAGACTGCTCAAACACGCGTGAAATTCTCACCTGTGATAAAATTCGCTCGTCTGCATTGCATCTTACTTCTGAAATAAGATACAAATATATACAGACAGCATCTCATATTTGTCACGACGCAGGGACGCGTCGTCCAACAGGCTGCAAACTCTACCGGAAAGTCTCTTCCTAAGTACAACGTCGCTGGTACTGCTCGATCTGTCCTGCAATCGACTATCGAGCTTCGCGTCGGAAACGTTCCGCGGCTTATCAACGCTGGAAGAGCTCTTATTAGGAAAGAATCGTCTGTCAACCCTTCCCGTAGACCTGTTCAAGGATCTGACGAATCTGAAGTACCTCGGTTTGGAGGAGAACCGGCTAAAAGAATTACCCGACGAGTTGTTTCGAGCGCAGGCGTCGCTTCAGGAATTGAACTTAAGGGGCAATCAACTGACAGAGATATCCGCGAGTTTGTTGGCTCCGCTCGAACGTCTCCGCTCCCTCGAGATGTCTAACAACAAGATAGCCAGAGTAAATATCGGATGTAACTAGCGAATATCGTTCATTGATCTCATTCTTCGTTTCGTTGTTTCCGCTGGTTCACACGAATCCCGTTTGCTCGCCATAGATCGATTCATTGGCCTTTCATGGCTTGGTAGCGTTGAAAGAACTTCAACTGGGACACAACCGTATACGCAACTTAACACCGGGACTATTCTCAAATTCTACCGGTTTGGAGAGACTGGTGTTGTATGCAAATGGTATAGAAAGCCTATCACGTGGCGCGTTTCACGGCTTGTCAAACTTGACTTCTCTGTTTCTGCACTCGAACCACCTGAGCAATCTGCATCCCGATTTGTTCGAGGATACGCCGAGTCTGCGAAAACTGTGAGTAACATCCTCGCTGAAGCAACACGAGGAACTCTTTTTCTTGACCGTTGTTGCTTCATCTCTCAAACGCTATTTAGCAAATATCAACCTGGAGAATGATATTGCCCAGCCTGAAGCAACGCGATCAGAGAAACGTTTGTCTGTTGCCTCTGTTACACAGCGAGTCTGTTTGTTTTCAATAACAAGCTGTCCAGGCGTAAATACATTATGAAATTATTGGTAAATTGTACGCACTGAAGAAACGTGTTTTTCTACCGCGACGTGTTATCGCGGGTGTTTTCTGCTTTTCTTCGATAAACAATTTTTATGCGATTGAGATAGCGAGGTATTGAGATTAGATTTTCAACTTTTCTTCGCCCGTTTATATAGAAAAAACAATTGTTTGCTGTTCCGAGCAGGAGACCTTTGTTGCTAATAATAGAAACGCGAATAAATACGGAGAAACATGGAACACAAACAAAATATTTCTCGTCG
This sequence comes from Bombus cullumanus, assembly GCA_014737535.1. Classification (NCBI taxonomy): domain Eukaryota; kingdom Metazoa; phylum Arthropoda; class Insecta; order Hymenoptera; family Apidae; genus Bombus; species Bombus cullumanus. Next base: position 2,292,123 of record JACXIX010000071.1, on the reverse strand, counting down.
CTGCTTCAATGATAACCTGGTTTAACACTCTGACTGCCACGTTGGTTATACATGACCGGCCACGATTTCTCCTGTGAGGCCACGGTGGTCGCTGGTGACCAGAGCGCTTGAGCTTCTTAGGACATTTTGAATATAACCGATAAATAGAAGATACTTTGAAACAAAAAGTACCCCATTGAACGATTAAACATTTTTATTAAAACATCAATAAAGAAAAAAAAAACGAGAACAAACCTTGCATCTAACGGTGCACTGTGTTTGCATCCATATCTTTCGGGGTAATCTACGAATATTATTATAAACACAGCTTAGAAAATAATCGCAAATGCTGCTTTATAATCACGTAATTGAAGTTAGAAGTGTACACATACCTTGCTATTATATATACAATGAGCAAACACTGTTTACTAACATCTTCTACACGTTTCAACAATATATTCTGCACGTTTTGCTTACGACGAAATAACGAATGCGGTTGGTTTGTTGAAATAAACGAAGCCTTGTTACAATATGTCGCTATCAATTGTTACCAAGGCGCCACGGTAGCCACCCGTGACCACCAATACGATAAACGATCCATTGGGGAAGAATACTGTCTTACATCGTCAATTTATTATTATTTTCCCATTATATGCTTTGAATAATAAAAATACTTCCCTGGCATCCTGAACGAAACGTGTGATTTCGGCGTGGCAGTCAAAGCGTTAACCTCAAAAAGCCACTAAGCGAGACACAGTATTTATCTACAAGAGCGGTCCCGAATGCTTAGGCAGCTGGAGTCAAATTATCTATCTTCTTTGCCACCTCGGATTTTCGACACGGTGCAGTTCATCGAGCAGCTTCGCCTTGCTAGAAATCCATGGCACTGTGACTGCGCGGTTTCCTATTTGGCCATGTGGCTGCAAAGAATGTACCTAGCGCGAGCAAATGAAACAAAACCAGGCGAAGATTTGGGCGTTTGGGAATTTGGCGCTGGAGCGGTTTGCAGAGGTCCTGGCACACTCGGTGGTAAATTATTGCTACATCTGACGTTCCACGAGCTGTGCGAGGGTCAATGGGCCTCGATGAGGGGCTTGGTTCCTCGACTTCCAGTCGACCGCGTCGGCAGTGGTAGTGGTCGAGTCGTAGCTTCCACGGACGATCCGTTCTCGCCAAACGAACCTATTTCCGTGTTTAATCTGTCTCGTTCTCTCTCTATGGAACGATAACAACTTTTTTTTTTTACAGAGGAAACAGCTCGACACGCGTTACATGTATATATTCGCTGTTGTTATCGAAAAACTCTCGAACGAAGTTTCTCTCCATCTGTTGCTTGTTTTTCTTTTTTTTTTACGTATCTTGTCATTTTCACTCGTATGTACAATGTATGTATTTTATCGTACGATTTTATCGATCGTATAAAATGGCTCATGAAAGCACAGAAAAAAGCAGCGATTAAGGCACTTGTCAAGTGTAGGCATACTAAGAACATGACCGCAGACGAACTGTACGTATCTCTGACATAACGTTATATGGACATAGATTAAACGCATACAAGACAGACCTGGTATGAAAAAGATCGGATTATGTATCTGTTACGCCCTCTGCGATTTTCTGCAGCAAACGTAGGAATTACATTCAACTGAATTGCCGAAAACGATAAAGTCAAAGTAGCTATACAAACATATTCATTTGTCGAACTCTAAAAAAAAAGAAGCTTTTTCGCTATGGTTTAAACGTATACGTGTACTGTTATTGTTTTATGAATTATTTTCTTCCCTAACTATCAAGAATAAAAAGAGCTTGAAAGCTCGTTTTAGAGGAAGATTTTAAAATTGTACAGAACAATAATTCAAACCAGATACACATATAGTGGCTGACGAAACTATTCGAACATTTATTATAGAAAATTTATATGAATGTACTACGTGTGTTACACAAAGCATCATGAAATTTCATTAAATTTCCATCTAGCTTGCGCTAACGGTCGCTAAATATTGTTTAAGAGTTTACTGATGTAATAGCGATAACAGTGTTAATGAAATTTCGAAATGTTTTACATAACACGCACAATAATAAATGTTTTCTACGATAAGTGCTCAAACACTTTCGCGAGCCACCGTATCTCTTTGACCGCGTTCTTTTCATGTCTCACCGATTCGTTTCGCCGTATTTGTTTGACCGATTGTACGACACGAAAATTTCCGGTCGGTATGTCCACCGAGAGTTGTATGTACTTGCACAATCTGCAACGGTTCGACGTCGCGCCCGCAACCAAAGTGATTGAGCAGGCAGGCCGACCTAAACCAACGAATGGACGGAGGGAAGGTCGAGTAGACAGCGTGGGGGAACGTCGCTACCACCGTGCCGTCGACCTAACTGTTTCAACAGCCGTAATACAGTTTACGACATACAGCAGTCGCATCAGCATCCACGAAGGCGATGACCGAGATGCTAGGACGATTACTGGAAATTCTTGAGGAGGAAAATGCGTTCGATCGTACGGGTAACGAACCCGTCTTACACTTCGTTCATCCGGAAGAGCTACAGGTGAGCCTTTTGACTGCAAGTTGTGGCTTGATGCGCATGTGCGATGCAATTTCGTTGCGATATTGCGATTTGACTGTGCGACTTGAAAGGATTTTGGCTCTTAATCCTTTCAACTTCAAAATAACGCATTTTTTTATGTCGTACTCATAGTGTTCATTAACTAATTAAACGATAAACGTACTTGTGTTTTACGTACGTACGAGTCACGCAGTATATTATGTCTTGTTTACAAAATCGAGAAGTTTCTTAGATCGAGTAATTTTTCTCATAGGCTGTAAAAGATTCAGCGTTCAAAGCGTTATACGATATAATGCACACGAACGTGCTATTACGTTATCGAAGATATAAAAATGCTAAATCGTACAGCGTCATTGTTATGAAATTGGAATAACGTGGTACCGCTCGTTTGTCGCATCGAGTCTAAACAAGTTCGCAGAAATTTCTCTTGAATATATCTTGATCATATTTTGCAGAAACGATTATCGATACAACTGACCGAGGAACCAGCTACCAAAGGAGAAATCGAGACAACAATACGACAAACGATTCGATACTCTGTCAAGACGTTCAGTCCACATTTTCATAATCAGCTGTACGCTGGTATCGATGAATATGGCTTGGCAGGTTCCTGGTTGACAGATGTGTTTAATACCAGCCAGTAAGCTTTTATCTAAGATACTTTATATGACGTTGATTCGTTGATTTTGGAAGGCGTGTTCTCGTTTATTTGCAAACAGTTTATCGTATGTTTGTATTTTTGTTTGTGAACGTGACATTCTTATAGTCCCCTAAAACGTCTATCGCATAGATCGTGCACTGTTATCGACACAGCTAACTACTATACCTTTATTATTTTAGTCTACTGTTAGTTATCCTTGTTAACGTCTAATTGTACCTGATTAACACAGGTACACACGACCACATGCTACTTTGTTTGTTATTATTGTTATTATTATTATTTGTTATTATCGATGATAAATCGCGCGACCTATCCCCGCGGATACGATGCTTTCATTGTGCACACAATATTTTTGCACCTTTGAAAAAGTTATCCGAGAAAATTATAATCCTAAGAATTATAATCGTAATCCTCGAACATGTTGCGAGCATTGTTCGCCAACGCGTTTCCTTCCAAACGTAGACTGCTAAAAGATTGTACTTTGACGAATTGCAAGGCAAATTACATAGCTTAATTTAAACAGCCTTCTGACCCAGACAATTCTATCTTATACCTTTAATTTGTCAGATACACGTACGAGGTGGCTCCCGTGTTCACCGTGATGGAACGACAAATAATAGAAAAGTCGTTGGAACTGGTTGGGTATCCTCCGTTGCCAGAAGGAGATGGCATACTTTGTCCTGGCGGTAGTATATCAAATATGTATGGTATGGTGATGGCCAGATACAAAATGATCCCGGATGTAAAGAGGAAAGGTCTCGTGGGTCTTCCGCCGATGGTTTGTTTCACCAGTGAGGCTGGCCACTATTCAATCTCTAAAGGAGCCCACTGGTTGGGCCTAGGAACCGATCACGTTTATAAGGTAGAAGAGGATCATCGCATTGCCTTCACCTCGTTTGTTAACACTTTGCAAGCAGCATTGGATATTCGTATACATCATACAATATTAACTAACTCACAGTCATTCAAGTTATTCTTAGAAGTCGTTTAGCAAATTGAATTTTATATTTTTTTTTTATAGGTAATAACATATTGGATAACGTACTGACATATTTCTATTAATCGTTATCGTTACGTCTATTATCTTGGTAAAGAGAAAACTGGATTATCGTTATCACGAACGTCGAACATTTTATTTTATAGCGATAAATCGAAGATTCGTATAAAAAGGATGTTTTTTTAACCCCGTATGATAACTGAATGCACATACTGCTGCTGGAAAGCGTGAACCACCGTTTGTAGACTAAATTTCGCTGCATTTCAAATGGTTAACAGGAGATCCATTCGTTCGATAGGTTAAATGCGACGAGTTTGGACGAATGCGACCAGACGAGTTGAAGGCTGCCATAGCGGAAGTCAAAAAACAGGGTCATTTACCTTTCTTCGTGAACGCTACATGCGGCACCACGGTCCTCGGCTCCTTCGATCCGCTGCCGGAAATCGCGGCCATCTGCCGCGAGGAGAATCTATGGTTACACGTTGACGTACGTACAAGTATGATGAGTGCAAAGAGCGGCAAATGAAAAACAGGTTTTCCATTGTAATTCGCATGATTGTGTTACAGGCATGCCTCGGTGGTACGCTGTTACTTTCGGAGAAATATCGTGACCGGTTGAAAGGAATCGAACTGTACGTAATTATCTTCCATCTTTTTGTCTTTCTTGCTCCAGTGATGTATTGTTTTGTCTCTGCTTCACGATTGATCCGCGTATCGTGACATATTATGACGCATTTCGATCGATGCAGCTCGAATTCCGTGGCGTGGAATCCACACAAGATGCTTGGCGCACCGTTCCAATGCTCGCTGTTCTTGGTTAAGGGTAAAAACGCTCTGCACGAAGCGAATTGCGCTGGAGCGCGGTATTTGTTCCAGCAGGACAAACATTATGACGTATCTTGGGACACCGGTGATAAGAGTTTGCAATGTGGGAGAAAGGTAAACGTTCTGGGTTATGTCCATAATACATATCGTCATTTTCTGTATATGACGTTCCTTTCGTTGTAGGTCGACGGAGCCAAATTTTGGCTGATGTGGAAAGCACGAGGGACCAAAGGACTTCGCGAATCCGTGGAACTCGCTATGTCCGCCGTTGAGTACTTTTTCGAACGAATCAAAAGCCGGAAAGGATTTCGTTTGGTGCTTCCCCGGTACGAAGGTTGTAACGTCTGCTTTTGGTGAGTGTCGTTGTTCCTTTGCGTATCGTCGTATCCCCTCAATTCTGTGTTCATAATTCATATCTGTGTATCGTACTTTTTCCTTCTTTCAATTCGTAACAGGTACATACCACCCAGTATGCAAGCTCAACAGGAGACTGAGGAATGGTGGAACAAATTGTACGAGGTCACAGCTAAAATCAAGGAACGCATGATGCTCGAGGGGACGCTGATGGTTGGCTACACGCCCCTATCGTATAGGAATATTGGCAACTTCTTCCGCATGGTCGTCACCTGTCAACCACCACCGACCAAAGCTTCCATGGATTATGTGATCGACAAGATAGAAAAGCTGTCGGTTGATTTGTAAACGGACTAAGTTCATCCTCACTCGCCGCAGAGGGGTAAAAGAAGAAGAAAGTTCGGGGGGAAAATGAATTTGCTCAAGGACCCTATTTTTGCGGGCGTTATTGTTCCTTTTATTGCAGTCGCGTGATGGATACTACACGAGGTGAAGCGTTTCAAGTCCGTTCGATGATGGAACGTCGTCCATTTGTACGCTCGTTTGCCGCGCGTAACTCGTCGACCCGAAACGGTTCGAATCAAATCCACGACTAAATCTTGATTCCCGTAAGCTCGATCGTCTTTCGCGGCGAATCACGATACGCAATCCCACGGACGATCGTTGCTGTTTTCCTCTTCTCTCCTCGACTATCGTTTGTCGTGCGTGCGAGTCGACGCGTGACCGCGACTCAATGTGAGCCAATAATAAAAAATATGCGAATCACATGACTCGAATCTCTATGCATACACACGCATCCGTCCACACCCTCCCGTTCTCTCTCTTTCAGAATCTCTCACACATAACTGCACTCATATTCACATCCACACACGTTTTAATTAGGTACGTTTCGATACGTTACATGCTCGTCCTTTGTTGCTCATGTTTAACGAGATTACGAAGCGATGCACGCGTTCGCGACGTAACGATGGCACTGAATCGTTCAACGCGAAACCAGAGGTGATCGTCTCTATAGTTTTGAGTAAACAAATATATATGCGGTGAATATCACTGGATCTCTAGTATAGGCGATCTGTCCGCGTTTGCGTCTCTCCTCGGTCCATTTGGAAGCTGTCATCATCGTTTAAACTCCCTCGCACACATAGCTCAAAATTGTTGGAGAGACGGATGATAGCCACGTTGTGTTGCGTTCGTTGTTTCTTGCTCGCCGTTCTCGCTATGCGCCTTCATGGCGATGTCACTTCGTCGTAGGTTTTCGTGTCAGGTCTTCGCGTTTAATCGCAACGCAGAAAGCCATCTGACAGTGAAATAAATTCGTTCATTTCTAATTGCACGCTGCCCGTTCAGTAGTATTTGTCTTGATCAGGATCGACTCGAATGTGTTGTTGGCCATGGCTATTGCGCTTCAAGGTGGCAGACTCGTAGTCCAGACTCTTTGGATACAGTTTCGGACTTCCGAGACCGTTCACGTTTGGATTGTTCTTCCCACGAAGAGTTCCATTACCATTCGTACTGCCGGAGAAGCTAGGCTGCCGCTTGGCGTTTACCTAGATCGAAAGAACATATTTTATATTGATATTTTATATCTTTTTTATGTATTATACGCCCATCCACAGTATAGCGAATTAGACTGTCGACTCACATCTTTCAACGGCACCGAGACGTAGGAGTTTTGCTTGCTGATATAGTGAGGACTACCAGGAATTCGTTGCTGTCGTCGCTTCAGGTAACAGAAGCTCAAAACCGCGGTCACGGCCAAGCCAACTAGGAATCCGGCCACGCAGCTGCCCACTACCGCGCCGATGGATACACCCGCGCGTTCTACGCTTGATTTTAGAGCATTTATATCTGAAAAATTACGTTTAAATATAACATACACTATGCATGTACCATACATAGTAATTTTTGCTTCAGCGTCTGCGAAAAAGTTCTCCATAGGTAATTTCAATTAAATAAGTCAGACTTCGTTCGACCATACTCACCATTGTCCATGCAATCGGGTAAACAGTCGCGCACCTCTCTGCTGGATCCTTGACAGAGTCCGTTACCATGCTGAAGACACTGTCTCTTCCTATGTTGTTGATGATCGTCGTCACAAGGCGTCCAACGTGACCATGAATCCCAACCGGCCAAAGACTCGCAGCTGGGCATCTCGCAAGTCTCTCTAACTAGCCTTGGACCTTCGCAACCCTCCGGTCCTAGACATTCTCTTGTTCTGGAACGGACGCCAACGCCACACGACACCGAACAATCGGACCAGTCAGTCCAACAAGACCACTGGCCTCCAGCCCCTGCGATTCCAACTTGGTTCGACCGACATGGATGCACATTGCACAACCTGTTTTGCACGGATGGACCTTCGCAAGGTGGTGATTCACATTGCCTCATTCTATGCTGAGAACCTCCGCCACAAGGTCGATCACAAGGACGCCATGCGGACCATTCTCCCCACCCGGCTTCTGCTCCGAGATCCCCATACGGACTTGGACTCGCGTTTCCTCTTAGACAGGAACCGTCATTTCTGCAATAGCGCTCTTCCTCTTTAGCTAGTTGCACCCTGACGCTGGATGGATCGTCAGTTTGGGCACGACAACTAAATCGAAACCGTTTTTCTACGTAACCGATGCTTGTACTTTGGAGACTGCCGTTAATCGCTAGCCATGGGGTCCATCCGGAGTATCTTTTCGTTTCGACGCACTGATGGGAGTTGCATTCCTCGACCTGTAGAAGATAGAAATGATTGTGGTGATATATCGTTTGAGAGAAATGCGATAGCAAAAGTGTAATAAAATATAATAAATATAATACTACATATAACAAAGATTAAAAATCTTGTCTAAATGTCATTTAAATGAATTCAATGGGCATTAAATAAAATGGAGTTTCACTGGAGTCACGTTGGAATAGATGAAATTTCACGAAGCTGTTACAAGTGCGTGCTGCTCTTACTTGAAAGTCGCATCCATTGCATTCGACGGTAGCAGGTTTTCGTGATGATGGACTCTCACACGTTCTTCTTCGTATCCGTATTCCTGTCAAACAGACGATTAAAAGTCAATCACTAGGAGACAGGCTACAAGTGATCGAGACGAGAGGTCATTTATCGATAGATTCTCGTTAAAGAGGAAGAACTGGTGAAATCTTCGTATCTCGCTTACCACCGTTGCAAGGTCGAGAGCAAGCGTTCCAAGCGCTCCAGGATGACCACTGACCAAACGTCTGTGGTGGCGGCGGTGCTACCTTCGCTGGCGTAGGACAAGGTGGTAGATTTATACAGACGGTGTCGTCGTGATCATGACCAACGCACACTCGCCCTCCAAAAGCCGGAGCCGGATTCGTACACGTGCGTCGACGTGTTTTCATAGCGAAGCCGCAGGTTTGTGAGCACGCTGACCAGGATGACCAAGCTGTCCAATCGCCATGAACCGTACAATTGGTTACTCTCACTTTAGCTCCTGAACAAGTTGCTCCGCCGTGCTGCGGAGGCGGGTTATTGCAATCCCGTGTCTGGCATTGACAAGTGTCTGAGCCCTGGTGAAAGCAAGGATTCGCTTTTGATTTATCGCCATCTATTCGTGCATTACGTCGACATGAACGACAGCGTGCGCCACTGACTTACCGTCTCGGCATGAAGATGCAAATGCGCGTGCGAATGAGAATGCCCATGATCCGTGGTGCCGTGCTGACACGGGGACCAAGAGCTCCAGGCACTCCAGCCACCATCCACAGGATCTGTGAGGACAGGACACTTGGTGACTTCTTGGTGCCAGTGATTGGCAAGATGGTTTTGCTTCGGGGCCGGAGCGCATTTCATCAGATGCTCGTTCCAACCGCAATATGGCTCCTGAGCATTGAGACAAGCCTGGCGACTTCGATGCCTATGGCACTGGGCAGCGGGTATTCTGTAAATACGATATTCCTTTTGTTCTCGAACAGAATCTGACCAACGTGGGCCCAACGACAGATATTATTATCCATAATCTACGTCATACCGCGTACCTCGACAGACCGAGTTCTGTACCAACGTACAGACTCTGCGTGTCCTTCAAGAACTGCATGGTCATCGGCGTAGATGGCAAGGGACCCCAAACTTCTACGATACAAGTTTCCTGCGTACGCGGTAAAACCGAGATCTTCTTGATCAAGCCAACATCAGTAGCCACATACAGCACGGTGACACCGCGGTGCAATTTAGTTGGCGTGACATCGAGAGCGATCAAGGTGAATCTCTCGAGTAAAGCGGTATGCAATGGCTCCAGCGTCGTGCTTTGGATCGCATCATCCATCAGCTGGTACCTCTGATTGTCTATAATCTGATGAGGAGCGACGTTCGCGTTTGAACCACATCTTTGACGATTGTGATGAGATGGCCTCCTTTCCCAGGCAGCGCCCGAATTCTCTTGGTGCTTGAAAGGTCCGTTGAAGCTCGCGGTGATCGCAGACATGTTGAACGCGCATATCGCCGACCCGGCAATTCCATTGCTAAAAATACACGTCGAGTTTAGCGAGTTTCGGTCTTTCTCCCCTTCTTCGTCATTCAAGAAACGAAAAAAGGAAAGCAGAAGAAGAGTATGCTAAGAAACAAAAAAAATACGCTGCGTCTGGCAACTATAAAACCTCCCTAAAACTTTCTATTCTTATGCAGATACGAGGTAGGGGATACAACGCGATAAAATCTGATCAGAAGTACGCGAAATCGAACGATTGAACTTATGAGGTCGGCCGAAAAGTTTCTTTCGTTTTACAAGGAAATAATGGATGCACAATATTTTCCGTTTTATGTTATTTTATCGAATTACGTATGATCCATTTTGTTCTATCAAAATAAGGATCACAACGTTCGACAGATTAGGTTTCATGTTTGAACAAAGATGCATCGTTGTAAAAGAAAGACACTTTTCGGACAACCTAATACAAAAGTTGTCGCTACAATTTCATTTTACCGCGGGAGCGCAAAAAGTTCATTACTACCGATATTAGTTTGTTATGAATTGATAGCGCTTTAAAAGCGAGATATCCTGATTTTGAATCTGTTTTCGTTGGTGTACTAAAATTACTGCAAAATCGGACCTTCCTCTTCGGTGTCGTAGCACCCTTTCGTGGGAGAAATTTCGGGAAACTGTACATACCAATTTCCTCGTTTCTTCGTGAGCGAGTACAGGCACAGACATGAGGAGAAATGTTAAGCGAACGTGAGATGATACGCGGAATGCGATTACGACGTAACACATCCACAGACTCTGGGACTTACATGGGCGTGGTGAACGTCGCGTAAACGATGCCTTCTTCCGGATGATAGACCGCGCCCTGAATCTCGTCGTAGTAGAAAGGAAACTCGCCGGGGAGAGAGCAATTCAATCGCGCCTTGCTGAACGTGGTCCAGACCTCTTTCATCATAATTTTACCCCCGCGATCGTTTTTACACACTCTCGCTATTCTCGAGTAGACTTTCTGAAAACAACGAAAACAGAGAGATCTTTGGATGTCGGATAGTTAGAGAGGAAGAGGGAACGAGATCAGTGAATCCATTGCACAGTGCAAAATAATACAAATTTTTCAAATAATTTACTGCGAGTGGTCGAATTATCTTGTGTCGTAGAAACTAAATCTACAAAAAGAGTGGCTTTCTTTTTCTTTTTTTTTTTTTTAATTTTAACCATAAAATATAGAGATTTCCAGATCATTGTGCAACGATTCGGTTGATCGATCGTTAAAACCGCGTTACCTTGCCGCAATTGATGTACTCGACGGCTGATTCGCGAAACAAGAAGTACACGTGATCCTCCGTCTCGAAGCTGCCGACGAACTGCGGGTCGTTTAGCCATCTGAAAGCGGCCACGAACGTTGAAGATACCGAGATTGCGAGAGATATCGCCGAGAATTGGGAAAACGACTCACCTGGAGTCGTACTGATGCGTTCGAAGATTTGGCGATGCAAGCGTTCTGCATATGGCTGGATCCGCGCCGGAAAAATCGGTTGGCGCCCCGGTGAACAATCCACCTGTTGGACCTCTGGCTAATAACGCAGTTACGTTGGCGCGCGGCGAGTAGGGGCACATTGCTACGCCCGACATCTCGCTGGTTACGCTGCTGATGTTCTCGATCTGTGAAATAATCGAATCGACCCTGTTCTTACGTGGCTGCGGGTGCGTGGAAAAGATACATGGTACTATCATTGCCAATAAAATCTCGAGCAAATATAACAGCAGTAAACTGAATGAACTGTTCTAACGTTCCGTAAACGTTTCTATTCCTGCCGCAATGTTTCTAGACGCACGCTGAGGAATGTTCGCGAAACGTCGGAAGACGAAAGTCTGAACGAAATATCGCAAGTAGAATATATATCGATCTCCAAATAGCTTTTATAGTTGAAGATTTAGATTTCCTCTACGAAACAGGTGCAAGATTTAAATTTCCTTTGCAATTCTTGATACAGCTACGTACATCAATGGGTGTCGCGCGTTAATTTATAGCTGCGATATATCTAGACTACGGATGTTTATGCAAATTAACCAAAGAATCTAAGCGAACATTTGTGTCATTCGCTAAGTTTTACAACATCTCCTACACATCGAATCTTTCATATGCGAATTCTATATGAACATAACATGGATCCTTCGCATTTCTCCATCATCGAATTTTTCCATAAATGCATCAACGTTCACAATCTAGTTACGTATATTGTAGTATCATGGACGAGGGGCCTGCGGGGTGTCGTGTGAATTATAAACGAGCGATTGCTGAGCATGTATGTAGTGAGGCTAGGACAAAAGACAAGGGGTTGCTAGGGGACAAAGAACGAATTAATAACGGTACGAGTTGAGATGTCAAAGAGTGCGGATTGCGTTGATGAGAGTCGAATCGTTGATTAACACGTTGACTGCCAGACGAATTTTCCATGGTTTGTCCAGGGCGCCGACGTGAACTTTTCATTATGCGATGCGTATTACGTTGAAATATTATTTGCAGCAAATAAAATCAGTTATAAAATCATGCTTGAAGCATTTTTCGCGGCGAGGGCCACCGGTGACCTCCGCGGCCTTGTAGACAATTATTACGATCGTCCTATTTTCAAACAATCGTGCTATGTACTTTTAATATTTGCTGCGTCGCCGGTCACCGGTGACCCCCATGGCAGTCAACGTGTTAATTACCTAGTTGTGCTGATCATTATGCGTTCGCTGCGATCAGTTCACGTCTAACGAACATTATTCTCCGTTCAATTGACACCTGTTCAATCTACTTATCATTAATAAACTAACTATAGTAGTCGCGATACTACAACATCGTTTCCATCTAATATGCTGATAATCTCGTGCGTTTCTTCTACTTCGTATGGTCACTTACCTCTCTCCACGTGCACCAAGGGCTAAACGCGTACGTGCCGCAAGTGAATAGGCTCTTTCCATTGGTGAGTAGAACCTTCACATAGTTGCGACAGTCTTCGACGCTTTGACCCTTGTTCTGGCAGGTGTTGCTCTTATCTTCTGGCGCGGGCCAGGAGGCGTGTTCGAGCGGCGTCAACGAGGTTAACGTCAACCGGTACAGGTTATCTCTGGAATCGCAACGATTCGTTTTCGTTTGGCTCGGCGAGTCTAAAAGTCTCGGCTTAAAGTACGCGTGGGTCGCGACGCGTGTAAAAAGCCGTGGCTCGCAAGCGGCGGCACGGTGAGAGCGTGCGGATCGCGCAATCACGCCGTAGAAAACTCGCAACGAAGCATAAACGGCGCCTACGTGGGCGCACGGCCGCAACTATGCGCGACTACGCGCGCGACAGTCGCACCAAAAGCGATCGTTAGTCGAGCGAAGCGGCTCCGCGATCGGCCCGAGTATCGAACACGGGCCGATTAACCCTTTGCGATCTAACGTCGAGTTAGGCTCCACATTGTATTTCACTCCCTTTACTTTCGCTATATAAAAGTACAAAATCAACTATTTAACGCAACAGTGAAGAGTTGTACGGTTCTAACGTGTTCGGCTACGTGCAGCGTGCATTCGAGCCGGTACATGCTCTTTGATTATGTATCGTATCGACTTGAATGTGACACGTGAACTAGGAGTCTCGAAATTATGAAAAAATGTGGCAAGTTTCGCGATATAACGAGACGGGTATTGTATGAAAATTATTTGTCGGTAAAATTGAATTCACAGCGCAACTCGTTGAAGAGTAACGGTTACGCGTGTTGGGAAAAACTGTTCGACGCGTTCTATCTCGATAAGATGTTTCAGGCTCATCGAAATCGATGAATAATTTTGTTCTCTTCTAAATAATTATACTACTGCGGATTTTTATGCATCTATTATACAGTATGAAACAGAGTTCCCGATAAGCGTCTGTACGTTCGAGCTAATCTCGAGAACCATTGAACTGATTTTGACGAGATTTCTACCATCTTAAGGAGCGTTCCTCGAGTAAGCGTCAGGTGTGTGAAACTCGACGAAAGGAAGCAGGGGTGGAAAATAAGAACTAGAAGCAATTTACGGATATCAGCAACGCGACAGCGACTAGCGACCTTCTTTTCCGCGGTCGTGTTTTGTTTAGAATCACTGCCACGATACAGCGACGCGATATAATCTCCCCACTGAGCAATGTCTTTCTCTTTTCAGCGTGCGGCGTGTCAAAAGCTTCGCGACTTCGTTGCGTGACAATCGGTGTTTCACGGGCTACACGATGTTTACAGAGCCAATAAATTCATAAAATCGTCAGCCACGTTATTAAAAAAAATTATATAAGAATCCGGACAAAGATCAGGTACATCGGCTGATTTATGATAAACCTAACGGAGTATGCGTCATGATTTTCAGCAAACGAAACAAATTGCTACGTCCATTGCTACGTACGCTCTTTGGTTCTCAGAGATACATAAAATTGTAGAAAAATCTGCAATCTGATAATTACCAATAAAATCATTTTCCAGCTTCCATTTGTTACGCTATGAAGATATGAATTTGCATCAATATTCGCGGTCTACGATAATATGTAGACGAACAGACCTCGAACGCTGTAGCGCGTATCGGGTGTAATCCTGTATCAGTTGGACGAGGGTTGAAAACCAGAGGCGACGGACGCCGCGGTCGAGACGCGCGCGATTTCGTGAAAGGACACGAACGATCGACTCGAGGGTCGAGTATGAACAGTGTAGTAGAAGAAGAGTACGACGCACGAGCAATCCTATTGAGACAGATTGCTTCCTGTTCGTTAAGCGAATAGGATGGATCGTTCGGAGACCTCGTTCTCGTCCGACGAAATTGTGTCCAACACGACTCGCGTTTGTTACGCGTCTAGTGGAGTTCGATGGCCGTACGAGGAGAGCATAAAGTAGGAGCAGCAGTGCGTGACAGAAATTCAGAATGAATCCATTAATTATCAACCTGTTAACCAGGTCATCTCTTAATCAGAAAGTTCTATAATTAAGAAATTAAGAAATTAAAGCTTAATAAGAACAAATCAGTTCCAATTACGTCTCAGTCTTTGCGAATGTAAATATAAAGAGTCGAGGATGACGAGTTAGCTCTCTTAACCGAACTTTTCTATGGTTGGGAAATTTCTTAAATTCGTGGAAAATGTGAAGGAATCTCTCTCGAAACACCGAAAGTCCTCTTCGAGGTTCGAGTTAAAGAGACATTGAGCTGTAAAAAATTTCTAGAATCGCCACAAGGTTGATAAATCGGTAAACTGTGTAGGAAAATAACAAATGGCTCGGGTAGAGCGAGATATACAAGGCTGTAGGAAGAAAGATGAGAAAAGCGTGTTTCGTCCTGGAAATACGATCATTTCTGATTTACGAGAAGATGACGCGAAGAAACGTTTGAACAACGGGTGAAGCTGGTGCTATCTTAGAAAGGAACCGCTGGTTTCAACAACGAGACAAGGGAAAAACACGTCTCTGCCATACCTGTCGCGATCTCGGTGCGACACGCTCTTGGTAATCTACTACTCAGTGACGTCACGGTTGTCGACCACGGGAATCGAACTGGAAGAATGCAAATCGTGGCGCCGTGTCGCGTGCACGCACCTAGACCAGAGCACACCCTTTCCCTCCTCTTGCTGTTTCTACAACTCGGTCGCGTTTCCACGCTCGTGTTTTCTTCGATCGATCTTCGAAAGTAGCGATAAATTCGCGAGAAAGCGACTCGTCTTGCAACAGATTCTACCAACACGATTTCACCGTGTTAGTTTCCACATGTTTCTTGGGTTTGGTTTAAATATGTCAGAGAACGACCTCGGATTTGCTGGATTTTTCTTTTCTTTCTCTTTTTTGTTTTCAGCAACGAGACAAGCGTACATGCACCGTTTCTTCGACTAGTTGGCCGCGCGCGTACGTGGGTCGCGGTTAATAACTAGCATTCTATTAATAGAAGGTAACACGAGGGCGTACGCTCCTTTCCACGCTCGATTCGATCGGTACTCGATCGCGAAAATCGATCACCGGCGTTCGCGCGTTCCTCGACGATTTCGAGCAGCCGGTCGGGTAGCTGGAATGCGGCTGCTATCCGAGCTATCTCGTTGTACCCTTAGGTGCAGACGAGCGATTTATTTATTTACTTCTTTTTTCTTTTTTTTTTTTTTTTTCGTGCATCGTGGCAGCGATAGCGAACAGGGAGCAACGCATGTATATATACAGAGAAAATACACGTCCGATAATCGCGTATATACACTGCCGATTATAAGTTTCACGTCAGCCGATATTTAGTACAAATTGTATGCTTTTCACTTTTTCTTATCTTCCAAGTATTTTATTAGAAATCTGTTACTTCGCGCCTTCTAATGTAAAACACCGAATGAGGCAAAATCTCTTAAGGTTTCTCAATGGACGTAGCGAGCGTAAGCGTCTTGATGTCGATGGTTGGAAGTGTACATATAAATAATATATAGAATGTTCGAGGATTTCACAGTCAATTAGATATACGATTACATAATTGCCATTAAGGTAACATTATCGTAAATGATCTAATACTTTCACACGGACCTGTTCGTATATCACTGTGTGCTACCTGTATCCTATTCATGAAATCATCGTGAAGCTTTCAGTCTCGTTAATTCCCATTCCAATGGCACTGCAGACTCTCGAGAATCGGTGGGAGTTCGGTGAAAAACGTATTTTTGTGAGTCGAGCGAAACACGAACAATTTGGCGAGCTGCCAAGACGCTGTCCCGATCCTCGGAGGAGCTCGTCGACGAGACCGGTCGCTTCTCGGTCGTCGAGAAAAATAACCGATTGACGGCTCGGCGGATAGCCAAATCGCGCGTCGATCTCGCGATCGGTTTCGATTTTTCGCATTCGCGACACGTTCGCGAACGCGTTTCCGTGTTCGATCATGCGTTTACTCGAAGAATTAACGCTTTACTTTACAATTTTATATTATGGTTCGTTATATGGCATCCAGTTGCAACATACGTACCGAGCGCCGACGACGACCTGCTGTCTAGCGACATCGAACAGAAGTTGAGAATACGTGGTGACTCCCTCTCGCTGGAACTGGCTAGCATCCGCCAGATCTGGAACGATAATTAAATCGCTGTAAGTGCAATTTCCCCGTTCCGCGTTCCCATGTCAGAATTCCAACGACTATCGAGTCACGATTTAGTAAAGTTTATCGAAGAAATCCGACTATTTTAACGAACTACGCGATATAATGGAAAGTAGCGTATCGCGCTTTGTCTTATGGCGTCGCTGGTAACCCTGCGATCCATACGATTTTAAACGTCAATTGAAGAAGACTGCACAACACAGTGGAAAATAGAAGAAGAATAAAGGACGCAACTGGAGTACGTAGAAAAACTCGAGGTTCTCTTGGTTTCAACGAATTCCATCGATGTTGCTCTTCCGCTTCTTGTCCTGCGTGTGTCGCCATCGCAATCGCGATCGTTTCCACGTTCCGAGAACGAGAGGATGTAAGCGGAGTCGTTTTTCGCTTCCGGACAAACTAGTTTAGCGACGAGCTATAGCATCTTCTTCCTAGCTAGCAGATTTTCTAGCTTCTTTTTTTGCGTGCTCGATGCGGGCTCCAGATCGAAAGTATCGTTTCCCCATATCGAGCAGCTTCGATCGATGAAAAATTGTTCAAGCGGGAAAACTTTTCTCGTGCGATCATCAACGCGTAGGTAAATGTTGGCGCGTTCGTTCGGCCTTTCTCGTCTCGATGCTCGAGAGAAGAGAACATCGCGTAAAGCGGACGCGTTTCATTCGCGATATCGCGAGTTTCTCTCGCTTTGCGTTCCTCTCTCCCTTTCTGTACATGTGCAGTTAAGTTAGTAGTTAAGTATATATGCAGCTTAAGATGAATATCGACATCATACGAGCCCCTAGATATCGCGAAACATGTGTCTGAAACATTTTTCCTTATCGTTTACAATTTTCAAGATATTCACGTGTCTCTAGATAAAATGAACGAAAGTATTTGCACACTTACCAGAGGAAACTTTTATGTACATATTGCATATATATATTTAGGTTACATAGAACCTTTTTGAAATTTATTAGCACCCTAGTGAGATACGATTATCGTGAATATATTGGTAAAATAAAGAATCAATCTATGTGTACAATCAAAATGTACACGACACAAACGTTGCAAGACATTCACTGCAAACATGTAGTCAGTAAAGAATTATCGTCTTAAATATATAATAAATGGTGTCAAACATATATATATATATATATAAAATAGGTGGTGCCCTACTGTAATATTTTGCTGTTTATCGATAGAACGAATGATCGACTGTTTACACACTTTCGCGACATCCGCGAAATATACAGCGCTTGCACTAAATGTCTTCAAACATTGCTGGTATTAGGTTGTCCGAAAAGTGTCTTTCTTTTACAGACGCGTCTTCTACGACGATGCATCTTTATACAAACGTGAAACCCAATTTGTCTAATGTTGATAGAAGAAACTGGATCATACGTAATACGATAAAATAATATAAAATATTGTGCATCCATTATTTCCCTATAAAACGAAAGAAACACTTCGGATGACCTAATACAATGGGAATAGTCGGGTCTGGTTACAGCATCAACGAAATTTCAAAATGTTTCGCATAATCCCTACGAGTGTTGGAATATTTTTGATCGCCTCTTATGCTCTTTTATATATAATAGTTGCATCTTTGTCGCTTTCTCTTCTCTCTGTTTCTCGTTGCTCTTTCTCCTTGTCTTCGTTTTATTGTTTTCCAGCCGGTTTTGCGGACGCGGCGAAACGATTCCGCAAAGGTAGCTCCGCGCGGTTCGTCGTACTTCTCGCGTTTCCACGTATTCGGGCACGCGTTTGCCTGTGTCGCGCGTGCCTCCTACGCACACAAGTACGACAACAGGGTCCGTGTAACCGCGTACGTGCGCTTATAAGTAGATACGTGTGGGACGAACGGGCCCCAGTTAGCATAACCTGATCTCGAAGGCCTCTCGGGTATCCTCCCTTCACTCTCCGCCTTTTCTTTTTCTTTCTCGTTCCCTGCCACTTCCCTTTCCATGCGGACCCAAACCCTCCCCTCGCCACCTTCTTCCAGACTTCTTTTACTCCCTAGGACGAGTTTCTTTCTTTTCCCTCGCATTTTCTTCCTTCCATCGTGTCGTCCGCGTTCACCTATCGATCTACAGTCAGGAGAACACACTGTTTGCCCGTGTTTGATGGACAAACAGGTTCATGTACGCTATTATACAAAGGACATTTGCCTCTTTTTTACGGAATTTAATTTATTAGGTGATTTAATTTATGATGCATACGAAATATCTTTTTTCTGATAAACGTATATAATCATGAAGTTAGTGGTTATTAAAGACAAATCAATTTCAAACAGGCCGATCGTAATTCTCCCGAATGTAATAAATTAGATCTAAGTATATTAAATTTCGTATCTTGTTTATGAAAATGAAATGCGCAGGAGCCCGATAAAGGAACGCTGCTGAACATTGAGAAAATTCTAAATACCTGGCTCATGATATCGATGTATCAAAGACATTAAAGTATTTCTGGTTTTAACAGTTACCTTCTTATACACAACTTCGTCGACTTATCAGCGGCGATTCTTTTTCCACACATTTTTTAAACCCAGTTTTCTTTTCAATTCTAACATTATCATTGCGTATTAAAATTCTTTCGTTTAATCGCTTGATCTTTCGTTTAAGTCCGAAAATCGGCAGAAACGTCATTACGTGTTTCGTGAAAAACGGAATAAAAGAGGCCGCGTTATCAACGGTACACGTAACCCATCGTCATCGTCGTTACAACGATCGTACGGTGACGCAACTCGACAAAGGCGCGACAAAAAGGTTTTCCACGCGGTAACGTAGGAGGATGTTCGAGGTCGTGAAATTACGCGTCCGCGACCTCGCATGAGAGAAAGGAAAAACGATGCAACGCGATGCTATGTGAGACAACAGGCATAATAAAGCGCTAAGGATCCGTAAAGATCCGTGAATCGATCGCAGAGGTGAGAGACAGAGAGGAAAAGTACAAGAGAAGAGGACGTGGATTCGAAACGGGTGTCGCCAGATCGACGCAGGAGCCGAAGCAGGAGCAGCGAGAATACGCGCGCGTGGCGACGCGTGCCACGCTCGTCGCCTACGCGTCAGCGTGGTCGAGTCGAAACCGAGCGCGGACCTCGCAGACGAATCGCTCGAAATCGCGGCGAAACTTTCAACGACTCTCTCTCCGCCACCACCACCTCTCTCTCTCTCTCTCTCGTCGATAGTACGATGGATAAATTGGCGAAGGAGTTAGACACTTCGAAGCGGTCGAATCGCCACGCGACCGACGCGCCTTCACGCCCACGAGTCGACGATCGTCCTCTCCGACTCTTGCGCAAACTACTTTGCGGCTCTGAGCGATCCGTGGGATAGTTCGTGATAATTTTCTATCTAAGAGTAGAGATTCTCAAAATTACTCTGACGTGCGTGGATGCATAATTTAAGACCATCGAGAGTGTAGGATTAAAAATAGTCTAAAACAAAACTGCCATGTGTATAGAGTAAGAATTAAGCTCCTCAGAAGCTACATCGATCAAATTCTTCAATTTATTATCAATTGATCAATTTATCAATTTTTCGATTTTGTCAGATAAGTACGTGATTAATGTTCAATCGTCGATAATATTATTTTCTTCTACGAGCTTATTTGTTACACTACGATAACGTAGATAACAACAGATTCTAAGATAGTTTTCGTTACGATCGTCGATTTATTTATGGAACTCTTCTGCTTATTTACAGAACTGATCAAAGTGGCCTCTGAACGGCCCCCTATCGTCTCGCAATTTGCGATACGTAAAACTTTTCAAAAACCGTCAGACTGCGCACGTTTATCCATTTACAGAAAATTTGAAAATGCAAAAATACACGTATTACGGAAAGACACGAAACGTCAAACATATATATAATACACGTCGCGCTAGGTATTTAACGGACGAAGCACAGATTTCTGCTCGCATTCCGTTTCATTAACCGTTTCCACAAAAGTGTGAGTTTGCGTAAGCATTCGCAGTCTACTAACAATATCGGTTTAATATTGTGCAAGAGGGTCCTAGCAGCGAGCGTTGTATCTCCCCGTGTACATTCCTCTTTTCTCGATAACGCATGTGAAAAAGTCGTTCGTCTGTATCGAGCCTTAAGAAACATTCGCGATTTTTCTTGCGCTAATCGTCTATGATAAGAAAGAATCTCTCGTGGAAGCATAAGTTTACTCGACGTTCGCGTCGTACGTGCGAAAAGTCACGTGTACAGTCATCTTCTTATCGCGTACTGGACTATAATCTTAAAAAAGAGTGCGATAATACGGTTCTTACCTTCGTAGGAGATACGTCGAAAGTCGTCGGTGGCGCGTAGGCTCGCGATCAGCGTGCCCAGAATCGCGAGTCGCACCGGCCACCGGTCCATCCCGATCGGGCTTTGTCCTCCTTTTCCCTCTCTCGAGTGTTCTCTCACCTGGAAGCAGAAACGTAGAAATGATCGATGAGCGGCGTCGCCGGGAAAGCTGTGTCCCTAAGGCGGCCGAGAAGCCTCGCGGACGCCATGGGACGCGCGTATACGGAGAGAAGGCGTCGCGGACGAAAGTCGGCAAACAGCGGACGACCGGGAGCGCGCGCAAGGTCGACGACCTCGCCTGCGTCTCCGTATCGACTACCTCTTTGCGACCAGATCGCATTTATTCTCGTGATCAGCGAATGATCGATCGATCCGCAGTCTCAGATCGATACTCGACTTTCATTTGTTCGGCTTTTTACAAAAGAAAAAACGATGCCCGTTTGGAACGCCGAGCTGCAGTTCCGTCACACGAGCGTCGGAACTGCGGACAACACTGTGACGAATATCGAATTTTAAAGTCTAGAATTTTATCGATTCTCATCTCGCTGTGTCATTTATTTTATAGACTACTTTCTATGTTACACAATTTTCTTTTTTTTCTTTACCAGTTTGAGTTCCTCTCGATCGTAAATAAATAAGAACGCCATTTCCTTCATTGCATGTAATTATGAAAAAGTTCTTTATATTTGTAGTTGTGACAGATATGTGCAAGCGGTGGGCGATTGGGCAATGTGCTACTACCGTGTGTTAGAGCTACGTCGTATGAGCGTTGATTTAAGGGAAAACAACGTCGGATCACGTACGTGCAATCACGTTAACTACGTAACAGTCCGTCAAATTCGACATCGATCGCAACGTTTGTAACTTCTCACCTAAGCAAGCTGTTATCGTACCGTCGCAGATGCTTATTTGGATGTACCCCGCGTTTCCCGACAATGGCTACGACCCGGCATCTCTTCTTTTGCACGCTCTTTGTCTTTGAACGTCCGTGTCACGGTGACAGCTCGCTTTCTCGTCTATGAATAGATAGCGGGATAAAGGAGGACGCGTCCCGAGACGTCGACGGACCCACGTGGTTACGATATGTGTATATACAGACTCTGTCTGCCTCGGAAGTGTGACGAGAAATAGAGAAAACACGCGGTATAAATATAAGGAAACAAAGTGCTGCGAAATTCTCTGCAGAGGTTTGCATGGAAATTCTTCCTGAAACTTTGCACGGACGTATTTCCCAAAGATTCGTACGCATTTATTTCCCACAGATTCGCGTGGATATATTTGACCAAGATTCGCGTGGAAATATTTCTCAAAGATTTCCACAGTCGGATTCCCTGTAACGCGGATTAAAAATTGCGCCACCGCCCCCGCCAATTTAGAAATTGCGATTAACAAATTGTTGGAAGCGACTCGTTTTTGATATAAAAATATATGCGTCTTCGAATTCGCTCGAAGCAGAGTTTTGCATTAACCCTTGTGCGATAAGAGGGCATTGTTCACATTGTTTTATGATATTAACAAAAATTCATTTTTATTTAGTTATAGTTCTTCGCGCTCTTGGATTCGTAGAACGCGAAATCCGTATAACCCGGAACGTATATTTCGCGTTACAGAAGGTCCTACTGTATATGGATAAAGCAACGCAATGGACACAATGGATTGATATTATCGAAATCCACGAAATTCGATCGTAACACGTGGAAATTCTTGAGGAAGCTTCGCGCGGAAATTCGCGTAAACAACGATTCAAATTAATAGCACGAGGGATACGTGACATAATGCGTAGTTGGAAGAACAGAGCCACGAAATTCCGGGCTCTTCTTCCGAGTATCCCCTTCCTGGTGATCGACGATAAAATATTCCGGTCGACGTTGCGGTGGTCTCGGTAGGGTAAACTTTTTAAAAGTCCATGGTTGCTTGCGCGATACTAGGGTGGTACGAACGTCACGGTGGTCTCGAGAAACCCTAAACAGGATACGGTGCTTTCTTCGAATATAAATATCGCGGCAGGCAATTTTTGTTACTCGTTTCGTCGCTTCGCTATTTTATTATTGTCGTCCCTTCGAGTCCTCTGTGTATTACGATCGATCGTTTCGACGCATATGAAATTGGAGGTGGAGACAGAGAGCTGGATATATCGTGATATATTAGAGGAGAAACGGTGTACCGTGACATCGCCACGAATAAGGCCAACGAGGAGCACCAAAGTTACCGTATTTGTCCCGAACACGCGTATGCATGTACCTACATGCATACGGTACGTCGAACGGTTTCGAGATCGAAGAAGGTAGCACTACGGAACAATATGGAACGTATTAAATATGGAATACTTGTTGGGAACATACGAAGCTGAACATTAATTTTTCCGTATGAACCCAAGTTACGAGTTGCAGCATCGATGAAACTCGTTGCGATTGGCACTTGACTAGTTGACTAGATTGTTGTTTAAATCTATCTCGTTATTTAATCATAAGGATTGACTCGTTGGTTGATTTTACTTTTCTGATTCTACTCGGTCTTATATTTCGTATAATTCGTGCAATTTAATTATGCTCAATTCTTATCTACAAGACATGAAATTCGTGACATTTTTGATGTATATCGTTCCGTCTCCAGCTCTATATTCTTTATTTGCACGTGCCAGATAACCGGATTCGAATAAATAAACGTAAACTTTAATTATCGCGTAGAAGAGATACGTCGAGCGGAGACTTAACGTGTCGTCGCCTATCTCCCTCCGATCGAGCAAGAACGAGCTCGGTTTATCAGGAAATGATGTCGAAGGGAGAAAACGAGAAAAAGGTTTTCCACGTTGTTGAAGATTCTTTCGTATTAGACGAGCTGCGCGAATTCAAGCGATTGGATCAAACAGATGACTCGAAATCGCGCAACTTGCCTGATATGGAAGAATCAAGGGGATTCAACAACGTGAAAAAAAGTGATTTGAAACGATCTAATCAAACGATAAAGATAAGGAAACTTGAAAAAATATTTCAAGAAGGAAAGAAACGTGAAGATAAAGAAGAATAGACATTGCGAGAAGCGAGAATAGACGCATAGATCGACGTCCTTCTTGAGTTCCTGGTCCGTTTAGCGGAAGCGTACTTGATCGATCGATTATGCGCGCGTGACGAGAAAAAGACGCGCTATACTGTGCTGTCATGCCGTGTTGTCCTGTCTTTCTCAAACGTATGCTTAGGTATGTATGGCCGGAATGTCTGTGACGAGCACCGTTAGTCGGTGCAACCGGAGCTTTCGTATCGCACACGAGATGCCTCGTTTTTCTTCCGATTACCTTCGAGATAACGACGGTCGAATGGAGGCGATAAACGCGCTCGAGTTTTCATGAGATTAGAAGCTTATTTTCGATTCGTAGTTGCTGTTTACAGTGACTCCCTAAACCCTAAAGTTCTACCAAGCCGTTTTATTTTCCCTTCTAAATTTCCCGTTTTTCCTAATCTATACAATAATTCTGTGCTCGGTTATACCGCTTTCTTCCAATCATTTTCCATTCAATTGCACTTTCCTATTCGATGCAAACCAGCACCTATAACGTCGAGCATAGCCGAGGTCTTATTAAAATAAGTTAGATCGAGCCAATCAATTGTTTCGCTTTGAACTACAATACATACACAGCCTCGTCACGCTATCAGCATTTCGAACTAGAAGCGTAGTCTAAACTTATTGATACAGATAGCGAATAAATATGGCTATCTGTGCGTAACGCAAACAAGCTTAGAGAATATTCCTGGAATAAAATCGCAATCTGTTTCGCAAGAAAGACGGTATGGACCGTGTTAAGTACCTCTCTGTCGTAACGAACATTGTCGCGATTGAGTCGCTTCGAACACATGCTCGTTAGCTTCATAAATTGGAATCCAGAAAATACACAACAACTACAGACAGACTCTACATTTGAAAATTTACAGAAATATTAATATAGAGGAAATTTTTCAGAGACAAGATCTCTTTTCCCAGACGATGGATATTACGTAACGATGTGTCTGGATAATGTGAAATCGATAACTACATAAAAAACGGAGTTGATCTGTTCGGCGTCTGAGAGGCTCGATTTAGCTCCAAAAATAACACGCAACGTAAACGATGCTAAGCTATAAATTGAGGTTACAATTTTTCAACGAGATTATTTCTACTTCACCGTAGCAGTTCAAGATCGGACGATTACCGCTATCGTGCCTATTTCTCTCTTCGAAGCATCCTCGAGGAATCGCAAAGAAGAGCAAAGAGTAGAACGTGTGCACGACGCAGCACGTGGCGCATCAATCTCTGTTCGCCTCAATCCGCGATGCGTTTTACTCTACCGATTTTCCAGAGACTCTGCTCGCAGGGTGTGGCTCGTGCACAGTTCGCTCGTCTCTTTCTCTCGGTGGAACAACCGTCTTGTTTCCTAGTACCACGGATAGAAGCTTGCGGTGGCTAGCGCACTCGCGCGAGCGCGTTACTCGGACGCGATTTATCTCGAGCCGGTAGTAGAGTAGGTTGCTGCTAGTCGGAGGAGCGAAGCGTACATAGCTGCGTGTAGTCGGACGCGCGCGCGAGACCGGCCTGCGAGAAATTTTATGGGAGCGGGTCGCCAAACATGGTAACACGGTCGCGACTTACCTCGACGGAGGCTGCCGCATCGTCGGTGCGCTCTCCTCCGAGATCGGCATCTCAGTGGCCACGGCCGAGACCGCGATCTCAATTTCCAATTTTAATTCCAATTTTGACCTTATAGCCGCGGGTTCCTTGAAAATCACCTTTCGTTTCTATGGTTTTCTTACTTCCACGCTATTGTTGTATTTGTCGTAACTGTACTACGGGTTCTTACGTATTTATGGAAAATTTCGACGCGCAGAAATGCACATAATATAAAAAATATACCAAATACTTTTCATGATATTTAATGGGAGAAATAAATGCTTATTTAATTACGTTAATAACAGTAGGAAATTGCATAAAAATGTGCAGTCTAAATCAGGGCTTCTTAAAACTATGGGTCGTGATCGCATATGGGGTGAGAAGTGTGTAGAATTCACCGAGTTACTTGATATCGGCACTAGCTTTCTAAAGAAAATCGTTTAAACGATTCTCTGTCTGAAATCAGGATTCTCGGCAATTTCTAAAATGGCCTTAAACGCACTTATCTATTGCAGAAGGACATCATCGTCATTGACGATTGAAAAGTCTACCTTTTTTTTCTACCGTAAAATTCTCCCGGGTAAAATGGAGTCGCGAATGGAAACGGTTTAAAGAGCGCTGCTTTAAATTATATTTGCATATGTACCGCTTATTAGGTGCGAGTATATTAAATTTCATGCCATCTAGCAGTTTTATATCACTGCGAAAGTCCCATGTTATGAAAATGATGTGTAGTATCTTCGCTGAAGAAGAAAGGTATACACTAACGTTTTTCGTAGCCACTGTATCTCGTTTAATTTCACGCACCTTGCCATTATCGCGTCGCATCTGATTTTTAAGATTTTCTCCATTATCGTGATTCAACGTTCAGGGTGGTGGCTCTCCGAGATTGAGTGGAAACAGGTGGTTCGACGATCGGTCGTTCGCTTAACACTGCAGATAACACGAGGGCGTGCTATCGACTCGACCTCTACACGGTTGCGGTTACCATCATCGCGTGTCGTGCGAAAGAACGTATACAGCTTCTCGTTGATACCGTACCGAAGCAATTGAATGCGATTTCTACCAAAAATCTGCATGATTTTTCGAGCGAAATATAGAGAGACCTCGATTGGTAATCGGCTTCGCTGGAACCGAGATAGCCCGAATAAATCGAGACGCGATAAATTAGAAAATGTCGGCCGAAATTTATAATTCGCTATCTTGCGTTAATTCTATATTTTAGGAATTTATTATAAAAACAGAACACATAGTAGGGATGACCTATATGATTAAAGAAACGATACTATAGGAAGATGACACGGCAAAAAGAACGATAAGTCCATTTCTATTGGTTTCTACACTATTGTATCATCTGACAGCTAAAAAGAAGTATTTTAATACGAAACAGTTGGAGAAGAAAATCACCCGATAGATTCAGAAATGTACGTACGTGTTGCGAAGATAGGAGATAAATTATTCACAATGTTTTCTGAGAAACGTTCAGGAAACTGTCATCAGTTCCGATATGGAATTGCTTTACAACGTATCGAATAATAAAAGTGACTTAGAAAAATCGAGAAATGTGATTGTTCGCGTTTCTCGTCGCTGGTTTTTTGTATATAATGACCGTTTATCGTAGAATGGTTTAGTTCGACAAGTTTAGCCTAGTTTGACAAGAGCTCAGCTAATCGACGTTAGAGGAATAAAAAAAAAAAATGGAGCGCAATTTATGAAAACTTCATCTTATAATATCTCACAGCATTGCGACACGAACACAAGATATAAAACGAATAAAAACATATTGTGAACTGACCATCGTCTCCTCGGATCGATAAATGGAAAACGGCGTCAAACAGTCTGGCCATGCGATAAATTTCCCTCGGATTGCGCACCTCGCTTTCAGAATAGTTTATCGAAACGTATTCTCTCTACAATTTCCACAGCATTCTACTGTCTCGATTGCTGTCTGTTGAGGAAATTTATCGAGGAGTGTTATCGAGTCAAGTCACGGCTTATCGGGAAATCATCGATAGAACGGTCAAGGGAGAACGATAAGGGCAAATTATGTGTAATGTCACGCAAAGGCAGATATCGGCCTCGTAGTACGTTGAAAACTTCGTGAAAGCTTCATCAACTCGACAGAAGAAAAGTTTTGTTCTTCCTTCTGGTTGAAGAGTCGCGTAGCAGAGGAACTCGACAAAGAAGCCATTCACGGCAACCAACCACTCCTCTCCAACGATCTTTTGCCTTCTGCTGCTTCGTCTGTTCCGTCTCTCTCTCTCTCTCTCTCTCGCTTTCTCTCTCTCTCTCTCATAGAGGGTGAGAAACTTTGAAAGAAATCGGTCGAGTTGGCGTCAAGGTGGTTCATTTGGATGACAGCTCTGTCACGCGATCACCTCACCTGTTTTTCGTCAGGATTTCTGTTAATGTCTCGCTACAGATGCTTCTTTCGACTACGAAACTCTTAACTTAACTCGATCTTTCATTAACCGAAGGTTTTTTTTTACAGCTTTGGCGACTGACAAAAATGACGAAAAATTAGAAATAAGAGGATTAGAAAATAACTGATACGCTTTCTAAAAAAAGAGCATGATAAATTGCGGATGGTATTTGTGGAAATTCATATTTTTATAAACGTAAATAAAAGAATAGAAGAACCTAAAGAGGGTTTATTTCATTCATTGGATGCTATAACGAGTATATTTTGGATGTTTTAAAATATCTTCATGTTTCGGTTCAAGTTGTATAAGGATTACCACAGTTACAGATTTATATACAGATAGCTGTTACGAAATAACCGAAAGCAAAGCTCCAAAGTAATTGAGTCTACTCACCATTTCGTCTTATCGGTACTTTTTCCAGAAAGTTTCTCGTTTACTTCTTTACGTTCGACACTTTCTGCATATCCAATATCAGATACGGAAAAATACATACTTTCAATTTCAATTCAAACAAAAATTATATATTAATTGCGTTATATGCGATGACGTTTTATATTTAATGTCTTTCTTAAATCTTTTATACGAGCTCCGCTGTGTTATCTCTTTCAGACTCGAATTTTTTCTGTTTTAATTGCGGGCCAAATATTCTGTAGCAATCAATAACAACATACCCTCTGATATCTTCGCAAAAAGAATATAATTCACTCAGATCTAAGATTAACTTTACCAATAACTGGTTAATCCTTGCTGCATAAATGAACTAGGACGCGAAATTAAAATAATAGCGATATTTCTAGTTACAGCTAATATACAATACCATCCTAATCGCGACAAGCCACTTTCTTCTTCTCGCATTAGTCGACGAGCGTACGTAGATGGATGCGTATCAAACTACGCGACACTTCTATACGAAATATGTGTAATTATATTACCAGGAAATTCTACCCAGCAAAACTTCCGACATAATTAACAAAACCAGAAATTTTCTCCACTATCGAAAAAAAAAAAAAAATGATTCGATGCTAAACAGGCTAGCCATAAATTCTTACATCTATCAAACTTAAATGAGAGCCAATCTCTGCTTAACAGAATTTCCTTCTGACGTTATGGTCAACGTCGACGCGTTAAATCAGCTTACGTATATACAATTAAACACCAGCAAGGTGACCATTGGCGCTGCCTTGCCGCGGGCGAGAAAGTGCGATTTCGAGCGTGCACGGAACGCGGACCTGAAGATTCGAATCGTAATTTAGAGCAGATACATGGTGAACCAATCTCACTTGATACTAAACAGCACGAGAAGAAACGAGACGAGACGGCAGACGACACGGAACCCAAGTGGATAGCTTTTACTCGCAGAGAAACGATTCGCAAGAGTACCGTGTGTGTGTTCGACCGGACGTCGAACGAACGAGCACGAGAGAGGTAGAGTGGGCCAGCTCCTTATACGGATCGTTGTTTCGGTCCGAGCGTGGAGAAGTTGCTCCGATCCGTTTGACCGTCCAAAACGAGTGGGAACCCTGCCGCGAAAACGGAGATTCTCACCCGCACCTTCGCTTCGCTTCGAACGAAGGAACCTTTGCCCTTTTTCCATTCGTCAACGAGTCTACGTGCTTCGAAACCTTTGGATAAACTCGATAATCTCGAGGGTTGAATGTATATTTTAAACTCCCAAGAGTATATTTACGGTGTAGTTGTACACCGTGAGCCTAAACTCACGTGCTACGCGTCAAGTCCGGGAGATATTATGGCTCGAGATAAGACGGAAATCGAGTATAATAAAACTTTTAATTCTCGAGGACCGGATAATAGTTTATTAGAACGTTATAAATACTTCGATCTTTTCGAGTTTCACGAAGTTGAAAAGATATTTAGCGAATCTTTAAAATTCTCCTTCATAACCATTATTATTATTATTATTAACCGGTATATTGTTCTTGATTAACGGTAGATAGAAACGGTATTGGAGGATGTAAATTAATTGAAAATGAAGAAAAGGTTGCGAACGAACGTCGTGTCTGTTTGTCTTTTGACGTTGACTCTGACTGATCGCGAGTTAAAACCAGCATTCTGTACTAATTTTTAACCTCTATATACACCGGCTACAAATTTTACCAACGTGATCACGATAAATTACTACACACGCCAATGGAATTTCAAAATGAAAACACACGTAATATACGAATAACAGTTTTCTATGTTACGTTTTAAATACTTTCATAGATTGAAGTTAGGTTGGGATTAGGTTTTGCACGTAGAATAACCTTCTGTTGATTAATACTGTCTGTTTGGAAATTAAGCAAATTTACGCGTACCCGACAAGTTTTCAAATTCGATTTTCTCGTAAATGAATCTTCCAACGCAATCTTCTTATCAGTGATTTTCGTCTTACGTCGTGCGATAGAATCGCCTTCGTTTCACTTGCATATACCGTGAATTTAAATTGACATGTGCAGCTATATACACTTTGGATTAATCGTACGTTTATGTAATGATTTCTCCGAAGTGATCGAGATGTTTCCATTAGAAGAAACATAAGTCTTATCTATTGTCAGCGTTGACTTTCGTAAACAGGATTCGATAAACGGCGAGGAAAATGATACCTCTTCAATTATTTCGTCAAATTACCGGGCGAGCCTAGTCGTTGGTAGGCGAGCCAGGACAAGGCATTATCAGGAACAAGGACCCAACGCGTCGTACGTGACCGAAAGAAACGAAACGACACGACTCGCGTGCGTTTCATGGGCAATGCGTGACGAGAGATGCAACGAATCGTTAAAATGCCTCGTAAACTACCTCTCTGCTTCTTCGACCTCGAAAAAACCCATCGAATCGAGAAGCTGCGTTCGACGCGCGTTCCATGTACCACGATTCGTTCGAATCTATCGAACACGTGTTAACGTGGAATTTTTCCTCGATTTTCCTTCTCGCAAGAAATCAGGTCGGCGTTCGATTTCTCTTACGCTGGAAATAAATCTCGCATTCTTCAATTTTTTTTAAACGCGTCTTTCGTCTCTAAACTTTTTTGTAAAATTCTCGCAATATGTATTTTTATTTCTATGCAAGCTTGCATCGTTTTATGTATTTTGTATTTTTTTTTTTTTCTACGGTAACGAATAAATCTAAATGAATAAAATACAGAAACAGGTGAAAAAATTTTTGCTACGATTACTATTATAATTCTATTATTCTTCTTCTTATTTGACGATCGCTTTCGTAACGAAAATTAAAAAACAACAAGCGGTTCGATAAATAAATAATTCATGGCGTGAGTGGACAGCGACGCTCTCTTGTGCGCGCGACACATATGAATTTCCTCTGGCTTTCGGACCCAACACGATTTTCCCTCTTGCTTCCTTCTTTTTCTTCTCTTTCCTTTCAATGTCGTCTCGTCTCATCGTATCGTGTTTATGTCCGGTACTTTGAAATCGCATAATCTGTTTTCAAGCTTTTCCCCGGCTTTCAACGGTACAGCGTTTTTTTTTTTTTTTTTTTTTTTTTTTTTTTTTTTTTTTTTTTTTTTTTTTTTTTTTTTTTTTTTTTTGAGTCATTTTCTATCATTGGGAAAGATTTTTAATTTGAGAGAACTACGAGATACTCGTTGTTACTGATACACGCACGGTTTCTCGTTTCTGTTGCATGCTTATTAAACTAAAAAATGTCGCCAAGTAGATAGAAAAATTTATCTGCGATCATTCATGCGTGCTTCCTAAAGTACGTAATAGGCAAGTCTAGGTTAATCTCGAATCATCGAAAAGTAATTATACCGGTGTACGTCATACTGATCGCAGAGAAAAACGTGAAACGAGTACTTAAGCAATCTTGCGTGCAACATACTCCTCGTTGCAGAGTGTACACACTGTACAACTCAAAACTATGGATTGACTAATACATAAAAAATATGTACAACATTCTTATTTCAAGAAATGCGGATGAGCTTGAAAATTCGAGAAAAATTTAACCGTCAAAGGAATCATATTGTTCATTTTTTTGAACCAATTAATTTTATTCTAGCACAATCCTCAATATCGATCAAAGCAATTGAGATATCAAATGAAAATAAGAACGAAATATCCTATAGAAGCTTTTTTATTTTATTTGCAATAGTATTTAGATGTTTATATGGTTGTTCCATGGTAAGAAGCAGTTACACCGCAGTGTATACTCTCTACGGTAAGAACGACATTGGAGAGGACGAGACCCGAATAGACGAGCCGTTAACCGGGACGATTAACGCGTGACAAATAATAATATATACTCGCGTCGCTCGTAAAGTGGTCAAGTTAAACCGTGCAATCTATACGCATGCATATATACTTACACAGATTTCGAGGGGAGGTAGCCAATCACGTATCCATGGATTCTACTGACATATCCTTCTCTTCTGTCCTCCACATGATAAGTCGTCCTGTGATTCGTTTCGAGCTCCAGATTATCGAGAAGAAGTCTGATCTCGCGTTCCAAGATTTGGACGCGAAACTTTTCATAAAAGATGCGCTCTTTCAATTCGCAGTTCGTGATTTATGTAACGAGCGCCAATGTTTTATGGCGAATAGGGAGAAAAGGGAAGAAAGCAACGTGGGTTTCAATGTATATTAGGTTAGGTTGAAAACACAAACAACAACTACACATTACATAACACCCATGCGTCTCGACTGCCGCGAGAACACTGAGGCACCGTCGTTCGTCGTACAACCTCCCCACTACCGTGGCTCGTTCTTTTGAACCCCATACGCGTGTAGTATACACGAGGTCCCCAGTGGAAAGACCACTTTGCAGTTTTCTTCGATTCTCCCTAGATGGCCGACAGACCAGCAGCGCTGCTTCCGAACTTCTCGACCGTCGATCTCTTTCTATCGTAGGAGACTCTGCTTCGGCCCTATCGCCCCTTCCTTTCTCATATTTCCCGGTTTTTCAGTTCTTTTCTCTTTTTTCTCCTTGACCCCGTGGTTTCTCATTTCTTCACTCTTTTCTTTTGTCCAGTTTGCTTTCCTTTCCCATATTTTCTCTAGAATTGCCTTTCACTCCCTACCTTCCTTTTCTGTCCTTTTCTTCCTTTCTCTTCACTTTTCTCCCTTTCTCTCTACTTTTACAGATATCGTACACTTCTTTTACTTGACTTTGCCTCAAAATAACTGGACAGATCTTGCAAACTCTTCTTATACTCGCCTTGTTTGGAAACAAGCGTCCGTGAGGGAGAGAGAGAGAGAGATAGAAACGCATTTGTGTACGCACCAGGGCGCCCATCTCGTCCTCGACAAAGGACGACCAGCCACCCTATTCGAAGGCCAAATCGTCCAAGGTCGATCATCCTTCCAACGAAGCGGCTTGGTCGAGTTTTCTCTTCTTCCTTCTCTCACCCTTTCCTCCCTCTCTCTCCCTCCCTCTCTTGCCTCGAGATCGGACGGTGGATTTGCTTGCTCGATCGGGACGACAGAGTGGAAAGAGGAAGGAATGAGACGATTACGCCGTTTACGATTCGAGTTTGTTTGCTACCTGCTGCCTACATGACATCGGACGTAAAACGGACGGATGAAAGAGGTCGGGAAGCGTTCGTTTGTAAGCAAAGGAGAGAAGAGATAGACAAGGGTCCGAAGAGAAACGATAAAGGGAGTGGGAACGAGATATTAACCCTTTGTGGTCATACCGAAACAGAGATATGGGTACCATGTTGGTTGGATTCAATTTTTAATGGACGAATATCAGTAGGTCGATTCGAGGCTTCCGAGAAAATAAGTCAAATTTTGGAAATTTAATAAAATCTGGGGAAATTCACCGACATGTTAATCTTTTACATTAAACGTTTCTGTGCAAATGTAAATATCACGAACAGTACTGCTCTACTATCGGGACCAGTAAACTTCGAATTTGACTCTGACAGTTCGCAATTGACACAATTTTTCTGAACCTACGATTCTCGTATTATAGGATTTTGTTGCTTACGAAGTGCTACTTAGAAAGAACGACGATTAACAAACCACTTAAATCGACAGGAAACAGCCACGCTGCCTCAGACTGCCTGGCGGATAACTGTGCATACCAACGTGTACAAAGATGCATAGAATGCACCAGAACAAACGTAGTTTATATTTTTTTAACGCGATCGAAGGACAGAGAAAGGAGAAACATCGGGGAAGGGGAAACGGAGAAGAAGATGGAAAAGAAGGTTCAAGGTCGTGAGGATGAAAGAAGCGCGTTTACCGTAGGAGTGGTCGTGTGGGGGGTCGATGCGTCGTGGCCTCGAGCGTATGTGTACGCGAGAACGGTTTCGGAACGGCCGCGTAATCCGAATCCGAATCCGAAACCAGTTTCTGCCCCGTGGGTCAACCAGAACCGTCCTCTTCTTCAACGTCGTCTCCCACCGCGTTCGAACCATGTTCGTCACTCCCCCGAACCGAGTCTCCCTCTTTCTATCACGGCAATATATCTCCTTTCTTCCGAATCGTCGTAACCACCTCGTATTTTTTCCATTCTGACGTTATTCAACCATCATCGACCGATTGTTGTGTCGATGAGACACCTACGAACCGTTCTTTCTCTTCCTTTAAAGACGTGTGAATTAATGAAGAGTTAGTTGATGAACAGCGTTCGGAGACAAGATGTTCGTAGGCGTCTTATGTTCTTGTCCACTCTACGTAACACAAGCATATTTCGCGCAGTATTCGAACAAATGATAAACAGAACTGTTCGTCAAACGTAATAGTTAACTGAAGTGTTTGCATCAAATGAACACGGTGCGGTACTTGAAATATTTTTCTAGGTTTTGGGAATTTGTTACATGCAATATTCGGAAGAAAATCGTAGAATGACTATAAAATGTTTGTCAACATCTTACGAAATGTTCGGTATCCGCTCGCGTCCTTTTCGCGAACTATCGAGCTTCAAAGTGGGGATACGAGGTTGCTACTGTTGGTGAACAGTACGCGAACTACCTGCGAGCTGCCTGAACAACCAGCGAACGGTTCACGAAGATATTCAGGAAGTAGCTCAGGCCAATATGAACCCAGCGTAATGTTTGTTTCTCCCGTCGATTCTATTATGTCGATATTATGAGTTTTTCGACGAACGTTTCATTTCCGTAGATAGCCTTATGCCCTCTTATCCAACTCGGACGTCTCACAGAGAGACATACACACGAGTATTATAACGCGATCTTGCCAAGGACTTGGTTGCATCGCCTCGCGATTCGAGGAACAAGTACAGTCAGCGTGTACTATAATGATTATAAGTAATAAATTAAATCACTTGTTCAGTTCATCGATTTTTATTATTTATGCCAAGTCCATACCGACCAGATTTGTTCACGAGCGGAAGCAACGTTATATGCACGCTGCAACTTACGAGCGGGATAGAAGGAAAACGAGCTTGTTGCGAATAAGCTCATTAATTTGTTGTATTTTAGGCAAAACGATTGTTAAGAAGCATACATACTTTTGACATTTCGTAGTTTCAATATTTCGCGTAAATGCTAACTTCATCTTACAATATATACAATAGGTTAATTCACAGTATAAAAATCGTGAATATTTTCATTTGACCGAGTAAACAACGAATAAACAATGAGCAAAGAGTAAAGTCAACCGAGAAAGTCGTATTCTTAACAATAATTTTCCCCGAAATAAGCAAGTGTCGAGTAACTTACGGATACGAGTGTACTTGATTCGCGTTACGTCAATGTCGAGCTTGAATTCAGTTTAGCTCAGCATTGACAGATAGAATGGATTCGCTGATTCTTTTTTAACTGATTGTGAGCGATGTCTGTGGTCGATACCGTCTACCACGATACCGCGCATAGTCGTCGACAGTGGATGATGCGCGTAGAATCGCGGTCGATAAATACGTAATTCTTGATGACGCGGCGCGCACAGCCAACGAAAGGTAATGGTTTGAACGTTAACACGGATAGAGATTTGAAGGGGGAAAGAAAGGCTTCTATTGCGCGCCTCACAGTCGTGCTTTACTTTCCGTGATCCCAGGATTACGCGATTCTCGCTTTAACTCGCGTGGGTGATGCACTGATCGCTTTGTGCTCTAACGAACAATACGGAATAACCAGAGAACCGGAGAACCAGAGAACCAGAAGAAAGACTGGAAAAGCCGGAAAGCAAAGATGAGAGGACGAATCAGCGTATTTTGCGCCGCGATGGTCGTTACGATGATGTTGTGCAGGTTAGTCGATCGATAGCCGGTTCAGCGGCTTATGGACGCAATTAGCGGTGGGACTATTACGATACATATTGACGCTCGAATAATTCAATATCCGAGTACTTAGTCCATTAAAAGGTATCGAACTCGCGGGTTAGTATTAATTTTCAGTATCGATACAGATATCTGATGGAGCAACAGGTATATCAATCTATCTATCGACCCAACAGCAACCGAATATTTATCAAATACTTCCATACTATTTCATAAATTATAAACATCAGAAAGCTTCGAAACTTTTATCTTTATTTTTGAAACTTCAACTTTTAAAACTTCATATCGGTATCGACACTTTCATGCAATATCCTGTGTATATTTTCGTACAAGTATCAATCAAACGCCACCTATATAAGTGAAGTTGTACGTTTTTGGATAAAATACCACATACGATATAGCGTCGAAATTCGTGAAGTTTCGATAAGTGTCAATGCGGTGTATTAGTCCCAACTCTGGTCGCAATGTATGTTTTTATTAAAGCCAACTTTCTCCGGCGTTTTCTTCGTGCGTGCGAGAAATTACGTGGTCACGGCGTGCATTATTTTGAAGTAACGCGCACTTTGATTGGTAGCAGGTCCAGTGGACAAGTATACGCGGGAACGGATTGGCTGAGGGGTCTCCACGAGAATATCGGGGCGCTGAATAGAAACATTCAGCACAATGTAATGCAACTGAATCAACGGATACAAGAAACGGTGCAAGCAAACTCGGCGCAGATTCATCGGGTAACGGAAAAACTGAACGAGGAATTAGGTACGGTGGAATTCCACTTAAATTGAGTAGTTGTTGGGACAAAATTTTAGTTAGTGTTCCATCAAATGAGCTTTTGCACATTTTGTTTTCTTCTTTTTTTTTTTAGTAGTACATAATCACTTATACAATGCACTACAAAGAGTATTGGCAAATGAAGCAACGGAGCGCTTTTATTAATGAAATTCTACATTGCATTTCCGTAATATTAAATTTTTGTAGCGATATGAAAGTACTACTAAATGATATTAAATTTTATATAGTTGCGTCTAATTAAATGGTATGTAAATGCTACAGTAAGTAGAATTGTACTTACACTTTTGGCGCAGGAATACTTTTTGTAGGCATTGTACACGCATAATTCTCAAACGATGTAAGACTACTTGCCACGGATGCATTCGGTACATAATTTAGTCTTTACAGCTATGAGTAATGTGATTTCCTGCGTAATAGGCATGAGTAATTCCCTGATGATGACTATTATGTCTACCTGAAAGTGAACTACTACGTGAACAAGCAATCAGATAGTGGGAGGAATCAGTAAACTTCTACTATTTACATCTATAAACCGTAGACACGCAAATTAATAATATCCCAATGGATTCAGATGGATGTAGCTCTACTGTACGCGATAAACGGATTACTCGACCTTTTTAAGTTCTTTCTTCGACTCAATGCTGGAAAATTACACCAATTACAGTTAAACGTTAACGTAAACGTTCCTTTCACTATCGACAAAGAGATCCGTTCTCTCTTCGCTTTTCAAGGCGATCGAATTTTTTATCTAATCGCAATATTTGCATCGCTCGTCTAATCGTTTCGCTTTTTCAAATATCTTCCTAATTAAGTAAGCGATACATCCATGACACATAGCGAAAGCATACAGATTTTTAATTAACATTATAATCATCGACATTTTTCCAATGTTCAAAACTAAAATTACATCTACTCATAGTTTCTAATCGAGTTAGCGAAAAACAGAAAAATACACGCAACTTAAATAATCGCACAAGTTAATTATTGTTTCTGTGTCTTAATGTCAACGACAATGAAGTATGGTATTGTATAAAATCTAGTTACGCTCTTCGTTGCATTATATTCTTGTAGCACGTTGAATCTTCAAATTGCAATATCATGTTCTTTCCCCGTGCTCTTCAATCAGATAATGAAACTGTTCTAGCTCATGGTCCAGCTTCGGTGCACAAAATTGGAGGCAATAACGTGATTATATCTAACAACGATGGAATGAAGATCGTTCATTCTGGTCGCACCTCGGACGGAAAACCGTACGTTCGCGAGAGCACGGATAAAATCGTGGGCGACATTCTTCGACACGTGGAAAGAATTTACGATCCTACTATGAATACCTCAAAGGTGCTGGGCTACACGTTGGATTTGAAGGATCCCGACGCGAGGCCCATTCCGATAAGCGAATTTGCTTAATCGACAAACAATTGACGACCGATGGAAAGAAAAGATGATTTCTGCCGATCGACAGAGACACCTAATACAATATATGTAATTCTATATTTAATTCCAATACAATATATTTCACAGTAGAACATCGATTATGACGACACGTGGTTTGGACGATCGAATAAATTTGTTTCCATTCGAGAGATCACATTTTTGGAATTATTCCATAAATATGAAATATTAAACGATTCTTTCAAGACACTTTTTAATCGGATACATACAGGACAAATCGACAAGTGCACTTTTGTTAATTTTGGCGTCACTTGATAGCAAAGATTATTGGACAGAGAACAACTGATCAGGTTCAATGGTAACTCTTCTAAAAAATAGGCGGTGAAATTTCATATAAAATACGATTTTTCTTAATCCATATTCTAATAATCGAGGTTTTACAGTACTTGCGGTAATTCGAAATCGCCCGCAACTATGTATGTAAAAGTACGATATGAATAAATAAATGCATGAACAAGAAAGCCATGAGAAACTTGGTTGCACGATGAATTTTCGTCCATCCCGATTCCAATGTCGCCAATGCGTCTTATATCCAAATTTTTGTTGAGAGAGGAAAGCTGCTCGACACGAAAAGTGTGTTACTTGAATGGTAAATGTTCCGCGAATATGCGTGTCAAAGTGGCGCCGAGAGAAACGAGAGATCGCACGCGGGGTGCCTTAAATGGAAGTGCCCCTGGCTTGTCCTCG
Source organism: Bombus cullumanus (assembly GCA_014737535.1). Classification (NCBI taxonomy): domain Eukaryota; kingdom Metazoa; phylum Arthropoda; class Insecta; order Hymenoptera; family Apidae; genus Bombus; species Bombus cullumanus. Next base: position 2,252,748 of record JACXIX010000071.1, on the reverse strand, counting down.
ATCTCGCGTTCTTCTCGCCTTCTCTTTCAACACGTTTCTCTATTCCCCTTTCCCTCTTTCCCGCCCTCTTTCGTCATTTCCCTACCTCTTTCTCTTCACCCCTGTCCTTTTCCCGCTATGCACAGAGAATTTATATTGTCCTTGATTTTATCACACCTAGAAAAGTCGAATCGGCAACACGATTTACATTTACGATTCGATGAGCTACTTGATAAATTTTCTAGCTATATAATAAGACAATAGCGATCGCAGACAATTAGCTCGTATTATTTCAAATACGATTCACTAATCCTATCATGTATAATGATACGATTAGTAATTGTGTTTGAAATAATAGTGAGTGTGTGTCCAAGTTTCACCATGTACAAATTTATTAATTTTGTATAAAAAAAAAAAATTAGAATAAATATTTGCAAAGCATTCAACCGTTTGATCGTTGCACAAAAGAAACATCAAAAGGAACTTGAGAGAACCGACGCGAAAAGCAGCTGAATCTGAAAGTAAGAGATGCATTAGAATACATCTTAAACTAAAGACAAATTACATTGTGAGACGATATTCATTGGCATCTTATAAAGAAGGCATATTTTTCTTTTTCTTAACATTTTTGTCCGTTAATCATGCATGTTAATCATGCATGTATGCAATAAATTACATATAGACTGAGTGTACGAATGAATGTTAAGTGTATACGAAACGATGTTGTTCTTCTGTATTTCTTAAGCAGAGAACTGAGTGCGAGTAAGTATCGGTGATACAAGTGGAAAAGATGAAAACTTGAGATAGGCGTACTTAGAACGTGGGTTAAGTGGAGTCGGCAGTTGCAATTTTCGGAAAGGAAGTGAGGACATCCGGTCATCGCTGCTAATTGGTAAAAAAAAAAAACTGATAGACGAGATAAGAACTGAACGCCCCCAAACTGACAGTTACTCGCAGATACGGAACGTACCCTTGTTTAACCGTAACCGTTAATATTCCCAAGAAGCGTTTCGACTTCAAAAATGCATCGTGAAACTAAAGGGCTCGACAGCAAAAACTAACGGCTGGCAGATGAAATCAGTAAAAATAAAGATTAATTTTCGACACGACATTATCGACTAAGTGGAGATTATTGCTAGTCTGAGTGAATATGTTAAGGAAAGCATAGGCAGAGAAATTAAAATAAAAAATTGTGTATGGCAGCTTTAGAGTACCAGAAACTGTTATTGTCGAAAGGTTATTGCGGATGACAAAATGGACGAGTGTGTGATGAGTGGGTCGCGTTATGGCACAAACAGTAAAAGAATAGTTCGAAAAGCGATACGTTACAGAGAAATTGATATCTGTCGCAAAATGACACTGAACGCGTCCGATTTCTCTGATCGGCGATGCGAGAACGACCCCACGCCCCGGTTTACCTAGCGAATTTGGGCTGACACAGGATGGGGGAACAGCAGATATAGGATATACATGCACGTATAGGATGACGTTTATCCGATTCCCGATAAAGCTTGACCTCAAGAATATGTTTATGTTCCAAACAAAAACGAACTACGTTAAAGTAGATGGTAAGGAAGGCACGTAGGATGTAAATACGTGTGAGCTAATATAATTTCGACGGAGATTTATTCATTTAAAACCTGCATAAATACCTACGCTTAGAAATTCAATATATGTACGTATATATAGTATATATAATAATATATATAATATATAATCTTATTTGATTATATAAAATTTTGAACGAAATTTATAAATTTAAGAATTAAGGATTAATTTAGAATTAATTTAGAATTAATTAAGAATGAATCAAGTGTTTAGAAATTTAATATACGGGTGATAAATTAAATAAAATTAATATAGAAAGCATATATATGATAAGTTTTAATACGACGTAAAATAATATTTTTGGCCGGAAAATTGTAATTATTGTTATAGATGGAAAACGATCTCAGCATATATAATCTTCAAAATTAATCAACGACACGTACACAGGAAACCACAAATTATATTAAAATAAAACAATATCTAAACTCAAATTGTTTTGTTAAGGTTCCAATGCAAGCTGTTAGTGATTTTGACAGTTGAATAAGGAATCAACGTAACACGAATGAAACGAGTTTGAGAAATTGTTTAATTTCGATATGACACTGTCCGACAAACTATTAAATAAACGTGTATTCGTTAAACATACCTGATAATAGTCTATAAAAGGCGAAGAATTATTACGAAGTCGAAATCACGCATTTCGAACGGAATAACACGTACGAACGCCATGCTTGCCGGTATTGAACTAATGTTTCGTCCCGCCAAAACCTCGCCTAGCTGACTCCTGATTGGTCGAGGAGACACAATTTCGTTTCAATTAGAATCGGCGCGAGAAATTAAAATATAGCACACTGTGTACATTTCCCTAATTGTGACAGTGACTATAAATATGACTGGAATGAAATATCTTTTGTGCAAAAGTTCTTGCATATTATCATAAGGTAGTTTGATATAACGTAAAATAAATTGAAAATTGAACTTCTTTAAGTTTTAGACTTACACCATTTTCACAATCATCAACGTAATTAAATTAAAATATTATTAATCCAGATAGGTGTAAGGAATTTTGAATGTTTTGCTTTTAACTTTATAACAACATCAGGCGGTATGAAAAGAAAAGAGGAAAGGAAAGCAAGAGGAGAAAAGAAAAGTAAGTTTTACAATTATCTTATCTACAATTGTAAAACAAAATGTATACGGTCTAATATCTATCTATGATCGAAGTTGATCGATAGAAATCACATCACAGGACAGCGTAGCGCCTCGATTTCTACAAACGAGAGACTCAAGTGTATAGCGGGTTGTATGCCTAGGCAATATGCACGTGTATATAAGAGAGCGTTTGCTATTCGTTTTGGCTGTTTCATTCGATCTCTACCACGGTACTCTCTGACGTTCTAGCAAACAAATCATTTTCGTCAATGTAGTTAGTAATTAAGAAGAAGCTAAGAGATGGAAATTCCAAAGAAGTTAATGCAATCAACGTTTCTTTTTTACCTTTCCTGCGCATTGTTACTCGCTCGATCTTCCAGCTATGGCAAAAACACGACAGGTAAGTTACTTTGTACCTTTTTCGCGTAAAGACACTGTTTCCTTTGATGATATTTCTTTAACCTGTTATTCTCATAATAAGTTCTTCAATCAGCAATGCTCTAAACTTTTCTGTTTCGCAACGTTTCAGGTTTCATCTCACGATAATAAATTATATTATATTTATTTATATTATATTTGCGAGAACCATGTTCGACCAAATTAAAGTTAATTTGATTCGATTGATAATTATTAGCTTCAAATTTCGAGATTGTAACATTTTCTAGTTAAACGGTGATCCGATTAAAAAATTGATACGGATACAGACGGGTTTCTACGAAAGAACCGTGTCTATGTCCCAGCTCATGCTACTTGGCGAACGAGAAAGCTCATAGCATAAATGCTTAACATAGATTCGTGTGCCAGAGAGAAAATTTTTTTTTTTTGTTCATAAACGAAAGCACTGGTTGCAAATAGATTTATCTGTTCTGGACATCCTCCGATTGCTATCGTTGATCGTTTGCTCTGTCATTGATAGATTTTGCAGGACATATCCATCACCGAAGAGCCTCTTCAACTGGAATGGTACGTAAAACTTAACGATAACTAGACTGCGGACGTTTATGCATATTTTCATACGTTTTCACAAACACAACTGAAGAAATGAATTCTAAAATGAGATTTTATACATCCTCTAAATATCATAACGAATACGTTACTTTGTAAATCTTCTATATTTTTGCATATTGTGTGTAGTTCGTACATTTTCACTATTTATATTTCTTGCAAATACATAAATATCCGCAGTGTAGATAAACGTAAAACGTGATAGCTTAAGCAGAAGAGAATTTGCATTTACATAGGTACCGACGTCTTCGAAGTGTGTCGGATTGAACAACGAATCGGGTCACTGCGAGCACTTGAAACGGTGCTTATCTCACGAGTATGGTTCAAACTTTACGCTGGCTATAAATCACTCGTGCGTAATCGACCAAACGTAAGTGTTTCATTCATTTCCCCGCGTGAAAGTTTCAATCGGATTGAATCGAATGGAATCGAAACAGATACACAGGCATTTGTTGCTCGAGACATGGGAACGAAATGCGTACAAATTCTATGGTGGACGAGGATTTTGCCCACGTTCTCCCGCAGATTGCTGGTACGTATGTAACGATTGATCGAGCACAAAGGGTACGCGTCGTATCGTAAGTGTTAGAACATTTGTTGATTTCATATGAAGTATGCAAATTAATAATTTAAATTATTAAGAGGACGATAAACAAATTCGTTTCCACTGGAAGATAACTCATGGACGGAGTGGTAATAGCTCGCTATCCGTTTCAGCGATTGACGATAAGAAACAAAATGAGGTGAGAATCGTTTGGTCGGGCGAGCATAGAACGACAACGTCTCGACCTAAAAATCCGGCATTGAGAGGATGCGGAACTACATCGAAAAGTCAAAGCAAGTTGGTGGGCGGTAGACCGTCCGGTCCCACGAAATGGCCCTGGATGGTGGCTCTTCTTACAACAGATAACGCTTACTATTGTGGTGGAGTGCTCGTCACCGATAGACACGTTTTAACTGCTGCCCACTGCGTTTACAAGTAAATTTTCGTCCCGTACATTAGGAATTTTACTATCAATATGGTACTGTGAAGACCATCTTATAAGATGACCATAAAAAAGGAACGTTCCGTATATTTTTTAAAGAAGTAAGAAAATACAAACATAACTTCTTCGATGTTATAAGAATGTCGGCCACGTTATTTGACGACTTTACGAGTGCATTGAGATATCATCAATAACTTATTTTTACTGCTTTTACGCGGCAGATCTGCAGCACAGTTGCTCCGTAGCGTGAACGTATATATCGATTCAACGTACTTCGTTTATCATAGGAAACTAGTTAATTTTACTCGTGTTTTTTGGCGATCTTCGGCAACTAGTTGGTTGCTACGATCGCCTGTACAAGATCTCATATTTTCTTAAACCTAAAGATCGTCAAAGACCTGACCAGTTCTCCATACGCAGGTTCTGAACGGAACGTTTTCTCCTTCGCCTCTTCCCCGGCGTTTCATCTTTCTGGTTTTCAGTACAAAGTAATAATGTTAATTAAAGTTTCCCTTTTGTTGGTCAGATTTGGACCGCAGGACATCAAAGTCAGGCTCGGTGAATACGATTTCGCGACGAGTGAAGAAACGAGAGCCGCGGATTTCACGATTTCGGAAATACGTATACATCGAGACTTTGCTCCTGACACGTTCGCAAATGACATAGCAATAGTCAAACTGTATCTACCGACCGTCTTCGACAGTTACATTTGGCCCGTGTGTCTGCCACCAATTGGTCAAACGTTCGAGTACAAGGACGCAGTTATAACAGGTATCCTCTCCATTTTCGCTGTGTCCGTTAGCTGTTCTCGACACTATTTTACGTTATTCTCGAAACACCAGTTTCGATGATTCTTGAACATGTTGTAAAGTCCAATTTGGAACAACTCTCTCTTCTCACGGAAACGTCGGACTCTCTTAGTTTCCGAGATATTCGCGAAGAACTGCCGGTATCACTACAGTGATTTCTTCTCTCAGTGAATTCAAACTTAATTCTTATCTCTTTTTTTTATAGTTTATACAGGCTTGGGTTAAGCGTCATTTTAAGTGTCACCAATACTGACGCCTACGCTGCTGCGGACGCGCAATTATATGCCGAATTCACTATAGTCGTTCCGATAATTTTTCGCGAATATCTTAGGAACTGTTGCGAGAGAGTTGGACGTTTTCGTGAGAGCAGAAAGTTGTTGCAAATGTTGAGTTTTACAACGTATTAAAAAATCATAGGAATTCATGTGGAGGGTAAACTTCGAAATAATTCGAAGTAAACCATACTGCCTCGTCAGATTAACAAAAATATAGAAAGCTGATACAAGAGACGCATCAGGATTACAATTGACGGTTAAAAATTTAGGTTGGGGCGCACGCTACTACGGAGGCTCCTATAGTACGGTTTTGATGGAAGTGGAGGTTCCAGTATGGCCACAGAGTAAATGTACGAGCAGTTTCACTCGACGAATTGCTAATACGACGATTTGCGCCGGCGCTTACAACGGCAGAGGCGACGCTTGTCAGGTGTGTAAGAGACCTTAATACGATCAGAAACAAAGCTAATATTCCGTCCAATGACTACGTTCGTGTACAGGGTGACTCCGGTGGACCACTCCTTCATCGGCTTGCAAATGGCAGATGGGTAAATATCGGAATAGTATCTTGGGGTATTCGATGCGGAGAACCTGGACGTCCTGGAATATACACACGCGTCAATTCCTATCTTGACTGGATATTCGAGAATGCTGTATTCTAAGCTTAGGATCGCATTTAATTTGTTATAATTTGCTATAATTACGAAATTACTAAGATTATTAAAAGTTAAGACAAGCCCAGACGAAAAACAAAGCAACTTCAGTCTGGTCGGTTTTAATTTTTGCAAATGGCTCGTTTCCGATAGAAGCCCAATCTAATCTAAGAATCTGGAATCTGGAATCTAGAATCTAAGATCTAAGTGATATGTAAAAAAATGGAGATTCTAAGATAAGGATATCATGTCACAGAAATTTTAATTTAAAAAGATTAACGACTTAACTCGTAAAATTTCGGATGTTGATGCGAATAACGATGCGAATCGTCGCTGCATACCGCGTTAAAATCGAAATTTAAGCGGCCCAGGTTTCTAAATAGCTGAAATAATTCAGAGTCTTTGTATCAATAAACTTTGAAACGTCGAAAATCAATGGAAGGATGGAAAATTAATTATCAAGATCGCACGAAGGAAAAGATAAAACTTTAGTTACCTTGGATGTTTTAAAATGGTGAAACATGTTGTTGCTGTCAGGACAGATATCGTGTTTTCTTGTTTGGCTTTTTCATTCCATCGTACAGGGACACGAATGGAAGAGGAGTCGGGTATCGTGCGTGGAAACGAAGAAATTTTATTTTCCGAATATCGATTGTTACATCGTTCAAAAAGAGATTGACACGAATAGAGAGAAATTCGATTCTTAGGACGTGTGGTGTGACGCTTGTCGCGCCAAGACCGCAATTTTTATATTTATGTACTTTCTTTTATGGCGTGGACGCGCGTATAAGCAGCCACGCGCGTGTACGACGCTATGCGACCGATTTTCGCATGACGAGTAAGCGTTGGATGATTCCACGATTGAATCTCCATTATTTGATAACTGACATTCCGATGAGGTCCAGCCTCTCTTTTCCTTTATATACACCGATATACTTATAATTTCAACTCTTCATAAATGTATATATATGTGTATGCGTGAATGCGCGCTCATGCGTACGTATACAGTGTGTCCCAGTGTTTAACAACCAAACTTTGTCAGTGTATTCTATGGATACAATCCAATAGAAAATGTTACACAAAGCTTAGCTATGAAGCGTTCAGATACCCTCTATATATATGTAGATTTATGTGTGAGAATCACTATACATAGAGTGTCACGCCTAAAACAGGTCACCTAATTATCTTCGGTATCTTAGAGCATACAAAGAGTATATTACGCTACCAGTCATAAATATTAAAACATCCCATTGATACTTAGTACAAACTGTGTTTAGTCATTCGTTCGTGTTATACGTACGTTAGAATAATATAAAATAGTACATGGATTAAAATTCATTGGTAATTTTGTATGCACATTCGCGTTTCTATGAAACCAATTAAATGGAATCTAAGCAGAGATTTGCTTCAACCACTAAATGTTATAACGAGTACATAGCACGTATATGTTATATATCTTTGCACACTGTGCATATTATACGCCTTTAAATTCCCATGGATATATAAAAATTCGCAATCGTATTCGTTAGAATTTTCCAAGAAACGTAACGAATACATACTTCGATACTTATGGCCAGTAGTGTATATGAATATAATTTAAGTTTGTATCAAAGGACGAATGCTCTCTATACGGTGTTCCGAATTTATTTTCGCGGAGTTTCTTACGGAGTTCGTCAAACTTCGTAGACGCGCACGAAGTTTCTTAAGAAACCAGAAGACGAATAGGTGGCCTCTTTCAAATCGGGCATACCGTATACGCATATTAGATATACGCTCGTTCTCATCAAACATAGAAACATGTGCGCGTAAAATTTCCATTTTTGCAAACGTATAACATTATGTCTATACTTTAACATTCTTCCTCCATTATTTTCCACTCTGATCGCTCGTCTTCCCCGAAATGTTCGATCCGAGGGTGCCTACTACATTCTAACGGGACGTGTTTCGATCGAATCGACGAAAATCAATAGCGATAGGATACATGCTACGCTGAAGGGAACGCGGAAGACAAAGTATTCGATCGATCTTTCTAATATTCAAAGTTACATTCCTGCGTACTCTTTTCGTAGTTTCTTTTCAATTCAAAATTCACGACCACTCCCCTCTGTCGTTGCTGTCCTCTTTTGGCTTTTCGATCGATTTCCGCGCACGCGCAAAAATAATCCGTTTTACGACGTGTCTCGTATTTTAGACTTTAATGGTTTCTCTATTGAAAGCGCTGGTCCTTGAAATGTGTTGACGTTATCCGTCGAAATACGAAACGGATATCTGGAAAAGAGAAAGAGAGAGAGAGAGAGAGTGAGAGGGAGGGAGGGAGGGAGAGAGAGAGAGAGAGAATGGGAAGAGGGTGAAAGAGAAGGATTGAAAGGAGGAGAAGGGTGGAAAGAAGGGGAAAGTGATGGCAGGAAAAGAGGGAGGGAGAGAGACGAACTTTCGCACGCGAGGAACTGGATGGTTCACGCTTTTCCATCGAGAGGACAGAGTGCACATAGTATGCTGTGTATGTATGTATGTATAGTAAAAGGAAGCGATATAGCAAAGTCGGTCAGTAGATAAAATTTTCAAGTTTCGTTGACATAAGCATGTACTTGTTAGTGCCTTATTTAGGCCGTAGAATATGAACTCAAAATCAGTTCTTCCTTCCTAATATATTTTAATAATAATTTGTCTCCTTGAAAAGAAGAATGCTTATACAGTAGAACCCAATTTATTGAAATGGATCAGAAGCTGAAATAGTTTAAATAATCGAATGGTTCCGGTAATAGAAGTTTACTAGCCGTTCCCTTCAGTCCTTGCTATTTAGTTGGATAATTATAATAGAAGCAGGACCCTGTTCGACGATAATTTAATAACTAATAATATTTGTAAATTGACGAGTTACACGTTACAGCTTAGGGACTTCTCTCGTAGAATTTGTTAATGTTATAACAAATAGCCTGATCGCATGACTTATAATTTCCCTTTAAACGGCCCTAATGTTTGGAATTCAGGAATCGCGTTCAATCTTTGACACGTAAAATTTATTATGAATACAAACAAATGATCGCATAATTGCGTTCACTATAGGAATACACGCATATATAACTAAACTTATACTCCGCCATAGTTCGAATAATAGTTAAGCTATAACTTCGTATATCTCTAGCAGAGCACTAACTCGCAGCTATAAACGAAATACGGATAAACGAGGTTCTACTGTAACTCGTTGCTAACTTCTATTCTAAAAGCTCTAAGTGAACTGCTAACGATAATAGAAATTGATTTCAATTGTACAATCAAGTTATACGACCTCGGCTGCGGCAAGATCAATTAGCGACCCCCTACTTAACGTTTCGCTTTACGAGCTCACTACTACTACTATATCGCTTCCACCTACGTTACATCCCTCCGCGCAACTCCCTCCGTCCCTCCACATAATAAATAACGATCGTGTTCCCGTAATGTTCATTTTTACTTCGAAAGATATTCTTTCGAACGTGTGGACCCAAATTTCGATCGGAATCGCCGATCGTCGGAGGATACTTAGCTGCTAGTCTACACGAAACGATGATACACGTATTACGATGAAGTCGACTTCTCGACGAGAGATCGCAAAGTGTGGTACAAGAATCGGGGGGAACGGAACTAGACTCGCGAGGGGGGTGTCGTGGGTACGAGGAGCGGCGCGTTTGGGCCGCTTTCCGTGTGATTTGGCACGCTCTCGCCGGCTTGATAAGAACGCCGCCCTTGAGACACCACGTTGCTCGATGTCGAACTCACGGACGAACGATTCCGAGACGGCGAACCATCCACGAACGAACCGCTGCCTATCGTACGGCCCCGGCTCGCCACGCCGTTTCCCGTCGCAAACGCGCCTCCACTGTTGTTTCCACCACTATTATTGTTGTTGTTCCACTCTCCACCGGCACCACCACCACCACCTTCGTCGCTACCACCGCGACCACTGTCGCCACCATTTCCCTCGTTGTTGCCTCCCTTACGATTTTGCGTCGAAGCCTCGCGTTGATTTGGAACTTGCTGTCGATGAGGAATTTGTTGTTGATTCTTCTGCTGGTTCGATTGCGATCGTTGTTGCTCTTGGAGACCTTTCTGAACTGCACGACGACTTTGATCTTGGCAATTCTGTTGCGAGGATTGCAACGATCGAATGTCTTGTATCTTTGGTTGTACTACTGGATCAGGTCGACGCGACGACAAGCTTGTAATATCTTCGTGCGGTGGGTCGATCGTTGTTGAGATCGGTGTACTTGTCGTCGCGATCGTTGTCATGGCTGTCACTGTTGTCGCCGACGTGGATAAGGAAACGCTTGGCTGTTGAATATTGTTCACTGGCTTTTCGCCGATCAACCAGTACGTGGTCATCGTGCCTTTACCCTGAAAATCGAAAGACGAATCGTGACCTCTCGGTATTTTTCGACGCGTGTTCCTCACTTTCTTAGATTAGCCGAAAGCCTCACCTTCAGAGTAACCTCGCCCCTACAAACGAGCTCGAAAGTTTCAAAAGTATCCAGGATTTCCTTCGTTTTTGGACTAACGTGGATCATTAGAGCTACGAGTAAAGAAAACGTATTAATATTGGGATGAACCTTTTTGTCATTGTTTAACTGTGCAAGAGTTAAAATTATAATTAATGCATTTGCTTCTATTCTTTTCCAAATTTATGCGCATTACAGTTTATATCATATCATTGCGTCTCTGGTTAAAGAAAAGAAATGCGTCTCGAAAGGGTTGATCGACGCCTGGAAAAAGGTACAACCAGTGAATTACCTTCTCCATTACTCTCCATCCTAGATGCAGTATTGACAGTGTCGCCGAATAGGCAATACCTGGGCATCTTCAAGCCAACTACACCAGCCACGCAAGGTCCTGAAATTACGACCAGTCTTTCATACACGCGTCTACGAATGTTTAATATGCGAGTTGCGATAACATGCACAGCATATCACGTGCACAGTATACAACTTGCAGCATATTAATTTATGAATACTGACTGACCGTACTGCGGTTCTAGAGTATGTACGAATGTTTCAATGTTACTCTTATTTAAACGAGCAAAAAGACTTTAAGAGAAACTTTAGCATGTCTACGCTTAAAATAAGAAATAAGAAAGAAAATAAGAAGTTTGGAGAAATTTCTTATCGATATAGTAACACGTCTGAAAATGATTTCGAACGAAGGAATGCATGGCCGATATTATATTTGCCGGTATTGTTAAATAAATGCTAAATTTCATCCTGCGCAGAGAACAGCAAAGGAGAGAGACAAGCTATGGAGATATTCGATCTTACCAGTATGCATTCCAATTCGAAGTTTCAATTGCTCGTTCGGTCTGTGACGTATACTAAACGTCATCACGGTATCTCTTAAGGCTAAGCTCATCCTCGCAATTTCTCTGGCATGATTCGTTCCATTCCTCACCGGTAATCCTGACACTACCATATAAGCGTCGCCAATTGTCTCCACCTAGAAAATGTATCGTGACGTGTCTCATTACACGATTCGATTCGATAGTAATACGACGCGACATTGAAAGGAAGAAGGATCACGATATCTTTGTGTGCAGAATGGTAAACATCTGAACTAATCGTAACTGGGGTAATCGAGAAACTTTGTTTCCACGTGTGAAAATGTCATTTATCTCAAACGACAGAACAAGCTAAAAGTATAACAAGTTTTCTCAGTTTCTATTCTCGTTGCTCGATCTCTTTGTTGCAAGGAATCGTCTTCCACGTGGAACCATTTAGATTTTCCGCTAATCGAGATTCTAGGCTGTAGAATGTACTACAAAATTGTAACTTCACCTTGTAAACGTCAAAGTTCTCGATGATGGAGTCAAAACACGTGTATAGATCGTTGAGTAAATCCACCACTTGAAGAGGCGTACTCTCCGCGGAGAGCTTCGTAAATCCTACGATATCGCTGAAGTAGATCGTCACTTGGTCGTATGTTTCAGCTATTACGCTTTGGCCGAGTATCAACTGGGACGCGACAGATCTGGAAATTTCGTTTAAAAAATCTACGAGCACTGCAGATAGAAGCGATCGATGGAAGCGAGATCGTAAAGTGGAGCGCTACGAAAGGCTACCGATTGATCTAAGCGCAACCTTCCTTCCGTCTGTACGCATGCCGCGTGCACGCGTTCTATGAGTTGCGAATAATATCAACAATTCTACTTACTTTGGTAACAACTGATACAGGAGTTCCTCGCATTTACGTTTTTCCTCGAAGTAGTCCGCGGTACGTTCCTCTACCAGAGTCTCCAAATTGGTCGCGTATTGTTCCATACGAGAGAGCAAATTGTCGAGGATGTTGCTGCTCTCGTAGTCTCTGCAAACGAGATAGAATTCTTTCTCTGCTTGTCGTTCGAACAAGTCCCTAATTATTGTCTCGTTGCCTGAGCAAGCGATAAGGCAGTGACAACAAAACAATGTATTTTGCAAAATAGACTTTGCAGTATCGCTAGTTTTGGAGAAGTTTAAGCGCTGGGTTGGAATTTGTCTTGAGTTCGCTACATTCGATCGTGAACAAGTTTCGAGCGATGTATACTCGAAGATAGTGTGTTTAATTAGTTGTTCGTGACGTGATAAACGACTAAATATATTGCATCTTCTACGAGAGTTTTATTTCGATAGAAAATATTTGTTAGAAGGTAAAACGTTCGTTGAACGAATGTTGGTAGTCTTAATTGCAATTATCATAATATTCAACAGCACGTGTGTATTACTTCTAGAGTGTATTTTTAGAAGTTATTTCACATATTCTATTAATCCTTGTATAATACCTTTTTGATTACAGAATTTCTATCGTAGAATTATCTGAATTATCGTCTCGCTTCTGATATCTTTTCTTGCTGAAGCTAAAATACACGATATGTCTGTCATTCTTTCGTTATTACAGACTAGTAGTGTCGGGTGATATACAACGGATTTTATTATTCCGTGCAAAGTTCAAAGTTGAATCTTAAGCCGTTGAATCTTAGCTGACCCAAATAATCCCTATCTTATTTTAACGCGTTGCCGCGACAAATGCTGATCGTTTGTCCACCCTCGTTTACTTTTTTCCTATCGAAGAAAGAAAGGTTTGTATCCAAGAATCTTCGCTATGCGAATTCGCAAACACTTTTAGGAAAAGAATATCGCCAGCGACTGTAGCGTGATTCGACACGAGAGCTGACAATTATGTCAATATTGGAAGAGTAGCTGACGAGGGCGAGAAAAACCAGAGAACGTACACCCCCGTCCATAAGCATCAAGACACGGGGGGGACGAGATAAATCTGTCCAATTATTAGATAAACATTAAAAAATTCTCAGCAATTATTAATCGCGTCGTTCGGATTCTTTACACTTACAATCGCATTCTTGGTAAAGAATTTACAGGTTCAACATCGTAATAAAAATGTCACGTTAAAAAATGATCGTTCGCAGCTTGCGAAGATTAAATTACTTACACGGTAGAATTTTACTTATCTGATTGTACGTTTAAAAATAATCCTCAACTAAGAGCTTTATACTACTTGTCTTAACGTCTCTTGGTCTTCGTGCTTTGAATAAATCTCGTAAGCAGCGCCCACTTTCTCATACATACTCTACCTAATAAAGTTAAACGTCTTCCTCGTCTATATCTACTCTATCTCTTCATCTCTATTTTAGTCGATTTTCATATTAATATTACGTTAATATTTTATTCCTGTATCAATGTCAAGTAAATACTTTACGCTTTTCCACGTCTCATTAAGTTCTCAATTATATCCGTATTAAATTTCCTGCGCACAGTTTTTCTATTTTTCTCTCTCGTTTCCTTTCGCTTCCTTCGTCTAGCGATCTTCTATTTTCAATTGCGTTCGGATCGAGCTTTCTTCAACAAAGAATTTTATCAACGGGAACACTCTCTTTATCGTCCTTACTCACTTGTTAATTTTCCGTATAGTTTGCTTGAGCGCGGGAAAGTCAGGTCTATCCGCGGCATCTTGCGCCCAACATCGCCTCATCAGAGTAGCCACCTGTACGACGGAATCGTTTGAACGTTATTGCTGGAATTTTTGGAAAGTTTAAAGAGTCGAGAATGACTCGCTTACTTCTTCCTCGACGGCAGACTCGTCGATCGCAGGCCTCAAAGGAGAACCTCCGGCTCTCTTCACTCCTTCCACGATTTCTGAAACAGAGCAAGGGACAAGCTTGCGACAACAACTCGATCATCAACACGATCGCAAATTCCAATTTCACTCGGTTTATTTATCTACGCAAGCATCGATTCGTCCACGTTAATTATTCACGTGACAATTTGTTTTCGTTCGTTCACGATCGCGATTTTATACACACCGCGTCTCATAACTACGAAACCAACGGAGAATCGTTGTTTTTGTCGAAAATGTCGATCGAATATATTTCTAGTCAGTTCTCGTCGCGTTGTGCCTCGTACTTCGTACGTCGTAAGAATAGAAAATTTTCGGATGGTTTTTAGGATGGAACAATACGTACAAAGCTGTAACCATAAAACCATGCTAAAATGTTCAATTCCTATTGCCATATAAAGCGCATGGATACGACGCGACAGAATCTGGTTAGTCAGACCTCTTATGAATAAAATAAACGCAAAGTCGATACTTTAGGGAAGAATATCTTTTAAAAGAGTAGAGAAATCACATCTTTCACGTAAACACTTGTCACCCCATAGTGAAGTTTGATAAAAAGTCCGCCACGATGATGTATGATCGATCGATAAGATATTGGACTTTAAAATTGTTCGCATACGAGAAAGAAAAAATCGTGTCCTTTCTTGCACGATATTCAAACGTTTCATATAGCTCACATAATACGTACATGAAAATTTTCTCTACAACGAGTGTTCAAATATTTCTTCGTCAACCATTGTATATACACACCACACAAAAGTCGAAACTTTTGGATGCTTGTAGTTATGACACGCAGCGTAGTATACCGTCGTGCCGGTTCGATCGTTCCTCTTACTACTTAGCTGTCCGTTTCAGTGAAACGAGTGTTTCTTGGTCGAACGACTCTCGCCACAGCTCGCGTTGTTACAACCGAATGACTTCGTGTATATACGTATATGTATTTATCTTGCGAAAGAGGCAAAAGAACAGGTGCAAGTAACGCGTGAAACAGTGGGGAAGGTTCGAGAAGCGAACCACGGTCGAACAGAATCATCAAGGGAGATGAAAACAGTTAATAAAATTTCAGCGAAAGACGAAAGGCGAATGGTAAATATTGAACCTACTGTGCCTGTACAAATCCTCCAAGAAGGCGTTGCAAGTTTCGCAGTTGAGGGTGCAGTGAGGCCTACGGACTTCGAGCAAGGGACTGACGGCCCTTCGAGGACTGGCCCCACCGTCGGGACTGGCGCCCGGCATCGCCAGTAACGTTAAACTACTCGTGCTCGACGTATTGCTTCTATCTGCCATTTCTTCTCCTTTTCTCATCTATCCCGATCGCTATATTTCTCTATCAATGACCCATTCGAATTCACCATTTTTCTCTTTCACGCCCCCATCTCGCTCACGCTGTCACGCTCTTCACGCTCGCTTTCACCTTTCTCCCTTTCATACACGCGATTACACACGCATCTTTGCGCCACCAAATAGGATACGATCGTTCGAAGCTAATTTCGCGCGAAATGTAGAATATGAACGTAAACGTGATCATTCCGTGTTCGTAGATCGTCGTTAGAGATTCTCGCGATGAAATTTACTGCGAATTACGAGCGAATTCTCGTCCCTTCCGATATTACATCGACATCGAAGCAAAATTTCTCACGGAATTTTTAACATCGCATCGATCTATATTTAGGAATTTTCACCGCGATAAAAAAGCGATTCTTGAATCACGAACGGATTCTAAACGCTTCCGATCGTCGTATCGGTATTTCTCGTCATCACAAAGAGTGGTGTTTGAATTACGAACGAATTGTTTACGTTTGACGTTGCATCGAAAATTACGAGATTGTCGTGGCGACGAAGACTGATCGAAGATACAGTGATTTCTATCAACTACAGAAGGAAGGAAGCAAGGAAGGGATTGTCTCGTTTCTCAAATTTCAATCACGATCCAATTATCCGCTATCCAGTTAACTTTACAGTTACGACGGAAACCGTACGTCAAAGTTAGGCTCTTTTCGATTTACGAGCTGCTTCTCTATTTGACGGATTAGGTTTTCTTTACGACGTGTTACGTCGTTAAAAAATTGAATTTCAACCTCGATGTAATTACTTTTTACTCAGTTCGCTTCGCGGACGAGATGCGAAAATAATTGCTTTCTATCCGTTCTAATGCAAGAACTGTTTATTTGTTTTACGACGTTACATTTTTCCTTGCCTTCCAGCTAACCGAGTGCTTGCTGGCTTCTCGAAAAATTAAAGTTTCAATCTGAATTTAATTTCACTTCCTACCCAGTTAGCTTTTTACAGTCACCGCGGGAACCGTACATCCCAGTTACGTTCTTTCCGTTTCGTGGCTAATGCTTCTTCGTTCGATAGGTCGTATCTTCTATTCCCTTCCGAGAGTTACGTTTCCAAAAAATTGAACCTTCCGCCATGTCCAGGGGAAGGAACCTCGGCACTACGAAATTTCGTGTTTACGCTACTAACGGTAGCTAGTAATAGAGAAGCTAGTGGAACAAGTATCAAGCTATTCTCCGCTTATGCAACGCTCTGTTTACATTGACTTTTCGACGACGTTATCTCTCGTTCGGAAGAAATCCGACGAATGCGAAGATTGTAGCCCCGTCCACATAATCGCGACCCTGATCGAACAAAAAGCACGTAGGTGTGTATATATATATATAGGTCTAAAGGTATATACCGGTACTAGCGATACTCGTTCGATCGTAACTCCACTCTTTGTAAATGGAAACGAGCAATTTCGCGAGCCATCGGCGCGCTTTCATCGTTGTCTCGTCCCGTATGAAATAATCAATTAATTGCCGCGTCTCGGATACGAAATCAGGGTAATTGGCTTGGAAGAAGGAAAAAATGAAAACGGTGTGAAACGGAGAGAGACGAACGACGAGAGATTCAGAAGGAATATAGAGAGCGAGGAAGAGGGTAACAGGGGGAGGGTGAATAGGGTAGGCGAGGGTTGAAGTAGGAAGGTGGTGGAAGGAGGGAGGCAAGTAGGGTTAGTTAGAGGGGTAAAGGGCTTGAATATCGAGCAAAAAGGAAAATCGGGCCGCGTAAATGGGACGGTCAAACGATTGGTAAACACAAGCACGTACCGAGTTAGACGCAGGCATGCAGGCATGCAGGCATGTAGGCACGCAGCCACACAGTACAGACACGCAAACTGTCGGTACACGCAGCACGCACCAAGGCACGCGCGCACACACGTTTCTCCCCGAAGGGTTGTCGGTGAGAGACGGTTAATTAAACGGTGGTGGGACCGGCGAAACCGAGTCCTAGCCGCGTTTCGCGTACCGAAGGCCCCTCGATCCTATTCGTAGTGGTGTTCTCGCGTCGATTTCACGTGTCGTCGGTCCCGATCTTCCGCTGGTGTCGTACGTCTCGTCGTGAGTACACGCACGAGACGAGAAACGAAGATCGAGAAGGGAGAAAGAGAGAACGCGAACAACGAATGGGAGAAGAGGGAGGAACAGAGAAACGACGAGGAAGCGCGCGTACAAGAGCCGTGTACGTTCCAGGACGCGTGAAAGCTTCGACTGAGCTTTCAACCCGGGTCTCGAAACGTTCCCAGCCTACTTGTGGCACGTTCCATCCTTTCATCGATCCTGCCGCTCGCGTCGAAACCGAGCTTGCGAAACCTCGTAAACTTCGTTACCGATCGATCCGGCGCACACCGCGCCGTAACCCACACCGCTGATTCCCCCTTCTCCTACGAGCTCTCCCGTCGTTTTCGTTGTTCCTCGTGTACCAACGATGTGCAACCGACGCACAGCGTCGCGACGCATCGCAGTCGATACGAATTACTCCTTTTCCCTACCGGCCGCGACGATGGCGAACTCCCTTACCGGTTGATCGGTCACTCGCGTCGATTGTGATTCGTCGTAACGATCCAAGGGCTCATAACAAAAACGACGTTCTTTTATGCTTATCAGCCTCCCACAGAACGAGAGAATACTCGTTCCGGTAAAAACAGAGTACCTTTGAATCTGTTCCGATATATCTGAATTTCTTTCAACGCAACGTTTACCACGTTGTCTAATTGCCGGCAGGGTATTTGTATTTATATCGCGAAAGAACTATACTGTCTTTTCAAGCGTCTATTTGGGCTAATTGTTACTCTGGATAATCAACGCTTTACTTCGATATCGTTAAACTTTCCTGATACGTTGGAGACATGTTATTCCACTGATACGACCCGTACAGTATGAACTTGGAAATGATTCATGAAAAGCGGAGTTCTCTTATTCGTAGCCAAGCGTCCCGAGAGAATCCTACCTTTCTCCGAATGTCTGGTCAATCTAGTAAATTAATCAATATTTATCGGGCTGCGCGGCCGTTTTAGTTATTATTCATAACGACCGGGCATTATGAATAATGACGTATTAGCCGATCGACCCGTAACATACATACAAATTACGACGCTTAATAAGTGATCAGTATACAATATAAATAGTTGCCTTAAACGTATAATTAACGCCATACACGTTTTATAGATATAACGGATAATTGACTGTATAGTAATTTTGTCAACCTAGCGAAATATATGTTCACAATAAATGTCTTGTATAATCTCTCGATAATTATATCACGTCGTGTGTTATACAAAATGTTTTACATAACGCATGTACTGTATTCAGGGTAAGTTTCCGTAACATGATCGATAAGCTTTGATAAGCTTACGAGTATCTAATTAAATCATCGGGCTGTCGATTTATGACGGAGATTTTCATAGAATCTGTTAGCTTTTATTCGACGACACGTCGATATATAGAACATCTAATCCAACTTCTGACTAATGCGTTACCCCTATAAAGTAAACAAATAACACGATCCTATAAAATTAAGAAATTTGACACGGGTCGTTTTTATTATCAGCCCTTTGATTTCTCTATCTTTCGACTTATGGAACGTGCGATACGATTGCAGCTAGCGAATAGTTGTAGTATAAACGCGTGTGTCGTTTGCGAGGACGAAATACTTACCCTTTGGGGAGATATCACGGTCGTCGCCCAAGTAAAACGGTCCTCGGCGTACCACGATCTCGTGAACGATTATGGCGAAGCTGTACACGTCGCCCTTCTGAGTTCCCTCCGGTGGTCGCCTTTCTATTCGCAATAATTCCGGAGCCGTCCACAGCTGCCCTGTACAAACAACGTTATTTTACGATCTTGCGACCTCGTGACACTGACACACACGCACACATATGCTTGCAAATGCACACGTACGTAAGCCGCCTCAGTAATACGTGGCCAAACTTTCGATGGAACGAGAAAGAAACATTGGAGACATTAAGACTCATTGGCAAACTCTCGTATCGTATGGCCAGAACGCGCATTTCTCTGCATCTACGATAAATTTAAAGATGCAGAAATCCACGGAATATAACGTACAGGAACGTACAAAGTATCCGAAAGTGGAGTACTCGTTGTAATTTTCAATAGACGAAGGGAATTACTGTTGCCAGTACGTGGGTTCCATCTCTCTCGTTCTCTTCGTAAAAATTCGCAGTTTACGTAGATGTGATCTTGGAGCACTCACCTCTCCAATAAGCGTAACTATCCTTGTCAACTTCTTCGCTGCAATTCGCCCTTCTCAGCTCGTGCAGTCCAAAGTCCGCGATTTTAAGGACGAACCGCGAATCGACCACGCAGTTGGAGGACTTGAGGTTGCCGTGACTCTTCAGCTCGGACGCGTGAAGATACGCCATTCCTCGGACGATATCGTGGATGAGAGATCCCCGAAACACGCGGTCCAGCTTGATCTGATCGTTTTCCAATATGTCCTGTCGCGGAAGATCGACGAACACACGTTGAAAGTCGGAGCGGAATTTATTGGTCGGGTCGAGTCGAATGGTTTAGGGGAAGAAGTAAACTTTAATCTCGGCACTTTGATTAAATTTTTAATCGAGCTCGATAACAAATGCATACTATGGATGAGAGGCTCTACCGGACTCGACCAAGTTAATCGCCTCCTACCAATTGCACGGAAAATGTCCGCTATCAGATAGCTACATGTATTAACGGCCAACTTCTTTTATCGAATAACCTTCGGGCCGCGCGCACGCTTTTATTACGTCCCTGTGAACTTGCCGTTTACGAGTATTACCAGACTTACAGAATATCTGACAGGCTATTAAGGAATTATTAAGCTTGTTCGGCACCGTAAACTGCAAACAACTCTACATGTTTTACATAAAGTATTCAATGAAGATTTAATTGATTGTATAACGAGGTTGAAACGTATCTACTTTGTTTATAACCGTCGTATCTCTCGATCGTTGTTCCAGTCAATTTTGCTATTTGTATTATCGGATGTTTGATTATTCAATGGAACCTACCATGTCCGGATCGATAAGGAAACATCAATGTGCAAATTTTATTTTCAAACAGTACAACAGGGCAGGTAATGGAACGAACAGAATGTTTTGATACGATGGCTGCCGAACGAAAAACACGATACACGTACATTATATTCGTAGGATCTATGAATCTAATACGAATAATATATGAATCTAAGACGAACCTGAAGCGATCCTTTTGGACAATATTCGGTCAAAAGACAGCAATGCGGAGGATCGACACAAGCGCCATAAAACCGTACTAGATGATCGTGCTGCAGGTCCTTCATCTGTGCGAACAGAACAGAAGCGTTATCGTCTCTGTCCTACGAAACTATGTCACATGCGGTGATTGAAAAACGAAACGACAGAGAAAGTTTCAATACTCGTAGCTGCAACGAGATCAATCGATTTTCAACAAACTTGTCGCTCGTTTTTTCAATGCACGCGTATCCCGTTGCAAGTTGGAGGAATTTTCCAGCGGAAACGAGTACTTACCCTTTTCAATTCGAGCAATAAAGGCCGCGAGATTTCCACCTTATTCCTCGGTATCAATTTTATGGCCACCTTAGAGTTCTGCGACGAATCGTATTACACATATGTATTATCTTCAAGGATAATTCATTTTTACGCGCACTTTGATTTACAGTCCTGCGATTAACACGTTCGCCAACAGCATAACACACAAAGGTCAGAGAAAAGAAGGTATAGATAAATACCTGTCTGTGTGTTTTTTTAACTTTCGTGCTACTTTATTTACTACTTGGACTCGGTTCTAAGCTTCAAAGTCTTTAAAACTATGCATTTCGAAATATATAGTTCAACGTTAAAAAATATCAACAACCTTGTCATCTTATGAAATAATCACCGTGAGAAGAATGTTACACGTTGTTACACATTGTTAACACGTGTCCCTTCAAACGAAGCAATCTTGCCACAAAGATATATCCAGTAAGACCATAAATAACAGATACATTTAGGCGTTCCTATCTAAACTGCATTCTGCGTTATACGAAAATATAATGCGAGGACACTGCGATAGCGAACGTGTTAATAATTTTAAAGCGAGAAATTTGATAGAGAACTGAAACGAGGAAAGGAATGGACAGGTGGGAGAGTGAGGGAAGAAAGAAAATAAGAAAAGTGAAAAATAAAAGGTTGTGTATACATATATGCGGATAAGGTGACGCATAAAGTATCTAGAGACGCGTCGCTTTACCGTCAGTAAGGTCGAACCTTGTAAATTCCCGTTGGGACATAGACGTTTCTATCTACTCCACCTGGTAAACTGACGTTTTCATCCGAGTATATAGTCTGTAATGAAAAAGAAAGATATTCGCTTTGGTTTGATTCGTTTCCAGTTGGCTCTGTTGCAGATGCATCCCGCGAATATTTCTCAAATATCTCTGACACGAAGGAAAATCCTATTTTCCACCCAAGATAGTGTAAAAATAAAAAGAATCTTCTCGTCAGAGTGCTGCATCCCTTCCGTATTACGAACGGAAAGGAGCAGAAAATATTTTTTTTTTCCAGATCTTCAATTTCCGATGAAAGTCGCGTTCAAATCGTGTAAACTCTAAAAGATCCAGGAATTGAAATAAACGGGCCGTTTATTTTGAAAACAGTATGAAAACGGAATGAAAAATTCACGCGTGTTTTTAACGCGAACTTTTTTACTTACGAACAATTTATTATTTAAATCTTAAAATATTCGTGTGCTTTGATCAATCGAAATTTCGTTAATATCCGCAATTACATAATCATTTATTTTGAAAGTGGCGTAAATCCATTTCCTGTAAACTGTAGCCTGTTCAGAGACTAAACAGTAGAGGTAGTAATAATAATCAAAAACAAATGGTGTAGCGAATGTAATCCTAACTTCTGTATCTAACATACGATCGCAGATATGGATGTGAACTGGTTGTTTAAATGCGATTCAGCAATATACTAGTAAATTGTTATTGCATTTGTCGAACCATCGTTATTATTGAATTAGATTGTTGTAATTAAATGTAATTATGTTTAAATTATTATTAAATTATATCGGGTTGTATCGAAGTAGGAGCTTATCGTACAGACATTTATAAACAAAAGCGAATTAAAGCACAAAACATAAATTCTAAATAATTGAAATTTAACGAATCGTACGATTCAATAATTTTGAAAGCGACGATGTGAGTCCAACATCATTGAACCCTGACACCAAAAAATCTCCAAAGAAACTATTTGTTCGATAAATTTACACCCACTTGAACAGATAGAAACGCGGACAAACTGAGAAGATCTCGTCAGAATTGTTCAATCGTTGGAAGCGCCAACACTTCAATATTTCAAAACAAAGGAAGATGTATTTTCACCACTTTCGGAATAAACCATTAATATCGAAGCATACAGATAACGGTGTTGATTGTTGCATTAAAGCGATTAGCTTATATATGAATATATATAAAGTATAAAATTAAAGTAAATTATAAAAGTATAAAACAAAATTTTTATACGTCTACTTTCTTTTTAATCATTTTAAAGCCTAGTCGATTCTACAAGTATCTCCCAAAACTATTTTAGAATATTTGGAATAAATGTTTAAATACTTATAAACAACGATAGATAAGAATTGCGCATTGTTTCGTCATAATACAAATATAATGCAAAAATAGAATATTTCGTATTCACCAGTTGACTACCGCGCATCTTGTTCGCAATCAACGAATACATAGATCCTCGCGTTTTTGCATTCGGTACGAAGATAATGTCGTGCCACTGCACCTTCCACGTCATGGAGGCTATTTCCGCTTCGAGCTTAAAATGCCTGCAAGAGGAAAGAAATAGAGTGATACGTTTTCCACTACGTAGTTGCCGAGCAACGATTCGCATAGTCGATTTGGAGAGAGCCGTACGGAAGCTCGTTGGCTTTTCAGCTCGCGAGTTGATCCATTTAACACCCTGTTTAGTATGTGAGAGTTTAAAGGCGTTCTAAGCCGCTTGCTAATTCGCGATTTCTCGAGGGATCTTGAAATTAATAGGATTACTAGGGTAGGAGAACGAGGGCGAGCGCTGTTTCGTGATCGGAGATAGAAAAGCGATCGATTAATCATGGTGCGCTTACCTGTAAATGAAGGCCGAAGCAACGGCGAGAACGACGACGATAGAGCTCAACACCATCGAGAGAATAGCGTGTCCTGGCAGAGCTACGGAGAAAGAAGAAAAGCTATCGAAAATACGAAGCATGAGAACCGCGTAGACGTGAAATTTCCCATTAACGTCACAATGTTCATGAATAATATTAAAAGCTCGGACGATATTATTTCCCCCCGAAACGCCTTGAGATGTAAAGTACACATGCGCATATACGTTTCGTATTATAATAAAGATCTCGATGTTTACACGAAAGCGTTGTTCGTGCACGTACGTCTGACGATTAGAGGAAATTTTTGCTTAAAGAGATATATCCATCCGGAGTTGTCTAAAAGTAAATTTCCGACTCCATTTTATGAGAAATTACGAAATTACGAGAGTTTCAGATCTTTTTAACGATACTAATGGCACTTTTGAATTTACTCTCCGATTCGCAGATCAGAATCTATCATCTAAAACATAGCTTAGAATTTTTGGAAAATTTCGGTGATTACAGAAATGGCAACGGATCGGAGAGGAGAAATATTTTACGAAAAGCGTCATCGATCTTAAAGGTTTCCAAAAAAATCAAGTTACTAAGATGAAAAGATCTCCAGGATTAAATCGTAGAATAGATTGCGTAGAATGTCTCCTCGATATTTGTAGAGTTTTATCATCGTTTCCTGGCGAAACTGGCCAGATCGGAAAACGTAGTCGCAAGAAGAAAACAAGACAAGATCTGAGATAATATTCTGCTTTAATAGATTTGAATAATGTATCCCTGTAACTCCATGGGAAATTTGAATTTTAATAAGCTGGTAGAATATTCTACGCATCTGAAACTTTAACAAAATCAGACCGATGTATCTCTTTAACGTAGTAACGCGAAGTTATGAACCGAGATGCAAATGACTTACAGTTGTCGGGACACAGGGAGCCATCGAAGCCGCAAGTAGGTGTATCCGGTGGTGGTTCCGATCGGCCACCTGACCAGTGAATCCTCTTCCCGGCTATGTATTGCAACGTCTTATTGGCACCGTAGTAATTAGCCACGATCTACGACACACACAATATTCTCGGTGATCGCGTTTTCGAATAGGCGAGCGCGTCTTACACGGCCAAATATTTTACCTCGAACTTGGACGTTTCCGGGTTCATGTTGAGAAGAGAATAGTCCGCTATTCGATCGCCGTTCTCGTCGATATTCACGTCTCCGGTTATACCTGTAACCGAACGATCCGCGTCCATCGTGTGACTCGATGATCGTTGATACGTAACAATTAAGTCAATAAGGGTCAAGTAACAAGACGTAAAAGTTGCGTAAACGTAGCATTATTAGGGAAATGTAAAGTGTTTTTCGGGCTAACTCTATAGTAGCATAATTTACAAACGAACGTAAGAAAACCACCTTATACGAAGGTTCGCTCTGTTACATAGAACGCAGTTTCTATAATATCGGAATCGACACGCCATAATTTTACAATATTTGATAAAGGATTAACAACGAAAATAACGTTAAGCGTTGAAAGAAAATTCATTCATAATAATTCAATGATGTAAATCAAGAAGAAAGAAATTACAAATAAAATGTTGTATGAACGCATTAACATTTTAGTCCTTGGCGAGTGGAGAAAACTGGATAAGATGGAAGCGTGCGAGGCGGAAAGATAATGTAAGAGAAAATCGCGGCCGCACCTCTGAAGCTTCTACCCCACATTCTTCGGGTAAGATTACCGCCATCCAAATTCACTCCGTCTGGATATTCCGGCAAGCTCTCCTTAAGTGCAAGGGCGTAAAGGAGCACTGCATCGTAGAATGCTGTTACGAACGTCGAGACCGAATTATTTCCAAACGTGAAGTTGTACTTGGTTTGCGCGAGACTTTTTACTTCCCTCGAAAAGTTTAAATATTCGGCGTTATCAGGAGTTCGGGCGGTGACTGTTAGTAGCGACTGATAAGCCTTCCGGGCCTTCTCGTTCCTTTCTTCCGTGTCGGTTTCTACCCTCCATGGTTCCCTCGAGTTGTTGTCGCTGAAACGATCGAACAATGCTCAATAGCGTTTCTTCTTTCACTTTTTTCACAGTTATTTAAATCATTCTTGATTCCCGAGACATCGTTTCGAACAAAGATAGCGAACGGTTTGGATTCGATTTGGGTGGAACTTTGGAAGATAATATATATATATATATATGTCGAGTTATCGTTGGGGTTAGGGGCGTTTAACGAACAGAATTTGACAATTAGCCGTGGCGATTAGATACTCGAGATTCAATAACTAATCCACGGTCAAGAGGATGGCGAATGCGCTTACTTCTCCAAAGCCCAAGTAGAACCGAACTTACTTGTCCACGGTACAAGTGGAACTCACTCATGTACTTTTCATTGTACCTCTCTGTATCCCTCGAGTCAACTGTATTTTGAAGGAGAGCTATACAACTACTCCATACCTCTGTTAAGTAAAAACGTCCATCCCGTTACCGTTACTACGATTAGCAACTTCGCTTAGTCACTTCGAGCCTAAGCCTACTGCTATAAATCTCGGGCAAACATACTCGGATTAAATCATAAACAACTGCTTCTAAGTTTTATTATTTAAGTGCAGCAATAATAAAAGGTCTAGACTAAAGTATTGGGGATTTTCCCAAAAATTCCAAAAGAAAGGCCCCGATGTTCTTTCATCTCCGACATATATGTACATATTTTTCTAACTGCGATAAATCGACTTTAATAATAAATTATTCGAAACCGATGGCGTGGCATATATGCCATGCAGTATATCACAGCAATGACGGACCACACACATATGTCATTGGTATTTTCAGTGGGAAAAAAAAAGAGGTGCAGGAAATGTTTCGCGACAGGGAGACGGAAAAGTGCTAATTATTTTTGCAGTGGCTGCAAGGATAATCCAGGTTTATGCTTCGTAGAGTGTTTCGAGAATGATTTATATTACTCAAAAAAAAATTTGTTTCGTTTAACTATATGTTCAAGTATATCTTTGTGTTTCAGTAAAAATGTTATATTTCCTGCGCGTATTTTTTCTGGTTTATGTAAGTATAAATAATGTTCATATCTATTATATACACGTTGTATAATTTTTTCTCTGTTGAAACAAACATTATTGCCTTTTGCGTGTTTATCACTTTGAAATTTTAGTTAAAACGCTGTTTTATTCGCATGACATACATGTTACGTCACATGGTGATCCGATATCAAGATTATCGCGGATACTCGATGACATACCGTGTATGTCATAACGTAGTTTTCAATAAAAATCCTCTAAATCGTATTTTTTTTTATTCTTCCATCGATTAGTTGCCCTTATTTTTTATTATAAGCGCAAAAAGACCTTTCATTATTTGGCAGAGTTTGTTCAAAAGGAAGTCTCGAACGTATTAAGAAGTGAAATTGCCGTGCAAAATTCGAAACAAATCCTCGCTCGAACCTTCACCCGAAGCTTCTCTCAAACCCTCAGGGTAAAAGGTTAAGGGTAAGGTCGGTCCGTTCGTGACCCTTACCCTGCCAGTCGATCTCGATTCCGACACCAAAGTCCGGATGCTTTTGAATAGTATCGTAGAGATATAAAAAAACGTTGATGTTCCTTTTTATCCGCCCGTTCCATTTTATTCTACTTTCCTCTGTCTCTTCGAGCTTACCTGGACGAAAGTTCTATGGAGAAGAACACGTATTCTCCGGAATCGACCATTCCGAGTTGCTCGGCAGCTAAAAGAATTTCCCTGATGGTTGTCGAATTGGCACACATTACTACAACTGAAACAAAGAAAAACCTTTTTACTTTTCCATCGTCTTCGCTATGCCATTTACGTGACGAGACACTCTACCAATTCCAACCATCGTATTTCGCGCACCGAAATAAGGTCCATTCAAAATTTTAGCCCCCGTAGGATCCCGCACGCCATTATTTACAATATCAATATCAAAGATAGGTATTCTTCTCAACGAATAGGGAGACACGCGTGCTCGTCTCTTGTTCTTCAACTTTTCACGTTCTTATACGTCAAGATACGAAGATAGAGTGCGCGAGCGAATTAAAGAAACGACGCGCGTAGAAATAGAAAGAGAACGCTGCGCTGAGGTCCCCTGTGTCCTCTAATTTACGCATATACAGCTTAGTATAATAAATACGTAAGTATAACAACGATCGACGACTAGACGCGGGCAAAAGGAGCCTCCATGCGGCGTTCTTTTCATATTGCCATATCGCAGCCACTTGCACGGTAACTTACGAGCCCGCGTACTCTAACTTCGTATCGCTCTGTTTCTATATCTTCAGACATTTCTCTTTCAAATTTCAAAATAATTTATCCTCGAACGGTATGAATGTAACGAGCGAGTTCTGCTGCCTCGCGCGTATAAATTTGCTGCGACAGAAAAGTAGAAATTTGGAAAAACGTTTCAAGAAAAACGACGGTCAGACGAATAAAGGAGATCGACGTTACTCGAAGCAATCTGAACGTGAGGCCTTAGGCATAGGTTTCAACTTACTCCTGACAGACTTTGCGAGGAAGGTGAGCAAGTTTCGATAATCTTCGACGGTACTCGACTCCTGGTTGAAGTTTTTGTGAACCGGTGTCTGATTGAGGGCCGTGAAAATGGCACCCAGAGTGAAGTGACACTCGGAATTGCCGCGGCTGCTCGCCATCTCGTGATTGTGATAAAGAAGTCCGACGATCTTCCATTCGAATCGCTTCAAGATATGTTTGAGCGCCTCGCCTACCAGTCGATGGGAACCCATCATTCTGGTCAACGTTGGATAGTGTTCGCCCTTGTGACGGAATGCCTCGGCCTGAGCACCCGCCGTTAAGACAGGAATACGCCATACGCCCGCGTATCGCGCTACTGGCGCGATCGCGTAGTCGCAAACAGGACCAAGGAAGGCATCTGTGTTCACAAACGTCCACGAGTTCAAAACCCATCCTATCTTTCTCGCGATCAGCTCCTCTTAATCGTCATTGAAATTACGACTGATCGGTTCATCCACGTTTACGGGGCGATAAAAGATAAACATGCGATCGTATCCTATCACGTGCCCTCCGTTACATTTTGTAGCGTTCCGCTTAACGCTGCTGCGTCTAACACCGTTAAAGGCGTATTGGACGTGAGCCGTGTCGAACAGAAAGACGTCGCAGTTAGCCTCATCGGAGATAAACATCGGAGATAAACATGTTTCTGCTGGCATCAGCTCAGAACCAGAGAAACCTCGATATTAGACGTGGCAGTGTTATAATTGCATAACGCTTAAATCAAATCAACCTTCGTTTCTCTTTCACTTGCACTTGACGAACGAGCGGAATTGAACGTAAGAGGGAAAATTCTGTGGTGGTTTGCTTGCCCATAGAGAGAAGTCGTGGGAGTACTTCGTGGGAGAGTATTTCTAGTCTGAAATGAATTTCTATATAAATTTCGAAACAGAAAGCCTCACTTTCTTAATCGTCTTGATATCAATCTAGATTCGTGCGCTTCGTAATTATCGCCCACTTTTTTTTTTCAAGACCTATATATTAGACGGGATTTCGTATGGCGCAATCGAAGTTGAACGTCGCGTTGTTCAGAATTACAAACATTGTCACGCGTGTGAACCGCTTGATCCAGCGATATAATTTCATCAACAAGTTTCACTCTACTTCGTCATCCACCTTTTTGCCTCTACTCCTCCTCCCTTTCCTTCCCACCTCTCTCCCTTTCTATTTATACCTATCTACATGTAGGTACGTACATTTATTTTTATATCCGTCTTTATCTTTCCTTGTATAGCCAAGTGAAACGGTAATCTTCCCGATCTGATGGCCTTGCAATACCATTTGCAGTTTACGAAGGAATTTCTTATCAACGGTAATTCTACGAGAGATTTCGTCCAGCTTGCGATCCGAGCTGAGATGCGAAAGCGTGTTATCGTAGAATGCATATAAAAGGATTGAACAGCATAGTGGCAAGACGCAGAGATAGTTGGAGGACGGTTCGGTACCTACGTAAGTAAACGGCAGAAGATTAATGCTACAAAGCGATCGTGAATGTCGTGGTCGGTCGAGGGTTTGCAGATCGGCAGACGGTTTGCATGCAACGTAAGTTCGATCGCGATTGATCCTTTCAAGATACGCAAAAATCAAACTGAAAACAAGATTATAAAATTCAAGCGAGCGACTTACAGAGGAATCGTCGTTTTGTCGATAAGATAAAAGCGTTGTAAATGTAATATCGGCGGTAGCCGAAATTATTATTTCGTTATAATATTTTATTATAATATTATTTTTCTCCGGCAGAAGGTAATTCGACCAGAAAGTTTACGAAAGGAATATCTGTTATTATCTTGCTCTAATAGAATACCATAACACGACAAAGTGGATTTTTAAAATACTAAACTGCATTAACAAAATTGGTGTACGTAATCGTCGAAGCTTGTGGAAGCTACTTTATTGTTTGAAAACCTCTTCATCTTCGGGACGTTTAATTTTCTCGAGTGTTAAGTCAAACGAAGAAGATTCCTCCTCTATTGACAAAAGGAGCATAGATATTGTTTCAAACAACGAGCGAGAATAATCTAATTACAAATTAATTGCAAACACTGTAATTGAATTGTAAAATGCACGCGTATAACGTATTTGATCTTTTTAAACAAAATCGAAACGTATAACTTCCGACTCGATAAAAAGGTAGTAAATACGCTTCGAATTATAAATTTGCCTGATACAAATTTCATTCAATTCCCTAACGCAGTTCCTTCGATTTTTTATTTACAACTATTCTAGAAATCGCTAGATCGAAAAACAAGATGAGCATCTCGCATAGCCATTCTCCTCTCTGCTATCCTCGCCAATTTATCCGAATCACTTTCATGCTGCACCGTAAAGAAAGATAAACACACGTTTCGCCTGACTTTTATTCACATTTTTAATATCGACAACTCGGTTTATGGGAAAAGTTTTAAAAAGTCATCGCGCGCTGTAGTTTCTAATATCGTATCGCGAAATGTTCGTACGCGATGAAAGAGAAAGAATACGAGGTGCGTACGATGGTCGAACAACCCTAAGTATTAGCAAGTATCCACCGTGACGAATAATGAGCGAATCTACGCGTCGACGCGGTACGACATAACACGGTCACCGCTACGTGGTAAAACCGTGTTTTTCTCTCTGAACGTCTCGTTCGATCGATACGACGCGGCCAACGAAACGCGTTTTGCCTCCGATACGGAAATTCAAGCACAGTCCGCGTATTCGAGAATGCGAACCCGAATACGTGTACCAAAACGTGTACACGCAGCGGAAAGGATGGTCGCTGCTGATGATTTCCGCGTGTTCGATCGAGACTGTTTTACTGTTGCTCGTCACGTAAACACAGCCTAATACGACCGCTGCGTGATACGTACGATCGACCGCACGGTGCGACGTACAATGGACAAAAATCAAAACGATCATTGTTCGGTTTTGATGTTCTTATTCGATGATATGGTCAGTCTGTAGGCAAATGATACGAATACAAAGAAACAGTGTAAATTCGGGAACGTGTTCAAACGTGAATGGACTAGACACGATAAACACGAATACGAAATAAAAGATACAAATGTGAGTAATAATTCAGCGAAGGATCGATAGAGGATTAGCGAAGATCGTTTGTCAGTTTTCGTCAGATGGTGTTTGTTACACGTTCGATATTGGGAATGGAGCTAAGGTACGTACAATTCTAATTTCCAATTAAAAGATTTCTTTCTTTTCAATCTTTACAAAACGATTCAAATCATCCTGAGATTTTGATTTGATACTGGAAGATATTGTATTATATTGCTACATAATCTTGTCCTGCTACAAGCTGCTACACTGGATGTTCTTTATTTCTTTTCTCTTTTCTTTAGCGAAGTCACGACTCGTTGGAAGCCTGCTCAAACCCTACTAGACACGATAAAAACGATTACTAAATAAAAGATACAGATGTGAGTAATAATTCAGCGAAGAATCGATAGAGGATTAGCGAAGATCGTTTATCAGTTTTCGTCAGATGGTGTTTGCTACACCTTCGATATTGGGAATTTGAGCTAAGATACGTACAATTCTAATTTCCAATAAAAAAATTTCTTTCTTTCGAGAACAATCTTTACAAAACGATTCAAATTATCCTGCGATTTTGGTTTGATACTGGAAGATATTGTTTTATATTGCCACATAATCTTGTCCTGCTACGAGCTGCTACACTGGATGTTCTTTATTTCTTTTTTCTTTTCTTTAGCGAAGTCACGACTCGTTAGAAGCCTGCACATCTAACCACACTGATTCCAAGAAAATTTTCAAAATTGCAGAAAAGCTCTGTTTCGTGTTTCTTCGCTGAAAAGAATGGAAAGATTGATTCTCGACATCGACACTATTTACTTAAACGTTACTGTTTGTGGTCAGACAAACGAGTCGCCATGTATCAAGTTTCAGGAAAACTGCACATTGTACGCATTTTTGTATCTTTGTCCGGAATTCCCATTAAAATGCCGCAATGTGAACGCGAGAACGTGGCCTGCGAATCTGACTTACGAACGTTATCAGCGAGTTTTGATTTTTGTCCCGAATTCTCGTTCAAATGCCGCACTGAAAATCGGATAGAAGAAAAGAAACCGTTGACACGTTTGCCTCCGTACCGATTTCGATTGATTTTCCGTACCACTTCGACACGTTTAGGTGTCGAGCCAATTTGACGGCATAGACATCATTTCTTTTTTTTTTATCTTTTTAAACCATTTATAGTATTTAATTACATATAATATAATCTTGAAAGAAAAGCAAGTAAAAATAGTTTATCTCGATATTTTTGCCGCAATGAACGCGTTAGATCGAGCCTTTGCGGTCGTATATCTGTCTTCAAACTCCAAAGCACTTTTATCGTACCAGTCGTATGTCTACTCTCAGCTGCTAAAGCAAAAAGCCATTCCGATTGTACATCATGCCGACAGGGGAAATTTCTCAAGCCAGAAATTCAGAAATTACGAAAAGAGATACGTTGAGCACGTAGAAACTGTTGGCACTAACGACCACCCTTCGTATTAATTTCTCGGGCCATCTCGTCAGAGAAATATTTCGAGCAACGTTTAATTAGAAAATAATTTTCATAATTTTCCGAATTCCCGGCTTAGAGAATTTCCCTCGTGAGATAACGCGCTTTCGAAATAGAGTTCTAAACCAAAGGTATCTTGTCAGACACCGATGACCGACAGCGCATTAAACGAGCTAACGTTAAAAGAAAATGACTCATCCTCTATAGTTATCGCGATTCGAGGCACAGAATGACAATGATTCGGTTAAATTTGCGGTAGCAGATGGAGAGGGAGAGGGGAGGAAGGCATCGCTGTACCAGAAGAGAAGTAATTAAACGGAATTGAGAAGGTATTTAACGACCACGATGCGATGTCTTTTGAAACGACCATCCGACTGCTTAAAAATTCGAGTTACCGTATTTACTTTCAGCGGCATCTCGCGCTGTGTATTTCGGCGGGCACGCGATTATTTACGTTGAAGTTTATTATTCCTCCTGCGGAATTTTGTTACGTTTTCCTGTCAATCTATATTTTTAAAACATTCTGAAACGCCTCTATCTTCTCTCGATATTCACATTCGCGAACGTCCATTTTATTTTGCAGTAATTCTTGCGCAACTTGTGTAATATTACAATCAGCTGGCAGCCAAAGTTTTTGTATTTATAGCCAAACACGTTTATCTTTTCGAATATACAGTCTTGCTGGATCGAGCGAGCAACTGCACCGAGCTATAACGTTAAATTGGTAAGAGATCGAGGAAAGATTCATAAAGAAAAATTAATCGGTTTCGAGTGGCGCATCACGCGATGCAGGTTTTTATCGCCGAAGATGGAAGCGTTTCAAGGATCTTACGGCCTCGGCTAACACTTCAAATGGAAGTATAGATACAAAAAAGGTGTATTAGTTTAAAAGACACTTGTCCTTCCTTGTTTCTCACACGATAGGTTTTCAAACATTGAAATCAAAATATCTTTTAAACTGATCGTTTTCCGACCCAAGTGCCGTACTATCCTCTCTCTCTCTCGTAGAGAGAAAATCTTTCTCATAAAATCTCTGAAACGCTTCCACTTTCGGAAAAGACACACGCACGCGTGATGCATCGCTAGAAATTAATTAACTTTTCCTACTGAAATCTTTTCCCACCTCCTACCATTTTCGCGTTATAGCTCGGCCAAGTTGCGTGGGACAGCCTATGTAGACCACACATAGTACAATCTACTAACTGGAATAGTTAAATGTCAAGTGATGTTAATTGCACTATTCGCGATCCTAAAATCAAATTACACAAGAAGTTCCTTGATTTTCACAAACAACAAAGGTTTCAATCGAAATTGCACGACATCGGTGAAATTATGACGTGTCCAATCTGTGCAGAGAATTTTACTTTAGCAAATTACACGGCTCGACAAAGGAAAGAAAAGCGAGATTTTCGATCGAGTGGCCGAGGATGAACCTCGGTTGTTGTTGCATCGATGGTCGATGGCCGATGGTTAAATGCGCGAATGTAGCTGATAATTAGCTATAGTAATATGACGTCAACGATGTTCGGTCCCTTTCCGCTCTGCGGTTCGCCACGACCCTAAGCGTCTACGACGAGACGTGCGACGATTAACGCCAAACGATGGTTCCAATGGAGGAGGCAGCGGACGCGCGAGTCGATTTCCGCCGGGATGACACGAATCGAGTCATTGTAGAATAGCGGATGATCGTTGTCATCCGATAACGCGTTCCGCGATAAAACGATCGGTGAGTGTACGAGAAAACGTGGTGACGGCCGAGTGCGTAAACAATTCTAATTTTAGAATCCGCGATAAGCGAATCGGTCGAGCGGAGCAAAGACCGGTATTTCTTTGAGAAATCCAATTCAAACTTTAGTTCGGCTAGACAAATTTCGGGATGGAATAGAATTCATCGAATAGAAGAGAGTGGCAAGGAGAGGAAGATCGGATCTGTTGAGCGGAGCAAGTTGCTTGGCAAATGCGGCACGAATTCGAATGGGCCGAAAGAGAGATCGAGTTGGTGAAATAGTACGGCGGAAAACTCGAGAAAATTACGGAAATGAAAGAAAGATAACGACGAACGACCTGCGGTCCGGTTGATGTAAAAGTCGAATGCGGCCAAGGGTCCCTGGATGCTGGAGCATTTCGAGTCCCGATGATCGACCGTGATGTTCCATCCTGGTAGAAGTCCTTTCGCAGAGCTAACTGCTTTCACCGCGAGTAGAACAGCTGGCAGTATCCTCGGCATGCTCTGCTCGTGTCGAGGATCAGCCGGCGCTATCACTGCCAGTCTCACCTCCTTTTCGAAACGTGGTCGCGTTTCAATACACTTCGCAGACTGAATGATTACCGTGTTATTTGCGCTCGCGCTAGCACATATCGTTGTCAAAAACAGCGTCAGCCTCACCGATGGAACGCTTCCGCGCCTTTGCATCTCGTTTCGATCGCTACTTTTTCAATTTCGTCATCCCTGCACGCGACGCGCAACACACCCCAGTCCGTTTAATCTCGTTGTTCGCGAATTCGCGCGCCGTCTCTTCGTAGCGCCGATCGACCGTGCATTTTCACCCCCTTTCTTTTTTTGCTTCTCGCTCAGAGATATAGAGGTGTCCACGTCCCACCGACGGTATGATTTTCAGGCGCCAATTTCGCGATCGCGTGTTGAGATCGTTGATCACCGAATCGATGACGATCAACGTGTCATCGCGAACAGAAATGCGTTCCCTTTCGCACAGAATGCAACCCCTGCTTTGTATGTCGTAGCGATTGCGCGCGCATTAGTGCCGAGCCGAGTCTTCGAAATTCAACCATGCCAACGCGAGTTCCATCATTCGAATCATAGAAAAGTCTATGGATTTAACCGGTAAAGACTATCTACGAATTTTCATTTCTCTGGTAATTCGACAAGTGTATGCTGCGTCTTCATAACGTTAACCACTGCGTAACTTAACGACTACCAGCATACGTATAGTCCACGGTACCACCTCTTTTGTACATTTCTCAATCTCTGTACAACGTTAATGGCAAGTTGTAACGAAACTCATGGGGTTTAAAGAGTTCGAGTTTACGGAAAATTGGACGAATCGCGAAACGTTGACTAGAGGCGAGAACTTAAGAAAAAAAAGAACTGTTCTCCCCCTTTTTCTTTCTTCCTTTCTTTTTAAAACAGTTTCAAGGGGCAGGGGGAGAGAGAGAGAGAGAAAGGGAGAGAGATCTTCTTAAAACGCCTCGAGAGAATCGCAATGAAAACCGCGTGTTATTTCGAAAAAAAGGAAAGCTTCGCGGGCGGAACGAGCGAGCTTGGACCGCGCGAATGAAACTGACAAGCCAATCTCCAAAGCTCTCCCGCTTTACTCTGAATCGCGACCACCACCGATGCCGGACGATCGTTCTCTTCCTTTTCCTCTTCCTCTGTTCGCTCCTTCCGTCCTTTTCCCCTCCAACACTAGGATAGAAGTTCGTACGTGCACCTTGCTGCGCCGATCGCGAAGATAGGTAGGAGAACGGTAGGAACGCATGCGTTTGAACTTTGCACATCCTCCACGTTCTGTCAATCGCCCTCTCCTGCCCTTCGCTTCCGCGTGCTCTCGCTCCCCTCGCTCGCAGTATCGAACATTAATAATCAAAATTGCTATTACTATTGTATGATACAGTCGTTACAAAGGCTTTTTTTTCTTTGTCTCGATCTGAAACTTGGTACAGCGACGATAAAAAATTGGTACGTATATACTGTGCATGCTGTAGGAGGTATTTTGGAAACATCAGCACTGTAATGAGACACGGCTGTTGTTATATTGGTGTTATCGTGTAACGTCATTATTTTGGTAAAATTCAAAAACCAATTTGCAAAGTTATATATGGAAATTGTAAAATATTCATTGCAACCGTACACTTGACAGAGATCATGACGATAATTAGACATGCAGGTGGACCATATTTAGCGAGACCATCCTTAGTGCTAATTACATATACGTTAAAGACAATTATTCATGCTGTGCGTTAAGTTTTTACTAATTGTACGTTTGCTGTGTCTTGCAACCTCTATGTTTTTAAATGCATCTTCGGATTGCTCTCGTTACAGCGCTAACGAAATTGCAATATGCTTCGTATAACACACAGAATATATGCATAAAAGATTTCTTTTTATACCATACTGTATGTCACTGTATATCACGTAGCGCGTTCGTTACAAAGCCTTTCTTTTCTCAAAATCTCCATCTCCAAGTCCATCGATGAAATTGATTTCTGATTTCAGGCAACTGATCCCTGAAGAATCGCTTGTGAACAACTTCTTAGAGTAGTACAGATAGATCATACGTTAAACGATCTACTTAAGGTTAGCGACAAATTTAAATGAACAAATATTAAGAAAATGGAAACAAGGGAATGAAAGTAAGAAGACAGCTCGTCTTATCGACGGACGAAGAACAACGCGTAAATTATCGACAAAAGGTACGCTTGTTATCGACGGACATAACAGGATTCGCTGACTCATACCGCGTCGTTCAAACGCGAAACGCCAAATTCGCATATCTCTGCAGACTTAATTGGTGAACCGGTAAATGGCGAAGAAAAAAGACAGTATCGATCAGAGTAAAAGCAATCGATCGGGGAAACCTTGTAACACTTCGGATGGATATCGATCGCGTGCACTTTTTACATTATTTGTTAAGAAAACATTTAAATATAGACATTGCGACGCGTCTATCGCATATCGCACCGTAACAGAGCAATAATAGAAACGCTTCAGTTTCGTGATAACGAGTTGTGATAACGCGCAGGAAACAATGCGATAACAATGACTTCGGTTAATTGATACGGGCAATTAGATCAGCGATCGCAC
The DNA here is from genome assembly GCA_014737535.1 of Bombus cullumanus. Classification (NCBI taxonomy): domain Eukaryota; kingdom Metazoa; phylum Arthropoda; class Insecta; order Hymenoptera; family Apidae; genus Bombus; species Bombus cullumanus. Next base: position 2,214,884 of record JACXIX010000071.1, on the reverse strand, counting down.
TCCTGCCTTCCTCCATCCTCGATCAAACATGGAGAAATTCTAACAACTGCGAACAATCGCGAAAACAATGCACGACGAAACAATTTGACCTTCTGAGAAGACGTTCTCGAAGACAAGAAGAACGTTTCTTGTCGAAATGAAAGTTAAGGTGCGCGATTGAAGCGTTTTGCCGTATCGTATAGGTATGATCGCGTACATATTCATCTTGGCATGGGTTCAACAGTTTTCGGTAAAATTACTTCGTTGCCATGCAGAGACTGTTGACGTTCCCTTTTAACAACATCGATGTAACACCCCCGATGAGCGATCATGATAACGAAAAGTATGCTCAAAGTCGAAGCGCCGAGATAAAAAATACGCGTCAAATTAGGTTTTTATCTAGGCTACCGCGTATACGCGGAAACGCGTGATACGCGTCTCTTTTCGTTGCATCTGTTTCTCGTAGGATTTCATCTAAAATCGACTTATTGTTTACTCGCAGCGGGAAGAGCCAGGCAGAAATGGTTTTCGCATTGGTAGTTCAGCGATCATTCGCGTAAACGTTTACAACGTCGACCAGCGGATTCGCCAGGCACGTCAAAACGTGTACATTTGCACTTATAGTTAGAAGCGACGGTTAGTTTTGGCGGGACTCGTCAACGATGGAAAGCGAATATCGAAAATGTCTGGAAAACTTACCACTGTACGACTTGCCCACGTGGGATTCCAACGCCTCTGCGTAATATTCGGGAACGGTAGTTTCGACATCGAACGTGCCGAACGTAAAGTTTGGCTGTTTCTTGATAAACTCTACCATGGACTTCATCATTAACTGACACGTGTGTTTGCCAGTAAGCTGACTCTGTCCACTGGTCGCGTACACCAGATGCACCTTGTGCCATTCGTATCTACGGTAACGTTACAAGTTAGTCGAGTCCGAGTTAAAACTAGATCGCTTTTAAACATATTCTGTCGTTGATTAAATCGTTCGCTAATTCTTCTTTCATTTACCGATTCATTAAAGCTACGAAAAAATTGGCGAGATCCCTGAAGGCCACATTTCCGATTCTAGTTGTCATAAAGTACTCGTCCTTGCACTCGGTCTTCTTTTCCGTAAAATCGAAGGTGAATCCACCGGTGGTAATTAAAGGCGAGCCGAAGAATTTCACCACTCTGCCAACAGACGCTGAAATTAAACATCAACCTTGAACGTACGAAACCCCGTGGGCTTATGAAACTGCTGATAGATCGCTGCGTTACTTACCCACGCAATAATCGCAGGCAGGCCCGAGAAACAGATGAACGCAATTCAAGAAGCTATCGATCGCGCCACTTTGAGCGTACATCGCATCGCAGTGATCATCCTGCGGAAGAAACTTTAATTTCAACCAGTAGGGTAGAAGTCCTCGCGATCTGGCTTCGTAGACAGCCAAATCTGTGAATGCAACCGACAACCAACAAGCTCTCTAGATTGTTCCGATACGTTTACAATGATTACAATAACATTTTCTTATGCCGTAGCTACTGCCGCATAAGAAACAACGCCGATTCTGTACAAGAAGGAAAACTTACCGAGAACAGGAAGGACTTTGGGCAACGCGATATCGAACCTAGGATCCGCTGGCAGAAGAACCGCTACTCTCAATTCGCAGGAACTCACACCGTCTTGATTCTTCTTGCAAAGAGCTTCACAGTCGCGGGCTAGTTGTACTTCGCGACAGTTCACTTTTCCATTCACCGGACACCAGCCAATTAGCCAGGCGATCGTCAATGCAACGATCCAATTGGTATCCATCTATGTGCGACGTCCTACGTTTTTTCCGTTCAAACGAGATCGGTGAACCGCTCTGAACGTTTCGACGACGATGAGCCCTTGTTCGCTACTACGGTTTCGCGAATATCACGACCAACGATTCCTCTCCTGCTCGAATCCATCCTTTTCCTTGTAAGTCTTCGTTTCGCACTCTAATTTCTTCTTCCGGTCGTTGCGCTGTCAATCGAAATGAATCAATGCTGGATGATTCGATATTTTTATATTTCGATTCAAACCTAATCCCAAGTTAACCCTAATAGAAAGGAAACCGCGACGCGATCTATCCTACCAGTTCTCTCCAACTATTCTCGGATGCTTCCTGCTGGAATGTTTCGGCGCTAACCCCTCCGTACCTACCATAAGATTCCCACGAACGATACGTTTGGATCCGAGTTTCCAGTCAGAATCCGAGTTTCATTGATCAAAGTAGCAGCGATCGCTGAAAATGGATTTCGCGCGGCTCACGCCGCTAACACGTCCCCTGTTTCAACCCCCTTGTGGCACGACGCGAGATCCGCCCGAGGATACGAAAGAAGAAACAAGCACACGAGAACGAAAGGAGTACTACTGACACTCTGGATGATCTTGAACCGCATTAGCCAGTCACAAACACCCAAGTACACCTCTCGTACGCTCGTGTCGTGTTATCGCTGATTTTCTATCGCGTCGATTGATAATAGCTATCGAAAGCTTCGCTCACCTCCTCTCGCATTTTCTTCGACAGTTTCGATTAATAATAATCTAACGCCGTTCGTTTCTCGTGTACACAGCTCCACCATGACGTATGCTTCTTTTCTTTTCGTCGCTGATATCTTTTAACAAGAACCGCGGGATCTCATCTCAAATGTGAATATCTGAATTGTACTCTCTCGATCTCGTTGCGAGCTGGCTTTTCTGTTCCGTATCATTGTATGGACAACAATTCACTTGTCTTGATAACACCTACGAGCGTCGCATGATAACTAATGCACACTCTCTCGTCTGTATCTCGAGAATGAGAAAAGAGTTACAGCTCTGCGTGACCACTTATTTTATAGCTACATCCCTCCTTTATAAACATGCCAAGTGTCGATAAGTTTGCTTGACGCAGTCACCAACAGTATTGTTTCAAGTGAGATTGAAAATGGATGCGACGTCAATGAGATTCAAGAAACGTGCAGTGATCGAGTTTTTAATGACGGAAAACGTTAAGCCTATGGAAATTGATCGCCGTTTACCGGCTGTGTGTGCTACGATATCAAGACCATGAAACATTTGCGAACACGTATATGACGGTTTCGGAATTCACCTGAGACGATATCGTTGCAGCACGACGCTCGACCGCACGCCGCACACACAACGCCTGATGCTTTTGCGAGTTCGAAATTTAAAGTCGTTCTGCAACTGTCTCATAGCCCACATCTGGCACCTTCGGATTTCCATTTCTTTCCAGAATTGAAGAGGACCTTGAAAGGTATACGTTTCAGCATAAACGATAAAGTCGAGGCAACGGTGAAATACTTTATCAAAAATAGGCTGGCAGAATCCTTTGCTGTCAGGACGAAAAGACCTGTCACGCGTTAAGAAAAATGTATCGAAGTTAACGACGATTATATTGAAAAATAATACGATATTTTGTACCTAATGAAATGTACTATCATTTCCTTCTCTTTTTCATTTCTACTTCCTTTCTCGAGATACAAGCGAGAATACATTTACTTGTCAGTCTTGTATTTAGTTAATTAACCGCAACTTTGATATTTCAACGTAAATAAAATACCAACTCGAACTCTTGCTTTTTCAAATGACTTTAACGTACTTTCCTGAAAAACTGCAAAATGAAAGTAAAATGAACCTGTTCTATTTACCTGCGAACATCCTTAAATTTTTAAACTGTTATCATTTGTACATAACCTTCTTCTTCTATAATAATGATCGTACGAATGATGATGAAATTAAAAAAAAGGAGATAGCACCTTAGTAAGTACGCTGAATGCGAATGCGAATTATTTTGAAACAATTCAGTTTCTGATAAGTATCGCTATTCCGTAACTGAAACAATCGGCACGTCATACGCCACTTTGTATTTCAAATATTTACAACATGATTTCTATGAATATAACTAACGCCGCGATTTTTTCCTATAGATGTATTAAAGGGAATGATAATTGTTGAAAATTGCACATATCAAAATATTTATTTATGCACTTTATCGCTATTTGTTATTTGAAGCGTTTGTAGAATATTTCCGTTACTAATGTTTCTTAATTTATTTGTCTATCTCAATAATAGACGAAAAGCCACGAGAAACAGCATACAGTTTCGTCTCACACAGATGGGTTAATTTATGGATATATTTTGGCGCCAAACAGTGCTTTGTCGCTTGCGCATAAAGATGGCGTACAAAATCACTAACAGTTATTTATCAGCTTCTCGCATTGGTCACAAAATCACGATAATGGTCGTGATCTAACTTTATTCACAATCGATTTTTTGATCTTGAGTGAAATTGTTCAATGCGATAGTATTTTTTGATCTTGATTAAATTATTTCTTATAAAATACTCCAATATAGCTTGCGTATAATGTTAATTCAAAATTACGTTACGTTTTCTTCATATAAATAAATTTGTTTTATTTGATATTAAAAATAATTCAATTGCCTTTTCTTTATCTTATATCTTAAAGAGTAAAATATTAATCCTTCCTCTCGATCTCAAAATTGTAATATTCATTTAGTGTCGTTAATGTAAAATATACAGGTTATGTGATGCGTGCAAAAAACATTTCTCCACCGATCAGAAGCGATCACAAAAAACCACAGATTACTGTTGGAAAATGATTGTGATTGAGAATGATTGTGATCCAATTACTGTCATTCATAAATTCACAAGTAGCAGTTCCCGCCATTTCTACTGATTAATGCTTACGCGTCTATGATTAAATGTTGTGTACTCTTAAAATTTTGGCTCAAAATTAAACATGAGCGCAATCGATTTTCAAAAATTTTACGACAGCGAAACGGTCGAGAAGGTGGAAAAACAGGAAACAAATTGCAAGAGAAAGGTATTTAAAACGTGGGTGAAGAAACATCGAAAAATGCCATCAAGCATTTTAGGGCCGCCCGACTTTTGGATGAAATTTAATAAACAAGTGGATGCGCTTAACACAGCTTCGAAAGAGAGTAACGATTACAATATGCTTTGCACGTTTGTTTATCAGGAATGTAATGGTTATCGTAAATTCGTAGTAGCTCATCCTGAAATATATTGGTGGCATTATGAGCATCTGCCGGCAGAAAGAAGATGCTCTTACGAGGTATGTTATCGATAACGTTTCGTTGCATTTGGAAGTATTTAAGATACACATAGAAACGATGCAATAAATTTATATTTAAATTCAGATAATTCCAGAAAATCAGCCTTGCCGATTATATTTGGATTTAGAGTATTCGATCGAACTAAACTCGGAACATGATGGTCCGTCTATGACAAATATATTAATTGATATTTTTTGCATGTACTTGCTTAAGCACTGGCGTATAATATGCAACAGATACAACGTAATCAATCTAGATTCAAGTACTAACGAAAAATTTAGCAGACATGTTATATTTAATATCAGAGATGTAGCCTTTAGAGATAATTATCACGTTGGTAGATTGGTAAAATCTATATGCATGGATATTTTGGATTATGTTTCATCTAAGAAAAAGCAACACGATATTTTAACCTGCTTTGATAGAATGCAACTTGAAGGATTAATTGTTGAAACAAAGAAAGGAAAACAACTGTTTGTTGACACTGCTGTTTATACTAAGAATAGACATTTTAGAATATATAAATCCACCAAGTGGGGGAAACAATCAAATCTGGTGGTCTCAAATGATTGTAAATATATTCCATCTAATGCATATAATGATAACGAATTAAGCATATTTCTAGATTCTTTGATATCGTATTTTGTTACGAAGAAAGGCTTGATATTACTGGAATGGTCTGAAAACTGTGTACCAAATACAAATTGTTTTAAGGATAGAGTACAACAATGCAGTTATCAGGAAAGTGGTAGTGTCTGTTCAAATTTTCCAATGTTAGATAAATATGTTAACAATTTAATATCTCCTGGAAAAATACGTGTATGTAAACATTATGAATCTGCAAAAATATTGGTCTATGAAACTGTGGGATACAGGTATTTACAATTCTTTATACCAAATTATTCTAAAATCATGGTAAAAAAAAGTAAAAAAGTAAGTTAAAAATGTACAATAAAATTTTTTCATATGCGGCTCCATTTTTGGACAAAAAAGATTTAGAAATTTGTTAAATATCTATACTTAGAAACATACTATTTCATTCACTAATTCTGATTAGCTGTGCTTATTCATTTTTGTATTTATAAATACAGTATATGCGAATATAAAATTAGTATAATTTCAATTCATGCCATAAGCTTCAGTACTTAAATTATTCTAGTAACTTACAAAGTGCTGGAAATATCATCCATGATGTTGCAGCCAGATTGTTGTTCAGTGAATTAAATAAGCATAGTATTACCGTTTTATTCTTTATTATTATATATATCGTCATAAATATAGCTCATTTTAAAAATAACCGAAATCGTCATTAACTAATAAATATGTATCACACAAGCATTGGAAGAAATGAAGAATTTAAACACATCAATTATTATCAATTCATGTAATTGTAATTCACTATACAAGTAGTCTACAGATTCAATTCTATATATATCAAGGGCAATATTTTCAGTGTTTTGTAAATAATTAATATAAATAAATTATTTATGATCGTATGTATTTAGAATGATACCAAGTCTTGATTGACGTCGTTTATAACGATAAATAGTAATAGTGGTGACTCATCAGATTGAGCAGAAATAAAGAAGTGGGTTGTTGCTATATAAATGCATGCTTACTTAACGAATTTTTTAAAAATTTTTATTTTCCTATAAAGGAAGTCTCATGTGAACACATTTTATTCTATGTTTTGATCTACTTTTTTACATGAAAAATCCTCCCCCCTTCGATTGTGCAATGATAATTGTAAAAAGCAATTATTACTTCTTTTTTGCTAATAGGTACTGTGAAAATATTGGCAGATGTCATAAAAGTAACAATGTTTTATGGATCGTAAATTTAAAAAATAAAATGGTATATCAGAAATGTCATGATCCAGACTGTTTTGGTTTTAAATCTCAACCAAGACAATTACCAGAGGAAATTTATTTTCAAATCGACGAGGAAGGTGATACATTTTTGAGTAGTGCTATAACAGAGGACATAGTGTAGAACACTAGTCCTTTTAATATCAAAATATTTTATTGAGGTAGAAATATCTGAAAGACAGTATTGTTAGATGGAGGTAATACACAGATGGGAACAAAGTTGTTGAACAATTTCAAATACACAATACAAAGTTTTGTTTCCACGATATTTTCTCCCGAGATTGGTACGAAATATTAAAATATAAAACATTTACATGCTTTCTTTTGCATGATATTGCAAACGTCTTATATAATATACTAGATTATTGTGTATTATGTTAAGATGTGTGCTACATTAAGATGTGTTACATTACACAGATTATTTACAATTTATGTAAGTAATGAATATGAATTGATTCCATTATATAGATACACATATATATAATTGTACATAACAAATTCAGACATATGTACTTGTAGAAAATTAATTCTCCATATTTTATGCAACTATTTATATTTTCACTACCCCTAGTGTACATAAATACAACATAGCATTTTGGCTGTGTAAAATTATGTAGATAAAAGGATCATGTACAAATTGTAATTTGCGTTACATTTTTTTACGATTGAATACATTCTTCTTCCCATATTTTTCTTTTGTACCATACAATGAATAGCGTAAATGAAACTAATTACGAATATGATCAGTCTCGTGTTTGTTGCAATAGAGAATACCATAAAAACAGAATGCTACTTGTCGATTTCCAAAATTCTTCTAATTTGACAAAAGCACATTTCGTGCTCGGTATTATCTTCGATGCAACCCCGGTGATCCAATGTATCCATTCATTCGTACCTGTATCTTTGTATCGCGATTACATTACCATTCTGCCCGTACAACGTCACGTTAAAGACTTTCTATTGGTCAAAACCAATTTCATTATTTCAAATATATTGCAATTATTGGTCAGACAAATAACTTTGTAAGAAAAAAATAACGTAATAAACTCCTGCCTTCGTCGGTTGTATCTGCTGTACTATCTATATCTTCGTCGCTCTCGTCACATTCTTGCGTTTCTGGGAACGTCAGAGTCTCGACTTCAACAAGATGACATTCCATCGTATCTCTTTCACTCACTATTTCAGTCTCTTTGTCGTTTTGTATGTTATTTTCCTCCGCGTTTCGCTTAGAAACATTCTCGTCGCTCGAAGAAATATGAGTAGCATTAGAAATATTTGTACTCTCTTTTGCAGATTTATAACTTTGATAATTTTTCGACGCTTGCCTCATACGAATTAAAAAGTCTGGCAATCCTAGGGATTTATAAATACAAAGATAAGTTATAATTTAAGAAAGCGGAATTTGTCTTCGTTTTTCTATTTTCTCTAATACCTGACATTGCAACCCATGCAGTAATAGCAGATGGAATATTCACACCAGGATCATCAAAATACGTCAATCCAAATTCGATGCCTGGTTGATGAAGTTCTGTATAAGGCCTTATCACCATGTACGACCAATACGTTGTGACTCTGTTACGTATACACAGTTCAAATTATTTACTAATAGCAAAGAATCCATTAAGACTTTTCTCCTACTTTTACATTTACTTTTATAATATCGGCGATCCAAGTATGTACTTTTATCGAGCTAGGTGATTCCATAATGAAATATAAAACTAAAAAATACCGATCAAATAACTTAACGATATCGTATACATATACATGCGCGCGCGCGTGTGTGTGTATATATATTATTCTATATATGTAGCATCTATGTTGTAAAAAATGAGCAAAAATGACCACGATGATATTTATGATACCTGTATATTCCTGGTTTGGTAGGTGCATTAGGATGTTCTGTTACTTTACTTATAATTACGATTAACTGTTTTTCTTTGTCCATAATCCATCGTCGTTGATATACATAGTCTCTATTTGTAAATAATCTCTAAAATCAAACATAACAAGGTGTTGAAATTTAAACGAATAGATTGGGCGATCAGTGTTATAAATAGTTTTCACATTACGTGAGTTATTACATACCGGCCATATCGTTTCCCAATATATAACATCAGTACCATTATCAACAGACTTTTCCGATTTTGGGTCTGTATCTATAATTTTTAATTCTCGGGCAGTTAAATCCCACTTCTTTCTGTAATCCAGATCTATCTGGGTTTGCAGAAAGTCTTCAGCAGTAACATCCGAAAATGTACCATATACTTTATATGCAAATAATCCTCCAGAGTTTGGTTCTTCTCTCCTCCAAATGAGCATATCTTGCCGTTCTATGTATGGTCTCCATCCCTCCGCTGAAACCAAAAAAGAAGTATATCAGTTACAGATATGTTTACCAATAGACAAACTGATGTTCAAAAGAACCAAACATTACGTACGATCTTGATTAGAAGTAGCACTAAATTTATTACCATAGCATGTGCAATATTTTATGCCAGGTTGCTGAGCATCTATCATAATTCTTAGGTGACATTTTGGGCAAATAACTGTAATGTCCTTTAATTTGTGAATTTCTTCGATATCCCTTCTACAGCTAATAAGCATAAAAGATAAAATAACCAATGTTAATGGAACATTTTGATGGATTTGTAATTCTTAATCTGTTAATTAAGTTTTCTCTTAAAAGTTCTGATGTTCAAAGTTAATAAATTAGTAAAAAGAACTTAATAAAATCAACTGTGATTATTTATCTTTATCACAAATCAAGTAATACATAAGATATATGGGATTTACAAATATAGTTATTATATTTAAGAGAATAACAATTCTAGTAACAAATTAACTTGTTTTTCCTAATTAACAACTTAAAAAGAGATATAAAAGAGGAAAAAGAAACTGAAAGGCAGCTGCAACAAACAATTAGTTCCACTCAAATATTTGATAGACTAACAACAAAAATCAACTAATATTTTCAGCAATAAATTTCTGCATTTTTAGATATGAAATCTATACCTGTTTTTATTCTCAATAAATATGATGTACATATTGGAGCCTTCTAATTGTTGCGAAGCTATTAATTTGCAAAGAACTATCTACTATACCTGTTGAGTTCTTCTTCGTTTATCCTTTCACGATCCCAATTGTACACTGTTACACCAATGCTGCTTGTTAGAAAATGTCTAGCATTCCTCACTGTGCGACGTTTCCAATTTTTCATAAATTCCTTAAGTGCTACCTCGTCCCATATTCGTGTATATAAATGAAATATCTGCAAGCTCCTTCGAATACGTTGTGCAGCAATGAATTCAAACTGCCTGGCACAAGCTTTGGCTACCTGACCGCTTTGTTGTTTTAACCACAATGCTACTCTATTGCGATATTCACAAAATCTTCCATAGTTCTTGTACTGACCAAAAGAAGATGCTAACCTGGTTCCATTTCGAATGCAATTCGAACTTAGTTGTTTTGATAACAAACCAGAACATTGCACCACATACATTGTTAGTCTTTCTGCTGCTTAATTCCTCTTAAAGAAATTCTTTCGAACAATGGAATATAAAGGTGACCGCTATCAACCAATTTCGTACTTAATCTCTATAAACTTAAATTATCTTGGAGCAATAATTTATAGGTTATGTTCTATGTTGTTAAAATGAGTTATTAATTAGAAGTCATCGCTCTTTATATTGATTTCAGTAAATCTCACAGTAACGTGTTCATTGCATTTTTTATTTAAGAAACTATAAATTATTTATGAAACTTATAAAACATGTTGACGTTGTGATAAGTATTCAACTACGTGAAATCATGTATCTAATGCTATAGATTTATGGATATGTCGATACCTCGGCTGTGCGTATATCGATATATCAGATCTCGTTGAGCGCAACGCAAGCGTAATCGTAAAAATAAAATAACATAAGATATATTAAGTGGACAAAATATATAAAAACTATTAAATTTGAGTCAAAAGGTACATATTTTTAAACTCCAACACGTTACAGCAATCACCAATTTGCGACGAGGGTAAAATTAAAAAGTAATTAAGATTCAATATTATCGTTAATTTGATAATAGTTCGCGCAATATGGATATGTCTCTGAAGGGACGCAATTACCCGAAACTGGTGAGTACGCATATTTCGACGGACAATCTAGTAGATATCCTTCGAGTGCTCCTCGTTCGTTACGTATACATTTGAAATATTTGCTCGAACAGGGTTCTTCATATGGGAACCGACCCTCGCTTGTACATAATACCTCATTTAAGCGGTTCATCTGAAAAAACAAGAGAAGTGGTAAGTACGAGAAATACATTTAGTGACTCACGAAAGTATTTAAACATCTATCATAGAACATATTTATGTATATATTATGTGTATTATATGAAATATTTTGAAATTTCATTAACCCTATAATGGGTAAACTGCGGATATTTCTGCAAATTCATATTTTTCTATGCATATAATTAGAAACTTACTTAGGAAGACAATTATTTTACTTATTACAATTGTAACGACTACCATATTTCGGCCATTTTATATATTTAAACATATTGTATGCGTTCTGTACACTTTTGTACTTTAAAATAAATGCATAAAAATCCGCAGACTAATAATGAGATACGACTAAAGCAATAGCATAAACTTTATATGCAATATGGATAAACCTATATGCGTGCAGCTTTTAAAATAATAAACTTCTTTCAAACTAGCCCTAGGAAGCTTCCAAACTAGTATTGTTGGGTTCTGCACATCAGAAGCGAGATACAAATTTTGATAAAAAAAAAAAAAACGGAAATTCGATGTGCCTCAAAACGAAGATTAACCTCAACTTTTATCAGTACAATTATAATACTCATTACGCCGATTCATGTATAACGTAATACATATACATATGTTTATGAAAGTCTTCTATAAGTGTTCAAATACATTTATGAATCATATTTTATCGTGCATATTTTAGAGAAAAGAGGGCAGCAAAATAGAGATGCTTACAACTGTAATCGAATCAGGCAGCTTGTGAAGTGAAAATTTCGCGCAATCGTCTGTTCCTGATGAGCACAACAATTTTTCCTCGTCAAAGACGGAGCCTCTTGGACACGCAAATAGCATGATATTCACCATCATATCGCCGTTATTAACACACTGATAAAATATATTGCAATATTTCGGATGTCGTCGAAAACCACTTGGACAAATGATACAGAACCTATCTACGCTTAGATTGCCAATATCAGGACTGTCTTCAATTTTGAACTTTGAAAATTCAGGTACTAGCGATGCAGCGTATATCCGGCGTTTACATAAACCCTTCGACTTAATTCTCTTTGGGAAATTGCAAGTTTCCAGCTGATCGTCCCAAAACGTCCCAACGGGACAAGAGAACTGGTACCTAACAAAGGAATTTCCGTATAGTACGCATCTATAAAATTTCGAACAATCCTCGGAATTAGGGAAGAAACCCTCTTTGACACAATCTTGTTGTTCGTTGATTCCCTTGGACAAGGAAACCGGGCTTGTCGATAACACAACATTCGTGGCATGTTGATCGTCAGTATCATTAGAAGGATTCTCTCTCCCCGCTTCAGCAACATCATCATGTAGTACTCCTGTGATGTTAGGTTGCGAAGTTTCAATGACAGGCTCCTCCATTTCAGAAATTTGTTCAGATATGCCTTCTGTAATGTTGGGTTTTGAAGTTCCGTCAACGGCTTCCTCAATTTTAAGAACTTTTTCAGATATTCCCTCTGCGATATTGGGCTTCGAAGTTCCGTCGACGGCTTCTTTAGATCGAGGAGTCTGTTCAGATATTCCCACTGTGATGTTGGGCTTCGAAGTTCCATCGACGGCTTCTTTAGATCGAGGAGTCTGTTCAGATATTCCCTCTGTGATGTTGGGATTCGAAGTTCCATCGACGGCTTCCTTAGATCGAGGAGTCTGTTCAGATATTCCCTCTGTGATATTGGGGTTCGAAGTTCCATCGACGGCTTCCTTAGATCGAGGAGTCTGTTCAGATATTCCCTCTGTGATGTTGGGGTTCGAAGTTCCATCGACAGCTTCCTTAGATTGAGCAGTCAGTTCAGATATGCCCTCTGTGATGTTGGAGTTCGAAGTTCCGACTACAGGTTTCTCTGATCCAACAATTTCTCCAAATAGCCCTTCTATGATGTTGGGTTCCGAAGTTCCATCGGCAGCTTCCCCAATTTCTTGAATTTTTTCAGATATTCTCTCTGTGGTGTTGGGCATCGAAGTTTCGTGGTCGGCTTCTTTAGATTGAGGAGTCTGTTCAGATATTCCCTCTGTGACGTTAGGTGCTACAGTTTCTTCGACAGCTTCCCCAATTTCAGGAATTTTTTCAGATATTCCCTCTGTGATGTTCAGGTTCGAAGTTCCCACTACATGTTTCTCCGATCCAACAATTTCTCCAAATAGCCCTTGTATGATGTTGGGCTCCGAAGTTCCACTGACAGCTTCCACCATTTCAGGAATTTTTTCAGATATTCCCTCTGTGGTGTTGGGCATCGAAGTTTCGTGGTAGGCTTCTTTAGATTTAGAAGGCCGTTCAGATATGCCCTCTGTGACGTCAGGTGCTAAAGTTCCATTGACAGTTCCCTCAATTTCAGGAATTTTTTCAGATATTCCCACCGGGATGTTGGGGATCGAAGTTTCCTGGGCAGTTTCTTTAGATTGAGGAGTCTGTTCAGCTATTCCCTCTGTGATGTTGGGGTTCGAAGTTCCATCGACGGCTTCCTTAGATCGAGGAGTCTGTTCAGATATTCCCTCTGTGATGTTAGGGTTCGAAGTTCCATCGACGGCTTCCTTAGATCGAGGAGTCTGTTCAGATATTCCCTCTGTGATGTTGGGGTTCGAAGTTCCATCGACGGCTTCCTTATATTCAGGAGTCAGTTCAGATATGCCCTCTGTGATGTTGGAGTTCGAAGTTCCGACTACAGGTTTCTCCGATCCAACAATTTCTCCAAATAGCCCTTGTATGATGTTGGGCTCCAAAGTTCCATTGACAGCTTCCTCCATTTCAGGAATTTTTTCAGATATTCCCTCTGTGGTGTTGGGCATCGAAGTTTCGTGGTAGGCTTCTTTAGATTGAGAAGTCCGTTCAGATATGCCCTCTGTGACGTCAGGTGCTAAAGTTCCATTGACAGTTTTCTCAATTTCAGGAATTTTTTCAGATATTCCCACCGGAATGTTGGGGATCGAAGTTTCCTGGGCGGTTTCTTTAGATTGAGGACTCTGTTCAGATATTCCCTCTGTGATGTTGGGCATCGAAGTTTCGTGGTCGGCTTCTTTAGATTGAGGAGTCTGTTCAGATATGCCCTCTGTGACGTTAGGTGCTAAAGTTTCTTCAACAGCTTCCCCAATTTCAGGAATTTTTTCAGATATTCCCTCTGTGATGTTGAAGTTCGAAGTTCCCATTACAGGTTTCTCCGATCCAACAAATTCTCCAAATAGCCCTTCTATGATGTTGTGNCTCCGAAGTTCCATCAACAGCTTCTTCCATTTCAGGAATTTTTTCAGATATTTCCTCTGTGATGTTGGGCATCTGTGATGTTGGGTAGGCTTCTTTAGATTGAGGAGTCTGTTCAGATATGCCCTCTGTGACGTTAGGTGCTAAAGTTCCACCGGCAGCTTCCTCATATTCAGAAATTTTTTTAGATATTCCCTCTGTGATGTTGGGCATCGAAGTTTCGTGGTTGGCTTCTTTAGATTGATGAGTCTGTTCAGATATTCCCTCTGTGATGTTGACGGTCGAAGTTCCCACTACAGGTTTCTCTGATCCAACAAATTCTCCAAATAGCCCTTCTATGATGTTGTGCTCCGAAGTTCCATCAACAGCTTCTTCCATTTCAGGAATTTTTTCAGACACTCCCTCTGTGATGTTGGGCATCAAAGTTTCGTGGCCGGCTTCTTTAGATTGAGGAGTCTGTTCAGATATTCCCTCTGTGACGTTAGGTGCTAAAGTTTCTTCGACAGCTTCCCCAATTTCAGGAATTTTTTCAGATATTCCCTCTGTGATGTTGAGGTTCGAAGTTCCCACTACAGGTTTCTCTGATCCAACAAATTCTCCAAATAGTCCTTCTATGATGTTGTGCTCCGAAGTTTTATCAACAGCTTCTTCCATTTCAGGAATTTTTTCAGACACTCCCTCTGTGATGTTGGGCATCGAAGTTTCGTGGCTGGCTTCTTTAGATTGAGGAGTCTGTTCAGATATTCCCTCTGTGACGTTAGGTGCTAAAGTTTCTTCGACAGCTTCCCCAATTTCAGGAATTTTTTCAGATATTCTCTCTGTGATGTTGGGCATCGAAGTTTCGTGATTGACTTCTTTAGATTGAGGAGTCTGTTCAGATATGCCCTCTGTGACGTTAGGTGCTAGAGTTCCATCGGCAGCTTCCCCAATTTCTGGAATTTTTTCAGATATTCTCTCTGGGATGTTGGGGATCAAAGTTTTGTGGGTGGCTTCTTTAGATTGATGACTCTGTTCAGATATTCCCTCTGCGATGTTGGAGTTCGAAGTTCCGTTGTCGGCTTTCTTAGATTCAGGAATTTGTTCAGTTATGTCCTCTGTGACGTTAGGTGTTAAAGTTCCACCGACAGCTTCCCCGATTTCAGGAATTTTTTGAGATACTTCCTCTGTGATGTTGGGAATCGAAGTTCCATCGTCGGCTTTCTTAGATTGAGGAATTTGTTCAGTTATGCCCTGTGTGACGTTAGGTTGCAAATTCCCATCGACGGCTTCCTCAATTTTAGGAATTTTTTGAGATACTTCCTCTGTGATGTTGGGAATCGAAGTTCCGTCGTCGGCTTTCTTAGATTCAGGAATTTGTTCAGTTATGCCCTGTGTGACGTTAGGTTGCGAATTCCCGTCGACGGCTTCCTCAATTTTAGGAATTTTTTGAGATACTTCCTCTGTGATGTTGGGAATCGAAGTTCCGTCGTCGGCTTTCTTAGATTCAGGAATTTGTTCAGTTATGCCCTCCGTGACGTTAGGTTGCGAATTCCCGTCGACGGCTTCCTCAATTTTAGGAATTTGTTTAGATATGCCCTGTGTAATGTTGGGCTGTGAAGTTCTGTTGACAAGTTGCTCAATTTCCGGAATTTGTTCAGATACGCCCTCTGTAACGTTCAATTTCGAAGTGCCGGTGGTATGTTCTTCAATTTCAGTAATTACTTCAGTATGTAGTTCGTCTGTAATGATAGGTGTCGAAGTTCTGACGGCAGATTTCACAGTTTCAGAACTTTGTCCGAATAGCCCTTTTGTGATGTTGGGTTTCATATCTGAAATTACGGGTTTCTCTCTTTCAGGAACTTGTTCAGATATGCTGTCTATGATTGTAGGTGTTGAAGTTGCGATGACAGGTTTATCGATTTTAGGAATTTGTTGGCGTATGTCTTCTGTGATGTTGTGTGTCGTAGTAGTCACAATTTCAGGGATTTTTTCAACTATCTCTTTCGTGGTATTCGGTTTCACAACTGCGACGATAGGTTTATCGAGTTCAGGGTTTTGTTCAGTTATACGCTCTGTGATGTTGGGTTTGGAAGTTCCGACGACAGCTCCCTCGGTTCCAGAAACTCGTTCAGACATGCTTTCTGTGATGTTGGGTTTTAAAGTTGTAGTGGTAGGTTTCAAAGTTTTGACGATTGATTCCAAAGTTGTGGCGATAGGTTCCGGTGTTAGGCCTTTGGGTTCCGAAGTTATAGTGATGAATTCTAAAGTTTTGACAGTGGGTTTCACAGTTGTGGCATTGGGTTCCGGAGCTGTGCCGTTGGGTTTCAAAATTGCAGAGTTGGTTTTTGGAGCTGTGAAAATTTGAATTACACTGAGATGAATCGTCATAGTAATAATCTATAAACGATAAAAATCTTTGTATTTCTGATTGTGTCTCATCAAATACGAGGTTACAATAACTTTCAAGATCAGTAGATCAGTATCCGTTTGTTGCACACTTTCGTATTATATCATTGTTGCATGCCATTCAGTGATATGATGCAGCTTCCCAGTAATTAGTAATTATGAACTGCTTGCCGATGTTTTCTCTTTTCAAGGTATTTTTCTTTTTTTTTTTTAAATTATCGTGTTCCGACCGCTAAATTTTTATCTTCACCATTGTTTATACGTATCAACGAAAGAATTAGAAAAATTTCACATTTGCATAATCAACCGGATTTAGTTATTTCTAACGCGTCGACAGACAGAGAGCTTCTTTTCATAACGATATCAATGGTTGTTATAATCACTGCATGATACATAAGGATGATAAAATACGAAAATGTGCATCGGATGGCTATCCACTTCGATAACATATATCGTGAAGATTACTATACCTTGATGCCATTGTGCGAGCGGTTCAGTGACACTGAGCAATGATGTTCCTGGTTTCGGCCCCGGTTTTGATTCGGTTTTCGGTTGCAGTTCAGCTGGGGTTAGAGGATCCTGTGGCGGTTGGGAAATTAATGAATCCAGCGGTTGTGGTTCTGGTTGCGGTTTTGGAGATGGTGGTGAAGATGACGGTGACTGTTGCGGGGACGGTGGTATAGCAGTCTTCTTTAGCGGTTTTCTAGATGTTTGTGATTGCGGTTTTGGTGTTGGTGTTGGTTTTAATTTTGTTTTCGGTTTCGGTTTTGGTTTTAGTGCTTTAATTTCCTGTAGTGGTTTCTGAAGCGAAGCCGACGGCTGTGGGTTCCTTTCTGCAGGTGGTGCAGCTCTTTTGCTGCATTCCGGTCTGCCACTCTGTTCGAGTGTTACACAGGTTTCTGTGCTGATCGAGAATACCAGATTATCCTCGCACTCAAAAGCATTTTGAACAAAAGGTAGTCCGAAGAAGATGTTACACTGGTAAAATCGCTTGCAGTTGTGTACATCCGGGAAATGGCCTACATTTTTGCAATTATACGATGCATGGTACTCATGCGGGAGTTTCTTCGCGTGCAGGGCTTTTCCCAAGGACCATGGCAAAACTGTGAAATCGAAACGATATTTGCTAGCAGCGTGCTGAATTATTCTGACACAGGGTACGTCAGAAGCATCACTCTCTTTCTTTCTTTGTACAAATATATCTAGATGCTAAGCACACAGTCGATAAAATTTGAGATGCTTGCAACAAAAAGTAGCCTAGAACAATTTTACTGTAGAAACGGAGCTTTTCTTCTCCGTCATCACGCGTGGAATGTTACTTTACTTACGTGTTCGTTTCTTAAAATTGTAGTATAAAAAAATAAGGAAGTACAATGAAATAATCCCTATATGAAGATGCCTATTGTCTCAAAGAGATGTGGATGGCAAATAAGATATGGACGGTGATGATTTCAATGAAATCTGCTATGGTGACAGTTCTACAAGGTGTTTGCGTTAACTTGATAATTTTTCACGCATCAGAAAAAAAAGAGAAAAATTATGAACAAAATTTTAGCGATGTCAAGTGCACGACAAATAGGGATAATGAACATTCCGAAAATAATTTGTTCTCGTAGCGAATCGAACGTTGCATCGACTTCTCCGCGTGAAAATTTGTTAAATGAATATTTTTCACGAAACCGCTCTATTAACAGTAAGTAGAAAAAGAGACAATTTATATCAGGAAACGTATAAAATACCAGAGATTGCCAAAAGTGTAACGTTCAATCTAATTATTTAAAAACCAGAAGTTCATGAATATGAATCTAGGTGGAAAAAGATGACAATGTCCTTTGGCAAATTTTCGTGTTCAAGTATACGACTCTCACTTACCTTCATCGGAAACAGAATGTGCACTAATTCCAATCACAGACAGAATGCCGATCACACAGATATTCGTCCACATTATATAATATCGTCCATATTAGTATATAAATTCTAATCGCGTCTAAATAAAAAGAAAAATGACAGAAACTATCTTGCTACCGATATATCGTTACACGTTGGATGGACGAACGTGCAAATCGTCTACGGCGCGAGATTTATGTAGTTTCGGCAAAGATCGTTAAAGGGTGCGATCATAGAAAATTAAAGGCCGTCGATTGGCCGATAAGACATAACCGGTCGAATTTATGCCACGTAAAAAATACGATCGAACAGCTGTCGACGTATGAAGGAACAAAACGAACAAAGGAAGGACAACGTGGAAGACGCGAAAGAAAATTATATTTCTCCTTTACTACTCATTGTTTGTATTATCGTTCGTATCGGTGATTTTACAAGGCACGTTCGAGCGGGCTCGTTCGCACGAAAACCGTATCGAAGCAAGCTTTGTTCGATAGATCCGGATACTTCGTTTCAGGGTCCAGTGCTTCCAAACAAGTTGCAAATCGTTGAAGGTATACGGTTCGAACGGCTCCCTCGAACGGTCCAATCTTTAGCCTATGGTGTTTCCTCTAACGTCACATCAGATCCGCTCCCGAATTCACTCGTTCAGCTTCCGACACTCCAACATTTTTCGCGCTTCCATCTGCAAACGAAACGCAAGAAAGTAACGCTTTTGGTCGGCAACGCTTCTTCCGCCTTCCTTTTCAGGGGAAGCAGAGGTAGCAACTACCCTTTGATAGTCTTAAGAGGGAAAACGTTGACAGGAAGATCGTCTTTGTTGAACAGAAGAACTACCTTTCTATGGTATCTACATATGTGTTCTATATACATATCAAATATAATTTAAATGATACAACGGTATAATTAGTCGAAGCAAGTAAATGGATAGAATTATGCTCTCATGTAGATAAAAATCAGTATTAACGTTGGCAAAAATACTTGTATGTTTTCAGGAGTTATAGAAGAAGGAAATGAAACGGACCATTTGCTATTATTTTTGATTGTGGATAACCACTAGTTGGCAGATCATTGTACAAGAGATACCAGGAATTAAAGAGGAGAGTTTTCATAAAGTTTTCATAAATGTTAATAAAAAGCAATTTCCATCATCGATAATACTCAACGATGACTAAACAAACTTTGGTCGTTTATAATTACATTGCAAATATTTATGGAAATTCATATTTGTACGAAGATAATTAAGGAAATGCAATCTAAATGGAAATTCGCTTCGTCTATTAGATGTCACGATGGACGCTCTACTTTCGATAGCTTGTATCTTTCTTTTTTGCACGTTGTATGCATCCTGTTGATGCAAGTAGATTTCTGGAACCTTAAATTTCTCAAGAATGCATAAACATCCTCCGTCTATTTACAACGACTGGCCGAAGATACATAACTTTTATACTGTAAATTTTGGCAGTTCGAATTGTAACGGCAACGATCCCTGTCTTCCTCGGTTTTGTTGCGAAAGGAAAACCGATGCAAGGCGTACCTGTATCAAATGGTAAACGTTTAGCAGCTGTTCGAGCGAAGGTCTACCCTGCGAGGGGCACTCGGGTCTAACGGCACTCCATTCCAGTCTCTGGCTTCTTTTTCCCCAGCCGGTCGAAAAGTTTAGCTGAGCTTCGGCTCCAGAATCCAGGATCAAGCATAATAGCAGTATTACAGAGAAAACGAGAAACTCGAGTCGAACTTTACGATGCCTATGAAACGAAACAAAACGAATAAAAAGTTTGTTGCGTAACTAAATTACCGATTGCGATAATTACACGTACAGAGATGAATGCGTCGATCGTCGTTCGATCAATATGAAAATGTATGTTGGTGCTCTTGGCGGGAGAGATATAGCGAGGTGATAAATTAAAGTCATAAATGAAAAATTAAGTAAATACGGTGATTGATCTAGCCGTAATTAGAGCCATGTGCGAAGGCGTACAAACCAATCTGCATCATCAATCTGCAGAGGTTGCGAAATGCAAATGTCTCGAGTTATTTTGCAAATTGATACGTACAACTTCTGCTGATAACCTGCCATTACGATTACACGGTACTGGCCCGCTCTATTCTTTTGTATTTCATAACAATTCAAACATACAGCGACTGCAAACTGCGCAGCGGTTCATGAAAGTACTTGGACACTTTTGGAAACGTTTTTGCGTACATATTATAGGAAACATTTTGGAATTTCATTATCGCTATAACGAGACACGACTATGATTGTCCGAGAATGTACGTAAAGGGAACAAGATATTTATTGATAGTCTGGAGTCGTCGAAGTATTTGAACAGTCAACTGTTCAGTATGTTTATAAGCCACGATTCGTAGTGAGACTATTTTTTAACACAAAGATCCTGTTAAGAATATTATTCGCGTTGCAGGAATAAATTCCTCGCGTAATGTATAAATAAACGTTGTAGAATAAATGTCTTGTAATTTTCATATGCGCTTTCGGATCGGTACGATATTTTACCATGACGATCGCGATAGTCGTTTCGCGTTAAAGTATTAGCAAAGTTTCGTATAATATGCATAGTATAGAAAATAATATAGAAAAGTTCTGTGATAAGTTTCCGATTAATTTCATCAGCCACTGTACATGTACATCACTGTATTTATTATACCATTTGCATTTGTAATTACGATTGAATTAAGAAAATTCTATTAATTCACATATTAAAGATAATAAAAAATCCTACGTTTCAAAAAAAAACGTTATAATATAACGATAAAGTCTAACGTCCGGTTGAATTTAGAAATCATAATTTCTGTCGATAAATTTTCTTTTAACGATAAAATACTCTTGTTTAATTTATGCGTCTCAAGCAACGTGTCACAATGTGGCAAAACCGTTCCACAGCCAAAACGGTTCTACGACTCGTTTAAAAATTTCTATATTTATTTTCTTTCATTTTTTCACCGTTTATATTCTGAACAATTAGCTTCAAGCGTATTAAATTTCGTATCATTTGACGGTATTCTCGTATAGCTGCAAAAAGTTGATACTGTGAAAACGAAGCGCGCGACTTGCCAGAAAACGCTTCGTTTGAAAATAAGAATCGGTGGAAATATTTTTCGTAGCCACTGTGTGTAACTAATAGTACGTTTCACGCGCGCACAATAGGCCACTTACATGTCGTCAGTGGAAATCGCGTTTAAAGCGACCAACGCGATTCGAAAAGATCGTGCTGCCCGTTTCTGGTCCTCGAGATTGTGTGTCCGCCGAAAGTGAACACGACTGCGAGAGGGTAACCAGGCCGAGGACATTTTTATAGGTTCTCAGCAACCCCTTCTCGAGATTCTTGGCAATTTACAACGTGAAACGTCCGGCTTGGCGCCGGGGTGAATTTTTGTCGTCAGCCGATTGAAATCTATGAAAGACATGGTGTCGCAATCGAACGACTCAAGGGTTTCTTTTTTCTCGTTCGGCAAACGTCACTACGAAGCCTGCCGTGATTTCCATTAATTAACCAAGGTCCAGTGACTCGGGAAATTTCCAGTTTAAAAGGAATTCCCAAAGCAATGCGAGATAATTCGCGATAGCAGCGAATGTATCGGAGCGATGCATTTGCGATTGGATTGTCTATGGTGTCTTGTGTGTTTTCTCGTAACAGCGCAATGAATTTTGCAAAGTGATTCGAACGACGAGCAAATTGCATTAATTTTATATAAAATATATGTATACATACATATTCAATGCATATTCTATACGCATGAATATTCTATATTCGATGTATATTCAGTGTATTTAAATTGTATGAAATTAATATATTTTGACGTTACTTATTATGCGAATATTCAGTTTATCGCTTATTACACAGAAAACTGTGCATTAATAACGGGCGTGAAATAAATCGAATTTATATTTCTACGGTATCCGTCTATATTTTCAATAACTTTCTTCTCCTGTAAAGGTACATCGAATGCTGTAACGAAAATTTCGTCTTTACGCCATTCGCACGACTTGTGTAGTACGTACCACGAGCGATGCCCGTAGTATTTACGATTGTTCCGATCATCTACTACGGGCTATGCCCGTAACATTTACGTTTGGCCCGTAGTTGTAGGTTAAGGGGTTAAGTAGCTTAAGTTATTGATCAGTGGTTCGATTCTAGCATTCGTACTGTTAATCTTTCTATTTTGTTTCTTGCTGTTTAATTGGCTGTATTTTACTGTCGACAATATTTCGTATTGGTCTGGGAACTCCTTAGACATCGCAAACCACGTTTACTTCCAATGTCATCGTCTTTTATTATTGCTACAAAAAAAAAAAAAAAGAAGAACACGAAATTACACGTATCTCCGACGACGGTAGATGGATCTCGCGAGTAAAGAGATGAAAGATGTGCTGCGCGTATATCTTGCGATCAACTATCACATGTCGAGCAGGTTCGCGCGAGCGACCATTGTGGTCTCGCGTGTCCTGGAATATAATTTACAAGAAGCCTGTATATGCGTATACCTGTGGCTAAAGTGTTCGTCTCTGCGACTCTTTCGCCAACATCACTGAGAAAGAGGAACGCCTCTTTGACAATAGAGCTTCGTTCAAATTAGATAAATTACCTGAATTCAAGCAATATAAATTTGACTCGCAACTTGAAATCTCTTGAGATATCCTTTTACATTTCCACGCGCATCTTCGTTGCTGAAAAGTCGCTTGATTTCAAATAATTTGTAGCATTTTACCGGCGTCGATCTCCGTTACGTTTTCGAAATATCCTTTCGAGTATTTCTTTCAAGAATTTTACCGATCTCTTCGTCGTCGCTTTTCCTTCGAGACTTTTTTTTATATTGAAATTCGTTAGTGTTCGAGATGGAATTACATAAAATGAAAAGGCGCAAGGTGGAGAAATTCACTGTTGGATTTGGAACACAGGCAAGTTCGTAATGGAACGGTATAGGCGATAGGTATCGTGTTATTCGCAGCTTCGCGTATTTACTGATATTCATGTCCTAAACCAACTTCACCTTTCTTTCAACTTAATATTCTTAGTCGTACTAGCTATGCGTGATATTCGTCAATGAACATTTTACAGACATACATAACTACTTGCAATTTACTTTTCATTATCTATCATAAAATCAGGATTCTTCGAAACACCTGCAGAACAGCTCCAATTCAAACATGTAATCGACTAATCTGAACGGAGCTTTAGGTGTCACCAATCTCACACCTTGACCAGCTGGATGCTCGGTCGTGGAACAGAACCGTCGCGTCGTTTCTCTTTTTATTCTTTTCTCTTCTCTTTAATTGTACATAAGGGCAGTGTTCGAGTATATAGCATAAGTAGCGTATCGCGAACTAGTCCGCTCGTAGCGTAGTCAGTGCGCGATAAATAAGTGTGACGCGGCAAAAATCGAGCCGAACTCTGCCGATGAGCGGCGATCGTTTCACGTTTCTTATTCGCCGCTGACGACGGAGACGTTCTTTGTACTGCGACGGAGTGTATCGTTAAAAAGACGCCCACCTGTATGATACGACAGGTGATTTACTAACACATATCTTATTATTCCGATAACGTATCTCGATACTCGTGCCCGTGCAATCGTAATTATTCGGTGACAGACGTCATCTAAATAAGAAAGAAAACGTTCATTCTTGGATACCGATGCGTACGAACCAACTACTCTTACGCATCTGAGATCACACGCTCTCCCCTAAAACCGCATTCGTTTCTTATCGTATAAATTACACGTTAAATCTTTCGACGGCGCTTTGAAGTTGATTCAGTGGGTAAGTTCACCCAAACGGAGTTTGCTAATCCTTTGCGGTCGTACGACTTCTCTCTGTCTGATGGCAAACGCTCTTGGTACTTCGATCGTACGTATACTCTCAGCTATACTGTGGCAAACAACCATCTTGATCGTACGTCACACTGAATACGACGACGCTCTTCAGGGTTGCGCAGGATAAGACGAAGGACCAAGTGAAACGACGCGTAAACGCAATATTATTGGAAAATTTAGACACGAGTTGTTGTTTCATCGGGTTAAAAGATGTATTGGAATAATAAATACGTTACGGAAGGCCGTGACGTAAATTGAAGGTACAAGAAGAATTTTGTAATTCGAAGAAGAAACAGTTTACGGCGATACAAAATAGATCCAGTTTCTCCAAGTTTCGTACAATTTTTTGTATGGGAAAAGAAACTCTGATATTCGGTAGATTTTTGATATCCCCTTTCATAGTTCTCGCGTGGATTCAACAGAATTCCACGGTGTAAATTGTTTAAAAAGTAATCGTAAATGAAATATCGCGCTGACGCAACTTTGGTCCTCGATGAGTTAATAAAGGCTTACAAGTTAGTGCAGGTAGACATTTCCATTTCTTCAAATATTTCATAAGCGACGTTCTAAATTGGCAAAAAGAAAAGCCGTAGATGTAAAGTAGCAGCAACGAATATCGGTTCGATCTTTTTTTTAACATCTCCCTTAATTATGTAATCGCTAGATGGCAAATATTTATAGAAATTTAGATTTTTATGGACACAGTTAAGAGTGCATGTTAAGCATTATAACAATTACTCTGCTTTACACATTTTATATGTTTCCTACGCGATTTTCTATCTTGAAATCTTCTAGAAACAGATAGAAATCCGCCATCTAATTATCAGAGTTCAACGAAAATGAATTCCGGCGACCAAATCTAAGCTCGATACGACCGCAAAGGGTTAAAAGTCCACCTGAATCACCGTCAATATACATTTGCGTACTTTTATTACTGATGCTGTTGTTCTTATTACGACTATCGTTATCATTACTATTATTATTATTATTATTATTATTATTATACATATGCATATCGCCGTTGATGTATCGTACAAAAAGCTTACAAATTATTATCACATATATACGTGTACGTACGTGCGCGAACGCCTACATAGGTACACGGATATACATACATACATAATATATATATATATATATATTATATATTATATATATATATATATACATATACTTGGAAATATTCGCAGGCACATGCGCGCGTGCAAAGTCGTCCTCGCGAATGGAATAAAATGGATGTCGAGATAAACGATTATCGCCGATCGGCGGTAAAGAAAAGGCAAACAATCGCGTTGGAACTGTTCGTCGCTGGTAAACGTTGCGACCATACATTCGTCTGTTCATGCACAATTCGGTGGATCGATTTTAGATTCAGATTTCGGGCACGCTATATGGCACTCGGATCCCTTCTCACCGATATTCTCACACGCGTAACATATTCCATTTCCAATCACTTTGGCCTAAACGCGCGCGCATGCACACTCATGCACACACGCATCTGTGTACAGCATAGATTCGGTGTTTAGGTTCATATCTATTCGTGTATTCGCGTATGTAAAGTTTCGCACACCTCTTACACAGTTTCTATAACGCACACGCGCCGCACATAATCGTTTAATAAAATAGTCTATAAGTTAAATATAGAGGAGCGGTGACGCTCTCCCGCTGCCATTTGTTCCATCTTTATTTTTCCCTATCGCGTCTCGGGTTTCGCCTATTGCTACGCTGCCATCATTCATACGTCTCGTTTCCTCTCTGCATTCTATATACTCGTTGCCCACGATGTCCTCGCAGGCATTATTACATGCATGCATGCATACATACATATTTATTCGTTTCCTATAGTGTACGTATAAAAAAATAAGTCCAGTCCTCGTAACTCGAATGATTGCCAAAAGAATTCACCATGTTCTTCGCATCTTCGTTCGAAGTCAGATTCTCGCGATCTCTTCACGCTATAAATCATCGTTCGCTTCGTTAACTAGTGGAATGCACGCGC
The DNA here is from genome assembly GCA_014737535.1 of Bombus cullumanus. NCBI lineage: Eukaryota > Metazoa > Arthropoda > Insecta > Hymenoptera > Apidae > Bombus > Bombus cullumanus. Next base: position 2,188,346 of record JACXIX010000071.1, on the reverse strand, counting down.
CAAATTAACGCATATTAACGAGCGAATATGCGCGTGTCCATTGTCGTGATGCTAGACAGCCGAGTTACAGACGTCATCGCAAGTCGTTCTCGGCTGATGCGTCGATTCTTTTTCTTTCTTTCTTTTATTCACTGTTGCCTGTCTTTTTTTTATTTCTTCGTTCTATATTCTCTTGTCAATAGGAAGTAGAATACTATCTTTGCTTTTTCATGGTCTCTTAGTCTTTCGCCGCTATGTCTATTCTTAAAGATCGCGTGTTACATCGTCACTCGGAGAGCATTACGAACTGCTATCCGTTCTTTCGTTTGAAAATTCAATTCTAACCGAATGTTATCATCTATTGGTTGCGAGAGCAGTTCGCTCGGGTAAAAGGAAAGACGTAAAAATGGATAAAATGAACAGAAAATAATAGAGAAAGGAAAATACCACGCTTCGATTACGCTCTGTCGAAACGATATGTGGTTACCGATGCCGTGATTCGGCACCAATGTCCTCGGTACAAAAGTACAACAGGTATCCTCAAGTTCGAGTTAAGTACACGAGGCGACGAAGCGAAGAGGCGTCGTTGCTTCGTCAAGGAGATCGGAAGTTACCGAGTTGATTGTCGCGAACTCTTCGAGTTAAAAGTCGAAAGATCGCGCGAGACTCAACACCAACTCTCGCTTTCCCGTTCTCCGACGCCGTCGCTCTCTTCGTCGCTGGGTTCTTCTCCGTACATGTCGGCTAATTTGCGGAACCTCGGGCCAAAGTTCGACAAGTAGTTGAACTTGAGATCTCCGTCGTCGGTACCTGCGGAAGAAAAAGGAAATATCGTAGAAACTAGTCGATGATTCTATCTCGTCTCTCCAACAGAGTCGAGCGTACTTTTTATCTCTTTTCTTGTTGGAGCTGTTTTCATTTCCGAGATTCAGATTACTTCGCGTTACAATACACAGTGACTTACGAAAATATCCGAACAGTTGCCGGTAGAAAACTTCGACGTACGTATTATATATTATATCCTTTGCATAATAGATTAAAGAAAATTGATTACGCGGTATAATAAGTGGCAGCGATAGTACGAGGTCGTAAAATCAGCCACTGATTAAAGTTAACAACTTTCGATGACCGCAGCAAGTAATTTAAAACGTGTTGGGAATCATAAGGACCTAGAGCTTCGTTCAAGGTTGTACGATGTCAACGCAGCAGCTCCGCGATAAATCGAAAACAATTTGTCTGCTTGTAAAGAAAGATTTATGCAAATCCGTATTTTTCAGCCTGTCATCGAGAAGATAGAACCTCGGTACACATAGAAAATTGCTTCACGCGTTGTACTTTGGCTACTGTGCATCTCTGCATCTTCAGATTTCTCATAAATAGATAGACGCGCATAAAACCACGGTCTCCACTTTGTAACTCTTATTCTAATTTATATGCTGTGATAGCCCTGATTTCATGACTCATCGTTGAACTGCTGACGATGACAGATCGGTGATCCTATTTAACGTTTTACTTCCTCGCTATATATTTTCATTTGTTACACGGCTGCGGCCCCAGTTACCATTATTGGCTAACAGTCCACAGTGAATTGGAGAGTGTCTGGTAGAAAACATTGCAACTGCCAAGAAACAAGTTTTGCGGGAGAGAAGAGAACTTATGCATCGATGTAGTCCAAATTCATGAAAAAGGAAGATGTATCTATGGAAACCTGCGTGTAGAAGCTCTGCACGTGCCACCTCTTACAGTTAGTTGCGAAGAAAGCTCAATATTCCTTTCATTTACATTTAGACAGATGGCATAGTCAAACCCCAAGAAACGATTAACTGGTCTTCAATAGCATTTACATTTTTCTCTATACATTGCGATAATATCTTCCAGCATTATTAATAACTATAGAGGAAGAGAAATCGCACTTGATTTCTATATCACAGTATTCTCATTGACACGCAGCATATTTTGCAATAAATATTTTTTCAATTGTTGCACTCACAATGTTTTCTACAATTTTACTTACAATGTTTTGTACCTGCTTTATGATATTTTGAGACTGTAAATTCCGCTCTAGTTTTCCTAGATTTTGGTCGCATAATTTTATCTACTTCCGCCGATTCCGCTAATTAAACGAACGATATACATATTCAGTGGTACGTACATGAAGCCAAGGATGATAAGGAACCCTCGGAATTGCCTTCCCCTTCGTACGCATAGTGCCTGACATCGTCGAACGGATTCGTGTCAGGATCCTTGTCGCAGCTCTCTTTCTTGCCATCTAGGAAGCCGCAGATGTCCGGCACCTCGTCGGGACCTGGCAAGCGAGAGAAGAAAGTGGACGTATATAATTGATCTTCGAGTGTCTTTTTGTTCGTTGCGACATTTCATTCGAACGAGACTTAACCCTCTGACAGAGGCTTAGTCGTCGTTATCACGAGCTCGTCGAATGGTTTATTTCATAGCGATAGAGCGAAAAAGCGGAACCGAACAATTTTTATCCCTACGCGATAATAAAATTTACTTAAAAAGTAATATAGTTTGACAGAATAATAACACAGCTGATAAATTAATTAGCTCAGGCAGTAATCAACATGAAGTAATACATGTACGTGTCTAAGACTGAGCATAATGAACAAGCAGTAAAAGCTGAAACATGAGATTACAGTGACATGTACGCATTGTCATACACAAGATACGAAAGCTTTTCGTAAGCAGAATGTTAAAATAACTCGATAACATAATAAACTAGTAAATTCGATGATATAAATCGAATGAAAATGATTGCTGATGGGATGATAATGCGATATTATCCTTTAGTGGATTAAAGTGTTAAACAACGCTTATCTCTTGATTCGTCTTACAGAGCTGTGTCATATAATACCATAACAAATTGTGTAACTACACTACGACTATAATGTGCGTTTGCTGGTGGCTTACTTATTCAATTTATCGTACCTCTGGGTTGCAAGCCAACGGGCGCAATTTTCGAATCGATAGGCGGTGCGTCGTAAATCGTTCGAAGAACGTTCAAGTCGTAGCCCGTGTCGACTTCGCCGCCACCTTCGTCCTCGTAATTAATAATGTTCTCTCTAATGTCGTCCATATCCTTATAGAGATCGTCGGTCTTTTTCCTGTGCACCACCACCGCGAACAACAGTATCAACAGAATCGCGATACAAACTAAGATCGCGACAAGGAAGTTGGTGTCGATCCCGAAGGACACGGCTTTTGCCATTCCGTGATCGCAGCCAGGATCCGCATTTCTAGACAGCGACGGCATGCCCAAATTGTACGTCTGAAACATAGAACAGCAAAGAAGATATATCGCGATTACAAATTATCGAACGAACTGAATTTATAGAATTTATCATGCTCGCCGAGTTCCGCTCGGTAATTTCAGAAAAGTTGCTCGGCCAAACTGTTCTAATCTTCTACGTCTCGGTCTCGCTGTTTGCTCTCGACTCGGGAGAAAGATTTTAACGTACGATTTACACGGGGACGTTCGCGTTTATCAATAACAGTTCCGTCGCATTCGTTTCACGATAAGAAATCTTTTGACGACAGGCAGAAGAAAATAGGATAGGAGAATTCATAAAGCAAAATCTTGGAGGCGTTACATTTCCATTGAAGGTCATGTTGCGTATGCATCCGACGAATCCTCTGTCGGTAGGCACATAATCCCATCCTAGTTGCGAAGCCATCTTCGCGAGATTAGTCAGAGTTCCACCTATCTGCAAGGGGCTGTTCACGTTCAAAAATCCGTTCGGTCCTTGCGGCGCGGTTAGGCTCATACACGCGGAGATTCCACAGTTGTCCACCTTCATTTCTATCGCCTGTAGCAAATAAAATATGCAGTTCAACATAGAGTTTGGACGTTACGTTCAAAAGGCGACTGCTTTTATTCGTATCATTTATTAACATACCGTTGACAGGTCACAAATAAACTTGTTTATTCATGGACAACATTGTTAACCGGTCGCGAGTAAACTCTAAGTTTGATGCATGAAATATAGTCGATCTTTGCATAAAATAGCTGGTCAACAGTGTGTTAATATATCGCTATTGATGTTCTGTATACGTATTTATACCCTAACAACGATGGAATATATTTATACAAGTACATACACGTGGTTTGAACGATCATGAAGTATCTCAAACGAAGATAGTAGTAAAAACAAGAGCGATATCGTAACGTACGATATAAAGAGTTATGGAAAAAGTTAGAACGCAATGATTCTACGACGATAAAGAGCAATCGCGCTTACGTTCTTCGTAAAGTAAACGTCTATCCTATGTCTTTCTCCGTCAGTGAGCTTAATGTGCGGTTGATCGAGTTTCACAGTGCCAGACCCGTAGTCCATGTAGAGAACCGCGTATCCCTGTTGAAGCTCCAGGGCCATGAAGTCTTGAATTCTGATCTTTGAACTATACGTCATCGGACCAAAGTAAAATACCAGACCGTTGTCTATGTGTGGCGTTATTTCGAGACCTGAAACGCAAACGGATTCACGTGATGAATGGATATTGACATTCAGCTGCTGCTGCTGCTGCTGCTGCTGCAGGGATACAATAGCGGTCAGTTTAAATTCCAATAAATCCAGGATCCGGATTGTAATTCTCGCGGAACGGACGATAAATTTGTTGCAGCAGTACTCTAGATTTCCGCGAGAACGGAGGAGAATAGATCTGGCGGAAATAAGTGAGAAAAATATCAACGGTATTTAAACACTGTCGCTGTATTTACTCCAGCTTTGTCATCGGTAGACTGCAAATATTTGTGTAAATTTACATTAAAACGCAATTAAAATAGTAGGATCTGGGCAGAGATTTGTTTCGCTAAATAAATATTAAAAAAAGTGCTGCATTATGGATATTTCTCATGGATCTTTTTCCGAAACTTTATATACGTATTATGTATCCTTACATGTTTAAATTTCCCATAAGTTCATAAATAATTATTTTCCCACAAGGAAGACCATCCAATTAATGCTGAAATCACAGATTTTTGTAACGTGACTTGACAGAGTATATTACAGGGTTCATATAGGAGTATGAAGGAAAATGCTATTAGCAATTAGTTTAGCAGCTATAATAGATGTCTATCTTTGTGATAAACGATGTGTATCTTTAAACGTCCTTATGAATTCTGTGGGACGTTCTTTCTATACGTACAATTGTATACAATTGTATGCAATTCCATTATAAATTAAACGACCTTCCTTGTGGGCAATGAGAATTTACTACACTTGAATTGTGGAGACACTGTTCTATTGAAATTTAAACTAGCATTACTGTAACACATAGCATAGAAGAGTAATACCAACCCAAATGAGAATCATCGCAAGCTTGACCAGGTGGCGGCATTATAGCCCAACCGTTGCCATGAAAACCAATGCCAAGGAGCTCGCACCTTGGCCCCTCAAGACCCGGAGGACACTCGCACCGATCTGCCAACGGTGTGCCCCCATTCAGACAAACGATCGGTTCGGCAACATGACAAGTACACTGTGGATCTACTACAGCTCGCACTCCAACGAACGTACTGATATTCGTATAAACCGGATACGGGACCGTGCTTGCATTCAAATAATTACGACAAGTATTGTTACAATGCTGTTTCTCGATAAGGCACTCGTCGATATTCACCAGCAAGATATCTGTTTTTAGCTCTCGTTCAATCTCTTCCGTGTGTTGCGCCAGGATCGTATTCAGTTTCTCAGGGGCATAATAAGGACTGCCATGAGCCGAGAACCGTACATCCAACAAACTGTTGTTGTTATGATGCGGCGAATGAAGCACCGTGAACACGTCCACGTTCTCCACCGAGGTATTAAGCATATTCGATATTCTCTCCTGAAATATCTCCTTCTTACTGACGCCAGATTCGCCAGGAGCGACGAATTCTTCGGCTGTCATTCCGAAGAGCCGCACGGAACCGGACCTGGCGACCGCTTCCTCGGGGAGCAGTTTCACCGTGACGTTCACGTACGCGTTCACTTGATGTCGTGGAATGCGAATGCTGTACTCGGTGACTATGAACTTGAGGACGAACGTATCGTTCGTGATTCCTGGAAGCAGCGTGATCATACCGTCCTTCGGATTTAAAGTAAATCCCTCGTGAGTCGATGCCCAGGCAAAATGCTTGTCTGGCAAGTCCCAATCGTCAGGGTCGTTCACATACACCCGTCCGATATTTGTTTCTGGAGCCATGCCTTTATAATTGTAGACAAATATAGAGCTGGAACCTTCTGACATAGCATTGTCGTTCTCATCGCCGATGATTACGGTCAACGTCGATGTTCCCGTCATGGGTGGCTTTCCGCTATCCGTGATAGCAATCGGGATGTCGTAACTCTTTCGTTCTTCTCGATCGAACTCGACACGAGCAAACAGGTCGGCGTCTCGAATAGCAAATTTGGCCAGAATCTCGTCGTCAGCGGTATTTTTGTCTATTTCGAATTGGAAAGGAGGTCCGTTTTCGTCCGAGTCCCAGTCGCGAGCCTTCAATTCCGTGATCTTATCAGGAGGCTTGTTCTCACCCCATACTACGGGATAGGGCATGTCGAGGAATGGCGCGTTGTCGTTTATATCGATCAACGTGATGTTCACCATTACGAGTTCTCGTAGCGCGGTCGGCGAGCCGTCTTCGTCTCGCGCCATAACGATCACCTGAAAACCAATCGGATGTGATTAATTTCGCTGTTTCTACCGAAGAAATCCAGTAGCGATTAATTGGTCGCGATTCGACAGGAATTCGGAAACCGAACGACTGCTGATCTCTATGCATTTACGGTAGAAAATGTGCACCATGTACGAAATGTATAAAATATCTAAGCAAGATACTCATTGTGATGTTTACTACGTGGACCAAATCTCCGGAGCAATGGAGAACAGTGCTCTCTCCTTGCCGTTCGGTTAATCGTCTTTTCAGCTTTGCACTGACCGATCGACGAAGTGCTTGATGCCGCTAAAATGAAAGGTACAGCCGAAAGGAAACTTACCGTCCACATGGAGTATCCCAATGGGCCGTCGCGATCGAGAGGTTTCTTCAAGGTCATGCAACCAGATTTGTCGATACCTATGAGAGGTTGTTGGTCTTCCTTTACGATAAAGTACGCGATATGCTGATCAGCGTTTCTGTCCTTGATGTCGGGATCGTAAGCGACCACGGTAGTGATACAACCTGTAACCAGTGCGTAGAAATCAAACTCGCTTCTAATAAAAGCTTGAACATAGTCTTATTGAGAAGAACATTGCGATTGCAAGATGTGTCGAGGTCATAAAATTGATCAAGCTTCGGAGAACATGGTCTTGATCTTTGAAACAGAAATTTCAGATCTTTCGAGATTTGACCAAAACGCATTCCACAGACTATAGAACTCTTATTCTATGAGCGCCATTCGTACGAAAGTAACACGCTAAACGGGATACGTCTTGCTTACCTTCCACCAGCTTCTCTTCCTCGATAGTAGGATTCTTATTAAAGTCCTCGAAGACCGGCGGATTGTCATTTACGTTTTCAATAAAAATCTTCACTTGAGCGGTATCGTTGTACACGCCGTCGAAAGCTCTCACAGTCAAATTGTATTCCGTGATCTTCTCGTAATCCAACGGCTTCTTCACGCGGATCTTTCCAGTCGTGTTTTCGATGTAAAAGCTATCGTCGGTATTGCCAAATATGATGCTGTAGGTAACCGGGCTGGCAGTGTCCAAATCATTGGCCTTCACTTCGGTGACCGGCGCGTTGATATTAGCATTTTCCAGGATCGAATTCGCGGTGTAAACAGCTTGCGTGAAATGGGGAGCGTTGTCGTTCTTATCCGCGATCTCGATGCGAAACACTTGCTGGCCTTTGTTGTGCTCCCCCGTCTTGAACAGCGCACTCGGGGAATTGTCCATGGCGATCACCTTCACGTTGTACGTGTCTTCGGTCTCCCTATCGAACGTGGTCAGAGTGGTGATGTTACCGGTATACTTATCGATAGCGAAAAGATCCCGAAAGTTATCCAATTCGTACGTGACCTAGAAAAACATGAGAGTGTGAAACGGTGAGAATGCGCCGATAGTTGTACGCGTCTATGATTTTCATTGTTTGTATTGTTAAGCCCGCTGACGCTGTTGCTCTTCTCTCCGGATCATACGAATCGAACGAGAAATTACATCGTAGCTCGCGTTATGTTTTTAAATGTTCCACGTCGGTGTTTCAAACGTATTTTGAATATCTCTTGACGAAGGGAAAAATGTAATAAATTTGAGAAAGAGAATTATTTATTGCAAGCGTTCTAATCTGTGTTATCGAAGGAAGAGGAAGAAGAGACGTACCTGGTTATGGGCGGAGGTTCCATCGGCGTCGATAGCACGCACTTGCATTACCGGGACGCCTGGTGGCTCGTTCTCGAGTACTCTACCTTTCTTCAGATCTCGAAACACCGGAATGTTGTCGTTGACATCCAACACCTCGATATCGATCACAGTCTCGGCAGCCAGCTGATACTTGTTCTGCACGCGCACGATCAGCGTGTAAACCGTGTTGCTCTCGTAGTCAAGATGCTGAGAGAGCTTGATGTCGGCAGCATCCTTGTTTGACTCCAATCTGTCAATTAGAAAATAGGAGAAATATTGGTACGTGTACGATAATTGACGAAAGTATTCGCGCGTTTAGAAAATTTTACTAAGCGCAGTAACGATGGCAAGACATTTTTTTAATACCTTGATATTTTTTTTAGCGATTTAACACTTTGACTGCCACGCGGAAATCACACGTTTCGCTCAGGACGTCGCTGGAGTATTTTTATTATTCAAAGCATACAATGGCAAAATAATAACAAATTGACCATGCAAGACAACATTCTTCCCCAATGGATCGTTTATCTTATTGGTGGTCACCGGTGACCATCGTGGCGCCTTGCTAACAGTTGATAGCGACATATTGTAACAAGGCTTCGTTTATTTCAACAAACCATCCGCATTCGTTATTTCGTCGTAAGCAAAACGTGCAGAATATATTGTTGAATCGTGTAGAAGATGTTAGTAAACAGTGTTTGCTCATTCTATATATAACAGTAAGGTATGTACACACTTCTAACTTCAATTACGTGATTATAAAGCAGCATTTACGATTACTTTCTAAGCTGTGTTTATAATAATATTCGTAGATTAGCCCTCAAAGATACGGATGCAAACACAGTGCACCGTTAGATGCAAAATTCGTTCTCATTTTTTTTATTGATATTCTAATAGAAATGTTTAATCGTTCAACGGGGCACTTTTTATTTCAAAGTATCTTCTATTTATCGGTTATATTCAAAATGTCCTAATTGTCAATTTTCATACGATTTTTACAATTGTAAGAGGTTGAAGAGCTCCGGGCACCGATGATCACCGTGGCGTCACAGGAGAAACCATGGTCGGTCGTGTATGACCAACGTGGCAGTCAAAGTATTAACGTCTAGCCGATTTCCCTCGCGAAACAGAATCTTGAATGACATCGACACGGGAGAAAGAGAAAAATTGAAGCTTGAGAGCGCATAAAAGTTAACAGAATTACCAGAGCAGTCAGGCTGGCCAGTCTGTAATTTCTCATAGAAATTTTATGCACATCGATATCTATGCATTTTGTGAAATTAGAACGACTTTTCATAGAATATACATTTAACTAGCTAAAGCTTATTTTTCTCTTCTTTGCGTTCGATAGCATTTCACATGCCTTTCGATTTCCATTTCTTCGATAGAAATTTCACATTAGTCGTCGCTCGAATGCCAATTAACCGGAGCAATTGGCAAAACGGAATAACGACATTCGCAAATCGCAACAAGTCACAAAAGATTCGATTTACCTGAATGTATTTCCTTTGTTGGTTTGCTCTGTTCTACCAGGAACCAGCTCGAACAAGAGACCGCTGTTGTCTCCGCTGTTCGAGACGGCCTTCAGTCGGATGATACTGGCGTCGAAGTCGCTGAAATTTTCCTGCAATCGAATCGGCTCGGCAGGTCTTGGTAAGAAGGCCGGGGCCTTCTTGTGAGACTCCACCACTCGAATATCCAGATCGATCGTGTTCGATTTTGGAACGTCGCCCTGATCCTTAGCTGTCGCGGTCATGCTGAATTTATAATCCGGATTCCTCTGCAAATATTCCACGATCGTTTAAATTACTCCCATTCGGCTCGGATTTACTTTACTTTTTCCCATTCGTTCGGCGATCGAATCGCCAAATTCACCAGATTCGTCGCTTTATTCGTACGAAAAGAAGGTTTGCTCGATCTACTTGAAGCCTTTCGTTCAGCAACGCGTTATAGTCGATACTCGGGCGAATTACTCCATAGTACACGTCATATTGTTAATATTTACATGACATCCGTCTATGTTTATGAATTAACGTAGTACATGGATTCTACGACGTTCGATTGAACGCTAGAAAAATCCGATTGTTGCGAGAAGCGTCGAATCGACTGTTTATTTGTATACAAAAGAGAACCGTGTTGTACTCTCGGCCACGTGCGTCACAACCGAAGCATTAAAATTAATTAACCTCGTTAATATTTGAACGTTTCAGATAAATAGCGTTGCGTGATACTTACATCGATGGTTTTATTGAGAAATATCACACCCGTGTTGCGATCTATTCGAAAGTACACTGCGTCTTCGGGCTTTCTAGACAACAAACTGTAGTAGACCACTGAGTTGTTGCCATCGTCGATGTCCGTGGCGGATACCCTCATCACTTCTCGTCCCAGGGGCAAATCTTGCGGCACCGACTCGGTATACGCCTATACGCGAGACCGCGATCACCAGAAAAACAAACAACGTTATATTGAAATACGTTTGCATCGTATCGATCCATTTCTGAAATCTCTATTTTCCCCACCAGCGTCGTGTCTTCCCCTTCTCTAAACAAATCTACGTGTGCATGCGTCCAGAGAGATATAAACTAAACGCGACGAAAGAAGCCGCGATACGAGCGGTAAAAGTGGGATTTTCTATCCTATAAGCGTCAAATGCGCGTGTCTGGTACGTTTCGTACTAGACGTATACATCGTTTCCGATATGACGGGCGTCGCGCATTCCTCTGTTTACGTATTCATTGTTTGGTATATTGTCTGGCGAAAGAGAAGATTAGAGAGAATGCGAAATATGATTTTAAAACGAGCTGAAACTTTATTTCGCTGCTATTTCTACGATATGATATTTCCTTTCATTGCGAACATCGTTCGTGGTCTTTATCGCTATTGTCGTTCGCCTGCGGATAATTCGCCACGTATTCTCTAAACTTTCGTCCCCCTCTCGAAAGTAGGAAATGCATTATATTCATTATAATTAGACGTATAATTCTCGTACGATACAAGTACGGTTGGACGGTCGAAGGAATTGGCGTAACGACGAGTAGTTTACTTTGAGAAACTGAGACATATATATATATATATATCTATATATAGAAACGAAGGGAAATGAAAAATGGTTTCTTGGAGGAAGATAAACGTGGATGGAAAGATCGTTTCGATCGCGAGCTGTCCGTTTGAAAATCGTTCTGAAAAATACGACTGATGTAAATGAGCCAAACTCGAACATCCGACGCATATAAGAAATTCCGCCTTCAGATCATTCGAGATTTTCGATCGATCACGCAAGCGTAGTAATCCACTGCGTAACAAAAACAGAACGTAGGCATTCGCATTCCCACAAACAAAAAGAAAATGTAAATAGAAAAAAAAATAGGAAAGAGAGAGAGAGAGAGAGAGAGAGAGAGATAGAGACAGAGAGATAGAAAGAGAATGGAAAAATAGAAATAAGAAAATAAAGAAACATCGAAATAGATATATACACCGGGAAAATTCGAGACCAACCTTCCATACGTATCCACGAAAGACCTAGGTTTGAAAAAAAAAAAAGAAAAAGAAAGAAATCGAAGCAAGAGGTGGTGGTTAGTGTAGCACAATCGTATCGTAAAGCGTAAGAGAAAATACGCTGCTGCATTCGTTGCTCGACGAAGCAAAAACCCGTGTTACGGGAAATTCGATTGGTCCGTAAAATGTGTATGAAATGGAAAAAAGACGAAACGCCAGCTCGAGGCTAGTATTTTCGACGGCGTATACAGGCGCGTGGTTTCCGTTGAAACATAGAGCGAGGATGAGCGCGACAAACGCGACGATATGTAAACCGTATCGGACGTAGACTCCGGTTCGTAAATATTTAGGACATTTACGATTAAAGAAAAATCTGGCAAATTGTTATGAACAATCGATAGAACCTTAAAGTCCATGAAATCTTTGTCTATCGATTACGCGTGCTAAAGTCATTTGTTCAATACGAAACGGCATTGCGATATTTTCAATATTTTCGTATTACAATCAGCGATATTTCTAAAATTGTAAATAGTAAAAAAAAATGAACGTACTGGATTTTGAAACTGCGCGATCTTCTTCTCTCGGTGTTCTCTTCGTTCCTTCTACGATCTATTACGTTTTCTATATCGTTATTTAATTATGCACAACGTAAAATATCTTAGGCTAATGATTTTGAATTGTTCGAGTAGATCAGAAGATCGTGTTATATTAGTTCCTTATTTTCTTCTAACCCTTCCCGATAATTTTCAGAAACCTTTTGAATCATCCTACGAACACGAACTCTCCTATTTTAATCGTTTTCCTAACGATCGAAACTAATTACCGCGTCTCTATTAGAAGATCCAAGCGAATGTCCAAGTACTTAACGACTAGGGTGTGTTGTAAATTGCTATATGGACGAATCGAGTGACCCATAAGAGCGCTCGAGTCGAGAAGAAGGTTCTCGAGGTGGTCACGCGGCACCTACCACTTTGTCAAAAACGGGCCCATTGTCGTTCACGTCCTCGATGGTGACTTTGAACGTGCACACGTCATCGAGTTGCGGCCTTCCGTTGTCGGTCGCGAGGACGGTCAGGTAGGCTTCCTTTTCTCGAGCCGGTTCATCCCTGTCCAGCACCTGCGTCGTCCTGATCAATCCGGTCCTGTTGTTGATCTCGAATTTTAGTTTCTCGCCAGGAGCTGTCACGAAACTATAAGTGATCGTGCCTGCGTGAAAGAGAAACACGTTTTAAAAGGCGAAAAATGCGGCGTTTCCTCGAACCATTTCGGTCCAGCTTTCGATCGAATTTAGTCAAAGGAAGTCCATCTCGCGAATGTTAACGGAAAAGTTGAGAGCAACGTGCCAGAAGCTTCTGGCCGAATGAATTTTTCTACTTTACGTTCGAGAAAGATTTCACGCGATTCGAGTATCTCCGTTCTTGGATTTGAAATATCGGGAAAATCGGTGAAACTCTCGGTCACAATGCGAGATATTGACACGTCGCGTACCTCCATCGTCTGGATGGTCTCTGTCCTCTGCGTGCACTTTAATCACCACCGTGCCCACTGGCTCCTCCTCTTTCACTACTGGTGCGTAATTCGAGCAATTCGAAAACACTGGTTTGTGATTGTGGTTTTCGTTCAGTTGCATCTGCGAAACGAATACAATTTCGGTTATTACTGTTATTTCCTTCGAAAAATAGAGTTCGCAATTGAAACTTCGTTTCTGTGCACGCAACGTTGTCGATACTTTTTATACATAGGATTAATAGGAATCGCGAGATCGTTGTCGCAAATAGGCTAGAACCGTGGCCCGCGAAAAATCGTGGGCTTTGCGGCAAGAACGATCGTTGCTCGATTTTACGATTTTGTAAATAACAACTCGCGGTAGAAATGGGACGCGAGATTCGCAAGGCGGTACGAAGCGAAGCAACCTACAAATGGTGATTATATCTCGACTTATTGTCAAGGGAAAATTAATTGGCTCTACGAAAACAATTTTCAGACTTCCACAGCTTGGTGATTTAATTAAACGCGTTCAGTTCTTGCGCGTCGTAGCTACAGGTAGACTTTAGCACAGTCGTGTAACACGATGAATATTTTATTTTTTTAAATCGAAGTTACACGTAAAATACGTAATTCTTTTTCACGTTCGTAGCTCTGCTTTTCTTGCGATGCTGTATGCTTTTCGCGAGAAGCACGGAACACACAAAACGTGATAAAATACTAAAACCAAGTATTCTTAGAGCTACATGTATTTTAACGACGTCCATCGAAACGTAATGTCGAACAGCAGAATCAAAAATACGAAAATCGTTTATTCTTACAAAAAAAAGGGGGGGGGCAAACACGTAGAAGATCGGAAGTCGTTTTCGATTTCAGCCTTCCGCTCGACGAACACACGATCCCTGCGATCTAACTTTAACTAAACAACTTCGATTCAGTTAATCATTGAACGTTGCAGAAATATTTCACAACGTCATCCAAGTGTGCCGATCGATCGAACCGGAGAATCGGTTGATAGAATAAAAGTAGTATAATCGAAAAGCACTCACCTGAAATTCCTCCTCGTTAGGAAACTGCGATCTCACGTCCAAGTGTCTGGAATGCCTCAATCTCGTTGCGTCGGCTGAAACACAGAGACAGGAAAATAGAAAATAAAACATCCATCAGAATCTCTTTCTCGCTGGACCAGACACGCGCGCGATGTAGGCGATCGTATTTTTTCCACGGTTCGCTCGCCGCGTTTCCGCTTCCTCTGCCGTTGTCTAGGTACGCGCGAACATGGCCCCGTAAAAGCTTTCGATTTTACGCGATAACGCGCCACTCCGGCCGAGAGGTATATCGATAAATAATTGAGAGAGAACGTTACGCAAGTCGAATCAACGTCGCGCTTTACCTCCAAACTGTCTAATAATTATTTCAACTTGCGAGCTTATCCTCGTTTGCCCTCGCTTTCGTCTTTTCTTTTCCCTTTCGTTCTCTTCGTCTTGCGTTTCGTTTCTCCTACTTCTCGGCTTGAGGAGCCAAAGGAGCTGAGCTTAGAAACGTTTTCGACACATTTTGGTTGATTTACTGGCGGTAACAGCGTTGGAATTTCATAGAAAGATACGAATCAACGATGGCTCAACGATAGTTGCGGATCGTTGCTGCTGTTTGTTTACGGAATAAGTAGAATATGGATGGAAATTACAGAGTGAATTAATTCTTAACGCTCCGACTTTTAATTGTGAACATCGACCGGCAACTCCAACTTGTTCTCATCGTATTAGGTTGTCCGAAATGTTTTTCGTTTTATAAGGTGATTTCTCTTTTATATTATTTTATTTACGACGTTTTGCTTACGACGAATGCGAATGTTTTGTTGAAATAAACCAAGCCTCGTTATAATATGTCGCTATCAACTATTAGCAAGACGCCACGATGGTCACCGGTGACCACCAATAAGATAAACGGTGAAGATTGGGGAAGAATGTTGTCTTACATCGTCAATTTCTAATTATTTTATATGCTTTGAATAATAAAAATATTCCCCTGGCGTCCTGAGCGAAACGTGTGATTTCCGCGTGGCAGTCAAAGTGTTAACGCCACAAGCGAACAACATAGATACATCGATAATCGATATACCGATCAACGATCAAGAAGAAGAAGAAGAAGAAAATCGTCGTGTTTTTCGACCACGTCGACAACGATGAAAACGATGAAAAGATGAAAAATCGTGACTCGAGCAATGACAACGTGTGTACAGGCTGGCAAAGCTGTGAGCGACACGCTAACCTCCCTCAGGGGGAGTAGCCTGTTTTTCCTACGCGGGGGTTAACCTACATTTCGATCGAGTTCACAGGTTCGTTTGGAACGCGAGGCTTCGCCGAGCGGATACGCGTCCGCGTTTTCTCTACTTCGGCCGGTTCGTTCGATTCGGACGAAAGGAAACGACGATACGATCGATCTGAGTTTGAGAAAACAAACCGAAGACGAGACCCAAGTTTCGTAACGATTATTGGCCAAGAGAGCCGCGTTATTTTATTCCGCGGAGATTACGATCGATCCGATAGATACGAGCGTACTTCTTTCTCTCTTCTTTCTCTTTTGAGAATAAATCTTTTGAGGAACGGTTTCTAAACGATTAAACCGTAAGGTTTATCGACGAGGAATGAAACTAAGTTTGTACGGATTATTGCATAAAGCTAGTTGAAAGTATGCAAAGTCTTATTAAACTTGTTATAAAATCAAAAGAGGCTTACGGATAACGTAATAGGGTATTTGGTATCCGTGACTCCTTTAATTCTTCGTTTAATCGATCGTTTTTTATATTCCTCTTGTAACAGATTAAAACTGAGTTTGCACGACACAAAGGAATACTTTGAATTTACAATAGTTATAGGTATTTTACCTACAGTAGCGAGGATACTTACTTAGTGGAAGCTCTTGCACGAAATTCCACTTAATTTACTTTATAATACTCGTTCGCGACTAAAATTTTACTCCCACTACATATCGAAAACGTATCAAAGTACGAAAAATGAATTTTTTTCAAGTCAGTTTAAAAGCCATTCTTCCTACAAATTTTATGGAAAATATTTTTGGAATCGCCGACCACGATGTTTAGAACGATGACCTGTGATTTTCCGAATTATGCGGTATGATTTTTAAAGACACGACCTGCGCACTGTTAAAGAGAAAGGCGACGACGAGGCTCGAACCCGTCCAAACAGTTTTCGGGTACTCGAATCGCACCGTTTCGACGCCGATAATGTAAGTACTTAATTCGATTACCACTCCGCTTCCATCGTGCTCAAGATACGCTCGGGACACGTAATCGGCCGCGTCTTTCCAACATCGCTATACTCGTGGAACGAGGACGACGCCCGATGCAATCTACAGTCTTCGAGAACGTGGAAAGATCGCGTCCGTTGCCATTCGTTGCAGAACGTTCCTGGCAATTGACGCGTGTAAACTACGGGCGTACAACAGCGTTCGCTTAACCCCTTAACCCGCTCATGTTCCTTCAGGCTATTCTAGTCTATTCCGTCAATTTTATTTTTTCAAATACATCGATCTCTATTCCTGCTTCAAATCGAATATTTTTCGCCACAGTTATTTTGCCTCGTTCCTTGTCAGATAAATCTTTAACTGGTTTCTCCGGTTCGAGAAATTCGCGGATTTATACGGATATTAACCTCTTGACATACAAATAAAATAGCACTCCATGCGCACTGAAAATTTGATTTCAGGAAGTTCGGCGTAAAATCGGTGTACGACTCTCGGGCGTCTTATCGAGACGTCGACGTGCAAAGTAACGCAACGAAAGAAACAGCGTCTCGCACGCGTCTCTGCATACGTTCAGAAGCTAACATTCGCGCTTCTTTCGTAAAACACACGACAACATTCGTCTCTTTGCACATCGTGCGCTCTTTTCAATTTTCCGGCTTTTCGGTTTACCGATCTTTGCCCCGATGTCGAAGAGAGCAGCAGGCTAACGATAACGAACTCGCGCCAACTTGTTTAATCGAACGTTCGCTCGAATTATTCGTTCGCCTGGTGCGTGCTTCCTTGCGGTTTTATCAGGCAGCAATGCCACGATTGTCGATCCATTGGACGGTCGTCGCTGTTACTCGCGATCGGATACGTTCGCAATACACGTTGTACCGCGAATGCATTTTCTATTAGGATAATTACCGACGACGGTGCGCGCGAGTCTGCCGGTGATTTCATTTTCCAGATTAACGGAGTGTGCTACCGATCATCGTGCTTGTCGATTAAATTTTCGTTAGCCGAACGCCATCCCCGCCGAGCGTATTCGTTTCCGAGGCGAGCACCAATGCGAGACTCGAATGCAAACACCAGCACACGACGATTTACCGAAAATTCATTGCTCGCGTCCCTCGCTCTTTGTCTCTGTCGATGGAAATAAGGGAAGAAGAGCGCGCCGTTTCTCCTCCAAATTACTCGACGGCGATTAATTGATTCAAGCGCGCATCGCTGCTCCGCTTTCCAAAGAATTATCGATCTTGCGATCCGTATACATTACTGTACACTTACGATTGCTTTCCCAGCGTGACTTTCTGTGTTTCAAATCGACCACGATCGAGACAATCGCGGTCTCGTTCCTGTCGTTGATTGTTAAAGAAAGCGATGACGTCAACGAAGGGAGTACGAATCGGTCGCTGAAATTTCCATTCTCTTTAGTTTCCCACTGAAAGATTAATCGAGGAGCTCGCCGAACAAGAATATTAACGACCATGTAATCAAAAATTGAATTTGTGGCGCCGAACTATCCGTTGATTTCCTCTAATTTCCGTGGTTCGTTTATTCTCAGAACGAGTACGAATCGTTGCTGGAAACGAGAAGTCAATCGGCTTACTACATGACAGCTTCTAGCAAGCGTATTTTCTGATCGAATAATCGAATTATATCCTGAGAGTTTTATTCACTTTGTAAATATAAGACGGACCAAGTTGTCTGACAGCTGTTACAATTACTAATTTAAACGTGGCCAATATTTGAAAGTGAAGAAGAAAATAAAGAAGGAAGGAAAACTGGAACTACGAGTTTCCATGCGACTCGCTCGATTCGTCGTTCAATCTAATCCTTGAAAAAGTCGTTCAATTTCCAAAAACCAAGAGGCTGTACCCGGCGAAATTAAAGGATGTTCTCGTGACCAGCTGCCGTTCGTTGAACGATCGAATCGATGAAAAGATAGAACGATGAATTTTCGAGACGAAGCAAATGGATTTTCCAGCGACGTATACTACGTGGGAACGATGCAGCACAGTAGTAAATTACAGCTTTTAAGTAGGGCCCATTGACGTAGCCGCGCCCAGGGCTGTACATATTTTGTGGGTATAAAGTTATTTGCAAATCAATATCCTGCTTGTAATTTTTCATAGCTGCGGTCATTGTATTTTCGCGTCTGAATAGTTTTAACAAACAAACGAACATCCCGCGTTTCGATCAAATTTCTAACAAAAAGTGGAATGAAAAACTTCGCCATATCACGCGATACGTGTAGCCTGTACGCTTTTCGTATCTCCAAATTCCTCTATAAATGAATACAAATTTTCCATCTAGCAATTAGCAAAAAGATAACGAGCGTAGGTAGCGAAAATCCGCAACCTACGCGCTACCGTACGTGCGCTTTGATAATCGAAACGTACAAACTTTAACTATTCGTTGACATTATGGCTGCGCTGTTATTTCTAGGATTCTCGAGCGCGATGCAATACATAGAATATCACTGAATATTAATCACAAGTTACGAGCTATTAGTATCAATAAATCCCATGGTATGGGAGTAATTAATTTAATTAAATGTACAGAATTTGATAACAACGCGAGCGTGAATTTCACAAACTTATAAATCATCCGGGATCACGTTGCACGACCTAAAATTCTACATTTTAAAAGTGAAACGTGCAACAGCGACTACTAATTTGTCAATTCGCTCGATATCCTGGTAATTAGCAAATTATCGTGCATAACAGGGCTCGCTCAATTCGATTTCTGCCCCTAATTGTTTGAAACTTCACCGTAACTACGAACAGAACGTTTATACAAATTCTAATCTCCGCGAGCTTGCAAGCTACGCGCAGATCTGCTTCTCCCGCCAAGTATCGCAACGATCAGCGCTACTCTCCTCCGTTTTACATATTATTACATATAATTCCTACGCTCAGAAATTTCCCACAAATATATAAACATCCACCGTATCATCTACCTGTAACAAAAAAAAAAAAAGGAAGGAAAAGACATCTTCGCAACGCCGTAACCCGATGAAACAAATCCTCGATCGCGGCACGGAGCTCGCGGCCGAAAATATATTCCCGAATTGGAAATAGAGAAAAACGGGACACCTGTTGCCGAAAGGGAACCAACGAGGCAACAACGTCGTTTGCAAGCTTTCACGATCTTTGCCTCTCTCTCTCTCGTTGCGAGTTTTTCCTCTATAGAAGCCACGATCAAACGACATACATATGGTAACGGTCGATTCGACTGAATAGCGTTGGTCGAGCGATTTCCATGCCGCGAAGCTGGTAATTATCTGGTGTTTCGCGAGGTCGCGTCGCGGATGGATTATCGTGCGTGGCGTGCGCGCAGACACACCCTATCGAACGATATCGAGCGCGTTCAAAGGCAGACAATTGCATCAAAGAGCCTCCATTGTCGCGACGGCCAGTTTTAGCTCGACGTCGATAACGCGTTTGGCCGACCGGCTTTCGAAAAGGCAACGTACTCCCACACGGTGCCTTGCGTCACCACGAGATCGACCATCGATCGACGTTGGGCCGGTGGATTTGGAAAACATCGGTTTCGGGTCTGCGCTGAAGAAGCCAGCGGAGGCTTCGCTGTGAAGGCGAACGAAATTATGCGAGTTTAAGACGCGAGACGCAAAGCAACGTGAAATACAACGCACGATTAGAACACGATGGAAACGCGGCATATTAGAAATATCTTGTTCGGTAATCACCGTGGAAACTTGTTAGCGAACCAGTCGAAACGACCGGTATGGGACTTTTAATTCTTGCAATCGTTGCACACATGCAACCGTTTTTGATCATACGACGCTTAATTTTCTCGCGATAGAAGTGCGATTACATGTATTCGGGAATATTCATCGGTCCGCTTTTGATTCCAATACACCACGTATACCATATATTTAGTTATACGCATGTTGATTAAAGGGCAATGGCTATAGCGACAAAATCCAAACGAGCAGTATTTTTATGTATTTGGAACTAATCTGCCACGTTTGTTCCTGTGTTTTGTCGCACACCTGACTCGTTCGTGACACACGAATGCATATATTTTTTCATTGACTGGAAATTTATACTTGTCCGTTAGCTCTTCTATGACGAAGAAGATTCTACGTATCCGATGACAGTTATCTCTATACATAATTGGTACATAAAAAAAAAGAATCTATCTTAATTATTACGTTGTGGATCTCGCACGACGCGAAATTCATATACAACCGTATCTCCCTTGTCACAGCCTGTCCTATATTTCATAATGGTTCTTAACACGCAAAATGCCGCGTGGGCCATCAGTGGCTCTCCTTTTGAGCTCTTTCGAGTAATAGTGTTTCCGTGTAAAACAAAACTCGATCGTCAAACGCTTTATACGATAGAATTTAGAATCGATCGATGCGTAATTATCGCGTACAATGCAATTACAACACCGTGGGCCACCCATGAGCCACGCGGTCTCGCTCTCCTTTCAGAGTCACGCGAAAACCATTCGGCATACGACGTGTTAAGAAACCTTTTCTTCGGATTATTGGTCTACTGAATTTCGTTTATAGCTCGGCTTTCGCCGTTGAGACGAGAAACGTTCGAGACAGCACCACTTCGATCGTTTCGTTTCGGCCCGTCAGTTTCGCTTCTCTTTATTCCGTTCTTTCGTCACGAGGCACGTTTCACCATGTCCCGAAGATAGCGCCAAAACGTCCTTCAGAAAATGGTTCGTTCGTTGCACGAACGATGCGCGGCAAGAATATCTGAAGAGAGGAGCTCGTGGTAGTTTCGGCTTCGCGGTTGTTCGTCGGATACCAACGGATAGCAAACTGAATCGATCGAACGCAATTTCCATTATCGAAATCGAAGCGTGACTTTTGCTCGGCTGCCTTCAGCCTTTGTCGATGATTTGGTACGCGCAGTGCTGTCGGTAATGCTCTTATGATGGCACGGTGTGTGCTCCGACTATAATACGCTATTCCTCGCTTAACAGCCGCGCATTCTGGTCCACCGTGCGACTGCTATCGAGAGATGTGACATTTTAGGAATTGTCGGTTCTTATCTCTCTTTAGCACGCTCGTTTCTCGAGAGAAGATTTTTCGCGTAACGACAATAAAAGCGACCGATTTTTACGAATTTTTGTTGTCAAGCTAACCGTTGGTTGTACGGCAGTTGACCATTTTCGCATGTAAATAAATAGTCTCGGAGTACAGGCGTGATTTCTTTATTTCGGTTCTTCTTATCGTTTGTCGTGCGTTACGGGATCTCGCGATCATCTTCGACAACGTAACGGTTGTCGGCGCGCGGCGTAGCATCTGTCGTAATCGTCAGAATGCAGAAGGTGAGAAATTTTCTTCCAGTTCGATCGGTTTACGCTGGGATTGAACCCATTTTTCTGGAAGAATAGCACGAAGGATTGAAAAGTTCGGGAGTTTAGAAGAAAAATTTACTTTCTTCGCCACATGGATTCGGTTTGTATAGTTTCGAGAGATATTACAAGTAAATAATCGAGCAAAAGTTTAATGAAACACGGGGAAGTCGCTGGTGAAATCGCTGTGCAGTGAACGAGCCTTCTCCGAAGTCGATTAATCAATTAGTTTTTCGCTCATCGTGCACGCCAGTTTGTTAAAAGTGGCGGTTTGGAAAATTAACAAACGATTAATTAAACGAAATTGATAGGGACAAACAAAAAAAAAAGAAAGAAATTACATTTCATTCTCAAGATTATACTTTCGAAGAAGCAGTCCCTTACAACTAGTAGTTAGTCTGAAAAGAATTCATAAAAATCGCTTGGTTTTATTACGACGTTGCACGAAAGTCTCTCCTTAATCCTTTGCACTTGGAAGCATCTGAATGTAACAATAACTTCCAAAATAGTATTGTAAATGTAAGATATAAAAATACGTGTGTAATACGACTGGGACAAGTCGTATGTGTTTTTTAACTCCAGTTAAAAGGAAATGCGTACGTGTAACGGTTAAAAGACGAATGGTTCGAAATGCATGGACTGCGTTTTTATTTTTCATGAGAAATGCAACGATGCATTTTGCAGCCGAGCTATTTTTTAAAGAAACGCAGGCACGCGGTGTTTTCTACATAAATCGAGGCACCTGCCTCGTTCTACGTAAGAAGATATCGAGGAAACATGATCGAAACTTGATTCATCCGAAAGATACTCTAACTTTAATTTTCTAGACTCGCTGTAAGAAAGACTAGAAAGAAGAATGAACGTAACGTGATATTTTTCTGTTCGACTCCGCGTCTCTTCCCTACGATAAGAGTTACGCGATTTTCGAAATTGAAATTACAGAAAATGCGAAGCCGGAATAATCCAATGCAAACGATCCGACTCGATCCAATCGAATCGTCCGATCGACGTTTCCGTCGAATCTCATCCAGATGTCTCGAGCCGAACAATTTGCGCAAACTCTCTGAGTAACGAAGCCGACCTCTTGCACGCGTATTTACCCGGATAGGTAGAGAAAGGGCGGAAGCACGAGGAACGGTGAACTTTGCGTCGAGAGATATTACAGGAAACGCGAGACGCCTCGGCTACGAGCAAGAACTTTGTCGACAATGATATTTCACGGCGATTCCGCTGCGATGCAACGGCTCGCATAAACCACTCGCTGCCTCTAAGATATATCCTGTCACTTATTGTTAGATTTTCGCAAGGAGGATAGAATCGAAATAATGGACCGCGAGGAATCTTCTTTTCGGAAGTTTCATCGGCGAACCGTAACGTCTCTTTAACGCGCGCTGTTCGTTTACGGTTACTCGGATACATTTGCTTTTCGATTGAATGTGCAAAGCGTACGAACTGACAATTATAAGGAGCATCGATCGTAGTAGGAAAAATACGAATATTTTTCTTGTATTGGGTCGGCAACTAAGTGATTGCGGATTTTCTCATTAGGTGGTAATGACAAAAGCCGCAGTCACTTAGTTGCCAACCCAATATTATCGACATTTTGACAGAGGACGTGTTCCTCTGCTGTCTCATCTCGGGTATTCGCCTTCTTGCGAGCAATAATTAAGATCTAACGTTCTGCTACGTGTTGCAACTGAGACAAGGAATATATTTATCTGTGATACATGGCGGAAGCTATAAAAACTTACATAAGCATTTAGAATGTGGTTAGAAACGCGTATTCCAGTGACAAGGAAACGGCAAGAACCGCGAGGTCTCGAACGAGTTTGTTGCATTCGCATTCGATGCCTTAGGTTGATGGTAAAACAACCCGAAAATGGGTTTAAGCAGTGCCACGTTTTCGAGATTAAATATCAAATATCTGGAAAGATATGAGCGACGCGAAAGAGAGAAGAGGAGGAAAGAGGAGGATGATCACCTTGGAACATCGCATTGCACGTAATTACAGGATGCGGCCGAGTAACACGTACGAGCAAGGCACGTACAAGGTGATTCGTTATGAAAAAATAAGAGGAAAATACGCAATAAAATTTCTTCATTTAAAGTTTAATTTTCGAGGAAATTTAGTTTGACAATTTGTCAAGTATACGTGAACATAGTTAATTCCGGACTGGGCAGTACTAAATAATCGACGGTGGTTTGTTCTACGTGTAAAGATAAGCCGAATATGTAGAATAAGATTTTCCCATTCCAGGCATCATTTTCGAGAAAATAAAGTTCGAACATGTTTAGTTAAGAATCGACGCAAACAAAGCGTCTTGAGAAGAAATTTTATTCCACATTTTCGACTTATTTTCACGCGTAGAATAACCTCCTGTCGATTATTTAGCCGGAATTAGCCATGTTCGAGTATACTTGATAAATTTTCAAACTCGATTTTCTCTTCTCTTAAACTAAGCTTCGAGAACATCTTATTCCATATTTTGCTCTTATATTTTCACAAAGAATCGCCCCGTGCCCTGTTGTACATGTTATTCGCCCGCACCCTATACGTACAATTTGGAAAAAATAATGGCAAAGCTTCTTATATGTACATACATATCCACGCACTATTTAAATATCATCGCTCTACGTCCAAAGAAGCTGTGTAAACGACCACGCGTTTACAGACTGAACCAGAAAACGTAGAATCATCCTGAACCAACCAAGCAGTGGCCACATCCCCCAGTCTGTCACGCAGTCTGAGATCTAAAACGTTTCGACCCCTAAATATCTGCTTCAAGAGACTCCAAACCTGGCTCGGTAGTCTACGACTTCCGGCTCTACTTCACCCCAAACGTTAGACGCTATTACCAGTCTGAGATTACCATACCGGTAGAGAGTCGAAGCTGAAAAAGCTTTGCATCCTCTCGTCTCGTCGCCGAGAAGGCCAATCTTTTTTCATTCGGGTGGAAACGTCGCGTGTTCCTAATATACCGTGGTCGCGTTCCCTTCGGTCGTTAGAGAGCCGCGCCTACTTTCGGCTAATCCTCGCAGAGAATACGATACACACCCTTTCCGTAACTGTTGGCGTCTCGCTGGTACGTTCTTTGCTGCGACTAACCCGAGGCGAACCGAGACGTGCACCGGGTGGAAGCAACCGATTTTCGCGATTTCACCCAGTTTACGGGCAACGAACTCATCACATTCGGATTCACCACGACGGATTACCACGTGGATTTAACTCCTGTTAAGTAGCTTAGCTTCTTTATCCGTTGCGTCTCTTGCTCCCTACCTCACCTCGGACTCAATACGCAAACGCATACGTACAGAGCGATATCGGATTTGATACGTCGTCGTACGCAACACGTTCGATCGTTCCTAACGAAATAATCCTCCGCGGATCTTCGTCGGCTGCTCCCTCAGAGAGCTAACTCACGCAGGTATCGCGAGCTTATGACGCGCGCGTTATCCAACGAGAGGTAAGTCGCAGCTTTTCCAGGTGGATTTCGATCGTTCGTACGTCTCGAAATTTAACCGATTAAAAAGTGGTATCATCGGCGAAATTTTACCAGTCGCGAATCGCAAATCGATAGTCGGATCTTAGTCATTTGTAAGACAGTTGCTCGAATATGCGAGTCCCTCGCGCGTTAAGGGGATTTTGCAAATCTCGAGTCGCAAATAGTAGTAGACAAGCGGCCGAAATTTCGCCACCTGATCGAGCTTTGCAAATGGAACTTAAAATAGAAATGTAGCTAGTCGGGTGACAGGAGGAGCAAGGAGTTCGTTGTTTCGCCGGTAGCGTACTATTTTTCTTAAATATTTAAAGTCTAAGTTATTTCATTGTACCATTCATTCTTGCCGATGTCGCGGTACGTTGTTCCTATTTTCATTTTTCGAATTGGCCATCTCGTCTCGTCGCTCGTCGATTAAATCAGATTAGATTTTGCGAGAAGATAGCATAGCGAAAGATAGCTTTCTGCCATCTCCTTACGTAGATACCCGGCGACGAAATTGGCCACGTGCTTGTCAGAAGTAGAGTCATCGAGCGAAAGCAAAGAAAATCACAAGATGTCACTTGTTTTATATGTGGCGATCAATTTTCCAACGTGGAAAAATGAGTTGGATGAGCCGTGTGCTTCAGATGGTACACGTCTATATCGCGAATTAAAAAATCATCATTTGTCTTATATTTGTATACGTAGCTTTACGGTAAAACATATTTCAAGCGCACAGAAGGCGAATACTATGGGCATTTTCTCGCTAAAACCGAGAGAGCGAAATTAGAAACATTTTTTTAACAACTGAAAACCACACGTACATTTACATGTACATTTTTTACTCTGTTTGTATCAACTTTTACGAAACATTGTTTACGGATCTTCGTTCCACTAAGCTCGCGAGCTAATTATACGAGTCTTTTCGGATTAAAAAATTGATCCAGTTTCGGAAAAATGGTAAAAGAGCGAAAATAATGAATTTTCCTATGTAACAGGGATAAATTTGGCAAGTTTCACGATCGAACGTTTACAAATTACGGCAGGTGATTGCAAGCTTCCAGATAGAATTCCATAAAAGCGTATTAATTATGAAAATATTAACGAATATTCGCGAATCAGCGGAAAATTATGGAATCGTTACAAATTTCCATAGATATACAAATGTTATTCCAGAGTTTCGTGGAAATTTCGTTTTTGGGGCGAACGTATGCGCCCTGTTTCCAGCACCAAACACGAAATCTTTATTACAGCGACCAATTATTATTCGTTAGATTATATTATCTGTCATCTATCACTTTCGTATAATTAACACGCTAAGCTTGCTTGAATAAATTAACGCTATAATCTCATATCTAGAGAAAAATGCAGCTTAGCGCGCCCCTTTGGCCTCGATGTTTCAAATAACGATTAAAACTTAAGCCAAGCAGACGAGCGCTTGCGTTTTCATTTGTTTCTGCGGCAAGCAGCTAGTCGCATCCTCTATATCCTCTAATCCGCTCCTATCAGCTCGAGTATTTCAGGATGATCCGCCAACGATCAGCCGCGCGGTTCTGCTTAATCGTAAGCGGCTGCTGGCGCGTACCAAAAACCGCGGCAGCTTCGTAGTTCTGCGAGAAGCGAGCTGATAACTCGCGGATGAGACACGAAAAGCGGGAAAAAGCGCGAGAAAGAAACGCGTGGCGAGTGCCACGCGATCGAGAGATCAAGTTGGCTACAAAAATTCATTTTACAATGAAATGTTTTTTTTTTTTTCATTTTTCGTAGTCGTATGGAAATACTTACCAAACGATACGAAACTTAATATATTTAATATATTTCAGTCTAATTAATTGGCACGAAAGTGCAGTAATAAATACAATGGTCGACGTATGATTTTTCCAGCCACTTTACACAGTTGCTGGAAGCTGTAACTTGGATATCGACGGACGACCAAAGCGAAATATCGTCTTCTTGAAGAAATGAGAGAGAGAGAGAGATAATCAATAAACAATTATATTGTGCACAAAAATTATGACAGAGTTTCGACGTAAATATAAATATCGATGTATATAAAAATCTCTGACAAGGTGGTCATCAAGTTTCGCACCTGTTTGTTCGCCATTTCGTTCTACTATTTTTTGTTTTTCCAAGTCACGTTATTCATCGAAATTCAAGATATTCGGATGGTTAAATGGCGAAATAGTCTGCTCACGTTGCCAGATATTCGAGTCTGCTTGCGATTGGTCGCGGTGGTCACCGGTGACCACCAATAAGATAACCGATGCATTGGGGAAGAATGTTGTCTTGCATGGTCAATTTATTATTATTTTCCCATTATATGCTTTGAATAATAAAAATACTCCCGTGGCGACCTGAGCGAAACGTGTGATTTCCGCGTGGCAGTCAAAGTGTTAAGGTTCCTACTCTTTCCTACGCTTTCCTTCAAAGCGATCGAGAAGGATTCGGAAGGACGTGCAATATGAAAATGAAATATCGCAATTGTTAAAATTAAAGCAACGTTACACGCTGTTTCTTACGATCGGTCAATGTTCGAGCCTACTCGCGCGACCTACTTGATCCCATCGCTGGGTTGCGGGGTTAAACGGTAGACGCGCGTTCTTCTCTTCTCGAGCACTTATGGAGTACAACGCCTTCGTTGGCGGAAATTCCTTGGCTCGTTAAAAGCCACGACGCAACAGAATTGCGGCTAATCCGCGAGATCGGCCAAAGAGTACCGCGTTGGTTGGCGCGAGCACGATCGTATCATCGTCTCTGCTGGAACTGCGGGTGCATGCGACTGCGTCACGACACCAGCTCACGCTGGAAAAAAACTTCGGTGTGGCCGCGCAACGACAGCTTAATCCTTGTCACGACGAGAAAAGAAAAGGTAAATGGCTCGCAACAAAGGTTTAATAACGCGGCATAGAGCATTCCTTTTGTGTTTTCAGCGCTGGCCAAGCTAGATCAAGCCACGTTGCAAGTAACATTTTCATCAAGCTTTTACAGTCGGTCGTTGCATATTGTATTACTTTTCCCATTCTCGTTTGAAAACCGGCCAGACAACAGGGACACGCTGTTCTGCGGCAAAAAACACGGCGGCGGCCAATAAGAGACGCTACGTACGGGTTTAGAGACAACAGAGAAGCTATTTCCGCGTGAAAAAAGAAGACATCATTGACGAGATTAAAAAGCATAAACGTCGAGTATCGAACAAGCGTATTCCTTTTTTACGCTCGTCCACCGGCCTGGTCGGGAATTTTAGTCTTCCCTGTTGGATAACGAAAGATATATATAAAGAGGAAAATGCGCTAGTCGAAACGAGGATGAAACAATCATCGTACGTGTTTAATCGAGTTAAGAAGCGGCCAGAGAAGGACGTGTCTTCTCTGCCAGTTTCTAAAGATAGATTCCTTTCATTGACTTAGCTGTGGGTATACAAGCGCGAGGCACGTTCTGCGAAAATTTGATTAGGAAATAGCGAAAGTTAAACGAAGAATTCGGCATGAACGATTTATATTATCGTGCGATGAAAATATTAGGTTGTCCCAAATGTTTCTTTCCTTTCGTAAGTGCAATGCATTTTTTATTTTATATTATTTTATGGATTCGCGCATGATCCATTTTGTAGTAATAGAATAAAATGGATAAAATAACATAAAACAACAAATGTTCTGCATCTACCACTTCCTTATCAAACGAAAGGAACTTTTGGGACAACCTAATGCTTGCAACTTTTTATCGAAAATACGTAATAAAATCGTAGTTGCGTGTATGCGCAACTAGAATGAAATTTGATAAATTTGAAACGTGAAATTTATACTCGATGGCTTGAAAATTGATCGATTTTAAACGCAAAACTTTAAACGCAATCCTCTCGAAACGTGACATTCCGCGACTATCGGCACGATAATTTCCTCGTCTTTCGGTAATTCTTTACGAGATATTTTTTCTACGTTTTTTCAATTTCTCAGCCTCAATTTCGTCGTGATTACGTACGACTACCGTCATAACGATACAGGTGGATATTTCCGGGTAAAAGTCCTGTCGTGGAAAAATAGGGGAACCTAACGTCGTGGCTTTTCGTTTCTCTTCTTTGACGTATATCCCAGCTCGAAAGTCCTAGGATAGATAGATCGCTTCAAAGCTATAACAAGTTAACTAATCCTCAAAAAGGATAAGAAGATAATTGACTTGGTACTTTGTATGGCAAAGAAAGTACCTCAAGTGTTACCGTATCAAAACTCGCATAAAGTATAGCATCCGAGGTGGAACATATTTTATCCGGCTGTGCCTTTGCGCATATTTTACGTCGCTAAAGTCAAAAATAAGGACCATCTTTCATGGAAAATCGAACGGTTTCGAAAATCGTCGACGTTTGGTCGGCGGAAAAGCCTTAGCTGTAAAAATTCGCGTATGACCGCGATTATACAGGGCGATAAGCGTTGAGCGGAAAAACATACGACGGCACATCCAATACCATTGCTTCGAATGCCAATTTTATCGCTTGTAGCTGTCCGTGTGAGCACGGCAGTCGGGAAATAAAAAGTAACCGAAACCTAATCCGACGATACTCGTCGATACTAATTCAAACGCGTACGGAGTTAAACACGTTAAGAGTAGCGAATTTGAAAAACGAGTTGAACGAAATTTGTTACGTCTCATATCCGTGAAGAACGATCCTCGTTTTAAAATTCGTTTCGGAAATTCTGAAAAAGCGTAGGTAGTTAGCCTGTCATTTTTTAAATCTCGAACTTTTTGTTATCGTTTCTACGTTTCTTCTACGTCGTCCCGAGAAAGAACGAATTATCTCGAAAGGCTCGAGAAAGCGAATGAGAAAGAGAATTTAACCAGCCCATTTTTTCCAAATCCAACATGTAGAAGTTGTCTTGGACTGTTCCAGTCGCTTAAACGTTGTTCCAAAGTATCGCGTCAATATCGTGTTTAGTTTAGGAAACAAATTACGAAAATAATCCGACGATACTATGCAATAAAGGTTCGTTATACACCTGCAGACTTCGCCGTCAGACTACATCGCGAGTAATCTATCAGCCGAGAAGTTATCGCTCGTTAATCATACCGCGTTGCGCTAATTATGTGAACATGTTGAAAAAATGCACATTATGAATAAACACACATATCGAACCGAGAACCTCCGCCTTTCTCCCAACACAATTAAACAGAAATTCACCAGAGTACGCGAACAGCGCGATCCGGATGCGTGGCGCTAAAACTATTAAAAAAGTATAAAGCTTGTCCTTGGGCGGAGATGCACGCGTGATACACAATGACATGTTCCGTTGCAATCCTCGCTGTGAAGGATAGGCAGCGAGAAAATGAAATGACGCGAATAATTCGAGGGTCAACTGTACCTTGGACCGAGCGGCTATTTCGAATCCGCGAAAGTTGACCGACGATGGAAGGCAGCGGTTAGGTCGGCGACCACGGTGGCTGCCACGGTGAAGGTACCAGTGACAGTGACAGTGTAGTGGTGTGGTGGAGCTGCAAAAGGCGACTCCGAATGACAGGGCCGTCACAGTCGGCCGAGAGTTGGCGAATAATTACAGAGCAGAGTTACAGGCTTCTCTGTACTTTTCTAACGGCTCTCATTCGCAAGTATAAAAGCGAACGCGAACGTGGAGAGTGTGGTGCAAGTTAGCAGGCGGTGTTAGCAAAGTAGTAGGGTCGCCTGTCCAAGTTAACACGAGCAACCCTCTTTCCAACTCTTGGCTTCTGCACCGCGCAACTTCACTCCGCTCTTATCGAGTCGTGGTGGTCTGTGGTCTTCTTCGAACGTGCCACACGAACCAGCCACATCGAAAACAGAGTGGAGTTGCGCACCTTTTCAGGCTGTGCTGTGCTCTTCTTTCCGAAACTTTCGAAATATGTAGATTCGCGGACGTTTGTGCAACGTGCAATGATCGTGTCGTTCGTTGATACTTGGATTCCTAACTAGTTTCTCGACATCTTCTTCTTCTTCCACGCGGTACTTGTCCTCTCTCTTTATCCGCTCTCCTACAAACTCGTGTATCTAGGTATTGCAATTCTTTTTTGCCGCGTACGCTAAGACGATGTTTCAGCTGCTTCGATAGCGATCGAAGGACGATCGTAAGTGGCTACTGTGATACCCACTTCGTCGCACATGAGAGCCGATCTGCAGCGATGTCTCGACGTGAGTAGATCATCTTGTAGAGATCGCTTTGGAACGAGAAACGTGAGAGAAAAATCAACGATTCCAGTATTAGTATGATTATTAAGATGAGATGAGATCGTTTATAACTGGAAGAAAACTACTCGAAGAATAAAACGACGTTTCTAACGTCTGAATCGAATCCGTAAACATTCCCATTCGTAACATAATATTCCTATTCATATTTTGAAGTATTCTGATTTCGCGATACGTTGTATCAGGTTGTCCAAAAAGTGTCTTTCTTTCTCAAACGTGTTTTTTTATAACAGTGCACCTTCGTACAAACGTGAAACCAAGTCTGTGAAATGTCGCGGAGTTTAACTCGACAGAACAAAATGGATCGTACGTAATTCGACAAAATAAGATAAACCAAAAAACGTTGTGCGTCTATTATTTTCTCGTAAAACGAAAGAAGCTTCTCGGACAACCTAATACATAAACACCGTTAGCCACAAATATTAGAACACCTACCCGTTACATTTACCGAACAACCTGGACGAATTTTATTTCATATAACCTTTTTTTGCATCATAAGCCACGTGTAACGCAAGCGGAACGACAGACGCATAATAAAATAGCTACGCGGCAGGAGCAATGGAAAGTATTTAATTCGTATCTGCTGTACATCAGCCGCTGCCCCGCTAGTTATGGTCGACGGTGTAGCTCCGTTAAAAAGAAGTTGGAATATCGCTCACGTAGCCCTAATGGATAACCGCTCTTTCTCTTTCGCGGGTCGTTCCGTACACGTTTATTTTATTTCTTCCAATTTTGAACTGTAGCGAGCGTATTAACGAGCAACCTTTTTCGCCAAGCGACACTGCGAATACCGAAGAAGGCAAGAAGCAGGTAAAGAATCGAAGGAAACGGATGTCGCTTATCAACGATAGCTGATCGTTAGTAGCCTGGTACTAGTCGTTCGTCTCGAAGAGCGCCTTTAATTTCGACATCCCAATTACCCATCGATCCACGACAACCTAGAATTGGCCGACTTTTACACAGGTGTCATACGTGAACGTACGAACGAACGAACGAACGGAAGCACCCGCTGCACAATTTCCTTTGCAATTTCGCGATTCCGACGATGCGTTTAATCTCGTACAGCAGCACGCTCCAGACACCTACTTACTTACGACCGACGCATGCGACAGTTGAGAAAATCGTTTGGAAGCTCTGCTTCCTCAACGCTTAGCCAACCGAACGAGGAGATCTCCCCTCTGTGAGGAAAATCGCCGAGTGACCGAACAGGGAGATCTCCCCTTTTGACTTTAGCAACGCGTTTTCTTCTTTGTCGTTGTTATTATTTATTGAGATATGTATAATTTTGTGCGCTGGATTAGATTGGCCGCGTAGTATTGACACACTACTGCGAATATGAATGTGCGGAAATATGTGTGTGCGGGACGTTTCGAAAAACAGTTGAATGTAACTGTTCCGTTGGCGGTTTGGTATGGAAGATGACGAGACAAAGAGAGTGCTGAGATCGTGTGCACGCGGACACGTTTGATGTTAACCGAGATGGACATTTTTGCGATATTCTTTTTATCTTCTTCGTTTTACGATACGATATTTCACGATGTCGTCTTGATCGCGATACACCGAGCAAGTGTATGCAGCGACGAACGAAAATATTTGCATTTTCCTGCAAAATCCTGCATAAGTTGACGCTCATTTTTATTCCAACTAAAAGGTACGTAACTGTTGTAACGATGATTGGAATCGATGTTGCCGATGTTCATATTTTGAAAGTTACGTTTCCCAGCAAAAGAAAATTGTACGAAGGATCGTGCTTTTCAGAAATTTTCAAAGGATTTTCTACAGAGAACTAATCTCTGTCAGTACGTACGTACGTACGTACGTACTTGGTATGTGCTTTTAATTTTCAACGGTTCTCCATGTAAGAAATCTCATCTTAAGGCCACTTTGAGTTGGTTAAAGTTACGACCATCTCTTGCGACTTCATCTTGTAAACGGATGAAATTAAAGAAAAATTTGGAATATTACCATCGCGATACGAGTCTTAAGAAATAGTCGTGTATTTTCTTTCTTTTCTCTTCCTTTGTAAGATGGTTGGACTGGGATCTTATTAATGCAGCAGGAATTGTTCGCGGTGGCATAGATTACGAATCCCGCGGTTTCAACCGAAGAATAAAAGCACATATTTCTAGTTTCTACGTGACATTTACCAGAGGAGTGCGCAGGATCTTTAAAAGAATGTTGATATTTCTGCAAGCTGTACGCTCTCGAACAGAAAGTTTCGTTTTTCGTGGAAAAATTCCTGCTACCGTGCATTATGCAAAAAGGAAGATTGCGTGTGAAATTTGAAGTGAATCGGATGAAAATTGTAGAAGAAACGTGCGCCACCGTGTTTAAATATCACATTTTCGAGAACACGCTTTATGAAAAGTGAAACTTTTCGTTCAAGAGTCTCTTTTTTACAGTTTCTACGAAAATCAACGTTTCTCTTTTAAATCCTACGTACCTTCCTGGTGAACGTTACGTAGAAACTAGTATCTGAGATTGTTCTTTAGCTCGAACCGTGAGACCGTAATCTACATTAAAAGTTGTTCAAATTAAACAAACGAGACGGAAAGAAAGAAGAGCGAAAGAAATAAAAAAAAATACACAATTATTTTGAATGATTTTATGAGACTCGTTCCAACGTCTTCCGTAATCCTTTCGCAAGAAAAGATTGCGAAAGATCGTGACAAATTTAACCAACTCGAGATGGCCTATCCCCTTAACGCTGGCTCATCATCTTGTCGAATTTCCATTCTGGCTTTACGCAAATCCGCGACAAACCGACACGATATGTGAGCGCAGTATTGAAACAGTGGTTCATGATATTATATTCATAGATTCGCATGTAGATCTGCTTTTTACCATAGATATCCAAACGCGCATGCGAATGTACGCTTGGCCAGCGATGCACGTAACGAGATACGCGTATGTTCAACATCGGCCGATTTCGGCTGTGGACGGGCATACGTTCGAAATTTGCGAGACATGCAATTTCCCGCGTCAACTTACGATAATTTATGCTCGTGAGAATTCCCACGAGCGGCCAAGCTCGTTTCCATCGAACCGAGACGAGACGACGACCGATACGCGTTGACTGTCCGCAAAAATGCCGACGATTAAACGGAAATACGGTCTCCCCGCAGCGAGATCTCATTGGTTTGTATCGTACAGAAGATGACGAAGCAATTCGCGATAACGCGCTTCATCGCGACAGTCGTTCGTTGCACGCGTTGTTATCTAACAACACGATCTAGCAACACGAGTCGTTAGATCGCGTTATTGCGGAACAAAACCACGCATACTCGTATCTCTAGCGCGTTTTAAATACGGCTCTCTAAAGTCTTGTCGTTGCGCGTCGCTAATTCTAAACGATTTTCAACGTGAAACATCTCATCCTGACACAAGGTTGACCGACTCGTTACCACCTAACGACAAAATCCACGATCACTTAGTTGCCAACCCAACAGATTCGAGTATAACTCTGCTACATTTTACGCACGAACCTCAAAAGCCTTGTCATTTTAAATTCTAAACGATTCTCAACGTAAGAAACCTCGTGCTCACCGTCTAGTTTCTAACATAATTCTGCCGCATTTCAGATACAAAAGGAGTCTTGCCATTGTACGCTTCTAATTCCAAACGATTCTCCACGTAAGAAACCTCATCCTGATACTGCGATGCACTATTAGTTTCGAACATAACTCTACCACATATAAGCACAACTACGAAAATCCTTGTGTCGTTGTACGCTTCTAATTCTATGTGACTTTTCTACGCAACAAGATCTTATTCTTATAGAAAACTAATTCTGAGCGTGACCTCTATAGCGTTGTGGGTACACAAAGCCCGGAAGAAAAGAATTTATCGTATCGCTGTACCGATCGCTAGCGGTTCAACAGCATACGCACGTCCGACCGGCAGCTCAGGCGCAGATTCTCCCTGGCGCCGGCTCTGTTTCGGAGCTTACAAAGCAACGCAACTGACGCAACTGAGCAAGGTACCTTAGTACTAAATAACAAATTACTGCTCAAATAATGAAAAAGATTGTCGACGACAAGAAGCCGATTAATAGGCTATCGATCGGTATGCGTTGGCGACAAAAAACCGATTAATCGGCTATCTGTCGGTAAAGTGGTATTAGTTTCATTGAGATATGTATAATTTTGTGTGCTAGACTAAATTAGCCGCGTAGTAGTGACACACGTATGTGAATATAAGTGTATGGAAGTATGTGTGTACGCGACGTCTCGAAAAACAGACGAATGCAACTGTTCCGTTGGCGGTGTGGTGTAGAAGATGGTGAGACAAAGGGAGTGCTGAGACGCGTGCAAACGTATATCGACGAAGATCCTGCGAATCGTTCATTAAATAAATCTAAAACTATTTTAATATAAATTCTAAGCGTAATCTTAGTGTTCCTTTACTTTTATTTCGGCGATTAAGATCCACAATTTTTAACAAGTTTTTGTCCTTATATTACGTGAAACTTCACGTACGTGTCTGATATGAATCTTCACGAACTCGGAGTTTTTAATTCGCGCGGCTCGTTGCATTTGTATAAAAGTGTATTAATTTTGTCTCGCGATGTTCGCGTTAGCCAATCTTAACACTCGCGTTAATTAAACTTTCTATCGTAGTTTCAAATTCAACTGACATTTCAAGTACGTAAACAGCTCTGAATTTCGCCCGTCTGTAATTCATACGATCTGATTCATGAGTTTCGGGGATCGTGTATACGCGTCACGATTGTGTACATCACACACGACTGTGTACACGTACGATTCTACGTATTCGTCGCGTTCTCAAAATCGCAGAAACAAGCTTTTGCGAATATCTCGCAACGTTACATCGTAACGAATCACTTACGAACGAGCTACTTCGATCGCGATCGAATTAAACCGATCGACCATGTCCCACACGAAACTAAAACGATCATGTACCTGTGATAACCCTGTTCGTAAACATCGGAATAGACTTGCTGCTCTCGTGCGTGATAATTGGCGGGGAGAATTGTATTACAAGCAATAAATTTGCCAACAATTAGTTTCCATGCGATATTCGATCACATTAAATACAGATTCCATTACGGTTTATAATCAGGTGAAAGCGCGACGCGACGCGTTTTTCCCAAGCAGCATCGATTCTACCGCAGTGGAACGTACGATGACGCGCAAAAACTTTGCCACTGGCCCGCTTTAATTCGCTGATCGAGCCATCGTCCTCGCGATCGATCGACTCACGACCAGAGCCACGCGAAACGCTGTAACATTTCTCGACCGAGTTATCAAAGGGGGAGAGGACGGAACGAACGAACGAGATAACGATGTAATTCGATGATCGTACTCGCAAAAGGAGCGCTAATGGGTTTTCATCGGCGCAACGCGACGCGAGTAAAGACGGGAGAAAGTGGTGCGAGTGATTTGCAAGGTTGGAAAGAAGGGTGGCAACGGAAGCGCGCAATTTAATTTCGCCAGAGAGTTTGAATCGCGTCGACTATAAGGGGCGAGCTTGCGACAACGGGGTAGATGGGAGGGTGGCTGATAAATAGGATTGTCGAATAGGCGAGAACATGGTCGAAACAGCCTCTGCGTCTGTCGTTACGTTCGGACGCGAATGCGTTCGAAGGGTAGGAAAAAAGAGGGCGAAATTCTTGCTGCACGAGGAAATACAACGTACTCGATGAAATTTCGATACGATTGTTTCGAACGATCCTCGTCGTTGCTCGCTATTTAACGTCTCAAGCTCGACGCAATTAAAATCTATTAGCAGCCTATTAGCCATCTATTAGCGATCTAGAGACAGTAAATAGCCATAGAGTTAATATTCTGAAATATCCTGCCTTTCTCGCTGCTTCTTTCCAGAATTATTCCACCCACTTGCTCCACGAGAATTGCAGTCCGATTTATTGGAATCTGAAGGAGCGCCACTGTAAACCGTGTACGCCATTACCGATACTATTAGCGTGCGCGATTAAAAAAAAAAAAAAGAAAAAAATGAAGCAAAGGCTGCTAAAAGCCCGATGATCGACAGAATCTCCGAGTGGAAAGAAATCACGTTACACGGAGCGTCGTGTGGATAAGCTTGGGGCCGTGTACATTTGTTCGAGCAACTACCCGCATGTTGCGTCTCTGCAGCGTATCATCGCGTGGTCGGTTTCAACGGAGCTTTCACAGGCGCAAAACTTGTCGTCGTTTATCCGAAAGGATGGCCGCGTTGAATCGCGAACTCTGTAACTTCGTCGCGCTTGCAATTGTGTATATCGCGATAACGTTGTTTGTTTGCGACGTTTGCGTGCGTCGAGTATTCCGCTGCGATGAAATTTCGCGCTCTGTGCAAGCCACCAGTCGATGAAGAACCTCTTTTCTCTCTCTCTCTCTCTCTCTCTCTTTGTTTCTCTTTCTCTTTCCAGTGCCATTTAGTGGCGACGACGTTTTCGTTGCGTCGCTTTGCACGCCAAGTACGAGAGTAGGAGAGGCGAAGGATGCGATAGGTTGCGGGAGAAGAATATGGGGAACGGAATTAAAGGAGATTCTATGAAACGCGGCAACCAGAAATTAGAACGACCCTTCCTGTACCATTCAAGTCGGCTTAACGATATTCGTAACACAATACACGGCCGTTCCTTCGACCGGAAGAAGGACCGAGGGGGTTGGTAACGAGGTACGGGAATTACGCCCCTCCCGTTTCGATTCAGCTTTGGTCGAGACTTGCGATTCGATATCGCGGATTAGGCTTTTCATTTCCTTGCCGTGACCTCGCGTTGTACCGCGCCCGTTCAACGTGGTCGCTGCTAGCGACGCACGCGGTGCGTCGTCTCAATATTTTCGCTATGGATTAATCCTTTCACCGTGAAGGCCGAACGTCGTACGACAGAAGAGTAGGAACTCTTCAAGCTTATATAGCCGTGAGGATAAATTATGTATTCCATGTTTCAACTCTGCGGAGATCGAGGTCGTGAAACCTGCCTCGGAAGTTGCGGTGATCCGAAAGATGCAGCAGCTGAAAATCTACGCCGCGGTGTTTGTTCTCGCGAAAGGATCGTATAAATAAACGAAAAGTTTGTAAAATTAATAGAAAATAGAATATACAGGTATATTTACGCGTATAAACTACGTAATTATCGATTTAAACATAGACAATGAACAATTATGTATTGGAAAATGTATCCGTCAGATCAAGCGCAATCGATCCGCAGGGTTGAAACTTAATTATCGAACTGTCAATGGAAATTGAGGGCCACAGGGAGGGAACGTGGAACACGGCCCTGTCATAAGTATCAGGGCATTTAGAGAAAACAAGATAAACATTTTCTAAATGAAAAATTCTACGCCAGATGTACGATCGTACCCCTTCCATCGCTAACCCGCGTTCATATTGGCTCGTTCGTTAGCTGTTTGCGAGCGCGGAACAAAACGATGAAAAGGAACAAAGCTGACCGCCGACAGACTGTAAACAGAGCCGTACTTTCGGTCAAAAATGTTCATTTCACGTGCTATTTGACTAACATTTTCTTATTTCACAAAATATGCCGAGATACTGGAAGCTTGCCGCGTCTTTTATCTTCCCAGTCAGATCAATGCCGCTTCTCTCGCGCTATTGTTAATTTAGAACGTTCCATGTATCGTCTATTATTTCGCTCCGTGTCTCGCTCTTGAGAAGTTGCAATACGCCAGGACAGTATCGTCCGTTAAATACTTTTCTCTCGCCAATTCTACCATCAGCCGCGTTAAAAAGGAGAAGTTGTAAATCAGGTGTATTCGCCGTTGAGAAGATTCACGAAGAAAATGAAAATATGCAAACCTTCTCTAGCCACTACGAGTAATTAGAACATTCGCGAGATTTTCTTACGCGAGTTTAAACCGATCAAAGTGCGCAGGTATCTTGTGAACGATAACGTGCAGACGTACATTGCACGGACAGGTAAAGGTGAAACGTCGAAACAGTTTGTCAGCGCGATCTTTGGAAGACGGTAATTTGGTTTGGCGCGCAACGATCGGCCAAGCAAATTGTTTCCCGCCGGGCGGATTTGTCGTTGCGAAGATTAAATCTGAACGCGACGATATGCGCGGTATCGCGGCACGTACCTATAAAACGAAACAAAATTTCATTTGCATTTTGTCGCGCAACAAAGATTCGTGGCGGAATATCGCGATCTCGTAAACGGACCACGCGCGCGTACATTCAGCTCGTAATTCAAAGAGATGCCGAACGATAAACGCTCTTTTCCCGACCCACAATCCACTGCTGTACGTAAACGCGCGCGTGTGTGTGTAGCTTTTGCTCGCCAACGGCCCGTCGAATATAAATTGTCTCGTTTTTATCGTTTGTCTACGTCGTAATCCGCGCGCGTTTATTCCGCATCGGCGAAATGCGTGGAATAGTCGGAACCCTGTGCTAGCACAGTGGAAAGAAAAGGTGCTGGAACATGCAATACGAAATGGAACGATCGTGACGAGTACAGCGGCTGAAATATCGCCGTGATCATCGAGTCGATAGAAAATGAAGTTCGCGCGTTTTGAACACAGAAACGTGTAACTAAGAATCTTTCTTAGAGAAAGGCTATAACAAAGTATTATCCGAAAAGAGTCTTTCTGTTACAGACACGTCTTTTACAACGATGCATCTTTATACAAACATGTCGAACGCTGTGATCCTGATTTTGATAAAACAGAATGGATCACACGTAATTCGATAAAATAATATAAAACGGAAAATGTTGTGCATCCATTGTTTCCTTATAAAACGAAAGAAACTTGTCGGACGACCTAATAAAGTGTACCTCTATAGCAAAAACCTATGTATACGTAGGTGTGTCCAGTGTATTTTCCATCTCCCCATTCGTTTTGTGAATACAACGAGGGCAAAGTTTCTCGAGGGCTACTTTAATTATCGATTCGTCTTACCAGCCATCTTTTCATAAAGCAATTCG
The DNA here is from genome assembly GCA_014737535.1 of Bombus cullumanus. Classification (NCBI taxonomy): domain Eukaryota; kingdom Metazoa; phylum Arthropoda; class Insecta; order Hymenoptera; family Apidae; genus Bombus; species Bombus cullumanus. The sequence continues at coordinate 2,147,860 of JACXIX010000071.1, read as the reverse complement.
AATATCAACTGAAAGAAACAAGAACGCGATATTACATCGCGTTAAAATCACCTCGTCTCGTCCTTATTGTAAACGAGTAAACGTCGTGACCTGTAACAATTATAAATTGATCTTGTCCACAGCAACGATCGGCGGGGACTCGACATCACGTAAAACTAATAGCTGGCAAACGGAATATCAGTTTACGAGTAATCTTTGCGATCGAAAATTGAAATTGCCTGTACGAAACGCATATGGTCCTCGATGCGGTTCCGTCGATGCTTCAGCCCTTCCGAAGCTTTAATTTACAACCGCGCCACATCGTTCCCAGCTGCCAGTAACCAACACCTAGAACGCGACGGTGAGCGTCGCGACGCGTTGCGTCACGACCTTTGGAACGGACGTATGCTATGCAAATGGAATCAATTTGCTAGTCGGTGGGCGTCGCCGGTTCGTGGACAGGATAGCCGACCACCACCCTATTGTCTCCCTTCGAATTTGGCCTCGTGCCTCGCGTTTCCTGCTAACTCGCGGCTTCTTCTTGGCAAATGAGTTTTACGCGATAGACAGGGAACAGCAACGTGAAGGAAAAGTAAATGGCCGCAAGCGCAGATAGGCAGCGACAGTATGATTTAATATCGTAAAACAGACTGCAACACGCTGTTACGCCCCGCAGAATCCCGATTCGGGAGAACAAGAGGGGAAGAACCCCTGTTGTTTCCCGTGGGGTGTTCGCTGTCCAAATACAAGCCTGTTCGAACCCCAAAACTCGACGATGCACGCACCATACCCTGAAAGCGACGTTTCCTACGAGTATCGGATACTCGTGTTTCAGATACATTTGTGCCGGGTACGATAAAGGACCATGATTCTGTTTTATTTTCAAATGCAGGCGCATTGCGGTGTCCTTCGATCATATTTAATAAATGTCAAAGAAATCTCTGTTTCCTTTTGATGCGGGTGGAACTTTAATGGAATACATTTTCAACGGACTATCCCATAAAGCGTTTCACGTACTGTTATTGTGTTTTCGATGTTAGCTTCGACCATTTGTGTGCTGCATTGGTTTTTGCACCAGCACCAATTTTAAGTATTTCTTCGTTAGAACTTTGCTTTGCTCGAAGAAATTACGATATAAATTATCGAACGATATTTTAGAAACTCGAAAGAGCGTTCCAGAATGTTGGGGATATTTTCAAGCGCGAACACGTAAAAATACCGCATAAATTTAAGCGACCCGGTACATGCAATATGCGAACGACGCCAATAAAAATTAAGTCGCAGTCGGATGGTTAATTCTGTGAATGTTGGCGCGCGAGAGATTTCCCTTGCCTTGCGTGTATTGAATTTAACAAAATTGAAATATCTTTGAAATTAATTATTTCCTGACGGGCAATGAATAGAGGGCAATGAAAAACCTCATCGATTCGTAAATAACAAGATATATAGCTCCGCTTAAAAAATACCCAATGATGTTGGGATTTCATTTAAAAAATTGCCTTTAGAATAGATTTCTTCCACAGCTGCACGCGGCCCCTTAAAATAATGCAACTTTCCTCTCAGAAGATTTTTCCTACCGCGCTTTATAAGCGCAAGATATCTAAGAGCCTCGTTTCTCCTTGCTCGCCATATATTTTACTCGCTCGTGTCGATCATTTTGCTTTATCTCTTTCACCGAGCTACCCATACTAATACAAATCGAAAACAATAAATTGTTTAAAGTTCATAATTGTCGCGGCGATACACGAATCACCATGTGTTCCCTGTCGTAAGATCTACCATATGGGAAATACATATTGACTTATCATATATATATATATGCTTCGTTTCCACACACATATTACTCGTTGATCAATATGTGTTCCCCATATGGTAGATATATTGCTTTCCTTGCAGTATTACAATACATGTATATATATATATATATACTAAAACCAACAATTAAATGTAATTATATTCAAGATCAACGTGAGAACCTCTTCCTTTTTTCTTTTTTTTCTTCTTTTTTTTAATTTGAAAAATTACTGCAGCACGCTATTCTGATACACAGTGGAAGGTTTAATTCTAATTAATCGTGCATAACATATTTAGATTGAGACGAAAGAGGCGCAGTTGTAACGTTAACTAAGGAGAACAGTTTAGATGCTTATCTGCAGGAAATACCGCCTTTACGGCCCTACGCTGTACAATTCGGCTCGCACCCTCTGCAACGGTCACGCGCTCTGCCGTACGTACCGCTACAACCCCATCTGTTTTCCTTCCATGAAATGCGTCGCGCGTATCTCGATTGCGATCGACAATTCGTAGGCGACGAGCCCCGTCTCTGCCACATACATTCGCCCTACTTGGGAAACCGACGAAAAACAATCGCAATCTGGCCAAGTAGAAAGTTTCAGCGCGCTTACCGCGTCTCCGCGCGCGGTCGTTGTGCACGTTTCTTTCCATCCCTTTTCTTTCCTTATCTTCTTATAGTTCATTGTTTTCTACGAGCGAGAAATTGCCCGGGCTACGCGAGCCTCCTTCTTTTACTCTTAGTCGCGCTCGCCAGTTAAATAAGTTTGAAACTCGTGAAAGATGCGACGATCTCATCTCTTTCCCACGGTTTTTAGTCTACTTCTCCGATGTACTTAGTTTTGTACGTATAGTCTGGGCCTACGGATCGAACCTGATATACGCAGCATGGAATTGGCACGATCGATGACCCGCTTTCCATTTTCGATCGATCGGCTCGGTTTTTAGCAGGCATTGTCCACACGTCGTTCATCGATTTTCGTTCGGCCGTGAGAAACAGTCGGAGAAATTAGATGACCGATCCTACTACTACTAAGCGGTGTGAAAACGAGCTTATTAAGCGGGCAATACTGTATTTCCATTCGAATTAATTCCGAGGCGCCTCCTCCTCCCTTATGATAATAGCATCGGGCACATTTGCATATGTATAGGCACGGACGTGCGCGCGTTGATGAAAATTGAGGCGATTTCAAAAACGCAAACAATGCGTTAATTATTAGGCTGTAACGTAAATTAACGTTGTTTTTATACGCGTCGTATTGAATTCGAGAGATTTCCTACGTTTAATAGTTAAATGGCATATAATGTAACAGTACAGTTAGTTATAATATAACACGATATTTACTTTTTATATTCGTTATACGAACGATTATATTTATTACACGAAAGTTTCGAGCATAAATTCGTACCGTCTTTGTATTTATTACACGAATTAAGGAAATTTCGTATAATAAATACAATGCGTACGCAGGACCAACAATACACCAATTATTACGTTGTAACAAAAATTCGTCCTGTTTTTATATTTATTATCCGAATACAGAAAATTTCATGTAATAAATACAATCGTTCGCATAGTAAATCCACGAAATCAAAAGCTGAATTTATGTCATAAGGAACTCGGTGTGTATTTATCGAACGGGTAATTTCGTTCGTTTCCATCGTTCGATCGAAAGATCGACGGAACAGCGTGTTGGAGTGATCATCGAATTCGAGCTTGACGCGCTTTCCAATCGCGTTCTTGTCTTCTCTATAAGCTCGATTCGTTCATCGTCGAATATGTTTGGCCCTCGAGGACAAGGGACGAAACGCGTCCAGCGATCGATCGTCTTAACTGGGTCGGTTTCTCGGTCAGAGGCTACAACGTCGAAAAAGAGTCTTTTCGGTGGCGGATATAGAGGCAAGAGTCTGGTAAAACGAAAAAAAAAAAAAGAAGGAAAAAGAAGAAAATGGAGGAGACAAATCAAATCGGAGCACGCTACTGCGAAACGTAAGCACCGCTGCTGATGGCGAACGCTACTGTTGACCTTTGAATAACGCGGATTTGAACCTCGCGAACTCCAACTGTACACAGATCTTTTCCTTTCACAGAAAACTGAAACAATTACCAATCTATTTAAAAAGAGGGTGGTGACAGCTGCCATTGAAAACCCTGCTACGTTTTCTATACGCTTTACGCACGAGATACGCTTTATCCGCGTGACAATATGGAAAATCGATCAGATCTCGTCAACGTCATTTCTAATGTCTCTAAAATATTACACCGCTTCTTCACAGATTATGTTTCGACCAAAATGTGCATACATTTTAACTGGATACTATTCGTGGAAATCTCCAAATTAAGGTCGACTTAACTTTTTCCTTTTGCAGCTGCGAGTTTACTTTTACCGGTACAGTTGACTCTTGAATAATACGCATCTGAAATACGCGGTTCTAATTACGCTGCGTTTCTTTCTAAACCCCCATCACGCTCGATATTCTATGTACTTTGCAAATTATTAATTAACTAGATAGTAAAACAAACGTATTTGCTCTGGGCAGCACTGGTATGAAATCTCAGCACGTTATATTATCTTCGCGGGAATATTAGCAAAGATACTTTCTATCATCGTCAATCGGTAAAAATTAATTCTTCCGCAAAGTTTACAAAAGATTTCTTCGTCGACGTTACAAACGATGTTGCGTTGCTCGAGTGCTACGCGCTATCTCTTTCTTTTCCTCTCTTTCCTAACTCCGTAGCAGCTTCAACTGGGAATTTTTACTGAGAACTTTCTTTATGTTATGGAGAAAGATGTCGTCGCCCGATAGATAGAGCGCAAGCTACAAAGATCTACGAACTGACATAAGTAAGCAACGTAGGAAATATCGTTTCCTATCAAACGGTAGATTATCGTAGCCGAATTTTGACTCGACGAGTTAAGAATTGTAAACGGGATTTCCAAGTATGCGGTTAGTCGGCGTTCCAAATGCGTGCGTTGTTCCAACGTCTACCATTTATTTTTTTTTTTTTTTATTAATAGTCAGTGGCTTTAGAACGCAATAGTAACGGTGGTTCTAACGCAGATAGTAGTTGCCATGGTCGCGAGGGAATATATCACGCGAGAATGCGTATACGTATACCGATCTGTCTGTCGATCGGAATCGATCGCAACCGATTCGATCGGACGCAACCCTCGCCTGAACTCGAGGCGCGTCCTCGTTACGTCAATTATCATGGAGCGTACAAACTATCGGAAGCACCGCTGCGAAGCGCCGCTTTCCAAGCTAATTTCCCGTCGGATTACGTTTCATGCCACTTTGTCTCTGCGACCTCGCCTCGTCCTTGTCTTCCTTTAATCTTCGTGTTTTCTCGCAGCGTACGGTTTAACCCTTCCTTATCCGCTGCAGGTATTCTCGAATTTTCTTCCGCTCGATTCGCGTTGACTTCGCCGATCGCTGTGATCGGGTCGGTTGTCGTATAGTTCGCCGCTGTTTCCATATTTTTAACCGAGTTTTCATTTCTTAATTCGGTCGAATTTTCGTATAAACTGGAGTAAACCGTATTTTTTTTTTTTTTTTTTTAATTTCCAGTAACGTATTTCTGCAGCAGTGGATATACAGGGTGCGGCGAAATAACACGCGACTGCTTATGAAATGTAAGAGGAGAGTATAGAATCCATTTTTTTTTTCGTATGAAGCTTCTTTTTCGAGAATATATATATCTTATCTTATTTTACGAAGAGTAAGTAAAGGCAAGGACAGGGAATATTTATTGAGAGAATCAGGAGAGTAGGATAAATTCAACGATCAGACAGGTGAACCATATTGTTCACAGAATGGAGTTTGTTCCATACTTAGTTACCGTGAAAAATAGCGGTTAGTAAAATATCAATTAATTTTATCCTCACGCTGGTCCACTACACGGTGGAAATTCTCCGTTTTTAAGCAACTCGCCTCAACGCTGTCTCGTGCAGATATTTCGAACGCTATGATCGTTGTGATTCGACAGGTACGCAGTTGGACTTTTCGCACGCGAAACGTGTTACAAGATGGAAAGTGGACATTCCTTCTTCCCCCTCGCTCTTCGTATACGAAACGCGGCGTCGAGTCACGCTGGAAACAGGTTCGCGATGGGTTAATGGGAAAAGTGGTAGGTAAACGACGCGAAGGACGCGGTTCATCGGAAACGGAAGCTAAAGGAAAAACCTTGCGATCGTTGGTGGTCCGAAACGACACGCACCGGCGGCTATGGACGCCCTCGTTACCTCGACGACGATCGATCACGAGAAAAGACGCGAAACGCGGCGAATTCACGATCCACGTTGCAAGTCCAAGCACAATGAAACGGCCATTTTAAAAGGAAGGTGGAAGGAGCCGGGAATCCCTGTGCGATTGAACTTTACTCGCGATCTCGGCCGCACCAGTGAAAAGATATCGCGTCGTAGTAAACGTAAAATTTGATCGGTCGGCATAACGCGGTCGTAACGATAGCAATAGCGATAGCCGATAACAACGTGGTTGTAAAATGAAAAAAAATGGCTGCGGACGCTCATATACCTGCGACGAGTTTACCGAGCATAAAGGGAAGAAAAACGATAGGGATGAACCGTATCGTTTCCTTGAAAACGACACGGTCCGAGGTTGTTGGATTCGATTAAACTGGTAAAGTAAAAGACGCGTATACTCGTCGGCGAATATGCTCGCCAGTGATAGAAGAATGCTGGCAAGGTTTTCTCAAAATCAACGCGGATGTTTCGTACACAGATGCAAAAATTTCGGTTCGGATAGGTCTTTGGCGATTTAACAGATTCGAACTAAACAGCGTGTTTATTTATTGCAACGTTCTCTTACGCTCGCTTTGTCTCTATAGCCGGGATTTGGTAAAATTTCTTTCAGCTATCTGCTTTGGGATATCAAGCGGAAAAAACCTATTCGACTAAAAGCTTTTACAAACCACTCTATCTGTTATACCACTTTCGCCGGACGTTCGATGTAAACATTTCAACCACGTTTCACGAACGTGTCTGCCAACCATATATGCAAACAGGTGACGAACGAGAACAAGACGAGCAAGTGTTCGCCAACACCTGTGACGACGCATCTTCGTTCGACTACAGTCGTCGAATTTATTGAGTTGGCAATTAAATGATTGCGGATTTTGTGAATAACACCTAATGACAAGATCCGCAATCACTTAGTTACCAACTCAATATACACAGTCGTGCGAATCTCGCGCCCAGAGCCGTCCGTTGAATCCACGGTTTGTCATTACGAGAGAGAATTTCGAGAATTCTTCGTAAATTTCGAAGAAATCGAGGTACCTTACGTTACTACGATAGAAAAAAGAAGCTGGCTGCCGTCGAATAACAAGAATTCTTCGCTTCGAAACGTTTCCTACTCGCGTTGTAAGCTTCCGCGATGTATCTGTTATCGCAATAAATATTTCGTTACTCGACAAAAACAATAACTTCCTTCGTTTAGGTTGCGCGATAACGCTGCTGCGTTTACGCATCTATTATACGCTAGTTTGCTTTGCCTTGAATGGATTATGTACAAAGTAGGAGCGACGGTTGTCCATCAGCGGTCCGTGTTGACCGCGAAACTGTGTCAGTAGAAACACGCGACTTGGAGACTTGCGCAACCAGCCCAATTTCGTAAGTTCGCACTCGTAAGCACAAGCTCCTTACGATCGCCTACGTGCACGAAAAAATCCGATCGACCCCACCGATGCGGCCAGCGAACCGGCAAACTTTTTTCCACGAACGTTCGGCGGTAATTTACGTTCTCTGACGATGCACAGCCGCGAAGCGAATCGGAGCGAACGCGTCGATTACCGTGAAATTACTCCTAATTTCCGATTTAACTGCTACTCGATATAAATAGCCCATAAATATTCACGAAGCAAATCGAACGCGAGCGGGCTTTGGTCGCGTTGCGTCGAAAATATAGCCGAGTGGCCGTCGACAAACAGAATTTTCCCCAAACCTTCCATTCACGCTGCTGGTGAGGCTCTCCTCCCTCTCTCTTCGGCGGGATGTTTTGCCGGAAACGGAAGAGAGCTTTGCGCGTACATGTACGCGTGATGTAGCGAGACAAGGTTCGGAAAAAGGAAAGAAAAAAAGGAGGAGAGAGAAGAAGAGAACCGGGGTGGGTTTATTTTTAGCTGGCGCCGAGCGAGGGAGCGGGCGATGGGTGCAGAAGCAGCAGCAGCGGCGGCGGCGGCGGCGGCGAAACGCCTAGGGTAACTCGCTCGTTGACGCGAGCCTCGTTGCTCGTTTACGCGTCACGAGGAAACAACAGCAAGAGATCTCTTCTCGTTCACTCGGGGTAATTTGCGAACGTGCAACTTTTCTCGCTTGGTGTTTAATCGGCGGGGAAAGTCAAGGTTCTTGCTTACTTCAACGCGTAATTTAGGTCTCCGGCGAAGGAAGAAATTGCTCGATTTCAAACTTGGCTACCGGCGAACAATTTCAACGGTGAACGATCATTACACTGATAAATTAGCATCCGAAGGGGGAATCGTCGAAATATACTAATTGGCTGAATTTTACGGATGGGAATGTCTCAATGTTTACGGCTATCGTTTGTAACGTTCCTAGCTACCTCGCGGATAAGCAATTACGCGTTTCATACTAGTTCAGAGATATAGAAGCACGGTGTGTTGAAATTTTTGTGCCTGTTGGCAACGAGATCTAAAATCCGCGCACTTTTCCCATTCCGCCCATTCGATTCTGCGGTAGGATGCGGTAGAATCTTAATTCCTCGAGTTATTTCCATTACCGTTTGGAACTGTCGACCGCAGACATGTTACCGTTAACTGTAAATAATTTAGCTACTATCGGATTACCGAGATAGGCAAAGTATAATTAGTCTATTATATGTTTAACTGCATAGTCGGATCATATCGGGATTCCGGCGATGAAAACAATATCACTCGTAAACTCTAAATTTCAACTAATTTTTCACCAAACGGATGCCTGTGAAAAAAACCGCGAGCTGAATTTCGTTCGCACTAATCGCCTACTTCCTCCTTTTTCTCCGGGTTTGTCTCGAACCACCGCTGTGTATGTACGAGCCACACAAAATATCTCGCCGAACATGGAGAACGTCGTTTGCAGCAGAATTTATATTTTTGTATATATTTGCAACAATAATTACAAGGCTATTTTATATTCTTACGACTCCTGTTCGATAGCCAATACACATAGAAATCAAAAATGAAAATCGTTTGCTCGTAATATCGGTGCATTTATTTCTCTATCTATTTGCTCAAAAACGAACAAATATTCGTATTAAAAGATCGATTTGAAATATTCGTTTACAATAAACATGCGAAAAATGTATCGTGGATATAAGCAATCATTGGATATGAGCAATATTTCCCAAATAGCGCGTCATCGCTCGGTATTAGCAAGTGGTTTCGAAGTTGCTTACAATTAGTTCACAGTTATACAGTCCAATAATTTCTGTATTAATTTACGTTACGTTGGCGGGAGGAAAACATCGTCGATGGAACTCGACCGATCAACCTTCCCTTCGTATTTTCCCCTTTTCCTCGCTAAGAGCATGTAAGAACGTGATTCAAGCAGAAGGGAATCGAGTCCTGCCATCCCTGCTGCTCTCCAACATCGGCCAACCTATCTCGCTTTCGAGCATCGCCTACCCTCGTCGCAGCACCGCGACATGACTTTATCCCATGCACTCGGCTTGTTCGGATTCAATTGCACGGCCAACGATGCGAAAAGAGAAAGAAGAAGAGCAGGAGAGACGGCGGAGCAGCTGGATGTTCTCTTCTCGCGCTTGCACGGAACCGTGCGTACACGCGTGCGTTGCGCACGCACCTCTCGATGCACCGATGACTCATAGACCGAGAATCCACTTTGTTCTATTGCTCGAATCTCCCCCTGTCCCTGCTACGATCCTCGTCGCTTTTGTTGCCCGCCGTATATACCAGTCTACGTGTATTGCTTTTACTCTCCGCTATCCTTGCATCAACCTCGTATCAAAGGGGCTTGTTCACATTCGACTTGTCGTTCCCCAATAACGATTTACGCTACCGATCGAAAGCACCCGGACACGCGATTACTTTTGACAACGCGTAATTTCACTCGTAAGTAGCACGTAGATGGACGTGTTATCCCGTGGACAGAAACGTTTAGAAATTTATAAAATCTCGGATCGCGCATATAGTTTGATGGTTGTTTTAATTCGTCGAATTAATTGCGCTAACGCGATATTTCCTTTGCAAATTTGTCCGGTTGATTCGAGTTATCGAATTCTGCTTGCTAACGTTGTAATTATGGAACTGTATCGTACGGCAGAATTTGTTTAACACGTTCGTCGCCCAGCGTGATTCGGCTAAATTTCCTGCGGGGCCCAAATCCGACCGCCGGTACGCAGAACGTAAATAAGGCGACAAGCTGGAAGTCATTGTTTATCGCCTTCGATTCATTGTACAGAAAAGATTATTTATTTCTGAAATGGAGAAAGCGGTAAGCTTTCCAGCTAGAGTATTCCGAAGGGTCTTATGGCAGATATCTCAGATCTTTCATTTAGTCGAGAAGCATACTTGTGAGAGGCACATCGGTGATTTTTTCATCCTCAAAATGTTCAGTAAACAGTGTGAAAATATATTTGAAAGTGAGGATAGTAGTGATGACGGAGTCTACAACTATCGTTCGAAGTGCCCAAAATCACCCCAAATGTATTTGGAATGTTTTAATGTTCTTCCAATTATTACGCGTTTCTTCATTTATGTCTGTGTGTAATAGATTGTATAATTTGATAGCGTTTAAGATTAGATGGAAGGAGATTGAGGTATCTGTATCGTTATTAAGCGATATATATATATATATATGAAAGCAGTAGCCCCGTAAAATTAACGAAAGCCTTGATCTAACTAAAAACAGGATAATCGAAGAGGGCCAAAAATAATCGAGCCTACGGAGACGTGCAACGATCAGTTAAGTGACATTAATCGTGCCTCTGCGATTTTGCTATCTTACAGCGATTGAAACATTAAACATTCCGAAAGTTTGTACACGCTTCACGAAGCGTCGATCGATTCGTTACACATAACAGGTCCTGTCAAACGACCGGTTTCAATATTTAATTTCAAACTCTACGTTTATTGTTATTTCTTTCGTTCATTCAACTTCGTGTAAATTCCTATATTATCTCTGATTAATCAATTTCTCAATTTTTATCGATGTCACAGTTTACGTAAAATTAGATGAACGACAGAAATAACAATGAATGTAGAATTTGTAGTTAAATGTCGAATCCGGTCGTTAAACCGGTCCTGGTAATGTTACTGTTAAGGTATATTCCTCATTTCCGTTTACAGGCAGAGTGTTCTCGTGCTAACCGTGGCAAGACGTAAAAAGATAGGAACGTTGCCCCATAGTAACAACAAAGATACAACAACCGTATCAACTTCTCGATCGAACGTACGAACATACACACGCTAATGTACATAGATCCACGAATCGCATTTCCAATTTCGACGTGCTTCTGTCCTTCGATTTTTCGAACGAACATTCTACAAAATTCTACGAAAGATACCACAAAAACGTAACAGGCATCGATCCTGACCATCAGATTTTTATTACGACAATCTGCACGATTACGAATCGGATAAGCGTCGAAATATAAAAATAATGGGTTGGCAACTAATGTGAATACCAGCTAATGACAAAACCAGCAATCACTTAGTTGCCTCACAAAGGATATAACCTGACAAACACGAAGATGGTACCCCGCTAGGGGTAGCCACCCACGTGTAATATCGTGGTGGAATATATTATTAATTATATACTGATATTTGTGATTTATTTAGAATGAATGGATTGTACAGAAAATGGATGGTAGTTTAACATGAACTAGTCGCAATAACGCGCTATCATTTAGTGGTTCACTGGCAACTCTCGCCACAACGGATTCAACGTTCTCTCTCGACAATGTCTCCTCGATTCACACTCTCTGACTTGCCGATTAAAACTCTCCGACTTCTCGATTAAAACTAACTGCTCTCGCAACATTGTATGCGGTTTAGCCGCTAACTCCTAGGCCTTTTGCCCGCGATACTACACACATGCTAATCAAACAGCTAAAAGATTCTACCAGATGTCCAAATTGGACAAATTGTGAATGTAAAGTATTAAATAAAAAAAAAGAAACTTAGTTGCCAACTTAATTAATGCTTATGAACGGTAGGATACGCGTGTTGGATGCTTGTCCAGTTCTAAGATGAATCATCCGTCCGTACTCGCTGCTTGCGCGCGAATCTGTCGAACTACGAAAAGGTAGCGCGGTTCAAGGAAAATTGGAACTTGAAAAATACGTGAGCTGATAATGACGGGAAGTTCGAGTGCACGAGACCGCGGTCGGATATCGCCGTAACTTTGCACGAGTGCGTGTACGAGAACGAAAGGAGCTCTATCGAGCCACCTTCACACGCGAGAGATATTTTTAGACGAGGTAGGTAGAGCACCGTTGTTGGCCCATCCGGAACCCTTCGATCTGCGTCTTGTATCGCGTCTATACATTCTCGCGAATCGCTTTTCATCGCGCAACGAACTTGAAAAACCCTTTGACCCTGGAGAGGTTCGTTCTTATGCATACGTACGTACGAGATGGATATTGGACCCGAGCGGACGTCCAGTGTAACGTTCTCTCGTTTATTTTTTGACCCAATACCGTGCGTTTTCTTTTTTCTTCTTATCAAATTCCTCAAGTTCGAGAAAAGTATAAAGAAATCGTTGTCGTGAATAGGTGTAGATGTGAATAGGTGGATTTCCTTGGAATGTTTATTTGCTTTCGAGAAATCTTTTGGCTTAGAGGGAGGAAAATTGTGACGTAAGAAGACGAGGGTCGGAAATGTCCGGAGTTTCTTGAAAATATGAAGACGACCGTCTAGAAAAATATTCGTTGAATTTATTATAAAAATAAATTGCGGTAATAAATTTCGTATCACTTAGTGGTACTTTCGTACGATTATGCAAATCTGATATTATGAAAATGAAACGTATAGAATGCGATAAAAAAGAAAACTCTTGAATGGAAAGTAGGGGCGTGTACATATACTTCTTGTAGCCAGTGCGCGTATACTTTTCGTTTCAATTTTATACCGAAGATTTTTTCGAATCTGAAAGCGTGCTTTTCTCGCTGAAATGAAAGCGGTGAAAGCGAGCAGCCCCGTTGAAATCCGCGAATTTTTTATCTTCCTCGAATCTCGATCTTTCCTTCGTCACGACCAGGAAAAGTATCTACCTTGAATGCTTCGAGAAAATCCTTGGCATAACATCGGGACGAAAACTCGCATTCTTCGCACATCGGTTCTTTCTTATCTTTCTCGAGCTTAACAAACTTTCTCTCTAATAACAAAGAAATAAGATTCGTTCGCAAGTGAGGCCAACGAATGTGATCCAGTTAAATTTCCTCGAATTAGAAATGTATGTTTAAAGATTATCTTCGGAACGAGATAAGGTGTCTCTGAATGGGACGTCCGCGTCTTTGAAATAAGCGACCGGGTCTAAACGAACCCGAATCCACGGGACGTGTCTTTAATACGAACAAGTAAATATCCTCGCTGGTACGCGTGACCGGGAATAGACGAGCCATTCACATCTTAACGCATTCATTGCCACTGACGTGCACGTTGCGCCAATTTAATTATCTAAAACTTATCGGTCTGACGCAATTGGCTGCATTTTATTCTTATTCGTTTAAACGACTTACGACTAAAGTATCCGTGAGAAAAGCACAATACACGTCCCCGCGTTACGTACGATAATTAGAAACAATTCGCTGCATAAACAATCGAGTGTCCTTTCAGCATTTCTACGCGTAATTACAGCGAATGCTGGCAAAACTTAAATGGAAGAAGCTTGTAAAAAATGATTAGTGGATCGACATGGAAAAAGTAGATTCTCCGGAAGACGATTTTCCGCTTTGTTCCGACGCTTTTGTATCCAGAGTGAAACCTGGAAAATCCCAGACCGCGAGAAGCGCGCCATTCAAAAGGAACACGAAGAAAGAGGAAAAGAGAGGGAGAAAAAAAAAAGAAAAACAGCCCATGAATGCATTGTACCTCGGTTATCATGCAACAGCTGTGCTTAATAGTCTTCAGCCCTGTGCGCGCGAGGGAGAAAAACACGGGCCTGTGTTATTTTCGGCGATGCGTCGGGGATGGATCGTTCGAATGGAAAGATCAAAGCGAGGGGAGGAGAGAACACGGCTCCTGCGAGTTGCTGGCTCCCCTTCGTAAAAGTTTGATCGAATCGTAGCAATAGGGCGCGATTGCCTCGACTTCGGCGATCGAATTTACGCGGATCTGACAAACCCCGAGTCTTCGATTCCGGACAGAAAGCACAGAATATCGTAGAATCGCAAAATTGCTTACTGCGAAACACGATGCGCGTGCGCGTTTTAATTCGTCGCGTTAATTAACGGATGAGTAATAGCGACCAGATTTTCTGTTCTCAAATCTTATCGCAGCTACTTCAACTTTTGTATTTCGATTTGACGTCCATTAGCAAGCGAAACAGGTCCCTAATACGTACTTGAGGAGGACGTTCAATACAAAACCGGAAGGAGAAATCGCGTATACTAATAACGATTTTTCCACGTTTATTTCTTTTCCATTCAATTCAATTTGAGATATTCTTTAACGTTAGGAAAACACATGCGGATCGAAACTGATCGAAGCAACGCAACAATACGTGTTTAACTATGTGTTCAACTATGTGAGAGCAAAGTATCAGCGATAGTGATAATAAGAAGGTGGAAATTATAAGAGAAACTACGATTCGAGGAATTGCAATAAACCGATAGCTATTAGGGTGTCCGAAAAGTTTCTTTCGCTTTATGAGGAAATAATAGAAGCACGTTTTTTGTTTTATATTATCTCGTCGAATTACGTACGATCCATTTTGTTCTGTTCAGATAGACGCCGCGACATTTCACAGACTTAGAGCTTCACGTTCGTACGAAGGTGCATTGTTGTAAACAAACACATTTGCGAAAGAAAGACACTTTCCGGACAACCTAATATTATCGACGACGAAATTTTCTCTCGCTTAATCTCGATAATCGCCACGCGGAGGAAAATACCCAGAAAAATTGCCGCTCCACTGAAATCGATATCGTAGTTCGACGCGCAGTGATTTATGTGCGAACACATAATTAATAACCAGGGACACGTTTTCCGAGAGGGGGAAAAAAAAAGTGTCGTAGTTCGTGGGTCGCGTTTCAGCAATAGGGCGTGCAACTTTGCGCCTCAGCCGTGCAGGAACAAGTTCGTTCAAAGACCTTCCACGTAGAAACGAAGAGGAAAAACCAAGACGAGTCCAATTATCCCAAGGTGGGAGGAGAGCTCCTCGTCGGTTGGAAAACTCGCGGCGTCCTGCTTGAAGTCGAAACGCCGCGCCGGTGCACACTTATCGCGCGTTGCAGCCGTTCAGCGACGGATAGCCTCTGGAAACGCTTGATTACCATTACACAGGGAATGTAATTAAAGCTCACGATAATGCTCGAACGGTCGACAGGCCGCGGAAAACTAGAACGCGGGCGCGTTGGAAAATAGTAGAAATTTATTCGTACTGTATCGGAAATTCCTACGATGTTGCGACTGGTCTGTGAGCACGGCACGGTATTCGTGTTCGTGTTCGCGTTCGCGTTCGATGAATGTGCCAGCCACGCGATCAGCTGTGCCCGTACAACGACCGACCTCGTAACCTCCCCATGGAGATTCCCAGTGATACCGAAAAAGTGGAGTATATTTGATGGCGAGAACGTAACGAGGTTCTACAGGGTGTCTCAGTATCGATGATACGAACGAGGCGAGAGTGACCCTGCGTGAAACAACAAGTCGGAAATATGAGATACGTTTTTTGATGAGAGAATCGAGTTTGACAAATTCGTCGAACGTGCTTCAACTTCTTGTTCGGCTAATTGCTGTTCCCTGAGCGGCGACGAATAATCAACGGGAGGTTGTTCTACGTGCGAAAATAAGTCGTAAACGTGGAAGAAAGTTTGTTCGTAGGATACTCCGTTCCTGAGGAAACGAAACTTGAGAATTGATCGCGATCGAAATATCCAGTCTATTTTTAACCAGTTTAAGGTCTATTTTTAATCAACCATTAACTTAACTCGCTTTGTGTATTCAACGTTGATCCGTCTTTCTGTCCAAATAGCCGCAATCTGCGTGTACTAAAGCGATCGACAGGGACTGTATAATCGTATTTCACTGTTGAATCATCTTTGACTAAGACACGCTACAGACCTTCGAGATCACACTCGACCGATATTGAACATTTCTGCTGACAACTTTCAGCCGAGGCTAGAAGAATGCAGCCTCTAATTAGTTCCTTAAGCGATACCAATTTTTCTACTATTTGTATAGTACATTGTTATTTGAAATTCGACGATTGTTCGAAGCCTATGCCAACTTCCCGTCACGTTCTGCCGGCAAAACGACAAAAGAATCGAGAAATTTTCGGCTTATCAACGAGAACATCTAAGGTTTGTCAGTGGACGCTATAGATAAGACGGGTAAATATTTAAGGGACAACGTATTTACATGACGAGGCGAACGCATATCGGTTGCTGTGCGAGGCGTCGATACGGACGTTCTCCGATTTCCTGCTTAGGCGATGCCGTGCATCACGTGTTAAAACGAAAACGCTCTGCTACCTTTAATCCGCGGCTACCTCTTCGATTCGCAGGGAATCGAAAAACGGGCGGTGAACGTTGACGCGGTAACGCGATAGCGGAAAGAATAACGGCCAGCAACGAATTCTCTCGGTAAACAAAGAAAGTAATACGTAAAAACGGGCAAATTTCCAATTGGAAAACGGATTGAATGAAATTCAATTAAGGACAGAGGGAAATTGGTCGGCGCGCTAAGGCGTAACGATGAAATCACGGATCGTATCTTTCTCCGCTTCGAAAAGGGCTTCCCTCCGAGGGAAGGCTGGAAACGAACGAAATTACGATTCTACGAAAGATCGTTAGCTGTTGCCAACTTTTCAAATCGTGGGATTTCGATCGACGCGCACCGTGCGTACACACGCGCGCGTATATCTTTATAGGGACGTATCGAACGTTAATATCGCGAGAAAATGACAGGAAGAGGCGCGTCACGTTTGGCTGATTTCCCTTCCAAGTAGACGTTGCCGGCGTTTATGCAAATTTATACTTTTATGTGTGCCACTAGAAAAGTGGGACCACGTTGCTACATAATCAGAGATTCGTTTCGCCCATTAAATATATTCATTTATCGCTGAAGACTGAATCTGAATATATTTTACGTCGTACAAACGGTACGATGAAGTAAGTAAAATATCAACCGGACTTGCCGCTAAAAATATTGAGATTCGATATCTTGAACGAGCAACGACGAACAACAGTGAGTTATACTCGGTTAAACCGCGGTACTTGCACTCTACATAGCCTCCATTTGACCTCTATCTGGCTCACTTACGTTTCATACGAGCTTAAAACCCTTTTACCTAAAAATATCAAGATCAAACATCTGGAACAAGTGGTAACTATGTACAAATGAAGGTATAATAGAAGATTGTACGTATTTATACTCCATTGAACCGGAGTATAAGTTGCGCTCTATCGCCGCCACTGCGAGACTCGCTTCAGTGCAGTCACGCCACCGAAATAAATTAAGAAATTAAGAAAGAAGCGAGCCGCTGGAAAATAACAGCCAGCAATTTCTACGATTCTATCTCGATAATAGACGTACGTATATCGTAGCCGAACGCGCGTCTATTAAGCGACGGGTACTCCAAATGGCCGATGGAATGCGAGAGGGAGTCAAAGTGCAGCGCGTCCGGCTCCTGGCGAACATCTCTCCGGTGGTAATAGAGTTACCTCTCGACTCACAATAGCTAGGCCCTGCTTTCCGGTGATCGCGTCAGCCCCCACGTCCAGCCACGTTCTTCGAACAGTAGAGTTGACTGGCTGACTAGTGCCTCTCCCTCTCTGCCTTCTCCGGTAGCTACTTAGGTTAATGAGTCGACGGGCAAGTTGGCTAGCTACGGCGAGAGCAGCCGCGCTAGCTCGCGGTTTCCGTCGCATCTTACATAGCGCGAGCGCGACAGCTACTAGACGTACGAGAAACGAGCAACCCCTTTTGCTGCAGCTCACGGTCCACACCAATCTCCATTACTTTACCTCGTTACGCTGTTCTGCCGGCAGACACCGCCTCCGTAAAGCTTCTATGTGCACCTCGCGTCACGAGTATCGCCTTACCTGACCCTCTCTCCGACTCTCTTTTCTCTTCTTCTATAACGGACAATCCACGAGATCGTTCGACTTTTATCATTGTAACCTCGAGATAGCAGGCCAGCGACGAATCCAATCTATACGCGTGCTGAATGAGTCGATGGTTCGTTCGAACGACGTCGATACGACGATAGAGCGCCGTGTGTTGTTCGCCTCGAGACACAGCAGAGAACGCGTCGAGTGTTTCGGGCGGAGGTCGCAGTAGCATCGCGATGAAAGATCGTTTTTGAAAGGTAGAAAAGTGAAAGCAGGATGTTAATGACATTGGAATCTGGTTTAGTTTTAGAAACGATCTGTAACGGTACTTCGCACTGATGCGTCTTACCGCTATAGGTGACCTAATTTCAACGAGAGGAGAACTTTGACAAGTTCAGTCGCGAGGATGGCTCGCCGCATCGCTACTGCAACGTAGGGGAAGGGACCCTTAATCAGGACTTTGGGTTTTGCACGCACGTGCAGTTATTTCAAGACAAGATTTTGTACTCGACGCTCGAAGTTCTCAGCAACTTTGCCTCTCGTTCACATCTTTGGTGTATTCCATGGAGTGAATGTTACAAACTGTCGAACGATTATGAGAAATATCCAAATCATTTCAATCTGAATTACGAGAATCGAGGTCGAGGACTCGTACACATCACGTCTGAAAAATTTAGGATAGCACACCTAATCAGTTTCTTCGCGATTCCTAGTTTCTCCCCGGCTCAATACCCGAACACGCGTTCATAAGTCTGCTTTTTTCGTTTGCCACTGACCAGGTATGCGACCGGTCGTCGGTGCGTTATAACAGTAAAAGCTTCGTTTTCGGTAAACGGCCAACTTCTACCGCTATAACGTGGCGCAAAAATAAAGACGAGAAAAGCGACGTAGAATACAAACGAGTCGAACGATCTTCGGTTCGAGAGTCCGATGCACCGGACTGACGACGTTAACGAGGTCACCGACGACGACCACGCGAGTCGTACGGCTCGAAGCCAACAAAAGCGGTGCATCGAACGCGTTTCTCACGAACAAACGCCGAGCCCTTTGTATTCCTCGTTCTCACGTTGCGCCGAGGGACCAAGGGACAATTAAGCGTAGCAACTCCCCTACGAGCATCGGCCAAGGGGCTATCGGTCGAGAAGCCGCGAGAAACGAAGCGCGCCAACTATCTCGTGACTCCTCTCTTCCCTCGGTTCTAAGTTTAATTTTCATCGTTTGGTCGGTCGATGGGAAGCAACCGGATCGAACGCCACGCACACGCTACAGGTGAGTAAGCGCACCAACGGCCGCCGCTTCTTTGCTCGTCACTGCTGTGTTTCTCTAACTACGACAGCGGACAGAAGAAAGCTTCAAATTTCTGTTAATTTAACCAGTTGCGACCTGTTTGAAAACTTAGAAAAGAACTGTGTACCTAGAATGTGTCGCAAACGTATAAGCGATAACGAAGAGTATACTCGTCAAACACAGAGCATGCGTGGCTCTTATAACATAGAATTAAATTCTAATGAAACGACTGTTTTACTTTTTAATTTTATCAGTATACTCGTCGAAAACGACTGACTGATTAAAATTGATAGCCGACACGCAAGGTGTAACAGAACATGTGACATCCATTTCAACAACTGGTTGTACCGTATGCAAAAACAACGAGGAAGGTTCGGACAAACGTGTTTTGAAAATGAATTTTGGAAACAGAGCAAACTCTACTCTATGGGTAATGTTGGAACGCTAAGGTTCGGAATGACAGATTCGTCAAACAACAGCAACCATTCAGAACGTAGCCGGATGCATGACAAAACATCTACAGACTTACCTTGAAATGTCATTTCGATCATCTTCGCTAAAGGTAAATAGATAACACAAAATGAAAACGAAGACAGATAGGACACACATAAGTTTGTATGAACTTTCTCCTTCGTTGGTTGTAAACGTACAATCAGCTGTCGAAGCGAGTCCCACGTGTTCTGTGACACCCTATATAAGTATAAGTAATATTTGTATGAAATATTTTATCTTTACTAAACGCTTGCCTATTGTAAGACACATAATTATATCACGCACACATTTTTCTTGCCGATTATAACTCAATTTCGTAAAATTACACCGATTGCCTAATTTTTCTCTTCGAACTTTCTCTCGATCGTAACTGTAGTTCCGTACATAGTTCGGGCCAAAAGCTGCACGCGCACGTCCATAAATATGTACTGCGCTCCATGGAAAAACGTGGTTTCGATTAAATGCGGATTCTTTCCGACGTTTATTTCGAACCGATTTATTTATACGTATGTATCTGTGGCAGCGTAAGCGCTGTATACACGTGGAATAAATAACAGCGTAACCAATCTATTATATATACAGCGTGGTCTAAAAATCAATCTCCACTTTGCATAATCGGGCAAAAAAATGTTTGCGACAAAAATTAATCAGCTTTCGACCGACTGGAAATTGCAGTACGTACGATGGAATAATCTCGGTCAATTTCCAAGCAAAAGCTAAGATCCTCGAGTTCGACGGGTTCTGTCTTATCTCTTCGAATAACAGAGATCCGAGAAACGAAAACGAGTTAAAAGAGGCTTTCTGCAGTGATTAATACATTTCAAATTCAGTGAAAACCTCAAACAAGGGTCCGTAGTAAATTTTGGCCAATTAACGATAAAGTATGGTTGTACAGTCCGTGTTGATCGTTTTAGTATACACAGCTTGTAAATATTTCATCAGAAGGTACGCGTTAGGTGTTTTAAATTTATGGAAGAGGAGTCTAAAGCGCAGTTTAGAAGTAGGAGTTTATTGTCTTCCTTAATTACTTTGCTACATTGTAATAGATACTGACATAAAATAAATCACCGCAGCCTTTGGCTTGTTTGTTGGTTGTTCCGAGGGAATAAAGGTCCAAGCCACGGGAGAAATTCATCGCGATATACCGAATACAGTGTTGTAACTTAAAAACGACTTTTCCCAAAACGCGCTTCAGGCTCTTATTCCAAATATTCGCTGAATTCTATCGAAAAAAGGACAAATTCAATTTCTAAAGGTTAATTATTTACCTACGAAGAGAAACGACATGTCGTTGTGTAGCTTGCATTAGGATCGGTAAATAATAAGACGGAGAGAGACTTTTAGAAAATTGAATAGCATTTGCTCCGAGTACGGCGGCATCGATCGATACCGATCCTCCACGATTTATGTACTTTACCATCTCGTTATCTATATCTTGGCTCAGCCTATATGTACTTTGCCAGTCCGATCGCAGGCCATTGCATTCCATTCGATTTTGGTTATTCGAGGCAATCGGACAACCGTTCGTATAAACGATCACCGCTGAAAAAGCAGCACCCATGCAACGCCACACGAATGTTTTTTCAGGCAAGATTTCGACTCGATACAGCGTCTGTTTGCCGATCGATGTTCGTTACCGAATCGAAAGAACACAGGCGCGCAGTCCGCAACAGAAGCGTCGCACGCCTCGTCTCCGCCCGTTCGATCGGCGTGCCCCTTTTCACGATCGTCACGGTCGATTTTCTGCCAGAGGGATCTGCGTTCGAGTCTCACAATTTCGCACGATTCAAGAATTCGTTTACGTTTGAGAAACGATGAATTACGGCAGTCGATCGATCCTCGAGTTTCCGCGGCTTAAGCCAACATCGTTCCTCGTTAAAACAATACCGCCTCGTTGAGATCGCAGGTCGGATAACGCGCGTTACGACGAGCACAACACATTTGCCTCGCACAGATTGCGCTCTTATCGTTTAGATTCCACCGTTATCTCGATCGATCGCACTCGTTCCACGTCCCTCTTGCGAGCAAGTCGATGGACACGTCGACGAGACGATCGCGTATTTTCCAGCGGTAAAATAGTTTCGAATTCCGCTCGGACCTTGGACCAGCCGCGCGAGGTCCGGCCTGCTGTCTCGGGCGAGAGGCTGGACCGAAAAAAGAGAAGAGAAATTTTGTTGGAATGGTCGATCGGAGTCGAAACGACGCAGAAACGGCGAGGAACGAAACACGTGACAAAGGTGCTGGTTTTCTTTGTTCGTTTGAACGGAGTACGATGAGGCGTATACGAGAATCCGTATGCATAGTACTGGAGAGAGGCAGGCGAAGGAACTCGTACAAGAGCTTAACGATCGTACGCGTGACAAGACCGACAAGAATGTCGGTGACGTCATCGACTCGCCGCAGGTAAGTAACGCGTGTGAGTCAGCTCCGAAGCTAAGTTCCACGAACCGACCTATTACGCATCCATTCCGTTCGGCCGTTCGTTGATACGTTTCGTTATCGTCGCAAACGTGGCTATCTCTCACGAGTGTACGCACACGCTGATGCGTACGTGGTTGAGCAAACCCTCGTTGAGTAATCTATTAATAAATACGTAGGATTCGAACGAACCAACTGCCATGAACATAACGTCGAACAGATAAGCGAAAAGACGGGTACACCATTATCGGTCAGAAACGGCAGGGCTTCGAACGAAACGGCACGTCTGCCATTCTCCGCGCCGATATCGAGGATGCACCCGAGAAAATTCGATCGAATTTCATTATTATCATTTAATAGCGCATAGTATTACACGATACAGTACAGTACCCGCTTAGCTGCAGCTGGGTTGTTATCTTCGCAACTATCCGGGTAGGTGGCTTCTTGGAATCGTCAATTGCCTTTACTTCGTCATTCGTCGCTCGTCTCTCAATGAATTTCTGATCAGAATGAAGAACACCGAGCGTGAATGAGTTACGCGGAATACCGGTGGCCTTGGTCTTTAAGAACCTCTCTTCCTATTCTCCTTGTATTCCTCCTTGCAAACCATTGAAGTCGTCTTTTAAGGATTTCTCGTGTCGTTAAATTCGAAGAAGATATTTAGACGCCTTGCTTCGATTTTAGTTTCCGCTTTGTATTATTATAGTATTCAATAGTACACTGTGCTTATCTTCGATAGAAGAGGCAAGGAGATAATAAAACGTTAAGCGGTGAAGACCCAAGTTTCTTTTTAGAATCAAACGAAATGTACTACTGTTATACGTACTATTCTTCGATCGCTAATTGCTAATTACCGGTTATGCAAAGCATCTCGCGTACGGAAACAAATTCGCGCGATTTTTATCGTACGTTTGTATCGTACGTTTCCGTGTACACACCTGGAATTACGATTCTCGTACTCCACTGTACGATAAAATGATAAAATGTCGAAACTGTCGAACGTACTTAGGTATTTCGAGGAAGGCGAACTTTCATCGATGATAACTCGACCAACGCGATTCTTGGAAAGGCTGAGCGTCGGTAAAGCGTATCGAAACGATGCGATGGCAAAAGAAACACATATACCGAACTGATAACGTTCGAGAGAACATCTGCCGGATGGGTTAGCATCCGCCAACGAATCACCGCGAATCTAACGGAACTACCTTGGCTTTTCTCGCTCTACCTTGCTCGCTAATACACGTCGAGGTGTACGCTAGCTGAAACCGCTGCCACGAGTATCGATTTACCATTAACATCTCGAGCGAAGACTCGCTGCATTTAGTTTACTGCAACAACATGGACATCTGGTTCCCTCCTTCTCAACCATAATTTCCCATTATTTTAGGAACGTCTAAAAATAATCCGGCGCGACGTCGTCTCTTCTTTTTTCTTCTTCTCGTCGCTCTAAATACCTTTCGGAGATTAAATCCTCCTATCGTGCACGCGTGTTCTTTCGTAGATGCACGAAGGGCGCCGGCTAAACGCCTTATCGACGAAGGTTCACATCTTGAAATTGTCGGCTGTTATCTCGTCCGAGTTGGTTTTTTAAATATCGTAGGAGACTAGGGAGACGGGAACGAGAAACGCGCCATTCGGAAGCTACATCGGTCGACTTGGTAAATTGGAGAACGCGGAGAAACGACCATGCTACCAGCTATGGCTTTTTCGAAATTCATCTTGGCATTTATCATCGTTCGTGAACGATGGAAATTATGAAAGTAGGCGATCTGTTTGATAATGAAATTAAATGCAGTTGGTGGCTTCCGAGAGGTCAATGATCTGCCACATTTTAACGCGGAGGTTTTTTAACTTTGACACGCGAACCGATCTTCTTCTCAATGTACTGCCATGTTTGCAAAAATCACGCATTCGGAAGCTAGACTAGCTGTGTTTCCCATTTTTAGCCGAGTTTCTCGTTCACAGCTGGAAATAGCTACCTTCGTGCATCGACCTGTCAAGTACATAACTGGACCAACCCAGAGAGAGAGAGAGAGAGAGAGAGAGAGAGAGAGAGAAATGCGATTTGAGCGTAGAAAAACGTGTTAAAAAGTATGAGACAAAATACTGAATTCTCGCGGGACGGTTCGTTAGAGGTGCGAGCCACGTCTACGTTCTAAACACGCGGTACGTGTTAGCACGTACGGACGGAAACATTTGGAGAAACGAAACACGACGATACCGGTGCGAGTTTGTACGCCTTTGCTTGCAAAGAAACAACCGTTCCACGCCAGAACTGAGAACGGCGGAAAAAGGCGCCGATATTATGACCAAATATGTATTTCTTTTTCAGCAAGGCGTTTTCATTTGTCCTTCGACTGTGCGCGCATAAACTGGCGCGATAATTTCCCAGTTTATCCGGAGTTAAACAACGTTATTCGCTGTTGCAAACTTCGACCGGACGTCCTCTTATCGGCGACATCAAAATATGATGGATTATTTGTTCGACGTGCGTCATTTGCGGGCCAATGTGAACCGATCGCGTAAATAGAGAAGAAACTATATTTCGATATGCGTGTCGATAAGATATCATTGATACGATAGTACACACCGCTATAAATTATAATTTACATTTGATTAATTGACGCAAATTTGTATGTTCTCATCGGAACTTTTTATTTCATCGTATTTTCATTTCGAGTGACGTGCTTCGACTGTGATCTTGGCTTTCTCTTTGAAGGAATCTTCCCTTACTTTCGAGAAATCCTTTCGGATAAAAGAGCGAGATTAATTGGCTACTAATAAGCCGCCCGTGATAAGTTCGTACAAAGGTAAACGAATACCGACTAAGTTTAATACATTGCGTTCTAGTACAAATGAAAAACTGAATTTCGCCACTTTTGTTTCTTTAATTCTCGCAGTACAGAGCGTGGAATCTGGCGATTGGTTTAATTAGAGACTCGCGGCAAAAAATAGATATCATGTTCTTTGTGCATTTGATATTTTACGCGATTACCTACATCCGCTGTACACGTATTGTATTATGTTAATAACAGAAAGAAATACATAAATAAAATGAATGCAACGATAGAAACATTCGTCTACGGTACCGTTCGTTTCAAATTTCCATTTGTGTTATCTAATCTTTGAATGGTGACGCTATTTATATCGATTATAGACCTTCTATTAGCGTACAATGCCACGAGCGTTACCGTAATCGATAAGAAATTAAATTGGAAAATAGAGTTGCAAATCGTAAAAGAATGCCACTCGAAACAAATAAACCAACCGAGATAAATAAAATAAACGGAAAGAACGTTGTTTCGTGTTATATTCGTATTTGTTTCGTTGCGTCTATTATATAAAACTGTTTATTTATGTGGAAACTGCACGTATCGCAAATATGAATGAAAATAGAATTGAACGCAAACAGAATTTCGTTTCTCGCGTTACGCGTATGCTTCTTTTTCAAAGAAGTAAAGTGATACTGCTTCAAACAGTGCAGTTTTAACAGGTTTCAAATAACCCTATCGCGTAGAAACACGAAGCTCGAAGACTCTTATCGGTATTGTCGCGTGAGAGCAAATTGAAGTAGCTTCGACTCGAAAGAAATTTAGTGCCACCACCATTGTTAGTGGAGACGACAACAAAAGAGGCGGGAAGAACCGTAAAACCAGGAAATTTACGTTCGATCGAGGGGAACAAACGGTTGTGATTCTTGAAAAAAAAAAAACGTTTCCAACACCTGTTAACGGTCGCTATGACGAACGGTTCTATAGATACGATATCAAGGGAAATTCGACGATTTTAACAGCTTGCTGTTTTCTTCGTTGCGATTGCAACACGCGAAGAAAGCGGGTTAACGCGATCTGTCGCTAAGAAACCACGTTGTTCGATATATTGGGTTGGCAACTAAGTGATTGCGCATTTTATTATTAGGTGGTAACGACAAAATCCGCAATCACTTAGTTGCCAACCCGACATGTACACACACAGCGGACTGAGAATTATCTGTTACGATTTCTGATGGTAGAGATGAAAATTTGAAAAACTTCCGTACGCCGCGCGTTCACTAGTTACGATCCTCTAAATTATCCGTTTAATTTGATAACGAAGCAAGTTACAATTTTCTTACGTACTTTTCTTTCTTCTTAATTCCACGCAAAATACGATGAAACTTTTCTTTACGACTAGAAGAAGTAAAACACCGATTCTCCCATTCTTCTTCGTCTTTACCTTCGCTTTCCTTCTTTCCCCGAAGCATTAATATCATAATAACCGGACGTTTCGAACGTTTCATATCCAGGAATCTCGTAAATTTCATATCCGGAATTAACAAAACGTTATTGTTGTTACGCTTTAGCAGGAAAATTTAATATGCTTGGAAGGCTTGCAAAGCAAAGAGGCAAAACGTAAATACGTAATATCGTGCATTAACAATCAATAACCGCTTGACGTTAGTGCCGCGTCCCTAATCGTTCGACTATTAATATTCACCGTCTTCCATAAACGGACCCCTTTTCCTTGTCAGCGGTTTTTTCAGAGAAATCGTAGATACGCTCATGAAATAACGTCCGATGACGCGTACGATGGCGCCACAGCCACAGTGCCAGAGCAAGTAACGACGACGGCGATCTCAAACGCATCGATGAATCGCTCTTGCCTTCCTGGATTAGTCATCGTGTAATCGAGAGGGCCTTTCATCGGGGACAGGAAATTCGTTCGCCTCGACTGTCAGAAGAAACGAGCTCGAAAAGCACGGCGCTCGCCTTGTCCACTTCCCCTTGCTGCCTTCGCCCCGTCTTACACAAACGCTTCTTCTCTTCTTCGGTGTAGAGTGTGTGTTGTGCTGTGAGTATCATGCTACAGCGCTTTAATCGCCTTTTCTTTCCTACCACTCGCTTTGAATAAACGAACGATGGGGGTAGAATAATAGTCTCGAAGATGTACAGGGAAAGCATGCGAGTCGAAGAAACGTTGCTAAGGCGCTGGGGCGATAGTGGTGGTACACCGTTGTATCGAAGGAAACGCGCGAATCCATTACACTTTGACATTTCAAGAAACGTCTGTAGCGAGTAATCGATATAAAGATTCGTATGCAGTGGCACCGCGAACTATATCTTTGTTACATATTTATGTATTTGCTTTATATATATATAAATATATTTACGTACTTGC
This sequence comes from Bombus cullumanus, assembly GCA_014737535.1. Taxonomy (NCBI): domain Eukaryota; kingdom Metazoa; phylum Arthropoda; class Insecta; order Hymenoptera; family Apidae; genus Bombus; species Bombus cullumanus. The sequence goes on along the minus strand of JACXIX010000071.1, from coordinate 2,120,482 downwards.
AGTTCGCAGTCTTCGAAGGATCGTTGTCAAGTTGTTGGCCGAACACGGAGGAGCTACGATTACACTAACGTGAATTTGACCACCGTTGTTTCATACAAAATAATTATAGAAAGTTCGTAATTCTTCAAATCACAGGATTGACTCGATCAGTTAGGCAACTAATGGGACGACAGTTTGGAATTTTCAAAACTTGACTCGCGCTAACTAGAATTTTCAGACTGCGGTATTTGTTGAAAATGACAACGCGAGTTCGTGCTCGCCATCTATGTGCAGATGCGTTAGTTACAAGAAATAGTAACCAGAAGATAGTTCTAGATACAATCGATAGATTTAATCGATAGGTTTAAGATGTTCTTTTGTTTTTATCCCTAGTCCATGTAAAAATGTGCAATAAAGGTTATGTTTTGCCTAAGAACGGTGTGATGGATTTATCCAAAGAATAAAATAATAGCTATTGCGATTCCTACCTCTGAATAAAGAAATAACAACAGTATTCGCGATGCTTAAAAATTAATTCGCGTTTAATTGCACGCTGCGATACACACGAATATTTTGATATATAAGCCGACACGTGTTATTAAAAACATAAACCATTCTCGGACAGTTATTGTACAGAAGGGAAGTATATCGTAGCATATTGCGTTACACGGTAGAACCTGTACAAAGCTAGATTGAACGGTGTAATCAGGCAAAAGTAGTAGCTAAAAACCTGTACAAAATTATTAGCCGGTGTAAAGCTCGTACGAACGTCGTAACATTCTACCAACAATTCGGCTAAAATCGAATATAAACACCAGCCCGAAGAAAAGGTCGCTGCAAGCTATTTCCATCTTATTGTACAAAAATACGAGACGCGAAAGTTGATCTACGACGGACGGTTTATTTCAATTCTCCGCGGTAACGAACGTATTTATTTTGCTGGAGCGCTAGATTTCCACTTGCTCGAGGGGAATACGCCATTATCATAGGGTCACGGGATAGGAAAAGCAAGGCAAGAAACGTGTAAATGTCGATTCGTCAAACGCGAGAATAAAAGCAAAAGGGGAAACGAAGGGAAGAAAGAAGGAAGGAAGGAAGGAAGGTCGATATCGTCCCTCCTTCTTTATCTTCCTGTCGCTCGTTTTCGCACCTACGAAACACAACGGATAAACGCGTGCATGAAGATTGCGCGTCCAAAGCGAGTCGCATTCTACGGTAACCGCATACCCTGCACAACCGGCTTTTTCATCATCGTCTCCTTCTTTTCTTCTCCTCCCTGCACGCGACACTTAGTCTCCGCGCGATACAAACGTGCGCGCTCTCGTACAGAACCGCACAATCCTCTCCACTGTTGCCAATACAGAGGCTTGGTCCGTTCTCAACGAACGTCTTTCGTCTTTCGAATAAGCATAGAAAGGTTTGTGAACGAAGCAGCCACTGATGCGAAACGCGTGAAAACGGAGCACCGGTGACGTCGAGCCGAGGCAAATCGAGACGGGAAATAAGTGGCGATTTCTATTTGTATAGAGGCACCGAGCGAACTGTGGAAGCGTACGAACGAAACGAAAGTAAAGGAAACTAAATAGGAAGCCAAGGCAATAGAGAGGAACGCAAACGGAAGTAGAAAACGTAACCGTAGTATAAAGTTATTAAAGATTTATACAATTTAACCCGCCGCCGGCATTATGATTTTTCACTAATGCGGCCTGCATAACGGCTCTTTCATTCCGTGGCCTGATTTCTTATTGTTCTGGCCTTTAAAACAATCTGAAGCAATTCTGTGCTTACAATCCCTAATTTGCTATAGAAATGATACTTTAGCTAAATGTTTAAACGGAGATGGACAGAATTTGTCTGAGCAGTCTCGTAGTAAGCAAATATTAAGAATGGTTTTCATGGGATGAAATATAAAGAAATTTGTACAAAATCTACTTCTGTTTAATTACATCTTCGAGTGGATTATTTATCATCGGAAAATGAGACACCATTTTGAAAGACAGAATCGAAGATAATTTACTAGAATTAATTTGAAACGTCGTTAGAGAGTAATTTATTAAAATTGTAAGAAAGTTGCCAGATATAACGAATATTTACAGAGCAGGAGTTTTTGTAACAGCCTCACTTACCGAGAGACTAGAACCTGGCAAATCGGGTTGCTGAAGGCACACAGTGCTCGTTTTACCTTCGTAGTATTCAGAACAGAATTGAACCGAGTAAACAGTATTGGAGCAGACGAGCCTTGTAGGCGTTAGCTTTTTTTATCCGCGGCAACCGCAGTGCCAGACACCTTCGTTTCGGTGAAATTAACAATGAAAATTTCGCCGGGAACTCGGCGAGCCATTATGCCGGCGCGGGGTTAAATAATACAGCTGGTGTACGCAGGTATATACAGGGTGCGCCAAAAAGATTAGGTCAATCTTCAAGAGTAAGTCCTGCTCATGTGGAACGTGTACGCGAAGTAGCGAATTAATCGCGCTATACTCTGACACAGACTGTGTTAATTCTCCGTGAGAATTAAGATTAACACTAGAACTTATTGATTTATTACTTTCTTACAGAAGCAATTCCATGTTATGTGGTAGATTTTTGGTAATATCAATCCGTCTGGGATCCCTAAACGAGGGTTGACACATTTATAAAATTGTAGAGCCAGTCATTTGGACTGTTGTGGTATTTCTAGCGTTAGCATCTAGCGATCTAGCGATCGATCCGGAATTTTCCTGATAACTGATATCATCATATCGAATGATACGCGGTAAAAATTTTAAAAACGCGTGACGAATTGTACAAAACGAGGAAGCTGGTTAATTGGGCTTCGATAAACAGATTGCAGGACCCTTTTACACTTTGACAAGTACCAGTCATCTTCACCGGTATTGGTATAAGTAGCCTCGATACAAAATTATTTTCTGTTTGTATACATGAAAAACGAAATAAAATTCATTCCATCATTGCGGAAGAAAATATAGCATGAAGTAGGAATTTTAAAATAAAATTGTAAAACCAGACAATTTGACTGGTGCGGTAGTTCTAGTGTTTAAAGGAGCTTGTGCCGATACCTTGGCAACAACGTGTACGTATCGGATGCTCCAAAAATCTGGATCGATCATCCAATTCACAAGTAATATTGCTCGTATTCGTTGTGTGGTACGTGGCTATATAGAGCCGGTGAAATATTGACACGATCGTCTCACGCAAGCTCTATCGAATTGTTCGCGAAGAGCCTAGCTGGAAGAAGTGGCCCGACACCGGCGGCAACGTTGCCCGTTCACCGCGGCCGCGTTACCTTACATTTCCAGTTGCGTCGTTCTCTGTTCTTTGCCTTGGCAGAATACTACTACGCTACCCACTCTGTCTGCTCGCGTACTACGGCGAGCTCTACGTCACGAGCTGACCTTCCGCTTACTTTCGAACGCCGAGATCTTAGCAACGGTATCAAGAAATGGGAAATGTGACGAGGCAACAGCAGACAGATTTTTGCTCGAGACCGCGTACCAAAGAGCCTCGAAAGAAGAAAGAAAGGGAGGAGGGGGAAAAAGAGTAGAAAAGTTGGGAACTGGCAAGAGGAAGACTGGTAAGAGCGTAAAGACGTGGGAATTCTGCAAGGCAAGCGATATTCATGGTTAGGCGTCGAGTAAGACGAGAGCTTCGAGTAGGCGTCATCGAATACTCCTACGACGGCGAATCGTTACGCTCTAACCGGGTGCAACGTTCTCGATGTTGAGTATCGGTGGTAAAGTTTCCTACCGATCTTACGTACGACATTTCGTTTCGTTTATCTCGCACGCGGGACAAAGTCCCGTCAAAGTACAATAAGATCACAAGTGGCTTGGTCGGTGAGCCAATAGATCTCGAGTCAACAGTCTCATCGACATCGCTCAAGTATTCGAGCGCTTGCCGTAGAACACATTTTTCACGAATATACGGTGTATCCGCTGATTCTTGTCGTCATGAAACACGATTATCATAATTAGACTGCTGATTTTTATGCGATCTATGAATATTTTTCCATAATATGGAAAAATATGTAAAACATCGAAATATAATACTCGTTGTGTATCATTTTTACTCGGCTAACGCCATACCCTTTAATCAGATTCCATCTTATAAATCTACATTCAGAGAACTATGGATACGCGCAAATATCCAGCCGTGATTATTACTTAATTTATACCGACAACGTAGTGGAGACAGAATTTCCCATTTTTATTAATCCGGACAATTAACGTGCAGAAGTTTGGACCCGGGTAAAGTTTCTACGACGCGGTGACCAGTGAACAGGTCGCAGCCGCTATTTTTCATTTCCAGGCGTCGCAGTTCTAAAACCGATTAATCGTATTATAATCAAAAACCAAGGGGCAGAAGAAATTACCCGTTCGTTTGCCGTGCACCGCGAAATTACGAGATACAGGAGATCGTACGATATTAATAGGTGCACAAAGAGCACTCTCCAGCAAATCTGCGGCTGGTTTCGTTTAAAAAGTTTCTTTTCTCGTTGCAACTTTTTAATTTCTAGTTACCGAACTCTTGCTGGCTGGCTGTGCTCTGCAAGCCGGCAACTCGTTGCCACGAATAACTGCCGCACAGCTAATAAGCTACATAATAAGACGCCGGTAAACACGCGCGGGCGTCCGCCTTTTTGATCCAATAAATTACCGTCAACTGGAATTTGGTTTTCCTACTCATTAAACGCGAGATACGCGAAATACGTGGGTCATGTAATATATTCCGAGGAAACTAGCCTGATCCAAGCGCCAAGAGGTCAGCTAAGCACACCGAGTAATGGATCTACTAATTGTAAGGAGAGCCTGATGCACCGAGCTGGCGGGACACGACACGGAAAACGTTAGGCAGAATTACGATGCTCGACACGTTCGGTAGCCGTGTATTCCATCGTTGGTATGCGTTCAATTTCTAGCCTCTCTATTATTCGGCTGTTCCAAAACTTCCAACCATTTTTCACATTTTTATATCCTGTATATGAGAAATTGTTCGCCCTATCGTACACCGTACGAAGACCAAAGGGGAAAAAACAACGATAATTCTTTTTCTTTTTTTTCATTTTCTAATTTCGATATTATCCGATAGAAGTGAGTATTTTAAAACATAGTTATGTAGTTGGGAAGAAGGATTGTTAAGTGCAATAGAAGTAGCAAGATAAATCTACGAAATTTGATAACAAGCCAATGTGGTAGGATAGCGTGTTCGTAGATACGAAGAATGAAAATCAAATAAAACGATAGAAACCAGTGATGCCAGATTTCCTGACAACACATTGAATTTTCAAATCGTTTCTCTGTAAAACGCGAGAAACCTGATTTAACGCGATCTTCGTACGAAGAACGTGATACGTAAATACATTTCTGATACGCTGATCTAGCAATCTTAATATAAGCTATTAAAAAAAAAAGGATACATCGTTGCTGGAGAGATTGACCGATCGATAAATGTCTCGACTAGGACTCGTCGATATTTTTATTCATTATTCTAATAGCTAACCGACGCGAAACTAAAAAGGAAAACGACGTATAATTGGATAATCGCGTTATTTAAATCCACGCGGAGATTTGATCGATAAATCATTCTACGACAGAGTACACCTTAGACGTTGTATTTTGTAGAAATATCAGGTAGAACAATTTCTAAAGACGGGAATTGTCGCAGTATTTATTTTAAACAGATTGCCAATTAATTCGGATCTTCACAAAATGAACAGAATGTACGTAGAACTGGCGCTGTATAGTTTAAAATCCGCATTGCTCAAAGGCCGGTTGTACTCTGTTGCTGGTACACGCGGTTGCTTTCAAGAAAGATTAAGAAAAAGGAGCGACGTTACGACAATGTAACCGCTTTTGAAGCGTAACTTGTTGCAGGGTAATTGCACGCAAGAGTAATAGCATCGCGTCAGAATAACGCGAGCATTTGCGAAATAGCAGCTTCGTGATCTTAGTCGAAACGAGCTAATCCCATTTACGTTCTCCCAGACGAATTTCTGGAACGCGCGCCCGGAATAAAAGAGACGCGCTACGAAAACGCCGAAGACGGGCTTCACGTCATTGCCAAGTATTCGTTTTACGAGTTTCTACGACCGGTCCATCGTAAGCTTTTCTTCGAACTCAATCGAACGGAAATTCCCTGCAGTACGAACCGACGTAAGACTCAACTTGGTCAGGATTTCCGCAACTATTTCTTCCTTAAAACAATAACGTTACAGAAAGAGAGGTAAACGGTTGATCGTGAAACAATCGTAGCATTTAAAGAACTTGGCTCTAATTAGATGTGAATTTACGTCTTCTGATTTCGGGTTACAGAGTCGATTACCGAACAACCTGGATTTAACACTAGAACTACCGATAGTTAACACGAAGCTATTTCTACCAAAACCAGTGAAAATGACTGGGCTTCAAAAAATACGTAATAACGGAATATTTTTATATTTATCGATTTATTACTTTCTTACAGAAGCAATTCCATGTTATGTGGTAGAATTTTGGTATTATCAATCCATCTGGAATCTCTGAATGAGGGCTGAAACATTTATGAAATTGCAGAGCCAGTCATTTGGACTGTTGTGGTATTTCTAGCGTTAGCATCTAGCGATCTAGCGATCGATCCGGAATTTTCCTGATAACTGATATCACCATATCGAATGATACGCAGTAAAAATCTTAAAAACGTGTGGCAAGTTGTACAAAACGAGGAAACTGGTTAATTGGGGTTCGATAAACAGATTGCAGGACCCTTTTACACTTCGACAAGTACCAGTCATCTTCACTGGTATTGGTATAAGTAGCCTTGATACAAAATTATTTTCAGTTTGAATACGAAAAAAACGAAATAAAATTCATTACATCATTGTGGGAAAAAATATAACATGAAGTAGGAATATTAAAATAAGATTGTAAAACCAATCAATTTGACTGGTATGGTAGTTCATATTTTACGTGGATTTCTTTTCGAAATGTCGATTACCTGTTAGAATAATTAATAAAGATATCGACGTGCAACAAGTTCTACGAGCTGATTATCGCTCGGTTTTGCGTCGTTGCCGATGAAACTTCGCCAGGGAAGAGACAATTTGTAGAGACGTGTACTCGAAGACTAGCTGGGAAGATGGATCGGTTAGAAGATCCTCGATGACAATGGAAGCAGAATGTTTCCGTGGCGGCGAACAATCCAAGAGCGTAACGTTGGTTATTTAACCAACAGCAAAATTGTATCATCTGGTTATCAAACGTTCAACGAACAAACATACGAGAAAGGCGAAGAAATTTCAATAAAGCAAACTGCAAACCATTTCCCGAGAATAACAGCAACGCGGACACATGTTAAATTCGTTTTAAAGCAAACCGTTTGAGCGAGTTTTCCACTCAAACGTGTTCCTATTTCAGTGAAACTTACTTAACGTTTTATCGCTATCGTTGACAGCTATCTCGCGGCTCGACAACGATTATCCAACTAAATCTCGATAGAATATCGCGTATCGAAATTAATTACTCGCTACTTGCGACGTTAAATGCGTATTCTCCGTTTCCCCAGTTGAAAAGAAAAAGCAACGAAAAGAAATAATCTCTGATAGCCGCACATCGATTGTGGCCGCAATCTCCTCTTTTCTCGTTGTTTCCTCTGGGGAAAAAGGAACGACGAGAAAAATCAAACGAACGAAGAATACTGTATGCTTTGACGTGGCAACGGCTCAGGACGATCGATCGTTAGACGGGAAATGGGAAATGGGAAACGGGACACGCGCTCCGAAAATCTACACGCGAATCACATCGCTTGCATGCGCGTGTCACGAATCACGCTCATCATAAACGACTGTCAGTCGACGCCGAGCGATTTTCAAATGCAAATGTATTTCGCTCGGCGAATGGACGTCATCGTCGCGTTCGAGCGGTCGTTTCTGACGGACGGCAGCCAGCCAGTACAGTTCTAAACATGATAGCCTCCACCTCTAAATCCAGCCAATTAGAACGGATTCGGCGATAATAATACGGGTGACATGAATTAATGCCGGCCGTGCATCGAAACAGCGTGATCTTCGCGTGTCTGCTCCTTTTGTTTACGATTTTTTCGGTCTTCCCTTTCTTCTGCCTCTTCTCCTCCTATCAAAGCCGATCGAAATAATCTAACGAGGAATCAACTATATCGCTGGAACTCCATTTGTGGGAATGAAAATTTAGTTTGCGTCCAATTCGATGAATTGCTGCCAATTGAATCTGCTAATCTGAATGCGAATGGCTATTAAACATAGCGAAGCTAAATTCGTGGTATGAGCGAGACGAGCAGCGAATTAACTAAAATGTAGCGTAGCCGAAAATGAGACGAGAGTCTGGAACAATAAAATTGCGTTGAGTCGCTGCGTATTCGAGAAAATCGAGTTTCAGAACTTGTCAACCATTTGCCCGATTCCACGGACTCCTGCTAATTGAATCAGCTAATCTGAATGTGAATTGCTATTATACGAGTACATCGCGGGCATAAATTCGCGGCATCGGCGAGGTCAGGACGATTCCATGACTCAAAACGGGACGGAGGAGCAAGAACAACGAAATTGCGTTAGAGGCTGCATATTCGAAAAAATCGAGATTGGAAACCTAATCTAGACAGAAGTAGATAATCGAGAGCAGGTTATTCCAGGCGCGAAACCGAATTGGAAATGTAAAGTAAGAGTTGCACGATCGTTTGGAGGGCGTGAGATTAAACCGCGTTTAATTAACACTATTACTTTATTAATTTATAGCATGTTTGGAAGAGTAATTGACTTCCAGTTGGTTTTACGTCGATTTTTGATTTATCCGAATTATTGGAAAACGAAGCTGCCTTCTTATCGCAACAACCCGTTCAATTTTTATTGTATGAACTTCCAGTATACCAACTGTTTGCTCCCAATGGCTTTAGACAAATAAAGTTCCACCGTCCAAACGATATTACGCGAATTGGGATAAGAACATGTACGTGTTCGTCCTTTGGCTACGACCGGGTCAAGAGAACCAAAGTGGCGCGACGCGGCTCCCAAACGTGTGATTTTCTTCTACACTTTCAGATCGACGCTCAAACGATGAAGACATCCGAGAGAAAGTACGAAGAGTGACGAAGCGCGGCACGATGAAATAGAACGAAACTTTTTTTCCAGGAAGTATGTATGTATGTATATAGTCGGAATTTGGATTACCGTTGCTCATCTTATTGTCTCTTTAATTTCTCGTACTTACGAGCATCGATTTATCGAGCAAGCGTAACTAGACAAACAACGCCGATACCTTTTTACGCCATTTTTTTTTTTTTTTAACGATGATAAGCTGAGATAGCGTTGGCGAGTATCGAGAAAGCTATACAACAGGGTGTCTCGTAACGTTACAGGCAATATTTCAAAGATCGATTCAGTGTACAAAAAGGATTCATATTTGACTTTGTTTAGGAAATATAACAAAATTTTGCGTTCTGTTACTCCGTATCTGATTACCGATGTTTATGAAAATTTCTGTTTCTACGACCATCGCTAAAATAAAAAAAGAGAAAGAATAGAAACGTAGATAAAAATCGTTCGTCGTTTAAATCTAAATATTACGAGTATTTTACTTTTGACATTTCCTACATTCTTGCGTATTACCTACATTCCGTATAACCAAATTTTCCATAAATACATAAACATTCACGCATCACTGTTTACACTCCAATCATTGTTGATTACTCTTTCCGATATCTGCTGATATTTCTGAAATTTGTTGAAATACTTGTTCGATTTTGTATCGGAGTATTTTAACATTTCCGATAGGAATTGCGTACACGTACACAACGCAGTTCAAAATATCCCCGGCAAATAAAAATCCAATAAATTGAAATTGAATGAGAGTTGGGCTCGTGCAGCAGAATCATATACTTATTACAATAAAAAATCCGCTGCCTATCATGAAACAAAGCAGGACGTATGCCGTTATGAAATTTTTCATTCCTTTTTACATATTGAATCAAGTCTTGGAAATGACATCGTACGTTACCAGACACCCTGTATATGGTGTTTCCATTTTATCACAAATCACTATCAATATTTGTAGCTTATCACTATCGAGGGACTACTAACGATAGCCTACAATCATTCTTCGCGACTGTATTATCGAACGATTGTAGATCGGTCGCAGCGGTGACTAGGCTGCGATCAAGACATTTTTCGATTGGAAATACGCGTCAAGAAATAGTCTCCTCGATCTCATCTTGTTTTTTATGTTCCCCATAGTCGGAAAATCGGTTTTACGTTGATTTTTAAGTTCCCAGAATAGAAATCTAGCCGTATAATACGCGCAATAATTAGACGCTTTATAAGCGAAAACAGTCGACGAGTCTTTAATCAAAATCTTTAAAAAAGATCTTTAAAAAAAATTTATTTGCAACTTATGTTACGGTAGCTATGGAGAGCAATTTCCGAAAGTAGAGAATCTAGAGTTTTTACGAATACTATTGTATATGCGTGTATATGCTGTACATGAGATATAGTACATATTGGACTATGGCAAAGTTCCATATAACTTTTTCCCACGAACATTTTATAAGCGTATTTGATACGAACATTTTATACACATATTTGGTTATAAATTTTATAACCACGTAATTTATACGCAAATACGCTATTATATATACTATAACGATATTTGGTGGACCGCAGAAATGAAAAATTTAATGTTTCACGACTGCACGAAACTGAAACTCTTGTTCTATGTACACAGCGGGGCAACGTACGCTATGTATCTTCATTTTCAAGAAAATGCAGTACGAACTGACCTGGTACGCGTCTACGATCAACCTTTTGCCTTATTCTGATCGGAAAGGAAGCATCTCTTGTGAACAAATTTTATCGTACATTTTCCACGTTTCTACGCGCGTACAATAATCTCCTTTAATACCTTCTAATCTGATTCGTCGATGCGAAGGAATTGAAGATTCGTCGAAAAATTTAGTGGACGATCGCTAAAGCACGGTGGTTCCCTGTACAAGCTGCACACCTACGAGAAACGGCCGGCGACCCCGACGCACCGCTCTTTGTCCTCTCGATCCTCTCCTCTTTGCTTGCTGTCCTCGCTCCCTTTCTTTCCTTCCTTCCAACCGTGATCCTGCGTCTTTCTTCCCCCCCCCCCATTCTCCTCGTTTCTCTCTACATCTTTATTGTTCCTCGTGTACCATGGAACAGCCGGTCCTTTCTTCGCCGATCACGTTGCTCCTTGCAAGTTATTTCCTTTTACCCTCCATCCTTCGCCATTCATTTACCTTTCAAATATATTATTTTCAGCCAAAAAACTAGCCTTCTTAATTTAGCAACTAAAAATAAAATTGTTGTTTGGCGCTATTTGTCTGCACAGGTGCGTCTTTACACTGCCGTTCGTGAACAATTTTTCGTCTGTTTATTAATTGTTTGCTTACTGTTCCCCAGCAATTAGCCATGTTGTACATGTTCGTGAACATTGTTCAAATAGCTACGAACACTATTATCTAGATATCTCTAGTGCTCACGGTAACATGTTGAGTCATTGAGCGCGAATGACTATATGGTAGTGTCATAGCCTGGTTGATCCCGGAGACGGGTGACGCCACGTTGGCGTCATCTGCAGTCAACGTTTTAACAGTTAACACGTTACAGGCAGAGTAGTTGCTCGAGTAATTTCCATCAGTGACTAGTCCTTTTTTCAACAATCGACAACAAATCATTTTTTCTAGGACGCCAGTGTGCACTCAGCGGTCATTAAAGTATCGAGAGAAAGGAATCTCGGTCATACTGGATGACCAGTGACAAACTTTGGCTGCCCAACCAATGCGTCGAGGATGAACAAATCTCCGAAGATTGGAATCTAATCGATGATGAACTGACTACTACCGAGAGTTACATTCGAATCGCGTGATTCTTTGCCTATTTACATTGCTAAATCTACTTTATCCCCCGACTATTCTCTTCGCTTCTTTGGCAGAGTTTCTTCAGAAAATCGCCAATTTTCTCAAGCTAAAATGCTTCTTATTCTCCTTCGTACAAACGTCGCACGATGATTTTCAACGTAAAGGTACGAACAAAGAGCGACGTACGTATGCAAAACACAGGCGAACCCGTTTCATCAGTTAGATAGGCACGTAAAGGTCCGATAGTCGAAGGCGGGATTTTCATTACGTAATCTCAACCTAGTTTAAAAGCGCTTCTATGACAGAACAAAATAAGGAAACTACGTTCTTTAAAGTACTTATTTTTACGCAGACTTCCTTCGGGCGAACAGAGGCTCGAACGAAACGGAACTCGACAGAAACCAGCGTAGTACAAATTCTGAATGTAATATTTATGTACGTTTTCCAATTTAAATCCCGCGCCGTTTCGAAATCACTTTTCGAAATCGCAATTAAAATCAATGAAAATAAACACGAAAATAAAAAGGGATCTATAAATAACGCTTAAGTCTTTCACTATGAAGAGAGTATACGTAATATGTAAGTATATTTATATATATAAGCTTTTAGAAATATAGAACAATCACTTACTAAAAGCACTTGAATAAATTCTATTATATGTCATTAATTAGGCAATTATACAGAAAGGGATCAATTATCAAAACGCCGAGTGACGAAACAATCGATTGATGGAAAATTTGGGGACGGCCGCTTATAAGAAATAAGAATAGAAACTGAAATGAAACGTTACGTTTTTTATTCTATTTAATATTGATTTTTATAAGATAGTCCAAAATAAATTGTCTGTCAGATAAAAACACTATTATTCGATTATCCCAACGTAGCTCATATTGGATCGAGGTTCCAAATATATAAATGTTTAGATATTTTTCTATGCATAAAAATGGTTGGCATATTTCTAACAAAGCCACGTTCTACGAAATATAATATATTACAGACCAATCAATCCGCTGTAACGAGTAGAAATTTCTTGGGAAAATGAACAATGAAAAATTCTAAAATTAACCGACATGTTCGTAAAACACTATTTATTTTCAGATTCAAGCGTTAGAAATATTAGAAAAAAATCGACTCGTCGAGAATTATCTCGTTCTACCTCTGTTGGCCAGAAATTGATCTACATCGACTAAACTTCATTTCCCTTGTTTATTTTTATTGGATATAAAACTATTAGTGCGTTTCTTGATAATAACGAATGGAATCGATTATTATATCAAATTACGTAGATATTTTAATATGAAGTATACACAGAAAAAACGTAACAATTCCTTTTAGAAACATGTGGATTATACATCTACAAAGTTTCATAATAAACCAGTGGGATAGTGTTACATCAATATTTTCGAAATGTTCGGGACAACGACGAAGATATATATTTAATATCATAGTTGAATAAACGTAAAATTGAATGACACATATTGAATTTTAAACTGTAATTTATCATATTTTTCTCTTGCGATCTTCATATGATATTTCATTGGCTAGAATGCAATCAATACATATCTATCCGTCATCGTTGAAAAATACGAATATTTTTGTAATAAAATATTTTAACAACAATAATCGGTGGCAGAATAATTTTCACATTTTCGTAATATACGCATTAAAAGAATCGATTGCTATATAATATATATTGCTATAATTTATTGATATATAATATATTATATTTTGTGAAAACGTGCCCATTCTACAAGCATAGCAAAGTGCTTTTAGTTCCTAGAGTAGCACAGCGAAAACTTAAAGCTAAGAATAACAGGAAAAGTGAAAGCTGTACAGGTTGGTAGCATCGGTGGTTGGTATCGTTGGTAGCGTCAACGGTGTCGGTAATTCACGAATCAGTTTTTGTCGTTTGACATTTTGCATAATCCGAATCGACTTGTTTACTTCGGTTCACGGTCCACGACGCTGTTTGAGAATCTCGAGCAACAAAGACGGGAAAAAATGGACTGGTAGGGAAACAAGAGAGGATAAAAAAAGAGAGAAGCCATACTGCGTGGCGCGCGCGACGACGTTGCTGTTACTGCTGCAGCTAAAGCTGCATTCTTTCGTGAGAAGGAAAAGAGCAGAAACGTTAGAGTGAGAAAGTGTGGGGGAGGAGAAGAAGAGGGTTGACAGACGGGGACAAGGAGATGGTGACGAGAAGAGAGGAGAGGAGAGAGATGGAAGGGGGAGGATAAGGAGGGAAAAATCCGAGGAATGTACCAAGAGAGCACTTTGAAATCGGTTGGCAGTGGTTTAAGATTACGCCGAGTAAGGTTCCTCGAAGGCCTCTCTCGAATCTCCTCCAACCGAATCCTTATGCGGCCAAGTCGGCGAAATGGAACGCGACCCTGATTGCCGCCGCGCAACCCGACATCTCACGTTCAAACGAATCTAGCATCGATTAAACTTAATAAAAGGCTAACGTGTTTCTCTCGACCTGGCGATCAGCTTCTTTCAATGGACCTCGACAAAAAGAATTTGCGTTCCATCTCATCTCCGCTTCCTCCCACTGTTACAATTAAATTCAATTATACCTCCCCACTCGTCTCATCGCCACACGCAATAACGTATCGACAGGAGATCGATTCGTCGAAAATCCTATTTCTCTGCTTATTGTGTTATTTCGATTTGTTAAATGATAGAGTTATAAATTTACAATCTTGTGATATGTGGATGTTGTTCATTGAAAAGAACGCAAGGTAGTAAAAGGAAGAAAAGAAGTTGAGGAAATATTGGAAGCTTCTCACGGGCAAAGGCGCACCCTTTCTATCAAAGTATCGCTACGAGTGTAACTTGGTTCCCTCAGTTTTCTCAGGGTACGCATTTCGTATCGGTCGACGCTATACCTTGCTACCCGATATCTCCAACCAAGAAAAACAGAACCTTGCTACTGGTTTTGCGTTACGAAAGTGGAAAGAAGACATGGTTCGAGTGTTCGATGCGAACCGACAACATCTTATCACGTTCCTAGACATTCCCTTCGTTAACTAAACCTGTCGGTGGATAAAAATGTACGAGAAGATTGATATCTAGATACATTCATCTGACTTGCCCCAAACATTTCGACATTATTATATTAATCGAGTATTCTCTATTGCAAGAAAACGAGAGATTGGGATAGAAAACGCATACCGATTCGTACGTTATTTCTAAGCGTCGAGAGGCCTCTCAGAGATATACTTATCTTATGAACGCGGCCTAAGGCCCCAGTTCCCCCCACCCTATTGCACGGCTGGCCTCGTCGGCGGACTACGAATAACCGCGCATGCGCTGCAGGACAAAACGTTATAAACATACGCACCGTTCTCGTTTTCTCGACACACGCGAGTACTACACTCTCAAACGCTCCGGCGTGTACACACACAAGCGTGTACGAGCACGCACGTATATACAGGTAGAAAAGCATCACGATAATAGTCTTTGAAAGACACGATCTACTCACCGAGAGCTCCATAAAGAAGCAGAAACGACAGCAAAAGATGCGGAGACCTCGCCCAGGCCCGTATAACGTGCCTGCTAACATGCTGTTGCGACATGTTTCCCTTTTCCTCTCTCGTTGGTCCTTTCCCTTGGCTTCCTGGCTGGATGTTCCGGCCGGAGCAACCACGCTGTCGCTCCTTTTTCGTCTTGTCTATCTCGTACGTTTACCACCAATACGAATTCCTTTCTTTGATCGCTGAAAACTTTCAACGATCACTAAAGTACATCACTACGGGTGCACATGGTTCTCATGATCCTTAGTTTCCTTTTCCCCCTCTACCCTCTCTGCGTTTCTTCGCTTCACACGGTGAACAAAACACCCGTTACACACTGCACTTGAAGGAACAAACGATAAACCAAAAGACAACACCAGCGAACGCTACCCTCGGAAGACCGACGCCGCAGAAACGCGCCTACCCGACTGAACGACGAGGACGCGCGATTCGTTCACGGTACCCTGTGCTTTCCAGCTTACTCGCTGCCTGCCTGCCTCCTGCCTGCCTGCCTGCTTGCTTGCTTGCTTCCTTGCCTGCTCGCCTGCCCCGAATACCGTCCCTACCATTCGCGCCCCTTCCCCACTTTAACAATTCCCCTCTCCAGTGTTTCCCTACCTCCCCGCTAGCCCGTAGTTCGTGCCGACTCGCCGCTGATCAAACCCCTCTCCTCTGACCCCGCATTACCAATCCCATCGCCAGCATACAAACAGACCTTCCCCCACCACTTGCTAACTACTTGTTGATCTTCCAGGAACGGATGGACGATTCGTCGAACCTCGTGCTTTTACTTTTTCTCATTTTTTGTTCCATTTCTATTTGTATGCATGGATTTATTGAAAATGCGATTTAACGTAATACTTGTGACACGAAATGTAAGTATCTTGGGTATAATAAAATGTTAGAAATACATAATTGTATTCGCTGCACATTTACGTTGAAGAAATTAGAGGGGCTTACTATGGTATTCTAGTGTATTACTATTTCTTCCGTTCCCTTTTTGTGCTTCTTTATCTTTTATTTTATTTACTTTTTGTTCCGTTTAACTGCACTTTGCGCTTGACCGAAATGAAACAACTCTTTGAAATACATTTCTGGAAATATAACATTGAATCATTCCTAAATGAATCGTCCGGTTGTTATACCTAGATGAGATAATACAATTACTCGATAATTACCGAATTTTTCGAAGAAATTCGGCGCATCGTATTTGTACAGTTATCTACCTGTTGCCGCGAACGTGGCCATCGAACGCTCTGTGGTGTATGACGGATAGAAAAAGGCGATAAAAATCAATGAAAAGCGGAGAACGTTGAATCGAATTGAATCGATGTAAGTAAATATCGATATTGATTGTTAAATTCTCAAGCACGAAGTACCTCGTAGGAAATATTGTTCTAGATCATCTCAAATAACTTGAGTTCACTAATCGTAAGTTTAACCCTAACCTAATCATATTTTTCTATCGTTAAGAAACATTTCAAATTTAAGGAAAACGTAAAACAATTGTTATTGTCTGATATGCATGACTTTTTATTTGAATTTTACGCTGAAGATACTCTTAAAATACTACAAATCTCTTTTTGAGCTGTATATAAAGTGAGGTTGGAACATGAAAAAATCAAGAACTGCAGCAAAGTTAATCTATTAAAGACGAAACAGTGAAATACATAATACGAAAGTACGACATAATTGAACAAGGTAGACAACTTACACGTGTATTACGGAATATACAAAATGTATTTACAATAATAGTTAACATCCAGTTTGCAAATCCACTACAGGTACAAATCGAACATACGGAAGAATTTCAATGATTTGAGAAAAGATAGTTAGTCATAATATTCAAATTTTTTGAAACTGTGGAATCAATGTGAGAGAAGATTTAAGAACAAAAAGGATATTAGAGATATCTTTAGGGTTCCCTTGCATAATCACAATCTATTAAAGAGTAGTGAAAAGTAACAGCGCAAATTGCCGCGAAAAAGGTTGTAAATGAAATATAGCTTTACACAAGTGTCCACGCTTCGGTGTCTGATTTTAAACTCCTCGTGTCACATCCACTGCCATATTCTTATACTCTTGCTACAAAGGTGAGGTTATCTCGTATAGTTGAGCTTCGTAACGATTCGAGAGCTAACAAGAGATAGTCTCGGTATCATTCTTATCTACTTTTGCATTCCCACGTCGCGCAATGACGGTCGCAGGAGTACAGATTCACCTCGAAGAAGCTAAACACTCCTCAAACATCATATTTCTATTCTTCCACGCTCACTTGCACAATTAAACTAATATTATCCATGAAATTTCACAAGTCACAGTTTATAAGGTATTAGCATTAACAAGTTTCCTCGTATACATAACTAGAATAAGTTTATCAATATTAATAAATACTTTGAATGGTAATAAACAGTTTGTTGATAAAGAAAAATGAAATTTTACAAATTTCGAATCATTCGATTATCCTATTTGATAAAAAATTATGAAATTGTAAAAAGAAAGTTCATAACTTATACCTTGTAACTTGTTCATTCACTGATATTATATAATATGGTTAATAAATTATTGTGCAAGATTGCTCGGATGTTGCCTTTATTCATGGAAATTCTACGATAAAAAATGCTGCCACGTCATTTCAGTTGGAAAAGTGTAAGAATGTCACGAGGTGTGAATCATAATTGTTGGATGTCTGCAACTCGATAGTTTCGCGAGTTATTTTTTCTCTGTAATATTACCTACGTATCAATACGTAAGCGAGAGCACAGGCCATAAAATATTGGCTACTATTATTCTCCCTTTGCTTATGATTTTTGTCGAATACTGATTTTCGGAAAGTCAACGCGTTTGCGAAGAAAGAAATTTCTGACTGCGAGCTTTTACGCACGTTCGTATTTCTATCAGAACAACTAAAGAAACAGAATTTTAATTTGTTTTACATTAAATGTAGAACTTAAATTAAATTTATTGTGTCACGCATTAAACACTAGATCATTCCACAGGTAATGTGACTATTTCTCGTATACTGGATGAAAATTAAAAATTACTTGCTACTTGATCAATGTTGAATTTTAAAAAATTTTCAACAATCCTTCATATCTTTCTTAACTTTCTTATTTCGGTTTGATAAAACTGCAATAATAGCGACCTTCATTGCTTTAAGTTCAGCTTTGCAGAGAAGCTGCATTAGTTACGAGATGACCTAATATGACTCATAACGAGTACACTTCACTTTGAATATTTTATACATTTTTGCATATGCAGACTACAAGAGAAAAGCACGTTAAATCAACCTTCATGTTTTACATAGGAATGCAGTTTTAAAATTGTTGTCAACCAAGGCCATGTTAAGCGCATAAATACATAACAATCTATAGTTTACTAATGGAAATACTCTGAGAGCAGGCACATCTCTCTTGCGCAATTTTTATCTGCATACATATCGGTATAAAATTCCTACGCAAACGAAAAAATCAATATTCCCCTCACGATCGAAGGAAGCTAATTTCCCATCTACCATAATACTGGATCGTAAGAAATGATTTGCAGAAAACATTAAGAGTGCTCTTTAGCTGGCCTATAATGGGCCACACCTTTTCGCATAGAGAGTAATAAGGCATAAAGCGATCTAGAAGATTCATCGGTTCCAACCTGAAAACCAATTGAAGTGAATGCATATACGTACATACACTACCGCTTATACTTATAGTTATAGTTATCCAAGCACTTTGGACTATTTGCAATAACAATATGTGAATTTTACCAAAATGTAAAAATTAATGATAAATTATGGTAATTAGAAGCAACGCTTACTAACTTCTTATAGAATCATCAGGCTATAGATCTAAATTGTCTATTAAAAGACATAGCAATAATATATTTCATTACTTATGTATATACCATTACACAAGAACTACAAGTGAGAAAACACAGGGACCATAAAGGGAAGAAACTACGCCAAACGTTCATTTTCGTGTTACGAAAGTACGATCGATGATAATTATTCGCATCACGGCAGTGTTGCATTTATCATCAATTTTGATCATTCTACGGTTAATCGATAGACAATGGATATACCGAGCTTATCGACCCGTAAACCTATTGTCGCTCGTATTCGCAAAGGACGCGACTAGCCAAAGCTCGACAAACCTCTCGCTTTCTCTAAAAGCTATTTTTCACTAGCTATCGTGAAACAATCTTCGCCTGTGTATTGCACAGGTAGCTTTTTGGCTGGGCCAAAGGGGCACCAAACAACTTGTAACATCAGATCCGGCAACGAAACGAAATTATCGGACTAATCAGTTCTAGGCTGTGCATGGAATTCTAGAATCTGTAACTGCGATTGTTAATTGGCCTGTTTCTGATCTCGTTTCCTTCCTGTTTACATAGGAGCATGAAACATGAATTCATCCAGCCAGATAAGAGCTTTGTTATCCAATTCGCGGTTCATTTCTTGGTGTCCTCGACTGTTATTAGTTGCGCAAAGATCAAAGCGTAGGTCGTAGGTGGTCGTGAGGAGATAGAAAAAACCGATCATTAATGGATCTTGTTACAATTACGCGCGTAAACTTTTTAATAGCTTTCAGCATATCAGTTTACTCGTTTACCTTGTGTTTCGTTCGTTTCTCGCCAAACTGCCTTTTCTCTTCCAATTTCGGACAGAAATACAGACAAAAATTTGAACATTTGCTTAACTGTGATTTAACGTAATTAGAAAATTATAAATGAAAAGATTTCTAATTATCTTCATCAGTGAAACAAAAGCAAAAGGAAGAATATCGCATTATAAAAATATGGGTACCAGAATGTAGTTTACCGTGTTTAAAGATCCCCTTGATGAATACAATGTACAGGTAATAAGCATCTACTTATCTATAATTTGGTGATTTCATTGCGTCATGTTGTGATCACCTATATCGTAAAGTTTCTATGATAGCGTCCACGCCGCACCGCGATGCCATGTTATTTATTTAATTGGTTATATTTCATCAGTGGTAATATTATTTATTGAATTTCTATCAGGCCAATGTAGGTAATTAAATCGCGCGTTTCGTTAACGATAGAATTAATGGACGAGGATTGAAATCATCGGAAGGGGTAATCCGAAAAGCAAATTACGGAAATATTTGCCACAATTGCACAATTTGCTACTCTACCTTTTCGTCGGAATTATATATATATAGTAAACACAGCAGAACGGACTTCTTTAATCCTTTCGTCTCTAGTGAGGTATATACTCTGTCGTGCATAAGTATTTGAACACCTACAATTAGCGCAATTCGATCAAAATTTCGCTATTGTTAATTCTTTGCTATACGCTATAACTGGCGATCAAAATTCTCTGTTAAATTTAAACTAAATCAAGGAAAATACCTGTATCGCTCTTGTTCCACGTGTGTCAGTAATGGATGATACGTGGTAAAATTTATAGAAACTTTTAGAACATAGAAACACACTTTAATTCTTATGGAACTTTATAATTCCATGTTTAACTGCAATAAACGGCTGACAGTTAAAATCTGCATAAGGACTATATGCACTTTAGAACGTAGCTAAAATACACATTTATTTCGTTCTAAAATCTCAATATGGAACAGATGCATTTAGAATCACTGAACTCGGATGTCTATACAGAATCAATTTTTCATCCACCTCCGATTGTTTCTCCACTTAAACTAATTAATATTGACTATTGTTTTACCAATATCTAAAAATTGTATATGGTCGCCTGAAATAAGATCAGATTAGGTTAAAGAACTTAATATGAACTATGTTTTATATATTTGCATTAATTTGAAAGTGCCTAATGTATGTGAATGTTACGTCAATACAACGTTGGCCCGTAATGGGTTAAAGAAAGAAGATTAAAAACTGAATAGAAAAATGTCAGTTCGAGAAAGAACAAGCAAACCGGAGAGAAAAATATTCGATAGCGTGCGCGGTAGATTGTGATCGATGTCTATGAAAATTCTTTTGTTTTGTAGCACGTACACATAGTTTACAGCAGACAAGCATGAGAACGAAATATTAGATTTTCTTCTAGCAAGAACAACGAAGTAGAATTGACTCTCTGTATTCACTATCGACGTGTTCCATTGATTGCTTTGGACGGCTTTGAACGGAAATCACACACGATTGTACAATCGATCCGGCATCGTTTTCCTCTCCGTCTACTTTTATCGAAACTTTTCAAATCATTGCCTACTCGGATTTCGATGCAATATCGTACACGTAAACTTCTTCCTTTCCGTGCAACCAGCTTATTCCAATTCATTCAAAAGAAGTTATCGATTGTGTACAAATAGAATTTAAACTTTATCATAAAGTTTAACATTAATACCTTTTCGTTCCCATTTCTACAATAGGTTATATTAGAATCTACATAGATTATATTCTACACCTTTCAATTACAGCAATTTTATACAATTTTTAACATTCAATAACGGCGCGGCATTAACCACAAGATTAACACCAGACCTCGGTAAACGATCCTGTCTGTAAAATAATACGTAGGTACCAGGTAAAAACTATTTTGATCGTTTGGCGACATCTAGTACTTACTGACAAATCACTGAATAGATGGCGCGGCCTGTAAACGCTAAAACAAGTCATAAACAAATCAAACAAATCAATATAGAATAAATGGCCTTAGTTTAGTGTATTTATGAGTCGATGTATCTGATCGATATATTTATTCACAGAAATAAGTTTTTGTTAGTCTCTTCGTTCCTTTCGTCGGTCCTTTTACTCTTTTCATCGAGCGTAATTTATTTGTTTGAATTATTTATAAATTGTGTTGTGATTTTGCGAGGCAAACGTACGTATCAGATGATTATAAAATATCTTTTCTATATCTTGGTTATAATTTCATAGAAGACTTTAGTTTTAATTTAAACCGCTACTAGAGCCGCTGCTATATTGAATCGATAAGGTAGCATGTGACGTGAAAATGGTAATGTGGGTAGGTAACCATAACCGCCAAAACATGAAACACGAAATAGCATTGTGTATCATGTCTACTCTGTGTCTCGTCTGTGTTTAAATCAACTTTTGAGGTTAGCTGTCAAAGTATAATAATGTTCATCGTTACGAAAGAAATTGACAGCGAAAATATTGGTAAATTATGCCGTACTTGTCTAAGAGAGGATGGCGACAAAATGGTTTGTTTGTTCGTGGGACCGGCTGAGTCGTCTCTCGCTGCTAAATTACGATCTCTCTCGTGTCTCGAAGTAATAAACATTTTCAAATTCGTAATTTTTTGATCAGCACAAATACGAAATTTGATTTTGTTGCGTCTGAAATGCGTATTTCATTAGGTATGGCAGGGCGATGGTCTTCCAGAAAAAATGTGCGACCGTTGTGTAACCAGAGCGGAATCTGCTTTATTATACAGGGAACAATGTCGTGCAGCTGACAGAGCGTTAAGACAAGCAGTTTTAAAGGTAATCAAATTTAAAACAATGAATAGAAGTATTGACAAAGATCAGATTTTCTTATAAAACCATGTATAAGCATGCTAATAGCACAGCTTCCGATGGGAATGGCTCTGTATACATGTATTAAAACATATATTTTTCAACTTACCATAGCACATCATAATTTAACTTAGCATTTCAGTGAATTTCAGACTTTATTGTAGCAGCTCTTTCAAGTAATACCAAAATTAGAAAATCTACAATCCATAATTTATTAATCCCATGTGATTGAAAAAAATTAAATAAAGAAATATGTTTTTACTTTACACGAGATTTTAGAAGAAAAGCTGATCGCCTCATCAGTGCACGTATGTGCCTTGTTTGTAAAAGGAACATGCACCTTTGCAAAATGCAAATGTATCAATATTCATAGGTTTCTGGTCTGGCTTCATACGCAGCAGGTTACAAATTATATCAACAAAATCAGGGTTTCATGCCTGTTCAAAATTCCCATAAGACTTTGAAATGTATAGAATGTGGAGCAGTATTTACGACCTACCAAGAGCTCTGTGCCCACAACAGATCACATTTACCTTTTGTCCAAGACGATATACCTATGCAACATATGCACATAGTAGAATCACAGAATCCATACTTCAATCTTAACTTTGGTCACCTGAGCTCTAATTTAACCAACGAGAGCATTCAACACACGCAATTATCTCCATTGATTAGGTCAAACGTGATGCAAATGATTCCAACGAACGGGGAAAACCCTAGCCGAGCTGCTTGCGCGCTACATTGTTCTTTGTGCAATCGCACGTTCACCAATAGAACACAATTAATAAGCCATAGTATCACACACAACTCGGAAAGCATAGAAGTGCCCTGCGATAACGAGCATATAGATATCTGCGAGAATTCAAATCAAATTCCTCAAAACTTGAGTTACGAGAGGTCGATTAATTCCGTCGGGAATACTATCCAAAACTTATCTTATCATAGGTCAACGACGAACGATAATAACGAAATACAAAACTTGGAATTTCCAGAAAATATGGATTTAGGAGACGAAGTTCGAGAGGGTAGCCCTCGTGTAAGAAACGCAGCGATGTCTGATTCAGATACATATAATATAGCTGCCTATCGCGGTGTAAGATTTGCGAAAAGTCTCGAACGTACGGACAACAGAGAGAGTATCGATAGATATCAATCGTGCTCTTCGAATCTTAATTATAGTAAACAGCAGATCGAAAGCGAACATTCTGAAAATGCGCAACAGCTACAGGTGAAAAAGTACAAATGCGACGTATGCTCCAAGTCATTTTCTCAAAAATCTAAATTGTTGACGCATCGATTCTCGCACTCTGGTCAGCAACCTTTCAAGTGTCCCAATTGCGTGAAAGGTTACTCATCGAAGAGCAAACTAAACGCTCATATGCGACTACACACGAAAACCAATGTACACCCGTGTAAAATGTGTGATAAAATATTTGCATATCCTTCTTATCTGCAGGAACATTTAAAAACACACAGACGAAACGGCGATAGCAACGCGAGAAATGAAGAGAACAAAGCTTTCGAATGCGTCAGCTGCAAGAAGAGATTCCGTTTATTGAAAAATCTGAAAGCTCACGAACGACTTCATACCGGGAAAGGTCTGATGCGATGCGAAATATGCGACAAGACATTCAGTCGAAATTATAATTTAAAGATTCATTTGAGAACGCACAAAGCAGCCAAACCGCATAAGTGCGAGTATTGTAACAAATGTTTTGTTCAAAAGGGCAATCTCGCCGAACATATGAGAATTCACACGAAGGTAAAACCATTCGAATGTAAAGCGTGTGGAAAACGCTTCTCGCAGTCAAGTCACTTGAAGAATCATGAAGCATCCCATACTACTGTTAGACAACATCAGTGTCGATTGTGCGGGAAACGATTCAAACTTGCTAATCATTTGAAGAGACATCTGATTTTACACAATGGTACAAAGTCATATAAATGTCATCAGTGTAATCAGTTGTTCTCTCAAGCGTTTAGTCTCACGAGGCACTTGAAAAGGCACGATTCGCATACTTAACCGATGTGTACACGTCTTTTTATATGTACATACATACATACATACATCATCTTAAAAATATACAATTCTATGTATATAAGTATTTTATACTATTTTCAATGATTAATTTTCTCCATTTTAAACGACTGAAGATATTTAATATTTGTACATTCTGGAAGAGGTACAGGTAAACATTGTATTACGATAGATAATATTAATAGAAAGTAATCGAGATACGATTTTTCATTGCGAGATGTAGATATGTATAAACTTATTGCTTTTTTAAGCAATGAGAAAAGCAATGAATAAAATATTAATTTTTTTAGAGATTTAAATTACTAAGGCTCTACTCTGTTACTCTTTCTTAAAAAAAATTATCATAATATTTTTAAAAGATTCTTCGAAAGAATAATTAAAGGAATCATTTTTAGAAAATAAATTCACTTTTTGTTTATAATTTGCGTCTCGCATAATGCGATTTTTATAACACGACATTTTCCTCGTATTATAGGGTAGCTCTCGTATTATAGAAGAGTTATCCGTGTAACGATAACTAGTTTATTTGTAATTTCTGAGGACAGTGGTGAGTATATCGAGACCTTCTTCAAGTTGTTCTTTCGTGATGGTAAGTGGTGGCGATATCCTTAATATTTGACCATGAGCAGGTCTCGACAATAAACCTGCTTCTTTCAATTTTAAACAAATATCCCATCCTTCGGCGAAGTCTGCAATATATTACAAAATGTAAGAAGAAGCAAAGTAAACGTACAATATATTATTACAGGATATTATCGCGGACTTGAGTCAATACCTTTATTAATTACTAAGCCAGCCAATAAACCTCGACCTCTAAATTCTACCGCTATGTCTTTCGGAAGTTTTCCTAATTCTTTCCGTAGAATTTCCCCAAGCTTACTCGCATTCTCCGCAAGACTTTCTTCCTCTAAAATTTGAACTGCTTCTATAGCGACTCTGTTACCAAGCGGACTTCCACCGAAAGTGCTACCGTGAGATCCAGTTTCTAGGCACATTATTATCTAAGGAAAATAGCAGGTTTGGCTTAGATCAACGTAACATTAGAAAAATGTGTTTCTATTGCTAATAATTCATTGAAAAACCATTTTTCTCACAGGTTAAATAAGAATTCGGTCTTGAAAGGATCAATAACGCGCTGCTATTGTTTCCACTGCAGTTATGTTTACCTGTTCGTCCGCTAAAATACCGGAAACAGGATACAATCCGCCAGACAATGCCTTTCCTAGCACGAGAATATCCGGCCGTTGATTTTCGTGATCTACCGCCAATCGTTTGCCCGTTCTGCATAAACCAGTTTGTACTTCGTCAGCGATCCATAACACATTGTATTTGTTGCACAGGTCCCGTACACCTTTCAAGTAGCCATCCTACATCGAAATGAAAGTTTAGGATTTGGAAAGACGAGAAATGGAACTCCAATTGCTGAAACTATTCTTCACGGATCTATGCGACCCAAAATGTGTATTATATCTGTCTGTTATCTATTCGACCATTTGCCTATTCAAGCTTGATGGAAGATGAAAATAACATACATTCGGTATTATGACACCCGCTTCTCCTTGAATTGGTTCCATCATGTAAGCGCAAACAGTTGGATCCTGCTTAAATTTTTCTTCTAAAGCGTTGAGGTCGTTGTACGGTACTTTGTCGAAGCGAGGAACGTAAGGTCCAAAATCGGTGTAACAGTTTGAATCCGTAGATGCAGACAGCGCGGCTATAGAACGTCCCCAGAAGTTACCTTTTGCGAAGACCACGGTTGCTTGTTGCGGAGGTATCTTCTTTACTCTGTAAGCCCAACGCCTAGCAACCTTAATGGCAGTATCACCTGCTTCGACTCCTGTAATACAACACATAGACGCGTCTACGTATTCTGCGCTTCTAACTTCTGATTTTCCATTGACAAATATACGCAAGTATCCGAACACAGGATTACTTTTGAGGAAACACGTTTTGATATATTTGTCACATATTGATATAATTGTTACGTATTTCAATAAGTAACTTACTTAAGTGTATACTCTGTTATATACTCTATAAAAAGGTAGAAAATATTGCTTCTAACTATTAGTTCATTATTGATTTGTACACATTAGTCAAATTCAGATTACTATACTATATAATTACTATAAATCGATCAAAGTGTCCGGATGCTTGTTACTTTTAATACGCCTTCTGTTCTTTTCTATTTAATTTCTTCATCTTTGAATGTATTTCGTTTTGCTTTTTTTTTTTCGTACCAGTATTCATCGGCAAGAATTTGTCCCACCCCAGAAGCTTCGACAGGTATTCTCCCAGTGCACCGTGAGGCTCCGAATAAAAAGCTCTAGACGTGTGAGCGAGCTTTCCCACTTGTTCTCTCATTACTTTCACCAAACGTGGATGACAATGACCTTGGTTCACCGTTGAGAAACCCGCCAAAAAATCGAGGTATCGTTTCCCTTCGACGTCCCACAAATAAACGCCTTCGCCCCTTGCAAGAACTACCGGAAGTGGCTTAAAATGTCTACCACCGTACGTATTATCACGATCGATCAACTCCTGCGAGCTCAGAAATCTCTTCAGCTCTACCTCTTTCGTTAAACCGAAGATTCGTGATCTTGTGATCGGCTGCATTTTAAAGATTTCGAATTATAGTACCACAGTTAATTTAGACTCGTGGAATCGTTCGAAGAAAAGAATCTCTTGACACTGTGTTTAATTTCAGATGCTGTCTTACATTTATATCAAGAGAACGAGAAAGAGTAGGGGTGATGTGTGCTGCTTATTTGCTCGGGATGTTTTTGTATATAATTGATACATATGTCGGTGGGATTTAGAATAAATGCTGTAGTGTAACCGAAGAACTCGTATCTGATAATGAGGGGCATCGTTTATTACGGCGCCACCATTCTAAATCAAATGAGAAACTGCAAACAACATATATCACAATAATCTGATCGTGAAACGATGTATCTGAGAAGATGCACACTACCGTCGAGTAGTAAATCTGTTATTAAAGAACGTCTCCCTATTGTTAATTCTTTACCTTTTGTCATAACTGGGATCAAATGTTCTGCTAAATTTAAATTCAAACAAGGAATGTATACTCTTAGAATGTAGCTACAAACGTATTTCAATCGATTCCAACATTGAATTTTAAAGTCACTGAACTAAACCAAGCAGATGTCTCTGCGGGATCAATTTTCATCCACTTTCAATTGTTGCTCTTTTATTTATACTGTTTAATATCTTCTATTGTTTTAATCAATATCTACTAATTGTGTATGGTTACCCGAGATAAGGTCACAGATCAAAATTTGATCGAAGAGTTTAGAATATGTTGTAGTAAAAAAATTAACTAATGTAAATTTTATATATTTTCAATAATTTGAAACTGCCTGTACAGTTCTGAATGGCAATGTACTCGCACACTTCTAGTGAGAAATAATAAACGCTAACGTACCATCTCTTCTTTCTCTCGTTTGTTTTATGATTCTTTCGCAAGCGTGAAACGAATCGAGAACAACAATTATAGTCATAATATGTACAATTACCAATAACAAGGATTACGAAGTTTGAATAAGAGGAGGATCATTTGATAAAAAAACATATATGTCGTGGCATTCTTTTTCGTTTTCGTTTATTTACTGTTCTTTCTAAAGTCTTATGAGTCGACATCCGATAGGAAATTAATTACGTATGACAAGTGCGACTGTATCTTAAAACAAGCGATTGCCAATATTGACCTACAATGTTCAAGTGCGATATTATCGTGAGTTTGAGACAGTATTCGATGTCTGACAAGCGTCGGAACAAACACCGATCTCGTGACAGTACAGGATAGAACCGTATCACGTATAGCTATTAATAACCAGTATATAACTAATCGGGCAATATTTTTTCCTCTGTACATGCGGTGCATACGGAAGATAACAGCTTCGACAGCTTTCGGTACATGTTCTTGGTTCGATTTTACCGTGTTTAGCTTCGTTTATCCGGATTATGTGGACGGCTGAGAATAGTGATTGCATCGTGGTGAAAGTTAGCTCACTGTTACTTTCTATAAAATGAGGAAAAAGAAAAAGGATAAGATGTGACTTTATTAACATCTTTCAGAAATTAGAACGGAAACGGGTTCGAGGCGGATTTTCCAAGTATGTAGAATGTATGGTGTTAATTAACGTATCGAGAAATAACTCGAGAAATGATATCGACGCATTCTCTTATTTGCGATTCTGTGATGACCAACGGCGGTGCCAATCTGATTATATGACCGTGCGTTGGTTTCGCGAGCAAACCCTCCTCTTTCAATTTCAAGCATACATCCATGGCATCGATGTCTTTTTTGATAACAATAGCATTAAGTAGACCCTTTCCACGAACAAGAGTAACCACATCCTTTGGTAATTTTCCAAGCTCGTTCCTGAGAATATGCCCGAGCCTTTCAGCATTTTCCGCTAGTTTTTCCTCCTCGAGCACGCGAAGCGCTTCAAGGGCGACTCTACATCCTAGAGGGTTGCCGCCATAAGTCGAGCCGTGTTCGCCGGGCTTTATAGTTAACATCACAGAATCGTTGGCGAATACACCAGAAACTGGATAGAAACCACCGGACAGGGCCTTTCCAAGAATCAAAATGTCTGGTTTTACATTTTCATGATCTACCGCCAATCGTTTTCCTGTCCTTGCCAAACCAGTTTGCACCTCGTCGGCGATCCATAAAACGTTGTGCTTCGTACATAATTCTCTCACACCCTTCAGATAGCCGTCCTTAAGAAACAATATACAAGTCAACGAAGTTGTATAAAAACAGTTATTAAGATAAGCAACGTCTTAATATTATGATAAGCAATATTTTGAAATGAAATTATGAAGCGAATGGAACAATATCCGGTTGTTTAGTGCCAATATCAAACAAAAGGCAACGTACTGAATTTTAAGATTACTCTCCCGTATGAAATAAAAAATGTGATTTGTCGTATTCTTTCCTGCAATCCTTCATATTATAATAAATCAAAATTATTGGCGCGTATCCTGATCGGTTCGGATAATCAAAGTTCAACTGTATAAATCACATCGATCCGAGCGGTGCGATTAATATTTTATATTTTGATAATTAAACGAGAGTTGTGATACCTTCGGTACGACGACGCCAGCTTCGCCTTGAATAGGTTCCACCATGAAAGCACAAACATGAGGATCGGCTAAAACCTGTTGAAGCGCCGTAAGATCGTCGTATGGAACGAGCTCGAATCCAGGCATAAACGGACCGAACCCACTGTAACTAGTTGGATCCGTGCTTGAGGATACCGCGCTCATTGTTCTACCCCAAAAATTGCCTTCCGCGAAAACAATCTTCGCTTGATACTGCGGTATACCTTTGCACGCGTAACCCCATCTGCGTGCCAGCTTACAAGCGGTTTCGCCACCTTCTACTCCTGTGTTCATCGGAAGCCATTTCTCGTACCTAAACATTTGATATTCCATTCCGTTATTTATGATATCGATTATTAAAGATTATTATTTATACTTTACTATGTTAGTAGACATTTCTTACATACATATAGTAGACCTTGATTTATCTGAACTCATTCATATAGCTTGAAAGTACTCAATGTAGTTCGAAGTGTAGTGTAAGTGTCATCTATAAAAGTTACTATCTCCAAACTATTTAAATTGTTTCTAAAATACATATCGGATGAGAAAGGCTTTTCTTTTTTCTTAATTTATGTGGTGATTAATTTAAGCAATAATATTTGAGACCGGTAGATATATCGATGATTTTTTAATATACCGTCGGTCGACGAATTTTCGAACGAATATTTAAAATTTATTATTTGCCGGTTCGATAAAAAGATAATAAAAGTGTATTAATTTTAACCGTCAGTCTCTTATCAATTTTCTATCAACATTCTGTACATTTATGAGCGGCAATATAATTGGAATTCTACCGCACATTACATTTTCGTTCCTCTTCCACAATCGCTATATTATAGGAAGATACGTCGATTATCTGATGGCAGATGCGAGAGCAGACGTTGTGTAAACGCATGTGAGAGCGCATTATCACAACTTGTAAAGAAGGTGTAAATGAGCAAATAGAAGGAGAGGCAAGAGGAATGTAATCGCACAGTAGTCTTACTCACCCGAAAAGTTTCGTAATATATTCTTCGAATTCTCCCAATGCATCCGAGTAAAAAGCCCGCGAAGTTAATGTCAAAACCTTCGCTTGTTCGACCAAAGCCTTGTAAATTCTTGGATGGCAATGGCCCTGATTAACGGCAGAGTAGGCACTCAGAAAATCATAGTAGCGTTTGCCTTCGACGTCCCACATGAAAACTCCTTCCGCTTTGCATAACGCAACAGGGAGTGGATGATAATTGTGAGCACCGTATTTTGATTCGCGTTCGAAAATTTCTTGTGACGTTATAGTCCGATGATTTTTCTCGGCCTACGATCGAAGTTAAAATGTAGACAATTTTGCAAAATCGAAGGGCTCCTAACAAAAAACGAGGCTTGTCTGCGTCTTCTTCAGGAAAGTGAAAGAATACTATAAGAATACTATAAGAATGTCCTTAATTTCTGTTCAACACATTTCAATCTTTTGTACAAAATATTCGTCATTCTACATAATTACTTAATTGCCGTAAGTGTATCTGTAATCATATCGTAGAAAAGCTTTGTCTAATTAAATTCATGAAATCGTGGAACCATGATAAGGATTACGATCCTAGACACGGTTAATCTTCATTCTACAATAAATCAGAGTCTACTGGTTTTATAGTTATCAGACGTATGATAGATCCGATTATACTTTCATAATACCGATTCTATCACGTTGTGAATCTCGGTTATTGCTTAAAAAATTAAAGAGTTCGACAAGAGTCATTTATGAGCCCATTTGCATATTGTTTGGTAAAGCATCTATCAGATTTAATGCTGCTTATTACCTGACTGACCAGATTCAAAAGACATCCCTTTCTTTTAGATATCATGCCGACTTTTCTGAACATCATGCTTATATATCTTTCCTCGCGTGTTTTTGCTTAGGAATAATTCACCGAACAGTAAATAGTTTCTTTGCGCGCGGACAACCGTATAATCCAGATCTCGCGTTGATCTAAAATTTGATTTGATATATCAGGTCGAAAACATATAGCATATTTTCGTAATTAATTAAAAGGTTTTTTCCAATTGGAACAGAAGCAGGATTGAGATATAAAAATTGGAGAATCGCACCAGTGTTGACAGTGAGACACTGGTGAGAAAGGAACAATCCCTTAATGAAAATAGTTAATATGAAAGCGCGTAGAAAACCAAAAATTATCCTTACATTATATTTAATTATGTTTTTGATCTAAATATACTATATCATATTATCTTTTAATTAATTTCCGAAGATGATTTAAACATGACCAAAAATACATTCAAAGTCAAGTATACAGATGATAATACAGGAATAAATTATGTAATACAGGATTAAAAAACAGTGTGTCCAGAATTTAGAAATTGCTCTTCTACAAGAGACAAGAAATGTGATTTATCGTGTTTTTCTCCTGTGATTTTTGCATTACAAAACAATGTAGAATAGCATTAAACTGCATATTTTCGCAGAACACACCAATTTAACAGCAGATGCGCGGACAGCCACGCATTATCATCTCTACATAATCACTTAAGAAGGTGATTTCAAGCTGTATGGTTTTTCTTAAGTATGAGAGTATAAAAAAAGTAACATTATCAGCAAGGATATTAATATTTGCCAGAAAAATTATCACGATTGCATTGTGTTATCGGCGCGGCAAAACAGGCTATCAACGGAATGTTTGTTTGAATTATAGGTAGATTTTTACCTTTACAGGAACCGGTGATCACTCGTATTAGCGGGATCTACGCGTCGCTACCAGTAATCGATGAATACAACGACCGACTATTCGGAACTACTTTTCCTTCTGTGCTCGAATCTGCTTCAAACCAATACCCTCTCTCCCTATCTCTTTCTTTCGCTCTCTAATCTGTAACAATTGGTTTGCGTTAGGTTTTTCCAAGATTGTCAAATTCTATAAGATACGGTATAATGAGTACACCTTGACGTGGCTAGTCTTGTTGCGCGGCTTACTATTTCCCTCCATCGCATCATACGTACGGTCGCGTCACGCCAGCTCTTCGTATCAGAGATAAGAAAAATGATACAATTATACAGCCTATCAGCGGTGAAAGCAGCTCGTCTTGTTCAGGTCCAAAATTCTCGACTATATGTATTTGAAAGTAAATATGATAAGCTGATATACTTTCGCCAAGTAACATCGGATCATAGTTCGTTTCGGTACAAAGCAATTCTGTAATATTCCCATCATGTTTTACAAACGATTCAATAATTGCAGCAATTACATCGAATATTACGAATATTATAGTAGATAGTATAATCTGAATGATAAATAAAAATCATTTCAATATACGATAAACACGACATTAAAAACTATGACTTATCCTTCTTCTTGCTTTTAATTAAGTAACAATGAATGATGGAAAGATATTTATGACTATATACAACTATACACAATAGTTTGGTATGATAATGATAGTTTATCGAATACCCTGTCCTGTTAGCTACTGAATACAAACATTAATGATACATATACAATTGAACATTACAGATAGTATGTGATTAGTACATAATATATACAATAACGTTGTACATATTACCGTAAATGTTCAACATGTGCGTCCCTTGCTCGATGTATCCAACAAATGCCTTTTTCTCGAAATATCAATTATTTGTTAATAATAGATAGATTACAATGTGTTCGAGTGGAAGACACCAAAAATACATATAAGGTATGCTCTTACATATATTGATTACTATAATTTACATGCTAAGAGTATCATTCTTGAACGATATTTGTAATTACGAATTATATTATATATACCTTTATGTTTCATAGCAATTCCCTAATAATCGTAATTCAGTAATCTCGAATTCCTAATAATTCTCTAATGTAATATATTTCAATTAATACATTCATTATGCATATATACATACTTCTCGCAATATAGATGCCGTGTCGGTTTTACCCGCCAAAACAGTCCAACTGTCCAACTCTCCATGCCTGTCGGTTTTACTCGCCCAAACAGTCCAACTGTCCAACTCTCCATGCCTGTCAGTTTTTAACATTGTGTTTGTTTTTGATTCTATTCTTTTATCTAAAGAATATACTATCATCGTGAGTATACATTACTTGAGGATTAAATTTTTAATATGGACGAAAACAATGATTACGACGATTTACGAGAAAGAAACATAGCGGAAAGAAACGCTATCGTAAGTACTTTTGTTTGATTTAAATTTTTAACCTATAATTATTCGGTGTGTTTATTTGCATTCAACATTGCAGTTTGCCGAGTTGTTCAAAGAATTAAAAGAACAAACGAACGAGATAAAAGAATTGAAAAAAATACACAATGATACAGAGAATTCAGAAAACGAACCACCTAAAAAAAGACGTAAAACTATTTCTCGTTCTAAGAAAGATCGTCTTAGTATGAGATATGTAAATTTAGAATTTCGTAAGAAGTATAATACTAGAAGTAGATCAAGGAATATCTCCCAATGTGAAGAAGAAGAAGAGAAAGAGAATGATATAATTGACCTTAAAAGCAATAAACCTAAACTCCAAGTTCTATTTCCATGGGCAAAGCCATTTCAACGATCGATCGATTTAATGAAGATGGGAGTGTGCGATGTAGATGAAGAGGAAGAGCAACAATCTGGGAGCAGTGATGATTTGTATGATATAACTAAAAAGCGAATATACAATGTAAACAGAGCTCCTTATGACCCAAATAATATACCGTCCGTCAGTGAAATTACGGACGAAATGCTAGATAATATTGCAACCAAAAGTACTTCGAAGCGGTATTGTACAGTTAATGGAACAAGCTGTCATCAGTGCAGGCAGAAAACGTTAGATACAAAGACTGTATGTCGTTCAGGAGAATGTATTGGAGTTAGAGGACAATTTTGTGGACCTTGCTTAAAAGGACGATATGGCGAAAATGCCATTGATGCATTAAAAGATCCTGTATGCCATATATTAATACATATATATATTTATCTTTTATTTTTGTTTCATAATTATTTATTTTGGTGCAAAAATTTTGCAGTATTGGGTTTGTCCACCTTGCCGTGATTTATGTAACTGCAGTGTATGTAGATCAAAAATTGGTTTAACCCCAACTGGAATTTTAGCCCCTACTGTAAAAGAAGAAGGATTTTCGTCTGTTATGGATTACCTTCAATTTACCGAAACAGATGACACATAATTTTCATTGATACAAGATTTATAGTTATAATAATATAATTAAACCTAATAACAAATAATTTTTTACTGAGGAATGTAATATTTTTTAATTGATCATACTCTGTATGAAAAAACTTCACAACAAACACAATAAAATTGTTTTCTGTATTCACGACGTATACTTCTTTGTTTATAACATTCTTTCCTGTCGCTATTTTACTGCAATAATGCCATAACGTCTTGGAGATAACATAGGATCAAATAAACGCAGTATCGCAATTTTAGAACACTGATTACTGTTCTGTAAAAATATTATTCTATCCAACATAATGGCTGCTTCTAATACAAGACCAACATGTATCCTTAACATTTGAAATATGTAAAACTTCTCCATTAAATGTGCATAAACTTGAAAGGTTTTTGTCAGTGCTTCTCGTGATGGTATCTAAGGATGCAAACATTTTCTTAAAAACAATATTCAACTAAAATATTTATAATAATGTTATTGCAATACCTTATCCAAATCTACCCCAATTCTTGAAAATGCCCATTGAGCATAACTTGGAAAATCGTGTGATGGTCCGCCGCGACCTACTCTAGCATTATAAATACCTATTAAAAAAGAAAAACAATAGTATATACTATATGAAATACATTAAAACTAAATTAATATAAAAACAAATATACCCAAGGAATGAAAAATGACTTGTAATATTGCTCTGTAGAACAATGATGAAGGTACAGATTTGTTTTTTGTACTTCTTTCAACAGATTGTTGGGCTAACATTCTAGCATTTCTAGAAAAACTAATTTTTTTATTAAGTGTTTCATTTGTCAAATGGTAACAACAGGGCACTATACATAAAATATTAATGTCTTTTGTAGCTAAGAATGTTCGAATAATTGAGTCAGTGAGAGAACCACAAGTATGTAAACCAGTTAATATAAGGTTTTTATTTATATCCCAATCGGAAAAATTTTCTTTTATCATTTTTATATAATCGGTTCTGTCATTAATTTCTTCAACTACGTAGCGTACCTAAAACAAAGTACAATTTATCTGTAGTTCATGTATTCAAATGTAGTATTTTATAAAAATTTAATACACTGTTACTACCAGCATTGGAGAGAATATCAGCTTCTTCCGTAATTTTTTTTGTCTACAGATTGCTCCATTACTACATAATTGTGAAGAATCTATTGCAAGAACAGGAACTTTATGATTTTCTGCTAAAAATGTTGACAGATATGCTTTCCCAGCACCAGCATCTATTACTAGATTATTTGTTTTTGCAGCAACTTCCCCAATAATGTTTCCAAGGGATTCAACCTCGTGTAACTTCTTTGTATTTATAAATTCTACTTTAATATTTTCACACATACATTTCTTCTGATTATTTATATCTGGTAATGTGTTTAAAAAATCTTTTGAATTTGTTTCTATAGAGCATGATTGCAAAGATAAAGATTTTGCCAACTTTATAAAATTATTCAGTATAGGATAATTGTCATTTTCTGTCCGACTAACCCAACTGAGTTCATTCTTCTCTAATTCTGACCTTAAGGCTTCTGGTAAACATGTTGTCCATAAGTTTTCAGTAATAAAATCAACTATATGACAATTTACCAACTTATGATATGTGTTAATGAAATATATAATTTCATCGAAATGTTTATCGTACATGACTTTAGTATTTATCACATTTAACTTGGTACAATATGGTATAAATTTTGTCCAAATAACAATGTTTATTATGATTGTTAAAAATGAACAATATTATGAAGCCCAGATACAGTTCTACAATATTGTTCCACTCTTTATTTATTTAAATATAATATTCTCATACAACTAAAAATCGAGTTTATCCACTTCTGGATACGACGAAGATATTTTTGCCAATGCACAAAACTTGGCATATTTAAATTTAATATTATCTGCAATTTTCAATATATCCACCGTCTCATCATTAAATTTAGGAAAATTATAAATATCCTGCAAAAGTGTTTTTGCAATGGAGACAGCTTTCTTTGAATTACATTTATTGGTAGTCAAATATTGTTCCAAAATACCACTGTAATATCCTAATTGTGCACCTAACAGACTACCCCTGTGATATCCAAAATGAAACCCATCTACCAATTGCTTTTTGCCAACCTCAAAACCTTCTTCGTAACCTACGGATTGGGCATTTTCTTCGACAAATAATAAATCTTCGAACTTCTTATTTATGTCTATATCTTCTTTATCAGACATAATTACTATTATGTATCTATTGAGTAATATAATTCGATTAAAAAAATCTAATAAGATTCTTAACTACCCTAGCTCTAATTTATAATTGGTACTAGCAGAGTACTATGAGATGGGTATATGAGATGTAAGTATGGGAGCAATTGTAAATACATATCGAATAATTCCGAGTATACACGAGCATGTCTACCAACCTTTAAAGTCATTATCTGCTTCGTTCATGGTTAACAGTAAATATTATCATATCGGTTAAGGTTATAAGTAACGAAAAACAAATATATATTTCTGAATCTTTATTAGGAAATACTTATTCATAGGCTGTAAAAGCCAATTTGATGTTGAAGAAAAAATTCACGAACGTAAATCGAAATATTCCTGTATTGGAATAATATGGCTAGAACCAACTTCAGAGGTGTGTCATGTTTGCAACAAACGCGTTGTTCTTTCTTGTAGTGCGTTCAACAATTTTTTAAGTTAATATTTCATAAAGGATGCTCGCGTTAGGACCTAAAAAGGACGGTGGACCCAATACGAAGTTTTTTGAGTCCCAAGAAATTCTTACACAACTCGATGGAGTTAAACAATGGCTTTTGAAAAACTGCAAAAAGGTACATCCAAACGCCCGGCGTCGAAATATTTGGTCAACTGCTTACTAGTTTATGTGCTATATTAACAATCTTTTACTTTACTTTTTAATTATTCTATTATTCCATCTGTAATTTATTACGATTATATTTTTATTTTCGAAGTAATGTAAATAGTAAAAATAATGATAAAGGTTAATATCATATATAGATTAACTATTTGTTATATTTATTTTCTAATAAAATATTGCTTTTATGCACAGAAATGTTATTTTCATAATGTAGCATGTGAATATTTTATTTTATTTTATAAATTATATATAGAACCACACATAAATGTATATATATATATATATGATATTTATATATATTTAACTTAATTGAATGTTGTGTATATATATATAATGAATATAAATATAATTGTTTGAACATCTTTTGATATTTGCCTTATACCTCTCTCAAATATCTTTTTAGTACGTTCAAACGGATCCTCCTACTAATAAAAGCTTAGCTACATTGATAGTACAATTACTGCAATTTCAAGAAGATAATTTAGGAAAGAATGTTTCAAAACCTCCAATGACAAGACTTCCTGTATGTATTTATTGGTTGACACAATGGAAAGTATCGTTTTTTAAACTAACCAAATCATTTATTAAATTTTCAGATGAAATGTTTCCTAGATTTTAAACCTGGAGGTGGACTATGTCATATTCTTGCTACAGCATATCGTTTTAAACAAGAACAAGGATGGCGTCGATTTGACTTCCCTGTTGGAAAGGTAAGTATGATATTATAAACGTAATTTAACAATTCTTTACACATACAAATAAATGTTGTTTTTTAGTCAGGATCTCGTATGGACAGAACAGTGGAAATGTTAATGGCAGCTGAACGAGCATTGGTACAAAATCGTTGTATGATTATACCAAGTGTATATGTTAGACCTGATGTAGACAAATCAACTGCTGCGAAAGTAAAAGAAGCAGTTCGTCGACATCAAGGTAGTATTGTTGAAAATGAAGCAGATGCGACGCACATAATTTACCCCCCGGTTGACCCTATGGAAGAAGAGTATGCACGGCCTTGCATGAGACGAGAAAGATCTGTTCTTCTCCATTGGTATTATTTCCCAGATAGTTACGATTCTTGGACTGCATTGGATCTTCCTTGGGATTTTCCAGAAGGTACGCTTACAAGTACAAACATGAAGTCGATATACAAAGTATCGGCAACGTGGGCGTTAGATTTAGATCAATATAACGAATGGATGAACGAAGAAGACTATGAAATAGATGAAAATGGTCAAAAAAAAATACATAAATACCGACTTTCGGTAGAAGATTTAATGGCTCAGCCATCTCATCCTCCGCCTTCAGCAAAGAAACCAAAACGGAAACGATCTCCTAGTCCATCACCGAAACCGGGAAAGCGTAAAAGCGCAAGAGGGCCATCAGGTGTCCAGAGTACTTCGTCTTCATCGTCACTTACGGCTCCAAAAAAATCACGCGGCGGTGGCGAAGAGGAAGATGATCTCACCCAAGGAATGGAAGATCCACCGGCAGAACCTCGGATTGTAGAAGTAGTTGCAACTCCTACAAATCCTCCTGTAACTGGTCAAGGTAACATTCCAACAAGCGGCACTACTTTGACTACAACAGGCAGTAAAAAACAAGACAACGAGCTTCAGCCGCTCAAATCTGGTAATATGGCAGACTTGGACGAACCTATGGAAGGAGATAAGGGAAGTTCTCAAAGTACTCAAGATAGGGAAGAACGTGACGCAAGCAAAGAAAGAGGAGAAGGAAATAAAGGAGACGAACCAGAAGATAATGTTACTGAACAAACACATCATATAGTTGTCCCTAGTTATTCTGCTTGGTTTGATTATAATTCGATTCATACTATAGAAAAGAGAGCTTTATCTGAATTTTTTAATGGTAAAAATAAATCTAAAACACCGGAAATTTATCTTGCATACAGAAATTTTATGATTGATACGTACAGATTAAATCCTACAGAGTACATTACATCGACAGCTTGTAGACGTAACTTAGCAGGTGATGTTTGTGCAATTATGCGTGTGCATGCGTTTTTGGAACAATGGGGACTTATTAACTACCAGGTAGACGCAGAATCAAGACCGACACCTATGGGACCACCTCCGACATCACATTTCCATGTATTATCAGATACTCCATCAGGTTTAGCCCCGGTTAATCCAAATCCTCCAAAGACACCACAACCTTCTGCTGCGAAGACATTACTCGATTTAGAAAAAAAGTCATCCAGCTTGGGAACAGAGGAGAAAGCCTCAGCTGGTGTGATGGCAAATTTTGGATTAAAAATCGATCAGTATTCGAGAAAACCAGCAGTTTTGAAAAACAAACAAGCTGCTGGCGCTACTCGCGATTGGACAGAACAAGAAACGCTTTTACTATTAGAAGGACTAGAATTACACAAAGATGATTGGAACAAAGTTTGCGAACATGTGGGTTCGAGAACGCAGGATGAATGTATCTTACATTTCTTACGACTTCCAATAGAAGATCCATATTTAGAAGAAGGTGGACCAGAAGGCTTGGGTCCATTAGCTTATCAACCAGTACCATTTTCTAAAGCTGGCAATCCAGTTATGAGTACTGTAGCATTTTTGGCTTCGGTCGTTGATCCCAGAGTTGCAGCAAGTGCAGCTAAAGCTGCTATGGAAGAATTTGCAGCCATTAAGGATCAAGTACCAGCAGCTTTATTAGATCAACACTTGAGGAATGTTCAAGCTAGCGCTAACTCTGATGGTAATTAATCCTTTTCCTATTCTTTTCTTATCACAACAGAGTATTGAATAACTTTGAGTAATATCCTGAAATAATAATTATTTTTCTATTATTTAGGTAAGTTTGATCCAGCTGCAGGACTAGCACAATCAGGTATAGCTGGAACAGGTCCACCCGAACCCCCGGACGATACAACACCACCTTCAACTACTGGAAACGTTCCAGCAACAGTGGCCACATCTCCACATTCGGCAACAGCAGCTTCTATGGAAATGAAAAAGGAGGAACAAGAAAAACCTAAAGAATCTGAAATTGAACAAAGTCAATTAGATATAACTAAAAAGGAAGATGAACTAAAAGAAACCGAAGAAGATACAAAATCAACTATGGATGCTGAAACTATGGAGGCGAAAGAAAAGAAAGACAAGGTAAATTATTATTTTACGATGTCATCTTTATTAAATATTATTATATTCATGCATTGTCTGTTGTCAACTTTTTTCTTTGTTATAGGTGGTGCGAGACGCTCAACTCCAGTCTGCAGCCGCAGCAGCGTTAGCGGCAGCTGCCGTTAAAGCAAAGCATTTGGCAGCTGTAGAAGAACGTAAAATTAAATCTTTAGTAGCGTTGCTTGTTGAGACACAAATGAAAAAATTGGAAATTAAATTACGTCATTTTGAAGAGCTGGAAACTACGATGGAACGAGAACGCGAAGGTCTCGAATATCAACGACAACAACTCATTACAGAAAGACAACAGTTTCATTTAGAACAATTAAAAGCCGCAGAATTCAGAGCTAGGCAACAAGCGCATCAGCGTTTAGCCCAAGAACAGCAACAGCAACAACAAAATCAACACCCTACATGGCAACCTACTGCACAGCAACAACAGCAACAGCAACCACCGAGTCCACAACCACCCGCTCAACAACCACCACCGCACACACCTCCGCAACAGGCATAATTTTTTTGTAAGTTACATATCATATTTATAAATTTTAGTTATTGACCAGCGTAATAGTGTAATATTTTATCGTATGTAGATAGAAAGTATGAACATAGAATTTTCAAGTATAGTATTTTTGCAATATAGAATAATGTTCATTTTATTTCCTCTCATTTAATATAACTAGATATTTTTATAGACTTTCGTGCCATAAAAATGCCAATTTTTATCGAAATTTACATAATTTAATCGCGTATAAACATATACATAAGATTACGCGATAACAATTACAATTCATTTGTTTTGTAACCATGTAAGAAAGATATTCGAATAATATTCATAAAGATTTCGTATGATTCAATCTATAAAGCATGATTATGAACCAGTTCTAAAACTAGATCAGTCATAAGTCGCGCACATTCGGCTCCTCCTCGCGGCGGTACTCGAGCGCTTTGCTTCCCTTTACTTGTTTCTGATTCTTCATATAAATCTGGAGCTTCGTTGCTTTCGCACGTACTAATTGGCAAAATATCCAATGCAAGCCCTGCACCGAATCGACCGCATCGTCGCATTTCTTCGTTTAATCTGTACATGATAAATAGAACAGGAAAATTAGAGGATGCACTAAGAGTAATCGTTTACAAAATTTATCCGTTATCTTTTTCAACTTATGGACATATTGCGTATGATGTTACTTACAGTTCCCACATTACAGATGGATCTATTGGTGGCTGTTTTGGATTAAGCGTATGTAACGAAGACATTAGATGGAAATGATAATGTTGAAGAAGCTGTGTCATGTGCGCCCGTCTAATCTCTCCATTTGCACAGCAATACAACAAATTCGCAAGATCAAGGGCAAGTGAACCAACTCGAGATAGTTGAAAATCAACTAAATAGACATCCTGTAAAGTCATAGCATTAATCGTAACTTAAGACTTGACCCACTTAAATTGTACTATGTCCGATTTCTATTTCCTAGGTTAATTTAATCGAAATTCAATCAATATTGATATTCATGTTCGAATTATTTCTGCTTCGTAAACGAAGTAAAAAACTAAGATAAATATTTTTACACTATACTTATACCTGTGCTTTCCTTTTTCTTGTTTTAATAAATTTTAGTAAGTATAGAAATAGAATTTATAAAAATCCCAACTATATAAATAATGGCAAAACATGATTTAGTTATACCATCAAGTATGATAACTGACTTGACTGAATCTGAATAATTTCTATTTTTATGAAATAGAAATTTTATGAATTACAAGTATTTTTGCTTTAACATTATTAAAATGCTACTTGTACAAGACAATTGGTAAGAAGCGGAAAGAACGTAATATCTAAAAATCTTATAAATTAATGAGTAATAA
The DNA here is from genome assembly GCA_014737535.1 of Bombus cullumanus. Taxonomy (NCBI): domain Eukaryota; kingdom Metazoa; phylum Arthropoda; class Insecta; order Hymenoptera; family Apidae; genus Bombus; species Bombus cullumanus. The sequence continues at coordinate 2,077,391 of JACXIX010000071.1, read as the reverse complement.
AATTATACCGAGAAACATTATTTCTTGATTCTTCGATTCCTATATAGTAGAATTATACAACGTACGCGTGTACACACAACGCTTTTTGTACATTTTGATACAACAATATATGTAAATAAGATATTAAATATTATCTACATATAATACTTACTTCTTCATCCGGATTAGTCGAATCATCTTTAAATAAAAAATTATTAGTCCAACAATCACCATGACAAAAAACTGTAAGAGGACCTTGCATGGCTGCAATTTCGCTCATGGTACGAAAAAATACATCATCGTTAAGAAATGCTCGTAATTTCTCCATTATCTCGAGTCTCTTGGATTCCATGTGAGCAGGAAAACCATCAGAAACCATTCTAATGGCATTCTTAGCAGCAACATGATAATATTGACGATACCAATCCTCATTTTCTGTTCGAAAAAGGGCTTCTTGTATACCTTGACCTCTATTTGGATCTGTCAGTCTTGCAAATTCTTCCGGCCTTGTACATCCATACGTACACATTAATATACACACCCATATAAAGATATAATAATAATATAACATAATAATAAAAAAAGAGGAAAAGATAACATTATTTGACTTGCCTCGTTTCTCTAAGAGTTAGGCTGAGCGCATGAAAACCAGCTAAAGCTTTCAACGTTCGTTTCAAATGCTCAAGTTGTAATCCTTTTCTTCTGTCTTCCATTTTAAAGCCTCTTTCTCGTAAATCTTCCATAACGATAAGATCAATTCGTGCCGCGTATATTTTTGCGACTCCTCCAAAAACTTCTTTACCATTTGTTTGTAATTCATTCAGAGCAGGCCACACATGCGTATAAAATGCTACTTCGTTTTGAAATAGAAGTTCGCTTTTAAAAGCTTCACGATGTTCTCTTGATCGAGGTAAAACTTTGTAAATAATCGCACGTTCATAATTGACCCATTCACGATTTTTTATTTGTTTTCGACCTTTTGCTCGAATACGATATAGCATAGATGTATAATTGTCACCTCTTCCTGAACCGAGTTCTTCTTCCAAACTGGTAATTTCCACATCAGGTTCATCCTTTGTTATTAATTCACGCACAGATTCTAACGTAAGACTCACGTGTCCTTCCTCATCCATCACTCTGATACTAAGGATAAAAGTTATAACTTTTAAAAACTGTGAAGAAGGAGATCAGAAGAAGAAATTTCGTGTATCTATAAGATTCTTGAATCAATAAATATCGTAACACTTTAGCCTTTGAACGTGGACGAATGAGTTACGATGTTAAGCTACGATGCAGGAAATAAGTATTTGAGTGACGAGAGAATAGTACCTCCCACTGTCGCACAGCATAATTTATTAATCGTAAGTACCCTAGCTAGGGGGGCAAGGACGTTAATACATATCAATCACGCATGTAATTTCTATTCTTTGAATGACAAATTGATTGAAATTCTTACACATATAACACAAATTTAATGAAGAAATTGAGTCAGTTTTATAAATTTTATATAGCTCAATGCAACATTTAGATTTACAATTGCAAGAACAATAACAAAGAAAAAGAGTATGTAATTACATTAAATAACATAATTTTTTCATAATTAATTTGATTTTTCGGTATCAGAGGAATTTAATGCTTCCGCCCCAACTAAATTAATCAATTCCTTGCGATAAGCATCCGTTAATTGTGGAAGATTGTGTAATTCTGTAGCCATTTTAACAATATGTGGAAATCCTGAATTTACAGAATACTTGAGAATAAGCTGTAAAGATAAATGCCTTAAAGTTACACTTTAAATTCAAAGAAGCTAAACTAATTCTAACAAACTAACTAACAAACTAAAGAGATTATAAATATGAATATACGTACAAAAGCTCCCAAAATACATTCTTTTGAAATATAACTTTCAAATAATTCATTCACTTGTTTTTCATTCATTGTTGGAAGAAATAAATCTGATTCTTTAGTAGTATATGCCAAAACTTCAATACTTTCTTCTATACGACCACCATGCAACAATATTGCTGCTATACAAGCTGTCTTGTCATTTTCAAGTGGAGTATATCTTTCTTGTCCTTTTTTTATCTTTCTCTGTCAATAGCAAACTGTTTATTTTTATTATATGTACCTTTTTGTCATTTACTATTATAAACAAACCAACCTGGATAGCTTCCCAACAATCCCAAGCTGCATCCATAAAAACCGTTTTTAAAGGTGAATCAGCAGGTAAAACATCCATTTTCATTAAAGATACTACTGCAAGTTTCAATGGAAGGTCTGAGAAACATAGAGTATTTATGTCTGACCATAATCTTGGTAGATGTTTCATTAGAATTACTGGTGAATGACATTGAAAATTTTGTACCATTTCTAGAAAAGTGTGTTTTGTTGGCATATATATGTTTGGAACAAGTTTTTCGTAAAATTCGAAAAACTCATCAAGTGTACTTGTTGATAATACTAGTGATATATACGACATGTAATAACTGTTTTCCTATATAAAAAGCTTTAATATAAAAGGGCACTAAATTGTATCATCTAATATAAATATTTAAATTAAAGAAACCATACTATTGCAACAGATGAAATGAATTTATAATTGTCTCCTGTCAGAAGAAGATTATGAATCATATCACCAGCTTCTCTATCGAAGTAAGTAGAAGCTATATGCATAGCACGTTGAAAAAATTTATTATCCAATGGATCTTGAATACTAAAATTTTTATTTCCTATTGAGCGTAGAATAGCTACGAAATTAGCATGCGCATTTTTATCTGTAAGAGAGGAATATAATTAACTATTGTAAATGAATAAAATTAAAAAAAAGACCATTAATAAGCTATAATTACTGTCTTGCATAAATATAAGCATAATATAATAATACGATGCTAGCGAAAATTTTATATTCATTCGTTTGAAGTCCATAAGCAAACGGTATGCAATATCTTCATCATCCTTCAGTTGTGATATATTAATCACGTTAAGGGCAGCATTCAAAGTTCTAACATTTGGTTTAACCCTATTCTTATTTATTGTATTAAGAATATCAAAAAAATATTCCATTTTCAGTTCACGTTTATAACCAAAAGTTTCTGGAACCAGCGTCAATAAATAATTGTAAGTAGTAATATTTAATGGAATATCTTTCTCTTTGCATTCGTGATACAATATCCAGGCTTCATGTACCTAAGAACATAAATTATAAATGTATTGTATGATAAAAATATACAAAAATTCGTTCAGAAATTAAAGTTAGTATACTCTTGAATGTTTTGCTAAACCACATATCATAGTGCTATAAGCTGCTGCTGCTGTTGAAGAGTCTTGCGTTTTTAAAAATTCAAACAGTTCATTGGCTTCTGACATATACCTAAAATATGAAAATATTGAAAATAGTAAAATGTAAGCGTGATTCTCTATTTTCATTATCTTTTTTTACTACTTACTGCCAAATAAGTTTATCCTTCTTTGTAGTAAACCACTCTTCTAAACGTAAATTATCCTGTGAATTGGTTTCATTGTTATAAAAACACAATAATTCTAAAAGTATTTGTTTTGTATCATTAGAAACATTATAGTCTAACAACTTATAGATATGCAAAGCATCAGGCACTATACGCTTGGATATGATACGTAGAAGTATTTCTTCTGATACTTGACTTTTATCAGTGTATGTTGAAAGTGGTGTAAATGCCTTAAATACAAGTTAAAAATTACTTATATTTTAATACACCAAATATAATATATGCATGTTATATCAATACTAAATAAAACATACTTCAATTTCTGGCACTGACAGATGTTTTGGAAATAAATCTCTGTGTTCATTATGAATCCATTTTGCAGCTTTTCTGCCTGCCTCATATGATAATGCAAAAGAACGATACTCTTTTTTCATCAGTGGAAATAAATAAGGATCATCATGGTACAAATAGCTGATATTATTAGAATCTTTTGGTATTGTCTGTTCAAGAGCCTTTTAAAAAAGGTAGAAATAACAAAGTTGATATATATTTCCCTTGATATATTTTCTACAAAAGTAAATTTTTAGTATATTTACCTCTAAAATATCGGTAGGACCACGTTGTATTCTAGCTGGTATTTTAACTTTAGAATTTGATACTGATAATGAAGATTGTAACCGTTTTAACTCAACACATAAAGTCCTGTGAAATAAATAATTTATTGATATTAGGGGAGAAAAATAATATGATGTGTATTATTTAACAAATAATAATGTTCTTAATCTCTTTACCAACTTGAATAAATTATGTCATTGTAGTAAACGTTACTAACCTATCTAAAAGATATCTGAGGCGATTCATTATGAATACTTTGATTAAATACTGTTTATAATACAAAATCTTATTATTTAAATATTATATAAAATGTAATTGAAAATTGCAAAAGTTAAGACGTGACATATACATTTGTCTGTGAAATTCTGTGTACTGTGTCTCTCTTCAAATAATTGCAACAAAAATATGTACACTTATGTGTGTAGTACGAAAGCGAAGTTTACACGACACGCTTTTATCGTTTCTACTTGAACTGACTTGGACATCTATTTGGTTGCCTATGTGCAGGCTTTACTTTTTTTTTGTATTTACAAAATTAGGTAAATTAAGAATGTTATAAAAGTTTTATCGAAAAATTTTTACAATTTTATAAATTTCTACTCAATTTGAATTCGATAATAGCATTAGATTACATATTACGAAATACTATTTTAATATTCTATCACACCACTGAATTTTGATCTTTTAGTTGCAGTTATATCTTTATGATAAAATAAATCAATTATTTGAATATAAAATTAGAAAAATTTTGAATAAAATAGTAGAACATAGAGGAATATTGAAAAATTTTACTTTCTATAGAAAGTAGATGTTAGAACATTGATTGTGCGTATTTATTTATAACAATAATTTGTATTTCTAAATTTTCTTATACTAAATTGATCAAATAATGATGCAGTTTATAAAACAAACCGAATATTAATTGATATTTAACGAAATAATCGACATTGATTGTTTTGAATGTAAAACATTTCAAAAGTAATCTTTCATAAATAAGATTTGCAGAACTTCAATATGAAATATAGGCAAATTTACTATTTGCTATTATTTAAATATTGTTATGCAGAAAGATTACATAAACAAAATTGTAGATAAATAACAGCATAGATATATTTAGATTGTGATCAAAATAATAATGTACAAAATAAAACAAAATCGATCGTAAAACTGACACTGCAGAAAACATGGAACATTCTAATGGAACATGGAACGTGTAAAGAAAAATTTCCTTAAGAAATATGTTCAACCCTTTCTTATTAAATGCTTCGACGCATCATTTTTATCTCTGGTTTTATAAGAACATCGTATATACATATATACATATGTATATGTAATAGATGAATATGGCAGCTGCACCGTCGTATCTACAAGATAGAGATTTATTTCTTTCAGCGCATTTATTGTTTAGCATATGAATAGTAAATACACGTATACGTGTACATATATACGTATGGATGTTGAAGTATACCCTTTGGCATATTACAAAGAATTGAATAAAGTTTATAAGGAAGCCAAAACCAGTCCGCGAAGAGAAGCAGTTCTCTGCCGTGAGAATATGCGTGCGCGTAAACGTGTAACGTGTAATTGTATGTGCATGTACGTATACTATATAGTGCTCACATAGGGAAGAAGCCAGGTGTTTTATTTCAAACCGTGGGACTCTTAAAAGGGGATGCTTACACCACGTCTTCTACTTGAAGAATATGAATGAAAAACAAAATTCGTGTTTCACCGACCAACAAGAGAAACGACATTAGCTCGACTACTTTCATTATATTTTCTTATTCGATCGAACGTAACTTAACCCCTAGTCCTCTCGTTTTTCTCTTCTTCTCTTTTCAGCTAATTTCCTCTTTTCCTTGTATTTCACTACATTAAAAAGAATCAAACCGTACTTTAGTATAAATTTTTAAGCAACAATACATATCATATTATATTTGTATTACTTCGGAAGATGAACAAAGAAATATCGAATCTATCATTGTTCATCACTTTCTTCTGTTCTATTCTTGGTCGAATCATTCGCGAATTTAACGAATTGGATCGTGAGAAAATGATACTATGAAAAGGGAAAATTGATTCTTTTTCGTTTACAATTACAAATAAATTTTTAACGATCTTTAACGGAACTAAAGTTCAAATCATCTAATAATTATCGACTTCTAGAAACTTATGTATATGTTCTGAAATTTACTGAACGAAACAATATGGGTTAGTAAATATATAGATATGAGTAGAAATTAATAGAATAAAAGTTCTCAACTTATTCATCAATTTTTAATTTTTATTGCAATATACTTTAAAACTAAGGGAAAGAAATTTTTACGATATTAGGATTAGGATGATAAATTTAAGATAAAACGAACTTAATTTTTTCAATGTTTTTTATTATTCCATTTCACACATAAATTTTATCTAAGTGTAAATAATATGTACATTTGAGATTTGTAATGTAAAATTTGACATCTGTCACTAAAATTTAATATATTTAGATGTTACATGCAACTTATTTGGATATACCCATACGTAACATAAGGAATTGAGGGGATTTTGTCCTGTCCTTTTTTATTTCTAAATAAAACAAGTATCAATATACATAAATAAACAGTATATTTTTATAGTAACAAAAGATAAAGATTTTGTGTACATTATTAGCTTTTCGAAGAATGAATAATCTGGAGGATATTTTAGTCCGGTATCGGAAGCGCAACAGATGATAGGTCGAATAGATCTAGCAGGCCGGGATGAGTGCAATTTGATCTAACCTTCAACAAATAATGCCCACATCCCAACCTGTTAGTATCCTCGACAAATTCAGGTAAAATGGTTGCCACTGTCTTCTTGTTAATCCTTTGTTTTTCCATCAATATTCATCGATCGTTGTTTGTTTCTATCTTCTACGATGAAATATAATGCATTCCGATAGGCCGGGACAAGTGCAATATTGAGAATTATATTATAAAACATTGTCACAAATCTCAGCCTATCTTCTATGCAAAATAACAGATTTTCTCATGCCAAGATAAATTAAAATAGAACAATGAAATTTATATGTACAGCGAGGTTACGCAAAAATTTGTTTATATGAAACATTTGCTTCTATTAGGTTATAAGAACAGTTGTGTAATGATTGGAAACAAAAGCCTTCATCGAATCTTTGTGTAAACACGTGCTCTTGAGAAAACCCCTATTTACAATCAGGTATTTTCACACAATATCTTCGATTCGGTCTTCAAATAAGTCATTTCCAAATCAAAGAGAACTATCCATTTTAATTCATTTATGTTATGAATTATGATAGATCGTGTGCTAGTGTTATTTTGTACACGAGTTTGGGTCCACTACAGCTTCGTGCACAAATATTACGTAAAAACCGGGTACGATTAACATACAAGGTACGCGCCGTATAATTTTAAGTCAAACATTATTCGAACACTTTAATTCAATATTAAGACTAAAATTTAAAGGAAGCCCTTATAATTTTCTTGGTTAATCTTCACGCACATACCTACGACGCACATTCGATCAAACGGCTTTCTACAGTTTCGGTAACTACAATTTTCAACAACCCATTTCCTCGATCTTGCCTGTTTTCGAACACGATAATAAAATAGCAGGTAGACAGTGTTTATAGTCCGCTATTCAGTAACCGTCACAGATATATCGCAGTGAGTAATACACATTTTGATAAAAACACGTTGCCAGTGTACACCCTAACCCCCAAATCAAAATAAATGACGTCCTTCGCCGGTTGCCAATATCCCGCGCTACGGTTATCCTCTCTTCCTTACCCCTCGTCACGTCCAATGTTTTGTCCCGTTTCGTCCCGTTTCGTCTCTCATCTAGTTTGAAAGTGCGATGTAAACGTCGTAAAATCGACGTAGAAAACCAAATGATCCGAGTTTATTCGTCCACTGCACGACACTATCGACAAGATACAACGTATGTATCACGATTTATTTTAGAACAATATATTGATGATAACTACGACGACAACGGTAATACTAATATTAGCGATTACAACAATAACAAGACGTAAACTTCTTCCGTTGAGCTCGTGTTTCTCGAGAAGGAAGCACGAAAGACGTGACAACATCCCACCCAGAGAGTTCTCGACAAACTGCTGCTCGTGACCAGGTGTCTCTTCTCTTTATTCCTTTTGGGTCCCAAGTACATGAAAGCCCCCAGCTATATAGGTACCCCTAAGGGTCGATGGTGGGGGCTTATTCTTATTTAACAGCAACGAAGCAGGAACACCAGCAACAACCAACTTTAAAGCTTCCCTCTTTTTCTTTTTCGTGTCCTTTTCTTGATCTCTTTTTACTCTCCGTCTTTCTCCGTCAGTTTCTACCTTCAATTCTTCCAACTTCCTCCCCTTTTCTTCTCCCATTTGCTATCCCTTTCTCTTTCTCCCTTTCTTTTCCCTTCCGTCAACTTCCTTCTACTTTCTTGTCATCTATCTCTTTCTCCTATTTATTCGAGTGGCTTTACTCTTTCTTTCTATCTTACGTTCCTTCCTCGTCCTTCTTGGGCCACTTTGTAGCGCAGATCTATCGTTAAAGCCCGCCAAAATTGTATCAGCTGTCCTGAATTTTGCTCCGCCTGTCAAGTACGTGACGTATACGGTTCTTCTTGTTCTGTCTTTTTGTTAGCTAGGTGTCCTATGGGAAAAAAGGGTCAGCCAAATCTTACAATAGTAAGGCTATTACAATTTGCGCAGTGATACTTTTCGTGACGTTTTAAAAATATCGTTTCAAAATTATCGTGCATAACACATACTAGATATGCATAAATACGTAACAGCTTATTTTTAAATAAAAATGCATTTTTACTTAAAATAAGTCTTTAGCTTTTCTGCATATTTGTTTTAAGAAACAAAGCACCCTTGCAGTTTGTACTACGTAGTTGCAGTTACGAATGATTAAACGTGCGAACGTTGAACATATATTATTCAAAATTTGGACAAAGGAACATCAATGGTTAAATATCTTCTTCGATGATAAGATATCATTTTTTCTAGATTATATATACATCTGACAATTACCTTAACTGCAAAGTTAAATTGCTGCAATTATACTGCATAAACATTGCATATCAATTATAATTCTGATTCCAATACATATAACTTAATTAATAGATTTGGGATAGAATAATTAAACTTTTGGCAAGTTTATGAGATCAACTAATTTGACCGTAAACTAATTGAATTGGATTTAACATATGGTTCTGTCATTTTAGTATACATTCATAAAAACATTATGTAAACACATAGGATTGAAGTAGCAAAGACAAATTCGAAAATGAAACTGAAATATTTTCCTACGAAGTACGCGATATGTTTAATTGAAAAACATACAATTTGATGATATAACTGTTTGATCGAGTTGCCGTAAGTCTTCAAGTAAGACATTACCTTAGTGTCATTCTTTGATTTGGCGTTGACACGCGTTGATACGCAAAAGAAGAAAGAAGATTAAAAACAGAGAGTGATTGAGAACCACTTGTAGGAGGACAGCTGCCGCAGCGAGCGCATCTGCTGTCGGTTGCGCGGGCACGCGCGCTTACATATCCTTATTCCTATGTTGGTACTATACACTCTATATAGATGTACGGGTCGAACGCATACGGTACTCCTCTGTTCTCTTTATTTCTACCGTGTTGTTCCATCCTTTTTTCGCTAGTTCTTTCCTTTTCCCTTTCTTTCCTTATTTTTGTCCGAACATTCGCTGCCCCTCTCCTCACCCCCCTCTCTCACTTCTCATTCTTTCCTCCTTCCCCTCCTATCTACCTGTGTCCTTCGTTCATTTCAGTTGGTTTCTTTTTTCTCACCCTTCAAACTGCGACATCGCAGCATTCGAATCCTGTTTTCAATATACCTTCTAGCAAATGCGTCTTCTCGTTGTATTGGGGGATGACGGACCATCGTCTTCCCTTTAATACCGTTCAGGGTAAGGATTTATAATCCATGAAAGAGAGGGTCTACTCGTGTTTATGGCATATACGATGGCTGTCTGATTTCGAAAGGCTCGTACACCTAGTTCATAATACAGAGCTTACGCGAGCAATAGGGTTTTCTACGGTGTGTAACAGCACACGATGCAGCTTGCCATACAGCCGGTAGGTAGGCCGCTGTGGTACCCGAAAATTTTCTTTGTTCCCATTGTTCAGCGAATTTCCACCGTGTTTTTACTATAGCTACGTTCCTTAGAAAATTGTCGAATTTCTCGACCGAGGGATTTTTCCATCTGCTTACCTCGTCCCGCCTTTATTTCCTTCCTTCTCTTTTTCTTCTTTATTATCCACGAAAACCCTCACGGGATTTTAAGTTCGGCTCTTTTGTTCCTTTGCATACCTGCTCTCGTTGAAACGAACTGATGCGGTAGTTATTGGTATGCTACGTTTAAATTTTTCTCAAAATTCACTCAGTTCATCTACTACGTTTATTTTCAGGAACGAAAGAATGTTAGTAGAAAATTTGTCATCAGCACTTAATTTTGCAAAATGCATCTATGATTCTTATCTCTAGTGAAGAATAAAATTGAAATCTGTTATAATATTTAAGGCGATTTCTTGAATGTTTAGCGTGATGCTAAAGTTAATGCTAGATCAATTTCGTAAAAAGTTAGAATTTCTTTTCTGCAGTGTTATTTTTGTTATCTTATCTTTAAATAAGAAAAGTTTTGAAGTATATCGACACATGTCAGAGAATGGCATCAATGTGCAGCATGTGCTTCACACCGTAGGGCCCAGATGGCAAGCGTTGAATCCCTTGCTTAAATTTTCATCACGATATAACACTACATACTGCCTTCTAGACCACCTGTTCTATGCGTAGTTTGAAGCTATTCCTATAATTTCACATTACGTACAAATACATATACGAATTAATAGTGTATATAATAATAGAAAAAAATGTGTTATTTTCGTTAATTTTTTCAAACTATTGAACCTTTATATCTGTTAGCCGTTCATATGTACGCTATGTAAATTATGTATGTATAAGTGTAAAGTATAGATCGACCAATTTTTCAATCACCCTGCATTAATAAAGAAATTCTTATTTTTGGTATTATACTCTATAAAAGTGTTTGTATTACCATTAATACAATTAGTGATGTTAAACAGATGTTTTTATTTTTTGTAATCTGTTTAATCTGCGTTTACATTAAATGAAAAAGATTTTATGCATAATGATCTATCTATTCGTAATAACGTATTGAGTTAGCAAACGGTCGTTCCGAGCGACGTTACACTTCGAGACGAAATTCAAAAGATCTTTGTTCGTATCGAGGAAGTGAATCCGTGGTCGAATTCAAACGTGTCCGTGTATACAAATACTTTATATCGTCTATAACAACCGGAAGTTGAACATACATAATGTTTCTGGGTGCGCCTGTTTGTGCTATTTTTCGCTTCACTGGCAAATAAAAACAAACTACTGATTAATCATGATTTGATGAATACAATATTCATTATTACAATGCAAATATATATAAAAGATATCTTATTATTTCGGCCAATTTTCTTGGGAACTTATTCTATTTCTTTTTTATTTACATCATTATCATTTACTGACTCTATTCTGGTAATACCAGAAATGAAAATATTTAATCTAAAAGATATAATCTATATATAATTATACACGTTCTATCAATTTTATTTTTTAATATAACAGCAGTTATAAATCATTGCGGCAGTTAATATGTTAATGTAAATCATAATAAAGAAAGGATTTATTTCTTGGTATATAAAAATTCTAAAGATCATAGTATATATAGAGATATAATTATAAATAATTTTGTAAACTACTCTGAATGGTAGAGCAATAAAAAATACTTTATTCCCCAATGCTTTGGTCCAATAATAAAACAGATTTCTTTCTTATTGATTGCACGAACAGTCGGTAAGGAATTACCGAAATAGAGATACAAGGAAAAGTAGGTCAAATCCTTTCACTCGTTGGAATTAATTCTTCAAAGTATTTACGATGGCACAAATAGAAAGTATCACAGCTAAGCAGAACTTCACATTTTCAGAAGAATTAATTCCTGCTACAAAGATTGTTGTGTAAAATGTCAAAGTGAAATTGTTCAACTATCAACTATGCAGCTAATTAATAAGAGGAAGCTATGAAATATTGAAAATATTAATGGTCCATTTGATACAAGTGGACCATAGTTTATGTTTTAAATTATAGTATTATTTAAAAGTTGTTATATTAAGTATTTTTGCTGTTATAATATATTATATTCAATAATGACTAAAATAAAAGATAATACTGTCCAGATAGTATTTATTTCTTTACTGCTGGACCTTTTGGCATTTACTATGATATTACCATTGTTACCAGCTTTATTAGATTATTATAAAGAAATAGAAGATAATCAAGGAATATATTTTAAAATTTTGTATTACATACAAAATGCAAGAAAATTTTTTGATGCTCCTGATAAAGTCAATACAGTACTTTACGGTGGTTAGTCTTTTTCCTCATTTTATTTAAGTTATTGATACATTAATATGTATTAACATAGATGTATAATTTATCTTATAGGTTTTCTTGGTTCTATGTATTCTTTCCTACAATTTTTGAGTGCTCCGATAGTAGGAGCATTATCGGATATATATGGAAGGAAACCATTGATGATATTTTGTTTAACAGGTATTGCATTGTCTTATCTGTTATGGGCACTTTCTTGTAATTTTGCTATATTTGTATTAGCAAGGTTTGTTGGAGGTATTAGTAAAGGAAATATTAATTTATCAATGGCTATCATTAGTGATGTTACATCTCCAAAAACAAGGGGAAAAGCAATGGTAAAGTTTAAGATAAACATATGAATAAATGCAACATACATTGAAGACAGATAAATGTAAATAAAGAAATAAGTTAATCTTTCTTATTTTCAGGCACTTGTTGGTATAGCTTTCTCTATAGGCTTTGTAGCGGGTCCAATGATAGGAGCATTTTTTTCGTGGATTTCTAGTGATAATAGAAAAGGAACTTGGTACATAATACCTGCAGTATTTGCTCTTTTCTTGGCAGCGAGTGACTTGTTTTTTACTGTTTGCTACTTAAAAGAATCTTTACCATTGAATTGTAGAACCAGTAATTTTGTAACTGGTGTCTCTGGAATTCTTACTTACATTAATCCTATAGATCTATTCCAATTTAATGGAGTGTCTGGGCTAACTTTGCAAGGTGAAGTTGCTTTAAATTAGCATATTATAAATTCTATAAAAGTCAATAAAAATTATATATATACATATATATATATATATACAATTTCAGACAAAAAGGATTTAAAAACACTGGGTTGTGCATATTTCATATATTTATTCGTGTATAGTGGCTTGGAATTTACCTTAACTTTCTTAACTCATTATTTGTTTAAATTTACAAGTATGCAACAAGGATGGATGTTTTTGGGAATTGGATTAGTTATGGCAATTTTGCAGGGAAGTTGGGTACGAACAATCCCACCTAATAAAACAAAGTCTGTTGCAGGATTGGTAAATATATTGAAAACACGGAGCAGATATTTCTGCCATTATTAATTTTATATTGATTAAATTATATTATTATATATTAAATATTTTAGGGTTTATGGCTGATTATTCCAGCATTTATCTGTGTAGGTTTAGCGAATGATATATTGACATTGTCAGTTGGAGTATTTCTGTTTGCAATTTGTGAGTATATTGTGACATAAATTTATGTATATGAAATACAACAAATATCCATGGATTATTCATCATATTTGATTAAAATAAATAAAAATTTTATATCTTTCACATATTACAGCAACTGCCATGGTTGTTACATGTATGATGACGCTTGTAACACGTATTGGTCCTGATCATCAAAAAGGTGCAATAACAGGTGTTTTTCGTTCTCTTGGAGCATTAGCACGAGCTTGTGGACCTATTGTAGCTTCTTCGGGTAAAGATAAAATATTGAATCATTTAATTCAGTAATTTATATTGAATTATTATTTCAGCTTTCTGGTGTATTGGTAGTAAGACAACATATCTTACCGGTGCTGTATTCCTTATACTTCCACCTTTAATTCTTCGAACTGTTAAGTCATTTTGAAACAAAGGAAGCAAAGGTATTTATATAAGTATTACATATTTATATTTGTACAGTATTTTGCACATTTTATAACGTTTGTTGTTATACTGTTTTATAACGTTATGTAAACGTTTAAGAAAATATTCTTTATACGCTTTTTGTATCATGTATGGAGAGTGAATAATTGTACATTTTATTATGCAAATTTTCTCTCTTTACTCTTCCCTCCTTTTCCGCCATGTTTAGTAGTTATTGATTTATCGAAAAGTTATCAAATTAATGGTGCTGTGATATAACGTGTTTTTTCCTGCGATAAACTTATAAGGAAAATACAACTAAGATATATTTTATTGATGTAAAAGAATCACAAAAAAAATTATTGAAATCAAAGATAAAAATATTTTCTCCCATTTGGTACGTCCCTGAGAAAATCATGATTTTGCGTATGCGTAATTGGTGCTTCGTCACGTGCCCTACCCTCTCCCTTTTGTGTCGCGCCATTTACGGTAAGAAATTCTCGGAATTCTTCCGTTCGCGGGACTTCGTCGACGTCCGCGTTGATGTGAGTAACACAGAAGGGGGAGAGTTATTGATGCGATTCGTGAGTGCGACGGGTCCCTCAATCATTACGTTTACAATTATTGCGCGGTAGACTGAGTTTGATCAGTCCAAAGGTTACATCTTCAACAAATCAAAGCAAACTGAAGGTATCAGAATCATACAGTACAAATCCTAGTTGCTTCTGTCTGCGGACTAGCAGCAGGTGAGTATAACCAATTCTTAAAGTGAACATCTTTTTCTTTCGCCCCTCCCGCTTATCTATTTACGCGTTATTGCAATACGTTACGTTCTGTTATTTCTAAATTTCGATATTATAACTTTTTCTTTGAATTATATTCAAAAAATTAAATTAAAAATTGAATAATCGATAAACTTATTTTATTTAATTCAATTTACTCAATATCTTTAAAAATAATATTAAATATATGTAATGTTTCTTACTTGAGTTTTGGAAGTATATATATCCACTTTAAAAGAATGTACGGTTTCTGATAATATGGAGCATTTCGTTTTATCAGCTAATACTGATACTGCACATTCTGCAAGAAATATAGAAGAAATATCTAATGAATACATCTTTATTAAATATATGAATTAATAAATTTGAAAATGTAATATTGTCAAATATCAAATAGATTGTTAGTTTGTGGTTATATTATTTTTAGAGCAAGCACTTCTAATATTCTTAATGAAAACATTGGTGTTAATTAGTGAAAAATAATAATGCTAGTAAATATGTTTAAGGTAAAGAATTTATAATTACAACCAAAATGTCACTGTGGGCAAAAGCACAACAATTACCACAAGATGCATTGCAAGAAGTACGTTCAGTTTATGGAGAACATTTTCCGATTGAGGTCCGACACTTTTTATCTTCTTGGATAGAAGAAAAAATGTGGTAAGTTAAATATATTTGCTTTCATCTATCTTTTAATTTATATATATGTGTATATAGAGTATTTGGAGCAATATTTTTACTATAGGACTGATATAGAACCTGATAATCCACAATATGAACAATATATAGCTACTCTTGTGAGATCTCTAATTCAAGAATTAGAAACTAAGGCAGCTTCATTAAACACAGATGACATGTTTTTAACAAAATTAAAATTAATGGAAGCTGCAAAAAATTTTCGCGTAAGTTTTGTAATGAAGCGTTAATAGTTAATTTGAACCATATTAATTTAACACAATGTATCTTTTTTTAATGCAGCAGAGATATACACATAATCCTACAGCGTTATTTAGAATAATTAGACATTGCCTAGGAACAGAAATGAAATTGGTATCTCAAGTAGAGAATTTAGGAGGTGCATTAATGAGTATGGCAGGAGGGAAAGTAGGATTGATTAGTGATGCTATAGCTGAAATAGCCCAACATGTTGAGTCTTTGCGACGTAGAACTCAAGAAACTGGAGAAGATTTGCGAAAAATGGAGCAAGAACAGGAGGCATTTGCTATTAGTTATCACGAATGTACTAAGCTAAATGCTCATCTTCAACATCTTGCAACACAACCACAAAATCAACAAAATTTAGATATGGAGAAAAAAATTAGAAGGTATTTAAATATTTATATAATTACCCTTTGTTCTACAACAACAAGTGAGACTCATAGTAAATATTTAGGACAAAAACAATAAGCAGACCAAATGTAAACAACACTAGCCTGGCTCCTGATACTGTAGGATGAGGCACCTGATATTATCATCTTAATTTACTAATCTCCTTTGATCTGCAATATTTTTTGCTATAGATAATAATATTGATCTAAATCAAAATAATATCAGGTGTTCTATCTTATAGATGTATATAATAATAAAACGTAAATAATGAAAATAATGTTATTATAGGCAAAAAGAGCAACAAGAACAATTACTGAACCATAAAGTAGCAGGTTTAATGCAATTACGACTGACATTAGCTGACAAACTGAAAGATACTATTACTAGATTAAATAGCTTGCAATCTAGAGTCTTAGACGATGAACTTATTAGGTAATACTTGTTCAATTTCTTTCTCTTCAAATAGTTGTGCAAGTTCTAAAGATAAAAATACATATTTATTTAGATGGAAAAGAGATCAACAACTAGCAGGAAATGGCGCGCTATTTAACAGCAATTTGGATTCTATTCAAGAATGGTGTGAAAGCTTAGCTGAATTAATTTGGCTTAATCGTCAACAAATTAAAGAAGCAGAACGTTTAAAGCAAAAATTTTCGTTAGAACCACCAGGAATGCAAGATATTCTTCCTACTTTAAATGCCCAAATTACACAGTTACTTAGTTCGTTAGTTACAAGTACATTCATCATAGAAAAACAACCGCCGCAAGTAATGAAAACTAATACTCGTTTTACAAGTACAGTACGCTTGCTTGTTGGCGGAAAATTGAATGTTCACATGACTCCTCCTCAAGTTAAGGTGAGCATTATCAGTGAAGCTCAAGCAAATGCTTTATTAAAGAGCGATAAAATGGCAAAGAATGGAGAAGCTAGCGGTGAAATTTTAAATAATACGGGGACGATGGAATATCATCAGGTAAGAAGAAGAAAATAAAATTATCATAATTCACCATATTGCTAAAACAAAACATGAACCATCATGCTTTTACTTTCTAGGCAACAAGACAACTCTCTGTAAGCTTTCGTAATATGCAGTTAAAAAAGATCAAAAGAGCAGAAAAAAAAGGAACAGAATCTGTGATGGATGAAAAATTTTCCCTTCTCTTTCAATCACAATTTAGCGTTGGGGGAGGTGAATTGGTATTCGCCGTTTGGACTCTAAGTTTACCAGTTGTAGTAATTGTACATGGAAATCAAGAACCACACGCATGGGCTACAGTTACATGGGATAATGCATTTGCTGAACCTGGAAGAGTACCATTCGCAGTGCCTGATAAAGTTCCATGGGGTCAAGTAGCTGAAGCATTAAATGTTAAATTTAAATCTGCGACAGGTCGTTCATTAACGGAAGATAATTTACGATTTCTCGCGGAAAAAGCGTTTCGCGGTGGTAATGCAAGTGGCCAAGACTACTCTAGTTTGCTTTTGAGTTGGGCACAGTTTTGCAAAGAGCCATTACCAGAAAGAAATTTTACGTTTTGGGAATGGTTTTATGCTGTGATGAAATTAACCAGGGAGCATTTAAAAAGTCAATGGATGGACGGTTATATATTGGGATTTGTGAGAAAGAGACAAGCAGAAGAAATGTTGGCGAGTTGCGCGTCAGGAACATTTTTAATGCGTTTTTCAGATTCTGAACTTGGTGGTGTTACTATTGCTTGGGTTGGAGGTAAATATCTATACATTTTACTACTTTGAACTAGAGTCGTTACTGTTTTCTCTTTCAGTCAATATTCTCCAATTTTATATTAATATTTGTAGATCAGACTGAAGTTTTCATGTTACAACCTTTCACGAGCAAAGATTTTGCGATACGTAGTTTGGCTGACCGTGTGTCTGATTTACAACATCTGCTTTATCTCTATCCAGACATATCGAAAGATCAAGCATTTTCTAAATATTACACGCCATTTACAGGTAAATATCCTTTACTCTCGTTCCTTCACTTTTATTCATTTTCGTAATACTTTGAATTGAGATTGTGTAATATATATTTTATCATAGAAAATCAATCTACATCGGCAAATGGATATGTGAAACCGTTTTTGGTAACGCACGTACCTGGTTGGGGTGGGCCTGGTGTTGGTGGTCAAACACCGTCGCATTCCTCCGTAGTAGGAGTAGGAAGTAGCGGTCAAAGTGGTCCCGGTGGTAGTTATCCAGCAACACCATCAACTATATTTCAAGCGCACAGTCCAGATCCCTCTGTAACGCGTGATACTCCATCAGTGGCTTCCAGGTCAGTCCCCTGGATTTAAAATATCAATCGTATCATATACATTTTTTTATTAATATAAGCTGCCATAGAAATTTCAATATAAGATATGCAAAGATTCTTTTTTGTTTCTTTCGTGCAATGTATTTAAATATCGGACAAGTATATGTTCTAAGAAGTGTGTCTGAATTTTTGAATTCATAACATACCATTTCCGGTGACTGCAATAATTATTTTATATAATATTATACGACTATCGTATGTACTGTTTACTAATAATATATCGAATCGACATGATGTTTGAGTACTTAATGTTTGGTCAATAAAAATAGATTAATGAAGAGTTTCCAAAAGGCAGAAACGACACATTCCTACAACTAATAACACTTTGCATGTCTTTTATATTCTATCTGTGCAGATGAATGTCAGTATTGTTTTTTTTTATGTTTTCTTTTTGCGAACATTTAGCAAATATTATAATTTACAATAATATGTAGTTTCAAATTTTGTAAACTTTTTAATGAAATTTTGAAAATTTTTATATCTGATTACTATAACGTAAAATGAAAGTGTAAGTAACGTTAAGCCCTATCAAACAGTTTTATTTACGATTAAGTAAATTGTATACTGAAGAATACTGGATGCATAAAGACAATTTTGATAAAAAGCACACTTTATTATGTACACGATACTGACGATTGCTGAAGTTAACTAATTTTTTGGCGTTATTCGGATTTTTCCTCTTACAATTAGATTTTGTTCTAAATTAACCCTTTGAGGACAAGTATCGGCAAATAGCCGCCCGAATCTGTTCACAGTTCCAGACACTTATTTTGAAGTGGCTGGCGTACGTCTATTTTTCTGAAATATTTACGCGTATTTACGCATAAGTATAGTAAACTAAACAGTATTATGTTTTTAATGAAAGAAAATTATAGATCTTTAGCGATGAGACCTTATCTTCCGTTTAACGTAAACCCGCGATGTAGGATGATGGTCGAGTCAAAACGAATTTCAGTCTTTCAACGGCATTACCAGACGAATCAGCAAGTTTTTTTATATATTTTATATATTTTTTATAACACCTTATACACGATGTCTAAAAAATCTAGAAAGGACATGTTCGATAGTGATAGTAGTGATGACGAATATTATTTTGAGCTGGAAAAGATAGAAGACGACGACAGTGCTTCAGGCAGTGGAAACAAATTCCGTTCAACAAGCAATCGGTTCAGAAGTTTCAATATTTCTGGTGATAGTGACAGCGATGATGAACTAAATATTGATGAAAATAATATAAGCCTCGACAATTAATAACGCAAACGTTCAACGTGTATATTTTCTCAACTGCGCGCACCAATACCTCTCGTCGAGCGGTCCCGTCCGCAAAGAGTTAACCTTCATGTTATCCAGTATTCTATGCTGATATTATAATTTTTTATCAATAAGCATATGATTAGTATTAAGTGGCATTATTAAAAAGTTCGATATAATTCAATAATGCCCCTATTAAATTTCCAAAGTCCTCCACAAGAATGTTTTTAGTACTATATAAAGAGAACAGAAATACGTTCTTAATGGAATGGTTGATAAATGGGCTATTTCATGATTATTCTGAAGATTTATGCGATACTTTATAGTACAGAGGATAATACAGTTATATTATAATATTTCAAACTATATAAAATTGCTTGTAAAGCAAATTGTAATGAAATCCGTCCAACGGATAAAGTAGATACAGTAGATTGGAGGATCTTTGGATGTATGGCGTAAACATCATCGATCTTTTTAAGTTTTTCGCTGCTTTTTCCTTTGTTTCTATCATAAGTTATAGTACGTAATTTGTAGCACTAATAATGAACATAAAAAAATAACAGATTAAGGACCAATAACATATGCGTTCTCCTCAGACTGCCAAATTTTATAAATTTTCTTTTTTTTTCTCTCTATCATTCTTTAAAGAGAAACGGCTTATCCATGGCATTACAAAACAAAACAAATAAAAGTGAAAAAGCTGTTGTATCGCTAATAGTATCCTATATGTATAAATATATATTCCCTCGTACATATACACATGTGCGTGTTGCACACACATGTGTGCACATACACATATATCTTTTTATATATAAATCCATGTGAAAGAGTGATGTGTTACGAATCTATGCATGTGTAAAAGTAATACACGAAATTTTGAAAAATCGAAGGCATAGGCCTGGAGCAAGCCGGTACAACCACAGCAACGGAAAATTAAATGCATAAACGCTACTCCTGATAAAAACACAACTCCAATCACAGTTACAATTCTAGTACTGGCAATCGAGTGTATTTAAAAATTATTACAAAATTGTTATGAAGCAGTGGCACTAGAATTTTAATAAAAGTTCGTCTAAATAGAGTCATACAATAGGTGTAATTATAATAGAGTAGAAATCGGGGATAATAGCTCTCAAGTGACCGATCAATCTTGGCTAGGTTGGGGATTTCTTGTGGTTGTTTGTATTTCCTTTGCCGTGTTGTACCGGCTATCAGGCTAATCGGTCACACGTTTCGACGATATAGACGATTCTTAATGATTCGTATGTATGATATAAGCGATAAATTGAATTTTTCAAGTAGTCAATCAAGAGAGAAGGAAAAAGAAAAAAAAATAAAGAACAAAATTGGATCGAATCGGTTTCGTATCACATGCAATATGTTTTGATTCAGTAAGAGTCTCTTGTCCATTACTATACTATGCCAGTGATTGGAGTTGTGCTTTTAATTTGTGGTAGCTACGCTCCGGGCCTTGGCCAGTCAAGCGTTGGGCGAACGAATCCGGACATGGACTATGTGGAGCTGATGGGTCACAGCGAACTCCCCTCGATCGACGAAAATCTCAACTTGGATCACTTTACCTTCTCCGAGTTCATACAATCCTACAACACTAAGCCACAATAGGTATGTCAGGCGTGATATATTTCTTGTGTCTATCTATCGATCAATTATCTTTATTTCTTATCCCAACTATATTTTTAATCGTACACACAACGAATGTAATGCGTTATTATCGTTGTTTTATAGGG
This sequence comes from Bombus cullumanus, assembly GCA_014737535.1. Lineage (NCBI taxonomy): Eukaryota > Metazoa > Arthropoda > Insecta > Hymenoptera > Apidae > Bombus > Bombus cullumanus. The sequence goes on along the minus strand of JACXIX010000071.1, from coordinate 2,055,795 downwards.
GAGGGATGTAAAAATGTTTTCGTCATTTGCAATATATATTATCTTAAATATATATATATATACACACACACTTATTAAGTAGGTTTGTCTCCGAAGAAACGTGGCATATCTTTGATTTTCATCGTATAAGAGTGCAATATGTTTCAGAGCTATTATCATTTAGTTCTATTATAAACGAATGATTGAGATCGGTCTTTATGTAGTAACATTGTTGAGTTGCAATTACGTATGCCTGAGCGTACCATGCGCAATGGTACTCTGTATGTCACTTTATAAACCTAATACTTCATTTTCGATTTTGACTAAGTGCTTACTACGTAACGACGACGGTATAATTTAATGTATGGAGTGTTCAGTTGAGTGATATTGATCGACCGAAAGTATTCGAGACATACGATTGTAGAAACTGGTCTTATTCTACCATTTAGATTTTATTCGAAAACAAACAGTGTTCGCCACAAAGTATCGAATATTGTGCATGAATACTTTACAATGACCAGGGAAACATTAATGTGTAGTGTGCAATTATAATGCTATATATACAGGGTAACGATAATTGTTTTACGAGTATAAGATTAAATGAACTTTGTGTTTTTTTCTTATGTAAAAGATGACTTACACTGTCTGATCAAACTTTTAGTTATTAATTGGAAAAAATGCACAAGAGAAACTGGTAGCAGGTGACGATGAGATCTATATGTCAGCTGAAAGTAGAATTGCTATGATAATACGTAGAATATAATACAGACAATCATTTGCACGTCCAGTCATGTAAATAATGAAATAAAAAAAAAAAAAAAAAAGAAGAATTTTAATTTACTAATGGGCCAGCGTGCCGGAACGAGAAACGGGGTTTGTGCAACGCTAATATGAAGTATGTGTAACATGTAATCAGCGTGACCTAAATATGTGCCTTATAATCTTCGAATTAATGCTCGTTATATTTTTTGAAAACTCTTATAGACAAGTTGCATGTATTTTTAGCAAGAAGTTTTGTCCTCGACTCGCCGTTTAACTTAACTAACGAAGAAATATTATGTTTCTTATCATTTAAATCTCTTTTATATTGAAGTTTAACTTTAAACAATTTTTTGGAGAAATTAAAAATTGAATGTTTCCGTTCGGTGCGTGATATTTTTTAGTGCGACGTACGACATGCGACGAATTTATATTTTTCAATTGTTACCGAAGTAACTTAAACTTTTCGGTGAACCTTTTAGATCTCTAAGCGTAGGAAGTTTCTATTATCGGTTAAAATAGATAATTACATATTTGTTTTCTAATAATCGTTCCCTCCCCTATAGTTTATGTACTCTATTAAAAACTATATGAATTGTTGCGCGTATATAAAACATCGATATACGCTAAATTTTTGAATAGGATTGAAGTCGTCGTTATCCTAATTATATTTACTATATATAATATAAATATTATATAATATTATATATATATATATATATGTACGTATGAATCCATGTACGTATGAATCCATGTACGTGCGTATCTATGTATGTATGAGTGCATGCATGTACCTGATCGTGTACATGCCTGTACGTACGTACACGTGTATGTATGGATGTATGTAAAGATAAACTAAATTTTGAAAGACTAGTGCGTTAATACTGTTTATTATTAAATCTATTGTCTATTATCTTTTATCAAAGATTAGAGTTTATTTTATTATTGAGAACAATTTTACTGTTTGTAAAAGATATACGTTATTATTACCTTTATTCCTCTATATATAATAATAATTATTATTATATAAGCGTAAAATATAAGATGTGTTCGCATACTGAATCGACATACCGAATAAAATAGCTTTTAATTCGATTTTTAAATTGTTTTTATTCAAATTTCAAACAATCCAATATTTTTTCCTCTAAATATTTATTATACTATACGATAGAAATTTATATACGGGAAAATAGAGAAGTTATACAGAAGATTTGTTACTCAGATTGCAGCTATTTTTGTTCGTATTTCATTCACACGTCACAGTTTCGCATATTTGTGCCGGGAGATTGTCGTATTTGAAATCCAAACATTCGCAATCAGCTGGCATACAAGTATCTTCGTAATATCCGGGTGCGGGATAACTGACTTGGTAAATAGTATCAGCACACATAGGATCTGAAGGTGGTTGATATTTTTCTTTAGATGCCCATGGTATATGTTCCTTGGGAAGTGGAGTCCAAGACTGATACGATAGTTTGTTTATAGTGTCATATTCAATTTTTTCAGATCTAACAGTTTAGTAAAAAGTATGTTGGTTAGTCAAGTTGGTCAAGGAATTATTGCGCAATATGTTATAATATTAGGTTGCTGGATAAGTTCTGTTCGCTAAGAATACATATATAATTAATGACAATTACAATTTATAACATTCATCTATGTGCATATAGCATTATGTCTCCTTTATAAAGAGAAAAGAACTTATTAAGTTGTTTGCGGCCTCAAAGTTATTTCTTTTTTGTTAAACTTCTTTCAATTTTGGAATGAATATAATAAATATCCTTTAACTTTGGAATGGAAGTGTATACAACAACCCAATATGCCTGGCTAATAAGAAATATCTGATCTACCTCTGATACTGAACGACAGGTTTAAAGCTTTTAACCCACTCTACTGGCCCAGGTTTCGCGTAAGATAGTTTCGTTGTAGTTCTGTCGTCAATAGGTGTATCCGGGCTTCGAAGATTATCACATGGAATAATGAGATCCGGTCGTAATGTATTTTTTTCCACAAAATCGCAACGGTTGGTAGTTTCGGATTGCATTAGACCATCGCCTATCATGTTTCTGCTTCGAGGTAATATCGGCAAACGTTTTTCGCTTTGGACTGGTAGGTAACTCAACTGTAGGAGAATTAATATAGAAGGAAACAAAGAGTAGTAATAGGAGATGCACAGGAAGAGATGGTGGCAAATGCTATTAGTAAATTAAGGGTTGTTAGAATAAAGAGACAGTTTCATTTTTCAGTAATTTAAATAAACTAACTCAAAATCAAAGCATTTTTTGATATATACTATAAATTAATAGTCAACTAATATTTGTAATAATAAACTTTTGAACTTCTGAATGTGAAAGCTTTAAATATGTAATCTATAACTTTCTTTCTTTTCCAATGAATATAATTTAAATATTGGAATTGTCTTCTTTTTGCTGTGATGTCTTCAGATGTTACAGAAACACATTTACTTTGCTTGTTGTATCTGTTGAAATTTTGCCATCAGGTTTCGAGATAGCATTGCAAGGAATAACGGGTTCCACTCGTTCAACGATAGCCGATTGCAAATAGCTTTGTTTATAAATAGTATCTGAGTGAAATTCACCACCGATAGGAAAGACATTGGCAGCAGTCGGCCGTACAGGTTTCTCCATGCATGGCTCTTCGTTCTTTAAGAAACTTTCAGAGTACGTTGTCTTTCCGCACATAGCAACATCTGGAACTCTATAAACGTTATAGTAAAAACATCCCTTTCGTTTATCTATTTAAATCGAATAAGTCACAGGGTTTAATTATGGCAATCAATATTTTTGAGATGTCTAAGAAGGTAGTAAAACAGATGTTTAGTACAAAAATAAAGAAACAAGTTTTGTAACATAAGACTAGTTGACAGCATATTATATTTCAGTAAATACTATAATATTGTATTTTAATAAAAGTCCTGCCTTGTAAGACACAAAATGTATGACTTCCATATCTTTCCCCTGTAGTATTCAAATGTAATACATATATACTGGTAGATTGGTTTCTGCTGCCAGGAGTACGTATCTCTTTCTGGAATGTGAACAGGTTGATAACTTAACTTCTGTGTAGTATCAGTAAGAATCGGTTCACTAGGTGGATAGTAAATCGCTATGGGTTTGAAGTTCAATGTCGGTTCTGTACAGCCTGGGTCCGCATAAGAAAGTTTCGCTGTGGTACTAGCATCCAGCTTGCCGGAACTTAAACGGATGTTCCCACAAGGTATTATAATTTCTGGTTTGTCCACATATTTACGCGGGTAATCCTGACGAATTGTGGTAACAGACTCCATTCGACCAGATCCGATCATCGGCCTAACACATCAGAGAATGACATCTAACAGATTTCTTAATTTCATTCGTTTCAATTCAATTTAAACTCGTTACCTTTGCCTGGGTATGATAGGTTTTGTTTTAGGAATACTCCCAGTATGTTTGTAACTCAATTGATTAGTCGTTTCACCGAGAAATCGAGCATCGGATTTAGTAAGAGCAGGTTTGGGTCGGATAGGTTGAGATCGGCTGCGTCGCATTTCCGCATGATCCACGTTTAAATATGATAAATGATATGTGGTATTATCTTCGAATAATTTCGAAGGAGGCTTATACGTTCTCACCGGAGCGAATGACTTTGCTCGAGACGGTTGCACGTATTTTCTTGTGCACTATATATGCACGATATTAAATCACCCATTTTATCAGTCGGAAATTATAATAGAAAAATTAGTGGGTTCGTTACTTTAATGTTACAGGGGCATTCCGCTGGTTTCTGGCATGGTAGTTGAAACTGCTTCTTTGTATTCTGTATCTCCACTACTTCCATTTTGTACTTAATATTATTACATATAGTAATAATAATGTAAAACTGTTTCCCTTTTTATGAATAAGATAGAAAAACGTGTTTATAGTCAATAAATTTAGATTCTCAAAGGATTCGTAATATATAAAGTATAACAATATAAAACAATAAAAGTGCAGCTACGAACACGAATCTCTACATTCCGTTTTATGACTCCAGTGACGTACAATTTGGAGAGGCAAACTTCGAAGTTACTGTTATGTCATCGTTATTTAAGTGGAAACAAAATAAAACCAATGATAAAATCGATTGTGTCGATGATCGATTTGTATACTCAAATCATAGCAATGGTAAGAACAAAAATATTTGTTGATATTTTATAGACCGAAATGATTTACTAATAATAACTGTAATAGAAATTTCTGTCTTAGCTACTAATAGAAAATTTATTTTCTCGTACGTATCGGATAAAAATATAATATGAATATGTAGAATGTTTATTTTAAACAATAAGAATATGTCTTTTTGCTATTTTAGATCACAGTTAATTTTTAAGATTAGATAAATATTCACTTTCGACAGCATCTAGCGAAAATGCATGTAAATCGATCTGTTTTCAAGACAATAGTACATGGAAGACATAGAAAACATACAATGCAATTACGTGTAATTGATCACGTTTCATTTTAAGGGGATGTCACGGATGTACGGATATACATCCGTAGCCGTAAAACAGTGCCTAAATTCGTTTTATCATTTGTCTCACATTTCCACGAAGCATATCGAAAAACATTGTGTTAACATTATATATATTTACTGTATACAATATAATCATACTATGATTCGAATTAATATAGTCGAATTAAAAGAAAATGGTATAAACACAAGATAAATTAAATGTAATTGTCGATAAATCTACGCGGACCGTAGATTAGAAACTAGCGTTTGAAAAAAGAGGTAGTAATGCGTGATAAAATTAAGAAAGACAGCACAAATAATAAGATGCGATATTTGTAATGCATCGAATAATTCTTCTCGGTTGACACAGGGCTAATGCTATTTTTCAAGCATTCAAGATCTTTTTAACACCAAGAGAAGAAAGGGCTTTTATTCTGGAAGCGCTGTGTAAATGTATCAGAGAATGAGAATAGTCTTGGTGCTCCATTTCCCTTGGCCCTGTAAAATAATATTGGTAAGACCAAATTTTATTTATATATCTTCTTGTAATTTATAGAAAATATGTAAAATACTTTTCAACGATCACAGCAGGCATTTGTACCAACTGCACAGGGCTTTTGGCATCCTTTAAAGCTTGTTGTAAGTTCAAGATTTGACCGCGCATTACGCTCATTTGTTTATCAAAATGAGGTCTATCGAAACCTTTATCTTGCTATAAGAATAAATGTGTTTTACTGTAGAGTTATGATTGTAGAATACTATATATATTTATATAAAATAATCGCCATTTTATACGACTTACTTTAAATAATTGATATAAATCGTCACAAAGATCTTGTACAAAATTTTGATCCGAAAGTTGTGGTAATACAAGTTCTCGCGTTACATCGCTAAATGGTTGTTTCGCTTGACTTAACCATGCCCAGTGATACGGATAAGCACGCCATGAATCGGGATGTTTAAAAGGAAAAGCCAAACCATTATCTATAGCGGCTATTTTTACTTCACCCTGTTCTGATCCGTTTTTTCCCTTACTATTATCGTATTTAATTAACCAATTATCATTACCTTAAAAAAAATCAGTGTGTCATTAAATAGTTTAGCTTTAAATATAAAAATAAAAAAATGTTATGAAATGTTAAATACCTCTATCAGTATTTCTAATTATATAGTCCAAAATAACTAAGCGTTCAAATTGAAGTTGAAATTCTCTACTAAGACGTGGTGATAAAGGTTCATTTTCCCATCGCCTTAACCAGTAATCAGCATCCTTGTAACCATCTACAAAAACTTGAAAAGAACCAACTTTCGGGGGCAAACCAATACGATTGAAATGAGATCCCACTGTAGGAAACTGGTCCATGATAGCTTGCTTCATACGAGCTTTTTGACGGTCTAAGCGTGGGTAGTTAAATGTTTTACTGACAAGTTTGACTACTCTAGTATTTGGAACTATACCCAGACCCAATTTACGGTCAACTAAACTTGCACCCGCCTCACTGAGGTATCCTTGATTTGGAATTAAACAACTTCTCCCAAAACAACACGGACAACAAAGTTTGTGCATCCATTTTGTCCATTTTGGATTTAATCTTCCATAAGGTTCTTCATCCTTTGGCTTAAAAACACCTATTATTTTCTACAAGACAAAATGTCTTGTTATTGTTATAAAATTATGATTCTGAATGGTTGATATTATTAAATAGATTGTAATTTTTAAATGTAAAATGAAGTTATACCTTACCCCTGTGGGATTTTTTACAAAGTAACTGCCACTAGAACCTTGGTATATCCTTTCGGGGGAGATTCCATTGTCTATTGCCAATTCAGCCTGCCATACTAATTCAGAGAATTGTGGATCATCTATAAAATACAACAGATTTGAGTAGAGATAAAGAATTAGAAGATAAATCTATTAGAATAGATATTAACAAACCAGGGAAACGATTAAAGGTGACATCCAGCTCCAGTCGACCAAGGAGAGGCTGGCTCTCCCGGTCCATCCCAGGGGAATCAATGGCTATGGTTTGTTCGTTGCTCAGATTGGGAACAAATTCAACGTCTGGTATTAGTTCTGAACACTCATTTACTGGTAAACAATTGTTAGATGTGATTGAAAGATCTACCAATGCATCAGTTTCCACTAAGGCAGAAGTATTAGTATTGTTCTGGCTATGATATTCTCGATAAGGCACGTGTAATTGCCGCTGTTCGGAGTCGCTCATTACAACCGAATCTGCTAGTTATTTGGCAGATCCCTTTATCACCCGTTTGTTTAAAAAATCGTTTGCACAAATAATCCTATCTATTTCCCCATGTTCCTTTCCCACCTGTCAATGATGCAAACGATCGAACTCAAGTTTAACAAGTATTTTCGCCATTACAAATTTTAAAGCGATCATTGCGTCATTAAAATAACAACTCTGAATTATTATAAATTTATTAACTTATGAAAATAGCCATAGAATAAAGGCATATGTTTATGATGCTTAGGGGAGCACTGTGTAACTAATTAATATCTACGATTCGTCATTCCAGCAGACGATATCAGCTGATAGGATTAACGCCATACTTAATTTTTTCTATACTGTTGTATATGTTCGCATGTAGATATAAATTATAGTTTTCCATTTATACAGAAAATACATATTTAACTATATAGATATATTCGTCATATTCTCTCTACATAAATTTATCCACACAGAGTGAATATAATTAATCGTATTTTATAGTTTTCTTTCAAATCAGATATAGTGAATAATAATAAAGTTGTCATATAATTTTGAATAAATATTACACTTTGTTAATACATTTTATTTATATACATATACCATGAAGTTGAAAAGTATGAAACTTAAAAGTTTCTTTAAAGATGCATAGAAAAAACTTAAATTTTGTAGATACAATTAAAATTCTCAAAAATGTATGATGTTATTTATAAAATCTCATTTTATTTTTAGTTTATATAATAAACGATGTTAACGGATAAAATTATAAAACATAACATATACATATAATTCATCACAAAAATTGTCTAGAAAGTCACATCAACCAATCAGTATATAGAACGGTCTATCGAAATATAAACAAGGAAGATAACGTTAGAATAATAGTCGTGTGTGATATTCGTATCCGTGTACTTACGTGAGCCGGTGCTCCAGTAGCTTCGATTTCCCTTGAACCTCGTCCGTTTATTAACTTATTCTTTCATAATTAAGATCGTGATGTGCCTTTTGCGTACTTACTTAATTATTTTGTATAATTCAATAATTCGTGCATTGATTACGCAGAACATTTCATCTTTATCGTTATTCCTCTACCGGTCGTCATGATTTATAATTCTTATAGCTCAATTAGATAACAAATTTAATTAACATAATTTATTTAAAGTATTTAATTACCAATTATCAATGTAAATATTTATATCTTAAAAAAGTTATATATGTGTTTACATACACATATATACATATATATACATCTACATATGTGTATATATATATGTACATACATACACAAATATACATAAAGGAGGGAAAATAAATTGTACATACGAAATTTTAATTCTAATTCTCTCAAAAATAAAAGTTTATCTGTGCAATTAATGCATCCTGTAAGAGGCAACATGTTTTTCGTATGCGTAACTGTGGGCCTTGTACTTTTGGCCTCCAAATACCACAAAAATGTCTTTCAAAGTGTTAGACATCTCTGTCAATGTATAAACAGTAGAAGCTGTAAGCAAAGTGATAATAAGAAGAAAGATCTTAAAATAACATTGGACAAAATCATTTTAGCTGATACTCCAGAAAAATGTGATTATGCTATTCAACTTATTCATTGGTAAGATGTACAACTGTTTTTATCTTAATATTAAATTACATATTCTAAATGCTATATATAGAAAGTATACACTAGTGCTCTATTTACATTTTTTCTTGTATACCTAACTATGGACTTTTAGAATGTTATTTATGTTGATATATATTTTTTTAATTACTTACTTGTTATCCTTCAATAAGTTTCTGCTATTTAAGAATTTTAGGGTATATTCATATATTTTAATTATACATATATCTTTTTACAATAATAAATTTTTGTTTGATAATGGTCCTAAGTGTATAATTAGGATTTTCATACATTTTATGACAATACATAATTAAAAGTATAGAAATGTAATTTTAAACATCCTCATTATTATTATTCATTTGTTTATCTTGGAATAAATATCTTTTGTGTTAAAGCAATTTGTCTAATGATGTGCTGGGTTTTGATTGTGAATGGGTCAATGAAGGATCTGTTTCTTTACTTCAACTTGCTACATTTAATGGAGTATGTGGTCTTTTTCGCATTGGCAAAATTGGATATATTCCTCAAAAATTGAAAGTATGTAATATTTCACAAATTTAAATCAATATGTAAATTAAATGGTTATATAAATAATATGACAAACATTTTTTTAGGATTTACTAGCTAATAAAGATATTCTTAAAGTAGGAGTTGCTTCATATGAGGATGGACAGAAGATATTAGCAGATTATGGGTGTAAAGTTAGCAGTACAATTGATTTAAGGACATTAGCAGCACGAGTGAAGTTACCAAGTCCACAAAGTTTAGCTGCAATGAGTTTGCAATATTTAGGCTTGGAAATGGATAAATTAATAGAAGTTAGGTGCAGCAATTGGGATGCTGGCACTCTTACTGACGAGCAAGTAGCATATGCTGCTTGTGATGCAATTGCATCTGTTCTTATTTATGACCAAGTAAAATATAATCTATAATGCATTTTAAATAATTTCATTACAGAAAAATATATCTAATAACTTATTTCATATTTTATAGATTACACTGAAAATGAAGGAGAAGTATTCATTGTGGGAAATCTTAAAAAATTATATAAAAAATATGTGTAATAAAAAACTAAATATGCATTTTCATTGTGTACCTAATGATGTAATTAATACGAGGTAATATGTTTAATATATTAAAAACATTTATTTTATAAATATCAAATATTAAAAATATTTTGAATTCCAGGTTCAAGGCTCAACACGAACACACAACTATTAATGTGAAAAACACAGAAAAAAATTATTTTGACAAGATTACCAGAAATTACAAAACAAATAATAACACTATACGTAAAAATAATGTACCTACAAGAAATAAACCATTATATCATAATTGTTACTTACAAGCACCAGATGGAGAAATATTATGTACATGTGATCGTAAAAAAGCAGAATGGTATCTTACAAAAGGATTAGGAGAAGTAATTGAAAAGGAACCACTTACCGTCAGGTTAAAATTTGAACCTTCTGGGCGAGCTTTGGGACAGGTTGGACAGTATTACACACAAATTAAAATCAATCAGTGTGTGGTTTGTGGAACATCAGATAAGTTTATTAGAAAAAACGTTGTACCTCGAGAATATCGTAAATATTTTCCATGTAAGTTAAATTTCTTTTAAATAAAATTTTATTTAAACTCTACATATAGTAAAATGCGTTATTAATAAATTTCCAAATATTTTCTAGTGGTGATGAAAGCACATCAATCTCATGATATATTATTATTATGTCCATCTTGTCATGAAATAAGCAATTATCATGATCTGCAGCTCAGAAGAAAGCTAGCAGACATGTGTGACGCACCTTTATTTGGTCCATTGACACATGTACATAATAAAAATGTAAATAATTCAAGGAAGTTACATTCAGCTGTTAAAGCTTTAAGAGAAAGAACAACTTTGCCTGATGCACGGCGCAAAGATTTAGAACATTATATTTTAGAATGTACAAATGAGAAACAAGTTACACCAATTCTGCTTGATGCATTAAACAAAAAATTAGAGAACACAATATCAGTACCCAATCCTGATCAACCTAAATGTCAACCTCATGGTTTAAAGGTATCATTAATGAATGATAGACACTTAACACCTATTATGTTCTTTTGTTCTATAAAAATATTACAAATTCTATTTTTCAGGTTGTTCAACATTTTCATAAAAAGGAAGGGGGTTTAGTAGAATTGGAACGTATGTGGAGGGAACATTTTCTTCTGACTATGAAGCCAAAGTATCTACCAAATCTATGGTCTGTTCATCACAATCAAGAAAGATTAACTATTCATCAATTACAGAACAGAATTAAACCAGAAGATGCAAAGGTAGCTGGTTTGGCATATTGAATTTTAAATATTATGTACCTAAAGGACTCGTATAAGAGCGAGTACTTGTATTAAAAGACTGTTACATAAATTTATATCTCTGGTTACGCGCATATATTTATATATATACATGTATATACATATTATTTATATATTTACATCTACACACATGTACATAAGAATCGATAACGTTTTTCCTTTTCTACCTTACTTTGATAAATAAGATTGATTGCAATTTGTAAAAGCCTCTAATTTGTAAAAAACAAAGACTTGTGATACTTTAAATAATGTTTTATTTTATTTCAACATTTTAACCTTACTAAGATATAAGTATACCAATTTTATCAATAGATGTTACATATTATTTATTGGTGACTAAAATGTCATTACATTTATATATACAGACTTCAAAGGTATATCAATTAAATTTCTAGTATTATAGTTTTTTTGAAGCATTTTGTTGCCTAGAATTACTGTTCGGAGGAGGAGTTTTCATAGTTTTTAGTTCTTCGTCAATACGTTCTTTAGCACGTACAATTTTTGACTGAATATAAAAAGAACCACCTTTCGATCTATCATTAACTTCCATAAGATGCTTATAGTTACGTTCAATAGCTTCTACTTCATCCACTCGTTCAACATTCAAAATTTGTAGTGCTTCTTCCAAAGAAATACCAGTCTTATAATTGGCTGCAACGTGTTGAGTACCTCGTGCTCCACCACCTGTTTTATGCGCAGCAGCTTGACTTGCTGCAATTTCTTGTCGTAATGCACGTGTAAATGCTTTAACAACGACTTGTGTGCCCATTATAATTATTTGTACTAAGTGTTTTGCCATAACCTCTTCCTTCTTATTGAAAATAGTTGTCAAAATAATTTGCAGTATATTTTTCTTTTGCGGTTTAACTTTCAGAAAATATTTATACTAAACAAAATTCGTTTTTTATGATATTCTACTAGTAATATCACTGTTTTCAAATTTTTACGATGGTTTCTTTATATAACTTATTTGTTGCACGTCTCATACTCGTATTGCACCATTTTAAAACGCACATGTACTATATAGAAATACATATATTACTCTAATATTACTGATTTTTTGTACATGAAGTTTCTAATTTAAAAAATGATGTCTATATTACAATATCAAACAAATTTGTAGAATGCTAACTTTACATAAAAATGCAATATATATTAGATAGATAGGCTGTTTTCGTTTTTAGAGGACGTGTGAGGTTATGATTAAAGCAACATCAACAAAATAATGTTAATTAAATTTTGGTTAAAAATGGAGTTAAAAAATCGTTAATTCAATAATTTATAATTATTATTACTTCTATTATTCAATAATCTTATATTTACAATCTGTTGGTCAATTTTTATGTGAAATAAAGTAGAATCTGTTTTTGAACTTCTTACTAAAATGAAATAAAAGTATTTATATTCTATCAATTTATTTTGAATATTAAATGTATGCTCAGTCAGGTATCGGCAGCGTATTAAAATATTTCAGTGCATTAATTGCACAAGAATTTTCTAAATTATACAAAGGATGAATTATTTTCACTAAATTTAAATTAGGCGATCCAATGATCAATGGCAATGGGGAATTCTGTGCAATTGACAATCCACTAAGTGCATAACATGTATGATATACATCTTGACTTCTGAAATAAATATAATAATTTATAAAATTGCTTTTACAATAAGTAATAGCAGTGTTTCATACTTTCCAGGCTTGTCTACAAGACTCCCATGAGGATGTTGGCAGCAGATTAATAAATATTCTTGTAAGGCCTCTTGATTAAACAACCAATATGCGGAATTAAACACTTTGTTCTCCATACTTAAAATTGTATGAATCAGTGGAAAGGCTCCGCCTTGCCAAAATGAATAACAGCCATCTACTAGTTTCTCTGTGCGCCCCTGGAATCCACCTTCCAAACGCATTTGTTTGTTTACTATCCACCTCTGAAAATAAATAGATATGAAGAATGGCTTTTTTAATGTATACGTATTATAAAATTCACTATATCAGCTGAATACCAGAAATGATTTCAAACAACAGAAGTGAGGTTTTCCAAGAAGCATAAGTGCTGCTAACCCACAAAATCCATATCCTCCATGAGCTTCCATGCCAGGAGAACCACCAAAACCACCTTCCCATGTTTGACATTTAGCTATCCAACTTTCACTTCCCTTAAATATTTCAGGTGTATATACATTTGTCAGTTTTGCTACAGAAAGAGCACAATATATTCCTCTTATATCTGTTTCTCCATCTTTATGTAGACTGAAAGAACCATCTTCTCCATGTAAAGATGCTAAAAATTGCTTAAGTCCTTTTCTAAAATCAATACACAAAATCTTACAAATAGAATTTTTAAATCAAAATCTCTTAAAATGTGCACTTTCGATCACTATGTTCATTTCTTTTATGTATATACCTATCAATTACTTGATAAGCTTGAGGAGTACCAATAGTACATAAAGCATTTATTGCTGCATATGTAGAGGCTAAATGAGGATGCTGCCCTGGACCTCCTCCAAAGCCTCCTTCTGGTGATTGACATTTGGCCAAAAAACCAATAATTTTTGAATATTCATCATGTTCTAAACGTTCTCCTAGGATTTGAAGAGAATGTAGACCCCAATAACAGAGCCACGGTCTGCTAGAATCTAAACACTACGAACAAATATGTAACAATTTTAAGTGTAATTAAAACATAGATTGATAATAAATACAATCTAGATATTCTTACCTGGTAAGCTTCAGTAAGATGAAACAAAGATTTTTTTAAGAACTGAATATGTTTCTGTCTTGTTAAAACAGGTTCATTACTTAATTTATATAATTTCAGTATATCATTTTCAACACGATCCTAAACTCAAAACATTAAGGAATATTAACAATACAGAAAAAGAAAGGTATATCTGGTAGGTAATTAATTTATTGATATTGAAAGCATACTTGTCGTATTGAACTTGTTGTTTGATATCCTTCATCATCCTGTTTTTGTTTTAGTATCTCGGCATAAGTTCTAATGTGTGGTTCATCACATTCACTAATTTTTGAATTCCACATGATCTATCAAACACGTGGATATATTTTATTAACAATTGAAAGAAATAAATCATGTATTAAAATAAAGATATATATATATAAAACGAAGATTGTACTACGAGATTTTAAAAGAAAGACGGCAAAAAAGATAGGTCTTTTGTCATCGCTTTAAATGATAAAATTCTGCTTCTTAGTAAAGCTTTGAATTTCAAGTAAAATTTCTTCGAATTGAATAATGTTGTAAGGGTTATATCACTTTCACATTGATTGTATAATAATTACTTCAAGACTCAAGACAAGGAGAAGGTTAAAATTTCTCTGGCAGTAACTAATTAGAAGTTGTACCAGATACGTAAATGATTAAAATGTAAGAAGAAAGTTTTAGTTATTAAACTTGTCGTGTGATGGTGCGCTTTGTCTCTAGGAGAATTAACCTATTCGAACATTTCTTCTTAATTTGTAATTTTTATACAAGTAAAAATATCAGGAGTATTTTTGTTATAAAATATTATTTACACGTATATTGCTAGATTGATATTATTGCGTAATAAAAAGAAAAATAACACGTGGTGTTTAGCACATATCGTGAACTGCAATAATAATAATGTATATTACGACAGATACTAATTTTTTATCAAAAAATTTTCTTATTCATACATTTTACGACGAAAGGACTTGTTTTTGCTGGAATGAAGATAAACTTATAATATTTCCATATACAAATAATGAGTACGTATCTGTTAAAGTATTAACAGCTCCAGCTCCAATAAAAACTATACAATGTTTTACTGGTCGAATTTTTTTAATTTGCATTCCACACGGCGTTTACAAACTTTCAAGGGACCGAGAATTTGCTGTTCTAAGTAAAAGTGCGATTGGAATGGGTACTGTTTTTCATGAAGTATTGATACCAAGAAATAAGTATCTTTATTTGGATAATAAGCGAGAAATGACAAATAAACTTCTATTTAAACTTTCTTCCCAAGAAACTAATTCCAGTCAACTGTATGTTTATCCATTAAATGTGGATAGCATTGTAGAATATTTTATGAAAACTTTAACAAATAATGATTCTACTGTAAAAAATTTATGCATAATTGCAGATGGACTAAAACTTTTAATGCTAATCAATGAAAATGTAAAAATAATACATAGCAGTATTTATTCCATTAGTAATATAATACCTGTACGAAAGAATTCCAAAATTGCAGCATTACTTCTTACTACAAATACAAATGTTATTATTTTAATGTATTCAAAAGATAATGTGCTTGTTTTTGAAACAATTTATATAAGAGCACAGATACAAGCCATTTGCGCTGGTTTTAGCCAATCCCTAGAAGATATATTATGGATTGTTTATTCATATGAATCTAAATTATATTATGTTAAGAAACAATTACTAATTGATAACATTTATCAAGTAAAAGTCGAAGATAAAAGCTTTGTTGGTTTACAATCATATGACTCTAATATAATTTTAGGTTTGACAGAAGATAATCAATTAGTAGAGTTTCCTATAAGTACAGTAGAAAGAACGCTGCCAATGGAAAACGATACTTTTGTTAATCTTCACTCTAATATGTTAAATGGTGTGTCACTTATAATGGATAAGATTTATAAAAGTACTCAAGAATTACAAACTTTAAATGAAATATTAACAGCAGAAAGGGATAAATTAAGAAGAATAAGTTTATATGCACATAAAGACAAGATACAGTTATGGCCAAAAATGATGATAAATTACGTAGCAAATCGGACATTTTTATCAGCAAATTTTCACGAGGTTCTGCCAAAAAATAGTTGGGTTGTCCTTAATGTAAAATTGGGATATCGAAATCTGTTTTGTATGAAGAAAATAGTAGGTCGGGAGACTATAGTTGATATTTATATACCTGAAAATTTAATGGCAGATACATCACAAATTGCAATAGATTTAATAGCTTCTAGAGATAAAAGATATCCTTGGTGTCTAATAAGAAATTATGTAATCAGTGATTATTTGGAAAGAAGAAAGAAGAAAAAGAGATTGAATGTTGATTTTATAAATTCTAAAATTGCCTTACTTGAAAATTGTATACGAGAAAGAAACATTAATATGAAAAAATTATCTGAAGTTAAGAAAAGTCTAAGAAAAGAATTTAATGATATATAAATTTTAACAACATACAAAACGAACGGTTTTTTTTTAAATTTGATATTGACGTTATATTTTTATAATACAAATTTATATAAGAAATAGGAGTTGAATATATAGGAAATCAACAAAAAAATCGAATGCATTTGAAAACAAAACTGTATCTTTATTTTGCGGATATAATAATATGTTGATAAATATTTGACTCTTTTTTTGGATACACATTTTTATCGACATGCTTTTTATCAATTCTATAATTATACAATATAGATTATACAATGTTGCTGAAACTATGTGCAATGTGCAGTTCCCTGCTATACACCAATACAGAACATTTTGGTTTAGTATAAATGTGTATGCCTTTTTTTTGGATAATATTTTGATTTATCAAGGAATAATATGCAGAAAGAGATAACTGAATATCTTTTTCTGCATCATGATTTTGGCAAAATTTTGCTATTGATGTGAGCAATATACACTTATTTTTGTTTATAGGCACACTATTACATAATGTTAATCGACTAAAAGTCAGTTTACAAATATAACGCACATAAATAGTTGTTATTTTTTAATTTTTCTTTCACATGCTTCACTAATATTTATATCCTCACTTAGTAAGATACAATTTCTGTTGTGAAAATAACATACAATTGTTATGGGTATAAACTCACAGTTAGTAATATCTATAATTTCTATAAAATACTGTAAATATAAATAAATTTCAATAAGTACTTTAAATTGCTGTTAATAGAATGCATAATGACTAAATGGATTGTAAAAATATTGTCTGTAATATTCATCGAAAATTAAAAATAAATTGGGAATAAAGAACTAAGCAATAAAGGAAAAAAAAAAACAATAAAAGAGCAATAAATGCTACACAATACATGACACTATATGGTCTATCTATCGTAATTTAAAGGTATGCATTGTCTAAATACATTCATGTTAATTGTAACATAATGTGTTAATATGAGTATATGAACCTTAAAGTTATATTGTATATTTCGTACGAACGTAAAATATTCCATAAAATTGCCCAAAACATTTAAACATATTTTATGTAAATACTCAAACATATTTACATAAAATTCCTTAAATAATAAATATATACTTATATAAAAATTAAAATCTGAATGATTTCTTTTAAATCTGAAGCTCATATTACATTAAAATGAATATTCTTTTGTAATGAAAATGCATAAGCTACATTTCGTACTTTGAAATTATAGTATCTCATACAGTTTTTGAATAATTAATATTTACAAATAATGGTAGTAATTGCTTTCAATTTCTTACGTATTTTTAAAAGCTATTTGAAAGGATTATTGAAATATTTATAAGTTTAAAAAATATGGCAGTAATGGTCTATCTATTAAATTTTAAGAAAAAATAACGATAAGCTGCAATAATTTATATCTAGAATTATAAATTTGATCACTCTATCCAAGTAATTCTATACTGTGGACTTGTTCTGCTTTTAAGAGTGAGTACATGAATTGAATTTCGTTTGTCAAGAAAACCAATACTAAATTCTTTTTGGAATATCTAATTACTTTGCACATTTAATGGCTGATTCTACATTTATGATTTTTTTATTAGAGATTTTTTGAAATTTAGAAAAACTTCTATTCGTAAAATACTATTTTAAACTATTAACTATTTGAAACTTAAGATATGTACAAATGTTGAACATTAAGTTTTATATCTGACACACATTCCGTTTTTGTATAATAAAAATATAGTAATTGAGAAAAAAAAATGGAATAAAAGCACACATTAGGCATATATCGTCAAAATATCGAACTCTTTGCAATTCACTATTTGTCTACAGGGATTGTACCATTGTGTTATCGCTCAACATTTCTTTCTTTTTCTAAGAAACACAACTATTCGTGTTGTACATACATCATAAATGAAAGAAGATTTATAAACAAAGTAAATTTACGTTTCAAACTGAAAGTTAAATTAATTGCATTTTACTATAGCAAATAAATTTAAATGAACATATAATTTGAATTTTGCTATAGAAATCATATCTATTTCTTATTAAAATGCAATTTTTTTTAAATACGATTAAACACAGTTTATAAATTTTTTAAGGCACTGAATAAAAATACATAGTATTTTTATACCATATATACCGAGAGTCTCATAATTCATTACAAATGGGAACAATTTGTTCCTTCTATTTACACTATTCACATTTGTGTAAGGAATATG
Organism: Bombus cullumanus; assembly: GCA_014737535.1. Taxonomy (NCBI): domain Eukaryota; kingdom Metazoa; phylum Arthropoda; class Insecta; order Hymenoptera; family Apidae; genus Bombus; species Bombus cullumanus. The sequence goes on along the minus strand of JACXIX010000071.1, from coordinate 2,036,980 downwards.
ATTTAACGAATACAAGATAACTGAAAAATGATGTGGCGTTTCAAAGAACTCTATGTGTCTAAAGAATATATTAAATTATACATTCAGAGTTCTTTTAACCTTCTAATGTAACACGTTCTTAATCAAATACATCCTTGAATAAAGTTTGTTGACTTGATGGTATAAGAAATGTAAAAAAACTAATTGTAGTTATACAACTGCATTTAAATTTGGCTACTTTGTTTTTAAATTTTTAAAAACTTCATTTGCTTTGTAGGGTATAAGCATAACAACAGGATCATTCATATGTAATCATTAAGAAATGTCATATAAACGTGTATTTCATCAATATGAAATGCACATATCATTAAGTATCGTTCTTATGAGGAAATGCATGGTATAGTGATATTTACAAATGTTCAAGAAGAATAGTTGAAAAATATATATGCATTTTGTGATAAACAATAGAAAATGAAGTTTGCTATAATAACGAGAATAAACAATCTTCAGTAAGTGTTCCGCTCTTTTAAAATATAAAATATCTATAAAAAATTATGCAACATTTATTGATTAAAATTGTATTAAATTTTAATTACGTATGAAATTGTTTACGTAGACTACAAGAAGAGTCAAATGTAGATATATGAGTATCTGAAATTTTGGCAACTTTCCCTGAGCGTACTAACTTTATAGATGTAGAACGTAGTGGGTGGTTTCCACAAACCCAACTATTTGAAACTTAAAATACACAAGATCAACGATCAATTTGTTTCGCGATAAATATTTAAGTAATTTGTTAAGTACCTAATGCCATGATAGCATTGTATGTCATAGAGGTTTTTCCTGCTCTTCGTTGTTTAATACCTGCAGTGTTAATGTCGACTCACTAAATGCTGTCGACTATTTTCCGAACGTTAAGAGTCTTCTTGCTTAGGCAGGAGATTCGTTCTTTCTTCTTCTTCAATTAATTTTTTTGCTGATATAGCTCTGTTTGCTTCTTGACGAGCCAGAATCTCTGTATTTAAATCTAACTTAGGTTGTGCTTGACCAGGACTGATTATTGTTGTCTAGAATACATGTATGAAGTCATTACTTTTTAGTATAATTTTTTACATTTTATAAAATTAAAATAATGAAATTATGATAATAAAAAGTCAACCTTTACTGGTGAATTTTTAAGTTTTCCATTATGATCACTATATAATGAGATGAATTTCGAATGTGTAATTGGATTAGCACTGACTGGAGCAGGTGAAGTTGGAGCAGTTGCACTATGAATAGGAGATTGCACATTATCTTTTTCTTTCTCCTTCCCCTTCTCCTTTTTACTTTCTTTTTCTTTGTCAACAGGCAATATCGGAGATTCTGGCATACTACGATCATCTTCATCCAAAGAATGTAGTAACTAAGAATTATGAAATTATTATATAATATAAATTTGATCATATTTTTAAGACCATTAATATCATGCAATTAACCTTTTCTACTTCGTCGTCAAATTGTTGTTCCTGACCGGGTAATGAATCTTTCTGACTTCTTTCTAGAAGTGTGGCTCGTTTCGCAGCCAAATATAAAGATCTTTTAATTTTGACGTAAAACACTTCCGTGACTGCCCGTACCGTATAGTCAGGAACGAATGTATACCGTAACATAGAATCTAAATTGATCGATTGTATGCTTCCCACCGTTTGAGGATTTGTATTGGTAGGTGACTCGGCTGAAAAATTTTACATATAAGTCTATGTACATGCTGAATATTTTAGACATAAGGAGCAAGCTTAATATAAATTTTACCAATTCCAACATTGACAGTAAGTGCTTGAGAACCAAAATACGTAAACGGGCCGCTTTCGAACATCATATTCTCTTTTCCAACTGTAACTTCAACTCGACCTTCTAAGATTAAGACGAAGTAGTCGACCGCTTTTCCTTGTTGATAAATCACCGCTACGGGATCATTTCTTGCTTTTTCGCGTGATTTCACTTTGATGTGATAAATAATATCTTGTTTAAGTAAACGACGCAAAATAGTTTCCGATATTGTATCGGGCTTAAAAGCATCTACAGCTGTGGATCATATATTACACTCAGATACATTTTAACAGCACTAAAATAATGTTTTATATAAATTTCATATTTTCTTAAATCAAAACACTTCTTCCTACTTGTAGACAAATACTGAAACATAGCCAATGTTAACTGAGGCGATATATGAATTCGTTGATTTTCTTTCTTCTCTGCGAACACGGTAAAATCTTGTATTTTATGTCTAGCTTGTCTTCTGCGCTTAGATTTATTATCCGCTGCAAGAAAACATGATTAATGTTAATTGCATTCATGCATATACAATATAGCGCATTTTTCATACAGGTGACTTACTAAAGACGTCAGTTTCATCCATGATCTCAGCTTGAATTAATTCTTCTATAACATCTTCTAATGTAACCAATCCTATTACTTCATAAAAAGGATCGCCTTCGCCTTCGTTATTAACCCTTTGAACAAATGCCATGTGTCCTTTATGACCTAAAATAAGTGTAGGCTAGATATATTTTTACTTTTACAAGAGATACATTAACGATCCAATGACATAGATTAGTTCGAAAAATATAAACCTTCTTTAAATTGTTTAAACATAATATCTAGCGTAACATCTTCAAAAATGAAGTTACATGGATTTTGATAAAATTGACATAAAGTTTTTAGTGGCATATTATCATCTGGATCAACAAATGCGAGATCTTTAATATAAAGCATTGTAACAATATTTGTTCTTGCACCTTCATATACTGGTATACGAGAGAAACCTAAAAAGTAACAATAATAAATGATGTAAACTGTACATGTATATGTATTATTATTTGTAAAAACAATATTCTATAGATAAACATATAAGTAATGCAAAATTTAAACCTGATTTCATAATTTCTGATACTGTCTCAAAATCTAAAATGGCATTATAATCCAACATATATACATCCTCAATTTTTGTCATTACATCCTTAACAGTTTTTTTTCGCAGCTCTAATGCTCCAGCAATAATGTTCACTTCATCTTTTTCTAAATCATTATATCCTGTTGTTACCTATAGATAACAATACAGAATGACACAATTATATATTATACGTATAATTCGCATATACTGATATGAAATCTTTGATCTTGATGGTTATTAGATTACATGAATAACACACTCGATAAAATTAATGGATATTAATTAAATATATTATTTATCTTTATATTAATGCACATATATATATAGAAGATAAATTCAACTTAAATTGGCACAGTATAAGAGTGTAAGGTTATCTTATTTAAGTTTCATGATGATAAGTAATCTAACATATACGCTGAACAGTATAAAAACTCCAAACAAACGTCAGTAGATCTATATCTTACCTACATATGATTGAATTTAGATGTTAGTATAATTATCTGTCCTATCCATACGCATTCTGATAAGATCCATACAGGAAAAAATTTGAAAAGGAGTTTTGATAATATATACTTCAAATTGCAAACAGAAAAGATCATATTCAGAATATAGGAAGCTAAAAGAAAAAATTATAACAGTTGCCTCGTTATCCCATACCTTCACAAGTTCCTTTAACCGCTCACGATTATATACATTGCCAATTTCTTCTCCAAGAAGAAAATCTAAAAGTTTACTGATAGGATAACTCATTGGAAATGTTAATACCATAGTTAATTTGGTAATGTAAATAGTTTTTGCTCCAATACACAATCCATGTCTACTGCAAATAGCCTAAAAGTATAAAGTAATTCACCTAATTATTAAATCATCTCTAAAATTTAAAAGTTATGTTTTTATCCAATGTTTCTATTGAAAATAAAATATATACTCTTACAAATATACTTACTTGTGGCGAAATTTCACCAAAAATTACAATAGCTAAAGTAGAGCAAATAACAGCAACTAATCCAGAAGTTAGATCATCTAACAAAATAGTAAAGATCGAATTCACCAAAACATTGGAGAATAAAATTGAGCATAACAAATAATTCCCATGATTTCTCACTGGTTGTATTGTTCTTGCATATTGTTTTTCCTTTAATATATGAATTATCGAATGTAATTGTTATAAAATTAAATAATTGAAATAACTCCAAGTAGTAGAAAGTGAGGTACCTTTTCTGTTCCAGTATTACAAAGTATCTTCAACTCAGTTCTGTCCATTGCCATTAATCCCAAATTTAAACCAGAAAATAGAGCAGAAAAAGTAAGACACATGAAAATAATTACAATACTAAGCCAAAGTGGTAAAAATTTTTCATATGTATATATCTGTAAAAATAAATATTTTTAATAAATATTTCTAATATATTGATTAATGGTTAATGGTATTTTGTTTTTATTATATTTTATTACTCACAGTTTGCCATGATTCAGTGCCTTGATGTCTAAAGAGTAAAGTGTTTGGATCTGCCTCTCCATATACTGGTTGTTTTACACATATGAAGAAAGGTGAACCAAGAGGTAATACCACATCAATAGTTGCAGTGTTATTTCTTACATTTTTTATCTGTATCAATCATATTTTTAGAAAATTATTTATGGTATAAACATTTTCTAACGCGTAAGATAGAAATGCTTACTAAAAATTCATTGGTTTTAATCTTATCGCAGATACTACCCCTTTTGGCTGGTTCATCAGTAAAAGTAATCAAAGTACCTTCTGTGAAACCAAAACCAAATAATCTTATGACTGCCTTACTGCCAGCAAGTATCTCTGGAATACCATCTTCCCTATAACTAGGATCCTTTGCTGATGTCTCTATTCTCAGACCCTCAATAAACACATCTGTATGGATTTGCCGAGTAAATAGATTTTCGGGGTCATCATTGACAGTGGGTAATAAATGGAAAGTGTCACGACTTGTACGAAAATATTTTCTGGGAATAAGTGACATAAAACAATAGATTAAATTAATCTTTATTTAAAAAAAGAAAAAGAATTAAGAATTATTAGAATTAACAAGAAGAAATTTTAAGAATTGTTCCAAAGTTTATTTAATAAGAAACGTCTTTGTTAGTCTTTTTAAAAGTAAAATTAATGTTTTAATTAAAAGAATTATAAATTTAACATATCTGATGTATAAGCAGAGTTAAAATTATTAATTAATCTTTAGAATTAATTGACCTTTATGCAAACAATTAATTAAACTTGCTTATATTTGAATGTTTAAATACGAAATTGTGAATAGAATCAGACAAACATGTTCCTTTATAACGTTACATAGTAGCAAAATAATGATGTTTCATATGTACATATAATTATAGCATTATAGGAGAAGTCTCTTGCCGTCGATAATATCGGGATTTCCGCTTTCGTAAAAAATGGTGCCAAGTCATACGATAAATGTCTATTATTTATATGGCAAGAAAATTCTCTTTAATGATGCTTGGATAAAGACAAGTTATCTAATATTTAACTTACTTTGATTGTATTGGAGACCTGATAGTAAAATTGCTTCCAAGATTGGTCCATATTTCACCGAATATGCTGACGATCTTTAGACAGAAATAGATCGTAGTAACCGTAAAATTAGGAACTTTGTCGAACTTATATATCGCACGACTGCCATTCGGTGAGATCCAAATTGCACTTAATTTGTTTTCTGAATCGCAGTTATCAATTGTACGTGACCAAAGTAATGAGACATTATTCTCGAGGCCGGTGCCAAGAATTTCAATCAAGAAACCTGAACTAGAAGACACGTTCTCTCCCGTAAAAGATTTTTTCCTAATTAAGACATCCACCGATTTGACACTTAAATTATCAGATACTTTCACTTTCGTAAATGTATTAACGGTTACTAAATTGGATGTCACAAAAACAAGTAATAAAAGAGCTGCCGGTGTGCTTGAGCAGACAACATGTTGCGCCATCATGCGACAAGTGCACCGTGACAACTTCATACAGTCCTCAGTTAGTACTGCATTTATAATCTCGTATCATCACAATACGCTTGCGTATTATCACAGATCAACCATAGTATAGATTTTACATCTTATAGAATTTAACCGTTTATGACTCGCGGTATTTTTGAACTTTCATTTTAGTTATTTTCGTCAGTTACTGTCGCCAAGTTAGTATCCGCTATTTCAATATTTCAGCGGCAAACTAGCACAATAACATATTTATATATGGATGAATATATGTATATACTATATAATATATTATATTATATCATATACGAAATATAATATCTCGAGTTACACTCGACGATTCATTCATTCACGTATAGAACCGCAAAGGGTTAATACTATACCAACTGACATACCATTTTTGGAAGAAGTTAAAAGTTTTATTTTCTCCTACTTTTAGTGTTTGCCAATTTACAAAGATGACGAGATGTTAACGCTAAAAAGATGTGGTTTATTCTGGAGAAAAAGATTACAAATGGAAAGTCTGTGTCGCGCGGTTAGGATTTGCTTTTTTGACTGACGAGTGTTTAGAGGCGCTTTTGTAGTTCGTGACGTGGCGCCACTCGTGGGTTGATTGTGAAGTTGGTCGGGGGGCGCCACATAATCTTTTTGTTTTGGCGGGAAATAAGTTACGTTTGCGTATATGTTTTATTAATGAGTGAAATGTTTGATATTAGACTCTAATGGATTTTTAAAAAGTTTCATAAATTTTGACGCTATTATAAAGTTACTCTGTTGTTAAATTTTATTTCGTTTTTGCTGTACATAATGCCGACCGGTTAGTATTCTTTGATAAATTAATATCTTAAAATGTTATTTATGATTCAAAGAGGTTATTTTGAAACGTTCTTTTAAATCTTTTAGCAACGCCTACATTTGTGCAAGAGATAGTTAACGTTATTAAGAGATTCAAGTTCGAGGAATTAGAGCTATCAGTAATGCCAATTTTTCCAGAAATATCCTGGAGTAATATAAGATCCGAATTAATTAAACATCACAAAAATTTTACATCACGCAATATAGCAGAAGTTATTAAAATGGTTGTCATCGTAAGTTTTATGTACAGGCATATAATCTTTAATTAATTTTATTTATTGTTATATATTGCGTTTCTTTTATTTTTTATTATAGGAAGAAAAAGTTACGGAGAAAATTTTAAGAGATCGTTTATCAACATTACGATTAGTTGGTAAGACACAAAATTCAATCATAGACTTTATTTTATAGATTGATGTAATGAAATTTTTGTATTTCAGATATAAGCTGGCACAGTAATAAAAAAATGTGGTATGGCTATATATTAATAGGTTCTGATAAAACTGTAAATTATTTCATAAACAGAGAAATTCAAAATAATATGCAAGATAATTTTGATTCATTAAATATGAAAATTAATGTAAAGATATATACACATAATGATATTACATACATGTCTTTAACAGCAACGAAATATAAAAATAAAAAAGAAAAAGAAAATCGACGTGCAATTTCACACGTTTTTGCTTTATTTATGGGTCAAAAATATTTCTTTTCTACCAAAAAAACTATTTCATCTGATATTTTAAATGCTGTAGTAAGAAGTTTGGGTTATAAAAACTCTAAAAGATTTAAATTGATGGGTAGAGATCTTAAATCTTTGAGCAAATTATGTTGGAAGAGGAAAGAAGGAACAATAAATTCTGAAAATATTAATAAAACTTTGGTATATGAAGATGGTGTTCTTGATAGAAAGTAACATATCTTTCAAAAATTTATATGTAAAATGAAACTTAAAAGTTCTAAAGAAAAATAATATCACATATCATATATATCCTATAGGAAGACGGGCATAGACTTTACTCAACAAAAGCAGCGGGTAAAGTATGCAGAAAAATGTTTTGGTGATAATCCTCCTACCTTAGAAGTACTTGTTGTAAATGGGCCTAGTATGCCTTTGTCACATGAAGGTGTATCAAAAGAATTACCAAATGAAAACATACAAACAGCGTGAGTTCTTTTTAAATGAAATCATATGATTTAATATTTTATAGTTTTAACAAAATTCTATTTTTTTTATGTATTTAAATGTATTTCAGATGGGAATTTCGCAGTCACAACATTGTTGCGTGTTTAACAAAGTTAATAGAACGACGTATATTGGTTACACCAGTGCCTCATTATATATCAAATTTAATGACATTAGGAAGAAATGTATTAACACTTAAGAAGGATTAATAATTAATATTTAAATGTCATGCTGGTATAGAGCTAATGCGAGCAAAGCTTGCCTGTTACTTTAATGATCTTGTAATTATTCAAATTCTAAGAGACGAATTAGTAAAAACATATTACCATGATATATAAAGACATAATTTATTTTTTTTTAGTATTTTTGTTATTGACTATTACACATTTTTTAATATCTTTAAATAATTGTTATGTATAATAAAATGTAATTTTCATATGTCTAAAAATAAAGAAACATAGTACATTTTTCATTTTCTTTTTCAAACGTTTTGTATTAGTCTCATTAATTAACAAGGTTAAAAGAAAGCCTATGATGTAATATACGTGAAAAATGAGATGTTATTTAAAGTACAATAAAAGTATATTAAAAAATTCTATAAATTAATATACTAGTTATATTTACATTTATATATGTATATGTATGTACATGTATATTACAATATATAATATCAGGATAGAATATTTTCACATACATACAATTTATTTGATACTTTATTACAATAAAATGGCTTATAAATAAAGAGCTTTTATGGATAAATATAATGTGTATCTTAATTATATAAGCAATATCGAAGTTAAATATTAAATATTTTATTTTTAAATGTATTATGGAGAATTAGTACATAGAAATACTGTCTCCTATATGATTTCTTGTAACGAAATGTGTTGTTTTATTTATAAATATGTTTAGAAAGAGATAAAACTTTAATGCAAGTAAATTGAAGTGTATATATTATGATATAAATGAATATTAAAAAATTTATTTATATGCATGTATATTATAAAAATTCGTATTTTCAGCTAGAAATGTCATCATCATCTATTTCATCTTCTGATGTTAAATCTGGATCATTAACTTGTGATAAGCACTTATTACAATAGCAATGAAATAAATATAAAGAGCTTAAGGCTTTCTGTCGAGAATGTCTGCTTCTTTCTAGACAACATTCATCAAGGTAACTTATGCATATTTCTTCTTCAGGATCAATATCACGTATAGCTTTTAGAACCAATACATTGTTTGAATAAGGAAATTCCACAACTGCGTTTGGTACACAACTATGATTTATTGATGATTGAACGATATAAAGGCCAGAACCTTCATTGTTCAAAAAAAAAGCTACCGCTAAAAAAGATAACATTAATGATAAAATAAAATTTATACTTGTGAAATTTATGTAACAAACATAAATTCATATTAAAATCAGAAAAATTTACCTTCTTCCATATCATCATAAATTCGATCTATTAATTTATCAACTTGGATTCTTTCATCTCTTGGTAATTCCAAAGCAGATACATTTTTAACCCATCGACTAAATGCACTAGTTCCAATTCCTTGACCATTTGTACCTACTAAAGCTAATAGACTTTTAAAACCTTCTGGTGTAAACCACTGTAAATTAAAATTTAAACAACTTATTTTATAATATAGCATATTTTGAATTATATTTACGCTACATACATGTTGTGTAAATTCTGTATTTATGGCTTTCTGCATCATTTGTCTGAGCACTTCAATTTGTCCAATAAATTTTTCTCCTAGTAATTTGTGTGCAATTTCATGCCTATCATTAACTGTACGATGACAAAATTGTGAGAAAGTTGAAAGCATCTCTTCTTTATTATCAGCTTGATTAACAAGAGCTACCATTTTAATTAATAACATCACTGTTGCTGATTCTGGTGGGTAATGTATTTGCTTCCATGTTTCATTTAATTGTACCAAGGGATGAGACTCATCCTTTTCTCTTGATTGTAAACATATTGTACTATGATATCTAAAATTTTTACATTTCATACAGTTCTATATAATGTTCTTAATGTTAATATTAAATTTACGGAATTGTAATATTACCTTAAATAAGCATCATTCTGGCATTCAATACTACAATATTTTGTGCCACATTCAGGACATTCTGCAATTAAATCTTTTTTCGTTTCGCAGCATTCTGGATAAGGTAAAATAATTGCTGAGTTTCCAGTCAATCTACGTACATTTTCTTCAGCAGTTTCTAAAGGTTTTAAACAATTGTCACAAGCTAAGTACCTATAGTCTAAATTCCATGAGAATTGACAACAAATTATAGGTTTTTCTTCTAAAATTGTATCTCCATATTTAAATGAACGTACAGCAAAAAGACCCTTGCCCTGTAAAACATTTATAATTATTTTACTCTTAATAATAATCAATATTTAGATTTTTATATTAATAAATGTGAGGAAAGTTTCATATATCTTTCTCTTTTAAGTTAATAATTAGAAACGCATAAATTTTTGCATAAAATAATGATCAATTACATGTGTACTGTGTTATACCTTTTCATTGTTAATTAATCTGATCTGAAAGTCATTGGAATCCATTATAATTTGATCCCTGACAAAAAAATCACATTAATTTCTAACCTTTAAATGCACGTCTGTAATTGTTACAATGACACTACTATAGTCAAATTGTAATTACAGAAACTCTGAACAGTTATTTATAATAGTAAAGAATATTATGCATTGACGTGATTCTGGGTTGATTGTATTTTTGTTTAAAGTCTGAAACTGAAATTTCTTTGTTATTCATTTAAACGATTATTATACAATTCAACATGAAATTGTTACTGACTTACATAGTACTTATAACACTTCCGTAAAGGCAAGCATCGGATCATTTTGCATATAAGTTACTTGTTCTGAATCGGCTAAGATTTGCTTGGTAAAGTAAATTTAAAAGAAGTTGGACTCATTTTGTTGGATCACGAAATATAATGAACGGAGCGATGGCCATGGTAAGTTTACTTGGCCATTGAATTACTTCTGCAATTATTATTTCTGCAAGAAATATTGAATTGATAGAAGTAACAAATTTTTCGGATCATGATGGCGGTTGTAAAATGCTTGTAATGTACATACTTATGATTAATACTTTCAAAGTATTCAATAAAATGTATGATAGTAACATATTTCTATCATATTTTATTAACATATTGCTAATAATAATTCAATGTATAATGAATACAATTATTAACTCTTTTTCTTTTTAGTTTTATTTTTAAGTTATATTATTTTAACATAGATTCATTAAAGGTAGGTTTATATTTTTTCTTGAATTCCTTTTCACATAATTGTAAAATATGTTTTCTTTTACTATAATGACTATAATGGATGTTATTATATATAAAATCGTATTATTATGTTTATATTATTAGAACTAATGGAAATGATATGTTAGTAGTTATTTATTAAACTACTAACATATCATTGTATCAAGTATTGTAAAAACTTTCTTTTATTAGTAATCACTAATTTTTATCGTAAAATCTAATAAATGTTTTATATGTTCTTAGGCACCAACATCCCAGAATAATGTGGAACTTCCAAACAAGAAACCTAGAGTTGAAGGTACATTGCTAATATTCCCAAATAAATGTATATCTCTAATGTACACTAATAAACTATACAATTAAGCGTACAACTGGAAAAGACGGTGAACACAGAAGCAACAGCAAGCATAATATATTTCTAAGCAAAGGAAATGATGAAGAAAAACATATATTATTTACTTAGGACAATCAGGTGCTAGCTTTCTATTAAACTGCTGGCAAGCTATAAGTGTTGAGTGGTCTATTGCAGTTTCAGAATATATTTTGGTAGGCTAGGGTGATAGGTGATCGTTGGCCCTCAATAAAACTAATGTATGGTTGTCCTTCTGTTCTGAGATGTTACAGCGGAGAGACAGTACAGAATCTGTGGCCTACGACTGAGCTGTGATCATGAGCGTGCGCCAAACAAAGAAAGAGAACGCTACATTCGTTGAACAGAACAAATCAGAGTTTTGCAAACTCCCACTGACACAGCATCTATTGTCGAGTACCAAATATGATGCGTATGTTAGATAGGTCAGCATTTTAGGGTAATTTTCTTTCATCCTAATTATAAGCTTCTAATTTATTTTATTAAAATAAAAATAATTGTTTGAATATATTTTATTTAAAACATTGATATACTAAATTTTGTTATATTTCATATCTTCCTTTTTACTTAAATGTCCTTTCTTTTTCTATAATGTAAGTAATTTCTTTGATCCCTGATTTAATTTTTAAGTGCAAAACAATAAGGCGGAAGCTTATAAATAGGAGATGCAATGGCGATGTATATCTTTTAAGATTTTCTTAATCACATTTATATTATTACATAAAGATGAGGTAATTTGTTCGTTTATTAAAGAAGAGACATATACCTGTTATAAACAAAAAAAATGTTATTAGAACAGGGTGCACATCACAAGCAAAGTATATTTTTACGAAGGTCGATCGCGATAAATTTTTTTTATTAATTAGGATCGCCATTGCTATACAGAACATGTTAGGGTTAATTACGTGATAGGTTGGAGAAGGCAAACTGTAAGAAAATGGCGCAGAAAATGCACTGAGAGTATTCTCCTTTGCTTTGTGCTTACAGATTTGTGCGTCGCCTCAATCTCGGATAGTATGCGCACAACCATCATTGCTCAGCCCAGAACACGGTTAGCTGTTAATCAAATGATTGAACAAAGCTAATAGTATTAATTCGTGAAACTGCAAAAGTCATAAAAGAGAAAAAGAAACGTTTCAACGTGTTCTGATTTCTGTTTCAGAGACTAGCAGACCAAATTGGTTATGATCATACGAAACCTAATCTAGTTATTGGTAGTCTTTTTTTGGGGCTGATAGTGTAAACAGTAATGAAATTTAAATGTGAAAACTCTGTTAATTGAATAATTGCAATGATTTCTCTTCAATTTTGATATTGTTTTTAGCACACTCTTGACGTTATTTCTCTTCCAAAATATAAAATAACTTATTTATTATTTTAATGGCGTGAAAAAAAAAGAAGGAAATGTATTTCTATTTCAAAATACATTTGTATGAGTATATACATGTAATTGTGTACATACATTACTTTATATACAAGGATAACGTTACTGTTCTTGATTGTTTTAATTTCTTTGAACTTACAGTTTGGAGGACGATCCTACCGCAGTGGGAATTGCTGTACGACATCGTTACTTTTTCCGTCTCTTTTTAAGTCATTTCTTTCACTTTTTATCCATTTTAAAGACTATAGAGATATATAAAACTTAAGAAAATTATACATTATACTTGTATACCAAATATTAAATATATTGAATTGAATATTAGTTACATGTATAATTCAAATTCTGTTTAATTTTAACGAATAAGAAGACTAAAAATTAAGAAATCGAATCAAATGAATTGTTCTGGTACCTCTATCATCGCAAAAAGAAGTAAAAAAGAGTCAAAGCGAATATTAGACAACAGTTTTTAAAAAGTTCATACGTGTGTGTGATGGTGGAAGTACTGAATGTAATATGTATTATATTTCATCTTTGTCTAATGCCAACTTTCTTCGTAGGGAATGCATCAGAGTTCTTGCCTGGCCCTATATATGATCTCAATCAAATGAAACAAGTTGTTGCTGGTATGTAGTATTACAATATTATTTCATCTTTTAGAAAAAATATAAGCTATTAAAGTAATTTAAATAAAACGTTTAAGATTTATATATGATGTATATAAAGAAATTGTGACAATTAAAATTTGTTGCTCCAATTAAAGTTATATTGAGAGTCAATAATAATCTAGTGGACAAATAGCTGATAAGATCTGAAAGAATATTATTATTTTAAAACATGTATTAATGAAGCATGTCTTATTTTACATATAATATTTATTTTGTTACAGGACCCGGAGCTAAATATCTTACATTACCTGGCATTCTAGGTGCGGGTCTTCCAAAAATTACATCTGAACAACAGGATACAGTAAATAGAGCAAAAAAGTATGCAATGGAACAAAGCATCAAAATGGTTTTAATGAAGCAGACTCTCGCGCATCAACAGCAGGTAAGTTTTTAACATGACGCTAACAAACTTTACTCGCCTAACATACATTTTACATTCCATTGTACATTCATAGATATCTATATTGAAAAAATATCTATCTATTCTCTTATTACCATTGATTTATTTGAATAAGAATGATCAGTAATGTGTTAAAAATTCCATTCATATAAGCAGAATTAATAAAACAATTAACATATACGGGGTGGTTGGTAACTGGTGGTACAAGTGGAAAGGGGGTGATTCTACGCGAAAAAAGAAGTCGAAAATATAGAATAAAAGTTAAAAAAAATTTTTTTTTTTTTTCGTTTTTCTACGGTGAGATCCGTTATAACGAGACGTGATAAAGTGTACACGTACCGAGCGAAAATTCAAAGTCGATCTTCTTGAGAACAAAGCCTCAAACGAAAAATTTTTATTCTATATTTTCGACTTTTTTTCGCGCAGAATCACCCCTTTTCCGCTTGTACTGTCAGTTACCAACCACCCTGTATATATAATCAACAATGGAAATGGTATATAGTAAATCAATGTTCTATTAAATTTGTAATATTTAATTGTATGTTGATTGTTCACACTTTATAGGAATGAACAATGGAATTAATGTATACATTTATGAAATGATACATTAAAATTATGGGGTTCTTTTTTGTCTCAAAAAATGCTATTTATTAAAAGATGGATTTATATTTCTTCCTCTACTTAGCTCTTTGCCAGTTATATAATAAAAATTGAGAGAAATATGTCTATAGCGTTTTAAGCTGATGTTTGTCCTTACAATTTAGCTCGCCCCGCCGAGTAATCTTTAATTTGATCCTAAATATATTAACCTGTGTTCGTTATGACGAGCGAGTAAAGTCAAAAAATATAACAGAAATTAAAAACGAACACTGGAACCTAACTCTGATCGGTTGATTTTTTCTCCCCGCAGAAGAATAAGTTGGTCCTGCGGCAGCAAGTTTTATTGCTAATGTGCAGGTTAGTGTCAACCAAGTCAAGACAGAAACGATACGAAACCGCCTTATGATATGTAAGCGAAGGTTAGATATCTTGAGATAGTAGTCGGCGGGAGCAGAGCTGTACCAGCGCGAAGGAGGACAAGTTTTTGTGCATGAATCTCTGGATGATTTGAGAAAAATAATCAATATAAACTTTCGAGCTCAACTATTCTTTCTTTGCTGCAAAGATACTGTACTTATATTTAGAATACGATGTTAAAAATTTGAATTAGTTTTTGACTTGACTTTGTTGAAGATACTACATTTAGATCATTATTCAATGAGTTTATTATGAAAATACTTGCAGTTTACATGTTGCTTTGATCCGGAGTTTTGAATGTAGTATCAAGATTTTAACTTTGATTAATTCCTTAATCAGTATTAAGGTAAGAGTAGTTGAGTAACGAAGGTGGAATGGTAAAAGAGCTTGGGGGATTTTTGAGATGAACGAGATATGGTGTATGTAAGGGGGAGGGATATCAATAGAAGGCCTATGGTCCTTTGTGTTACAGCAAATGGCTAGTCAACGGAATCAGGTGCAGAGACAGCAGGCTCTCGCCCTCATGTGCAGGTTTGTTTGTTCTTTGTCTTAGCCCTCCAAATTTCGTCTTCGATACTCGCCGTTTTAAATAAAAAATACATTCTAACTTTAATAGTGTATAGGCTAAAAACTTCCATTCGTCATTCAGATTAGATTTTGATAAATTTTAATTATTTAGAATAAAATTATACATACGTTTTTTCTACTGTTAAGAATTAAATTTAAATCACTTGAGTACAGTATTATAAACTTCATTTGTAATTCTTTCAATTATATGTATATATATGTCGGAGATGAAAGAACACCGAAGCTCTTGGAATTTTGGGGTAAATCCCGCTACATCGTAATTTAGATTTTACTATAGCCGTAACTAAACAATTGTAGTCGTCCATTGTAATTGTTTGAAACTTGTGATTAGACATAGTCGTTAGACAATAGAGAAGATATTGACTAGTGCAGGGATGACCATCGTGGATTTGGACAAGTAACCGTGCTGATTAGATACTCGAGACGCTAATGATAATGATCCTAGGCTCAATAACGAATCCGCGGCCAAGGGGATGATAGATGTACGTTCTCACAAAATCTAAGTCTGACTCTTTGTTAGCAAACGTGGAATAATCACTGATCGTAAAGACGTTACTCTGTAGTCGATGAGATCGTAAGCAAGAATGACTTTTCCGTCCCGATGATGCCACAGAGGAAAACTGTGTAGGGTGTGTCTAGGGACACCAGGTCCTCGGATTCGTCGAGGAAAACCTTCGTTCGGAAGGTGAGGGAAATTGACATTGTTGCTAATTGGTCAATCCCCATATCGGTGGTTAGAAAAGATGCTAGCCGCCCTCCAGGGAAGGTTGCTAGTGGGGGACGCTGTTCGTGAGGAACAGATTTCTCCTGACTCCCCGTAGTTGGGACAAGGACTGTCTATTTGTTTGAAGGACTTTAGTTAACTAAAATCTTGAGATTTATAGCGGGCCCTCAGGCTCGCCGGACACGTACTGCGAAGACGCATCGACATCTGGCAATCGTCTTACTCAACGAATAGGATCTGCACGTGGCGTGCTACGGGACGGAGACTGTTGGACTGTTTACTGTCAAGTGTTGCAACTATTTCCTTTTTAAGG